>CP139509.1:265683605-267148605 GCA_021014915.2 Artemisia tridentata subsp. tridentata | reverse complement strand
TAAAAATGGAAAGAAACCATAAATGGGAAACCTTAATAACTATAAGTGATAAACTTGTAAAAATGAGCTTATAAGTAATATGTGATCATGAATTCGTTTAGATCCGCTGAAGAAGGAGTTACTTCCAATCTTTATGTTTCTAGTTGTGTTTTCACTTGCGGTCCAAGGTACAGATATTCTACCCTTTTTCAGTAACGGTGCTTTCATCCTCATGACTCGATCTTGATTATTAATTCGTTATTCTGATATGATCCCCTTAAGCCATTGCTATAATCCCCTGTACTTTGATTCATTCGTTTGATATGCTTCGTTGTTATGATGATCCATTTGACATTCGTTTCATTATGTCCCTTGTGATATGATACTTGATATAATTCATTCGTAACCCTATGACATGAGTATTCGAATCACTTGATGCTTTGAAGGTTCATTTGATATTGTAACTGGATGTGAAAACCTTTCTTAATTTTATCATGGAAATGTTTTGAAAAAAACTATTTTTAAAACGACGTTATGAGCATGATGCGCTACCATTTTCATACAGAAACTTGCTAACTTTTATGAAAACTACTTTTAAAGACTACCTTTATGAAAACCGTTCTAAAGATCATTTTTATGAAAACCATTATTAAAAGATTTCTTTAAATGAACATTTGATAGAAACCTTTGAATTGAACCTTGCTATGAACCATTTGATTTCGAACCTTGATTATGAACCTTTGAGATCCTATGCTTGATATGATTCCCTTATTTGACTCGTGACTTTCATTGTATGATTGTCATTCTTATTGATTCATTCTGACATTTATCTAAATGTCTCTGCTATACTACACTTATGTTTTGCCATGCTATTTGAGTTACGATCTTGTTTCTCTTGCCATGCTAGTTTGTTATTGTTGTATGCTATGATAGATCTGTACCTGAGCTTAACTAGTTGTGGAGGTACCATGACCATGTCTTTGATGGCACCTTAGACATGACACTCCCGTAGAGGTGTGATAGATCTACGGCGTTCCCCCCTTATGTTATGATTTTGTGTACACTATTGGCCAACTTTATATATGTGTGACCAGTCTAGTACTGGCATTCATATTTTGTTAGGGAGCGTATGGATGCATCCTAGGTTTATGTATGTATATGTATGGTGACCAGGTGGTGTGTGCCGTACACTCCTTCTCACACTTATGATTACTTAGAGGTCTCCCCTCTTCGTATACTTGTATGGCTTTAGTATGATTTGACGGATTATGTATGGAGTTCCTATGGCACATCCTTATATGAACTTTTCCATTATTTCATTATTTCTCTCGATTCATTATTATTCAGTTCTCATGCATTCTTGATTCTTAGTTCTCCTTTGAATTCGTATGACTTTCATGTTTATGCTTTCGTTTTGTATGCTTATTCCTTCGTTACTTTTGCTTATTTACCGTTATGTTATGTTATCTATATCTGTTCACTTGGCTTTTTAAGCTCAGCCACATTTCTTTTCCTGCGGCAGGTTTTAGTTGAAAGCTGGCTTATGAGTGGAGAGTACTTTGGACTTAGAAGACTATACCTTGATAGCTATTCTGGATTAGAGATTTCTAGAAGTGAATATATTTTTAGACTTAGAATTTATTGTTGTTCTCATATGTAACCTTGTATTTCAGATTTTCCCTTTGTAACCTTTCAAATTCATTTGTATTATTTAAGTCATATGCTTGTGTTTGCTTTGATATGTCACCATAACGTAATACTTCTACCCTTATAGGGTTGGGGTGTTACAATTGAGGTATCAGAGCCCAGGCTGCGACTTGTAGTACATTTGTTAGGAATACGTTTTATTAATATTTCAAGTCTTGATCAATTGCGATAGAATGTTGCTTAAATATGGGTTATATGTTTGTAATATGTGACCGGTCCATTAGTAGCCCATGGGCCGGCCACCTTAGTGAAAATCCTTCTAGAAACAATTAGCTAGTGGCGCCCTAATATGTTTCCTATAAATAGAAGGCAAGGGTGCTCTCATTAAGAAGTTGGTTTTTCATTTCTTATACCGAACCTTTGCTCCTATATCGTATGAATGATAAGCCTTCCATTTTCCTCTTTATTTCTCTTCTCGTACTTAGCTTATTAGCTTATTCTCTATTCGTAGCTTATTTAGATAAGTAGTAGTGTGTGTTTAGCTTTGGTACATGTGTGTTGTTGAGATAATTACGACCTATCAAGTGGTATCATTCGCCTAAGGGATAGTTAGGATCGTGTTTTGAGTAGATTTAATAGTTTTCTAGGTTGGTTTTATAGATTACGTAAGGTTTTTGTTCTCATTCGATCATTAATCTCTTTTGTTGGAACGTATCTTTCATCTCGTGTAAAAGCTCAAAAATCTCATCAAATTTCCATTTCTTACGTTATAGATCTTAAATTTTTTTCATATTTTGTGATTACTAATCGTTAGAAATCAAAAACAATCCGTTTTCATTGATTTTCTAGATGATTTAGTGAAATCCGGATAATTAGCGTGTTGGGAAAGCTGGTGAAAAGTGAGTTTTTGGCATTTGGGTGAATTCCGACAAGTTAAGGTTTATCGCGATTCAATTCCGACAAGTTAGGGTTTATCGCAATTGGCAAATCTTCAAATTATCGGCATTGGGACTCAGTATTTTACTTCCTTGTATAAGAAAGTGAAAATACTTCGACTTGGTTGCTTCACTTCTCTTGTATAAGAGTTGAGAATTATCAAAATTGGAATTTAGATAAAATTATCGAAATTGCCATAAAATATCGCAATTCTGATAAATTATCGCAAATTGCCTTTTCTATCGCAGTTTCAGATAACTTATTCAAATTGTCATCTTTTATCGCAATTTTACGTTTTATCATAATTTTTATTTCCTTATCGCAATTTGGATTTTATATCAATTGGGTGAACAGTACTTATCGCAATTGGTTGAATAGTAATTATCGCAATTGGACAAAAATCTTCAGTTAACCAAAACCAACTTAACATAACTCATCACACAAATCTTAATTATCTTCAAGATCCAGACATGTCTCAACCACCACACTTCAATTACTACTATCAGCTACAGCAATTTCATCCTCAGTATCAACAACAACAAGCATTCGTGCAACAGCATCAATTTCTCTCTCCACCACAAGTATCTCCACAACAAATCATGCAACAGAATCAAATGCAGAACTATCCATCCTACTCCAGAGAACCACATTGGTTTAATAAGATGTGTGAGGCAATCAGCAGTCAGCAATCCCGTCATGAGGCTGGGAATCAGGAAACTCCACCTATGCTGACACCTGGTAACTATGTGCAATGGGCTAGTAGATTCCTCAGATTCATTGAACTCCAAAAACCCCATGGGAAATATCTTAAGCAAGCCATTGAAGAAGGACCCTTTCCACTTCCAGTAACTGTTGTTCCAGGAACTTCAGAAAGAGAAGAGACATCAACTCCCATTGCTGTCGCTAACTACACAACTGAACAAACACTGCAACAAGAGGCAAATCAATTGGCAATGTCTTACATACTTCAGGGAATTCCCAATCCTATTTACCGAAGTATTGATGCTCAAAAGACTGCCAAAGACATGTGTGAACATGTGCATCTTCTAATGGAAGGGACAGAGTTAAATCAAGAAGATCTTGAGTCAAAGTTGTACATGGAGTACACTCATTTTATCATGGAACCAGGGGAAACTATTGAATCATACTACCACCGTTTCACAAACATTGTCAATGACCTCAATCGTCATGATATCAAGTTACCAAGGATTGCTATCAATTCCAAATTCCTAGGATGCCTTGGACCAGAATGGCAGAAATATGCAACATTTGTCAGGCAAACAAAGAAGATTGGTGAAGTCAAGTATGGACTAATGTATGACTATCTGAGACAACATCAATCTGAGGTAGATAAGGAAGTTGCAGCACGAGGCGGTCTCATATCAGCACCAACACCTAACTCGCTTGCTCTTATTGCTCAATCCAACTTTCCACTACCAAACCAGGAATTTGGTCAATCATCTTTCCAACCAAGTTTTCAACCACAACCTCCTAACCAAATCGTTCCATATGAAGCACCATCACAATACTCTGACAACCAAATGGTCCCTTATAACAACTCAGATTCCATGATGTACTCAAATGTTGATTATGATGAAGAAGAGGATGTATTCAACTCTCTCAATGAAGCATTTGGATTAATTGCTAAGGCATTTGGAAAGTTCACCAACAAATCCAACAACCGCCTTCGTTCATCATCCAATACCCGGAATCAAGCTGTTATTAACGATGGTAGAGTGGAAATTTAGAATCGGTCTTCGGGCAGATATGGTTCAGGAAACACTGGAAACTATGGGTCTCAGAGGTTTCAGTCAGGAGGGAACAGGTTCAATTCTGCAGGGGGTAACAGGAACAGTATGGGAACTACTCAGAGAAGAAATCAGATGGCTGGGAATGCACAGAAAGGCATTGCAAATACTTCAATCACGTGCTACAACTGTGATGGGAGTGGTCATATGGAAAATGCGTGTCCAAAGCCTCGTACTATGGGCAGTGCATATCACAAGGAAGCTCTTTTGATGGCATTGAAAGATGAAGCAGGGGGCACAATGAATGTAAAAGAACAAAGTTTCATTGCAAGTGCTGATTCTGATGATGAGATGGAAGATCTCGAAGCAAATGCTGCAGTGATGCTCATGGCAAACATGCAGGAACTGAACATGTCCCAGACAGGCACGGTTTATGATACCGATGGTCTTTCTCAGGTACCTGATCCAAAATGTCTTATACATGAAATTGCTTCACCATCTGCATCTTCATCTACAAATGAAAATTCTGTTCAACATAATTCATCATTCTCATCTCCATCAGATGATCAAATAAACACTGTTGTATCATTTGATGATGATAAAACCGTCGTTTCATTTGATGATCCTATTGACGATGAAAATTATGATCATCTTGAACAAAATGATCCTTTGCCTGATCAAGATTCAGAGCTTCAGGCCTTGTTAATGACCACCCAATCATTAATTGAGAAATGCAATGAAATCAATCAAAATCTAAAAGCAAAAATTGCATTGTTAACGAAGGACAATGAGTGCTATAAACTACAACTTTCAGGATATCAAAAACAAGAAAAACATGAAAAAGGTTTTGAGATTGCTTTCCAAAAAGAGTACGTAAAAGTTCAAGATTTAGAAAGTCAAGTTCGTGAGCTAACCGTTTCCAAGGCTGAGCTCCTCTCTCAAAAAGAAAAGGATCAATTTGAATTCAAAAAACAAATTGATACTTTAAATTCTGAGCTGTTAAAAACTCAATCCGAGCTTTCAACATCTCAAAATAATCTTCTTGAAGAAAACCAAGCCACAAGTAAACGCGTCAACTCATATCTTGAAGAAATTGTCACTTTGGAATCCAAACTTAAAGAGTTTCAAACTATTGTATACAAAAATGGTGAATCAATAACTCAAATTCAAAGGCTAACGGTAAAACCAGTTCCGAGAGGATTTGGATTTGCTATTGGTTGTGACCAACCACGTTTTCTTTCTAAAGCACTCAGCAAAAATCCCAAGTTATACAAGGCAGAATTATTACTTGATGATACCTTTCAAAGAGTTGTTGTGCTTAGTAATGATGAAGAACTTGAAAGTCTTGAACGTCAAAAAGAACTTGAGAGTCGACCAAAAACAGACAAAGATTTTTCTAGAGTTCATTATGATTATAACGCAAAGATTTTATATATATATATATATATATAAAATCTTTGCGTTATCAATTCCGACAAGTTAGGGTTTATCGCAATTGGCAAATCTTCAAATTATCGGCATTGGGACTCAGTATTTTACTTCCTTGTATAAGAAAGTGAAAATACTTCGACTTGGTTGCTTCACTTCTCTTGTATAAGAGTTGAGAATTATCAAAATTGGAATTTAGATAAAATTATCGAAATTGCCATAAAATATCGCAATTCTGATAAATTATCGCAAATTGCCTTTTCTATCGCAGTTTCAGATAACTTATTCAAATTGTCATCTTTTATCGCAATTTTACGTTTTATCATAATTTTTATTTCCTTATCGCAATTTGGATTTTATATCAATTGGGTGAACAGTACTTATCGCAATTGGTTGAATAGTAATTATCGCAATTGGACAAAAATCTTCAGTTAACCAAAACCAACTTAACATAACTCATCACACAAATCTTAATTATCTTCAAGATCCAGACATGTCTCAACCACCACACTTCAATTACTACTATCAGCTACAGCAATTTCATCCTCAGTATCAACAACAACAAGCATTCGTGCAACAGCATCAATTTCTCTCTCCACCACAAGTATCTCCACAACAAATCATGCAACAGAATCAAATGCAGAACTATCCATCCTACTCCAGAGAACCACATTGGTTTAATAAGATGTGTGAGGCAATTAGCAGTCAGAAATCCCGTCATGAGGCTGGGAATCAGGAAACTCCACCTATGCTGACACCTGGTAACTATGTGCAATGGGCTAGTAGATTCCTCAGATTCATTGAACTCCGAAAACCCCATGGGAAATATCTTAAGCAAGCCATTGAAGAAGGACCCTTTCCACTTCCAGTAACTGTTGTTCCAGGAACTTCAGAAAGAGAAGAGACATCAACTCCCATTGCTGTCGCTAACTACACAACTGAACAAACACTGCAACAAGAGGCAAATCAATTGGCAATGTCTTACATACTTCAGGGAATTCCCAATCCTATTTACTGAAGTATTGATGCTCAAAAGACTGCCAAAGACATGTGTGAACATGTGCATCTTCTAATGGAAGGGACAGAGTTAAATCAAGAAGATCTTGAGTCAAAGTTGTACATGGAGTACACTCACTTTATCATGGAACCAGGGGAAACTATTGAATCATACTACCACCGTTTCACAAACATTGTCAATGACCTCAATCGTCATGATATCAAGTTACCAAGGATTGCTATCAATTCCAAATTCCTAGGATGCCTTGGACCAGAATGGCAGAAATATGCAACATTTGTCAGGCAAACAAAGAAGATTGGTGA
Organism: Artemisia tridentata subsp. tridentata; assembly: GCA_021014915.2. Taxonomy (NCBI): domain Eukaryota; kingdom Viridiplantae; phylum Streptophyta; class Magnoliopsida; order Asterales; family Asteraceae; genus Artemisia; species Artemisia tridentata. The sequence goes on along the minus strand of CP139509.1, from coordinate 267,141,547 downwards.
AGTCAAGTATGGACTAATGTATGACTATCTGAGACAACATCAATCTGAGGTAGATAAGGAAGTTGCAGCACGAGGCGGTCTCATATCAGCACCAACACCTAACTCGCTTGCTCTTATTGCTCAATCCAACTTTCCACTACCAAACCAGGAATTTGGTCAATCATCTTTCCAACCAAGTTTTCAACCACAACCTCCTAACCAAATCGTTCCATATGAAGCACCATCACAATAATCTGACAACCAAATGGTCCCTTATAACAACTCAGATTCCATGATGTACTCAAATGTTGATTATGATGAAGAAGAGGATGTATTCAACTCTCTCAATGAAGCATTTGGATTAATTGCTAAGGCATTTGGAAAGTTCACCAACAAATCCAACAACCGCCTTCGTTCATCATCCAATACCCGGAATCAAGCTGTTATTAACGATGGTAAAGTGGAAATTTAGAATCGGTCTTCGGGCAGATATGGTTCAGGAAACACTGGAAACTATGGGTCTTAGAGGTTTCAGTCAGGAGGGAACAGGTTCAATTCTGCAGGGGGTAACAAGAACAGTATGGGAACTACTCAGAGAAGAAATCAGATGGCTGGGAATGCACAGAAAGGCATTGCAAATACTTCAATCACGTGCTACAACTGTGGTGGGAGTGGTCATATGGAAAATGCGTGTCCAAAGCCTCGTACTATGGGCAGTGCATATCACAAGGAAGCTCTTTTGATGGCATTGAAAGATGAAGCAGGGGGCACAATGAATGTAAAAGAACAAAGTTTCATTGCAAGTGCTGATTCTGATGATGAGATGGAAGATCTCGAAGCAAATGCTGCAGTGATGCTCATGGCAAACATGCAGGAACTGAACATGTCCCAGACAGGCACGGTTTATGATACCGATGGTCTTTCTCAGGTACCTGATCCAAAATGTCTTATACATGAAATTGCTTCACCATCTGCATCTTCATCTACAAATGAAAATTCTGTTCAACATAATTCATCATTCTCATCTCCATCAGATGATCAAATAAACACTGTTGTATCATTTGATGATGATAAAACCGTCGTTTCATTTGATGATCCTATTGACAATGAAAATTATGATCATCTTGAACAAAATGATCCTTTGCCTGATCAAGATTCAGAGCTTCAGGCCTTGTTAATGACCACCCAATCATAATTGAGAAATGCAATGAAATCAATCAAAATCTAAAAGCAAAAATTGCATTGTTAACGAAGGACAATGAGTGCTATAAACTACAACTTTCAGGATATCAAAAAAAAAGAAAACGTGAAAAAGGTTTTGAGATTGCTTTCCAAAAAGAGTACGTAAAAGTTCAAGATTTAGAAAGTCAAGTTCGTGAGCTAACCGTTTCCAAGGCTGAGCTCCTCTCTCAAAAAGAAAAGGATCAATTTGAATTCAAAAAACAAATTGATACTTTAAATTCTGAGCTGTTAAAAACTCAATCCGAGCTTTCAACATCTCAAAATAATCTTCTTGAAGAAAAGCCAAGCCACAAGTAAACGCGTCAACTCATATCTTGAAGAAATTGTCACTTTGGAATCCAAACTTAAAGAGTTTCAAACTATTGTATACAAAAATGGTGAATCAATAACTCAAATTCAAAGGCTAACGGTAAAACCAGTTCCGAGAGGATTTGGATTTGCTATTGGTTGTGACCAACCACGTTTTCTTTCTAAAGCACTCAGCAAAAATCCCAAGTTATACAAGGCAGAATTATTACTTGATGATACCTTTCAAAGAGTTGTTGTGCTTAGTAATGATGAAGAACTTGAAAGTCTTGAACGTCAAAAAGAACTTGAGAGTCGACCAAAAACAGACGAAGATTTTTCCAGAGTTCATTATGATTATAACGCAAGACCTCATATCAGTAAATCATTTGTCCCCCCAAAGGACAAACCATAACAAACGTTGTTAAACACCTACATACATGCTTCTTCTTCAGTAATTCCTGTGTCCAAAACTGTTACACATCTCAAGGATGCTTTGACAGAGGATGAAGTTGATCCACAAATGCCTCAAGAATGTCGAATTCTTTGATATTTTAAGACATTTATGGAAGACATATTTCTTTTGGAGAATGAAATTGAGTTTAGTTCTCAAATCACAGTCTCTACTTTTCTTTCTCTAGTCGCGAAAGAAAAGCGAGATATTCTTCAAAAGAAAATTATGCCTCATGTCAAACATCTGAAGAAAGGTGCAACACAATGGGAACAAGAATTACACACGGAAGTAGCAACTATGAAGAGCATTTTCAAAGCTAAAGACGACAAAGTTCAAAGACAAAAACTTCAAAAGAAAACTTTAGCAAAAGAAAATGATCGACTCTTAGAAAAAGTTCTGTGTTATGACGTTGTTTCTGTGATAATGAATTCGCTTTATGAGTCATGCAATGAGTTACTTGTGAATGATCATGCTGTAAATGTTGAGATGTTGCAAATGGAGATAGATAATTTGGTAAAAGAGAATGAGGATCTTCATCAAATCAACCATGATGTGGAAAACAAAGTTTTCAACCTTCAAAAGAGGCTTGACTAGTGTCAACATCAAAGTGTCATATTTGAGTTAAATTACCAACATCTAAAAACATCTTTGTCATTTCAAAACAGTCATACTTCTGAAAGTGAGAATCAAAATGAAAATGATGTCTTAAGACATAAACTGTTTGAATATGAAAAGGAACTGGATGAAATTATTCAAAACAGAAATGACACAGTCCGCCTCAACAGAATTTTAGATTCAAAAAATCAAGAATACCAACACATCATTGTTGATCTGAAAAAGAAACTCAGAGTTTTAGACAAAGGCATGTATGTAGTAGACAAGGCACTTACCCAAGCATCAGACTTAACCACTAATGCAACTACTTCAATTTCCACAGGATTAGATACCATGTCTAAGGCTAGCAACTCCAAGACCTACAAGAAACAACAGAAGCGTAGAGTCCGGAAACCTAGGAATGGATCATCTAAGTCTGCAGAAGTTAAAGTTAAAGCAAGTAGTTCGAATAAAACGCATGTAATATCAGGAATAGAATCAAACTTATCTAAGTCTAATTCTAGTAATGATGTAACAGACGTTAAATCTATGAATGTTAATGATGATGTTATGCTTGATGCTAGTTGTATTGTGTGTCGTGCTAGTATATTATCTGGTGATCATCAAAACTGCATTGCTAAAACTCAACGCAAAAAGAAACAAACTAGTGGCTCTTCCTCTAGGCTCAAAATAGTTGCCAAGTCCATTTTAGGAAAACCACCACTAGTAGTTTCTAAGCAAACCATAGATGCACCCATAGCCACACCTAAGACAACCAAATCACCTAGTGCATTTATTAGGAAAAAGGCTGAGACTAGTTGGACATGGCAACGTTGGTTACAAAACACAGCAAGCTTTAAATGGGTCCCAAAGATAATTAACTCTTGTGTTACTAACCCAACGGGTCCAACCGTTACCAATTCTCCACCTGTTTCTAATATTTGTGATGCAGGTGATACAAATTATCCTCTGGATTGTTGATAGCGGGTGTTCCCGACACATGACCGGCAACCTCAAGATTCTCACAAACTTTATCGCAAAGTTCATCGGAACGGTCAGGTTCAGGAATGATCACTTCGCAGCAATAATGGGCTATTGAGATTATGTTAATGGGAACATCGAGATCAGTCGTGTATACTATGTTGAAGGCCTTGGTCACAATCTATTCTCAGTGGGACAATTCTGTGACGGAGAATTAGAAGTAGCATTTCGAGAGGAAACTTGCTTCATTCGTGATCTTCAAGGAAATGATTTGATGAAAGGAAAACGGGGAACCAGTCTATACACCATATCCTTTGAAGGCATGACAGCTTCATCTCCTATCTGTTTACTCTCCAAGGCTCATCCCACAAAGGCTTGGTTATGGCATAAAAGATTGTCTCATCTCAATTTCAAAACCATGACTGACCTTGCAAGGAATAAATTGGTTGACGAATTACCCAAATTCAGATATGCCAAAGATCATTTGTGTTCTGCGTGTGAACAAGGGAAAAGTCACCGTGCTCACTTTCCTCCCAAAACAGAACACAGCACAGATCATGTCCTACAGCTGCTACATATGGATTCGTGTGGTCCAATGCGGGTTCAAACTATAAACGGGAAAAGGTACATTTTGGTAATAGTGGATGATTACTCACGATGGACATGGGTCTACTTTCTTCGGACAAAAGATCAAGTTCCTTCAATGGTCATCACATTTCTCACGAAGATTCAAGTTCAAGTCCGTAACACCGTCAGGATTATTCGAACAGACAACGGCACTGAATTTAAGAATCAAACCCTTCGGGAATACACTGAGAAGCATTGGATCGATTGTTCATCAATATTCAATTGCTCGCACTCCCGAACAGAATGGTGTAGTTGAAAGACGAAACCGTACGCTTGTGGAAGCAGCTAGAACAATGTTGATCAATGCCCAATTACCAGACTACCTTTGGGCTGAAGCTGTTAATACTGCATGTTATACCTAGAACCGCGGCATGATCAACAGACGACACAACAAAACTCCATATGAGCTTATTCAAGGCAGAAAACCAAACATCAACTACTTTCATGTTTTTGGAGCACTGTGTTACCCGAAAAATGATAGAGATGATCTTGGTAAATTAAAGGCTAAAGCAGACATTGGGATATTTGTTGGCTACCATGAGAATTCTAAGGGGATATAGAATTTGGAATCGTCGGACCAGGGAAATTCAAGAAACTATACACGCCAATTTTGATGAACTCACGGAAATGGCTTCTGAGCAAGACTGCTTAGAACCCGAACATAACCGTCTAAACTTCCCTGAATCTTCGGACTGCACCCCTACCCTTTAACAGGAAGGATCTGGAAGATTTGTTTGCACCAATGTTTGATGAAGTTTGTGTTAGTAGTGCATCACATGCTTCCGCAAGTTCCGCTGCTCAACATGTCCCAAATCAAGCACCTGATCAATCTGCAACTACTTCTACAGCAGTTGATAACGATGCACCTCAACCTGAACCCTCATCACCCATGGATCAAACACCTCCACCTGCTGTTGAAGATTCTTCCTCCACTTCTAACCAAGTTCCCACACCTTCAGGGTATGACGGGAATGCATTTTTTAATCCATTTGCTCCACCACCAACCATTCCAGAAACAGGAGAATCATCCTCGAGCAATATGGACCCGTCATATCACCATAACAACATTCAACATTTTCCATCCACCCACAAATGGACAAGAGATCATCCCTTGGTAAATATAATTGGAAATCCTGACAATCCAGTCATGACAAGACAAAAACTTCACTCAGATGGTGAACACTCCATGTATGCACTCACTGTCTGTCAATCTGAACCTAAAAACATCAAAGAAGCCCTTACATATGACAACTGGATTGAATCCATGCAAGAAGAGCTGGAACAATTCAAACGTTTGGAAGTTTGGGAATTAGTGGAAAGACCAGATGGAGTTTATGTTGTTGGATTGAAATGGATTTGGAAGAACAAGCTAGATGCAGATGGTACCGTCATCCGTAACAAGTCCCGACTGGTAGCAAAAGGGTATAGCCAAGAAGAGGGTATTGACTTCGAGGAATCGTTTGCTCCAGTGGCTCGGATTGAGGCCGTTCGAATGTTTCTGGCATACGCAGCCCACAAGAACATCACGGTCTATCAGATGGATGTGAAGACGGCATTTCTCAATGGACAACTCCGAGAAGAGGTGTACGTATCACAACCAGAAGGCTTCGTGGACCCAGATCGTCCAAACCATGTATATCGGCTTAAGAAAGCCCTATAAGGCCTTAAACAAGCCCCGAGGGCGTGGTACGATAAACTGTCTGCATTTCTCCTTGCTAATCACTTTACCAAAGGAACTGTTGACCCGACTTTATTTATACAGACACACGGGGAAGACATTCTCATTGTTCAAATTTATGTGGATGATATTATTTTTGGTTCAACCAATAAAAAATATCCAAACGCTTTTTCTAAACTGATGAAACAAAACTTTGAGATGTATATGATGGGTGAACTTAAATTCTTTCTAGGATTGCAAGTTAATCAGTCGCCCCGTGGTATATTTCTAAGTCAGTCAAAGTATGCTCAGGAAATCCTGAAAAAGCATGGTACGACCAGCTGTGACACCTATAACACCCCCATGTCCTCCTCATCCCCGAAGTTAGATGCTGACATACATGGGACACCCATTGATCCTATGAAGTATCGTAGTATGATTGGGTCGATCATGTATCTCACAGCTAGCAGACCGGATGTTGTATTTGCCATATACCTTTGCTCCCAATATTAGTCTAGACCGACTGAACGGCATTTGTCAGCCGTTAAAAGAATCCTTAGATACATAAAGGGAACCATTAATTTGGGGATCTGGTATCCAAAGGATTCTGGGTTTGAACTTGTTGCATTTTCAGACGCTGACCATGCAGGGTGCTTAGACACACGCAAAAGTACATCAGGGGGAGTACAATTCTTGGGTGACAAGCTCGTCTCTTGGCATTCAAAGAAACAAGACTGCACCTCACTGTCGTCAACAGAATCCGAATATGTTGCCATGTCTGCCTGCTGTGCTCAAGTCATCTAGATGCGATCACAACTGATGGACTATGGATACGTATTCAACAAGATTCCTATGTAATGTGATTCCAAGAGTGCCATCGCTATTTCATGCAACACCGTGCAGCATTCCAAGTCCAAGCATATTGATCTCCGATACCATTTCATCAAGGAAAACGTGGATAAGGGTACTGTTGAATTGTATTTTGTGGGAACTGAACACCAATTGGCGGATCTGTTCACAAAAGCCTTGCCTCATGCAAGATTTGTGGATCTGGTTCACCGGATTGGTATGAGATGTTTGACGCCAAATGATTTGGAAAATTTTTTTTAAAAACAATTAACCAAGTCAAACATCTACAAACTATCTTTGTAAATATATATTAAAAAAAAAAAAAAAAAAAAAAAAAAAATTGCAAGTACAAACCCCTTTTACAACACTTTGTTCATTTTAAAATGTCACAAATTATTTTTGAACAAGTGTTGAGGGGGAGACATAAATCTTTCTCAAAATTTCCAAAACTTGTACTTGCATGATTTCAAAAAATTGTTGCTTCACAAAGTTTTGGTGATTAGATCATAAAGATGGAAAGATGTGTGCCTTAATTTTTTTTGAGACGTAGAGTTAGGAAGATGGTGGGTTTAGGACAAAGAACACAAAGTTTGTTAAGGTTAGGGGACTAGAAATGTCAATAACACAAAAGTAATTACATGATATAAAAAGTAAAAAATTATTCATGTGCAGTTATTACACCTGACATTTTCACCAACCGAATTTAATATCATCACCCACCATCATCCACGGCTGAGCTTGATCTTACAAATCCGTTCAAGAAATCCGAATTTTGTGAGTATTTTTGTGTTTAGCATGTCATTTTAACAAACGGTTTTGAATCTTATCATGATCCAACGGTTAGAACTATCGCAATTGTGAATTATAGTTCTAGGGTTTGCGTAAATTTGGGGATCTTCGATTGAGAGTGTTTTAGTTGTGAATGATTGTACGATTATGCTTAGATATCGTTAATGAACCAAGATTGCATGCTTATTCCTTCCCATAAACATCAAATCGTTCTAATTTAGTTTTAGGGTTTAAGCGACAATTTTGGGGAAAACTATATGTGAGTATTATTGAGAAATCTATGTGTTGTAATGTTGTTAGTATGAGTCGAATTGTATGTTTGCATGCTTAGATTAAGCCCAGAAACATCATAAGTGATTTAATTGAGTTTGAGGGTTTTCGTGGATGAAAATTGTTATAACTTGGTCAGATTATTTCAATTAGTCATATAAACTGTTTGAGATAATCTGTGGTTGCAAAATCTAAGTTATAATGAATTTCGATAAAAATCTGTGAGACGGTTCATCTTCAAAAGTTATCGGAAACTCTTGTATAAGAGTTTATCGAGATTGCCAATAATTATCGCAAATGCATAATTATCGCGAATGCCTAATTATCGCAAATGCCTAATTATCGCAAATGCCATAATTATCGCAAATGCCATAATTATCGCAAATGTGATTTTTATAGACTTTGATCAATTTCCTCAAATATCTCTTCAATATTTATCGAAATGGATCAAATTTTATAGAAATTGGTCATATCTTGATAAATTATGTGCTCAAGCATGTAAATACCAATCATAACTGCAAAAAGGATCACATGTGTGGAATACAAGTTTTAACATCAACTAACAATCATGTATCCTGCATATTTGTACTTGATTGTTATTTCAGAAAAACATCAATGGCTGCACCTCAACAACAACCTCTTCCAACACTCACTAAAGAAGAAGTTTTTCCTCATGGGTATTCTTTTGAGATTGGGAAAAACAATGCGCGGGTAGAACTTGACAAGATTAAGTGCTCTGAACCAAGCTGCCAAATTGTTGTGGAAATTCTCAAACAACATGAGTGCAGAGATCTTCTTGATAGCTCAGATAGCATTCCAGAACTCTACATACATCAACTCTGGGACACCTTCAAGCTGAGCAGTGATGACAAGTTTTTCACATGCACCCTGGATCGTAAGAAGGTCAGAGTTACACCAAGTCACCTTCGCAAAGCCTTAGGCCTTCCAAGTGCACCTGAACCTGCCAACCAATACTACCCGACTCCATCAGAATCTGAAATTATGCAGTTCCTTGAAGATATTGGTTATGATGTTCAACCCGATACACCGTTAACCAAAATCTCTAAAGTCAATGCTAAATACATTCCACAGCCATGGAGAACTATCTTCTACATCGTAACACATTCAATATCCGGTAGAGATAGTGGCTTTGAACACCCAAGACTGCCTCATCTTCAAGTCTTCTGGGGATTCATGCTTCAGGAAAAGATTGACTTTGCTGCTCTTATTTGGGAAGATATGGTATTCCAAATGTGGAAAGCTTTCAGACAAATCCCTTTCGTACGTTACACCAAAGTTCTCATAAGTCATCTGCTAGACGTACATGTGGACATTGATCGACGTCCTTCCGATCGAGAAATGCATATGTACAAGATGGATAAAACTTTCCGCAATGTCTACTTTCCCACAGGGAGCACACATAAACAAGGAGCTAGACTGCCTGAATTTTTGATGACTGAAGAAGTGAAAGAAACACAAGCCTATCTTGAATATGATAAGGCATTCAAAGAAGGTAGTGTGGGATGTTCTAAACTTAAAGAAGGGTCAGGATCAACCAAGACCCGTTCTAGAAGCAAGAGTAAGACTGGAAGTGCGTCTAGTGCATCAAAATACCCACAGAAACAACCAACTCTCAAGAGAAAAGTTCCTAGTAAACCCAAGCCAAAAGTTGAACCAGTTGGAATAATTGATGATGATTCTGATTCTGAGGCAACAGAATCAGAACCAGAGATCCCTGTTAGAATGACTGAAGCAGAGGCTGAATTTCAAACTCAGCTCAACTTGGAATATGCACAATAAGTCAGTTTGAAGTCAGTTAAAGAGGATGAAGACAGAAGAGAAAAATTGACAGTTGAGAAACAAAGGGAGTATGAAATGAAGAAAGGAGCAGGAGGATCAGGAACCGTTCAAGAAGCAGCTTCGACCCACACTAATCCGGTTAATCAACCCGGAGGGTCTGGAGTAGCTACATCCATGATTCAGCCTGATACAGTTATTCAACCCGATAAGGCTGAATCTGTCATTCCTCAGGAACCAAGTTCGGTTAATCAACCCGAATTGGAAGTACAAGCTCAGAAAGAGAAGGAGAAAGATCAGGAGAGCAATATCATCTTAACTGATAAAGAAATTTCAGACTCCATGTTTAACAATGACCAGGAGGGGGAACAACACTATAATGATGATATGGACTGGAATATAGAAGAAGAACGGGAAATATTTGGAAAGAAAACTAATGACGATGCAGAGAAACTTGAGGCTGAGCATGAAGCAGCATTAAATAAAAAAGAAGAAGACGAAAAAGAAAATAAAGAAGGCGATAGCTACATTCGCTCACCATCAGTCCCTCCATCTGACCTTGCTATGGTAGATCATGTATCTCAACAAGAGCAGAAATCTAATCCTGATCAGTGTTCTCCCATATCATCACCAAATCCTACAACACCTCCTGGGTCCCCTCCCGAGAATCCTACACCACCACCCTCATCTCCTAAGGACTCTGCTCCTCCCAATTCACAATCATCAATCCCTACACTTACTCCATCCCCTACAAGATATCCATCACCAAAAGCTAAAGCAACTCTTTCGGAACAAATCAAATCTACAATAAAAGGTAAGAATATGAGAAGAATAGCTCGAGTGACTAGAGTGGAGGTTGTCTCACCTGCTGGAAAGAAACTCAAGAAAGCAGTTAAACTCGCCCAAGCTAAGAAAGTTAACCAAACGAGTGCACAACTGGGTGAGATGTAAACCTTAGTCAAGAATTTGTCTCAACAAATGGAAGAGATGCAGGAGACAAAGATGAAAATGGATGAGTTTCTAGCTTATGATGTAGGCAATAAAGTCAAAGCCAACACGAGACATTATGTCAAGAAGTTTCTGCCAGATATTCAGGAAAATATTGAAGCCTACATCAACACAAAAGTAGATGAGAAGGTCAACGATCTAGCACTCCAACAGAAACATCTTCTTGAATATTCAGTTGAAGAACTTCAAGACGCCCTCTTCACCAAATTGCTTGCAAAATCCACCCTCAACTACACTGAAATGCCCATCCTGGATGCTATTCGAGCAAACATGGAATCATGTAAGACTGCAGCTGATAAAGGCAAGCGTCCACATGATGATGATGACCAAGACCCAGACACCACTACAAAGAAACAAAAGACTGGTAGCGAATCTGGGATTCACATTGCAGAGCCCACCGGAACAACTACAACATCCTCTCAACCTCCAAAGAATCCAGAATCTGGTCCGACAGCGACAGAGCATCATTATGAGCACTTCTCCACTGAAAACGTAGATTTTCAACCACAAGAGGATCAGCCACAATCACCACCACCATCACCACCAAAATCAAAACCATCAAGCAGCAAGAAAACCTCCAAAGAACCAGCTGTTATCACATGGCTTGATGATGATGAAGATGTGTACGGCAATGAATGGTTTGATCAACTTGCCAGTGCTCAGATCCAAGACGACGAAGCTTCTAAGGTTGAAGACAGTACGTTTGAATTTGCACACAAAATCAAACATACTCTAAAGGTGAAGAAAATGACAAAGAGAGAACTTCGTAGGATCAAAAATGATGCCTTCATTCTTCTTAAAGACAAATCTGCAAATGCGGCTGAGCTGGAGTATCACCTTGAAAACATTGCTCGTGCAATGTCAAGTGAGTTTGACTGGACGAATCCAGAAATACTCAGGATGGGTGGCCGTGACAACAAAAACCGTCTGTACATCACAGACTGGACCAAGCCACTACCAGTGATCAGAAAACCTCATGGAACTTCAGAAATCCCCTTCCAGTTCTTTTTCAACAAAGATCTTGAATTACTCATGCATGGAGCATCAAGCAAAATGAAATATGCAACTTCAATTACCTTTACTCCTGTAGCAAGTTATCAAAATCCTGCCATTGAGGAAGCTGCAATACACTAGAAGATCTTCATCAAACAACAAGTGATCTATGATCGTGATGCTGAATTAGGAATCCATCACTGGTATGATAAAAGGAAGACCTGGTACAAGTATAAACTCAGCCAAAAGTCTCATGAACAAGTCTACAGTGACCTCAGGATCATGGCAGTGATTAGTGTTTCAGGATCGAAGAAGTATGATTAAACATTCCTATCTGCGATCACCGTCAGACGACATGACAACCAGATCTACTCGTTCTCAGAAACATATTTTCCTGACTTGAGTCTCAATGATATTGAAGACTTATACCTCATCAAAATACAAGGAAAACTGCAACATCTTTCTACCGATCTTCAGTATGCTTTTAGTGTAGCCATCTGCCACTTCATCCGAAGAACGATAATCAAAGAACGAGTAGAAGATCTTCAGTTAGGAGTGGAAAGTTATCAGCAGAAGTTGAATCTCGTTGAGCCCATAATGTTCTTGGATAACAACCGCGATGCTCAATATACCATGAAGAAATACCCAGTCTTTGGGTTCGTCTACAGAAGTGCAACACATACAAACCATTTCATGTCATTCCACGAGATTCATAAATTCTATGACGATACGCTGAAAAGCGTTAGAGATGGGTTAGTTCTTCGCGTTCGCGATCATGAGTTGAAAAAGTCAACAAGGTGGACACATAATGAGCTCAAACAAGTGATGCAGTTCGTCTTGAAGATTGAAAGAAGGTTGTACCGGAGGGATCAGATTAGGCGACTAGAGAGTTATGTGAGCGGTCATCCACCATTTCCTATCAGACTATATCAAAGGACGGACCCAGAATTCACAAAGTTTAACAAAGGAGGTTGATGTAAGCATTTGAGTTCATAATTCATCAATTCTTATTGCATTATTCTTACCATATATCTGTGACATTACGGCTTGTGTATACATAATAGTGCACAACCCGGACCCTAAAGAAAGGACCCTGAGGTACGCTTCAGTGCCTCAATCCTGAAAAAGGAGCGAAGGCTTCTTACTTATGAGCAGAATTTAACCGGAATGTTTTTTCTAAGTTTTCTAAACATTCTGCTCATAAGGACAAGTATTCCCTCGTCAAGGGGGAGTATTTGAAAAAATAATCTTTGTTAATAATAACAAATGTTCTTGAAATTCTTCCCTAAAACTCAAAAACAGCATATTTTAATCATAAAGTTTTTCAAAAACATCATGAGTATGCTATTTTTGAGGGGGAGAAGTAAAAGATGATTAAAATATGGTGTCTCAATTGCTGGAATCTCACAAGTGCTCAAACTCAGAATTGACCCTCGAATTGACGGTAGGAAAAGTCAGTAGTCGAAAGGACATGTCCCGGACGGGTAATAATTTCAAGCCAGTTTATCTGGTGATGTAAGCGTGTCTCGCAAAGGACGTGTCTGAGTAGAATGTACCGATTTCGAGCGATTTTCCTTGAATGTGATCTGGACGGGTAATAATTTCAAGCTAGTTCTACTAGTGATGTAAGCGTGTCTCGCGATGATCATGTTCATTGAAAATCAATCAATTCAAAAGTGCCAACTCTTTCCGGCATGTGTCAATTTCAAATTTATTACTTATGCGCACATGTTAAGGGGGGGTCTTTCTAAAAATCATCAAACTCTCAAGGTGTCAACAAAATATCTTTATAATCATCAACACTTTGAGAGATTTTCAAAGGTTTGGTTTATGGCATCATCAATAGGATAGTCATGGAGTTATAAGGTGACTAAGGTTTAGGAAAAACCATCCTACGATCCGCCAGAGCTGGAGGGATCTACCCAAGGACAATTCCCATAGTTTAGAACTAGAAAGTCCTAGGTATGATACAAAAAAAAAAGGAGAAAATGAATGAAAGGAGAAAGAAGGGGTTGAAGAATTAAAAAGAAAAGCAAAGAAAAGGGTGAAAAGAAATAGCCCTCCATTTGTTCAACCTTAGGGCAGACACCGGGTTCAATACATAATCTACTGGTTGACTGAGCATCACCGGTATTGAAGACAAAAGACGTCATGGACCCAGTGGCGCACTACACTAAACCTTCTAAGCCACTCAAGTTTCTCTCAAAAGACATTTGTTTCATTTACACGGAGAACCCTTCATAATCTATCGACCTCTCATTACAAGAGTGTTGATATTGAAATGGAGGCAATCTGCTCCTCGCCTCCGTCGACCAAACAAATGTGCACTAATTGAGTCTAGAGCCATGAGATTCATCAAAGATCTCTTAGGTACACTTAGAATTACACTGGTGTTCTACATCATGGGCATCAGTTGTAAATTAGGAAAGTGTCCTTCGCAGATCTTAGCAATCTGCCAAGAAAATTCATGAGAGAAGTCACAATTGTGATTATCAATGATTGAATGGAAATCCTACCAGGGTCAACATCAAACAGCCCTGACAGCAGGTCACTTCAGTAACTCCTTGTGGGTTACGCTTAGTGTTTGCTCCAAATGGTTTACAGTCGTGGGGTGATCTCCAGCGACTCACTGAATCATGGGTGCACTTCGGTGTGTCCGTGTTATCCCTTTCGGGGGAATCCGGTTTAGAACGGCCTGGGTCAGGACTTGTGAAAGTCTTCACACTATGCTGTTGACGATCTCAAGTCTGAGCCTGTAAGTACTGGTTAGTTCGTGTTGCTGCTGCTGCTGCGGAGGATCATGAAGACCTGGAGTTCAACCACCATCTTGCTCTTATTCCGAAGTTGTGTTCTCACCAAGACTCAGAAACATCAAAAGTTCAACAAATGATAAAGTAAAGTCTAAATTTCAAGCTCTACAACCTTTCTCAAATTAAAGATTGAAAATAGAGAACATGCTGCAGAACAAAAGTCAAAGACATATGAGCATGATGGAGAAGACGAGAAGACATTAGAGTTTGGCAGATCGAGACAACATCATATTATCTTAGAACAAGAACAAAGAAACAAAGATTATAAAGACGTCGGAAGCCTAAGAAGCAAAGAAGACGTTGAGCAACATTGATGACCAATACTTAGGGGGAGATTGTTAGGAATACGTTTTATTAATATTTCAAGTCTTGATCAATTGCGATAGAATGTTGCTTAAATATGGGTTATATGTTTGTAATATGTGACCGGTCCATTAGTAGCCCATGGGCCGGCCACCTTAGTGAAAATCCTTCTAGAAACAATTAGCTAGTGGCGCCCTAATATGTTTCCTATAAATAGAAGGCAAGGGTGCTCTCATTAAGAAGTTGGTTTTTCATTTCTTGTACCGAACCTTTGCTCCTATATCGTATGAATGATAAGCCTTCCATTTTCCTCTTTATTTCTCTTCTCGTACTTAGCTTATTAGCTTATTCTTTATTCGTAGCTTATTTAGATAAGTAGTAGTGTGTGTTTAGCTTTGGTACGTGTGTGTTGTTGAGATAATTACGACCTATCAACATTAAACCTTGACCTGTGAAGTTTGGACCATTAAGTTTCCACTGTAGGCGCTCATAAGACAACCTTTGAGAATTTGCTTTAGGACTTCCCCATAGGAACTTAAGTTATTACCGGTGAGGAATGGGTAGACTAGGACATCTATGTAAGTAGCATTGCTTCCGCATCACTCTGATTCGTGCCTCTGCCTTTAGCTATGCATTATAAGAACATTTGCTTCAGAAGCTAGAAATTTTTGCAACCTAAGTTTAGTAACCAAGTAAGTTTGGAATACCTCGGGAACTACATGGATACCTTACACCATTTAAGTTTCACTTCCTGATTCTGATCTCCATCTCTGATTTGTTTGATAAACAATTTGATACCTCTCCGACCATCCCGAAGGTCATTCAACCGTAATGTGTTTGACACATTCTGTGAATTCATTACTTATGCTGGATATAGAATGTATCATCTAATACTACTTGAATCTGCATAATCCATTGCTAATCCTATGAGAACTCTGGTAATTATTAACCACGGATATAGGAAGATTTGTTTCCCTCCCTTCGAATGACGAACTTTATCTGACAACCAGTTCCTTTGGAAGGACATGATGTAAATACTATCTCAGTATGGAATTGTTAACTGAGCATGATGATGATGATAACTAATATTCCATACATCTCAATTTTGACAGTTATACGATGTTCGTATTACCAATGATACACACCCTACCTGCCCCTTATGCTAAAAAGCTAAACAAAATTCCAACACCTTGAACTGTTCGCTTATCTATCTCAACACTCTGATGAACCCTGTACTTGACTCTGATATATAAACTATCCGTCTGGTTTAACGACCATATCCGTTCTACGGATCTGTTTACTTTTAATATAATTGACTTTGAGGTCTTTTGGTTATAGATTGGATGGCTCTTCGTAAAGCTACCATAGACTACTGTATCTGAAATGTAACCTTTAACAATCTGCTTCACCCTACTTTTGTTATGATGACTCTCAACCACTTAAATTTGTTAGGATTAATGTTGCTATGAAAACACATATCCTGATCTCATTTGATTGTCAAGTTTCTCTTGACACCTATTAGTATCCACCCTTAGAAAGCTCTGGCATTGGAAGTTTTTGTTGTACAAAATTTTCTGGTGTTTTCTGATGAACCTCTTAGGATTCCCCCTGCTTGGGAAGTGGAGTTGGCATTGAATTGATCTCAGTTGACGAAACGATGATGCCACAGAAGCTGAGAGAATTGAAGGAGCTGATGGAATATGATTTTGTTCACCTCAGTGTTCCTCTTTGGATGCTCCTGTTGGTTTATGAAGAAGAAAGAGGGGAGTATGAGGCGACGTATCGACTATCATGAACTTAACCGTATCACTATCCGTAATCATTATCCATTTCCGCGTATCAATGATTGATTTGGTCTATCTTTGAAACTCCGTATCAGACGGCCTCATTTAAGTTTGAAGAACTGAAGAAGCAACCACAAGAACTTCTAAGAAGGGAGTTGACTAACTAAGAGTAACCCCCATGAAGCATTTCAGTTTTATTCGTGAAGAGGAAGATGGGTGATGTGAAGTAGATATGAAGACGATCCCTGAAGCGGCCTTCGTACTCGTTGTGATCATTATGAGTCTTAAAGGATGCCAATTGTATTGGCTAATAGAATCATGTTTTCACGAGTCTTTGGACAATTGTCATAATATGACAGTGTGTTTGTGCTTAGAGACGAAAGAGGAATATGTAGATCATTTTCGTATTAAGTAGAATGACCCCTGTGCTCTGGAAGAATAGGTTTGATTGGCATTCGGAGATTGTTGCAGACAGCACTACCAGGTATCTTGCGATGACAGAGTTCTCCACAGAAAGGACCAAGATTGAAGACCGTTGTCAGAGTTAGAAACCTTGCAGAAGGGTAGTAGAAGATGTTCGTGACAGGCGTTACCATGAAAGAAGCATATAAGAAGAAATTCACGTTACCACACCACAGTGTCCAGAAGAGGTACCGAAGGCTTGAGGGACCAGACTCAAGTTTATAATTCCTTTCCACCCTATGATCATATGGACAGACGTAGACAGACTACTTGGAAATGGAAGAGATTTGAAATCATGTATATTGAATGGATGAATTTTGAAGCAAACGTTTGGGTTTGGAAGAGTTACTTCTGTGAAGGATGAAGCTATCGATGACGTAATTCACTTCCTCTTAACCTATTTAAATATCCGTTACCTGATGATAAGATCCTTTGAATGAGTTATGTTCCCTATTAGAAATTCCGTTCTGTGTTCGTTATGCGTTTGTTAGATGATGGTTTTGTTATGAGAACTATGATGAATTGTGGAAGACCTGACGCTTTTGACGATGAACTTCATTTTATGCTTACTAATTCCGTTACGCTATTTGTACGTTCTGTTTCTCCAATTTTGAATTCTTCATGATGATTGATTCGGACCAACCCTAGGAGGTAGAAGGACTGGTATGTGGTTAAGATAAGTTGCTTTGTTCACAACTTGAGATAAAGTATGACCATCATGGGGGCATATTTATATGATGCTAGTATTATGATGCCTGATCGACGTGATAATACTTACATCATATAACATGCACTTATTGTGATCATAGGATATTTCGAGGAGTGCCTTAGGAGCCTTAGAATTTTGATAAGCTGTTTGAGAATTTTTGCGTTAGTGAGAATTTAGGTTCGTTCCACCTATACGCTTAATTTGCCTTCACCGTTATACGATTTGATACATTTGGATTCTCGTCACGCGTTTGCTGATCTCTGTACTTCCGATAAGAATCTTAGGTTCTATTGTAGAGCTGTCTGTCGTCTGATGTTATCAAACAATCTGTTTTCTGTCTGTATGGATTCGATCTGTTACTATGAAGGAGTACACCTATGTTTTGCTATATATACGTCTCACATTCGATGAATCTGTTCATGATGATCTATTATAAATTAAGATATGAGATTTTGGATTCTGAGAAAACAAGACCTGTCTGTTTATGAGAATACCTTTGAAAGGTTATACTGAAGACGAGACTATTTTAGAATCTGAAGAGTTAAACGCATATATTACTCTCATGTTTGCTACAATTCGATACGTTCTCATCTGATTTTTCTAATCAAATTCCACGGACGATATATCCGTCAAATCCTACGTATTCCCTGTATCTCTTCCGTGGGGATACGATTATCATCTGTTACGATTGGTATTTTATTCCTTTGAACTCGACTCAGTATAGTATATTTTTCTAAGCAAGCCGAAGCTATTTTCATCAACAAGGTAGAGTCATGAGAAACAAGTCTTTCACATTTCTGCTCATGGTCCGTTGTGTTTTACATTTCTTTTCACTTCAATTTTTGAGGACGAAAATTTTTTTTTTAGAGGGGAAGAGTTGTAAAACCCAGAATTTCTGAACACGTAGAATACCCTTTGATCTCAAATTCATATAAGACGTTTACATCATTAAGAAATTTCATCCCGAATATAACCTAAGTATCTAACTGTTAATAATTGAATGAATAAAAGTAATACGATAATAAAGACTTGTGATAAAATGAATGGTGCACATTTAATTATCATCACACGCCCATGTCTAGACCAAAATGAATTAATTTAGTACATAACATATTACAAATAAAAGTCTAGAAAAAAATGTGAATGTGGAAAGAAGATCATGGGCTTTAAAACCTCCCTTAATACTCGGCTGGCAATCCCCTATAATTTCTCCATTCTACTGATTTTATACCAACCGAATTTCTCATTCAACAAATACACCAAAAACCCTACAGCAAACTTGAGTTGTGGCAGCAGTTATTCCTCATTCATTCAAGTAGCAAGATGGAACTTAGCCAATCCACATTACTCGGTATCCTACTCCTATAACTTTCCCTACTTCTCTCCAAAATCACAACCAAAATTCACAACACACAAATTCACATAAACCCTAAAGGCAAAACTTGGGTAGGGCAGCTTCTATTCTTCCTTCAGTCGAATATAAAAGCGATACAAGAGGAGTGTACAAAGTGGTGTTTGTTGATAATCACTTGTGGCGATCAAGCTGTGGTTTGGTGATCGTGGGATTATTCGTCATAGTTTCTCATGTGGTCTCATTCGAATAAGGGTTGGGTTTGTACGAAGGGTGTAGGTTTTGATTCTCGTATTCTTTGTGTCGTTCTTAAGTCCGATTCGAGGAATATCGATCTCTTTGTTTCTGTTCAGTCATAACCTGTAAATAAATAATCATAAGAATGGCATATTACATGTGACGCATGGATCACGAATACATGAAGCATTTATGTGTCGACTTATTTTCGTTTTGGAGCATTCGAATGTGTTTTAAAATACTTTTGATATGGCTTTTTTTTAACATTCACATAGATCTCCAATATCGACATTACGAACAGATAATTGTACGCTTGGTTTTCATCATTTAATTATCTTATAAACTTGAGTTAAAGTTGCATGAAATAAGTCATAAAACATGTGGATATATAACCGTAATGTATGGCCTTTCAAATCAGTTGTTTACATTAAAGTCAAGCCATTATGGTACATAATATAACGACCTTTTCATGGTTAAACAAGGGCTGTGAATCTGATTGTTTTGGTAGTTCAGTGTGTGTTGGATGTGGCTGTAACAAGCGCCAAAGTGGTTATTGTTTTGGTCGAGTAAGAGGGTAAAAATGGGTGATTTGTGTCAAATTTTTGTGTCGTTAAAGGGTTAAGAGAAAGGGAGCTTTTGGTGTCAGTTTTGTTAGTGTGAAGTTGCATGAAATGTACAAAGTGATTTAATTGATTGACGTATAAGAATGATATAAAATAGGTAAATTACAAGTAAGGCCCTCAACTTAATTAAATGACAAGTATAGACCTTAAACTATTATAATAGTCATTTTAACCCTAAATATTATTAATTGTCAATTGTAACCTTAAAATATTAAATTACTATCTTGGGAGACTTTCTAAAAATAGAACGTTACTAAATATAGCAAGTTACTAAAAATAGAATGTTTCTAAAAATGGAAAGAAACCATAAATGGGAAACCTTAATAACTATAAGTGATAAACGTGTAAAAATGAGCTTATAAGTAATATGTGATCATGAATTCGTTTAGATCCGCTGAAGAAGGAGTTACTTCCAATCTTTATGTTTCTAGTTGTGTTTTCACTTGCGGTCCAAGGTACAGATATTCTACCCTTTTTCAGTAAGGGTGCTTTCATCCTCATGACTCGATCTTGATTATTAATTCTTTATTCAGATATGATCCCCTTAAGCCATTGCTATGATCCCCTGTACTTTGATTCATTCGTTTGATATGCTTCGTTATTATGATGATCCATTTGACATTTGTTTCATTATGACCCTTGTGATATGATACTTGATATAATTCATTCGTAACCCTATGACATGAGTATTCGAATCACTTGATGCTTTGAAGGTTCATTTGATATTGTAACTGGATGTGAAAACCTTTCTTAATTTTATCATGGAAATGTTTTGAGAAAAACTATTTTTAAAACGACGTTATGAGCATGATGCACTACCATTTTCATATAGAAACTTGCTAACTTTTATGAAAACTACTTTTAAAGACTACCTTTATGAAAACCGTTCTAAAGATCATTTTTATGAAAACCATTATTAAAAGATTTCTTTAAATGAACATTTGATAGAAACCTTTGAATTGAACCTTGCTATGAACCATTTGATTTCGAACCTTGATTATGAACCTTTGAGATCCTATGCCTTATATGATTCCCTTATTTGACTCGTGACTTTCATTGTATGATTGTCATTCTTATTGATTCATTCTGACATTTATCTAAATGTCTCTGCTATACTATGCTTATGTTTTGCCATGCTATTTGAGTTACGATCTTGTTTCTCTTGCCATGCTAGTTTGTTATTGTTGTATGCTATGATAGATCTGTGCCTGAGCTTAACTAGTTGTGGAGGTACCATGACCATGTCTTTGATGGCACCTTAGACATGACACTCCCGTAGAGGTGTGATAGATCTACGGCGTTCCCCTCTTATGTTATGATTTTGTGTACACTATTGGCCAACTTTATATATGTGTGACCAGTTTAGTACTGGCATTCATATTTTGTTAGGGAGCGTATGGATGCATCCTAGGTTTATGTATGTATATGTATGGTGACCAGGTGGTGTGTGCCTTACACTCCTTCTCACACTTATGATTACTTAGAGGTCTCCCCTCTTCGTATACTTGTATGGCTTTAGTATGATTTGACGGATTATGTATGGAGTTCCTATGGCACATCCTTATATGAACTTTTCCATTATTTCATAATTTCTCTCGATTCATTATTATTCAGTTCTCATGCATTCTTGATTCTTAGTTCTCCTTTGAATTCGTATGACTTTCATGTTTATGCTTTCGTTTTGTATGCTTATTCCTTCGTTGCTTATGCTTATTTACCGTTATGTTATGTTATCTATATCTGTTCACTGGGCTTTTTAAGCTCAGCCGCATTTCTTTTCCTGCGGCAGGTTTTAGTTGGAAGCTGGATTATGAGTGGAGAATACTTTGGACTTAGAAGACTATACCTTGATAGCTATTCTGGATTAGAGATGTCTAGAAGTGATTATATTTTTAGACTTAGAATTTATTGTTGTTCTCATATGTAACCTTGTATTTCAGATTTTCCCTTTGTAACCTTTGAAATTCATTTGTATTATTTAAGTCATATGCTTGTGTTTGCTTTGATATGTCACCATAACGTAATACTTCTACCCTTATCGGGTTGGGGTGTTACACCTTTAGAGTTCACTGTAGCACAGAAAGATAGATTAGCAAGAATAGCTCAGAGCCTAGTCGAAAACTAGTATAGCATTATAGCAAAGTTAGTAAGAAAATTCAGAGCTGGTCCATGGAGAGTTGACGATAAGTAAACAGATAGACAGACTTAGTACTTACTAGCAGAAACATAAAGGTTATAGAAACCACCGAAACAAATAATAGCCTAGTAATGCCTTACTTAGAATTAGACATGTGATAGTTAGTAAATCCCAGAATAGTTTAGAGATATTGTGACAAGTCTTATGGTTAGATAGAACAGTTAGAATCATAAATGAATTCCATAAGTACAGTCTAAGTGGGGAAGACTTAATTAAACATACAGAACACTAGTCAGAATAGTTATCCGAGGTAAGTTCATGAGGACACGAACATTTTAAATGGGGGAGAGTTATAACACCTCAATTTTTATGGTCTTAATTAGAAATATATTATAATGCTTTTTGGCATATTAGAAAAGTCTTTCCGGTAGTTTTTTTAAGAAATAAGGACTTTCAGTACAAGTTCAAGCGTTTCATACAATTACACTATGTCGATCTATCTTCGATGGTGATTGAAGGTGGATTCTCCTTTGAAAAGCAGCATGAATTGGCTAGAAAACGACCTTGATATAAACCCTAGTCCTCCTTGGTGTTGTGGGGTGAATGATGTGTGTTTTGTGACGGAACTAGGGCTTGTATTTATAACATTCGCTGGTCTCATAGTCGTCACGGCATAGGCATAAGTTATAACCTATGCCGTAAGTATCTCTGACCCTTTATTCTTCGTAAGTCCTTCTTCTTTGTTATGGCGTAGGGATAAGTGTGCACCTACGCCGTAAGTACTTCCGATCCAAGATACCTGGTACTTCTTCATGACTACGGCCTAAGCATTACGAGCTTATTACAGCATACTCGTCTTGATGTCTCAATGGTCAACTAAGTCTTCATAATGGTTACGGCGTATATCCAAGAGCATAACTACGCCGTAAGTAGTTCTGGTTGACATGGTGTTTGAAGTGCCAATGTAACTACGACGTAGGCATAAGGGGTTATCTACGCCGTAATTAACTCTGATTCCAGCTTTTCTTCATTTCTCTTCAAGTTTCTTCTCATTTTCACATCTTTTCTCTCCAATGCTCAAATATATCCTATTAATCAAATATGAAGCAATTAAGCACGAACTCTTATAAAACACAAGAATAATGAGCATATATAAAGGGACATTGATAGTAAAAAGTATACGCTATTTGGTGTTATCATGTAGTCCCTCAAATCTAATTTCTCTTTCAAAGACCACTAGAAAGTTTTTATAACTAAGTTTCACAAGTTTGACCATTCGGTTTGACTTTCAACTTAGGGTGCGTTTGGTATCCCCTATGGGAATGAGGGAATCATAGTAGTAATGATTCTAAGTGTTTGGTTAAGATGAGGGGCCCACACTATATGGGAATGAAATATAGATATTGTCCATACTCCATAGGAGTTAAAGAGTGGACGTATGAATCTATCATAGGTGAGGGACCCATCTTATACCGAAACCGATACCGATTGTGATTAATGGCAGCATACCAAACGTACCCTTAATATTTGTTTACTAGCCAACCATATAAAGTTTTATAACATCTAATATATTGGTCAATATAATATTGAGGTATTTTTAAATAAATATACCTAATTGGGGTTCGGAGTGTAACAGTTTTTTGACCATCCACCTGATAATGATATTACGCAATTTACTTCTATTATATGTAAAACCATTCGTAAGGGAATAAGAGCAGCCAAAGAATTGATGTTACTTATGATATACGTATGTAGCTAGTAAGGAAGAAACTAAGGTGTTGTTTGTTTATTAAAAGGCTTTGAGTTTGAATATAATTGACACATCTGAATCTGAATATGTGGTTGAAAAGTTTGTATGTGATTCCATCTTAATATGAATAAGTGGTTAACAAATACGAATCTGACTTAAATAAAACTGTTTATTTTTGTAAAAATGTTTGAATGTGTTAAACTTTCAATTTTTACAATTTAAATATAAACGATGAATTCACGCGAGAAATAAACTGTATTAAATAAAAAGAACAAATTTTGTTAGAAGTATTTTAAACAAAACATTCAATTTCATGTGTATATGACAAAAAGAAACGTGTTAGGGTTTTGATTGAACTTTTTAAAACGATTAACTAAATGCCTTGAGTTAGATTAGAAAATATATGAGTCTACTAAAGCGAACCCTCTAGTTTGAACTAAATAGGATTTGTCACATCATTTTTATCATGCTTTACATTATTTATCTAACATAAAATATGTAAGTATTCTATTTAATCGCACTTTAATTACAAAAGACAAAGTTGAAACAAGATACTACCACTGTCCCATAATAATTGTCTACTTTGACTTTTTTGAGTCTTTTTTATTCAATTTTGACCATAAATATTTTTAGTTGTGTAATATAATACTTGATGAAAAATATATGAATAAATTGGCTTTTAAATGTATTTTCATTTGTATAATCTTCATCAAGTATTATATAACACAAATAAAAATATTAATGGTCAAAGTTGAAAAAAAAAGACTCAAAAAAATTAAAGTGTACAATTATTATGGGACGGATGGAGTAAAAAACAAAAGAAAAAACAAAAACAAAAACAAAAAAAAAAATATATATATATATATATATATATATATATATATATATAAATATAGGGAGACTTTCTTGCGAGAACCATCTTATCTGCGAGAACTAACAGAACCACCAAAAACATACATGCACGCCTTTTAAAAAAAATAAAAATACATGCAAATAATCAATAATCGTAAGTATCCACCTATGTTCTTCAATATCATCATTAACTCATCATCTTTTTCACAAAAACCTTACACACGGCCGCAATATTGTCATTGCACGCCTTATAAGAACATACATGCACACCTTCAAAGAAAATTTTTGTATTTCCAATTTCTTATCAAATTTTTTAGAACAACCATGTTTTTTTTTCAAACATATGTGTTGTTTTTAGAACATATGTGCAAAAATACAATTATTGAAGGCATGCATGTATGTTTTTGGTGGTTCTGTCAGTTCTCGCAGATAAGATGGTTCTCGCAAGAAAGTCTCACTCAAACTATATATAATAATATATATATATACATATATTATATAATATATATATATATATATTATATATATTATATATATATATATAATAGACAATAAGAGGTGTTAAGACACCTCATCCTCATCGTAGTTCAATAAGGGTCTGTGATGAACTCAAATAAGTAAATTTTATTATCATCATTTATCCTATTTATTTGACTTGTTTTATTATATTATATATGAGAATTGATACGTTAATGTTTACTTTTGTAATTCTCAAGTAAAAACAAGTATTATGTGAAACTTGGCGATTTTGGACTAATTATGGAGCAAAACAAGCAAGATGTTAAGAGTCTACTGAAATGTACATGATCAAGATCATTCTGCTCCAGATACGCCGCAACATACTTCGTACATACGGCGCATCACTATCAAGATTTCACAAGTGACAATCCAAGACAGCAAAGGACATGCGCCGCATAGAGAAATGGAGTTACGCCGCATCTTAAGGCGGTGTACGAATATTCCTGAATATATTAATCTTGGACCCCACGCAAAGTTAAGTCAATGCGCCGCATCTGCTTATCCTATGCGCCGCATCTAACCCTCAGACAGAAACTATAAATACCCCAAGGCCAGACGAATTTCGGGATACTACAGACTAAGCTTTCGAAGACCGAAGAAACCCTAGAGCCAAATTCAGACGTATTAGCAGCACAAGACACACCCTAAACGAAGATACAAGAGCTGTAAGAAGGTCCTGCATGTATTCAATTCATTAAGTAGTTTTGTTTTATTGTATTAGTACACTTTAATTCATCAGGATTGATGGGCCGATTCCATGTGACTACGGAAAATCATGGGGACCCCTTAAAATTGCTTTCCCATTAATTAAAGTTTATATGTTGATGTCTTTGGTGACTTTTATTAGTGCATTGATAACCTCTGTGTCTAGTTGAGCATTGCTTGGGTAGCCATGCCCCTTCCTCGCCTATTTTCAGCGTATACAACTGGCATCACAAATGCTCATATTCTAGGATAGTGGATAGACATATGTGATCATTAAGGTTTTACTCGCCGATAAGATTAGAGCCAACGAGAAAGGGTTAATTATACACTTCATATAAACTAGCATAAACAAGTGACAACTACTAATTATCAGACAGTTTCTATTGTCTCAAGTATCTATCTGTGTACGTTTGCTAATCGTGATCGTGTCATTAGTTTAGTATCTATTTAATCTTTAACCAAACCTGCAGTCTCTCAGGCTGAACCCCTATTGCGTTAGATTAGTTATACAGCTAACTTAAGATATTAAAATACTGTTAAATACTAGATAATACGTTCCACTCTTAGTGAATCGACATCTACTTACCATTATTCAACTGACCGCGGTCACACTGTACGTTAAAGTGTGTGTTTTATGATAATTCGGCTAAATATAAATTTAACTGAGTAGGCATTAAATGTATAACGACAACGACATCACCGCACCACCAAGCTTTGAGCCACTTACCGTCGATATAAAGAATTAGAGCAATACAACGCAATCAAGTTTTGGCCCGTAGCACGGGGAGTAATTGTTATATCTGTTAATTTGATTAGTATTTAATTAGGTTTTTTTTTTAATTTTAGATTCTAACCGCTAACCGTTGTTATATAGATAATTGCATTCCATTGTATATTTGCATATTTTACTGTCTTTTTTTTTTATTTTTATTACTTTAATTTTAGTTTCTTTTTGTTTATTTTAATTTCATTTTTTTTTCCTATTTTTCTGCATTCTGCACCGTTTACTGTGCTGATACAAACGATACGCGCATCTATTTTCATAGATACGGCGTATTGCGTTTAATTTTGAATAAAATACAACGGTTACAAATTCAGTATGACGCATCTTTCCCCAAGATACGGCGTATTCTGTTTTTAATAAGAAATTTTTCTAAACCCTCACGCCATACGACGCATCTGTTTTAACAGATACGGCGTATTGTCTATTTAAATTAAAAACAGTTTTTGAATTATTAAACAGATACGACGCATCGATTTTTATCGATACGGCGCATCTACTAAATCAAAAATCTTGTATTTTGAAACGTAACGAAAATACGGCACATTAACTTTTGTTAATACGACGCATTTAATTTTAATAAATATAATCGATTTTTGATAATTTACACTGATACGGCGCATTCTAAAATTCTAAGCGGCGTATCTATTTTCTGAATAAAAGTCTGATTAAATTTTAACGATTATAAGATACGGCGTATCCAACTTTTTGGATACGGCGCATCGTTTGCAGATATCAGTTATTTTTATATCCGTTTCTAAATTCATTAATTTCTCTTCTAGCGAACAAATCCTACTGACGATTTTGCCTATGATGACAGGTTTTGCTATGGAAGACATGTCAGTGAACGGATATCTTGCTATGGAACTTATGAAAGATAAGCACTATGAAAAGTCCCGCACCAAAAAGCCGTTGATTCTGGAAAGTGATGACGAGTGTGATAACTATGAAGTTAGCTTGAGCAAGTTCCCAGCATTAAGCATTACTAAAAGCTCAGAATTGGAAAAGGAACTCTTGCTTTCGGATTCATTCGAAGAAGTTTATGAAGATGTCAACTTCAATGTACTCATGATTGATGCCGATTTATTCTCTTGGGAGACCCCTCTTGAAGCTACTTATAAGGAATTCAAACGCTTATGCAATATTGAAGATGGGATATTCTCTTATGATTTACTAATGAGCTACACTGAAGATGAATTGTTACTCTTATGGCCCATCATTGAATCTAAAGGATTAACTTGGACTACTATCGAAGAAAAAGATGGGAAATTCCAAATTGAATACATGAACTCAGCAAATGCGGTCAACAAATCGAGCAACAAAAGCTATGTCCAATCTATACAAACTTCTTATATGCCTTATTCCGAACAGTATTGGGGATTAGATAAAAGCTACCTGGATAACGAAAGAATGTATGCTGAATCGGAGATACTATTTCATGGAAAGTTGGTAAGGATGATGGATATCTCTTTAGAAGAGTGGCTTAAACTTAAATACGGCGATCCCAAATTTGCTCCTATGAATGAAGTCAAACGGATTGTGACTTCATGGTTGGCACGAAGTTTTAAAGAACAATTTAATGAGTTCATGGAGATAAGAAGGAACATGATTGGTAACACTAGCTTTGACGTTAACCACGATCCTAACAATGTTGATTTTTCAAATTGGTTGGCTAGTAAGTTCAATAACCATAAGAGCATGGACCGTGCTACTAAAGATGTGTTATGGGTATATTGGATGAGAGGGGAAGATGAGAAAGTAGAGAGCAACAATGGATCGTCAGATGACAATTCAACAATCGAGAAAGGGATCGAATATCCGTACCAAAAGATGAAAGGATTCTACAAAGGTGTACTGAATTGGGGCCGGAATATGTTCGTGACGATGTAATTCGCAACTACATCGTGCACGGACATGTGGGGATCAATAGGACAGAATAAGGAGCTGAACGTGAGTCTAACTTGAAGACTCTGGAATAAAGACAAGTGCTGACCGGGAGACAACCCGGAGAATTTTTACTTTTCTGTTCTGTGTCGAGTCTGTCAGACCTGCAGAAGATACGGCGCATCTCAATCCTAAGATGTGACGCATCTCCTGCACTGGTCATATCTTATTTAATTTTCTGCATTTTTATTTTTGACTCTAAAACTTTCTGTCAGTTTATTTAATGCGGCGCATCCCTGGTTAAGGATGCGACGCATCTTTTATTCTGATTCGTATTTATTCCAGGCTCGATACGGCGTATCTTCTTCCATAAGATACAGCGTATCGACTGACCTGATGATTTTCAATTTTTAATTTTTTATGTTTTATTTTAACAAACTACTAATGTATTATGCAAGTTTGAACCTTCTTAACTCAGATGTGTTAAAGTCTTAATGGTATTATAGATTCCTGCATTCCTGTGGATACATCATCTAATGAAGATTAAACGTTCTAATCCACAAGAAAGTTGATTTTTGCTCTTATACGAATAATGGAGGATCATACCGAGCAAATCTCAGGGGAGTTTTTCTGTTCTAATTATTTTATTTTCCAGTTTTTAACCTTTGATACAAACAACGAGGACGTTGTTTAACTTAAGTGGGGGGATTGGAGAATTAGAACACTTACTTGTCCTAAACTTTTTCAAAATATGCTTAAAATGCGCTTAATATATCAAAATTTAAAATTTTTAGCATGTTTTTGTTTAAAGTCTAAATTACATAGTTGCACACATAACATTATTTCCAAAAATTGTGAACTTTTCAAAATTCACAAATCTATGAGTGTGCCGGTGACTTGTAAACTTTAGAACTTGGCTTGTATACTATTCAAGACCACCATCATAAGTATTATTTATATAATTGGAATGACTTGTCTAAATTGGTAAATTTTTAGGATTACACCCAAATAGCCTTTATATGTTATGTGATATTAACTAACTACATTGGTTAGTTAACCCCCGTATAAACCCTTTGTTACTCTCACTTTTAGAGTAAGATACCCCTAGAAAAACACTCAGAGTCATTCCTTTCGTTTCTTACACCTTTGTTATAATATTTCGTTACACCCTTACACCTTAGCATACCCTGTAGATTAAAATCCGTGGTTGGTTAATTGTTTTAGGCAAAGTGTGTTTCCTTACATTACCTGTGTTCGCGTGTGTAATTCATTATCTTTGGTTGAGTCAGGAAATTGCACAATGCAATTGGTATGAAAGTAAATATTGTATATCTTTGAGTTTATTTTTCGTGTGTTTACTACTTTCGCTATTACAGTTATTTCTGAAAGTATGAAGAGTATGAAAAAAATTATCCGGAAAAATAGTGATAGTAAAGTTGTGAAATTTTACACATTTATGATGTTAAAAAAAAAATGTAAAAAAATAGAAAAGAAAAAGAAAAAGAAAAAGTTGGAAGTTTGTTTTAACCAACTTATGTAAAGTTTTGTATTAAGTGGGCGATATCACCACTACTTGTTGTATATTATATTTATGGATTGAATGGGAGTTGGCCGTTATGGGAACGCCAACTAAGGTTTATTCTTTGATTGAGATTTTGTTGAGTATAATTCGTGTCTACCTAAAGCGTGTGTTTCAAGTGTTAAAGCGTGAGTTATTCAATGATATGAGTCTTATTCATGGGATGGTTGGGAAAGTAATTTACCACCTTAGGATTTTAATTTATCTGTTTTGTTTATTTTTCATTTTACACCAATTTGTATCCCAAATATTATCCATACCCTATATCATTCTTTATCCAAACCTTTGATTTATTGAGATTAGGGATTTGAGCAATCTTAAGTATCGTAGTCGTGGATTCGGCTATGTATTTATGATTTTGTCGCCCTTTTTGATATAATATTATTGGTAAAGATTACTTGGTCCTATCTTTAGCCTATTCGAGTTAAGGATTTGAGCAATTGCAAGTATCGTGGTCGTGGATTCGATCATGTATTTGTGATTTTGTCGCATTTTCTGGAATATGAGATCGATAGAGATTAAAAAGGATGATTAACCCTTAACCAACAAACCCTTTTTACCGCTTTAGACTTGTTATTCCTTGGCTTTAGTGGGGGAGATGCGTATACTTGCCAAGCTTATGATAGAATATTCGTCACGACTGGACAGTTAAACGATTAGATTTGCTTTTATCGAAATATTTTATTCTATTTCTAATTCGTTAAGTGTTTGGTTGTGCAATTATGACAAAACGAATACATGCTTTAATATAAAAATAAATCCTAATATCTTTTAGGATACATTTTCATAAAATTCATTCTAAGGTTTACTTGGGGACAAGTAAAGTTCAAGTGGGGGGATATTTGATGAACTCAAATAAGTACATTTTATTATTATCATTTATCCTATTTATTTGACTTGTTTTATTATATTATATATGAGAATTGATACGTTAATGTTTACTTTTGTAATTCTCAGGTAAAAACAAGTATTATGTGAAACTTGGCGATTTTGGACTAATTATGGAGCAAAACAAGCAAGATGTTAAGAGTCTACTGAAATGTACATGATCAAGATCATTCTGCTCCAGATACGCCGCAACATACTTCGTACATACGGCGCATCACTATCAAGATTTCACAAGTGACAATCCAAGACAGCAAAGGACATGCGCCGCATAGAGAAATGGAGTTACGCCGCATCTTAAGGCGGTGTACGAATATTCCTGAATATATTAATCTTGGACCCCACGCGAAGTTAAGTCAATGTGCCGCATCTGCTTATCCTATGCGCCGCATCTAACCCTCAGACAGAAACTATAAATACCCCAAGGCCAGACGAATTTCGGGATACTACAGACTAAGCTTTCGAAGACCGAAGAAACCCTAGAGCCGAATTCAGACGTACTAGCAGCACAAGACACACCCTAAACGAAGATACAAGAGCTGTAAGAAGGTTCTGCATGTATTCAATTCATTAAGTAGTTTTGTTTTATTGTATTAGTACACTTTAATTCATCAGGATTGATGGGCCAATTCCATGTGACTACGGAAAATCATGGGCACCCCTTAAAATTGCTTTCCCATTAATTAAAGTTTATATGTTGATGTCTTTGGTGACTTTTATTAGTGCATTGATAACCTCTGTGTCTAGCTGAGCATTGCTTGGGTCGCCATGCCCCTTCCTCGCCTATCTATTCTAGCGTATACGAAACGTGGGCATCACAAATGCTCAATATTCTAGGATAGTGGGATAGACATAAGTGATCATTAAGGGTTTACTCGCCGATAAGATTAGAGCCAACGAGAAAGGGTTAATTATATACACTTCATATAAAACTAGCAATAAAACAAGTGACAAGCTACTTAATTATCAGGACAGGTCTTCTTATTGTCTCAAGTATCTATCTGTGTACGTGTGTGCTAATCGCTGATTCGTGCTCATTAGTTTAGTATCTATTTAATCATAACCAAACCGTGTCAGTCTCTCAGGCTGAACCTCCTTGCGTTAGATTAGGTTGTACAGCTAACTTAAGATATTAAAATACTGATTAGAATAACTAGATAATACGTTCCACTCTTAGTGATCGACACTCTACTTACCATTATATTCATACTGACCGGGTACACTGCTCGTTAAAGTGTGTGTTTTATTGATAATTCGGCTAAATATAAATTTAAAACTTGAGTAGGCATTAATACTGCTAAAACCACAACGACATCACGCGTGCACCAAGTCTTTGGATCCGCTACCGTGGATATAAAAGAATTAGAGCAATACACACGCACATCAGTCTGTTTGGTTAAACATAATGGAATTTTAAAGTAATGTAATCGACGATGTACTGGAATTAACATAATAATTGAATGAGTCATTACTGTTCTATTGAAATATGTGGTTGCTATGTTCAAATGAAATAAAGCATTTACTTATGTTGTTTGGTATGATGCAATGAACGTTGGAAACGAATGATATAAATGAAATATGGCAAAATGTGATTCTATGTCGTAATGGAATGAAGAGAAACCAGGGGGTAACTATGTAATGAAATTGGTGGTTACAATCATAATGGAATGAACTAATGAATAAATCATTCCATTACAAAACATAAAACAAACAACATTTTTTCATTACAACGTAATGATTTATTCCATTCCAATTTTAATTCATGCATACCAAACACTACGTAAGTGATTTATGCCTCTTACTACTTCTCAGAAATGATCTTAACAATGACTATCTTTTAATGTCTCTTAATACATGAAAAAACAAACATATTTTTTAGGCCCAATTTCTTACCGTGTCTGAACTAGTTAAATTAAAAACGCTGTTAAAAAGTATTTCTAGGAAGGAGGGAGTGGAGCTCGGGTTGGCTAGCGGGCTGATCGGGTTGATTTGGAACACCGCCACTGCCTATGCGGGTTGGAGGAGCGGGCTGGGAGTTAAATACTCGCTGCGAGTTAAATACTCGCTGCGAGTTGAAACAAAGCAACGGTCGTTTGACCGTTTTAAGGGGTATTTTTGAAAAAATTTTGGAAGCCGTTGGAAGGAGCGGGCAAAAAAAAAACAATTTTGGTCCTTTGTTCTTGCCTATATAAATCCGAACATCACACCATTTTTTCACAACCAAAAAATTAAACAAACCACAAAACACATTCTTAAAAATATGGATCAAAGAAATAAGAAAATTGGTGCAACATCTTCGTCGAGGGGTCGTGAACGGGGCACTCGATCTAAACTCGGTCGACCTATACAAACACAATCGGCTCCTCGACCCACACAACCATTTTCGGCTCCTCGTCAACAACCACATTCGACTGCGCAACAAAACTATTATCGTCCCCAACCACCGAGTCCTCCACGACAAAACTTCAACTACCCACCAATGAATCCAAACGATTACTACTTATACGAAATGGCTAACTTTAACCCGTTCGATACTTACCGAGAACAACCGGAGGCGAGCTATTCCGAAGACGAGTTTCTCGAGGTACCCGAAACGCAAATGAATTTCGGTGTGGTTTTTAACTTTGTTTATTATATATTTTTATACGTTTTAATTATTTTTATATGTTTTAATTAGTTATACGGTTTAATTATTTTTATACGGTTTAATTATTTTTATACGTTTTAATTATTTTTATATGTTTTAATTATTTGTAGACGTTGACGATAACGATGATGTTCAAGAAGTTCAAGAACAAGACGTTCCAAAGAAGAAATTTGCGAAAAGGGCCGAAAAAAAAGGTTGGACATCGGAGGAGGAGGAGGCTTTGGCGAAAGCTTGGGTTCACATCTCAACATGTAGAACGGTCGGGATGGAACAAGGAAGAGATTCTTTTTGGAAGCGAATTTTGGCGCATTTCGCCACGAATGTGAAAGACACTACTCGAAGTCATCATTCACTAACCACAAAGTGGAGGGAAATGAACGAGCTAATAAGTGTGTTCAACGGTTTATACCACCAATCGGTAAATTATATACGTTTTTTTTTTTAATTATATATATATATATATATATATATATATATATATATATATATATATATATATATATATATATATATATATATATATATATATACGTTTTAATCATATTATATTTGTATAAAAGTATTAGTTAATAGTTATTTGTATATATGTTTTTTTGTTTAGTTCTTATGGCATGTATAAGATACCTGTTTGTCTAATAGAATTGCACGAAAACCTTTGTCTGTTGTGTTTGGTGGATCCCGATGTATCCATGCTCGGTATACTTTTGCTTCTAGGATCTTGTTCATATCTGTTGGTTTTAGATCTCTAATATTAGCTGCTGCCATCCTGCATATGTATGAAATGTAGATTAAGAAAAACTGTTTAGGTTAAGAAATAATGTATGGTTAATGATAATTGTTTCTATGTTAATGAAACTATAACATGAAATTTTAATATGCAATAAAATATTATGGACCTCGATTTGAGAAATTTTTAAAAAAAATCTCTATACACTATATTTTTTGTTGTATTTGGAGGGTGTTCAGGGTCTATTTTCATACGGATTTTTAACCCATGTGGTGACGTTGCTCGTGATAATGCAACATAAAGTTGCCCATGACCAAAAATTGGTTGCGGAAGATAGATGCCAATTTTGTTTAAAGACTACCCCTGACTTTTGTTAATTGTCATCGCATAGCATACTTTAACCGGAAATTGTTTTCTTTTGAAAACGAAGGGGTAATTTGGATCTTTGTGTGGCAAAGGGATTCTTGGGATGTATACTTTTTCTCCAATTCTCGTGCTTGTAATAATCTCTGCCTCGATTAATCTTGACATGAGATTCTTCACTATCATTCGTGTCCCATTGCAAAGTCCACCTCGACTTCGAGCCTTTTTTTTAACAGGCAGTGTTTGCCTAAAATCGCCACCTAACATGATTGTTTTTTCACCAAACAATTGTTGAGAATTATCGAGGGTATCTTTAAGGGTTTTGTCGAGGGCTTCAAAACACCGACGGTTGTTCATTGGCGCTTCATCCCACACTATCAATTCAGTTTCTTTCAATAATTTCGCCATTAATGTGTTTTTATTTATATTACACATTGATTCATCTGTTAATTCTAATGGCAATTTAAATCTTGAGTGTGCCGTTCTTCCAGATGGTAGCAGCAACGATGCAATACCTGAAGACACAACAGCTAGCACAATCTTCCCTTCTGAACGTAATTTATTAATTATTGTTTTCCATAGAAAAGTTTTCCCTGTTCCACCATGTCTATATACAAACACCAGTTCCTGTTTTTTGTTATCTGATGCAGAAATTATAAGATCGTAAATTGCCTTCTGATCATCATTTAATTTCCCAGCACAAATGGCTGCATCTTCTTCTAGTTATGACCGGTTGTAATTCTTTTCTTCTATGAGTAACCTATTTTCAAGATCATCGAGCAAATGTCGCGGAGGCAATGATAAACCGAATTCCTGAACTGATCTTGAACAACCGTTCAAAATCATTTCTATTTCATAGATGATGTAGCCTTTCATCTCTGGATCATTGACATGTAGGTTTCGAACATGAGACATGTGTGAAGCCTTTCTTGATATATCATCTGCCATAATAAGCCAGTGTTTTTCCCATAACTGTACCGGATCTGCAACTTCACAGTAGAGTAGAATGTGTGCAAAGAGGCTTCGGAGTTCTGAGGCCGTTGCTGACAATGATGCTTCTTGAAGTGCTGTATCCCATTCCTTGTCATCATCTAATAGGCCTAGAGCCTGACATGCTGCACGATATGTTGGGAATATTTTCTTATTGACATTGCGGACGTCGACAAATGATGTACAGCTTTTTGATGTGCAAGCAACATCCGTAAGTAAAAAAACTCCTCTGCTCCTAGATGGACATAAGCCAGACGACCAATTGCATACTTGTTTTTATGCTGTCTACGACTCCATCTCTTTGAATTTTCATACCAAACAAATTCAGGAGGGAAATCCAAATACGTTAAATGCCTGCCATCCTCGTACAACTGATTATATGTGAACCACTCGGTTAGCGTTGTTAGTTTCTGCCGTCCGTCCGATAACACATATCCCAAAGGATCTTTATCATGAAATGTGATCGTTTGCATATCTTGGAGGTGAACTGCAAGGATCTGAACCAGTGGGTCCCTATAGTGGATAGGAAATTTGAGTATTCTCCAGAACGCTTCATGTGGACAGATAAACCGTCCGTCAATAAAATTTTGATTTCGTCAATTTGTATTTTAGGCGCAGATGATGACGTACCTAGATCGCCAATGGGTCTTGTGATTCGAGCTGCAATCCGATCTGTTCCTTTTGAGATATATTTGAAAAGATATTTCATCAACATACTCCAGCCACAATATTCAACATTTATGTGTGCATAAAACATGAGACAGGGCAGCCAATTATAGGGAACGACATAGGTATTATCTATTATGAATTCACCCTTCGCGACATAAGCTGGTGTGTTTCTTCTTCTGTAATGTACATGACCGTCTTTATCAAAAAATGTATTGTTGCTAAATTTTTTTGGAAAATGTTTTGTGCAGTTACCTTCTTGCAAACATGGAGCTGACGGTTTAGCATTGCCACATGGACCATGCATTATGAGATCGGCAACAACTCTATAACCTTGAGGATCAGATGCTTCATCAGGTAATTCGGCCGAAACGAACTTGTCTACTTCTTCGGGGGTCTTTATTTTGTCCTTAGAATCAATCCATAAGAGTGTGTGGCAATGTGGAAGGCCACGTTTTTGGAATTCTATAGTATAAAGAATTGCATGTAAAAAAATTGGGAATTAATTTTTTTAAGCATATATATGTATGAGTAATTTTGCATTTTTTTTTAAAAAAAAAAGTACATTTAAAGTGTTAACGTACCTCTAGTAGAGCGACCAAATATGTTGCTTTCTTTTAGGACTCGTACGAAATCTGCAACCTTTTGCTCAAACACTCGATCTACCACATCAGCTCTGTCTGATGGACTGAGTTCTGGATATTTTTGCATGCGTCTTTTTATCTCTGGCCAATTTACATTGCATGTAAATGTAATAAAGAATTGTGGGTTTCCAAGAACACGACATATGGCCAGGGCATCAAGATAATGGCTATACATGTATCTTGGTCCACCGGTAAAGCTTGCTGGAAGAATAATTTTTTTCCCTATTTCAGCTCCAAAGTGGTCCCCTCTTGACATTGCATCACATATACCTGCCAAACATTCACTTCTAATATTATTTTGCTTTGCACGTATGAAATCAAGCCTATCTTGCTCAAGGGCACAATATACTGAGACAACGTATTGCTGGAATAATCTGCCACTTCTAAATATATGGCCATATTCATCAAAGCGCTCGTGCAACTGGTATGTGTAATATTCGTTCATAGATATTTTTTTCCTTTTCCTGTGTGCATTCATACCATTTAGTTGCATTTTGATATTGTAACCCGGTTGTCCGTATACAAATAGAAGAGGAAACTGAAGAGACATGTATGAACTATGAAGCTTTTTGATTCTTTTAGGACGCCTGTCTTTGTATTCTATAATGACGTCATAGTCTGTTTGACTATTTACACCGTCTTCAAATATTATTGCTCCAAGAGTTCCAGAAGTAGGAAGCTGGTATTCTCGAGCACCGACAACATTATATAGCTGGATCTTTAGCTCAGGCACATTGGCTTCACTGCATTTATCGCGAGCTGTTCTGAAAATATTCACTAATTCATTGTGCTCATCTAGAATTTCTATCAATCTCTGAACAATTTCAGGGTTCAAGTTAGTATCGCCTTCATGAGTAAAAGGTTTTATTCTTTTTTTCACTTCATTTTCTGTATCATAAATATAGAGTTGTAGAAATCTTGGGTCATCATTATCATTTGCGCATAGTGTACCTATCCAATGATACACTTGACCCGAGATCTTGAACACGTACGGCCCTTTTCCATCGTTTACTGATTCATCGATCGTAGCTCCAAAAGATGTCATACTAAACATCTGATTATATGCACACACGTTATCCAGAAAATGTTTATCTGTAACAGCCACTCCAGAGCCGTTCGGGATGGTGGGGCAAACCTCATCGAGGACGATGAGTCCCTAAGGGGGGTGATTGTAACACCCTAGGCAAATCCCACATCGGCTGTGGCTTGGAGTGATGCTGGGTATATAAGTAATAGCTTGGCCTTATTAGACACAACGCGTTTTGTGGTCTACTGCGAGTGGGGTTCTTAGGAACTGGCAGTTAAGCGTGCTCATATGAGAGTAGTATTAGCTTGGGTGACCTGCCGGGAAGTCTTCACATGAGGGCCACAAAGCAAAGCCGTGAGCCTGCGGGCAAAGCGGATAATATTGTGGTCTGAGTAGGCGGGATGTTACATTATCTTTGAATAACTCTTTCAAATATTGTGGAGGCTCCAACTCTTTTTGAAAGTATATTTGGCTCCACAACACCGATGGTATGTTATTTTACTCTGCGCACCATTTTTTTTAATCTCTCTCCATACCAAAAGCATGCATTGCAGTATTCACATCTTTGGTCACAGTCACCCAAGTAAATGTATAAATTGGATACATCTGCATCATATAAGCTATAGAAGGATTAAATTTAGCAGTTACCATTATAATAAACACATATAAATTATTTACAACTTAAGTTACTTACCTTCTGTATAAGATGTGCCGGGACAATGTTTTTTGGATTTTAATATTGGTTGACCATTTGGTGAAAGTGATATGCCATATTTTCTTTTACATCCTGCTGCTTTGGTATAGAATTGTACATTCTTGTCAAAATAATGCACAGAATATGGTTTTATTAGTGAAAAAGAGTATATATGAATACTTTACCTCCAGTTTTTGTTGCATGGTTGAAAGTTTGTGTTCCTGTAGATTGATTTTCATGTTGTGAGCATACTGCGCCATTTGGTGAAAAGTTTGACTCAACTAATGTTTGTTTCCTCTTTTTTGCAGCATGTGATTTGCCTATGTTGATAGACAATCATAGATTGCTGTTAAAATAATGTATGGAACATGACTTTGTTATTAAGCAAATAGTATATATGAAAATTTACTTGCACTTGTTGTTGCCTGATTACAATTTTCTTTTCCTGTAGAGGTGTTTTCATATTGTGCGGATGTCACGTCATTTGTTGAAAAACTTGAGGTATGTACTGTCTGCTTCCTCTTCTTTTGAGATTGTGATTTGTCTATGCCTGCATTAGCTGTATTTCACACATGCTAACTATCAATGACTAATAATATAACAAATTAATTTGTTGAATATTCATTCTTAAAATAAGATTGTAGATAAAATTCAGCACGAAAATTAATAGGAAAAAGTAGATTACCGTAGCTAGTAACAGAAGTTGGTGATTGGCAATATCTTTGATCCTTGCTAGGGCTTTCTATAAGTAGACATTTCCCTTTAATATCAAAATATCCTTGAACACAATTGTTTGTTACACACTGAGGGAACTCTAACCCGGCATTTTGGTTTTGCTGACTTTGATGATTTCCAATGTAATAATCTGGGCAGTCGTTAGGAAGACAACAACTTTGTAAATTGGTAGCAAAACATTGTGGCACAGGATCAGTGCTTCTTATATTGTATATAGAATTATATTCTTTGCATAGAATGTTATTTTTTAAAGGACCTACATTAATTAATATAACTAATTTTAGGTGCACCTTAATTGAGGTACTATAAATAGTGAAGTAAGTAACTTAAATTAATAAATCTGCATTAATGAAAGTTATTTTAACTCTTTTATAAATAAGTTGTTATAAATGAAATAACTAACTGAAATTGCCTCTATCTTTTACCCTTTCTGTCTGCATAAGTGTATCCGACGTGGCAGCCTTTTTTTTTGATCTTTTGTGTTTTAACAAATCTTGTGCTGCCCTATCCATTTGTTGTTGTAGGTTCACATTTAATGGTGAACCATCACCTGGAACAGATGATTGCGATACAACAAAAGGTATGGTTTCTGCAGTTTTTACTCTCTTTGGATCATGGATAGTTTGCCCAACAAATGAATGCTGCTGGCTCTCAATCATATAGGCCATTGGGTTAAAATCAACAGGGGTTTGTTGTTGTAGGCCCACATTTAATGGTGAACCATCTCCTGGAACCGATGATTGCGATACAACAAAAGGTATGTTCTTGGTTGTCGATCATATAGGACATTAGGTTCAAATCAACTGGTCAATTAGTATTTAGCTCATCCAGGTAATGGTTAAAAGCTTGTGATTCTTTTATTATTCTAGGTGGTCGAGGCATTCTATATATGTATTTACAAATACTGGAAATAAAGAGTAACTTGATAACAATTGAGTATGCAGAAAACAAATGAATGAAATAGTAACTATGCATACAATATTACAGAGCAGAAAGTTAATCAAATAAAAAGACCACATTAGTAAATAGAAATACCATTGGTAAGTAGTAAAATGTAAAAGATTATATGTTGTCATGGATTGACCCAAATGTGCGGGGTACATGAGATACCTTTTAAATAAGAGCCAATATAAGCTTCTAATGACTTGAAAACTGGTCTTCTGTTCAAACACATATTAGCAGATCAGTTATAAGACCAAAAGAAAGATTAAAACACTGAAATAAAGAACAAACAAAGGGAAAAAAGACTCTGTGAGGGGGGGGGGGAGGGAAATGCAAAAAAACACATTTACATAAGGAAAAAAAAAAGGATGATCAGACCTGAGTATATGCCTTATCTTTTTACTTTCTTTTTTGTCTATACAGGGTGATGGCAAATTCAAAATAACAAAGATCAATAGTACAACTTCCTGGGGAATGATGGCAGATTGAAAATAACAAAGAGCAAGAAGAGAAGGTTCTGGATAAATCTTTCAATGAGAAAACCTATAAGAAAAGATATATAACTTCATAAGGAAACAAAAAGATTGCAGCCTTCATTTAATGCATCACAATGGAGGCAGAGTCCACCTGGACGCTCAAGACCTGAAGTTGACAAAAGAAGCCCAAATATAGCTGCTACAGTACACAGCACAATGGTGCAATTTTATTTTTTTTATTTATTTATTTATTTATTTATTTATTTATTTATTTATTTATTTTTGATGCTACAATTAAAAACAGTTGTATAGACAGTGTTTGCAAAGCCAGAATTATTTTCATACCCAATGTTTAAGTGCCATGTGTGCCACTTAGAGTTACCAACTAATAGGAGAGGCACAACTAAGCTTTAAAAGGCTTTTGAGGGGAGCAACCTCCCCCCTTTTAGTGTATATATATATAATTCCTACTCCTATGTGAGATCAACAACTAGGAGAGAAGCTTTATGTCGTCGCCAGTTAAGTCCTTCCGTGAGGGTTTGATGTCAAAGAAAATCCGGTTACGAAGGTTCCAAGTAGCCCACAAAGCTGTTTGAATCACCGCGTCGAAAATTCGAGCCGATATGGAAGGAAGAGAAAGTTCCAAATAGATGTGTTTTTATTGAACATAGTTGTAACAAGATAGTATTGCCCGCGCGTTACAGTAGGTGCAAAAATATTTATTTTGTCGCTACGAAATACAATTTTAAAAATAATATGTTTTTTCAATGAAAAATGTGAAGCGTAAAAATGAATATGATCTAAAGGAGTAATACTATAAAATTTTATGAGTTTTAAGGGTTATTTTAATTTGAAGAAAATTGAAGGGATATTATTGCATTTATGAAGTTGATAAAACCAACTTCACAAATGTTATTACGTTAATAAATATAAATCAAATAGGTTTGTGTTATACAAACACCCTCTATGGTTAACCTTACAAACCCGCGAAGCAGACAGTACAACATTCTGATGCATCTAATGATTGCAAACACCCCGTCAGGATAACATGCCCTCATCAAATAATGTATAATGTTATAAGATATGACGGTTCAAACGTTTGAAGACTCATATTGGCTTTCTTAAATGACTTTTTATGTGCACACTAATGGAACGCAATGCCATGTAGTGTAAGTTGTCAACTACAAGATTCCATCATTAGAAAAGTAGAACTCATAATCCCAAAAGCCAATATTTTCGGTAGAAACATTGAAAGTTTGACCTTCAAGTATGCTTTCTAGTAGCACTTGATTGCTATTTCAGGATTACAACTAAAATGGATAATTCCACTGTGAAATTACATGTTCCTAGTTGTTTTATTGACAAAGTTTTATAAGTTTCGGTTTAAGAAAAAGTATACGTGACTTTTGTTCTAATATCAAATTATATTGCCTTCATAAGGATCTATTATTTCATCCAACAATTTCAACTTGAAATTGAAAAGCAGAAGAGTTAGTAGGGTGATTAGTAGGTGTTGAGTCATCCCTAATCAGCCTACTTTATTTTCTTACTTGTAGTTTTGGCAATTAGTCCTTTTATTTTATCGGTATTCAGATAAACATTTATAAAAGAATACCTAACCGATATGATATAGCACCAAAATAAATTTGCTTGTTAAAATATTTATTTCAATTTAGTTTAGTTCCTAGTTATTATGGCTTTAAGTTGAAGGATTCGCTAAAAGAACAACAAATTCATTTTTGGTGTAATATATATCTTTTTGATTTTTACTTCAATTTCGAACCCCTTAACTTATAATCCAGACTCTGCTTCTGTAATGAGAATGAGTTGACATACCAAATATACATAGCATTTTCTATGAACAGCATCTAAGTTTACAGTACATTACGGGAACAAGTTAGCAAACAATTGGATAGTTTGTTAGAAACGAGTCTTGAAACCACGACTAATGATCGGTACATGATAGAACTAAAGTAAAAGTCAATAATACTCGTATAAGCATAATGGACGTTTATGCAAGGTTTTCAAGATCGGGATCTTACTCAGGATCGTTGTTGTTTTTGTAAGATCGGAATCGTAAGATTGGATCGGGATCTTAAGATCTTACTATAATGGCATTTTCTTATTAGTTTTTGTAATATTATTCAAATCTACAAATTATTATATATCATTAACACAAAATTATATGAATGTTTCATGAAAATGTTGTTTTAAATTATGAATA
The DNA here is from genome assembly GCA_021014915.2 of Artemisia tridentata subsp. tridentata. Lineage (NCBI taxonomy): Eukaryota > Viridiplantae > Streptophyta > Magnoliopsida > Asterales > Asteraceae > Artemisia > Artemisia tridentata. The sequence continues at coordinate 267,098,516 of CP139509.1, read as the reverse complement.
TGGAATGTTTAAAAAGATTAACATGTTGTTTTTTTAAATTCTACTCCGTATAAAATATTATCCATAACTTTTTAGTTTTTTAGTTTTTGATTCAAGAAAAGTAATATCGGATCGGATTAAATCTTAAGATCCTATGATCAAGATCGAGATCTTATAAGATCCTAAGTGTGCTAAGATCCTACATAAGATCCAGATCGTTTTTACTTTGTAGTATCGTAAAATCGTAAGATTTTAAGATCAGGATCGGAATCCTGACAACTATGCGTTTATGTAACCAAGTTTTTTTTTGAAAATTAGTTTATGTAACCAAGTGAATGTGTTGCGGCAAAAAGTGAGGGACATGAAAATGATGATAATTATGAATATAATGAACAGGAAAATCCATTGAGACTTCGTTTGGCTGATGGGAAAGTGATGGGGTAAGTGCTTGACCAGGCCAAAAACTCGCATTTTGAGTGGGTGTGGGGTTTGAAGGTCATGGACTATATGACAAAATCAAAGGTTGAAACAAATACCCCACAAAAACTATATGCAATTTCAACATGGTCCCCATGCAATCTTATGCTTATTTCATTAGAAACTATTTGTACATGGACCAAACCAAAAACACATCTCTTGATTCAATGTATATCAAGCTCGTCATATTTAGTTCACACCTATAAGTCTATATAATATTTGCTATATATTTGGGAGAAAACGACCCAAAATCTTGATTGATTAAATTTGCTATATGTCTATATGCATGGATGGATTTGGGGTTACGGTACCATCTTATTCGAATTTAATATATATATCTATGATATGAAATACAATTACGTCTATGTAACTCCATAAACGCATGCACGCACGCAAGCACATCAGAGTTTCTGATGGTGTGATAGCATATTAATAGTATCTATCTATCTATTAATATACGAAAACTACCAGCGAATGAAAATGATATAAAGAAAAAGCATGACACGTTCTGATGGTGTGATAGCATATTAATAGTATCTATCTATCTATTAATATACGTATGATTTTGTATATGTGACAAATTAATGAGAAGTTCAAATTCACTTGTGTGTCTCACGTCTTGAGATATATATACCAAGGTTATTAAGATCGTGATCCTACTTAAGATCGTTTTTGTCTCCGCAAGATCGGGATCGTAAGGTCCTACAAAAATGTAAATTTTTTAGATAGGGGTTGTAGTGTATATAGTTCTATATAAAATTCAATATAAAAGACCAATTTAAGTGAATATAGATGAAAATTTCAAAGTTTAAACATCGTAATAATATAAACAATGCAATACATGCAATTATTTCATGTTTCAGTCGTTTGATAAATGATTTTGGTAGAAAAAAAATACAACACGAGTAAAGTTGGGTCATGTATAAGGGTAAAATTCTGTCAAAATTTAGGAAGTGGTATTAATTTCAGTAAAAAGTTTGTTTAATAATAAAAATTAGGCTTTATGGTAGGATCGGGATCGATAGCGATCCTACGATCTTACTAGCTATCTTAGGATCTTACTTCGATCCTATGCTACCTCCGATCCTACTTAGATCTTATAAGGTTTTCTAATGTATAATCGTAAGATCGTACGATCCTACGATCAAGATCGCGATCTTGATAACCATTATATATACTATAAAAATACATTTATATAGTCAGCTATAAAAAAAAAAAAAATAAAAAAAGAGTATACAACTGGTTTTTCTTGGATTTGACTGATGGTAAAGTACTTGAACCATGTGAAAAATGTCTCTTAACTCCTATTAAACGGTGGACTTTATTATTAAACTTAGGACAAAGATTCATGCATGCTTTGGATCCCATGTTGTCTTGACATAAAGATCGATGAGCGTTGTTCATAATGACATATACTTCATATCTATTATTAAACTTGCTGTTAAAGTAGATCGAAAGTCTATAAGAATTGTAGAAGTAAATGAAATTTTATACGTGTAAACTGATGAGGTAAAGAGAACATGAAGTTAACTTACCCTTAGGCACTCCCAACAATAACTCAGCTTTAAACTTTAACACACTGTCACGTCAGCTTTAACACACTCACCTTTAACTCAGCTTTAGCACACCCAACAATAACTCAGCTTTAACACACCCATAATACCACATTTTAAGCCCCACTTTTTTTTCTTTTCCATTTATAAAATACAAAAAAATATTTTCTTTAAAGTTACAAAACTAAAATTTACAATAACTAGTATTTTTTTTACTTTTAAAAAAAAATAGAAAAAAAAAGGGAAAAAAAACAGTCAAAAAAAAAAAACCACAAGGATTGAAATTGTAAAGAAAAGAAAAGAAAAAAAAAATGACTAAAATTTACAACAACCACAAGGACTGAAAATGTAAAAAAAAAAAAAAAAAAAAAAAAAAAAAAAAAAAAAAAAAAACCACAGGGACTAAAATTTACAAACTAACCAAACTAGTCTTCTTCAACCTCAAATTTATCCACTGTTTGATCTGGAAAAAAAACACACACCATAACACACACTAAAACACACCCATTTAAATCGGAAGAATAAAAAGAAAAGAAAAAAAAGGGTTTAACTCGGCGTTAACCCCTTTAACGCTTAACCATTAACGCACCAATAACGCCCTCCCTCCAACGCATAACGCCACTTTAACGCAGGATTTAGGCCCTTTAACGCAAGAATAACGCTCCCGTTGGGAGTGCTCTTACAGAAATAAATAAAGAGATCAGTGGAACTTGGCAGAATTCTTATTAGTAAATTGTTAGATGATTAGATTATTGGTCCAAACCTGATTGTGGGCTTGAGGTCTTTTAGGTTTAGGGTTTAGTTTATGTTAGCTTATTCGCAAAGCTATTTTCTATTATAAATAGACATGTTATCTTATATAATTGAGAGACATTCAACCAATATTAATCTCCATTATTTTACATGGTACCTGTTGGGTTTTATATTTTCATAGATTTGATGATCACAGAACAAGAAGAATGAAACATGAAGAATACTGAAATTATAAGCAAAATACACCAAGTAGATTCTACTGCTAGGCATAAAACATTCTACTGCTAGTGTATTTTATCCTACTGCTGGTGCAAAGCATTCTACTGCTAGTACAAAGAAGCTGCTGCTGATCAGTGAGTCATACTACTGCTGGATGGATATGTTTGAAAAAGATATTTTGTATATGATTGATCCGTGCTAGATAGATATAAATATTATGCAACGACGGATGCTCGTGAATAAATTACAAATCACCCCTTTTTCACAAAGGATACTTGCAAAAACTCACGCTCGTGTGTAGTGTTTAAGACAGGTAAGTAATTACCCGAATCGTTTCCCAACGAGATATGAATGGGCAACTGTGAAAAGCTAGGATTAGAGTGATTGATGATTCAGATATTTTTGGATTTTGCTTTATTTAATAATTCTAAATAACAATTTAAAAACAGATATGCACAATAATATTAAACGCGAATAAATAAACTGAAACGCGAAACGGGACAGTTAAAATGGGACTAAAATTGAAATTTATGAAATTTAAAACTTAAAAATGTAAAATTATTTAAAACTTATTAAAAAAAACTTAAATTATATTTTTTACACTTTTTATTTAATTTATTATTACTTATTTATTATTTAATTACTTATTAAACTATTTAAATTTATAAAAAATACTAAATGAACTAAGAAAATTCTAAAACTTTTTCTAAAAATATTATTAAGTAAATAGAAGCTAATAAAATTGTAAAATTGAAAATTACTTAATTAAAATTTAAAAAGATAAATTCTATTAAATAGAAGCTATCACTATTTTTCTATTTTTGGTTTTCTTAAGGTCTAAAAATATTATTATATTTTTCCTAGATTACAAATAATAAAAGAAAATTATGAAAATTGGATTTATATTTTTCTGATTATTTTTCTATTTATTATGATTTTATTACTATTTTAAACTAATTAAAAAGATTAAAAATATCAAAACTATTCAGAAAATTATGAAAATTTACAGATAAATCTAAAATATTATTAAAAAGCTAGGAAAAATAAAATGAAAAGTTGGCTAAGCCTAAAAAGCAGATTTGGGCAGATAAGCAGTTGAGTAAATAAGCTAATAATAAGCTAATAAGCTCAAAACTCAACCAATGGCTCAAAACAGGTTTAATGAACTACTAGAAGCACAAAGCAACAGAAAAACACAAATAAGCACTAGAAATGAACAAGATAAGCACTTGGCTGCTATGAAATGAAGACAGAAAAAGCATGAAACTAGCAAACTTGCAGACAGATTTAAAGCTGTCTAATAAGCTGAAAAGCTGAATATTAAGGGGGCAAAACTTAGGTAGCACTACTGAGTATCTTAAAATCCTAAAAGCCCTATCACAATTTGACCAATTGATGTTCAATTAAAGCCAAGATCAGCAATCAAGAACAACCAGGTCTGCTGAGTGACTGTTTGCTGTGCAGAAATGCACAAGCCATGGGGACTTGAATCCAACTCTTGTATCAACTCTAAATGACCTCAATGGGACTCAGGAAAGCCACAACTAAGGACCAAAACAGCTTATGGCTGCTTTTGGCTTATTTGGACTTATGAGCTTCTTAAACTTCCACAAATGGCTCAAAATTACTAAACCTCTCAAATGGACTTGAAATGACTCAGGAACAGCTTATTCAACTTATATTATACAAGATTAAAGTTGGCAAGATGGCAAATGAACAGTAGAAGCTGATTTTGGCAGCTTAACTGTTTAAACCAAACACCCCCTAATATGTGACTGTTTTGATTTTTGAACTGAATAAGGTTGACTTAAGCTGAGGTATTGAACAACTAATGATTACTAACTTATATTAAGTATATTTAGCAACTTCTAAAGTATAATTAAGCAGTTTAAATAAGCAATGCCTTATTGGCTGTTTTTGGACTTTTTTAAGTGTTGTTAAGGAAAATAAAGACAATCTATTTAATTACTGATACAATAGATTAAATGTACTTAGATAATAATGATAAGCAATAAATAACACTAATAAGCTGATAATAAGCACTGGTACAGTAGAAATAGGAATTAAGGAAAAATCAAGAAAAGCTTACAACTGTCAAGCCTTATGGAACAATAGAACAAGGACCAAAAACAACTCCTAGCTTGTTGTCAATAAGCTAGAAACCAGAAAAACCATCCAGCTTAGTTTCTAAACCCATGATTCAGCTTATTACCACTTCAGTTGACTTCCTTTGACTTTTGATGATTTCTTGAATTTAGAACAATGAATCTCTATATAAGCTTATAAAAAGCTATAATAAGCTAATATAAGCTTATAGCAAAGGTTTGGAATGTTTGTTTGGTGCTTAATGACTTATACAATTAAATACGAATCACAGTAAACATGAAATTGTAAAGTAACATAAAATTAAAGACAAGATATATTAAAATGAGATCAAACTGAACGTAAATGACTTATATTAATGACTGGTAATGGAAATTACAATAAGGAAAGACAATTAAATAAAAACGATTTAAATAAAATTTAACTACCACTAAATTCCTATTACATTTGATCTATATATACAAAAACTAAGGTGGGAACATCTTTTCATCTTCCTCTGATTCATTTAGCACCCTTGATTTCCTCTGACATGATCTCAGCTGTTCAATCTAACTTTTGGCGGGAAAAAGATAAAGTGGTAAACACCACTTGTCTGGTTTACATGGGGGGAAGGAGAAGCAATAAATGCTTTTTGTTGTTGTTAGGTAACTTGTTGAGGAGGAGGGGGGAGGTGGCAGTTTGATACTGTGGGCATAGGTGGTTTTGGTTTTTGGCGGGTTTGTGTGAGGAAGAAGAAAAGGTTGACCGGGTTTGACCGGTATTTAAATACCGGGTGTGGGCTGGTTGGTGTTGGGCTTGGATTTTGGGTTTATTTTATTTTTGGGTTAAGGGTTAAAAAGGGTCCGGTTGGTTTGTTTATTTAGCACAAGGACCATTTTTGTTATTTGCTGAAAATCCAAGGACTAAACCTGTAAATTTTCCAAAGTTATCACAAGGACCAATGTTGTTATTTAAGAATAGTACAAGGGTTATATTTGATAAATTTTCCATTTTAAATAACCCAGGGACCATTTATGACACTTTACAAATTTTGAGGGACTAAACTTGTAATTTTATGAAACTTTGCACCAAAGGACTTATTATGTAATTTGTGATTCAAAAGGACCTTTGGTGAATTTTTCAATGTTTTGAATAACCAGGGATTAGTTTTGACAACTTTTGAAAGTTGAGGGACTGAAACTGCCAATTATGCAAACTTTGTTCATTTTTTATCTGTTTTTAAACATTTTGCATCTGAAACATATAAAACACAATTCTGGGATAATTTCAGTATTATGATGCATTTCTGAGTGTTTTTGGATGTTTTGGCAGCTCAGATTAGGTAAAAATGATGAGTATTTAGACACTCATCAATCCCCCACACTAAACTATTGCTAGTCCCTAGCAATCATTTGAGAAAACTTAATGGATTTATCTCTTTACCAAAAGCCATTACTTCTGGAGTAGCCAATGTTTTAGTATGTGATACTTTGGTACAATGATAACCAAATGATTTTGAGCAAACCATCAGCTGTCAACGGTTTTGATTTGTCTTTACCAAAAGCCGTTTGCTTCTGGACTAGCCAACTCTTAGATAAATTATAACTATTATCTTTGGTGAGCTGATTACCAATCATGGATTTTCACTGCCTTAACCACAAGCCATAACCTTGCGGGCTAGCCAACTCTTCACTTATGAAGATATGGTGAGTCGAATACCATACAATTTTCGGCAAATTGTAAGCCATCAACGGATTTGAGACATCTTTACCAAGAGCCGTTTGCTCTCGGATTAGCCAATCCTTATGTGGGTTAGACATGGCGAACTGATAACCATTTATTGAGTTCTAAGTGAGAAAAAAATTTAAAATTTTGGCTAAAATGGGGGTACTAGATGGTACATTTGATCAAATTCGCTAGAATTCCCCCCCACACTTAGAACTGAATATTGCCCTCAATATTCAAAGCACCGGTTGTTAAACCAACATTTAGAACGTGAAAGGGAAATACTAATAGCCATTATTTTATATACACACATTTTTATTTTTTTTTTTGAACGTAAATATTTACAACATGTGGGGAATCTCCCCCACACTTAGGTGAAACATGGGTGAAAACCCATATATTTGCTACTGTTTTTGATTCCCGAGTCGCTAGCTTGACTCGACCCCGAATTGAGTTGATTCCTCCCGAACAGTCAGGTTTATCACGCAAGCTAACCGCTTGTGAACGGTCAACCGTAACAAAGGGTTCCTGAACAGCCTGGGAGAAAAAGCAATTTAAAAGTCTATGGGGAAGTAAGTGGAAGAGACCATCTCCATCGGACTTTCATTCAAGATGCTTGGATAACCAATTGAGCATAAGAAAGTTCCACACCGATGAGATAAATCCGGCATTTAAACCAATGTTAAATGGACAATGCCGGGGTCAAAGGTAATATCCTCACTCCCGAATGAGTGAAAGACAGGGGAAATCACCGGGTAGGTGAAGGGAAGAAGAGAGATCTGAACAGCAATTAAGATAAGAACTTCCTCCTCAAGAATTGCATTTTCAAGTGGAAGAGGCAAGTCCTTAATCTTGATCTCCGGAAATTTATGAAGTTTAACGGGAGGGAGAGGAGGGGAATTGTCCTGATTCAACAATTTCTCAAGAAGAAGAATATCTCCCTCCAAATCAATCTCAGCGTTATCAATTCCTTCCAGAAATGAATCACACTTGAGAAAAGCCTCGATCTCTTCCAAATTGGAATCACTTCCCTCAAACGGAGGGAGAGAAGGGGAAGAGTCGGAAATGATAGGTTGAGAAGATGTGGTGGGATTACCACTCACAGAATTATGAAAATAACCTAGACTTTCTTGAGAGTACTCCTCTGAAGCAATGTCAATGACATCTATTCGGTTAACCGATGCAGAATTATAATTTGAGGAGTACTTTGAAGTTTGATCATGGTTAAAGGTAACAGCTTCCTTATCAACACGCAATGTGATCTCATGCTTAAATACATCAATAAGAGCATGGCCCGTTTTTAGGAATCCTCGTCCAAGAATGAGAGGAACCTTTTGATCTGCGTCGAATTCAACAACCACAAAGTCAGCTGGAAAATGGAACTTACCTACTTTTACAAACACATCTTCGGCAATGCCGCAAGGATGAGATATGGTTCGATCTGCAAGCTCAAGAGTCATGCAGGTAGGAGTAAGAGCCGGAAGAGAAAGTTTCTTCCATACTGAATGAGGCATCAGGTTGATGCTTGCACCTAGATCTGCTAAGGCATAGCATTCAACCATTCCTGGAAATACACAAGGTAGTAGAAACTTTCCAGGATCTCCAAGCTTCTCCGGAAGCTTTTTTAAGATAACCGCTGAGCAGTTCTCATTTAACGGAGTTTTAGCCATTTCAATCAGCTTTTCCTTGTTGCTTAACAAGTGTTTGATTGTTGATGCAAATTTGGGCATCAGAATGATAGCATCCGCAAAGCTGATGTCAAAATGTAATTCTTTAAAGATTTGAAAGAATTTGTCCATTTGTTGACTAGCTTTTTCACGGAGCTTTTGCTCATTTAAGCGCGATGGGTAAGGAATGTAAGGTTTGGATTTAGGGACAACAACTTCAGGAGTCTTAACAGATTCAAAGACAACTCCTGGTTTGGATTTTTTCGGGACAACCGGAGGATGGACTTCAGGAATCTTAACAGCATCCTCCGTCTTTTTTTCTATTTCAAATAACGGAGGAGGAATAGGGCCAGCTGGCCCTTCATAAGCAGCACCACTCCTTGTGGTGATGGCTTTGACGAAAGTGGTATCTCCGTCATCATCACTGTCATCAAGCACACTGACAGGAACAACATTGAGCATTTCGGAATAATATCTGGCTGTTCTTTGCTCACTAAGTTTGGTTGACACACTTTTAACCGTAAATCGTGATAGAGTTGGATCTATTCTTGACGGTTGAGGAGCAATTGTGGGTGTAGAATTTTGGATGACCGAAGGTTGGATGTATTTAGTACTTCCATTGTTAGTGGGAAGTACCGGGTCCTTTATCACCTTAAGTCCATCGTAAGCTTTACCACTATGTGTAGTGACAGCTTTGAGTTCACCCCTTGGGTTGACAACAGTGTTACTTGGGAGACCTCCCGAAGTAGAAGGTGGATTAAGATGGTCCATGAGACTGGCAAACATATTTTTAACCTCGCTTTGAGAATGATCGATTTTATTTGAAAGCTCAGTCCCTTGCTTGTTTATTGAGGACTGAAATTCATTCTTCAAATTAGAGATTTGATTTTGCATTGCCTTCATATTGGTCTCATTAACCTTGATGTAGCTATCAAGCTCACTCGAGAGAGGTCTTTGGGAATTAGGAGCTGAATACCCTTGATTACCCCTTTGGGGTGGGTATTGATTGTTCAGGGCATGATATTGATTCTGCGTGTTTTGCCCTCTTTGCTGATTAGGATTATTCCTATTTGGATTATTAGGAGAAGGAAAGCCGGGTGGTCCATGCTGATTGCTAGCACGGTAATTTGTTTCCACATGAGGATGGTATTGACCACCTCCTTGATTGGAAGATCCGGCTAAAGCTTTGACTTCAAATGCATTGCCATCGGTGGCAGTACAATTGTAGTAAGCGTGAGGGCCACCACAAGTAACACAAACTTCTACCTTTTTGATTTCAGCAGTGTGAGAAGTTTGCGGAGCGGACTCTTTCTTTTGTGTGGAGAAAACCAAAGCTTGAATAACCTTCGTGAGTTCAGCAAGCTGAGTATCAGTACTAGACTGACTCACGGGAGATGAAGTGAAGGACCAGCACTAGCCTGAGAATTATATGGTCTGGCTCGTGCAGTGCGGACCTTTGACTTATTTTCAATGAGAGCAATGGCTTCTTTAGTAGATTTGCTCAGAAAATTACCTCCAGCTGAGGCATTAAGAGAATCTTGGTCAGATGGGTTTAACCCATTGTAGAAAGTGTCCATTTGCATCAAATCGGTAAAACCGTGATGAGGACATTTGCGGAGCAATTCTTTGAAACGCTCCCATGCTTCTCCAAATGGTTCATCAAACCTTTGAGAGAATTTCATGATTTCATTTTTGAGATACGTGGTTTTAGACGGAGGAAAGAATTCATTCACGAATTTCTGAACCAGATCTTCCCATGTTGTTATTGATCGAGGGGGTTGTTTGTCAAGCCAAATTCGGGCTGCCCCATCGATGGAAAATGGGAAAAGAAGAAGTTTGATTGATTCCTCAGGGACATTTTTGCATTTGATGGTGGATGTGATTTTATTGAACCATCTAATGTGATTTTGAGGATCGTCCCTGTCAAAACCATAGAATTGCCTTTGGGTTACCAGGTTTATTAACCCAGTCTTAAGCTCAAAATTCTCAGCCACGATGGCTGGAACAACAATGGCATCTCCGTACCCAGTGGTGGGAGCTTGGAGCAGCTCATTCATAGGACGGTCTTCAGCCATGATGTCAGGGGTTTTGGGATCAGTACGTAACTCGGGTACGACTGACGGAGCAGAACGTCTACGACGTCTTCGAGGTATATTTCCAAGCTCACGAAAAGGGCTTGATGACCTAGAAGAACGAGTGCGCATGCACTTAGCAAAATTTTTCAATTAAAATCAAGATCGAGAAAAAACACAAGTGAACTTAAACCAATAATCAACAAGCGTACGGTAGCTCTCTAAAAAGATAAACGCACAGAGTGGCGGAGAAGCAGAGGTGGGCAACTTAATGCTCCTTAAAAACCCGCTTCTTTCAGTCCGACAATTTAATGTCAGACTATCCTAGAACCTCCGTTAGAGTTTGTTTATCAATCAAAGGTGAGCCGATATTCGCAAGTGATACAAAGGCAAGTTTTTATCTTAGGTTTGGGAACTTATTATGGCCGTACCCCCAGTTAGGTAGTACTCAGTCTTGGTTCTCGATGGTTAATTTTTATTGTTTATTATTAAAGAAAACGGAAAATGTTTTTGGGTTTTTAATTTTTATATGATAATAATAATAATAATATATATAGAAAAGAAAAGAAAAATATTTTTGTATTTTATATTGTTTTTGAGAAATAGGAACTTCTTGGGAGAAGGATCTCGAATCACTAATCGCTAAAACTTACACAACTGTCGCAGCACACCTCCCCGGCAGCGGCGCCAAAATTTGATCCGTGCTAGATAGATATAAATATTATGCAACGACGGATGCTCGTGAATAAATTACAAATCACCCCTTTTTCACAAAGGATACTTGCAAAAACTCACGCTCGTGTGTAGTGTTTAAGACAGGTAAGTAATTACCCGAATCGTTTCCCAACGAGATATGAATGGGCAACTGTGAAAAGCTAGGATTAGAGTGATTGATGATTCAGATATTTTTGGATTTTGCTTTATTTAATAATTCTAAATAACAATTTAAAAACAGATATGCACAATAATATTAAACACGAATAAATAAACTGAAACGCGAAACGGGACAGCTAAAATGGGACTAAAATTAAAATTTATGAAATTTAAAACTTAAAAATGTAAAATTATTTAAAACTTATTAAAAAAAACTTAAATTATATTTTTTACACTTTTTATTTAATTTATTATTACTTATTTATTATTTAATTACTTATTAAACTATTTAAATTTATAAAAAATACTAAATGAACTAAGAAAATTCTAAAACTTTTTCTAAAAATATTATTAAGTAAATAGAAGCTAATAAAATTGTAAAATTGAAAATTACTTAATTAAAATTTAAAAAGATAAATTCTATTAAATAGAAGCTATCACTATTTTTCTATTTTTGGTTTTCTTAAGGTCTAAAAATATTATTATATTTTTCCTAGATTAAAAATAACAAAAGAAAATTATGAAAATTGGATTTATATTTTTCTGATTATTTTTCTATTTATTATGATTTTATTACTATTTTAAACTAATTAAAAAGATTAAAAATATCAAAACTATTCAGAAAATTATGAAAATTTACAGATAAATCTAAAATATTATTAAAAAGCTAGGAAAAATAAAATGAAAAGTTGGCTAAGCCTAAAAAGCAGATTTGGGCAGATAAGCAGTTGAGTAAATAAGCTAATAATAAGCTAATAAGCTCAAAACTCAACCAATGGCTCAAAACAGGTTTAATGAACTACTAGAAGCACAAAGCAACAGAAAAACACAAATAAGCACTAGAAATGAACAAGATAAGCACTTGGCTGCTATGAAATGAAGACAGAAAAAGCATGAAACTAGCAAACTTGTAGACAGATTTAAAGCTGTCTAATAAGCTGAAAAGCTGAATATTAAGGGGGCAAAACTTAGGTAGCACTACTGAGTATCTTAAAATCCTAAAAGCCCTATCACAATTTGACCAATTGATGTTCAATTAAAGCCAAGATCAGCAATCAAGAACAACCAGGTCTGCTGAGTGACTGTTTGCTGTGCAGAAATGCACAAGCCATGGGGACTTGAATCCAACTCTTGTATCAACTCTAAATGACCTCAATGGGACTCAGGAAAGCCACAACTAAGGACCAAAACAGCTTATGGCTGCTTTTGGCTTATTTGGACTTATGAGCTTCTTAAACTTCCACAAATGGCTCAAAATTACTAAACCTCTCAAATGGACTTGAAATGACTCAGGAACAGCTTATTCAACTTATATTATACAAGATTAAAGTTGGCAAGATGGCAAATGAACAGTAGAAGCTGATTTTGGCAGCTTAACTGTTTAAACCAAACACCCCCTAATATGTGACTGTTTTGATTTTTGAACTGAATAAGGTTGACTTAAGCTGAGGTATTGAACAACTAATGATTACTAACTTATATTAAGTATATTTAGCAACTTCTAAAGTATAATTAAGCAGTTTAAATAAGCAATGCCTTATTGGCTGTTTTTGGACTTTTTTAAGTGTTGTTAAGGAAAATAAAGACAATCTATTTAATTACTGATACAATAGATTAAATGTACTTAGATAATAATGATAAGCAATAAATAACACTAATAAGCTGATAATAAGCACTGGTACAGTAGAAATAGGAATTAAGGAAAAATCAAGAAAAGCTTACAACTGTCAAGCCTTATGGAACAATAGAACAAGGACCAAAAACAACTCCTAGCTTGTTGTCAATAAGCTAGAAACCAGAAAAACCATCCAGCTTAGTTTCTAAACCCATGATTCAGCTTATTACCACTTCAGTTGACTTCCTTTGACTTTTGATGATTTCTTGAATTTAGAACAATGAATCTCTATATAAGCTTATAAAAAGCTATAATAAGCTAATATAAGCTTATAGCAAAGGTTTGGAATGTTTGTTTGGTGCTTAATGACTTATACAATTAAATACGAATCACAGTAAACATGAAATTGTAAAGTAACATAAAATTAAAGACAAGATATATTAAAATGAGATCAAACTGAACGTAAATGACATATATTAATGACTGGTAATGGAAATTACAATAAGGAAAGACAATTAAATAAAAACGATTTAAATAAAATTTAACTACCACTAAATTCCTATTACATTTGATCTATATATACAAAAACTAAGGTGGGAACATCTTTTCATCTTCCTCTGATTCATTTAGCACCCTTGATTTCCTCTGACATGATCTCAGCTGTTCAATCTAACTTTTGGCGGGAAAAAAGATAAAGTGGTAAACACCACTTGTCTGGTTTACATGGGGGGAAGGAGAAGCAATAAATGCTTTTTGTTGTTGTTAGGTAACTTGTTGAGGAGGAGGGGGAGGTGGCAGTTTGATACTGTGGGCATAGGTGGTTTTGGTTTTTGGCGGGTTTGTGTGAGGAAGAAGAAAAGGTTGACCGGGTTTGACCGGTATTTAAATACCGGGTGTGGGCTGGTTGGTGTTGGGCTTGGATTTTGGGTTTATTTTATTTTTGGGTTAAGGGTTAAAAAGGGTCCGGTTGGTTTGTTTATTTAGCACAAGGACCATTTTTGTTATTTGCTGAAAATCCAAGGACTAAACCTGTAAATTTTCCAAAGTTATCACAAGGACCAATGTTGTTATTTAAGAATAGTACAAGGGTTATATTTGATAAATTTTCCATTTTAAATAACCCTGGGACCATTTATGACACTTTACAAATTTTGAGGGACTAAACTTGTAATTTTATGAAACTTTGCACCAAAGGACTTATTATGTAATTTGTGATTCAAAAGGACCTTTGGTGAATTTTTCAATGTTTTGAATAACCAGGGATTAGTTTTGACAACTTTTGAAAGTTGAGGGACTGAAACTGCCAATTATGCAAACTTTGTTTGTTTTTTATCTGTTTTTTAACATTTTGCATCTGAAACATATAAAACACAATTCTGGGATAATTTCAGTATTATGATGCATTTCTGAGTGTTTTTGGATGTTTTGGCAGCTCAGATTAGGTAAAAATGATGAATATTTAGACAGTCATCAATGATTCAATTATATACGGTAGATAATATCTAGATATGTTATCAGTCAACAAATTGTAAACAAAGATACATGTTATATCTTAATGACTGACATACACAAGCAAGTAGTAGACAAGACTTATCATATTATAAAAGATCTCCTTGGTGCTATAAAAGGAGATCTTACCCTTAGATAAAAAGTATACTTCACAGTAAAATAATGTGAACATCAAAGGGTGGTTAGAAGTTAATCACCAAGGTGCTTCGTATTTACAAATTACAACAACACCAGGGTTTGTTTAGCCTCAAGGATCTTTGATCCCTGATTAGATTGTTATAGTGCTATATTTGATCACATAGCATTGGGGCTAGTTTTAATAACAAACGAAGAAATTGGAAAAACCTTGTTGTGATAGTATTGTATTCTTTCATTTGAATATTCCGCCAATATTATCATTGTGCTTATCATAGCTTATCCTAGATCAAGGTCTAAACAACCTAGAGTCCTTAAACGGTTCAGAAAACTTATAAGTAATCGGTGTTCAAAAGTCATATTAAGTTTTCAACAGTACCCGAGCCTTACGTAAGATCCATCAACAAAAATTTCTGATCATCTGGTCATTGGCTACTCGCCGGTGATCCGGAGAGATCCTAGTATTTTTGTTTTATTATATATTTTTTTCTTTACCAAAAGTCATAAACCCTATTAGCAAAACCCTAGCCTTCATAATATACCCCCTATGTTTGTTGAGAAATCAATCAATTAAATTTGTCTTCATTCATAAAAAATGTTTTTACCATTGGGATTATTGTTGTCGGAGGCACTAGTTGAAAAAGTAATTGCCGCTCCTACCTAAAGGCAACATGACATAAAAAAATGTCACAAAAAATGAGGAAGTCGTTAAGTAATAAACAACTTTGTCGCTAAATACAACTTAACTCCATTAAAACAAACAACAAAGAAGATGAGGAAAAGAATAGGTTGCTTTCAACATTCGTTCCAGTTTGGCCGTCTAGAAGACTCTTGTTCAAACTGCGGGAGAGTGTTAGATGATTAGATTATTGGTCCAAACCCGATTGTGGGCTTGAGGTCCTTTAGGTTTAGATTTTAGTTTATTTTAGCTTATTCGCAAAGCTATGTTCTACTATAAATAGACATGCTATCTTATGTAATTGAGAGACATTCAACCAATATTAATCTCCATTATTTTACATGGTATCCGAGCCTTACGTAAGATCCATCAACAAATATTTACGATCCTCCGGTCATTGGGCCGGTGATCCGGAGAGATCCTAGTTATTTTCGTTTTATTGCATTTTTTTTCTTTACCAAAAGTCATAAACCCTATTCCGCAAAACCCTAACCGTCGTAATTAGATATGGTAAAAAAACCCGTACCCGATGGGGACCCGATCCCCAAACCCGATTTGACTGGGGAATCCCCGAGTTGACCGGGGATGGGTATGGGGACGGGGAATCACCGAATTATGAAACCGGGGATGGGAAGGGGATGGGGATAACGTAAATCCCCGACCCCAAACCCGACCCCAAACTTTTTAATGTACAAATATGTATAAATTATATGTATATTAATACTAAATGTACTTGTATGTGTATATGTTAGTGAGTATTGATAAGTATTATACTTGAAATATATTTATATGTATATGTGACATTTAATGGATCAAAATCATGAAATATTGTAAAATGTTAAGCACTAACTACGTATTATCGAACCAATATTTTGTCCGAATACACTCATTCTATGCACTCTATTTTTATATTATATGTGATGTTTCAACATATACAATGTTTTAAAGTTGAATGACGTTTTAATTAATCCAACTATGTACAATGTACGCTTTTTAAGACATTTTATAGGCCAATTCTTTATATTTTTGATTAGTTATGTAATTTTTATGCGTAATTCATAAGGCGGAAAATCCCCAAATCCCCGTGGGGATCCCCGATCCCCATTAGGGACGGGGATGGGGATGCAAAACGATTCCCCGACGGAGGTAGGGGCGGGGATCAGGATGAGTGTGCGAAACGGGGATGGGAATGGTAAATACGATCCCTGATATTCCCCGCCCTGTTGCCATCCCTAGTCGTAATATACCCCGTATGTTTGTTGAGAAATCAATCTTTGTCTTCATTCACAAAAAAAAAAAAAAAAAAAAAAAAAAAAAAAAAAAAAAAAAAAATTACTGTTGGGATTATTGTTGTTGGAGGCACTAGTTAAAAAATAATTGTCACTCCTACCTAAAGGCAACATGACATAAAAAAATGTCACAAAAAATGAGGAAGTTGTTAAGTAATAAACAACTTTGTCACTGAATACAACTTGACTCCATTAAAACAAACAACAAAGAAGATGAGGAAAAGAATAGGTTGCTTCAACATCTTTCCAGTTTGGCCGTCTAGAAGACTGATGTTCAAACTGCGGGGGAGTGTTAGATGATTAGATTATTGGTCCAAACCCGATTGTGGGCTTGAGGTCCTTTAGGTTTAGGGTTTAGTTTATGTTAGCTTATTCGCAAAGCTATGTTCTATTATAAATAGACATGCTATCTTATGTAATTGAGAAACATTGAACCAATATTAATCTCCATTATTTTACATAAATAAGTGTGTAGGATCGATACATGTATTGATTATGTGGATTCAGGAGGTCTTGGATTATGGAAGAACAAATCCATGGTAGAGTTAGAGAGAGGAGTAAAGCTGGGAACTTAGTGAGAGAAAAATGTGTGAATATTTGATTGAAAGTGAAGGAAGTTCCAACCCTCTCCCTAGGTGGAGAGGGGTATTTATACTTACTAATATAAGTGCCCCGAGTGGGTTGTAGAGTGAGCTGACAGTGGGTAAAGACCTGACCCACTCCACAAATACTATAATAACTAAACTAATATTACGTTAACTAAACAAATACTAATAAGCCTACGAGCTACATAAATGCAAAATAGATACTCGGGGTGACCGAGTCTTCACATGAATATTTATATTCCTAAAATATCCCCCTAAGGGAGGTCACCCCGGAAATAATATTTTGAATTCTAGCATTCTATCATGTGTGTTTGACTTTGTAGCTCGTAGTCTTTGATTCTTCAATTTCATTGATCTGTGTGCCTTCAGCAGTGAACTTTTGATGACTTGTTGTGATCGTCGGACTTGCATGCTCACACTTTTCTGGATCATGATAAATGTCATCAGAGTTGCGTAAGTTGTGTTATAGGTCTTTTTACTATCATGATTTCTTTGATAATGATTTGTAAGTGTGAGCATGGAGTGAGGATTGATACATCTCCACTGGAATCAGGAACCACCATCGCCATCTTTATAAGAATCTGAAATAGAACATTTAGCAATAAAGTTGGAGAACGAATATGGCTTTTTCATTCGTTCGATGTGGTTGGATTAACCTTCGGTTCTGTGAAGACCGACTTGTGATCAGGTAGAATCCCCTTTAAAGAAGATTCTCCTTGACAGGAATTTCCAGCTTGTAGTAATGAGTCTTCTAACAAATTATTGTCAGAGTCATCATACTAAGCATGTTCTCATACCGGAACGTCTCAAAGCAGACAGCACGATAGAGTGAATCAGTGAATTAAATACCCACTGATTGACGATAAATTGATTAGAAAAATCACTCACGTGTCACTAGATAAACATTTTATGCAACACGACGAGGGTTTTATACCTTGAATCACATTTCTGTCAAAAACACTTTTGTTTGAAAATTTTCACAATCAATGTGCTCGAAAACTCGGTTGGTGAGCACATTGAAAGGTTTTCCAAAAGCATCCGTCAATCCATTTCCTGGAACAAGTTTGATTCAAAAGTGAATCGCCCCATCGTTTCTTTCCAATTGTCACAAATTTGATCCATGAAGGATCTCACATGTCACCTACCAAGAGCTTGTTTGATGTTGGCTCTAGTAGGATTTCCATCTTCATTGTGAACACTTTCGTATCACTCGGATGTTCTAGCAATATCACAAGGATAATGCGTAGGACTCTTTAACATATATTTTCTTACTTTTCACAGTGTATGAAACAACAAGCATATTGGAAGTGTGTCCTAATGAGATTTATATATGATCTCTTGGCTCTAGACTCAATAGTGCATTTTGATTTAGTAATCAGAGGCTGGAGAGGACTGCCACCTTTTCAATATCGTCTAACTCGGAGTGAGAGAGACGATAGCTATGTATTCATCTTCGTGACAAATGAAACAAGAATCCTTTGAGGGACCTTGAGTGGCAAGGAAGGGTTGTGCAGCGTATCACTCGGTCCATGATACTTTGTCTTTAATTCCAGCAATCAGCTAAGTGATTCTGACAGCATATGTATTGACCCGGTTTCTACCTAAAGTGTAAGGAGGGCTTCTTTCTTTTCACCCTTTATCTTTACATTTCTTTTTCATTCTTCAACCCCTTCAGCGCTTACCGAGACTTCATCACTAGTACCTTGTTGGGTTTGTTCCAGTACTAGCTCCATCTCAGTCGGCACTCTTCCCTTATTCACACTTTTCTCCTTTTTAATCATACCTAAGGACTTCTACACTAACTAGTGGATTGTCCCTGGGTAGATCCCTCCGGCTCTGGCGGGATCGTGGGAACTTATACCTAACCTTACCATCCTTATAACTCCAGTACGTTAAATAAAATGGTCGGTCTTTGGTGTTCTTCCATAATTGCCATCATAAATCATTCGCTCCCCCTCAATATGTGCATCGATATACGAAAAGGTTTAGCACATATGGGAGAGCCTACACTTTGAGTTCCAAAAGATCACATTTTTATCAGAATTTCATATTTAAATCACATTCTCTCCCCCGATCAAAAATTTCAACCTAATTGAGATTTGTGATCCCAATTGATTTAAATAAGTTAGAAATTATGGGAGAAAATGTGGTCAGGTTAGATACATTTTGATTATGGAGCATACTATGCTCCCCTTTAAACCACGAGAGAGTGTCACTGCTGATGTTGCACAATGCTTAAAAAGGTGTCAGAAATTTTAACAAATACTCTCCCCCTCAATTAATGACCCGTTTTCTATTTAGAGAGTTGTAGTAATTCAATTGAGCGTAAAGTATTTGTGAAAATTTAAGTCCAGTTACCACCTTGTGAAACACCAAAACTCTCTTGAAGAATCATAGAAGATAAAGAGTTTGTGGTGTAAAGAAGACTTCTCTTCTTATACAAGAAATGATGCACTGAATCGTACATCAAATCGAAGAAACATGGATATAAAGTAATCCATGCCCGGTTGAACATCACCCAGTAGAAGGAACAGCCGTCTTTTTGGCGACGTGCCTTCCCCATTTTGAAACGCGGGTTGCTATATGAACTAATAGCAAGCCATTTAGGCATGTTTTGAAAACTTTTTGAACTTCTGCTCGAACTTCATTTAAAGACCCGTGTCATTATTGAATGACATTTCTAGGACCGTAAATGTTTTCGATACCAGAAGACATGCCTTGAAAAACTATTTTTGGTATTTTCTATTTTTCAGATTTTTATGGTTTTTCTTGGTTTTATATTTTTCTATTTACAATTTGGTTTTATACAAGTTTTATGAAATTGGAAAAAATAATTTTTGAGTTTTTATGATTTTATGATTTTATGTATTTACAAAGGATACATGAAGAATTACCACCTTAATTCTTCTTTGATAGATTTGTTCTTCACCACCTTGATGAACTTGATGCAGCAGCTCTGAGAGTGGTCTTCAAACTACATTACTTCTTTTAGCTTCCTAAATCTTCTCAGCTGCCATCTCTTTACTTGCAGAAGAATAATGTGAGCAGATCTAATTAGGGTTTAAATCTGGCTTTTCACTATCCCCTAATTAGTGCTCTTCCCCAAACTGAAAACCTTTCTGATGAATGCCCAGAATATGAAGAAGTCTTTTGATAGCCAAATGAATGTCGTCTTTAGTCTTCTAACACACAACGGAAAATGTAGAACAGACTGTAGACTCGACCTTCTTCACGATTGTCCATTTGGGGAACAGAATATCAACATCTTCATCTCACCAAATGCATTCCAGTAATCTTACATATAACCCCTCAGCTCGTAACGTACACATGAGATGATAACACCAAAGTAACAAGTTGAAACACTGATCATCTTTAATTTGTATCATGAGATATTAAGCTCGATCACGTGAACTTGTTGTGCGTCCTTGATGTACACATTTCTCTCCCCTGATGGTTACGATTAATCGGCCCGTGATGTACACATGAAATGATAATACCAAGATAACAAGTTGAAACACTGATATTCTTTAATTTGTATCATAAGACATTAATCCCGATCTCGTGAAATTGTTGTGCGTCCTTGGTGTACACATTTCTCTTCCCTGATGGTTACGATTAATCAGAATCATCATAATGATGTGTACATGAAGCATAATGATGTATACATGAAGCATTTAACTAGAAGCACTTTATCACTGATTATATCAGCCCGTGAGAAGATGTCGAAGGGTCGGGAGGTAGAATTCCAAGAACTTGTTCTTCAACACCTTGATGAATGACTAGAGATATGCTTTCATGAGTTGTTGGAGAAGTACTAACAGATGGTACTTCTTGAACCATTGTGGTTCAAGAAGGAGTACCGGTTGTATCAGCAGATATCTGTGCATCAGCGGGAAACATAGGAGATACAACACTTGATGGAGCTGAAAGTATTCTTCAAACCAATGGTTGAAACAGCATATCTTCTATCTTCATGGATGATGGAACATATAGTGTTGAAGAAACTTGGTTTGCACGACTCCTGAACTGATGTATTCAGGAGTCGTATGACCATTTCTCAAACATCAATCAACATGTAGTTTATTCACCCTTTCCCCCCTCAAAAATTGCATATGACTGCAATTTTTGATTGAACGAGTGAATAAGAATACCATCAATGGTAAGTAGATCCACTTGATAACTGACATTTTGTTTATTCACCCTTTCCCCCCCTCAAAAATTGCATATGACTGCCATTTTTGATTGAACGAGTGAATAAGAATACCATCAATGTGTAAGTAGATCCACTTGATGACTGACATTTTGTTTACTCACCCTTTCCCCCCCCCCTCAAAAATTGCATATGACTGCAATTTTTGATAGAACAAGTGAATAAAATATACTCCAATGAACGTTGATCCACTTGATGACTGAGTGAGCATGGGAAGAGCATGAAACTTGTTGATGAGAATGCTCATAAATAAGAAGATTTCTCTTCTTCCGAAGATAAAGCGCACTTAAGCGTACACCTTTCTTTTCTTTGAGGAGCGGGGCCTGAAGTGTTATCTGCAGACGCCATTATGTTGACATTGAGGCCCGAGGCTTGAACTGCAGTGTTCAAGCGTCATAGACAATGAAGATCGAGGCCTGAACTGATTGTGAACAGACGTCATTGTCGTTGAAGAACGAGGCCTGGACTGATGTGAACAGACGTCATCTCTCTCTTATCTACTTCTCTCAGCTAAATCGTTACCAACCCCATTATCATTCTGTCGACTTGATGTCGTGACTACTGATGGAGAAAAAACCCAATATGATGAACTTGAGACTGAAGTAAGATAACCCGAACTTGTGAATTAAACTTGCACTAATGTGTGACAGAGAGCGGTGTAGAGAGTTCGTGCAACTTCGAATCCCTAAGTACTCTATACTCTTCAACCAACCAACCATCAAGTATAAGACGTACATCACCTCTTGGATATCCACAACTTCGTGTGACACTGAGCACTACAACGTAACTCCTTAAAGTGATAGTTATTTTGTGGTAATAGAGAGGAAGAATCACAAAAAAATAACTAGATATCCAAGTCTTCGTCATTGTAAAGGTTAAACGCTCGAACAAGGATCTCGAAGAATCTTCATCCAACCAACCCCGATATCTTCAGATACTAAGTACACGCACCCGTGAAATTTCACTTCAACCTCAAATAAATAATAGTGAATTAACGCCGTAGTCACATCTTTGTGGTTTAAATGCCCAGATCTAGCCGTTTTTGATGTTTTAAATGAACTTTGGAAAAAAAAAGGTTTTATCCCTATCTTTGTCAAAAGCGCCTAACCCATCATCACGGGATTTTACAAATCTATGATTTAAACCGAGAAATAGATTCTTTCGCGGGATTTTACAAAACCAAGAAGAAACCGTGAGACAATGATGAATTGAATGTGTTATGACAAATTTGATTCTTGTGAATAACTGTTTGAGGGAACATGCAAGAGATCAGCAACAATTCTTCTCCCATATGTGGAATACTTCACAAACCATATTAAGTAAAGTAGTATAAAATACTTCCCCCTGGAAGTTTACCTTATAACATCAAAGTACACATTTCTCCCCCATGATGGTTTCGAACTTTCGGAAGCATCATTGACGTGTACGGCCATATACACGAGAAGTTCTTGTCTTAAGTAAACATCTTGAAAAATCATGAATGACATTTAAGATTCTTGAAAGATTTTGCTTAGACTGTGAATTATTATTGACGTTCTGTAGCGTCGAATATCCCATGATAATTGCTGTTACCACTTGCTCAAACCAATCCGCCTCGTGTCTTTAAGTCTGACCACCTCTTGAGAAGATCTTGTACTACAATACCGTTAGAAGCTCGAGAAACGACGAACCCTTGATGAAGCTTGATAATAGACAAATCTGCGACTTAAACTTGCACTAAATTTGTGATTAAGAACCTATCTGGAGCAGACCACCATTACTCCTTAAATTATAGGTGGTGGTATATACCCAACCTTCCATCCTTTATTGTATATATCCGCCTCTTGAACTATCCACATCTTATGTGACACTAAGTACTACAATGTAACTCCTTTAAGTGATAGCTATATATTGTGAGCACTACAACGTAACTCCTTTGACATATATAACTAGATAGCCAAGTTTAATCACTGTAAGTACGCTCGAACAAGGATCATCAAATATCGTGCATCCAACCAACCCCGAGATATTTGAGATACTAAGTACGCGAGCCCATAAATTAACAAACCAACCAAGTGACCATAGCTTCTTAAATTACTATCGATCTCGTAGCACAAACTTACCCCAAAAAAATAGTCAAACCCCGTAAGTTCAATTTGTCCAAAATCCAAGTCCAACCTTTTTCCTGATAAATAGCCAAAATTAAGCCAAGCAACACAACATTATACCATATAACTACAAACATCCCAACCATTTGAATGATATTAGCTTATTCAAATTTTACGAAAAATTAGGTTAAGGCTCATTCACAGTCCAAATTTTCGTCCAGCCCAAAGATAACCCAAGCCAAAGTAGGCCAAATCCACTCTTTTTGATAAAAACTTTGCAGCCCACTTAATATCATATACACGTTTCAGCCAAAAGAAAATTGCGTTTGCTAAAACCTCACCCAAAAAAAAAAACCATTCGAGTAGCAATTCAGCCCAACAAAGCAAATGAAATACCCAATCTTAACTAAATCTTACAACCCGATCCAACGAGTAAAAAAAACACACCCGATCCAATCAAATGTTAAACCCGATTAGGATATAATACCCTAAGACTATCACACTTAACCCTAAATCACATATAATCCGCCCCTTTCACTAACTCCTCTCACCAACCAAACTGTTTCACAGAACTAAAACCTATCTTTCATCAAACGATCAAAACACAATCTCAATCTCAGTTTCCATCAATCATTATCTAATCCGACAACTTGAAGCACCATCACAAACACACAACCGAACCTACACGTCTTCGATTTCATCTCAATCCGAATCAAGAACGCGACATGGCTTCAAGATCCTAGGGGTCTCGGGTAGGTTTTTGTGTTTTGATTTAACGAACAAAAAGAGACAATCGAAACATACTTGTTTTGGTTATTTCTTTATATGATTCGGATATAAATTGAAGTGTATGCTTCGAAAATGATCTATGATGATAATCTCTTGTTGTTTTAGTTTGTTGAACAAATCGGTGTGTAACCAAAGAGATAACCTGAGATCAATTCCTTTTCATTTTTCGTTTCTTGTCAATTTAAATCTGTGATGATAAATTCTTTGTGGTTTTGATCTTTAAAGGACATTGGGTATATGTTGTACCACACGAAAGAAAGATCTGAGTTCGGGTACAATTTACATTTATGTTTGAGTCTTGTTGTAAGATCTATGATGATTTCTATTTCGTGTGAATAATCTTTCAAAAAGTCTCAACTTGTTTGTAAGACACGAAAATAGAGCTGAGATTTTGATAGTTTGTAAGACGCGAAAAAAGTTCACTTGTTTGGCAGTGGTGATTAGGATTAGGATTAGTTAAGAATTTGTTGTGGTTTGATTGTTGTTAATGTTGTGGTCTTGGTCAATGAGTCAACCTGTCTTCATCTTCTTCTTTTCCCAAACCGCAACACCTTCGAGACAAAAATGCAACGTTTCTTAGGCAAAATGCAATACCAAACCGCCGTGCACAAATCGCAACTATCAAACCGCTGTTGACTGTCACTTTCATACTTTTTGTCCTTTTCCACAATAAAAACAGCTTCAACAAGCGTGCTAATCCACACAAATCAATCGAATAAAGCAACCTTGGCTCTAGTACCATTTGTAGGATCCATGCATGTATTGATTATATGGATTCAGGAGGTCTTGGATTATGGAAGAACAAATCCATGGTAGAGTTAGAGAGAGGAGTAAAGTTGGGAACTTAGTGAGAGAAAAATGTGTGAATATTAGATTGAAAGTGAAGGAAGTTCCAACCCTCTCCCTAGGTGGAGAGGGGTATTTATACTTACTAATATAAGTGCCCCGAGTGGGCTGTAGAGTGAGCTGACAGTGGTTAAAGACCCGACCCACTCCACAAATACTATAATAACTAAACTAATATTACGTTAAATAAACAAATACTAATAAGCCTACGAGCTACATAAATGCTAAATAGATACTCGAGGTGACCGAGTCTTCACATGAATATTTATATTCCTAACAAAGTGAATCTCTATAAGTTGAGATTTTATGAAAATTGATGTAGCATAATTTGACTATGTTATAGACATTGAGTTGATGATATTGAGATTTCGGATATGTTTCATGCATGTGATGCTTGTGCAACTATAACATATTGAACAAAATAAGCTATCACTAGTACAAAAATGGGTTTTCGTCACACATGTTGTTTTTTGAACGGTGACACAGTAACTTTTTTATGTGACTAATTGTACCAGAATAAAAGAAACAGCCACACTTGATCCGACTTGTGTGACCATTTCGGAATTACATCTGAGGCTACAGCCACACATTTGAATATTTTCGTGACTATAGGTATCTGGTAAAAAAAATTGATTATTTAGTCACTTATAATTTGGGACGTGTGACGGATACAAATAAGTTTGAAACATTAGTCACACTATATATATATAGATGTGTGACAAATATATGTCACACAATTGACCAGTGTGACCAAAATCCATATATGGTCACATGAAGTAATTGTGTATGTGGCTAAATCATATAGTCAAGTTTGTCACACATTATTTAAACGTGACTGCTAGTTCTTGTTTAAAATTTAGCCACATATGAATTTGGAATGTGTGACAACTGAAAAGTAAGTTTGAAGCTTTAATCACGATATGCATTTAAAAGTGACAAATATATGTCACACACTTGAACAGTGTGACCAAATGTCATATATGGTCACACTAAACCATATGCATACATGATTAAGTGTAACCAAAATTTGATACATATGGTCACGTAAGTTAATATGTGTGTCTAAAGTTTAGTGTGTGTTTGCCTGCCAAATCCTAATGTGTATGGTCACATTTAATTGTAGCACAATCATGTGACTATAGGATATACAATAGTCACACCATACCACAAATGTGTATCTAAATTATGTTTATGGCCACATTATAAGGGTATTATATGTGACCAATACATTCAAAATAGTCACACTGTGAAATATTCATGTGACTATTATTTATAGCAAACTGTGAACTCAGTTACCATTAACCTTGATATTAGTCACATTGAGTGTTTGTGTGACTAAATTCAAGATGTTACATATGGTCATCACATGAAGTATTTATTTAGGTGTCTAAATCATAGAGTCATATTTTGTCACACATTATTTAAGTGTACTCATAATTCGATACATATGGTCACACATTTCTGATAACTTATGTAATTTTGAGGGGTTAGATATGGGATTTTATAGTCTATCTAGTTTGAGTCTAATTTGATATTCACTGAATTGAGTTCAGACAATTAGTCATGACTCTTCATTTTCCCCATTACAATGCTGGGATTTTCAAAATCATTTTCAACAAGGTATACTAAAGTTGTTATGTGTTTGTGGCTAAAGTTGTATACCTTTATACCATTAATTAATTTTTTTGAAACACATGGTATGTTGAACTATTAGGAGGTATGGGAAAACACAGATTGGAAGAGAAAGAGCCCTTTCTATTTCTCTAGCGATGAAGAATCTGGTGATGCTGACACAAAAGGGGTAATAATGGTCCATTTAATAAGTGTTGTTTCGCTACTTTTATGACATTCTCCAGACTTAATCCATTCTACTCGTTCAACTTGTAGGTAAATGACAAAGCTGAATCCTCTCAAGCTACTCCCAAAAGTCAATCCTCTCAAATACCAGTTGAAAAGGCACACAGAAAGAAATTTACTCAGGATATTGTCTTGGGACTGCCGTGTAAGAAGATGGTTTAGGGGTTTTGGACATCCATTAACAGCTTTTGTGTTTGTGTAAATGGTATTTGGTACTTTAATATGGTAGTAGTAGTTCAAACATTTAATTTGGTTAAATGTAATTATTAATGGTACAATAACTAGTAATTAGTAGTTTAACTGTATCTATTTTATAACTATAATGATAGTATTTTGGTTTGTTAAATGGTAGCAATTTGTGTTCTTGACGTGATGATTGCACAGTTAGATTTAATGGTAGCAGTTTGTGTTGTTGATTTGATGATTGCACATATTTTTTTAATAGTAGCAGTTTGTGTTCTTGATTTCATGTTGGTTTATGATTTAATGGTAGCAGTTTGTGTTAAATGGTGTCAGTTTGTGTTCATGATCTTGGTGTATTTGTGTAAATTTGAGTTCTTGATTTGATATGCAGTTTGTGTTCATGATCTTTGTTCTTAATCTTGGTTCATGATTTGCGATTAAGATAATGATATATAACATTTGGAGCCAAAATTTTGATTTATTCAAGTTTATGCTTTACTTAACAGGTTCAAATTAAAGGCAAAATTTTTAAATAATTCAATTGTTATTTTGAAATTAGAATTTGGAGCCAAAATTTTGAAATCGCCTAATTAGAAGCAGTTACCAAGAATAAGGTACGATTCATATTCTTCCTATACCCTCTTTTCTCTCCTAAAAAAAAGACTGCAAAGAAAACACAAAAATCAAATCTTCTATCACCATTACTCTCAAAGCCAGAATCATTTTCTTGTACCCATTGTTACTCAAGAGTCATGGGAATTCAACCCATTGTTGATAATCATCTTTTGCTTCCTGCTAATAATGAACATGATGATAACAACATAGAATATGAATCCGAAAAGTATTCTGATGATGAAGATCTAGATGCGCTTGGAACCAACCAATCAGATCGGATACTAGCAAAGAGAGGCATAACCAGGATATTTAAGTTTCACATGAAATATGGCAACCCTGGTGGAATAAAGCTCAAGGTAACCTTCGATGCATTGAATAGGGTATCAGGGTTACACAGAGCATTGTTTTCGAGTTTTTTAGGAGATCTAGTTCGTGAGAACATAGGTTTGAAGATTCTTTCCTGGAGGAATGTGAATAAAGAATCAAGAAATAAACTATGGGCTGAAATCACGGTACATATATACTATTTTTTAACCCATTACTACATAAGTTTATCTATGCAGTTACATTATGTGCAACTAATTAACAACATTGTGTTAATCTTTGCAGCGATATTTTGATGTTGACGTGACATTCAGAAAATTGGTAATGACTCGTCTTGGTAAACTGCTAAGGACTTTCAGAACGAAGCTCAGAGAAGAATACATTTTGCCCCACCTAAATACACCTTCCAAACTGAATGAAGTCCCGGCCAAGTATAGTCGATTTGTGAAATCAGAAGACTGGGTCGAGTTTGTAAACCACACGACCACCGATGCATACAAGGTTTTAATTAGTCATCTTTATTTAAGTCTATATGTCATTTCATAATTTTCAGTTTGCAAAAATATTTATCAGCATAAAATGGGACGAGGTGGATATGTTTATGTGAAAGAGAAAATGGTAAGATTACATGTGTATGCATCCTCATATTTTTGTTTATCTTGTTTTAACTTTACATGTGTATGCATTTGATGTTTATTAGATCGAAAATAAAGAGATTGAAGCAGATGAAGAACCCCCGCGTGGTATAATGTGGTTGAAAGGAAGGGTAAACAACGACGGCGAATTTCCAGATGATGAGATTACATCAGTGGGAGATAAACTTGTAAGTTTGACTGCAAATTCTATTATTATGCTCATATACCAGCAGCATTAACTTTGTACTAGCAGTAGTAACTTGTATACTAGCAGTATTAACTGTGTACTAATAGCAGTAACTGTATACTAGCAGTAGTAAACATTAGGCATATTTTTCATTGAAGTTCATGAGCAGCACTAACTCCAGCTGAGCAGCATTGACACAAATATGAGCATCAGTTACTCTAACAACATCAAGAAGACTTTTAATCCCAACATTTCCTATATTTTTTGTGCAGAAAGAATCTGATGACCAGATCAAGAAATTGTCCAATGATATTACAGAAACAAAGAGAATACCTACTCAACTGATGGCACAGTTGAGTCAACAAGGGGTGCAGTTAAATTTTTCATCTCAATTGCCAGTAGCCTCAGATGTAAGCCAACAAGGGTCTACAGATTCCCAATCGCAAGGAAATGTGTCTCCAACTACCAACAGTATGTATTTCAACATGTTTCTTGTTATTCTTTTGTTTATATAATGTAACGTGTTTTATATATACATATAGGAACCTGCTAAAACTGTCGGACCTAAGAAAAAACCTAAGTCACGACAAAATGGACCTCCAGATTCCAAATTGGAACAAATGTGTCTCCAACACAAATTTGCCATACATAATGTATTTCAAATGTTTTGTTATTCTTTTGTTTAAATATGTCTGATATGTACATGCAAAAATTCATTTTTTCATTTAAGTGCAATGTGGCACTTAAGAAATCAAATATCGTTGCGTTGGGTAAAATGTTTTTCAACCTACATATAATAGATTCTTGATATATAATCATGTTTGATACAAGGTCTTTGTACTACAGTTACCCACAAACGATGCAAAGAAAGTGACAAAAATTGGCCCACAGCACACGAAGCGCAAAAGTAATGTCTCTATTGAAGCCTAAAGCAACTAGGGGGAAAGATGCAAAAGTATTTCAATTAGGTACTTGAGAATTTCATTAATTACGACATTACAATTGATATTCTGTTCAGTATATGACATTCGAGTTTTTTCAATTGAAAATCTTTTTTTTTGGTTCTGTTTTATATATTAACTCTTCAGCACACTAGCATAGTGGACGAGCAGTAGAACTCTGTTAGCAGGAACTAACTTAATACTAGCTAGTTGAATTTCCAACAGGTACTAACTTAGTAATAGCGTAGTAACCCTGTGACTAAAAATGCAGTACATAATGGTCACGCTTATCAACATTATTGGTACTCTTTGTTTAATTCGATGTGTGACTAATATTACAAAAGACAACAACTAAAATTCATGTACCATTGGATTATCATAGTCACACAAATACACATTTCTTCACTTTAAACAAATAATGTAACTATTAAACTTTTAGGCCACTATTATCTTAATATGTATGTGATAATACCAAAACAACTGCTTTGTGTGACTAAAATATTACAAAGGCCACATAAACTTTAAATTCAGTGGCATTGGATGATCAATAGTAAACAAAATGCACATTTTTCACTTTAATTACAGCATATAGTCACACTTATTAACACTTTTGGCCACTTTTTGCTTAATTGTAATGTTGACTAAATTACCAAACAACATGCTTTGTGTGACTAAATATTACAAAAGGCCACACAAACATAAAATTCAAGTGGCCATTGGATGATCAATAGTCACACAAAATACACATTTCTTCAATTTAAACAGCATATGGTCACACTTATTAACATTTTTGGCCACTTTTTGCTTAATTGTATGTGACTAAATACCCAAAACAAACATGCTTTGTGTGACTAAATATTAAAAAAGGCCACACAAACATAAAATTCAAGTGGCCATTGGATGATCAATAGTCACACAAAATACACATTTCTTCACTTTAAACAGCATATGGCCACACTTATTAACACTTTTGGCCACTTTTTGCTTAATTGTATGTGACTAAATACCCAAAAAAAATATTGCTTTGTGTGACTAAATATTACAAAAGGCCACACAAACATAAAATTCAAGTGGCCATTGGATGATCAATAGTCACACAAAATACACATTTCTTCACTTTAAACAGCATATGGTCACACTTATTAACACTTTTTGGCACTTTTTGCTTAATTGTATGTGACTAAATACCCAAAACAAACATGCTTTGTGTGACTAAATATTACAAAAGGCCACACAAACATAAAATTCAAGTGGCCATTGGATGATCAATAGTCACAGAAAATACACATTTCTTCACTTTAAACAGCATATGGTCACACTTATTAACACTTTTGGCCACTTTTTGCTTAATTGTATGTGACTAAATACCCAAAACAAACATGATTTGTGTGACTAAATATTACAAAAGGCCACACAAACATAAAATTCAAGTGGCCATTGGATGAACAATAGTCACACAAAATACACACTTCTTCACTTTAAACAGCATATGGTCACACTTATTAACACTTTTGGCCACTGTTTTTTAAATTGTATGTGACTAACTCCGAAAAAATAACACATGTTGTGTGACTAAATCATCACAAATGTCACATTTATTATATATTCATGTGGCCATAGGACAGAAAATAGTCACACAAAATACACATTTACTTGAATAAATCATCTCAAATGTCACATATATTATATATTTATGTGGCCAAAGGACGAACAATAGTTACTCTCAAAAAATATTTGTGTGACTATAAAGTGTTTACGGTCATACAAAACTGATAAATCCAACAAAACTTGTGCCTAATTTGTCACACATATTCGGGTTTTGGTCACTCTTTTTCAATGAAAATGACCACAAGCTAAACAATGTGACCATATGCTACCTACGGTGGCGCGACATTTCGTCACACACACCCAAAAAAAAGTGTGTGACTATATGCATATCGTCACACATTTTTTGTGTGACGAAAGCCACTTTCTGTACCAATGTATTGTCAATCACAAAGCTTCGTTTTAACTAAAAGTTTATTAGAGCTTATTTTATAAGCTACACTTGTATACCAGAATAAAAGCATAACGAAATGAAAACAATATATCGAGTTTGACGTTCTCATAGAACTAACGGTGTTATATTAGGAGGTCACCCAACTTTTAAGTTTTTCTCATATTGGCCACCCATTTAATGAAAGTAACTTAAAGGCAACAAACTATGTATTTATCTTCGTTTACAACAATTCTAGTCAAAATTAATCCGGATAATTATTGATCAGCAAGAATGAACATAACATTAAGATATTAAATTAATACGAATGAAAAACCAGCCGGGAAATTTCAGTTTTATCCTTATAAAGTACTTTTAATAATATAAATTCACACATGAATTAAGGGTATAATCGGTATTTCACATCAAACTTTCCATTCTTATTGTTTGGAAAAGTTGGAGGTTAGTTCCGTACCTATATTTTATAGTTTTCGGGCATAAGAATGGTTACTTCTTCTTTCTTTATTGTAATAAGAATGGTTGTGTCATTCTTTATTAGTGGTTTGGTTAGTAGCGTGTTGTAAGCTTGTGCATGAGTTTGGTTTTTCATTCTCATGCCGTTTGGTTTGTTGCACTACGGTGCACTCTTATTACCCATGTAACGGGCTGGGTTGTAGGACTTAACATACACCTTTTGTACTTCAACGATTTTTGGTGTAATACATTGTAACACCCCCAAAATTTGGTTCAGCGAAAGACAAAACAAGCATTGGGGTGCTACGGGATTGGTACGAAACGCAAGCATAAAAAACGGGATAACATTATCCGTTATAAATAAAACATTTCAAAATCCAAACTTCAAGTTTACATTTATTCAAAAGTACTGAAAATAAGGCCCAAAAGAAACATAAGGTAGGTCCCCAAAAGTGTTACAGAGTCACAATTGATCCTTCAACCATGCCACTTGCCAAGCCTCCAAACAGCGATCATCCACAATAATCATCATTAATTACCTGAGAAAATATGCTAAAAGGTCAGCTAACGCTGGTAAGTTCATAGGTTTAGACACAACGTAATAGTGGACCAACTCGCATATTAGTTTGCTATACTGGACTAAGTCACATAACAATATATCATCCTCACACCAAAGTGTGCCAAATCACAACAATAATTCCCTATAGGTGCATTCTATAGTAATACCCTGCACTTTTGCAGCACACATAATAATAATCTTGCACTATTGCAGCTCATAACAATAACCTGCACTATTGCAACACGTATAGCAAGTAACCTTAGCCAACAAATATAGCAAACGTAGCAAAATCATATAATAACATTTGGTCCAAGCAAAATAGTTTTGCATGTTTTCTCACCCCCAATGTTTCAATAAAAACAGCATACGAGTAAAAGTGGGGCTATGAAACTCTCCTCGATCAAGCACAACACAAAATACAAATCTAAAGAAGTAAAGCACTCAGCAGCTCTCACGTATCGGCACTACGGACTCGGCACGACCTAATAATATAAACGTGTCTTAACGTATATTCCCAAATGTAAAAGTTTCCAAAAAAATTATCTATCCCCATGTATATCCCATTTCTCTTCCAAAAAATCCTTATTATATCCTTTTATTAGCGTTTGGTATCATCGTGTGTGCAGTGGAGACATGACATTGACTCAAGTGAACACATGCTAAACAAATGACCAAAACATAAACGACTCACAAAAACCAAAACCAAGGTCAAGTAATTAATTTAAAGTTTAATAAGTTATACGGACGAATTATCGGATTCTTATCGAATTCGTCAACTCGATAAGTCTAACAATTCCCTCATCTCACTTATTATCCCAAAAACAAGATCACAATGAATACTGAGTCATAAGGATAAGTTGTACATTAATAAATTCCTCCGACATGCTTACCGGGCCCTTATTGGGCTCGTCAACCCAATAAGTCCGATAACCATGTGGGTCTGGTATATTAATGTCAACCGATCCGTAACTCAACATTAATTCCACATAATCATTAAAACTTCTCAAAATGGCATTTCTCGATTTGCGTACCCTTGAAACATTTGATAACTCTCATTTATTTAAACATTCCATTTATAACGTCTCGTTTTTAAAACCATACTTATGTACTTACTGAGGTGCTCAAATAATTACCATAGATACTATACATGTTAGGTAATTACTGTAATTTTTCTAGATTTTATTTCAAAGGGAAAGTACCATTTGAAAAATCATCTTTCCATACCTACCCAGAAAGTTAAATGCACATACATACAGAAAGGTTGCCTTTAATTAACCCATTTAGACACTTCAGAAAAATCCACAAAAATTTCAGGAACTCACACATTACCTAAATATCACCCCTGTAAAAGGAGAGCTCGTAACTCCTTATGGTTTGGAAATTAAAATCAAAAACATCGACTGATTTTCAAACTTCGATTCACAGTTTTGACAACTTATGTTCCAAAAATCAAAAAGCTTACTTACCGACCTCTAATTGCTATAAATCTTATTTTTCCAGAAAGTAGACAAGGAGTACTAGTGGCATCCTTAGTTTAGACTTCGTTCAATATGACCCAAAATTGGACAGCATAGAAAGCGAGACAACAAACGACTTAAGTTTAACCAAACCAATACCACGACATCTTAGCATATCTAATTCAGATCTAACACTTTTTAAAATGCATAATACGACCACTTAGATGAAACATGCAAGCACACATACACGACATAAACCTTAACGAGACACTAAGTGTTATACCGAGACCAATCAAGCTTTACGTCTAGTTCCTTTTTAAATCTGATTGTAACGCAAGTTTCATAGGTTTATTAGTCCATATTTTACACGCTTAAATAACCCTTCTTGTCGACACACTCACACCACATGCATACACATCAATTTAACGCTTCACAACTTCACATAAAATCACAAAAACGAGCCCTAATCCATCCCATTAATTTCATACGCCTCATATTAATTTATTTAGGGTTTTATCAGATTTAGAAGGCATGTAATACAGATCATGTTAGGGTCTAATTACTTAGGTTATGGTCGAATATTTAAAGGGTCGAATAGAAAACAAGCATATCAGATCGAATACATAGTTTATAGGCGTGTTGATTATGATTTCATGTGGCTTCTTTATACATGTAACTCAAATAGCAAAATAATATATAGATTCGGATCAGGTTTACCCTATATTCGATTAAGTTTAGATGCTTCAAAGATATTCAGATTAACATGTATAAGTGTGTCGAATTGAAAAGAAAAACAAGGGTGTTGGTACCTTTGTTGAATCAAACCAGAAAAGAACAAGGAAAGAAATTAACCCACGAATCAAACCCTAATACCCACGAACACAACAACCACAGCAACACCTTAATGATCACGAACACGCCTAGTAACACCTTCGAACCTTGGTTTTTTGATAGAGAATAATAGCAGAAAATTTGTTTATGATTGTTTGTGTGTTTCGTAGGAAGGAGGAGGGAGACAGAAAATGATTATATCAAAGGATTATGGGAGGAGCGTGGGTAGCAAATTAGGAAGGTAGTAATTAGGTATAATTGTGTTTGATTGCATTTTAATGAGGGTCGGTTATGTGTGTAATTAAAATGCCAAAAATTAGGGGATTGGAAGTAAATAAGTTCGGATGTTATACATAGTAAACGTGTGATAGTCTAGGTAGTTTAGGAATGTTTTAAGTATGTGTAACACAATTTATATTAGGCATAATACTTAGGTTAACTAATTATTAATTGTTTTATTACAAACTTTAGAGAAAATTTCAAAATTGGAAATCCAAATTTTAGGGTTTTACAAGACAGCTCCTAAACCTTTGTGCGAAGTGTCACAGTATACGACGAAGTCTTCGCTTCCTTCGGGTGGGGCTAGGATAGGTGCACTACACAACTTCTCTTTCAGTAGTTGAAACGCTTCTTCTTCTTCTTCTCCCCATTCGTACTTTACATTCTTCTGAGTCATTTTAGTTAGTGGCTTGGCTATTTTAGAGAATCCCTCGATGAATCTCCGATAATAGCCAGCTAGGCCTAAAAATTGTCGAACTTTAGTTGGGGTTTTTGGGGCGGCCCATTCCTTAATGGACTCGATCTTCGTGGGATCCACGTGAATTCCCTGGCTATTAATCACGTGACCCAAAAATTGTACAGTCGGTATCCAAAATTCACACTTAGAGAATTTGGCGTATAGTTGTTCCTGTTTCAGTAATTCCAAGATAAGCCTTAGATGCTCCTCATGCTCCTCTTTACTCTTTGAGTAGATCAGGATATCGTCTATGAATACTATCACGAACTTATCCAAATGGGGTTTGCACACTCGATTCATGAGATCCATGAATACCGTTGGTGCGGTGGTTAAACCAAATGGCATCACCTGAAATTCGTAGTGTCAATAACGAGTTCTGAATGCGGACTTTGGGATATCTTCTTCCCGAACTCTAAGCTGGTGATATCCAGATCGCAAGTCAATTTTTGAGTAAACGCTCGATCCTTGAAGTTGATCGAACAGGTTGTCGATCCTGGGTAGAAGGTATCGATTCTTCACCGTTAACTTATTCAACTCTCGATAGTCAAAGTACATGCGAAAAGATCCATCCTTCTTCTTCACAAATAGTACTGGAGCTCCCCATGGTGAGAAACTCGGTCGTATAAATCCTTTTTCCGACAACTCTGCCAACTGTTTCGACAGCTCTTCCAATTCAATAGGGGCGAGTCGATAGGGTGCTCGGGCTACGGGTGCAGCGCCAGGCATCAACTTGATCTGAAATTCGACTTGTCTTACTGGTGGGATTCCAGGTAAGTCATCTGGAAATACCTTCGGAAAGTCTCGAATGATAGGTACATCTTCTATACGTTTTTCAACCTTCTCCTTCCCTTTCTTCTCAGAAATCTGGGTCAAGAAGAGGTAACACCCATTTTTTATATACTTTTGTGCCTTGGTACAAGAGATAATGTTTAATCTGGAGGGACCTCCACGATCGCTCCTATCCCCTTGTATGTTTAGGATTTCATCTCCGTAAGGTACGCGGACAATTTTCTCATCGCAAATGATATTGGCACGATACTTGGATAACCAGTCCATACCGATGATGACATCAAAACTGCCTAATGTGACAGGTTAGAGGTTGATATTGAAAGGGTGGTTTTGAGAGTTCAGCGTACAGCCGCGGATGATGGTGTCTATCCTTTCAAGATTACCATTAGCTAACTCTACGTCGTAACCAATACCTAAGGCGGTCGGGGAGATTTCAAGCAAAGGCATAAATGCGGTGGATACAAAACTCCTATCGGCACCAGTATCGAACAATATAGAAGCATAACGGTTATTGAGAAGGAACGTACCAGTAACGACATTTGAGCCCTCCTTGATCTCCTTCCCAATAACATACACCCTTCCTT
Source organism: Artemisia tridentata subsp. tridentata (assembly GCA_021014915.2). NCBI lineage: Eukaryota > Viridiplantae > Streptophyta > Magnoliopsida > Asterales > Asteraceae > Artemisia > Artemisia tridentata. The sequence continues at coordinate 267,061,205 of CP139509.1, read as the reverse complement.
GAGTTGCTCCCACATTTCCCTGCTGACTCCCAGTGACTTGGTTTCCCTCATTTCCTCCTGTTCCTCGATTCCCATGATTATGCCCATTTCCTCCCGTTCCTCGGTTTCCTTGATTCCTCCCATTCCTTGGGTGTCCTCCATTCCCTTGGTTCCCTCGGTTCCATGGCTCTCAACACTCATTTCTATAGTGTCCCTTCTTCCCACATCCATAGCAGGTAACACTAGCCTTCCAATCTGTTTCAGGGGCAGTTTGAACCATTGCAAGGGGTCGGGATTTACATTCCCTGGCCATCTGATGTGCGTGTGTATAGCTCTAATTTTTATATCTATGGTGTGTCGTTGTGGTTTTAGCAGTATTCAAGTTTTAAATTTATATTTAGCCAACTTATCAATATAACACACACTTTAACGAGCAGTGTACCCGGTCAGTATGAATATAATGGTAAGTAGAGTGTCGATCACTAAGAGTGGAACGTATTATCTAGTTATTCTAATCAGTATTTTAATATCTTAAGTTAGCTATACAACCTAATCTAACGCAAAGGGGGGTTCAGCCTGAGAGACTGGCACGGTTTGGTTATGATTAAATATAAACTAAACTAATAGGCACGAATCAGCGATTAGCACACACGTACACAGATAGATACTTGAGACAAATAAGAAGACCTGTCCTGATAATTAAGTAGCTTGTCACTTGTTTTATTGCTAGTTTTATATGAAGTGTATGTAATTAACCCTTTCTCGTTGGCTCTAATCTTATCGGCGAGTAAACCCTTAATGATTACTTATGTCTATCCTATTTATTAAAGAGACGCTGAAACAAATAGGCGAGGAAGGGGCATGGCGACCCAAGCAATGCTCAGCTAGACACAGAGGTTATCAATGCACTAATAAAAGTCACCAAATACATCAACATATAAACTTTAATTAATGGGAAAGCAATTTTAAGGGGTGCCCATGGTTTTCCGTAGTCACATGGAATCGGCCCATCAATCCTGATGAATTAAAGTGTACTAATACAATAAAACAAAACTACTTAATGAATTGAATACATGCAGGACCTTCTTACAGCTCTTGTATCTTCGTTTAGGGTGTGTCTTGTGCAGCTAACACGCCTGACTTCGTCCTAGGGTTTCTGTCTTTTGCTAAGTCTCGTACTCCGTATATTGCACAAACTAGCCTCTCGAAATTCGTCTGGCCTTGGGGTATTTATAGTTTCTGTCTGAGGGTAAGATGCGGCGCATAGGATAAGTAGATGCGGCGCATTGACTTAACTTCGCGTGGGGTCCAAGATTAATATATTCAGAAATATTCGTACACCGGCTTAAGATGCGGCGTAACTTCATTTCTCTATGCGGCGCATGTTCTTTGCCGTCTTGGATTATAACTTGTGAAATCTTGATAGTGATGCGCCGTATGTAAAAAGTAGGATGCGGCGTATCTGGAGCAGAATGATCTTGATCTTGTACATTTTAGTAGACTCTTAACTTCTTGCTTGTTTTGCTCCATAATTAGTCCAAAATCGCCAAGTTTCACATAATACTTGTTTTTACCTGAGAATTACAAAAGTAAACATTAACGTATCGATTCTCACAGATAATATAATAAAACAAGTCAAATAAATAGGATAAATGATGATAATAAAATGTACTTATTTGAGTTCGTCACCATGTGTCCGACCTTAGAGCATTTGTGGCACACCACAGTACAATGGCCGTGATGATGACGCTTACAACGGTTGCATTTTGGTTGATTTCCATTATAACCCTTCTTCTCCCCATCCCCGATCGCATATACTTTGGTGACCTCTTGTCGTTTGTTCGGGTGATCATTACTCTTAGACTGATCGTCCCGTTTCCTCTTATCATTTCTCCCCTTTTCTGCATTTTCAAGAACCAGTGAATCCATTAGGCGTTGAGCTATCGTGATTGCCTCATGGAGATTTGTCGGGTTTGCAGCAATCACGTCATTCCTAGTAGCCAATGGCAAGTGATGTATTTCAACCAATTAGTATTTTTTTTTATTATTCCAAAGGAATTACAACGAATGTATTTCCCCGGGTCGTAGTCCCAATGAAGGTTGAAGTCGAGTTGTCGTAACGGTGTCGAATTTTTGAAGTGAATGGTGTGAAAAGAGTGATATTTTGGGGTTTTTAAACTAAGAATATGAAATAACTAATAAAAACAAGTTATCAAGCTAAGGGTACAAGTATTCTAAGCACACGATATCTAAAACGTAATTTAAACTTGAAAACGAATGTTACGATTTTAAAAAAGTATTTAAAAAGGTGAAATTCTAAATTATAAGTCCTAAAAATGTAAAATTAATTTTCCTAAATTCTGAATATTAAAAGAAAATTTTAGAAAAAAGAATAATATATATATATAATATTTTTTATGAATTTAAAACCTAAAGAAACTAATTAAATGATTTAAAAATAGTAAATGATTTAGGAAAAATGTGAAACTTTTCAGAAAAATCTAAAATTATATTAAGAATCTGAGAAAAATGAAATTTGAACTTTTTTGAACCCTAATAAGCAGTTTGGGCAAATAAGCAGTTTGAAATAAGCACTAGAATAAGCACTACAGTTCCAAAATTCACCAAAAGCTCAATGATATATTAACACACTACTTTAAGCTAAAATCAACTTATAAAGATCAGAGAATCAATCAGAATAAGCCATTAAGCACTAGAGACAGTTGCTAATTAATGACAGAAGCAAATGACCAAACAGCTAACTTTAAGCAGTTCTATAAGCTAAGCAAAAGCTAATTAAGGCAAACCAAAAGCAGATTCTAAAAGCTAACACTAAAAGCTACTTGTAAACTGAAAAGCCCCAATTTATACACTCAATTGCTTATTCAATTTGGATCAAGTACAGCTGATCATGGAGACAAAAATGATGCAGGCATGACTCAGTCTTAGTGGGCACTTTTGCAGATCAAAATTAAGCTATTTGATAAGCTAACAAATGGAATTCAAACTAACAAACCTAAAGCCAGTACTATAAACAACTTATAAATCAAATACTAAGCAATAAGCTCAAGTGAGTAAGCAGTTGCAAAGGTAAAAAGAAGCTGAGTTGGGCAGATCAGATAGTGCAGGTCTGCAGCTATTCTGTTGCAGCAGTAGTGGTTTTCAACCTCTAAACCTCTCAAAACTCAATAAAACTAAACCAACTCTTGGAACTTCACTATAAACTCTGAATGGAACTTAAAAATGCCAAAATGAAAGATCAAAAAAAAAAATTCAGCTTATTAGAAGCTTAAATGAGCTAGTAACTACTTAAAACTTAACCTAATGATGCAATTCCTTGAGATCCTTTAATTCAACCTATTAGATTCTAAAAACAGCTTATTACAACCACTTTAAGCAAAATCAAAATCTCTTAAATGACAAATGAACAGTACAAGCTCTAAATCTCACAGCACCATCTTATACCAAACACTCCTTATAGAAACTAATTTAGTACTTTTGCACTACAAAACACCTAGTTAAGCTGAGATGACAATTCCAACTGATTATCTAACTATTAAAACCACCAATAAGAAACTTACAATATCTCAATAAGCCCCTAATTAAGCTACTCTACTATGACTGATTTTATAGCTATTTATGATTTATAAGTTCAAACTGAAATCTAACCTAACAACCACTAGTTAATAAGCACATTTAAGATCAATTAACTATAACTAACATGAATAAGCACTAAATTAACTGGAATAAGCAGTTCCACAGTAATAAGCTAAAAATAAGATTGAAATGATGCTTACAAAAAGAGATTAAGTGTGAACAGATCTGAACCAATCAAAACAAGATACCCAGGCTTATCATATAAGCCAATAATAAACCAATCCAGCTTATCACCAGAACAGCTTATTGGACCACTTGTTTGACTTTTTGTTGACTTTTTGGAATTTTTAGACTAAAACAGATTTGAAACTTATCTATCACTCACAATAAGCTAGAGAGCTTATATGAGCTTAATCTAACATAGAAATAGCTTATTGAAGCTGAGATTCAATATTTTTTTATATTTTTGAATTATTTCTCTGTTTTTGTGGAATTTTGAAATAAGATGAACAATGATGAAAATGAAAGTTTAAATAAGCTAAATGGGATTATTATAAGCTACTGAAACAGTTGATAAGGTAAACAAACAACTTAAAAGGAAATTTAGTGAATAAGCAAAATAAAATAAAACTAAATTTCATTAATGAAAATTTGATTACACTATTTGAAAGTAGAAAATACAATTCAGAAAATAAAATGACAGCATAACATTAACTAAAAACTACATGAGATTGAAGAAGGAGAGCTCTCTATTTATAGCCGAGACATGAACCTTCTAGGGCTTGCCATGTCACCAATCCACACCTCCTTGTGCTTTCTTGAGATGATTTCAGCCCTTTGATCAAACTTGGACACCAATCAATCATCCTCAGCCCTTGGATCATCACTCCACGCACCATAAACCAATCACATGGCTCGATTTCTACTGGGATAGCTGACATGTCATTCCTGACATGTCAGATATCTTCTAGAAGTACGAGAAAAGTACACAATTGCCCTTAATTGTAGTTAATTCGGGGATGGGTAATTCTTGGGTTCATCATCTGGGTAATTGGGGGGCGGGTAACTTTGTTTATTATTGTTTGACCTTTTTGACCGGGTTAGGTGGACTACGGGTATGGGTAAGGGGTTTGGGCTGTTGGGTTTGTGGTTTGGATTTGGGTTTAATTTAAAAGTTGGGTTTATTTATTTTAGTTGTGGTAGTAATTTTAGGATTTTTAGGTAAATTTAAGGGACCAAATGTGTAACTTCTAAAATTCAAGGGACCACTTCTGCCATTTTTCCAAAATAAATCCAAGGGCCATTCTTGTAATATTTTGATTTTTCAAGGATCTTTGGTGACTTTTTGAGAATAAACTTTGATCATTTGCTTCCCCGGCTTCGGCTTTCGACCTTTTCCAAATCTCGTGCTCGTTTTCTCGGTTTTTGCTTGATTTTGTCCATATTTCATGATATCCGTACCTGCATAGAAACAAACACAAAAACATAATATTTTTGGCACTTATGGTTAGTTTTTGGTCGTTTTGGTCTTAATTTGGTAAATAAAAGGTATGTGAATAAGCACATACCAAAATTCCCCCAGACTAAGATATTGCAGTGTCCTCACTCAATGTTATAAAAACACGATTTTAAATCCAAAAATTTCTAACCTCTTTTTACTAACTTTGAGAAGTAGCAAAATTTTAAGAAATCTTAAGTTTTAAAAACTCCCCGATTTTCCTTTTTATTCTATTTTTGTATTTTTCATATCTTGTGACGGTTTTGTTGACAATCATTATCTATCAATAACTTTTAGAATCAACGAGTAGGAAACACGACTCATGAAGAAGTGATTATACGGATAAAATTCGTCATCCCCGATTTTTCACGAGTCCCCAAACTAAGCTTAAAAACGAAATCATTGTCTATTTACAAGTTAGATGCCAACACTACCCATGGAAGTTACTTGTGTAATTACCTCTTGCTCCCATTTTTCTAATTTGCCTCTATTTATTTTATTTTTGGTGAGAAATGAATTGCTTCATATTTTCTCATTTCGATAGGTTTTAAGTCCGATAAAGATACTAAATTAAGACGCTAAATAGTTTTCAATCTTCTCTCGAGAACCGTTGCTTTGAAAATGAGGTCCACATCAAGGTTTTTATTTATATTTTTGACTTTTTCATTTTTTTCTCTCTTTTTTTAATTTTTTATTTTTTTTACATTGACTTTTTACTTGCGTACCCTAAATGACGGAGCTTCACGGTTTAGTTCCAAGACCTTACACCTTCCGGGATAAAGGATCCAAGGGCCGTTACAACAGAGTGTTCCAAGACTCTAGACATTTCTGAAATGAGGATCCAAGGTGGTTAGACCAAGACCTCACACATTCCTAAACTAGAGGTCCAAGGGCCGGTGCAAGAGGGTAGCCAAGACCTAAACGCCTTCCAGAAATAAGGATCCAAGGCCCGATCTCGAATCCGTAGCTTAGAGCACTTAACTTATTATTATTAACGTATTTATTAAGGAACCTTGATGTGTACCCAATTTTCAAAACAAGGATTCTTTTAAGAAGACCAAGAACTAATCATCGGCAAAACCTAACATCTTTAATTATTCTTGCAATTATATATGGTGAAACAATTTTGTGGGAGCAAAAGGCCACAAGTAACTTCGATGAGCTTTAAAGAGAACCAACTACTCCACGCTTAGCATCTAACTTCTAAATAAACTCTATCATTTCTCGTTCTTCGCAAATTTAAAATCTTAAATAATAAGATCCGCGAATGCTTAGCCTTATAATCAAGCCATGCAAATATAAAGTCGATACGGGAACTTGCAAACTCTTAAAAAGAATTCGCATTTTATAGCTCCTTGTCTAAAAGACTAGCACGAGCTTATAGATTATAAATGGTTAAGGGAATAAGCTAGGGCTCAACATGCCCTATCAAGTCAGAATTTTATTCCTACCCTCACCAGCGGAAAGTCAACAAAATGTCAAAATTTATTCTATTTTTGCAAAAAAATTTAAATTTTCTCATCTTTTTGGATTTTTTCAATTTTTTTCAATTTTAGAGGAAAAACGGGGTTGCATGAGTACAAGGCAAAAATGTAAGGCAAAAATCAAATCGAAAGATCACCCCCTAGACTAAAATGAGACATTGTCCTCAATATCTTAAAGGTAAGGGTTCTCCTACATAAATCTAAGGCCGTTCATTAATTATGCCAAAGATAAACGTTAGACAAAAAGATTTAGGATATCGGATGAGCAACGAATGATGAAACTCGAGTGGAGAGACGCTGAACCACGAGCACGAGAGTCTTCATTATTCGGGTAAATCCTGGACACATCACAAATAACCACGAAACACAAGATATGGAAGAGGTAGCCCTCCTCACGACACTTATTAGTAAAAGGATAAGAAGACAGATGGATAAGCATGGGGTGCCTCCCACGAAGCGCTTGTTTTTTATCGAGTCGTATAGCTTAGACTCGCCCCGAATTCATTTGTCCTTGGGGGAGCAAGTGGAAAAGATACTCTCAATCGGCCTTTCGTTCAAGAGGTTTGGATAAACATGAAACAAATGAAAGTTCCACACCGATGAGATACCCACGGATCAAAGGAATAGCAACCATAAACGGCGATACCGGGGTCAAAGATAGTATCCTCACTCCCGACGGAGTGAAGGAGAGGAGAAATCACATCAAATGTGATGAAAGGGAGAAAGATCATGATAACAATCATGATTAGGTCATCATCTTCAAAAGGAGACTTCATAATTTTCATATTATGAATCTCATCATTTAAGTTCTTTTGTTCAAGAAATGACTCGGGTGGGAGGGTTGGGATTAAATCATCAATAAGCAAATTCTCATGATTTAGAATGCCTCCCCCCGGGTCACACAAAACATCTTTGTCTAGATCAAAGTAGAAGTGATCATACTCCGGCGGAGATATGATGTAAGTGAGTTCATCGGAGAACTCCTCATGATCAAGATAAAAGGTAAACGAATCATATTCTGGAAGAGAGAAATCAGCATGAGAAGTGGTACTGCCACTACTCGTCTCTTCCGTGAAATCAAAACTAAATGATTCGTAAGTCGGGAGAGAATATTCGGGATGAGAAGTGGGAATGCCACTAATCTCCTCAAAGTTAAAGCTCTCATACTCTGGTAAAGACTCCTCGAACTCGGGATCCAGAGGATCTAACGGCTTATCAACATAAACATCCATTGGGGAAAGAGAAAGAGATGGTTCATCGGATATCATCTTTTCAATCAATGGGATATCTCCCCCCAGACTACTTTCTTCATTTTCTGATGAAATCGGATCATCATTGAAGAAAACCTCGAGCTCTTCCATAGTGATATTACTTCTCTCAACCGGTGTGAGAGAAGGGGAAGAGCCGGAAATGACGGATTCTGGAGATGAAATAGAATTGTTATTTGAAGAGAATTTAATTTCATTCACAAAATCGACAATCTCAATACGATAAACTGGTTTTGGAGGTGGGACAAGTGGTGTGCTCTTAGAGCTAGCAATTTTCACCACTTCCGTTGTGGTCTCTGATTCTTGTTCATCATAATCAAGAACACTCTTAACTTCCGTAGCACAACTCTCAAACCATTTGCTCGAACCAGGGGTAATTTTCATGGCTTTGAGCTCAGCACGTTTATTTGAAATACTCTTAACCGTGAATCCTGAAAGTGTCGAATCAATTCTTTTGGAAGCAATTGCGGGATCAGATTTTTGATCAACCGTAGCAACGTTGCATTTGGTGGTTTGAGATTTCGAGTTCTGATTGATGTTAAACGTGACTTTTTCATTATCAACCCGCAGTTTTATTTCTTCACCATAAACATCAATCAGAGCTCGCCCGGTCCTCAGGAATGACCTTCCAAGAATTAGAGGAACCCGGGGGTCGGCATCGAAATCAACCACCACAAAATCGACGGGGAAATGGAACTTCCCCACCTTGACAAAGACATCCTCGGCTACACCCTTAGGATGGGTTATGGTCCGGTCCGCAAGCTCGAGGGTCATGCAAGTGGGGGTGAGTTCGGGCAGAGAAAGTTTTTTCCATACTGACAGCGGCATTAGGTTGATGCTTGCACCGAGATCGGCCAAGGCGTAGCATTCAACCATCCCCGGAAATTCACATGGAATGAGAAATTTTTCGGGATCTCCAAGCTTTTCGGGGAGCTTTTTAAGGAGAACCGCTGAGCAATTCTCGTTCAGAGGAGTTTTTGCCAGTTCAAATAATTTTTCCTTATTACTCAATAAACCTTTGATGGTAGAAGCAAACTTAGGTATCAGAAGTAAAGCATCCGCGAAGCTTATATCAAAATGCAAATCTTGGAAGATTTGAAAGAATTTCTCCATTTGATTTGAAGCTTTTTCGCGGAGCTTTTGATCATTCAATCTCGAAGGATAAGGAAGTTTTGCTTTTATGGGAGCTTCTTCGGGCTCAAGCACAACCTTTAGTTTAGACGGTTGGACAACCGGAGGTTGGACGTCTTCGGTCCTTCCGTTGTTAGTAGGAAGTTCCGTGTCCTTTGTTACCTCGGTCTCACGGACAACTATCTTGGGAGGAAAAGAAGAATCGGTAGTCGGAGCCGTGGGTCCATCATATGATACACCACTCCTTGTAGTGATCGCCTTAACATCGCCCCTCGAGTTAGCGATCGTGTTGCTTGGAAGAGTTCCAGAGCCCGAGGGTCGATCATTTAAAGACTTTTTGATTTCTGAAATCTGATTAACCAACATCCTAGTTGTTTCTTCCTGGGTTTTGTTAAATTTTTGTTGATTTTGACTTTGAAGAACTAGTTGTTTCAACAACTCATCCGAGGGCGATTGGTTTTGATTAAAGCCTTGATTTTGATTAAGATTTTGCCCTCGGTTGTTTTGATTAAAACCCTGGTTGTTGTTTTGAAAATTTCCCTGATTATAATTTCCCTGATTTTGAAAATTTCCCTGGTTAAAATTTCCTTGATTCTGGTAACCATGATTGTAAGTTCCTTGGTTTTGGTTACCATGATTCACCCTATTTTGATTGTGATTATTTCTATTTGGCACATTTTGATTTTGATTTGAATTGAAACCGGGTGGTCCAAGATAATTGTTTGAATGGTAGCTGAGAAGATTACGGTCTCCTTGTGGTTGGTAACCGTTACCTCCCACGTTGAAATTTCCCGTAGCAGCATACACATTCTCTTGAGTGTAGCCACCGGAGGCTGGGCACTCGAAATACGGATGTGGACCACCACAAGTTTCACAACTTTGATTGACAACATTGACTTGCTGATTGTTGTTGTTTTGATTCAAACTTTGATGTATTCTTAAAATAGCAGTGGACATATCATTCATCTACTTAGAAAGAGCAGCTATCTCGGAGGTAGAAGAAGAAGTGTCAGCTCTAGTTGACTCATTCCTCTCGGCAGAGGAATCCCAATAATTATGATGGGTAGTCATGTTTTCAATGAGATCATAGCACTCTTCGGGACGTCTTTTCATGAAAGTACCTCCGGCTGCAGCATTTATCGTATCACGGTGTCGTAATGTCAAACCATTATAGAATGTGTCTATAATGGTGACCAATAACATATTATGGTTAGGACACCGATCAATCGAGAGTTTGTAGCGTTCCCATGCCTCAAATAAGGATTCATCGGGAAGCTGACGGAAATTGCTAATCTCATTCCTTAATTTCGTCACCATCGACGGTGGGAAATATTTCGCCAAGAACCTTGAAACCATCTCATCAAAAGTGTGAACGGAGTTCTTGGGAAGGCGATCAAACCATGCGGTGGCAGGATGCGTCAAGGAATATGGGAAAAGATATAGACGAAGGGCGTCATTGGTGACCCCATTGTGTTTCATACTTTGGGTGACGGTTATGAATTTGTCAAGATGCTTGTTTGCATCGTCACCCGGCAAAGCGTGAAATTGGCAAAAATTTTGGACTTGCTGAATTATGTGGTGTTTAAGTCCAAAATCCGCGGCTTGGATATTGAGGGGGGCAATCGGGCCACCACGTCCAAGCAAAAATTTTGAAAAAGAAAATATTTTTGGATTTTTATATATAAGTAAAATTTAATCACAATATTTTTGGTACCGATCCCTCAATCGATATCGTTTCCCTTAAGACTACTCGCAGAGTGGCGGAAGAGAAGAATGGTGATGCGCGTGATGTGTCGTTGCGGTTTAGCAGTATTAATGCCTACTCAAGTTTTAAATTTATATTTAGCCGACTTATCAATAACACACACACTTAACGAGTAGTGTACCCGGTCAGTATGAATATAATGGTAAGTAGAGTGTCGATCACTAAGAGTGGAACGTATTATCTAATCATTCTAATCAGTATTTTAATATTCTAAGTTAGCTATACAACCTAATCTAACGCAAGGGGGATCAGCCTGAAAGACTGGCACGTTTTGGTTGCAATTAAATAATAAACTAAACTAATGAGCACGAATCAGCGATAGGCATGCACGTACACAGATAAATACTCGAGACAATAAGAAGACCTGTCCTGATGATTAAGTAGATTGTCACTTGTTTTATTGATAGTTTTATATGAAGTGTATGTAATTAACCCTTTCTCGTTGGCCCTAATCTTATCGGCGAGTAAACCCTTAATGATTACTTATGTCTAAAAGTTATTCCTAAGTGATCAATTTAGTAACAACCGTGGGAGCCACATTCTCTTCCGTAGTCAAATGCGCAGGCCACTAATAAACACAGAGGTTGTCAATGCACTAATAAGTAGTAACCAAAGACATCAACATATAAACTTTAATTGATGGGAAAGCAGTTTTAAGGGAGTGCAATTTTTCTCGTCACATTACACAAGCCACCAATCCTGATGAATTAAAGTTTACTAACACAATAAAACAAAACTACTTAATGAATTAAATACATGCAGGACCTTCTTACAGCTCTTGTATCTTCGTTCGGGTGTGTCTTGTGCTGCCTAATCGTCTGAATTCGGCCTTAGGTTTCTGTGGTCTTCGTACTTCGTATATATTATATATTCTTTTTTCGAAATTCGTCTGGTCTTGGGGTATTTATAGTTTCTGTCTGAGGGTAAGATGCGGCGCATCTAATAAGTAGATGCGGCGCATTGACTTAACTTCGCGTGGGGTCCAAGATTAATATATTCAGGAATATTCGTACACCGCCAGAAGATGCGGCGTAACTCCATTCTCAGATGCGGCGCATGTCCTTGCTGTCTTGGATTGTATCTTGTGAAATCTTGATAGTGATGCGCCGTATGTAATAAGCAAGATGCGGCGTATCTGGAGCAGAATGTCTTGATCTTGTACATTTCAGTAGACTCTTATCTTTTTGCTTGTTTTGCTCCATAATTAGTCCAAAATCGTCAAGTTTCACCAAATGCTTGTTTTTAACTGAGAATTACAAAAGTAAACGATTAGTATCAATTCTCACAGATAATATAATAAAACAAGTCAAATAAATAGGATAAATGACGGTAATAAAATGTACTTATTTGAGTTCATCAAATATCCCCCCACTTGAACTTTACTTGTCCCCAAGTAAACCTTAGAATTAATCTTATGAAAATGTATCCTAAAAGATATTAGGATTTATTTTTATATTTAAGCATGTATTCATTTTTGTCATAATCACACAACCAAACACTTAACGAATTAGAAGTAAAATAAAATAATTTGATAAAAGCAAATCTAATCGTTTAACTGTCCAGTCGTGACGAATATTCTATCATAAGCTTGGCAAGTATAACATCTCCCCACTAAAGCCAAGGAATAACAAGTCTAAAGCGGTAAAAAGGGTTTTGAGGTTTAAGGGTTAATCATTCTCCTTATCTCTATCGATCTCAAATTCCAGAAAAGGCGACAAAATCACAAATACATTGATCGAATCCACGAACACGATACTTGCAATTGCTCAAATCCTTAACTCGAATAGGCTAAAGATAGGACCAAGCAAGGTTGCAAAAAATCGCGAATCGGTAGTCGGGCGGTTGACCACCTTGTAGCTTGTAATCGGTTAGGCGGGATTAATCGGTGATTAATCGGATTGGCATTACTGACAAATTTTAGGTATTTCGGCAAGTTTTGTGTATTTTCGGTGAGTTTTAGGTATTTCCGGCAAGGTATTTCTAAAAAACAACTTGTAATAGACTTAAACAGTTACTATAAGTGATCAAAATAAGTTTACAATGAGTTTTGGGTACTTCTAGCAAGATTTATAGGTTTTCGGCAAGTTTGACCACCATTGACCGCCGTTGATCGCGTTGACCATGGTTGACCTATTTGTTTGACCCAGTTACATAAATCGGCAAGGTCGGTGGCCTTGTAGCACCTAATCGGCGATTAATCGGCCTTGTAGACCTTTTTTTGCAACATTGGGACCAAGTAATCTTCACCAATAATATTATATCAAAAAGGGCGACAAAATCATAAATACATAGCCGAATCCACGACTACGATACTTATGATTGCTCAAATCCCTAATCTCAATAAATCAAAGGTTTGGATAAAGAATAATATAGGGTATGGATAATATTTGGGATATAAATTGGTGTAAAAATGAAAAATAAACAAAACAAATAAATTAAAATCCTAAGTGTGGTTAATCACTATCCCAACCATCCCATGAATAAGACTCATATCATAGAATAACTCACGCTTTAACACTTGAAACACGCGCTTTAGGTAGACACGAAATATACTTAACAAGATCTTAATCAAAGAATATCCTTTAGTTGGCGTTCCCATAACTGCCAACTCCCATTCAATCCATAGATATAATATACAACAACCAGTGGTGATATCAACCACTTAATATAAAACTTTACATAAGTTGGTCAAAACAAACATCCAACTCTTCCTTTTTTCTTTTTCTTTTCTATTTTTTCGATTTTTTTTATTTTTTTATTTTTTACATTTTTTTTTTAAAACATAAACAAAGATGTGTAAAATTTCACCACATCACTATAATGATAATTCTGGATAATTTTTCCATACTTTTCATGACTTCAGAAATAACGGTAATAGTGAAAGTAGTAAACACACGAAAAATAAACTCAAAGATATACAATATTTACTTTCACTCCAATTGCATTGTGCAATTTCCCGACCTAACCAAAGATAATGAATTACGCACGTGAACACAGGTAATGTAAGGAAACACACTTTGCCTAAAGCAATTTACCAACCACGGATTTTAATCTACAGGGTAGGCTAAGGTGTAAGGGTGTAACGAAACATTATAACAAAGGTGTAAGAAACGAAAGGAATGGCTCTGAGTGTTTTTCTAGGGGTATCTTACTCTAAAAGTGAGAGTAACAAAAGGTTTTATACGGGGGTTAACTAACCAGTGTAGTTAGCTAATATCACATAACATATAAAGGCTATTTGGGTGTAATCCTAGAAATTTACCAATTTAGACAAGTCATTCCAATTATATAGAATAATACTTATTATGGTGGTCTCGAGTAGTATACAAGCCAAGTTCTAAAGTTTACAAGTCACCGGCACACTCATAGATTTGTGAATTTTGAAAAGTATCACAATTTTTGAAAATAACGTCATGTGTGCAGCTATGCAACTTAGACTTTAAACAAAAACATGCTAAAAAATTTTAAATTTTGATATATTAAGCACATTTTAAGCATAATTTTTGAAAAGTTTAGGACAAGTAAGTGTTTTAATTCTCCAATCCCCCCACTTAAGTTAAACAACGTCCTCGTTGTTTGTATTAAAGGTTAAAAACTGGAAAATAAAAGAATTAGAACAGAAAAACTCCCCTGAGATTTGCTCGGTATGATCCTCCATTTATATAAGAGCAAAAATCATCTTTCTTGTGGATGAGAACGTTTAAGCTTCATAATAGATGTATCCACAGGAAATGCAGGAATCTATAATACCACCAAGGCTTTAAACACACCTAAGTTAAGAAAGGTTCAAACTTGCATAATACATTAGTAGTTAGTAAAAATAAAACATAAAAATAAAAATTGAAAATCATCAGGTCAGTCGATGCGCCGTATCAAGCCTGGAATAAATACGAAATAAAAATAAAATAAAGGATAGGATGCGGCGCATCTGTTGTACCAGATGCGGCGCATGTGTTCACCAGACAGACTGTTAACAGTCTGTTGTAAAATGGCTCGTTCCACGGTTTTCTCTCACGTCCTCTCGTATTATCATGTTGAACTTAATGCCAGTCTTTGTCAAGCATAATAAGAAATATAAACTGAAACATCAAATGCATAAATGATAATAACGATTAGTACAATCCAAAAAGAATAATAATAATATGCATGGAACAATGTCAATAAACATGTAAAATCAAGAGATCATGAGTCAGTGGGGTGGTGTGGGTGGGTCCCCGAAGTGCTGGCATCATCCGTCCTAGCCCGGACTCTGCGAGTGTATGCAAGTGTCACTCCTGCAACATGAGTACCATCCGGACGAGTGTGGGTAATACCCTGCTGCTCCAAAAGTCGGCTCACACTCGTAACGAGCCACTCCGAATCCCTCCTCATACCATCTACAACGCCTCTCAAAGCTCTCAGCTCTCCCTCAACTGCCTCAACTCTCTGACTCACCGTGCGTACAGGTGCTGGTGCCTGTGGCTCCTCCTGATGGGCTGGAGCAGCAGCCGGAGCTCCCTGGGGACCTCCCTGCTCCGCCTCTGGCCCTGCAGCTCTAGCGGGCCCCAATGCTACCCAAACGTAATCCCCCATAGCCAACTGACAGATCCCAAGTCTAACCAAATAATCCCTGTCAATGAACGGGAGATGGGTCACCACAACCTCCAGCCCTGCTGGAATCTCCTCTCCAATCACTCCAAAATGGCGGGCCAGCCTAGATACAAAATGCCCGCCAGTCATATGACTCCTCCTATCTCTCCCTGCAGCTGTACGGTGGAGGTAATGTGCCAGAAAGTGGGGGATGTTCACCGACAACCCCTCGTCCATGCTCCTGAGAAGGAAGAGGTCAAGAGTCGTCACCTTCTCGGGTGACTGACCTCTCCCAGCAATGGTCAAAGCTATCATGCGGTGGCACAACCTCCTCATGGGCTCCCTGATCAGTGTGTAAGAAGGGGTGGAAGTAGTGATATCACCCCCTGAAGAGATCCTATCCCAGTAATCTCCCAGTAACGCCCTATCAGGAACTGCCCTCAAGCTGTCAGCCCAGTACCTAGCAAACCCCTCAGACTCAAGCTCCTCAGCAGTGTGTAACCCCATAGCCAGAATAAACTCTCTCATCGACATCTGCCTGTGCTCTCCCCCCAACCTAAAAACCAAAGTGTCGGCAGTGTCCAACTCTGTATCAGTCTCCCTGTAATGGATAGTACTGAAGAACTCCAACATAAGCTCTCTGATAAGAGGCTCATCGACCCCGAACAACCTCTCCCAAGCAAAAGATCTAAACACCACCTCATCATCATCATCACTAACCACCATCTCCAACCTACGATGCAAACTATCAGCAGCATGCCCCGCTCCAATCAATCCAACATCAGCAATATCCAAAACCTGGACCCTAAATATTCTCTTAAAGTAAATCGACTCTAGTCTCCGCAAGTAATCCTCCAAAGTGCCAGGAGTCAGTCCCATATTCTCGAAACGTAGCCACTGATGTCTGTGTGCAGCCTCTGGTAATGCCATATGGAATTCTATTTCAAGAATTTAAGATGTTCTCTGTTACCAGTACTAATTTTTCCTCCACTCTCGTTGTCTTATGTTCGATCACTCCAGCTAGCGTCTCTCGGTTTGGTTCAGAATGTAATCTTTCATGGTGATGCTTGAGTCATCATTTATCCTGAAAATAAACAACTTGTGCACGAGAGTAGCGGACCGATCAAAGTAAATATCAAAAATCAACTATATTTATCAAATTATATTCGTCGTATTAACAAAAGTTAATGCGCCGTATTTTCGTTACGTTTCCAAATAGAAGATTTTTTATTCAGAAGATACGCCGTATCGACAGAGATCGATGCGTCGTATCTGTTTAATAATTCGAAAACTGTTTTTAATTAAAATAATAGATACGCCGTATCTGCTAAAGCAGATGCGTCGTATGGCGTTAACGTTTAGAAATTTTTTTTATCAAAAACAGATACGCCGTATCTTGGGGAAAAGATGCGTCGTATCGAATTAATTAAACGCGTTGTATTTTATAAAAATTAAACGCAATACGCCGTATCTAAGAAAATAGATGCGCCGTATCGTTTGAATAAGCTCAGTACAACGATAGCAGTATACAGAAAATACGAAAAATAAAAACAAATAAAAACAAACGAAAATAAACAAAAATTAAACACACAAAAACAGAAAATATGCAAAATAATACAATGAATGCAATTTAACTAATATATAACAGAGTTAGCGGTTAGATTAAAAACCTAATTAAAATACTAATCAAATTAACAGATAATAACAATTCACTCCCCGGCAACGGCGCCAAAAACTTGATGCGCGTGATGTGTCGTTGCGGTTTAGCAGTATTAATGCCTACTCAAGTTTTAAATTTATATTTAGCCGACTTATCAATAACACACACACTTAACGAGCAGTGTACCCGGTCAGTATGAATATAATGGTAAGTAGAGTGTCGATCACTAAGAGTGGAACGTATTATCTAATCATTCTAATCAGTATTTTAATATTCTAAGTTAGCTATACAACCTAATCTAACGCAAGGGGGATCAGCCTGAAAGACTGGCACGTTTTGGTTGCAATTAAATAATAAACTAAACTAATGAGCACGAATCAGCGATAGGCATGCACGTACACAGATAAATACTCGAGACAATAAGAAGACCTGTCCTGATGATTAAGTAGATTGTCACTTGTTTTATTGATAGTTTTATATGAAGTGTATGTAATTAACCCTTTCTCGTTGGCCCTAATCTTATCGGCGAGTAAACCCTTAATGATTACTTATGTCTAAAAGTTATTCCTAATTGATCAATTTAGTAACAACCGTGGCAGCCACATTCTCTTCCGTAGTCAAATGCGTAGGCCACTAATAAACACAGAGGTTATCAATGCACTAATAAGTAGTAACCAAAGACATCAACATATAAACTTTAATTGATGGGAAAGCAGTTTTAGGGGAGTGCAATCTTTCTCGTCACATTACACAAGCCACCAATCCTGATGAATTAAAGTTTACTAACACAATAAAACAAAACTACTTAATGAATTAAATACATGCAGGACCTTCTTACAGCTCTTGTATCTTCGTTCGGGTGTGTCTTGTGCTGCCTAATCGTCTGAATTCGGCCTTAGGTTTATGTGGTCTTCGTACTTCGTATATATTATATATTCTTTTTTCGAAATTCATCTGGTCTTGGGGTATTTATAGTTTCTGTCTGAGGGTAAGATGCGGCGCATCTAATAAGTAGATGCGGCGCATTGACTTAACTTCGCGTGGGGTCCAAGATTAATATATTCAGGAATATTCGTACACCGCCAGAAGATGCGGCGTAACTCCATTCTCAGATGCGGCGCATGTCCTTGCTGTCTTGGATCGTATCTTGTGAAATCTTGATAGTGATGCGCCGTATGTAATAAGCAAGATGCGGCGTATCTGGAGCAGAATGTCTTGATCTTGTACATTTCAGTAGACTCTTATCTTTTTGCTTGTTTTGCTCCATAATTAGTCCAAAATCGCCAAGTTTCACCAAATGCTTGTTTTTAACTGAGAATTACAAATGTAAACGATTAAGTATCAATTCTCACAGATAATATAATAAAACAAGTCAAATAAATAGGATAAATGACGGTAATAAAATGTACTTATTTGAGTTCATCAAATGGATCTCTTTTCGGTCTGCAATTTAATGTCAAGACCTCCTTAAACCCCTTTTATAGGTTGTAGTCGAAAAATAATCCGAACACAATTGATTTCTCGATTGTTTTGTTGTTTTTTGGAATGGTTTACAACACTTTCAGAAAAGTAAGGATATATTATTTTTGTATTTTTGAAAACACTTTAGGAAAAGTGTTTTATTTATTTTCTTTTTGTGTTTTTCTTTTTATAAAAAAAAAGAACTTCCGAGGAAGGGTCTTCAAAACACGATTCAACGAACGAAATTAACAAACTCTTCTCAAGCCTTCCCCGGCAGCGGCGCCATTTAATTGATGTATTTCAACCAATTAGTATTTTTTATTATTCCAAAGGAATTACAACGAATTTATTTCCCCGGGTCGTAGTCCCAACGAAGGTTGAAGTCGAGTTGTCGTAACGGTGTCGAATTTGTGAAGTGAATGGTGTGAAAAGAGTGATATTTTGGGGTTTTTAAACTAAGAATATGAAATAACTAATAAAAGCAAGTTATCAAGCTAAGGGTACAAGTATTCTAAGCACACGATATCTAAAACGTAATTTAAACTTGAAAACGAATGTTACGATTTTAAAAACGTATTTAAAAAGGTGAAATTCTAAATTATAAGTCCTAAAAATGTAAAATTAATTTTCCTAAATTCTAAATATTAAAAGAAAATTTTAGAAAAAAGAAATATATTTTTTATTTTATTTTTTTATTTTTTATGAATTTAAAACCTAAAGAAACTAATTAAATGATTTAAAAATAGTAAATGATTTAGGAAAAATGTGAAACTTTTCAGAAAAATCTAAAATTATATTAAGAATCTGAGAAAAATGAAATTTGAACTTTTCTGAACGCTAATAAGCAGTTTGGGTAAATAAGCAATTTGAAATAAGCACTAGAATAAGCACTACAGTTCCAAAATTCACCAAAAGCTCAATGATATATTAACACACTACTTTAAGCTAAAATCAACTTATAAAGATCAGAGAATCAATCAGAATAAGCCATTAAGCACTAGAGCAGTTGCTAATTAATGACAGAAGCAAATGACCAAACAGCTAACTTTAAGCAGTTCTATAAGCTAAGCAAAAGCTAATTAAGGCAAACCAAAAGCAGATTCTAAAAGCTAACACTAAAAGCTACTTGTAAACTGAAAAGCCCCAATTTATACACTCAATTGCTTATTCAATTTGGATCAAGTACAGCTGATCATGGAGACAAAAATGATGCAGGCATGACTCAGTCTTAGTGGGCACTTTTGCAGATCAAAATTAAGCTATTTGATAAGCTAACAAATGGAATTCAAACTAACAAACCTAAAGCCAGTACTATAAACAACTTATAAATCAAATACTAAGCAATAAGCTCAAGTGAGTAAGCAGTTGCAAAGGTAAAAAGAAGCTGAGTTGGGCAGATCAGATAGTGCAGGTCTGCAGCTATTCTGTTGCAGCAGTAGTGGTTTTCAACCTCTAAACCTCTCAAAACTCAATAAAACTAAACCAACTCTTGGAACTTCACTATAAACTCTGAATGGAACTTAAAAATGCCAAAATGAAAGATCAAAAAAAAAAAACTCAGCTTATTAGAAGCTTAAATGAGCTAGTAACTACTTAAAACTTAACCTAATGATGCAATTCCTTGAGATCCTTTAATTCAGCCTATTAGATTCTAAAAACAGCTTATTACAACCACTTTAAGCAAAATCAAAATCTTTTAAATGACAAATGAACAGTACAAGCTCTAAATCTCACAGCACCATCTTATACAAAACACTCCTTATAGAAACTAATTTAGTACTTTTGCACTACAAAACACCTAGTTAAGCTGAGATGACAATTCCTACTGATTATCTAACTATTAAAACCACCAATAAGAAACTTACAATATCTCAATAAGCCCCTAATTAAGCTACTCTACTATGACTGATTTTATAGCTATTTATGATTTATAAGTTCAAACTGAAATCTAACCTAACAACCACTAGTTAATAAGCACATTTAAGATCAATTAACTATAACTAACATGAATAAGCACTAAATTAACTGGAATAAGCAGTTCCACAGTAATAAGCTAAAAATAAGATTGAAATGATGCTTACAAAAAGAGATTAAGTGTGAACAGATCTGAACCAATCAAAACAAGATACCCAGGCTTATCTTATAAGCCAATAATAAACCAATCCAGCTTATCAGAATAGCTTATCACCAGAACAGCTTATTGGACCACTTGTTTGACTTTTTGGAATTTTTAGACTAAAACAGATTTGAAACTTATCTATCACTCACAATAAGCTAGAGAGCTTATATGAGCTTAATCTAACATAGAAATAGCTTATTGAAGCTGAGTTTCAATATTTTTTTATATTCTTGAATTATTTCTCTGTTTTTGTGGAATTTTGAAATAAGATGAACAATGATGAAAATGAAAGTTTAAATAAGCTAAATGGGATTATTATAAGCTACTGAAACAGTTGATAAGGTAAACAAACAACTTAAAAGGAAATTTAGTGAATAAGCAAAATAAAATAAAACTAAATTTCATTAATGAAAATTTGATTACACTATTTGAAAGTAGAAAATACAATTCAGAAAATAAAATGACAGCATAACATTAACTAAAAACTACACGAGATTGAAGAAGGAGAGCTCTCTATTTATAGCCGAGACATGAACCTTCTAGGGCTTTCCATGTCACCAATCCGCACCTCCTTGTGCTTTCTTGAGATGATTTCAGCCCTTTGATCAAACTTGGACACCAATCAATCATCCTCAGCCCTTGGATCATCACTCCACGCACCATCAACCAATCACATGGCTCGATTTCTACTGGGATAGCTGACATGTCATTCCTGACATGTCAGATATCTTCTAGAAGTACGAGAAAAGTACACAATTGCCCTTAATTGTGGTTAATTCGGGGATGGGTAATTCTAGGGTTCATCATCTGGGTAATTGGGGGGCGGGTAACTTTGTTTATTATTGTTTGACCTTTTTGACCGGGTTGGGTGGACTACGGGTATGGGTAAGGGGTTTGGGCTGTTGGGTTTGTGGTTTGGATTTGGGTTTAATTTAAAAGTTGGGTTTATTTATTTTGGTTGTGGTAGTAATTTTAGGATTTTTAGGTAAATTTAAGGGACCAAATGTGTAACTTCTGAAATTCAAGGGACCACTTCTGCCATTTTTCCAAAATAAATCCAAGGGCCATTCTTGTAATATTTTGATTTTTCAAGGATCTTTGGTGACTTTTTGAGAATAAACTTTGATCATTTGCTTACCCGGCTTTGGCTTTCGACCTTTTCCAAATCTCGTGCTCGTTTTCTCGGTTTTTGCTTGATTTTGTCCATATTTCATGATATCCGTACCTGCATAGAAACAAATACAAAAACACTATATCTTTGGCATTTATGGTTAGTTTTTGGTCGTTTTAGTCTTAATTTGGTAAATAAAAGGTATGTGAATAAGCACATACCAGCAAGCCATCAGTGTATCGCTCAATTTTGAGTGCCTCAGTACGGACCGTCTCTGGGCAAAGTAACGACAACTCTTGAAAGCGGCGGTTGTAGGCTGTTATGTCGGTACCTTTCACGTTATGGTTCCTAAACTCAATCTACAGTTTCTTAACTTCATTTCGTGGATAGTAGGTCTTAATAAACAAAGGCTTGAACTGTTCCCAAGTTATAGCATAAGCCACATCACTTCCAACAGACTTGAGATAGTTGTTCCACCAGGTCAACGCTTCGTCCTTCGAAGTAAAGGTAGCATACTTCACCTTGGCATCTTCCTCACAGTTACTAACAGTAAATACAGACTCGATTTTCTCCATCCACCTCATTAACACAACAACGCCTTCGGTTCCGCCAAACTCAGTTGGTCCACAACTCCGAAATTCTTTGTACGTACAACCACAGTTTCTGGTAGGTGGTGGAGTTCCAGCAGAGGTATTTGAGTGATTTGACTCAGCTAGGATTTCAGCAACAAGCTGAGCCACAAGTTGATCAATCATAGCTTGGTTCACAGGAGGGGTGTTAGGTGGAGTGTGACCATTGACACCCTGATCATTGACATTCTGATCTTCATTAGTTTGATTGTTGGTATTTTGGTTGTCGGTATTCTAGTTGTTAACGTTTCGAACTGGATGCCGGCCACGACGACCGATGTTGAGAACAGCAGGCCCTGTTCGGGTGATCCTGGCTGGGTTTCATCTCGGAGCCATTGATCTGAATCATAACATAAGAAATTCATAAGATTCCAAACAACATAGTATATCAGGCAAGAAATCGATTATCACAGGGTTGAATACCAACACAAATATCAATCACGATAACAGGAATACTATTCCATTCACACCACAAACAATTTATGCTCAAAACAAGAATCCAAAAGTTCACATCCATTATAACATCAACATCGATACATGGTTCCCGAAGTACAACAGAATGAAATGATAATTGATCGTCATAGACGATACCGATAAACAAGGATAACAAAGATAGCTGATAAAACTAACATCTCTAACTAAGGACTCCTCAGTTTAGGGATGGTACAATATTTACAAATTTAGGTACATCTGGCCACAATCTCGACGGATCTCTCTTAAGGTATCTTCCATGTCTGCCATCTGTCTCCATATAGATGAGATCTCAATGCGATCTGCCTCGCGGTTTCTCCTAAGCTGAGTAATCTCAGTCTGCTGCTCGGTGACTCTACACCAGAGAGCCCTATCAATATCTCGAGCAGTCGTGAGACCTCTCTACAAATCTCTAATTACATCACGCCAGTCCAGCAAGTCACGTCTCAATGATGTGGTCCTACCATACAATACCCCCACATCTTGCTCAACCTCTCCAAATCTCGTTGCTGATACACCCACCAACCGATCAGCTAACTGGCTGATCCTCTCCTGGTTGGTGGCGATCTGCTCCCAAATCCGACCAATCTCCCCATGAGTTGCAGCCTCTGAGGTAATCTCTGATGGGGTATTTGGGGCCGGTAGGATCTCTGGCTCAGGAGAGTGAGGAGGTGAGGCCAGCTCGAACGACTGCTCTGGTGAATCAGGCTCAGGCAAGTGCCAGGGAGAGCCAGGTCCTGGTGAGTGTACTAAGGGTGCAGGACTCTGATCTAGTGGGATGGCCTCATCTGGGATAACCTCCTCCTCCTCCTGAGGTTCCTCCTCAGGATCAACATCCTCATCCTCATCCTCATAGTATGAGTCACTGAAACGACGCCTCTGCGGGGCAGGGGAATCCTGAGATGAATGTGATGATGGAGTAGGTGATCGAGGTCTTTGGTGGGATGATGATGAAGGCGGTGATGACAGAAGAGAGTGAGCTGAGAAATGCATAGGTGGTGATGGTGGTTGCACCGACATGCGAGCAGTACTATGGTAGGCAAGTCGAAGAGTCTGAGCTCGGGCTAAAACCTGATGCAAAGTAAGCTGTCGCGAAGAACTAGGGCGACCAGCTGATGATGAAGATGGCTGAGAAATGAGTGGAGTTTGTGACACAGGGGTGACTGGTGATGATGAAGCAAGAGCTGAGTGTCGAACAATCACATAAGGATCGTCCTGAGCTGGAGTCGTTAGAGACCGTGCTTAGCGGGATGTAGCAGCAAGGATCTCCTTAGAGACATCAAGTGCTAAAGAAGGCATAGTCTGTGACAACGGTAGAGGGTAGGTATAAGTGTACAAAATAACTAATTACATAATGCAAAATTATAACAAGACTTCCCCAAAAATCCAAATATCATTAACTATATCCAAACCAAATAATCAGTGAATACCGCATTATTCTAAATATGTCCAAGACAAATACCACATAAGTCATACTGTATTATTCTAACATATAACCAAAACCCTAACACACAGATTCCAAGATATATCAATCGTATCACATTCTCAAGTATTCCAATTCTCAACTCATGAGGCTTTGGCTTGGCAAGATGGCATGTATCGGTCACAGGATCAATTTTTGAAAAGCGGTTATAGTCCAGGTTCTTGATAAGTACCCAGTTCTCTATAACCTTGGGCTCTGATACCAATCTGTAACACCCCCAAAATTTGGTTCGCGAAAGACAAAACAAGCATTGGGGTGCTACAGGATTGGTACACAACGCAAGCATAAGAAAATGGGATAACATTATCCGTTATAAATAAAACATTTCAAAATACAAACTTCAAGTTTACATTTATTCAAAAGAACTGAAAATAAGACCCAAAAGAAACATAAGATAGGTCCCCAAAAGTGTTATCAGAGTCACAATTGATCCTTCAACAATGCCACTTGCCTGAGAAAACATGCTAAAAGGTCAGCTAACGCTGGTAAGTTCATAGGTTTAGACACAACGTAACAGTGGACCAACTCGCATATTAGTTTATAATACTGGACTAAGTCACATAACAATATATCATCCTTACACCAAAGTGTGCCAAATCACCACAATAATTCCCTATAGGTGCACTCTATAGTAATACCCTGCACTTTTACAGCACGCATAATAATAATCCTGCACTATTGCAGCTCATAACAATAACCTGCACTATTGCAGCATGTAATAATAATCCTGCACTATTACAGCACGTATAGCAAGTAACCTTAGCCAGCAAATATAGCAAACGTAGCAAAATCATATAATAACATTTGGTCCAAGCAAAATAGTTTTGCATGTTTTCTCACCCCCAAGGTTTCAATAAAAACAGCATACGAGTAAAAGTGGGGCTATGAAACTCACCTCGATCAAGTAGAGCACAAAATACAAATCTACAGAAGTAAAGCACTCAGCAGCTCTCACGTATCGGCACAACGGACTTGGCACGACCTAATAATATAAACTTGTCTTAACGTATATTCCCAAACGTAAAAGTTTCCAAAAAAATTTATCTATCCCCAAGTATATCCCATTTCTCTTCCAAAATCTCCTTATTTTATCCTTTTATTAGCGTTTAGTATCATCGTATGTGCAGTGGAGATATGACATTGACTCAAGTGAACACACGCTAAACAAATGACCAAAACGTAAATGACACACAAAAACCAAAACCAAGGTCAAGTGATTAATTTAAAGTTTAATAAGTTATACGGACGAATTGACGGGTTCTTATCGAATTCGTCAACTCGATAAGTCTAACAATTTCCTCGTCTCACTTATTATCCCAAAAACTAGATCACAATGAATACTGAGTCGTAAGGATAAGTCGTACATTAATAAATTCCTCCGACATGCTTACCGGGCCCTTATTGGGCTCGTCAACCCAATAAGTCCGATAACCATGTGGGTCTGGTATATTAATGTCAACCGATCCGTAACTCAACAATAATTCCACATAATCATTAATACTTCCCTAAATGGCATTTCTCGATTTGCGTGCCCTCGAAACATTTAATAACTCTCATTTATTTAAACTTTCCATTTATAACGTCTCGTTTTTAAATAAAAGTTTCTGTTAAATATTAAGTAACAAATGAGTTTTTATTAATTAATATTTCCCGTATTTAGCCGTTATTATTTATTTTCCATTTCTAGTTATATATATATATACATTTCCAAACAAATATTTTTTGAGTTATTATCCGTCTCGAGTCACGAGTTCGAGTTTCATTAACTCTCGGGTCACATAGTCAATCACAATATCTAAATGTCCAACATAAAGTCTAATATAATTGTTTTGGCATGTCGAGGCCATGACGAGACTAAAAAGTCTCGGTGACACTCGACTTGGCTCATAACATCACAAGTCTATCATAAGCTCACAATATAATCCCAAGTTCCTTAATCGTCAAAATATGGTTATCGGCCCTAAACCTAAGGCTCGATAACCAATTAACCAAATCCAACAACCAAGTTTCAAGCCTCAACAACCAACAACAACAAAAAATTTAACAACACCATGCCGATGCCGTTACGGTCTCGGCTTCGAACCTCGGTACGGCACGAACAACAAACGGACTCTTAGGTCCTCTCGGCTTCAATCCCAAACGCAACCACAACACTTTCAACGCTTATTCCAATCTACTCCTAAGTCCAAATTCGACCACGACTCGGGTTTACAAACCCTCAATCCGAACAAAATAAATTAAGAAGAGCAAATAACTAAAGTGAACAAACAACCATAACTACAACTCGACACACTATCAAAAGTGACAAACAAGCTTCGGCCGTGAGCTTATGCTTACGGCTCGACTTCGACTCGACCACAAACCCAAGTATAATGATACCAAACTAGTTTTTAGTTATTAAAAATAGTTAACCCACATGTTTTATACCCAATATCGAACCAAAAATGACAAGAATCAACTCGTTAAGCACGAGTTTGACTCACACCGAGTCACACACGCATGTAAAATGGTGTAACCTACCTTCAATAACTCGGATCTACACGGATCTAGTCACTTGGGTGATGGTGGAGGCGCGTAGTGGTTGTGGTGACGGTTTTCTAGGCGCGTGTGGTGCTAAGTCGTGACAAGGGAGTCACAAATTGAGTGTTGGTGGTGGCGGTGTGATGTTGCTTTGGTGGCCGGAAGTGTGGTCGGCGGTGGGGTTATGAGTGGGCGGCTAGAGAGAAGTAAAGAGGGTGGTATAACCCTCAATGTTTATAAGTGGGGTTTATATAGTCCCCTTAGGACATTTAGCCACAAGGACCACTCTCGTTTAGCGTACCAAAAGTGCTCATATGTCCATGTTCGTTTAACGCGTCAAAATCGATATTTCTCGTATTATTAAGTCTAATTGTGCCGACTCACGTAGTGCTTAACTCAGGTATACGGGAAACTACTCATCACATAACGATAATCCCACATAACATTACCAAAAATCCAAATAAATACTCAAAACATTCCAAAAACAATTTCTAAATACATAACTACTCGTTTTAAACGTAATGCAGTATTTAAAAGTGCTCCTAAAATTACCGGTTGTCACATACATTTACTGGGGAAACCCTTTACCCAAAAAAAGTTTTCGGGCATAAAATTTGACCAAACTTGGTGAAATCGAAAACAAACCAATAGAAAAAAGTCCAAAATACATCCATGTGGTTTGACCTTTGCTCGCTTTAAATCCTTGTGCTTTTTTTGGCACAAAACCATCCCTCCGTTAGTAAAGTTGGCACAAAACCATCCCTCCGTTAGTAAAGTCAGTCAATGAGGACTAACGGTGCAAATTATTTATCCGTTATCTCCTAACGGAAGAGAGAATATTTGCATCGTCAGTCCTAAGGACTAACAGTGCAATTTATTTTCTAAAATGAATTGCATCGTTAGTCCTAAGGACTAATGTTGCAAATTTTTTTTGGAAAATAAATTAAAAGGGGGCCAGCAAGGCTCGAACTCGGGTCTGGAGGCCCAAAATGAACACCCCAACCACTGGACTAAGCGTCCAGTGGTGTTATTATACCAAAAAAAATTATATTTAACCACCACCACCCACCATAACCATACCACCACCTCCACCACCACCACCACCCCACCATGCATGCACCGAATACCCACCACCACCCACACGTCCACCACCCACCACCACCTCCACCAGCACGCCACCACCGCCCACCTCCCCACACCACACAACCACCACGCCTCCCAACACCCACAACCACACCGCCACCACACCATCCACCAACCACCCTAACCCACCACACCATCACCATCATCACCATCACCACCCCTTAGGTGATGGTCTGGTGGGTGGTGGTGGGTAGTGGTGGTGGTGGCGGTTTTGGTGTCGGTGGAGGTGGTGGCGGTGGTGGGTGGCGGCGGTGGAGGTGGGTGGTGGTGGGTAGCAGTGATGGCAGTGGTGGGTAGAGGTGGCGGTGGTGGTTGTGGTGGTTGGAGGTGGCGGTGGTGGTTGTGGTGGGTGGCGGTGGCAGTGGCGGTGGTGGTGGTGGAGTTGGCAGTGGTGGTTGTGGTGGGTGGTGGCGGTGGAGGTGAGTGGCGGTGGTGGCGGTGCATGGTGGAGGTGAGTGGTGGTGGTGGCGGTGGTGGTTATGGTGGGTGGTGGGTGGTTAAATATAATTTTTTTTGTATAATAACGCCACTGGACACTTAGTCCAGTAGTTGGGGTGTTCATTTTGGGCCTCCAGACCCGAGTTCGAGCCTTGTTGGCCCCATTTTAATTTATTTTACAAAAAAAATTTGCACCGTTAGTCCTTAGGACTGACGATGCAAATATTCTCTCTTCTGTTAGAAGATAACGGAGAAATAATTTGCACCGTTAGTCCTCACTGACTTTACTAACGGATGGATGGTTTTGTGCCAACTTTACTAACGGATGGATGATTTTGTGCCAAAAGAAAGCACGAGGATGTAAAGCGAGCAAAAGTCAAACCACAGGGATGTATTTTGGACTTTTCTCCAAACCAATAATTAGACAACTTATAAGCTCATTTCAATAAATAAGTGACGTATATATTAAAAGTTGAAAACTTGATTAGCGTTCATGTACATTATCCCTAAACTTTACTAAATAAGTAAGCTTTTAACATGATTTTTTTTTTGATAACATATTCAGAAAATCTTATAAAATTTATAAGCTCTTTTTTCCAAAACAACTTAAAATTTTTAAATTCTTTAAATGGTATTAATATCTAGGGGATAGATTGACTACAATTTTTGTAGCCAATTGGCTACAATTTTCACAAAATATACACATATAATGAATCAAGGACCTACAAAAAAGAATCAGTGACCCACATTTATAATACAAAATTGTAGCCAATTAGCTACAATAAATTGTAGCTATTAAATTCCCTAATATCTAATGTATCTTTTTTGTCAATTTACATTCACAAACCTCGGTTTTATCTATCTTTTATATTACATCTATCTATACTAATAAAGAGAAACACATTTAACTAAAAACTTAAAAAAATTATTAATGTTTTAAGACTAAAATATCATGATTTATAAAAAGAAATATAATTTATTAAATATTTAAGTATTTAATTACAATTTAATTTATCAACTTTTTCACATTGATCACTTATTCTCCACCAGTAACTATATACATTATAATAAATAAATTGTACACACAAATTGATATTACTATCCATCATCCTTTTAGCTTGTACAAACTTTAAGTACATTGTTGAAGCAATTTCTTGCAACCACTTCAAACAAATAAATGAGGCCTGCCGGTTGAACTCAGTGAGGGTTCTCCCGGAAGACTTATGCATCGATCCTTCGGTTAGGCGAGACCGGACAGCTCTTTCAGGCCCTTCGTCCTTGTCCCGAGCTCCGAAGCATGCTGCATATATAAAGAACCCGTTAGAAGGTGGTCCCGAGGCCGAAGCCCCGGGGACCACCCTCCGACGGTCAAGTCAGAACCTCCGATGGAGAGGATTTAGTGTGTGTGATATATGTACTGTTATGTGAGAGAATATAAGATATTGTGTTAGTTGAGATAATAATAATGAGATAAGAGAGTAGTATTTATAGGGAAAGAAAGTGGGGACACAATCCCACAATACCCGGATTAGGTGGCAGACATAATCCCTTAATATCCGGGCTTAGGCGGCGTAGTCTGGCGCTGCCACCTGGCCAAAGGGTATCGCCACCTGTCCTAGTATTTACAGTGATATTAGCCGGATGGCTCCGCGTGCCCTTCGGTATTTCCGGATGGCTCCGCGTCGTTCGGACGACTAGTCAAGATGGGCCGTCCGGACACATCCGTCAACATGTCCCCCCAGTATTGCATTATCGGTTGAAGACCGATGATGTAATACTTAAAGAATACCTTTATGCCTTTCGGCACACGTCGCTCGGACACATACCTGCAATTCTTAAATAATACCTTTGTACCTTTCAGCGAACATCATTCGGACATATACACATGTAATACTTAAATAATACCTTGGTGCCTTTCGGCAACGTCCTTCGGACACATATACCTGCAATATTTACATAATACCTCTATGCCTTTCGGCATGCGTCGTTCGGACATATATACATAATAATAGTCAAAATGTTAAAAGTCCAAACCAAGATAATACTTGCAAAACAATCATATAACTTTAAAACGAACGTCGCAAACTATACTTTATTGAAGTGCAGAATTCATTCCATAGAATATATACAACGGCCAGCACAAAATCAACAATCTACCGGCAGTAAACCATGAAAGCAAGGGCCTAAGCAGCGAAAACAGAACTAACCACCCAATCTTGTCTGCAAAACATCCAGAAGATGGGATTCGTTTTCTAGCCACATTCACCTATATCTTTCTCGTGTTTTGTAAGCTGTTTTAGCGCAACTACAGATTTTAGAGTATTGGTTTCTTTAACTTATGTATACATCGCACCGTGCTAAAGAGCATTGCTACTGTTGTCAGTACTGTAGGGATTAAAACTAAGATTTACAAACACGCATTGTCAAAGAAGTTAAGGCTCAAAATCTCATCATAATAAGTATTCCAGTCATATGGCTCAAGTTTGCATTGCAAAATATATTTTTACTCAAAGATAGTTGGTTCTTATTAAAAACTTATGCCTATTTTATGAAATTTAGCTATTTCAAGCTTCTAATAGTTGGTTGGTTATTAATGTTACTATAGTTAATCTATTATTTCTTTACCTTAATTTTCACTTAAGCAATTGCGCAACACCCTATTCCACATCATCCAACATCCTTAACACGAAGATGGCAGATTAAACTGATCCTCTTTAACAACAAATAATTTAATGATTCATATAGAATTTCCTTTCAGTAACAAAAACATCATGCCCACATGTAACACCCGTATTGCATTATTAGTAAAATACTGACGTAATACTTTAAAGAGTACCTTATGGCCTTTCGGCCTGAATCATTCGGACTAGTGTTGTATTTGCCTCCCGGTGCGCGTCTTTCAGACATATACATTAACATGTCCCCCCAGTATAGTATTGTTGACCAGCGGTTAATGATACTATACTTAAACATTGTTGAATCCGAAGCGAGACATATTTTTCCCATCATCCCTTTGTTCCCTGCATAAGTAAAACATCGACCCCAAACGTATACCGAACACTTGTTGACGTTCGAGCTACGCTCGGGTTATGAACGTATAATACTTGTTTGTTATTACCTTCACTATTTGCATAGTTCCGGAGGTACAAGCTTATGCGTTTTTGGGTGACACACGCCATTCGACCTTTCCGCCAAGATTACACGGCAACCCCTTTGAACATTGACCACAAAAATCTCCGGAGGGGGCCAGCCTCTCGGAGGGGTCACTTTGTACTTATGTTCAAAGTGTGATAGATGATTCAGCCTTTCCACCAGGATTATGGCAACCCCTTCCCTTTTTGGGTATCAACCATCTTTGAACATTGACCACAAAATCTCCGGAGGGCGCGAACCTCTCGGAGGGGCCACTTTCTAATTATGTTCAGAAAATAATGAACATTGATCACTAATCTCCGGAGGGCACGAACCTCTCGGAGGGACCACTTTCTAATTATGTTCGAGATATTACAGGTGGTTCAGCCTTTCCGCCAGGATTATGGCAACCCCTTTTTGGGTATCAACCATCTTTGGACATTGACCACACACTCCCCGGAGGGCGTGAACCTCTCGGGGGGGGGGCCATTTTCTAATTATGTCCAGAAAACCAACCTCGAACATTGACTACGCCCGGATGTCGCGAGTCACCCGGACGAGCCACATTAAACTTATGTTCGGAAAACCAACCTCAAACACTGACTACGCCCGGATGTCGCGAGTCACCCGGACGAGTCACATTAAACTTATGTTCGGGCTATTTGTAATTGCTACACATGTGGAACCTCGTATAACTATCCCTGTAGAGTAAATCATGAAAGCTCTTGTCTTTTCCGCTAGGTACGAAAGATATAATATTTCACATGTATTAATACATAAGAGAGTCACAATGGGTAGACATCGACACACCGGTCGCTTTTAATTTGTCTACAATGGGTGTTATTCCTGCACAATAGAACATGAAAGCTCTTTTTCCTTTTCTTGTTAAATATAACCAACAAAATATTCTCATGTATCAGTAGGAATGTTAGATTTAAACTGAACCGTAGCGTAACCAACGGAGATTTTTAGCATGGTGCGGACGAAGTGTGACGTCCGGATGGAATCGTCGGAGTGTTTTCCACGATCGTTAGATCCGAAGCTTACTTTTCCTGCGGAATAAAATTTGAAAGCTTTTTGCTTTTTCCCGTTAAATATGACAAACAAAATATTTCACTTGCATCAATAGATAAACGGGTCTCTACCGAGACATAATCAATTAGGCCGTACCACCTAAACGAAAGCGACATGCCGACTAGATGGTATAACTCGCACAAGGGTAAGTCACTTTCCGATAAACCGAAAATATTTATGCCGCTACATAAATACGCCATGACGCATTTGATCGTTTTAAGCTATTTGTTCCGTTATTCTCCAGTATTAGTTTTGCTAAAAGAAGTTACATATGTTAATTCGTTTGTAAAAATACAAAACATAATATCCCAAGCCCCTATGTTGCCTCCCCATACATGGGAATTAAACATAACAGAATTAGGCTTTGCTTCTTTTCACTTTTTGTTTAATTAGCTCTTATTTTAACTTCTTGCAACAAAGCAAAAATATATTATTACATTTAAATCACCACTATAAAATTGAAAACGTATTAGTCGCCCAGTTTGGTGGAAGCTACGATTACCCAAAGTACACAACTTTAAATTTCAAGCTCAATGCTAACAGTTAAATTTCCTAATTGGTCTTAAAAGATAATGTCATTAGGAATTAAGAAAGAAGCTTCATATTGGCTGGTGGAGTCCACTGACCTAGGAAATAAATAATGCCCAACAGAAAATGGTGTTTGTAGGTGGATCAGTAGCGTTAGCTACACCGTCGATAGCATTATTCAATAGCCCCAGCTTACATGATAAACTTTGGATAATTATCTATAATTAGTATATAAGAATTTAAAATAACGGGCTATCAACCGCGAGGTAGTAAAGAAGAGTGACAGCCCAACTTCCGTCTATATGAGAAGGAAACCTTAAGGTTAACGATGTCATATTATTCTGGCTAGGGATCATCTCGATTTCGTATGGCCTATAAAAGACTATCTTTCAAGCACAAATTTTATCAACAAAACTATCTATGCAGTAAACTAGCTAATTATCTGTTTCATCGGCAGAGTTTGAAGCAATCAAACTTAATATTTGATCCCACTTCCAAGTTACTAACTAAACGGGATTTAGAGGCCGCTGTTATCAACTCGACCAATAGAGGCACACTTATATCTCTTCATTCTACATTATCATTGATTATTTATGACAGATGGACACACATAGTACCTCCCTAAGGATTAATCTACATGGAGCCAATTAATTACAATCCAAACAGCTACCCCGAAATGAACAACAATAGCAACATTTTTTTTTTTTTTTTTTTAGCCAATTTAAACATAAATATTGGATTTTTAGTCTTTTGCAAAATAACCAACTTTTTAGAGCCAACTCGAGTATAAAGATCAATGTTCATCCATTTGCGAGATAACCAGTAACTTCTGCAACCAATCTAATCGTTTATATCGAATTTCAGCCTAGTGCGAACTAACTAACATTCTTATTAAAGAAATCCTAGTCGTGTGGGTTCCCGCAATAATTCCTTATGTTTAGCCATATAATAATTCATCATCATTTTTCATGGTATTTAAGATCAGAATGAGAAAGTAGAGATAGATAACTTACAAACCCGCCATCAATATATACTGCCTGAGGCAGCCCCTCCAGGCGCTCAATACGCCCGAACAACTTGACCGAAGAGAATCATACCGAAAGGCCTTTAGTAGATCCATATCGGATGTCCATGTGCTTGATGTCAACAGCAGACATCCGCGCCGAATGAGACTGTGTTTGGATGGAGCAACACATGCGAACAGGTTATTACCTTCGTATTGACACGACCAAAAGAATATGTGCCGGACGACCCATAGTCGTCCGTCGTCCATGATGAGATATAACCGGGAGCCGTACCGAATCCCCAAGCACTAGCATCCGCAGCTACTGCAGAAGCTACCGCAGCTACTGCCTAAACCATATAAAAATACCCGAAAACCACGGCTAAACTCCACGAAAGCGGTTTCGTATTAACGGTTTTAGTAAACAAATAAAAAGTCAAGATACAACCCTCGCGAATATGAACCAAA
This sequence comes from Artemisia tridentata subsp. tridentata, assembly GCA_021014915.2. Classification (NCBI taxonomy): domain Eukaryota; kingdom Viridiplantae; phylum Streptophyta; class Magnoliopsida; order Asterales; family Asteraceae; genus Artemisia; species Artemisia tridentata. Next base: position 267,026,674 of record CP139509.1, on the reverse strand, counting down.
GGCCTTAACAATTTCAGATCCCAATAAATAACAGCAGCCGTGACCACAAGGCCAGGATATAAAGTCCCACCAATGGTTCTACCTGAAGGGCACCAGCGCATAGCGGCATTTGGACCGAACGTCCACAGACCCACATCTTCTTTGGACCTTAAACCCAGCAGGTTGTTATGCAAACTCAATGCACGGCGCCAGCAGCAATGAGAGCCACAACCTCAGCAAGAGTTACAGCACCCCATCCGGTCTTAATTCCAGGAGCCTTGTGCATTACGGTACACAAGTGTTTCATTAAGAGTATCACCCATTTCAGTTAATTGGTCCGAAAGAACGCCCGGGTCAGACTATGGCGACACGGCATTGTATGTACATTCCCACCGGAGGTAACCAATTCACATAATCGATCCGAAAGAATACACGGGTCAGAATCTTAGCCACCAAACCCGTCACGATTTTGCTTTTCACGTCCACTCGGATGAAACCCGTAACTAATATCCGAACGAGGCGGCCCTCCAAGGAACACAGCATCTCTAGAGAACTTGACTTTGAACAACATGATCAAAGGAAATTATGCCGGACAGCCCATAGTCGTCTCCCATAGCAGCCATATGTTCAACCGACTGCACGTTGATTCAACAAACCTAATTTTCATAGCAAGCAGCATCCCCACAATTTACATACAATTACATGCCACCTATAATCTTATCGAATACCTCCCGGTAATCAACAACATCAATACATACAACGGAACTAAATTAATAATAAACACACAGCCGCCCCACGCCGAAACCATATCAAAATACCCACAAACCGAGGCTAAACTACACGCAAGCGATCCTGTATTACTGGCTTCGATACATAACCAAGACATACAGCAGTCCAAAACATCAGCCATTGAACCCGTGTGGGCGCAGTCAAGACACAAACTCCGCTACTATGAACCACAAACTTCAAAAACTTTAAACCCCCATAAATAGCAGCGGCATTTGAGCGATCCAACACACCTCCATAGCATGTAAAAATGGTAACAATACAGTCGAATTATAACAATAGTAACAGCAGTTGCATAACATCAACTATAACATCAAGAACGGCTGATGACGAACAGCCACAATAACAACAAGAGCAGCTGCAGCAGCTTGTAACAAAGAGAGCAGCCGGTTGGCCACCCATATGTGAACCACCAGGTCCAACCAGAGAACCCGCAAGAATATAACCGACGATAATCTGGTCCGAAGTATGTTGTGTAAAATCTGTTGTAGAGATCACAGCACCAGCAACAAAAGAACCTAGTTCAAGACTTAGCCCCAATTTATCGCCTGTGCCGGAGGGGTGGCGCCGAATGCCCTTATAACCGGACGAAAAATGTGTTACCACCATGCCCGAACGAGATGATATCTCCGAACGATACCTGATATCCGAACGACCCTTAGTCGCTTCATCCCGTCCTTACCGGACGTCCACAACCGACCGTGCATAGCCAAATATCCACAACAGAGAAAAATGTGTTACCACCATGCCCGAACGAGATGATATCTCCGAACGATACCTGATATCCGAACGACCCTTAGTCGCTTCATCCCGTCCTTACCGGACGTCCACAACCGACCGTGCATAGCCAAATATCCACAACAGAATGTTCCCCATCGCACGTTCACAACCGCAAATCCGATCCGGACTCCGAATTTTAGATTGAACACAGGATAGATCCCACAAAATAGATCATGATAAACCACAAAAAAGTCAGCGCAAATATGATATGGAGACTCTCCAACCGTCTAATATTACTTTATGCTTGTATAATAACAAGTGTTCATATGATAAGATCATGATGTTAGTGGATAATGCCTTATTTACTGATTTAAAATTTGGAGCTTCTTTCCTTACAACTAATATTTGCAACGAACCTTTCTTAGATAACTATTTCACAAAACAAAACTTAACCCGAGCCATATTTGATCTTAAGTTTGAAGCTGATAGAATATTTACAACCAACACTTACCCATATACCCAGAACATTAAACGACCCAATCCCAAACATTAGTTCAATCCCGATGTCACCAACCTATCTAACTTTGCAAACTTATGCCAATCGCATATATTTTAATCATTCGAGTATTTTTGAATCAAGTTTCAAGACTAACAGTTTAGTATCTTACAAACACAAACATAAATAACCAAAGTGTACCTTCCCACTCACAGCTTTCAACATCGGACTCAAACGTAACGAAACCGAACCCCTTCGGCCTTTGTGTTCCCGGATCGACGACAAGCCTAGGAAAGTGGGGTTGACATTATTAGTGATGATACCAATGATTTGATCAGCGATTCAAACCCATGAAATGCCTTAAACCCATCCGGATTGATTCAAACAATCCGACTGATTCGAATCCATGAAATGCCTTAAATCCATCCGGACTGGTTCAAACAATCCGACTGATTCGAATCCATCCGGACCGATTCAAACAATCCGACTGATTCGAATCCATCCGGACCCACGTGTGGCGGATTATTTTTCTATCCGTTTTAGGAGCGAACGGAGCCATACTTCCTTACATTCCAGACCCAGATATGCAATCGAGACCGGATCTATATAAACCCATCTACCCGGATCTGACATGTAAGAAACGAAATGGAGATGAGACCCGTCATTCTCAGCTGTCGGTAGATCGAATGATAGGGTCCCACGGATGGCGCCAATTTGTTGAAGCAATTTCTTGCAACCACTTCAAACAAATAAATGAGGCCTGCCGGTTGAACTCAGTGAGGGTTCTCCCGGAAGACTTATGCATCGATCCTTCGGTTAGGCGAGACCGGACAGCTCTTTCAGGCCCTTCGTCCTTGTCCCGAGCTCCGAAGCATGCTGCATATATAAAGAACCCGTTAGAAGGTGGTCCCGAGGCTGAAGCCCCGGGGACCACCCTCCGACGGTCAAGTCAGAACCTCCGATGGAGAGGATTTAGTGTGTGTGATATATGTACTGTTATGTGAGAGAATATAAGATATTGTGTTAGTTGAGATAATAATAATGAGATAAGAGAGTAGTATTTATAGGGAAAGAAAGTGGGGACACAATCCCACAATACCCGGATTAGGTGGCAGACATAATCCCTTAATATCCAGGCTTAGGCGGCGTAGTCTGGCGCTGCCACCTGGCCAAAGGGTATCGCCACCTGTCCTAGTATTTACAGTGATATTAGCCGGATGGCTCCGCGTGCCCTTCGGTATTTCCGGATGGCTCCGCGTCGTTCGGACGACTAGTCAAGATGGGCCGTCCGGACACATCCGTCAACATGTACAAACTTTAAGTACATCAACCAACTAGCTTTATCAAATTAATACATCGTATAACTAGTAAGGTAACAAATAGAATATTAAGCAGTACATAAAACTTATGGGAATTCGTATATGCGAAGCCGCATTCACAAGATATGAAAGGCAGCTGATACCAAAACTGATAGTAGTATATATTTTGATTTCTGAAACTTTATATTGGTCACTTTCACAAACGTATAATTCCATATACACCCTTAGAAACAGTTAGACCTTAAAATTTTGAGCAACAAAAAGGTAATGAGAGGCAGTTAAGTGAGTATATTATTTTGGATATTTTAGTAATTTACTGTCCGATAATGAGATGTCCTTCTTGTCCCCACGTCATAATCATAAAGATATGGGAAAGTGATGTTTGATATTCTCAACTTCCCCATTTTTAAAACTTTTTTTATAATTTGGGTACACAACTGTTCGTTCAGTCCATAAATTTTCCTTGATTTAGTTGAAAATATGTGGTGTTGTTGAAAAAATAGGTTTGTTTATCGTAAAGACTGTTTAAAAATTATTTTTACATTAACATTTAGTTACGAGGCTTTAGCTACAACCCGTTAGCTACGAAAAGATTTTTAACCACGACTTTTTGGTTGTCGTGGCTAAAAGGCCCGATTTTTTGTAGTAGTAAGATTGGACGTAGTGAGAGCAAAACCCACGTGTGACGTTGAGGGGGCCTAAGATCAATTCCAAGTTACCGGTGAATGATGGTTACGAAATTGTGAATAATAAGCGAGTGATAGAGATGCAAACACAAACCGGTTTTTTTTTTTAACCGGTTTTAAAAAAAACTGTTTTTTTTTAACCGGACCGGTTTTTTTTTAACCGAACCGGTTAGACCGGTTTTCGATTTTATAAGTGGACCGGTTTTTTACAGGTTTTATATCCGGTTTTAACTGATTTTTTCAAATAACCGGTTTTAACCGGTTTTATCCCACCACAGCTTCTCCTTTGTATTTGACGTGTTTTCGATTGAGTGGTAGGTTTGCAAATTGTGAGTCGATTGGGTTATAAAGAATTAACATGAGGAAGGTTTGTCCCTCCTCAACACGTTTGGCAGTCGATTGGTAGCCCAAAAGGGTATAGCTTCATCACAACCTCGTCACCTCTTGTACTCATATGTTGACTTCAAGATCTTGACAAGAAGAAATGAATCCCGCCTGAGGCGTTAGGACCATTTGGAGCCTTATGGTCATCGATGGTGTCGGACCTTCCATGGCAGTTGTGGGGGTGGTGTTCCAGCAGAGAAAAAAATAAGAGGAGAAAGAAGAGGTGTGTGAGTGTGTGGGTGAGGTTACGGTTAGGGTTAAAACAAAAGGGATAAATCGGTTTTTATTATTTATTTTATTTTATTATTTAGTGTATTATTTGTACTCCGTGTCCCGCTGAGCCACAATGTAAACACGGCATTTTGTCTCGACAAAATGCCCAAAATATGTTTTCGATATACTTGAGTACACTAATATGTTTTCGGGTGATGGTCATGCCGAAGCTCGAAATGTATTAGTATTTATATATTTTTAGTGGTATAATTGTATTTTTTTAGTATGTTTCCGGTGCAAATAAAAATTTATGATTGTATTTGTTTAGTCTGTTTCCGGTGTATTGTTTAATTATATATTTGATAATTAACAAGTTTATTAAATAAATGTTCGAACATTTATGTAAAATTCCGAAAAAAAGAACCGGTAAAAAATCGATAAAAAAACCGATTCCGAACATTTATAACCGAAAAAAACCGATTTCGGAAAAACCGAAAAAACCGAAACCGGTTTTCCCAAAACCGAAAACCGATTTTAACCGATTTATTTGCACCTCTAGCGAGTTAGATAGAAAGAAAACGATATAACATTGACGTGGCACTGAATAGAGGTGTTCTAATAGATGAAGACTACTGTACATCTAATCTGAGAGCATTGAGTGTGATGAATAGTTTCAACGAAGCTAAATAGGCCTCAGCGGTGCCACATCATTTCAACAATCACACTTCAAAATACCCCTTCACTCATAACACAAAACAACTAAGCCATTTGAGCCCCACACACAGATCCATTCCCAATTTTATTCACTCATAACACAAAACACTGCAATTTTTTTTTTTTGTCTTTATCTTCGTTGGATTCTCGGCGAGGCAACAAGTGGCGAGCACTTATGGTGTGGTGGCGAGCTCCGGTGAAGCTCCAAGTGGGATTCGATGAGGCCTCTCGCTACAATACTCAATGCTCTAACACATAAAACATCTATTTGATTTAGAAACTAAGGGTGCGTTTGGTTTGATACTTTTGAATGGGTTGTAAGTTTGATGTGACAAGAATTTATTGTTTGGTTCATTCTTTTAATAATATAAATGAAATTTAATTCCACATCAATTTGGAGGGTTTTAGCAAAACCCGTGGGACCCACCACTTTCTACTCTCACATACCATTTTTATATAAATTTTTAAATGATATTTTTTTTTATTATAATTGTATTATAAAATATATTTAATAAATATATTTTCTAACTCTAAATCTTAAATCAAATCCAAATCATAAACCAAATCAAAATCATATTCCAAACCCACCTATAAACCAAACGGACCCTAAACCTTTAGGGTCTCTGGTTAATTAATTGTTTCTCTAAGCAAAAAATGTTAAACTACATATTGTGTCTTAAAATTACCCTTAACTATTTGACACAAAATAAATACATAGAATTTAATTTGGATACAGCTAAGTTAATTAGCGAGAAATAAATAAATAAATAAATAAAATTAAGTTTGATGTTGAAAATATTTTGATTTAAATATACTACACTACTTTAATTAATCTTTTGGGTTTAAGTCATTAAATAGCAACGTATTTATTTCAAAGTATCGTTTGATACGTGAATTAAAAAGTCTTCCTCTAAATGTTATAAATTTAAAAATTGCTCCAATATGCACATTGCTATGACGTGTCACATAAAAAACAGTAATACGTGTCACATTTTCGGAGTATGACACGTTATCCAAACATGCATACTGAAACACTTTTTAAAAAACTAGACGAATATTCGCGCAAAGCGACGGTGTATACTGGATCCCTCAGCTTTCTTTTCCCGAGGTTTCTTGGCTCTCGACTTGGACACTTTTTGGTTGACGATGGCCCCGCGTCTTCGGGTTGTTGGGCTTGTTGTTGGAAAAATTGGGGTTGGTATAGTGTTTGTCGAGGAATTTGGGTTTGTGAGAGCTGTTATTGAAGTTGAAATTGTTGCCATAGTATTTATTGCTCGGGTGTAAATTGGTTGGGAAATGGGTTAAAGTTGGGGAATTGGTCTGGGATTTGGTATATCGTGTCGAATAACGGAAGTTGGTTGGTGTTTGAGGTTATGGAATTTGTGGATGATGTTTTTTTTTTTTTTTTGGTAAAAGGGAATTTTCACCTTGGTAAAATGGATGATGGTGTGTTTGGATTAGAAGAAGATGATTAATTCAATATTTTGTTTTGCGGGTAGTTGAGCATAGGATTGATCCATTGTTGATTGTGATTCATTTTTGCTAGTTTAGAGGTTGAAATAGTTGTTGAGTTTAGAGGTAAAAATGATAATGGAAGTGTGTGTAAAAATTAGAAAAACGATGAGGTATTTATGGGATTTTTAAAGGGTAAAAAATTGGGAAAAAATTGAGATTTTTAGAGCACTTAAAACGGCTAGTAAAAGCCCCTAACTTAATTTTTTTTCCTGGCCGTTATATAACCTTACATTTGGAAAAAAAAAAATGTTATTGACCACCGATTGAGCTGGTCTAGATGGCGTAAGGGATGAAAACGCGAGCGAGGGTATGGTTTGTGGCGCCATGGTCTCGCCCAGCCCACCTCACCGGCTGCTCTTAATGTGGTGAAATCGTGAAACAGCGTGTGAAATTTTATTAAATAGCACAAATTGTAATGTGGTGAAACCGTGAAACAACGTGTAATGCTACCATGATATCATTTTCTACCTTTATAACATTATTCTATAGCAAGTACTCGCCCGTCTCATATTAAATATCCGGTTTTGACTTTTAACGTATTTCTTTATCAACTTTGACCTTAAATATTTTTGTTGTGTTATATAATATTTGATGAAAATTATACCAATGAAAACATATTTAAAACTCAATTCATTTATATATTTTTTATCAAGCATTATATAACAAAAACAAAAATATTTAAAGTTCAAGTTGAAAAAAAAAAAAAAAAAAAAAAAAAAAAAAAAACAGTAAAGCTGAACATTTAATATGAGACGGAGAGAGTATTAAAATTTTCCATCATTAGTGAGACCGATAGTAATGCTATGCTATCATGGTCTTGTTGTCATTTGCTATGTGACATTAGCGTTCACTCTCACCGCTAACCTAATAAGTTTAAACTTTGATATAGAAGAAAATTGATGCACCACTCGTATCTTTAATCAAGGAGGATGCTAAGGCAAAATGGAGGGGGTATTTTTTTGAGCCTGAGTGGGTAACTTACGCCGTGAAACTCACGCCCCCAAACCCAACTCACGATCAAACTTCTTTAATTTGATGAGTTACTCACTGATCACTGTAGCCTGACATTGTGGGACCAAAAGCAAAAGTTTACGTTGGTGCTTAAAAAAAAATCAAATACCCCATTTTTCAAATATAAATACCCTAAAACCTCACCATTTTATACACATATTCTAGCAAAAGTTTACGTTGGTGCTTAAAAAAAAACAAATACCTTATTTTTCAAATATAAATACCCCAAAACCTCACCATTTTATACACATATTCTATATGTTCTTACTACAACAAATATACTTCACTCCTCATTATCGAAATGAATTCCGAAATGTTTATGTTGACCGACTCAGAAGAAGAATAAGAAATCGAAAGTCGGAACGTTAGTTTTATTGGAAGAGCGGTGACGTTTATTAGGAATCTACGTCGATCAAATCGACTGACGAGAAACCCGGTATATCGAGATCATTATGGTGCTTATGACCGTTTAGTCACCGCCTATTTTAGTGAGAACCCGTTCTACGATGCACGTACATTCCGAAAGAGGTTCCGAATGAATCGATCTCTTTTCAACTCGATATTTCGGGAGGTAACTATTCATTGTCCATACTTTAGTGATAATGTCGATTGTACCGAAAAAGAATGCATTTCACCCTTGATGAAGTGCACCGCCGCAATTCGTCAATTGGCATACGGCGCGGTTCCTGATGATTTAGACGAATATCTACAAATGAGTGAGAAAACTGCTCGTATATCTCTTGATTATTTTTGTACTTCTGTTATGGAAATTTTTGGACCATAGTATTTGAGGAAACCGACTATGACTGATGTTGTTAAGCTTTATCGGCATCATGAAGAGGTACACGGGTTTCCGGGGATGTTAGGAAGCCTTGACTGTACAGATTGGGAGTGGTTTGGTTGTCCGAACGCATTTAAAGGGGCATATGTTAGACGTGATCTTGGTTCGAATCCATTCATTTTTTTGGAAGTTGTTGCGTTACAGAATTTATGGATATGGCATGCTTTCTTTGGTATTTGTGGGTCTAACAATGACATCAATGTTCTACAGCAATCCCCTTTATTTAACGATCTGAAACAAGAAAAAGCACCAGAGATTCCGTTTGGGGTTAACGGCGTTACATACTCATGGGGATACTATGTTGTTGACGGGATATATCCAAAATTGGCGACACTCGTTAAGACGATTCCAGAGTCATCTGATGATGACCATAAGCGAATTAGGTATAAGAGAATGGAGGAATCGGCAAGGAAAGATGTGGAACGAGCGTTTGGTGTTCTGAAGAAGAAATGGGTTGTGCTAGCCTATCCCGCACGACGGATGAAAAAAGACAAAATACTGAATATGATGTATACATGCATCATATTACATAATATGATTCGACATGACAAAAAAAAGGCGATATCTCCCAAATGGTTCCCGGAAGAAGCACATCAACCGGACGACCTCGTACGATCCGATGAACAAGTGCGAGAAGTTATGAGGTACATTAGATCGTCACAAGCGCATCAAAACATTCGTGCCGATTTGGTCGAACACTTGTCTCGTAATGTTTAAATTTTAGTTTATGTTTTTTATTTATCTATGTAATGTTTTTAATTTTTTAATAAAAGTTCTTAAATTTATACAATGACGTTTGAAATTTCGTTCGTTTACGTTTTTAATTCCGAAACGTTACGTTCACGTTTACGTTTTTAGTTTATAAATATAACGTATTTAATTAAATAAAAAAAAAGGGTATTGAAAGGTGAGTGAGGGTGACCACTACGGATGTACGGTGAGTGAGAGTGAGTGAAAGTAAGAGGAGAGAGAAAGATGTGGTTGCAGTGATTGACTTCTTTACCACTACTTATAGCCTAAAACGTAGTTCATTAAGGTTTTATGCCTTCCAATAGTATATTGTTTTGTCTATGTTGCACCGATGAAATATTTGTTGTTATACATCAACATACGTACACTGATTTTGGTTCCAGTATTTATAAATACATCATCATTGAAGAATGTATAATATTTTTAACATATTATACTACAAGGAGTCGTGACAATAATATACAGGAGTATGTGGAAAATTAAACAAAATCTACTAACTCTTTGATATCTTCATAGTTGGTAAATGATATAGATTTATTTGTTTCACGTTTAAGCAATTAAAAGGCTCGTCCAATAACCTCTATTATGTCATGATTGAATATTCAAGTACTACCTTAGAATTAACATTTATGAAAGGTCCAAACTTTATCTAGTCGACATCTTTTGCAAAATGTTTAAATTGGCGAGAAAATCATTACCTGTGAACCTGTTTTGAGTATCGATTGATCCTTCCTCAAAGACTTAGTCACATGCAAATATGCAATAAACACTTATTCCGGTAATCTTTACCCATGAATTGAGACTAAACCCATAAATTATGTGGAAACCGTAGAGGGGGGGGGGGGGGGGGGGGTTTGAATACGTTTCCATTTAAAAACTTAAAAACTTTTTGTATCAAACACCCGATCAAGTGTGACGTAATATGAAAAGTGTCAACAATGATCATATAACATCTAGATATGGTATAAAGTAAACTACAACACAAGCACAATCAAACCATGACACAAACATAATCAACATAACATAAGCAACAAGCCACACAAACATAAACGCAATGCAAATATAAATATAAAGCGATAAAGAATAAAATAAAAGTAAAGAGATAAGTAAGAAGGCGCAAACCGGACACAATGATTTATAGTGGTTCGGTCACGATGCTCCTCTTCGCCCTACTCCACTCCCCGAGTACCCAACTTGAGAGTTACTTCACTAATCAACAAGCTCCCTTCAGGCGGAGAAAACCGTACAACGTCGCTTATCCTTATTTTCGACACTAAGCTAAATGTCGAGTACTAATCTTAGCTAGTACCAATCTACCACGATCCACACGATCTACTCACGATCTACCCGATCTACCCTTGATCCACTTGATCAATACACAAGCCCACAAGCTACAAGAGATCTCCAAGATCTCAACAAGATCACAATGATCTACTCCCACTTGACTCGATCTACCCGATCTACCCTTGATCCACTTGATCAATACACAACCCACAAGCTACAAGAAATCTCCAAGATCTCAGCAAGATAGCAATGATCTACTCCCACTTGACTCGATCTACCCGATCTACCCTTGATCCACTTGATCAATACACTTGCCCACAAGCTACAAGAGATCTCCAAGATCTCGACAAGATCACAATGATCAACCCTCACTTGACTCAATCTACCCTATCTACCCTTGATTAACTTGATCAACACACTAGCTCACAAGCTACAAGAGATATTCAATATCTCTATAAGATCACAATGATCTTCTCTCACAAATTCTCAAAAGAAAAGTGATCTTGATATATACAAAGATACAACAAGTATTTAACAAGTGTTACAAGTGCTCTAACTACAACTGCAACACTTTGTATCTTTGTGATACTATGTGTTCTTTTCTTGCACTAGTAGAGAAATGAAGGTGATCTCTTGGTTGGATGAAAGGATCACTTTTAAACAAACTAAGACTCTCTAAATGATCAAAGAAAGTGATCTAAATAAGAAGGGATTAGACCAGAGAAAACTGACTGAAAAAATCAAGTTGGAAGTGTAAAATGGTCCACTATTTATAGGCAAAGAAAAAACTAGCCGTTACAGAGGGACGGCACCACTAATTGTCAGAAGGCACCACTAAATTTAGCGGTACCGTCGGTACTTTAGTGGTACCGTGGACGCTCCTCCGTTTGTTTTTAGTGGGGAATGTTTGGAGCTGTTTTGGGGGAAAATAGCTGTTACTATTTTTGAAATGATTATCCCAAATAAAACATTTCTTTCTAATTCAAAAATAATTTGTAAAATGAATTTTTGAAAAATGTTTTGTCACATTCATAAAAATGTGAAGTTTAAAACAAAAAATTTATTTCTTTGATCATCCGTCAAGTTTAAATTTGTTTGTTCATACCTTGAGTGATTTACGTCGGGATAAAAATCTACGACTCTGTTGAGGCATACTTGATACGTTGAAAGATGTTGATGTAAGTATGCGTTGATGATTTGTATTTACAAGTAACTTGCGCATTTTACGTTATGCATTACAAGTTAATGCTTGTCATTATTAAAACCGAAGAAACCGTTTAGTTTAAATATCATAATATTTGCACTAACAATCTCCCCCTTTTTGATTATGACAAATATGTAAACCGTAACACACAGTAAAATGTATAAGTTACCTGTTTACACTCCCTTCTCCCCCTTTTGTCGAAGCAAAAAGGTAGTTGCCTCGAGCTCTCCCTTGAATTCACTCTCTACTCCCCCTTATTACACTACTATCTTTTCTTCCCAAAAAGGCGAGCTTGCATCATCCCAGTGAAGTCTTCTATCACCACTTGTAAAGACGACTCCATGCTATGTATTCAAATACCCCCGAGTTCCCCCTAGCTCAATGCTCCCCTATGGTAATTGAATCCCCTTGTTTATTCACCTTAGTATCTAGCGGATCCATGGATCAAATTCTTACAAAGACTTTTCCTACATCAAGGGTTAGCTTCGTGTAACATAATATATAAAAGAATAGGAGCAACATTATAGGGATAAAATAGACATAGCAAGACATGTAAGGGTTAAACTATGTTAAAACGTGAGTGTCACAGCCCAAAAGTGTGCCAAAAGGATAAAGACCAAAAAGAAAGCTCAAGAAAGTTGAGCGACACAAAAAGATGAATGCATATTGCAATTCAAAGACACTTGAGTGTCACAACCCGACCGACAACCTAAGGTGTAATTGTTCAATCAATCACACTAATCAAGAACGAGATTCGTTCGTTGACTGACACACAAAATGACTTCTTCCAAGTTGTCATTGGGAAGGTGAGTTCTAACAAACCTTTTGAACGACATAATCATCTACCTAAGATGGTTGGTGTTAAGGATGGTTTGTTGATAAGACAAACTCTAAATGATTACTATTATGACAAGTCATGCCATAAAGTAGACACGATAGAAGAAAAAAAAATAATAAAAAAATAAAAAATAAGAATGAGAACGATACACACTAATATTCGAATGGAAATGATTCCATAAGATGGGAAGTGTTGGATTTGACCTTTGGGGAAAGATGGGAAAAGATGGTTTAGATTAATATATCGTTTGCACTGACAATGAGATGCATCATATATTTCAAAAGGGAAAAAGAAAATGTGCATGTGATCCTAATAGGATTGTGGGCGGATATCTCTAACGGGGTTGAGGTAACGAAGTTCTATATTTCTAGTTTGGATGATCCTGGTTGTGTGTTAGAGATAATTTGGTACATGAAGGGTTTCGTGTGATTGTGAGGATTGAAGATTATTGAACTAACTATCACTGTCAAGAGTGAAGTGTAACTAAAATATTTGAGTGGGATTGATATAAGGGTTGAAGGTTTTGTCACTAAATATCACAGTCAAGAGTGAAGTTTAGTTATAAGGGTTGAGTGTGAAGATGAGATGCAAGATAAGCTTGCAATGGTGAGGCCTTATATAGGCAAGAGTTGTGGGATTCGACTTAAAGTTGGTGGTAGTGTCCTATGGTGTAGTGAAGGAATCTTAGGGTGTATGTGAGTTTGCAAAATTTTGCAGGTTTGAGGTTATGGATGCAGGGATCTAGAGGGAACAGTGAAAATTCGTCAAAGAAGGGCACGGTACCACTAAATACCGCACGGTACCGTTAACTTTAACGGTACCGTGGCCTATTTAACGGTACCGTGACCTGGAAGTCACGAATTTTCCTTTGCAGCCTAGTTCTGGGCAGCTAAAGGGAAGTTTCCTAGGGAATAAGAACCACATTTGTGTGTTCTAGAGAGTGTTTGTTGAAAGACTATATGAGTGTGTTTTCGCTCCCCCTTAATCGATGACCATCCGGACAAGATGTGTAAAAAAAATAAAGAGGAAAACAAACGTTGACGGAAGCGATGAGCTTAGTAACGTCATGACAAGTGGTGGATATCATACAATAAAATTCACCTTTGAAGTCACGTAGCTCTTCTCAATCATTGTGAATATTCATAGAACATCCATATGATGAGGCATGTGATTACGTGGAAATGTGCTAAGGGTTAAGAAGATAAAATCTTCAAGGTTATGGGGTTAGTGATAAGGTTCTAGTGGGGTTATCTATGTTGATGAAGAAGGCTTATTTCAACTTATCCTAGCGGTTCTTCGCTTGAAGTGTGTGTAAGATGAGTGGGATGCGGAAGCATTGGTAGTGTAGAACTAAGGTTGAAAAGTGTAGATAAGTTGAGAAGATAATGGATACGGAAGTAACCAAACATATGGTGTGTTCAGTACCATGCGAAAGTGAAAGGGGAAAAAGCTAAGAAATCAGAAGATAGATAGAATCTATTCCGATAGGAGACGGTTCTGGTTCAAGACTACATCGAGTGGGTTTCGATAGTGTTTTTGAAACAGTGAGAATTGAAGACAAAATAAACTGTCTCAGCAGACAACGGTCCTATGGTACCGTTAAATTTAGCGGTACCATGACCTGCTAAGGTCAGTTTTGACCCAGAATTAGATTTTTGACAAAGAAATTTCACATATGTTGTGATTTTTTTGGACTTTAGATTAAAGAAATTTATACCGAATAAATTCTTTTATGAATGAATCTAACGGGATTCGATGAACGTTGATCGAGAACGAGAGATGACATTTAATTGCATTTCGCAAATTAAATATACTTTAAATATTTCGGATGAAATATTTAAGTTGTCATTGGAATTTAAGAGGATTTTACGAATAAATCTCGCTGATTTAGTGAGACTTTTCGACACGAGGAGAGAATTTATACCTAATAAATTCTTTTTACGAGATGAACGGTACTAGACGAGAAGAGATGACTTTTATATTTCCGAGGAAATACATAGGTAGTCATTAGAGCGATGTGAAGGATGACTTAATATTTCTAGTGAAATATTTAAAAAGTCATGAGATGAGACACAAGATATGACTTCAATATTTCCAGTGAAATATTCAAGTAGTCATAAGAGGGGTGTGAAGAATGACTTAATATTTCCAGTGAAATATTTAAAAAGTCAAGAGACGAGACGTAAGGGATGACTTCAAAATTTCCAGTGAAATATTTAAGTAGTCATGAGAGGGATTTAAAGAATGACTCAATATTTCCAGTGAAATATTTAAAGAGTCATGAAACGAGACGCACGAGATGACTACAATATTTCCAGTGAAATATTCAAGTGGTCATAAGAGGGGTACGAGGGATGACTTTAATATTTCCAGTGAAATATTTAAATAGTCATAAGATTTATGGAATATGTTTCATCATTCCTAGACCTAGACGAAGATGGTTAGAGGATTCTTGTTTGAGAGGTTTGGTTGATTTACGGATTTCGATGTGCTTCGCACGTGAGTGTTTCACGGGGTTTTGAAAGACGTAACGCAGGGCCTATGGTGCTGATTCACAACAGGGTTTGGAATCTTAAGAAGTATATAATCACACGAGGATGAAAGGAACTACTAATCACTTATATAGTAACTCGTGAGTCCTTTATCACCCGAAGGTTGATGTTAGCTTTTAGCTTTTGAATGAGCGTTTTAACGTATGTTGTTAAAAGGCTTGAATATGATGTTTCGGATATGACATTTAACAATTGTGATCGCAAGTTAAACTTACTTGAATATTTTGGATGAAATATTTAAGTTGTCAAACCTACTCCGAGTTCTACTAGGTTTGTATCTAACCTTCCCATGACAAAAGGGTGTATTACTTGGAAGAAGGCGAAATGATGACCAGGGAATTAGGACAACTTCACGACTACTTTAACTTATAGGTTTTGACACTAGTGTATGACTATATGACGTCTAAGGGTTCATAGTGATAGGCATACCTAATTCCTAATGTGTTAAAGTGACATAGTGTGGGTGCAAAATTTACAAACAATTCATGTAAAATGCACATAAGGAATAAATGCACACATCATGCAAAACATGATAATAATTTAGCATTTAAGAGCATGAAGACATTCAATCATATCTTACAGGAGCATGTTATCATTTTGAAACACATATGTGGGATGCAAGTAATCTAGGTTCGCTAAGGAGGATCCTAATTACTACTTGTTCAAAGTGAAATCCTAACGGGAGATAAAGTTCACCGATGTAAACTATCTTTAGTCAAATGTAGGAATGAAAATTTTTCAAGTTCGAGAATAAGTATGAGACTATCACTAGTGGTGCTCAATTCAGGCTAAACACGACCATTTTTACGGGTTATACCATGAACCCAACTTCTCTCCTGGAAGCAATTCAACCGTTAGGTCAAATTGAATTTCTAGTGCGATAGGTTCTCCAACAATCATTCTTATGTTAGAAAAATTCAAATTCCTATATTTGCCTATCGAAGTATAGCAAAGATGATATTAGCTTATTTCGCTAATACATGGCCTAATATGACGCAACTAACCATACTTTGAAAGTCGGTTAAGAAAATGACATGTCTTACATAACTCCTAACAAAGGCAAGCGAAATGTTTTAATTTTGTGTTTGAGATTTAGAGGTTATTTGATGGAGATGGTGCATTTTATGATCGTTTGGACAACATCTTTGTTTGTTGAGTTGTTACATGTTATTTTAATATGATTTGGTTTCTTAGAACCAAGAGACACTATAATGTGATACAATGTAGAATCTACAACATCGTGTGTGTTTCAAGAATGCTCCTTGGCATATCTTGAAAAAGGAATCTAGTAAAGGTTACTTACCTCAATAGATCTTGTGAGTATTATATTTAAAATGAGACATACTGTATATTTCAACAAATATGCTTTTCTAAGAGGAAACTTATCACTCTTACAAATGCTTAGTAAAACAAGTGTTAGTGCAAGCAGTCTCGTTGAGGAGATTGCTAGTGCAAGAAATCTCGTTTGTTTTGATTGATGAAAAACATGTAACTTGATACATAACGTAAAATGTACAAGTTACTTGTAATCTTATCTTATCTCAACATACATTCAACACCTCTCGACTTCTCGAGTCCTCGTATGATACAACACAGGTTCGTACATGTTTGTTATGTGGCATTATGATCAAACCCTTAACAAACCATTTAGAATGTTTAAAATACGGTTAGGTCATTAAGTATTTTAAAAGGTTAACCATTCTACTTAGAATCTCATTTTACACTTTAGGTGTCAAACTAACATGATACATATTGGTAAACTTATATTAGTTAAGCTAGGACTTACATATATACATTTACATTATTTACATTTTAATACTTAAAATGGAAATATGTTCATGAAATTATTGCATACATCATTAGGATATCTTTATAATATCTTGTAGATTTAAGAAATATCTTGGAAAGATTCTTAAGCAAAATATTAGATTTGGAAATCTTTTTGCTAGATTTGGAAAGATATAATAAGATTTGATTTTGAAAAGATCTTGGAAAGATCTTGGATAGATTTCACGAAGATTTGATTTAGGTAATATTTTGTATAGATCTTCAAGCTACTAAGTTGACTTTGATAGATCTTGACATGACTTGGCTTGATATGGAAAGATTCATGAAATCCTTAGCTGTCATACACTGACGGATCCAAACTGCATAAAGGGCGGATCCCTTTATTTGGATCCGCCAGATCTGTGACATGTATAAAATGTTTTCCTATAAATAGCAGTCCATAGTTTTTCCCATAGTTTCATGCCATTAGAAAACATGGTAGTCCATAGTTTTGCCCATAGTTTTCATGCCATTAGAAAACATGGTAGTCCATAGTTTTGCCCATAGTTTTCATGCCATTAGAAAACATGTTTTCCTATAAATAGTAGTCCTTAGTTTTGTCCATAGTTTGACCCCATTAGAACACACATTCCCTCACTCATTTCACACACTTAGATCAGTAGCAAAACATGTAGATTCATACATTAATCACCCTTAACATAATGATCATAATGTTACTAACTTTCATTATGTTGTAAGCATACATTGTTAATGATCCTGTGAAGCTAGCTCAAGATCATGAGTCATCATCCATTGCATACTTCCTGATCCACCATGAAGGTTTCAAGATCTTGAAGTCATCATCCTCCAAAGCATTCCAACATATGAAGATTCAAGGCCACTTGACATCTTCAATGATTGAAGACTTCTTATTCGAGAAGTTCATATAGATTAGTCATTTATATCCATTGAACATTTATGTCATGGATCATTGTAAACATCATCTCAGTGAGTGTGGTTAGTGTTTTAGTCCTCAAAACACAAAGAGTGTAGGGAGTGGTTGTACCCTTGTGAAAGAACCAAACGGGAGTGGTTGTACCCTTGTAAAGAACTAGACATCTAGCTTAGTGTCGGTAATTGTATAGGCGACGTTGGGTTGGTTCTGCCCTGAAGTAGAACTCGGTGTTTAGCTTAGTACCGGAAAAGGAAGTAAGCGACGTGTAAAGGTTTTCTCCGCCTAAGAAAGGGAGCTTGTTGATCTAGTGAAGTAACTCTCGAGTTGGGTACTCGGGGAGTGGAGTAGGGCGGAGAGAAGCTCCGTAGCCGAACCACTATAAATCATCGTGTTCGGTTTGCATTTCCTTTTACTTATCTCTTTACTTTTATGTTTGCATTATGTGATTGCTTGTGTTGTGATTAGTTGATAATACTTGTGTGACAACATACTTTAGTTTAGGCTAGACATAAATTACAACAGACAGTTTTCATATTACACCAAGCTTAATCGTACATTTGATACAACAAGTTTTAAGTTTTTAAAACGGAAACGTATTCACCCCCCCCCCCCTCTACGTTTTTCACAATTGGTATCAGAGCGGGTTGGCTCTCATTTTCAAAACAAATGGTTTTTAAAATAGAGTAAGATCCATGTATCAAATTACCTCTGAAGCAGAACATAATATGAAAAATGTTTCGCTAAGTATACTTTGAAATTTTGTTGTTAAATATTACTTTGTATACAAGCTTGAAGATGTCTTTGGAAAATCAAAAGAGAAGATTTCTTAAAAAGGTTTATGTGTCAAATTGTGTGCGTAAAGCTAATTTACGAAAAACTCGGGTTTTAAGGGAGTGTTTGGAATAACCATTAATTTAGTTGAAAAATCACCTCCGTAATATTTAGAAAAGTCACATAGGTAGAAATGTTGTTAAATATTTGTAATATATGCTTAAGATTAAGTCTAGCAAGTCCCACACACTTTCGCTATGTCAAAATACAAGTTTAGGAGAATCTGTCACAGGTCTCGGTGGATCCAAATGTTACAAAGGGCGGATCCCTCAAAAAGGATCCGTCAGATCCGTCCATGCAGTATGCAGTTTTTTGTCAAACTTCAAAAATTCATAACTAATTAACCGTAAGTCCGTAGGAGTCGCACCACCTATCATTTTGAAGGGAATTAAGTCTACTTTCATTTAAAAATAATATCATGGCCTGAGTCTAAATTAAAATAGGTAAAACAAATCAAAAGGTACAACCTGTCCAAAATTTTTAGTTTTATTTTGTCAGAGTAACTTAAATTTTTGAGTCAAGCAATGTAAGTTGGTATCCTTTAAACATTGATATGATTTCTGTTGAAACTAAAGAATTTGGTAATATAAAGAAAACAAATCAAGCTTGGCATGCATCGTCATATTTAAACGCAAAGTGACGAAAAGTATCTTTTCACTTATGCCATGCTATGTGACTATCTGTTCTAAGTTATTTGCATACATGTGATTTGCCTGTTGGTAATTGTGATTTCATTTGTTGATAGGAAACACATAAGTGTTTTGCCATGACAATTATTTGCTTGTTTATCAATTGCTTCTTTAATGCACAATAGGACTTTTGCTAGATCTTGTGCACTAAGTTGATAAACTGTGATTGTTTCACTTATAGACTTAGATATTTTTGTTTGCATATGTTATGTGAAAATCTTACATATCTTACTTAGAAATGTGAACTAAGTGAAACTAGTCTAGAGTCTTAAAATGTATTGTCTTGCACAAACCCTCACTTAATGTCAAGTGTTAAAATGCGTAAACATGTAGTATCTGGGAAAGAGTGTTTGGCATAAGAATATTTCAAACAATGATATGATGACTTGTTGTGTTATTAGGATAGAAACTTATCTTTGAATAATCATGTGAACTAACCATGTCATGCAGGACGATAACACTTTGATGTTATCAAGTTTCCGTGTTTAAGCCATTGTTTAGCTTAACATCCATTTATGGTAAGTTATTATTATCAGATTGTTTTAAGTGCAAACGTGTGTTAGAATATGTGTTTTTAGTTTTACTCTATCACATATTAGTAGTTACATATGTTTTAGGAGAATTTCCGGGATTTGAGCGGGTAGCGCAAAATATGCATATCTCTCTGTTAAGAATTAGGACTTCCACATGGCGGATATGACGGATCCCAAATTTTGGTTCCGTCTGTTGTACACTTTGGATCCGCCATTCCTCACCCTGCGGATTCTGCGGAACCCAATTATGGGATCCGCACGTGTTGTTGATTGGATCAGTCAGTCTCAACAGTAACTTTTTCAAAATTCCCAACTAATCCCGATCCTTAGATTATTGATTCAAGTTCTTAGGATTCTTTTCACTAATGACTTACTCATATTAGGATTAGAACATTTCACTTGCACCTATAGGAAAATCATCTCTAACCATAACATCAAACTTCACAAAAAGGATCCAAGATACCTTTCTCTATAGAGGAAGGAATCCGGAAATTTGTTCCTTGCAGTCCATGGACCACTGATCATTTGTGATCATTACACATATTCACCACATTCACTTGTCCTTTACTTATCCATTAGCTTGATTTGTAAATTGACAACATCCTAACAAGTCCAAACTCACTGTTAGCAAAAATATCATAGATCACAAGTCCAACTGATGACTATAGATATTGTCCAGTATTCACATATGTTGCCTTACTTGGTTAACATTTCATCTTTCAAGACAATTAAGATTTACATCAAGTCATAACTCACACTTAGGTTATATTATCAAGTCTTGTCATCTAGTAGGATTGACAACTTAAGTATTTCGTCCGAAATATTCAAGTATATCTGACTTACAATTGTAGTCATTAAAAGTCATATCCGAAACAATCAACTCACAAGTATTTTAACAACGTATGTTAAAACACTTATCCTATCACCTAAGTACACTTGTACTTTCACCATTATTCCAGCACACTCACTTCTATGATATGTCTTAGACCCTAATCACATCACACACTAGTTATACCAACCAATGGATCATAAGAATTAGTCTTCATCACCTTCAGCCCCTAGGTTTCACAAACTTAACCAAGCACTTCATCCACTAGTAAACCACAAAAATCAGTATCCATTCTTGTCATTTTCAACATTCATTAAACCCAAAAGTACATCCATAGTACAACAAACGCCTACAACACCATAATCCATGCCATTGAATGCATTGCTCTAAAAAGCCCTTATTCCAACACTTATACCAAATCAAATGTGCGTCAAAACTCAACCATACTTTACCACCTATAAGATTAGAACCTTCACCATCAAATGAGCATGATGCTTACATTCATTAAGTAGTACCACAAGTTATCAAAGTATTGGTAATACTTTGTTTCATTAAATCTTGAATCAACATTGTAACAACTTATGTTATAATTTAATCTCAAAGCCAATCTCATACATCCCAAATGAAAATGAATCTTGAGGAGTATACATAAGAAACTCAAGTAAGTTTATCTTGTCATCATCTAGTTATCATAATATTGAAACCTAGTTTATTTTAGGATAAGTCTATTCAATTCAAATACTTTGGGTTCATATCTTCATTTAGGAAAACATGATGTTTCGGAAAAACATTATGTGTTTATTTTTCATCTTGTTAAAAAAGGATAACGTATATCCTATGCATCATTATTTTCTTGCAACATGAACGGTTATGTTACAAGAGATTTCATTACACCTCATCGGGTAAATGATCTTAAAACAAACATCCACTAGTTCTATGAACTATCTTCCTCATTGAGCACTAGTTAAATCTTACTTGTTGAAAGATACCATACGTATCTATTTCTTTTCAAGCGTACATTCAACCTTGGTCAAACCTTGTGCATATCCACATCTCTGGAGCATACACAAGACGTATTAAAGTTGGTAACATTATTTAGATTCTTGTTCCAAAGAACTTTCTTCAGAACGTTCATTACCACACACAAACACATGTCTTGATCTTAGATCACTTGCATAACTCATACTTAAGCTCAACTCAAGGGATGTCACTCTTTAGATCATTCAACCTTAGATTCCAAACACATTGATTAAAATCTGTTGACACATATTTGTCAAATTTACGTGTATAACATGACATCTTCATCACACTAGTTTTAATAGAAATAAGTGAGTCTCATTAAGTCATGTATTGGTGAATTATCTTGTCTAAGGAATAATTAATCAAACAAGAAGTAGATGTGATTTTTTAGTTTCTCAGTAAAATCACTTGCATTACATATATATGTGTTGATTACATGTTATGTGTTTGATATGTTTAAGTGTCTTGACGTTATCATTATAATTATTTGATTGATAGTCAAATGTGTAAACCTTCGAAAGGTTTTGTCTGCATGCTTATATATGTTTCATGCTACTAGATGTTAACATGATTCGCATGATACTTGTTATATGATATCTCACAAGTTTAACATGGTTCTTGTTAACTTATGATATGTTATTTTTAATACATGGTGTTAGATAGCTCATTTATTTAGTTGACATTCATTAAGCTTTCTAGTAGGATAGTCTAAATGATGCATGCTTCTAAAATATTAGAATTGTTTGTATGAACCTGTCGTTTCATTACTTTTGTGATCATGTCACACTATTTGTTTGCCATGTGTGTACTTATATGTCTAAGTGCTTTTTGGTATGATGAACATTTAGAAGTCATTTTATTTTACACATAGATCATTGTGTTAATTAATAAGTAAGTATGCTTAAGTGACTAAGCCCAACTTCAAAACAATTTCACAATGTAATATCTAAAACAATGTCATGCTATCTTGCAATATGACTATTTGTCTTTATGCTATGTGGTAGCTTTTTGTCTAATAGATGAATATTTGTTTTTGTTTACATAAGATGTTATGATTTCTATGATATTCACATATTTTGTCATTAAGACTTTTGTCTTGTAGATTGACAGCAAATTGTTTGTTATTTCTCTTTGTTATGCTTATTTTGCATAATTGTTGTCCCATTATTGCTACTTAGATTAATAATATGTTTATGGGATCTACTTTCTTGCATATAGCTTTAAAAGGTAATAGAATTAAATTTTAGAGGTTTGAAATTTGTGTTTGGGTATCTTTCAACATACCTCTCTCCAAATCATATTGTTGCTTCCGCTTTCCTAACAACATCTCCATCATCCTCTAGCTATAATAATACACCTTCCATGAGGAAACCACATACCTCGTCGTGCAATCATCCTGCATTGATAGAGAAGAGCTACATAACTTCAAGGATGAAGTACTTTGTATGCTAACCAACTTCCGAAAAAACATCACTAAGCTCATCGCTTTCATTAACTTGCTTCATCATTCTTAACATCACACATTATGATGGATGTCCACCAATTAAGGGGGAGAGAAACTCATTCACATAATTGTCTTTTCGCATTAAAGAACATGTACTCATGTTTCTTACATTCCCAAATACCGACATGTAGGTTCAAATCACTCAGTTAAATCAGTTCACAAAATCACAAAGTGTTTCAAACCTTATTAGCTCAACATTACAGTTCTGCACCAATACCTCATTAAATGTAAAACACATCATGTGTTTGACAAACCTCTCAAATGAGATGCATTAAGTATCCTTAGACTTCGACTAGGATTAGTGTAACTAAATTAGTAGTTATAAGTGAATAGACCTTAGCATGAACCTTCGTTTGATCAAAAATGACAAAACATGACCAAGTCGATTTTGGTCTCACGGAACCCTTCGATACGAATGACGGAACCAAAATTTTAGTTCTGCCTAATCCGCGGGTACCTGGTCAGCTTTTAACCATTCAGAAACTAAACAACTTCACGTAATCAATGAATCTAGGATTTTCATCTTAATCTCACAACTTAATTGTCTATAACACCCTCATTGTCTAGAATACCATCATAGGATCTCATCCTTTTCATTCTTGATATATATCAAGCACGTCATTGTCAGTGCAAACAGAATCATCATTCTCAACACGTTGGTCCAATCAACACTCTCATCATATGATGTCATTTTCATCCGCATATAGGTATCTAGTATTTCCAATTGTTACATATGGAATCTCTATTCCTAAGTGATCATTGTCTTCACTTCCTCTTATTTTCATTCGAGCATTTACTAGATAATCACGATTGATATCACAATTAGTATGCTGCATCATATTTGTCTTTGATTAGACAATCACAATTGGTAAGTTGTTTGTAATTAGATATGTTGCATATATTTTTCCTTGAGATAAAATATATTGCACTAATCCTTTGTTTTGTAGGTTCATCTTGACACCCTAGAACAAGGGGGAATGTTCGTCAAGCATCTTTTTAGGATGCATCATATATACGCATTGGTGTATATCACATACTTGTCCTTGGACAAATATTGTTTTATACTAACCTTTATTTTCTAAGAGTCTTCATCCTTGGATCATATACGCTGGTACCCTAGAAACGGGGAGTATAGATCGAGGGGGAGTATATCATATACTAACTCATCATTTTTAGCATTTCTCATCCTTGAAACCGTATACGTTGGTACTCTAGCAATGAGGAGTATACATCAAGGGGGAGCATATAATAGTCTAACTAATTGTTTTGTAGGATCATGTATTATCATACATCATATCCTTGTCACTCCATTTAGGGGGAGTATAAATCAAGGGGGAGCTTTAAAGTTCTCAAAATCGCATTCCGCTATGCATATCTTCTTTTTGTTTTGACAAAAAGGAGGAGATAGGTCAACATAGTCCAACATTGCTTACTCACGTGTATCGTTGGCTATATGCATTTCATTCATCATGCATTTTTCATATATATTCTTTTTATTGCACACCACTAACCTTGATGTAGGTTGAGAGTCTTAATTTGATCCATGGATCCACTAACAACCTAGGAAATGCAACAATCATAGGAGATTGGAGTAGTCTATTTAACTTCACTAGGGATGATGCAAGCTCGCCATTTCGGGGAGAAATGAAGTTAACTCCAAGGACACACCCTTTTTGCTTCGACAAAAGGGGGAGAAAGGTGTAAACGAAGAAAGTAAGTAATTACGGACAAAGGGAGAAAGGTATAAACGGACACAAGGAGAATGTAAGTAATTACGGACACAAGTAACTTTTTGCATTTTACTTTCTATCACGTTTACATATTTTGTCATCATCAAAAAGGGGGAGATTATTAGTGCAAGCAGTCTCGTTGAGGAGATTGCTAGTGCAAGCAATCTCATTTGTTTTGATTGATGACAAACATGTAACTTGATACATAACGTAAAATGTACAAGTTACTTGTAATCTTATCTTATCTCAACATACATTCAACACCTCTTGACTTCTCGAGTCCTCGTATGATACAACACAGGTTCGTACATGTTTGTTATGTGGCATTATGATCAAACCCTTAACAAACCATTTAGAATGTTTAAAATACGGTTAGGTCATTAAGTATTTTAAAAGGTTAACCATTCTACTTAGAATCTCATTTTACACTTTAGGTGTCAAACTAACATGATACATATTGGTAAACATATATTAGTTAAGCTAAGACATACATATATACATTTACATTATTGACATTTTAATACTTAAAATGGAAATATGTTCATGACATTATTGCATACATCATTAGGATATCTTTATAATATCTTGTAGATTTAAGAAATATCTTGGAAAGATTCTTAAGCAAAATATTAGATTTGGAAATCTTTTTGCTAGATTTGGAAAGATATAATAAGATTTGATTTTGAAAAGATCTTGGAAAGATCTTGGATAGATTTCATGAAGATTTGATTTAGGTAATATTTTGTATAGATCTTCAAGCTACTAAGTTGACTTTGATAGATCTTGACATGACTTGGCTTGATATGGAAAGATTCATGAAATCCTTAGCTGTCATACACTGACGGATCCAAACTGCATAAAGGGCGGATCCCTTTATTTGGATCCGCCAGATCCGTGACATGTATAAAATGTTTTCCTATAAATAGCAGTCCATAGTTTTGCCCATAGTTTCATGCCATTAGAAAACATGGTAGTCCATAGTTTTGCCCATAGTTTTCATGCCATTAGAAAACATGGTAGTCCATAGTTTTGCCCATAGTTTTCATGCCATTAGAAAACATGTTTTCCTATAAATAGTAGTCCTTAGTTTTGTCCATAGTTTGACCCCATTAGAACACACATTCCCTCACTCATTTCACACACTTAGATCAGTAGCAAAACATGTAGATTCATACATTAATCACCCTTAACATAATGATCATAATGTTACTAACTTTCATTATGTTGTAAGCATACATTGTTAATGATCCTGTGAAGCTAGCTCAAGATCATGAGTCATCATCCATTGCATACTTCCTGATCCACCATGAAGGTTTCAAGATCTTGAAGTCATCATCCTCCAAAGCATTCCAACATATGAAGATTCAAGGCCACTTGACATCTTCAATGATTGAAAACTTCTTATTCGAGAAGTTCATATAGATTAGTCATTTATATCCATTGAACATTTATGTCATGGATCATTGTAAACATCATCTCAGTGAGTGTGGTTAGTGTTTTAGTCCTCAAAACACAAAGAGTGTAGGGAGTGGTTGTACCCTTGGGAAAGAACCAAACGGGAGTGGTTGTACCCTTGTAAAGAACTCGACATCTAGCTTAGTGTCGGTAATTGTATAGGCGACGTTGGGTTGGTTCTGCCCTGAAGTAGAACTCGGTGTTTAGCTTAGTACTGGAAAAGGAAGTAAGCGACGTGTAAAGGTTTTCTCCGCCTAAGAAAGGGAGCTTGTTGATCTAGTGAAGTAACTCTCGAGTTGGGTACTCGGGGAGTGGAGTAGGGCGGAGAGAAGCTCCGTAGCCGAACCACTATAAATCATCGTGTTCGGTTTGCATTTCCTTTTACTTATCTCTTTACTTTTATGTTTACATTATGTGATTGCTTGTGTTATGATTTGTTGATAATACTTGTGTGACAACATACTTTAGTTTAGGCTAGACATAAATTACAACAGACAGTTTTCATATTACACCAAGCTTAATCGTACTTTTGATACAACAAGTTTTAAGTTTTTAAAACAGAAATGTATTGATGAACTCAAATAAGTACATTTTATTACTATCATTTATCCTATTAATTTGACTTGTTTTATTATATTATGTATGAGGATTGATACTTAATCGTTTACTTTTGTAATTCTCAGTTGAAAACAAGCATTTGGTGAAACTTGGCGATTTTGGACTAATTATGGGGCAAAACATGCAAGAAGTTAAGAGTCTACTGAAATGTACAAGATCAAGACTATTCTGCTCCAGATGCGCCGCATCTCACTTATGACATGCGCCGCATCACTATCAATATTTCACCAGATACGATCCAAGATACAAGAGGACATGCGCCGCATCCAAAGATAAAGATACACCGCATCTTCTGGCGGTGTACGAATATTCCTGAATATTATAATCTTGGACCCCACGCGAAGTTAAGTAAATGCGCCGCATCTACTTACTAGATGCGCCGCATCCTACCCTCAGACAGAAACTATAAATACCCCAAAGACCAGACGAATTAAGAGTTCTGAAGTTTTAACAGAAGACCGAAGACCAGAAACCTAGGACGAATTCAGTCAAGGCAGCAGCACAAGACACACTCAAATCAAAGATACAAGAGCTGTAAGAAGGTGTTGCATGTGTTTAATTCATTAAGTAGTTTTGTTTTATTGTGTTAGTAAACTTTAATTCATCAAGATTGGCGGCTTGTGTAATGTGACAACGGAAAGATTGCACTCCCTTAAAACTGCTTTCTCATTAATTAAAGTTTATATGTTGATGTCATTGGTGACTTTTATTAGTGCATTGATAACCTCTGTGTCTAGCTGAGCGTTGATCGGGTCGCCATTCCTCTGCCCTCGCCTATTTATTAGATCGCCTATGCATTCTATGGTCTGTAGAAAAGTAGGAGAAAGATAAATAGGATAGTCATAAGTAATCATTAAGGGTTTACTCGTCGATAAGATTAGAACCAACGAGAAAGGACTTAATCTCGGTGCGTTGCATCGAACTATACACTTCATATAACACTAGCAATAAAACAAGTGACAAACTACTTATCATAAGGACAACCCTCTTATTGTCTCAAGTATTTATCTGTGTACGTGTGTGCTACTTGCTGATTCGTGCCTATTGGTTTAGTTTATTATTTAATTGCAACCAAATCGTGCCAGTCTCTCAGGCTGAACCCCCTTGCGTTAGAATAGGTTGTATAGCTAACTTAATATATTAAAATACTGATTAGAATAACTAGATAATACGTTCCACTCTTAGTGATCGACACTCTACTTACCATTATATTCATACTGACCGGGTACACTGCTCGTTAAGTGTGTGTGTTATTGATAAGTCGGCTAAATATAAATTTAAAACTTGAGTAGGCATTAATACTGCTAAACCGCAACGACATATCGCACGCATCTAAAACAGAAACGTATTCACCCCCGCTCTACGTTTTTCACAACAAGTATTTTAGTGTATGACCAATATTACTTGTTTATGCAATGACACATGTTGTTTTGGGTTATTATTTAAATCTAATATCCTATATTTGTTAATAAGATGCAATGTACTCTCTTGTAACATAACCATTCATGTTACAAAGGGAATAAGATGCATAGGATATAAGTTATCCTTTGTCAATCTTTTGATAAGAGAAATACAAGTGATATTCTCAAAGGTTGATGACTTACATAATATTTAATAACATATTATGTGTGACACTTTTACTAGACATGTGATTTTGAGTGTTGAGTCGTTCATGAGCAAAGTTTACATATGTTGTTTGTTTGCTCGTGTTTGGTTTTTCGGAAATGACACATTTACTAATTGCATTGCAAAGTAAATTACTTGAATATTTCGAATGAAACATCCAAGTTGTCAATCCTACTTAGTTGTGTATTTTATGCATCTTTTAAACATATTAGTTTAATGTTTGGAACACAACCATTGGACAAGAAGACTCAATATGGCATCTTCAACACAAGTGTGAGTTATGATCCGATGCATATTATTTTCGTCTTGAGAGAACGTCATCATTTTCATAACAATCGAGTGTGATTGAGTATGTATATTCAAGATAATATATTTCATCATATTTTGATGTTATCTTGAAGCTAGACAAATAATAACTCCAATTTCATGTCCATACTCGAAAACTTGTCAATTAGATTCGATAATGATATCAATCATAATTTGAATAATAAATTGATATGTACTCGTAATCTTTCTTGACCCTCACGATCACTCATTTTAAAAAGAAAATAAAAATTTAGGGAATGTGTTCCATTTATTCTAATACTAGTTGTACGTGTGAGGTTAATGACATATTAAGTTACTATTTCGATATTGTCATTTATTTTTTATTTGAGAAAAACTATTTATATTATTAAGTATAATATTCTTAGTTTTTCGACACCTCATTAGTATAAAAATAATTATTTTAACTATTTTTATACAACATACGTAAAATACTAAATGTTTAAAATATTTTGTATGTGTGTTAGATCAATGCAAGTTTAATACATTTTCATTTACTTAAATACTAATGTATTAATATGATCTTTTATCTTGATTATACAACCCATGGTCAAGCAAGACAAAATGATGTAATGTTTTAGAGATCATGTTACGGATTTTATGAAAGTGTTAAGTATTTTGGGGTGGTAAACTTTTTACACTTAAACCTTTGGAAAAATAATTGTGTAAGACAATATCTTTTGACACACATGATCAACCAACTTAGTTTCTATTCCTAAGAAGGTTACTAAACCATTTTAAAAACTTGCAACATATGCAAGAAAAATGGTCTATGCCTATATGCAATGCAAACTAATTACTCAATATAGTGCAAGAGATTTAGCATGAGCCTTATAAACGCATAAACCGGAAGACTATAATAAACAAATAGCAACAAGGCATGAAAGACACTTATGCTTATAGATAAAATTAGCTCAACTAAAGATAACAATAAGCATACAAAAATATTAACTAACAATACTAAGACACAAAGAAAAACAAATAGTTATTTAGCATAACACACAAAAATATTTATCGTCATTTTGTGTATTAAGTATAACAATGTACACTTAGCTTGATTTTATTTGAAAATGAATTATTTTCCACCCCATTTCAAAATTTGATCAAGTTCAACACTTTGAAAATATGAATACATCAATGTGTGATGTTTTCTTTGTAATTTGACAAAAACTTTGTGCAATCGGCATGACCGGAAAGGACTCTCTGTTACGAATCAAAGACTCTCGTAAATTTTACTTTACAATCATTTTCAAAAAGTATTTTTAAATGAAAGTAGACTCAATTACGTTTAAAACGATAGGTGACATGACTCCTACGGACTTACGGTTGATTTTATATGAATTTTTGAAAATTACCCAATTCTGAAAAACAGACGAAGGTACCGTTAAATTTAGCGGTACCGTCCGTATTTAATGGTACCGTCCGTTATATTTAACGGTACCGTGACCTGTTATTACAGTTTTGTTAAAAACCAATTTTCTTATCGCAAGCAAGTATTTGACGTAACGAAAGATGTAAAACTTAATAAACTAGATACCCAACATCTAATATATTAAGTAACCTTTCCGGACTAAGAAAAACAATTACGAAAATACATTTACTATAAAACAAGGAGTTGTCCCAAACGCTCCTTTTAAAACCGCATGACTTTACGACTCTTTCTAAAGAAATGACCGGACACTTACAAACTCTATTCTTTTATTGATTTAAGAAAACCTTCAAGCTAGTATGACAAAGTATACTTAAAAACAAAACTTGTAAGTATTAAGCAACTAAATACTTTTCATATTTTATCACCTTCATGGATAATTTGATACATGGATCGTACTCAATTTTGAAAACCATTTGTTTTAAAAATTTGAGCGACTTGGCTCTGGTACCAATTGTGGAAACCATAGAGAGGGGGGGGGGGTGGTGAATACGTTTCCATTTAAAAACTTAAAAACTTTTTGTATCAAACACCCGATCAAGTGTGACGTAATATGAAAAATGTCAACAATGATCATATAATATCTAGAGATGGTATAAAGTAAACTACAACACAAGCACAATCAAACCATGACACAAACATAATCAACATAACATAAGCAACAAGCCACACAAACATAAACGCAATGCAAATATAAATATAAAGCGATAAAGAATAAAATAAAAGTAAAGAGATAAGTAAGAAGGCGCAAACCGGACACGATGATTTATAGTGGTTCGGTCACGAAGCTCCTCTTCGCCCTACTCCACTCCCCGAGTACCCAACTCGAGAGTTACTTCACTAATCAACAAGCTCCCTTCAGGCGGAGAAAACCGTACAATGTCGCTTATCCTTATTTTCGACACTAAGATAAATGTCGAGTACTAATCTTAGCTAGTACCAATCTACCACGATCCACACGATCTACTCACGATCTACCCGATCTACCCTTGATCCACTTGATCAATACACAAGCCCACAAGCTACAAGAGATCTCCAAGATCTCAACAAGATCACAATGATCTACTCCCACTTGACTCGATCTATCCGATCGACCTTTGATCCACTTGATCAATACACAAGCCCACAAGCTACAAGAGATCTCCAAGATCTCAACAAGATCGCAATGATCTACTCCCACTTGACTCGATCTATCCGATCTACCCTTGATCCACTTGATCAATACACTTGCCCACAAGCTACAAGAGATCTCCAAGATCTCGAAAAGATCACAATGATCAACCCTCACTTGACTCAATCTACCCTATCTACCCTTGATCAACACACTAGCTCACAAGCTATAAGAGATATTCAATATCTCTATAAGATCACAATGATCTTCTCTTACAAACTCTCAAAAGAAAAATGATCTTGATGTATACAAAGATACAACAAGTCACTACTAGAAAATCAGGCATCAGCAACGAAAGTTTGCATCGCTATTTTGTTACTAAAGCCCTTCAACGACGGAATTGTGACGGATATATTCCGTCACAAAAAAAGGCCTCGCAAAATTTTAGCGACAAATTTTGTGACAAAAGTTTTAGTGTTTCGGCGACGGATATTCGGTCTCAAGCCCCTCACTAGAGCCTTTTTAAAGTTACCCAAATTAAATTTGATTCGACCATCAAGTGACGGCTTAGCGACTAACTTTATGTCGCTAAAGTTTTTTTCTGACGGTAAATATTAATGACACACTTACCACAGTAACTAGTTACAATTGTTGTGTAGATAGGAGAATAATTTAAATAATGATCCAAAATTTGAATAATACATTCATTCATATTCAGACTAAAATCCGTAAAATATCGATCAAACATTCGAATTACAACTTCAAGATAACATGTCTACGATGCTAATATCCGATATCCTAGTACAAAGACTTGAGGGTTACTAGGTAGAAGGGGGATGTGATGATCTTCCAAGCATAATCTTTTGGAACTCCCTAAGGTTATCTTGCCTTTCACGACGATTCTCTTCTCGTTGTATATTTATTGCTGCTTCACAATCCTCGAATTCCTTCCTTTTAGCGCTTTCACGAGTAACATGCTCTTATTTTTGTAGCTCCATCTTTTCTTCCAACCGAATTACCTAAAATTTAAAAATATCCTAAACATACAAACAACCTAAACCAACCCATTTACTCAATATGACTTGTTTTCTGCCTAAACCAACTCATTTACTTAACAGCTATTAAAAGTT
This sequence comes from Artemisia tridentata subsp. tridentata, assembly GCA_021014915.2. Taxonomy (NCBI): domain Eukaryota; kingdom Viridiplantae; phylum Streptophyta; class Magnoliopsida; order Asterales; family Asteraceae; genus Artemisia; species Artemisia tridentata. Next base: position 266,993,831 of record CP139509.1, on the reverse strand, counting down.
ACAAACCTCACTCATGGATGTTGAACCCCGACAATGAGGATGAGGATTGTAGGAAGATCGAGTTGAAGGCATACCCGTCACCACATAATGGGGATCCAAGGATAACGAACTGGTACCAAATTTATTTTCCATCTGGTACACTCATTCCAAAGATTAAATATGTTATGATTATGATTACATTCAGTGGATTTATAAGTACATAAAGTTGCTTTCCATTATTTATAAACCAAGGTAAATTAGCTCCGGACTAAGAATTTATCTCACCAATAAAAGTTGAATTGTTTTAAAACAAAATTTTCACCACATCTGGCAGAATATGATCTACATAGATGTTACATCCATTTTCAGAAAAGTGGATACTATCCCAGAAACTGCCACACAATTTTAAATCAGTAACGATGCAACTATTAAATAAAGAGTTTACAACAATTCATTCAAGTTGATCACATACTCTCAGTAGCAGCTTCTTCAGAAGGGCCAGAGCAGCCTCAGTCTCAACTTCCTGTTCTGGTTCCTTGTCTTGTTCAGATCTGACAAAATAAGAACAAGTATTCGTAACTATTAGTATCAACATTTCAATTGTAAATGATTGGTTACTAAACTATCACCATCTCACTAAGGAAAACATGATTTGAATACATCACAAACCTTATTTTGCAAGTAGACTTAGCAGCCCCTGAGACATTGGCAAGCTCAGCCTCCAACTTTTTGTTCTTAACAAAAAAAGAAACTAATAGTTAGGCTTTTTATAAATTTCAAATAAAAAAGGGCAAAAGCAAAGTAATAATGACTGATCAACATACCATTGTATCCCTTATTTTTTCACACAGTATAGATTTAACAGGGTCTCTACCAATCTAACGACATAGCTCAAGCGTTAGCCCTTAGATGAAGCACAAACATTTTGATCTTGATGATCAAAGAGTTCCAGAAGCATCTTTAATATTCTCTTTGGTGGTACAATTTTGGATCCAAATTCACTGGTTAATAAAACAAAAGACTTCAGAATTATAGAGGGCTGAGCATAAAGTAACATACAAACCTTTCATAATATATGTATTAACAAAAAAATCAATCTCAAACCTTAAGGCTTGAAACATGACATCTATGGCAGGAACAACAGCTTTAGCAACCTTGTGTTTAATTGCTTTCTCCATAGCATCCTATCAGAAAACAATTCGATAAGGGAAAATGAAAACATTTTGGAAACAACTTTGACTACATAACTAACGTGACACAAAGAAACTATGCACATTGAAAATAACTTAACCAACTTAAATTACGTAATGACATAATTTATAAGACCCAAACGAAGAAGATTACGTGGTCATACAACCAGGCACTATACCCACGCTAGATTACATTAATGAAGCTAAAGCATGTCATCTGAACATTTTATGCAAGATAATCTGCAGCTTATTTAAATACTAGCGGTGAAAATGGATGGTAGAACTGTGCTAAATTCCAGCAAGACGAGCACCCCTAATTTAGTAATCCATATTACAAAATATACCTTGAATTGAACTTCTCATTAAGAGAGTGGATACTGCATTTAATGAAAGGGCTAGGTGGACAAATGAGAGTCTAAGGATAATGACAACATGGGCTTTAGCTATCATATTCATTAGAAGATATAAATAGAGCACAGACACAAGTTTAAAAAATGATTCAAGTTGGGGTTTAAAATCAAGAAAAAGAGAGCCGTGTTAGCCAACTTGGTGGTTCTGTAAGTAGTTATGCCTTGATTGGTCCTTGCTAAGCTTGAGTGAACTCATAAAAGTACAAGTACCTCTAGCTTTCCTGTTCCGCAACAACCTCTATCTGTAACTTCCAGGCCTACCACAAGCTGAAAATTGGTGTAATTTGACCATCACTGTAGATTGTGTAAGAGGTTTTCTCAACCACAAAGTTCAAGCATAAAAAAATGATAAATTCATGATTGTACCAACAATCTCAATCCATTTTTTTATAGTTTTAATCATTTGATAAGTACTTGAAAAATGTATTACCAGTCCTGATAACACCTTTCCAGAACCTCCCTTGCCCGTACTTGTGTTTCTTGTAATTTTGCCTGTGCAATTACTTGATATATCAGAATCACAATGGGCTGAGATAGAGGAATAACACAATCACATAGTAAATTATAATGACTTATCCACCACCATTCAATATTTAAATTTAGTTACTGCCCACTCATGTCTTTGAATGAGAAATGTGACCAAGAACACTAAAGATAAGAATGGTTCCTATTGCACTAGAAATCACCAAAGCACCGCATAACGAATTAAGCAAATGAATGTCACACAAGCATAATTGTAAATGAGCATCAGTCACCGACACATTTTGTAAGAATGTGCATAACATAACCGAGTATATAATGACTACTATGGAGTTCACTGAACGCACTTAGTGGTGGCACAAGTTAATACAAATTCTATTTATGAAAGAGAAGGGGGTGCTACAAACTCCTAGATGGCCTTAACTCTTAAGAGTCTCAGCTCATCATACAACTTGAAGGATGAAGCATGTGGATTACTTGTTCAGTTCGAATTGAGTGCCATTCTTCAGATTTGAGTAAACCAGAATATACTCGAGAGTTTTCAGAATAAGACATCTGCAAATGCTCCCATGCACTCCGTTGATTTGGGTCAGTATTGCAAATTGACTGTGAGATCACAAAGGTAATGGCTTTCGATGACGATAACTTTGGGGTCTTATGCAAGTGAAGTTAAGTACTTAACTTGTTCCTAAACCTTTTCTACAATAATTCATTCAAGTCATTAAAATAATTCATTTATAACAAAAAAAAAAAAGTATCACGTATAAGTACATGTCAGCATCAATGCAAGAGGATTTAGAAATACCAGAGTTCTCACCAATGGATGGTAAGGAATATATAACCATTCTACCAAACACTGTTCTGCATGCTGGTTGCACTGAATTATCGATTTTCTCTTGTAACGTCAGGACAGACATGAGAACGACCACAACCTCTGCCATGGTAGAACGCTACTTTGGATCGCTATACAAACATCTCTCTGCAATTCGAACAAACTCTTTCAAACACTTGTGTGATATTTCACCACTAATACCAGTATCAATAATATGCTTTAAACTGCCTTTCTTGATAGATTCCTGGGTCCATCTGGCTAAATTCAATGTTTGTTCGGCAATATTAAACACTGCACGCTTCCGACATAGCACTTCTAATAATACCACTCCAAAAGCATACACGTCAGACTTCCTTGTCAGCTTTCCAGTTTCATAATAATCAGGATCTAGATACCCAAAAGTACCTTTAACAAGTGTGCTAACAGAAGTCGATGCCTGATTCGTAGGGCCTATTCTGGACAACCCAAAATCCAAAATTTTAGCTTCCCAGCTTTCATGTAATAGAATATTTGAACTTTTTACATCGCGATGAATAACGCATTTGTCAATCCCCATGCCTGTATGGAGGTAGTCTAACCCCCAAGCGGTACCTATATCTAAAAAATCCACAAGTGACTAAAACAGCCCCTAGTTACTCAAATAGCCCCAAATTCACAACCTTAAGTGACATAACAGCCCTTAAGTGACTCAAACAGCCCCAAATTTAGTTTCACCTTTTTCCCTTTTGGTTAAAAGGCCATTTTTCCAGATCTATGCAAACTATTTACTTTTTTACCATAACCAAATAATTTATCACAAGTCCGATAATGAATACATGTAATATTCCAAATTAATTATGGAATGAGAATTAATGCACGAAATATACATGTAATAAGCATCAATTGTAGCATTTAAAACGTTATAAGGTTATACAGATTCGGGTTCACATGAACCCTAAATTCGAAAATTACCAAAACAAGAAATTGACACATGTACACCTCAAATTTGTTATGAAATTGAAGATAGACGACATTAAAATACCTGATTTGTAGACTTTTGGACTTGAAATTGGTGGTGAATGACTTAAGGAATTGTGGTCGGGGACTTAGGAGGATGGGATCCATAGTTGAATCTTAATGGTTTGTGGTTGGCGATGGAGACTAGATGGGCTAAATATAAAATGAGATGAAAGTATAACTGTGGGTGAATAAAGTGAACAATGACGGAATACCCAAATGGAGGGATAATGGAAATGGAGGGAGAATGAAAAATTTTGGTGAAACATTTAGGCGGGAAAAACCAAAATATTTAGAGGGACTTATCAAAATTTATCAAAGCCAATTTTGTAGTTAATCTATCGCTAATCCGTCACTGTGAACCATTTTTCTGTGACAGACTAATTTGGTCGCTAATTTTCGTCGCTGTTGTTCAGTATTCTAGTAGTGAGTATTTAACAAGTGTTACAAGTGCTCTAACTACAACTACAACACTTTGTATCTTTGTGATACTATGTGTTCTTCTCTTGCACTAGTAGAGGAATGAAGGTGATTTGTTGGTTGGATGAAAGGATCACTCTTAAACAAGCTAAGACTCTCTAAATGACAAAAGAAAGTGATCTAAATAAGAAGGGATTAGACCAGAGAAAACTGACTGGAAAAATCAAGTTGGAAGTGTAAAATGATCCACTATTTATAGACAAAGAAAAAACTAGCCATTACAGAGGGATGGCACCACTAATTTTCAGATGGCACCACTAAATTTAGTGGTACCGTCGGTACTTTAGTGGTACCGTGGATGCTCCTCCGTTTGTTTTTAGTGGGGAATGTTTATTTGGGAATGTTTGAAGCTGTTTTGGGAGGAAAAATAGCTGTTACTATTTTTGAAATGATTATCCCAAATAAAACATTTCTTTCTAATTCAAAAATAATTTGTAAAATGTATTTTTGAAAAATGTTTTGTCACATTCATAAAAATGTGAAGTTTAAAACAAAAAATTTATTTCTTTGATCATCCGTCAAGTTTAAATTTGTTTGTTCATACCTTGAGTGATTTACATCGGGATAAAAATCTACGACTCTGTTGAGGTATACTTGATACGTTGAGAGATGTTGATGTAAGTATGCGTTGATGATTTGTATTTACAAGTAACTTGCGCATTTTACGTTATGCATTACAAGTTACATGTTTGTCATTATTAAAACCGAAGAAACCGTTTAGTTTAAATATCGTAATATTTGCACTAACAAATTATTTCTGTAAAAGTTCTTATTGACTAATTAATTGAACGTTTGCGGTGAAAGAATGATGCTATAAAATAATGCCCCAATAGTTTTATCTTGCCAACGTAAACAAGCTGTCACAACATTTCTCATCTGGATTTTGTATGTTCATGAGCTATACATTCAAACTCAAACAAGATCTAACACGCACTATAGTTGGCTAGTTGTTGTATAAGTTCATTAAATTGAAGAAATGACGCCTTTAGTTTTAAATAAATACTGGCATGGAAGATCTAGCAACTTAAGTAGCATCTTTAAACCATAAATCGGGTATTGACGTATCCATGCACAATCCGCTAAATCTCGACTTAATACTGAGAAGGAAAATATTACACGTATCCTACAGGAAAGATTGAGACATATGGTAAGTTAAAAAGGTGAAGATGAGAAAAAAGGAAGTGTGTAATCTACATGTCAAATGATAATTAGATTAGTCATGTTGTTAGTCATAAATTATGAGCCTTCGTATTATTATTCGATTCAGAAAACAGTTAGGCGATTAGCAAACTTATGATGCCACCCCTTTTTGGTTTTGTTGAAAGACATAGATAAATGCTTGATACTTCCTTTTACTGTATTTCACATTTACTACCATAAGACATAGATAAATGCTTGATACGTCCTTTTATTTCACATTTACTACCATAAGATGATTGTCATGAAACAAAACAATTCAAAATTCTTAATTTCTTTTTCAAATGAATAATGTCTAACTTAATCGTTTGACTAAAATATGTGATGTTTAAGTTTTGGTGAAGACTTCTTATTTATGCTTTCTTAACATGCAATATAATATATGATTTGATGTATAACTTAATTAATAAAAGGGTTTAGATTATTAAATAGCAACAAACTTTTTTCAGATTATTTGTTTAGTTCGTGAACTAAAAAGTGTTTAATTAAATGTTAATAATCTCTACTACTTATAGAAAGTTTTTCTCTTTTCTTTAAACTTAAGGTCGGGAAGGTTTAATTCGCTCGTCGACGAAACCAAGGCTCTTAGCAACGAAAATGATGAAGATTTGATGACCTGGGTTGAAATTTTGTACAAAACCGTCGAGGGTAAAGATTTTACGCAGAAAAGCACTTGGTCTTTTTTGAAAGACAAACACAAATGGAAAAATTCCGAGTCAACACAAGCAAGACGAAACCGAGGACGGCCAACCGACTTTGACCAGAGATTTTTGGAGATGATGATTGTCGCGTCCACCCAACAAAGAACGAAAGTCTAAATGTCAACGGTCTTCAAACTCATCTGCCACTTCTGGTTGAAAGCCGACAATGTTTCAGAAAATGATGCAACAACAATACGTTTTAGACCACGAGACGAAGATGGTAAGTTTGGACCGCGAGACTTCGGTGAGAGTTGAATTAATCAACGCTCAAAAAAGGAATGAGGAGTTAAATATGCTTACAATGGACACCAGCAGAATGAATCTGGCAGACGCGGCTATGTTCGAGGAGCTTAAAAACAGAATCCGGGCCTAATATTTTCCCGAAAGCTAGTCTATACAACCTATATACATTTTAGCACTTCTCTCCTAAGAGTCCTTGGTGTGTACTGAAAGAGTAGCACGTTATTCGTTTGCCACCTCAGCGCCATATCATCAGGGTACCAATAACACACCAACAATTAAAACCTCCTTCCCATGAAAAACCCCAATAACACGTTATCCGTCTCATTATTTTTTCCTTCTATTTTATTTAAAAGCAAACACATTTTATTAAACTTAAATTAAAATTACAATACATAAAATAAAATTGGACATTCAAAAAAATTATGTTGAGCCAAAATGTTTTGCTCGGATCGTGTTTTTGATTTTTTTGATACCCGACACATCTTCCGGACTCATCCCGTAAGTGTTAACATTAAGAAACTTCAATTCTTTCGCTTCTATCCAACCGGTAGGTATGACGTTGGTTTTCTTTAGTCTCGGATTTTTCCTGACGAAGCAGACGATGGTAATATATTGTTGGTGTTTCATTGTGACATTTTGGTATGAAAAATGTGTGTGTGGAAGTGAAATTATATGAATTGGGATGAATGTATGAAAAATGTGTATGTGAAAGTGGGTATTTATAAGTGAAAAGTGGGTATGTTTTTTTAGTCATTACAATTTTAAACATGTGGGACAAGTGTGTGTGTGTATGTGTGTGTGTGTGTGTTTTTTTTCTTTTACTTTTATCAAACCAAACACATTTTATTCAACTAAAACTAAAACTACACTACGGAAAATAAAATACGACAACTAAAAGCCATTACAAGAAAATACAAACACAATTGTTCTAGTTGTTTCCTTTATGCATCCAACGAACTTTGGCACTGATGTTATCTTGGATTCTGCTTGCCAATCGATACAACTCATTATGAATCTTGTAATCTTTCCAACCTTCCTCATCTAAAAACTTGTTAATCGCAGCAATTTTTTTGGCAGAATATCTTTGCATTCCGCGTATTGTTTCCTCAGATCATCTTTAGCGGAAGATGCATTGGTAAACTCCTCGCCAATTCGATAATCTGTTCCTAATGAACGGTATCGCCCCGAATTAGTTTATGAACGCCATCCTTGATTTCTTCGACAGTGTGTAGGAGATTAAAAGCCATGATTCTGGGAAAGGAAAAAGTATGAAATATGAAATAGTGGATGCAAATATATGTGAAACTGTATTTAAATTGAGATTTGGTTGGATTATTTGAAGAATGTATGTTTTAAATAGGGGTGAGCATCGAGTCAAACCTGACCAGAACTGGCAAAAACCGACCCGACCCGAAAACCAAAAAGGAAAAAACTCAAACCGAGAAATAGATATCAAAACCGAATAACTCGGTTCGGGTCGGTTTTCGGGTTTCGAACCGAAAAAACCGACAGAAACTGAATCGAACCGAAACCAAAATAAATATACAAAACCGAAACCGAATCGAAAAAGGTTGGTTCGGTCCGGTTTCGGTCAGTTTGTCAGTTCGGGTCAGCTTTCGGGTGGATTTGCTCAGCCCTAGTTTTAAAGTGGTATTTATAATGAAAAATAGGGGTTTAAATTTTTTAGCCATTGTGATCTTGTGGGTATAACGTATTCTTTTGTTTTTAATGTAACACCCCGAAACCCGTTTTTAAGTATTTTAATGATATAACGCCTTGAATAGTTTGACCAAACCTAATATGAGTCGAGAGACTCAATATGATTGGTTAGTCAAACCCGGTAGTCAAACTATAAGTCAATGTATTATGTAAATGGTCTTAGAAAGTTTAATGTGTCATATACATAAGAGGAAAAGGCTTGAGGGACCTATTGTGCCAAAAGAGCAAAGTAGTAGCTATCTTATAAGTGAAGTAATTCTAAGATATTCCAAATGTTCCAGGTTTTATAAGTGTTTATGTGAGTCAGTTTTAGAAAAAAAAAACGAAGAGGGAAACTCTGGATAACTAAATGATCTCTTGTATGAAGATTAAGGTTCCAAATCAAAGAGACAAGTCCATAACCATAATTCTATACAAGTAAGTAACATTTCTTTAGTTGAATTTGATGATTTATGAGTTTGGGTTTATGTACCCAACTTGATAGAATTGGGTAAATGATGTTTTAAGCTTGTTAATGAGGTTATAGTAATTATGAGATAAATTTTATTGAATTAAGTTATTAATTTTATGGGTTAATCATCATATGATCAAGATATGATTATATGATGATTATAAGTATTAAGGAGATAAGCTAATGGTTGTATAAACCATTGTTATAGTAATTTAATTATGAACTTAAAGTGTTTATGTTTATGATGATTTTGGTTTAGGAAGCAAGGATGATGGTGATGAACTATTGATAAAACCTAGCTTCGAATCAAGGTAAGTAAAAGGATTATATCATGAAGTTATATTAAATTCCAACATATATGTGTTATGTGTTAGTTTGTGCTATGGTACAGGAGGTTTTTGGTTTGTGATGCTTGGTTAAAGTGGGACAAGGAGCTAGTTTGGTATATGGCGCCGTATATGTGACACTAGTGTGGAACTAATTAAGTCATGTAAAGACTAGGTATGTTATTAATGATTAGTTAAAGTGATGACGGATGTGTTATAGCGTGCTTGTTTCATGATTAAAGTGCTTTATGCTAGTTATATTTTGTATAAGCCCTTTGGGCTAATATTTAGATGCATATATGGATGAATGATGTATAATGTCATGTTATACTCGTTTTACTTACTAAGCATTTTTACTTACATGTTATAGTTGACATGTTTTGTAGGTTCAAAGTGAAGAAGGTAAGGCCTTGGTAAGAAGGGCCTAAGATTCGGTAGCAAGAATTAGAAGTGCATGGAGATTGTGCATAGGTTCTTAGTAGTAGAATACCGAGCTCGAAGTCAAAGTTGAACCCTTGGGGGTCTAAAATGATTTATAAACTTTTTTGTCGAGGGTCAGGTCCATATAAAGGGTTGTTAAAGCGTTACAGTTGTCAGAGTTAAGTGAGTCAAAGTCATTTGTTATAGTTATGTGTTATAGTGTATGAAAATAGGAGTTTGGAAAAGCATCCATAGCTTTGTAAAGTATATGTTTACGGGTCTTTTAGGCCAAGTATAGTTATGAAAATGATGTATTATGATGTTAACATGATTTCTGAAAGTCCTCGTGAAGTATCGGGTCATAAGAGTCGAGTTTTGGGTCAAAAAGACAAGTTAAGAAGTGTTGTGCAGGTTCTGAGGCTTTTAGCCGCGGCTATGGAACACAACCGTGTGGCTGAGGGGCTTCTAATGCCACTAGCCGCGGCTGAGCCGCGGTTGTGGTACGGCTAAGTGCAGTTTAGATTTTGGTCAGCTTCGAAAATCATATCTTTTAAACCGTAAGTCGTTATAAGTCGTGTCACCCATCGATTTGAAGGTAATTGAGTCTAGTTTCTTTCGGGCTGGATTGTAATATATTTTTTTTAGTTTGTAAAAGAGTATCAGGAGGTCCGTTATAGTCAAGTTGTTTTCGCAAAAAGTTTTAATTTTTGGTCAAATAAGTAAAGGGGCGATCCAAAAATTACGAACAACGCCAGTGATTGCACTGGCTATGGGATGAATGGTGAACGGATAGCGAGGGTGGTGGTGCAGCAACAACGCGCCATTTGGTCGTTGTTGGGTCGATGGAGAGTAGACAACAAGCCCACACCGAGCTCTCTAATCAATTTTAAGATTTTCATAAATATTTTTTAAGCATTACAAATAAGAGAGCAATGTTTACAATTATGTTAATACAAATAATGTTAAAAACGTCATTTGCATTATTCGGTCTCTATACGTTTTGATAATCACAAAATATAAAAACACGATACATAAAACTACATTTAATAAGTTTTTAACCAAGGAAAATCGTTTCAACAACATACCGACTACAATGTCACTTCAGGTATGAACAAACACAATACCGACAGATGTGTTTTGAAAGCTTTAAATTTATAATACTAGTTCTACCGATTCCTTAATACACAAAACACATGGGTAAAAGTATAACCCCCGTTTATAGTAAAGAGTTTTGGTAAGACGAGGTCGTTCCACAGGGACTGAGATTGTTCTTATATATCAATTAACTACTCAAAATGAATCTAGAAAGCGTTTGGACAAATTATGCAAAAACTAAGATGAAATTCAAGTATGGGACAAATATGATTACTTGGATAGTTTCTATAACTCAATGATGGTTAATGATGATGATCTCAATGATGGAGAAAGTTCAACCTATGATTAGTTGTTTTCGTCAAAATAACGTTTCACGGATTAACAAATTTGATTCAAGACTTATGTTTGCTAGTACTTGAACAAGTGGTTAACAAGCTCAAGGACTAATTGCAATGCTGAAACTCTATTATTTATAACTTAACAAAAGCGGATTTCTCCATTCAATTGATCAAGATACATAGACATATTTCGAAAACTATATAATACCAATTGAATCTTTCGACCTTTTCCAATTGACAAGTATAATCAAAAGTGATAAACAATGGATAATAAGTTTAGAACATAGCAAGGTTTCAACATAAACAAGAAATCAAGACGAGATCATATCACAACCAATCACTTTATTATATTAACATATCCAAGCAACCACAAAGAGTTTAGCCTAACATGGATTTAGTAATCATGCTTATAGTGATTGATTCATTTGAAATGAGCAAAATACTCCCTGAATTAGTACAATGATGAAGCTACCGTCGCTAGCGATCACTATAATAATACAAAGGTAGCACTTCAACGTATTGGAACTTTGACTTCACTTGATCACACCAATTGTTGTAATTCGAGATAAAAGAGTTATCAGAGCCTTGGTAATAGTTGGGATGAGAGTTGTGTCCAAATGAGACGGATTGAGTCTCTGTTTATAGGATAGCAGTGACTGATCAGATTCTGAAGTATGCCGCTCTTGGAGTAAGATCGGCGGGCTTCACTTGCGATACCGGGGGATTTAGCTAAAAACACCGGCGGGCTTCAATAGATTTCTTGGCACCAAAGGGTCATTAATTGAACTGAAGACCGGCGTACTTTGCTTTTAAGATCGCCGCACTTTATTATGCTGACTCAGATTTGTACAAGACTTATTACGCCCCCGTAACCGGCGTACTTTTATAGAAAAGGCGGCGTGCTTTTATACTTTGGCAGGCAAAACTTTGCTCTAGCATACATATGGCTTAGATGTATACTCTTTATCTTGGTTCTTGAAGTTCTTTGTCGATTGGACCTGAAATGTATTTTCATGCAATTAAGTATCGAAAGTCCATAGAATCTATTAAGAAACTAACAAATAACGCTATATAAAATATGTATAATTCGAGCGTCATCAAATCCCTCCACACTTGGCTATTGCTTGCCCCCACGCAATGTAAGCGAACAAAATAGATTTTAAGATTTGATAGATTAAACTTTGAAGGAGATTTATTTGTTAGAGACAAAGACATTTATATTTTCGGCATCAATACATAACTAGATCACCTCACACAGGAATTATTTTGATTCACACAATTTTGCTCATAAAGGGTGATTATGTGGGAACACTCAATTTGCACAAACGTAAAGCATAAAACTACCGTATGCTTGTACAAGATACATAAACATAACCGTTGTGGCGTGAGCACCAAACAAATACATCAAAAGAAGGCAAAACAAAGGGTTTTATTTGTTTTTGGGAAACGGGGATAATTTGGATAGTTTTTTGAGAGATATAAATAGCAAAAATGTCCACTGATTCTGACTACCGCTAGCCACAATCACAACTTTCACTTAACTTTGCTAGGCATATACTTTTTCTTGCCTTTATTCTTCACTTTTTTCGATATTGACTTTTCTTTCTTTCATTGAACTTTTTCTTTAACATATCAGTGACTAGCGAATAGTAAGGACTTTGCTTAATATTTCTTTGATTTTCTTTCATATTGATGGGTTTATGGAGGTGTTATGGAGTACCAAGGATAGTTGGAACATGAGATAGAGATAAGACTGATTTGGGTTGTATATCTTGTCTCTTAATCACATATACCTGTCTATAAATTAACCTCACTGCGGTTTAGTAAACGATATACATGCACAAGTTCTAGAGTTAAAATGAATTACCGGCACACTTATATAATATGAAACAGGAAGTACAAAAGATCATACACTTCATAAGAAGGCTAAGAATATTCTCACAATTTAGTGGGTTTTTGCATGTGCTAGATATGTGTTGACTTGCCTTGCTAGAGCAATTTTTACTGAAATTTCTAATATCAATACCTAAAATTTTGAAAAATTGTGGAACAAGCAATAGTGCAGAATTACGCTCGATTTGACCTATTTGTCCCCCCCCCTCCACACTTAAGTTGAACATTGACCTCAATGTGAAAGACTGATAAAATACAAAATAGGAAAAATCGAGATAAGAGGAACAAAACTTCCTGGGGCTATCAATGGAAGTTGACGTATGAAACTCCGCTCCTTGCATTCATAAGACAAAAAACCTGCAAAAATAATTACAAACAAGAAAATATATATATATATATATATATATATATATATATATAATATATATATATATATATATATATATATATATATATATATATATATATATATATTTTTTTTTTTTCTTTCACAACCAACGGCGACACTTAAATCAAAGTGTGGTGAAAATTTGAGACAACGGGTTGCTTCCCGAGAAGCGCTTGTTTTTTTCTAAGTGTCTCTAGCTAGACTATTCTTTTTGTTGTATTAATTCTTGGGAAAGAAAGGAGTGGTTTCCTCCCTTCTATCATTGTAACTTTCTTCTTCGTGATATAACTTTAGTCGATGGCCATTGACTATGAACGTTTTGCCATCACGTCCATATAATTCAACATATCCGGATGGATAACCATGTTTAACCATATAAGGACCAAGCCATCGTGATCTTAGCTTTGGTTATTTGAATTTGTATTTTGAGTGAAACAGGAGCACTTTATCTCATTTCTTAAATTCTTTACGGATTCGTAACTTACGATCGTGCCAGACTTTGGTTCTTTCTTTGTATAATCGAGAATTTTCGTAAGCATGTAAACGAAATTTGTCTAACTCATGGAGTTGAAACATTCGTTTTTCTCCAGCGGCTATTAAGTCTGCGTTACAATTTTTTATGGCCCAATATGCACGATGTTCAATTTCAAATGGAAAATGGCAAGTTTTTCCATAGATGTGTTTATAAGGTGTGGTTCCAGTGGGTGTTTTATATGCTGTTCTGAAAGCCCACAGAGCATCATCCAACTTTCTTGACCATAAAGCCGGATTGTCTTTCACAGTTTTTTCAAGGTTCCTTTTAGCGCTCTGTTTGTGTTTTCCACTTGTCCACTTGTTTAAGGATGATATGAGGTAGAGAAGCGATGGTTTACACCATATTTCTCCATTGCTTTCTCCATTAGATGATTACAAAAGTGTGTCCCTCTGTCACTAATTAATGCCTTCGGTATTCCGAAGCGACATAATAGTTTATTTAGGAATGTTAGAACAACTCTTGCATCGTTAGTTTGAAGAGCTTGGGCTTCTGCCCATTTTGAGACATAGTCGATAGCTACCAGTATGTATTCAAACTTATGGGATTTTGGGAATGGTCCCATGAAATCTATTCCCCATACGTCAAATATCTCACGTACTTGGATGTAATTTAAAGGCATTTCATCTCTTTTTGTTATATTTCCCCTTTTTTGGCAAGCTTCAAATAGGCGAACTAGAGTATGAGCTTCTTTAAATATCGTTGGCCAATAGAAACCAGATTCTCACACTTTCCTGTCCGTGATGGACGGTCCGTAGTGTCCTCCAGTAGGTCCATGATGACATTCATCTAAAATGGTTCAAGTTTCTGGTCCTGCCACACATCTTCTTATGATCCCATAAGGACATATCTTAAAAAGATGTGGCTCTTCCCAAAAGAAGTTTTTTAGATCAGAAAAGAATTTTTTCTTTTGTTGGTATGTCATCCTTATTTGTAAAACTTTACCAACCAAATAATTTGCGAAGTCTGCAAACCATGGTTCATTTTCTGAATTAATTTCCATTAGTATTTCTTCTGGAAAATTATCATTTATTTCGAGTTCCTGATCACCACCGTCTTGTTTTTCAATTCTAGATAGATGATCTGCTGCAACGTTTTCGGCACCTTTCTTGTCTTTGATCTCTATATCGAATTCTTGCAAGATCAAAACCCATCATATGAGACGAGGTTTGGCATCTAGCTTCTTAAAGAGATATTTTAAGGCTGCATGATCCGTGTAAACAATTATTTTGGATAGAACAAGGTACGATCGAAATTTATCAAATGCAAATACAACAGCCATAAGTTCTTTTTCTGTGATTGTGTAATTTTGTTGGGCTGCATTCAATGTTTTACTTGCAAAGTAGAACGGATGAAAATGCTTCCCATTCCGTTGACCAAGTACGGCTCCAACGGCGCTGTCACTTGCATTACACATTAACTCAAATGGAAGATTCCAATGTGGGCTCGCTATAATGGGTGTGCATGTAAGCTTTTCTTTCAATATTTCAAATTCCATAAGACATTCCTCATTAAATTCAAATGGGACAT
Source organism: Artemisia tridentata subsp. tridentata (assembly GCA_021014915.2). Classification (NCBI taxonomy): domain Eukaryota; kingdom Viridiplantae; phylum Streptophyta; class Magnoliopsida; order Asterales; family Asteraceae; genus Artemisia; species Artemisia tridentata. Next base: position 266,978,631 of record CP139509.1, on the reverse strand, counting down.
CTTTTTCAAGAAGTTTAGTCAGAGGTTTAGTTATCTTGGAGAAATCTTTAATGAATCGTCGGTAAAAACCGGCATGCCCTAAAAAACTTCTAATACCTTTGATATTAGTAGGTGGTGGAAGTTTGGATATGATTTCGATTTTTGCTTTGTCAACTTCTAGTCCTGCTCCGGACACTTTGTGTCCGAGCACAATTCCTTCTTTGACCATGAAGTGACATTTCTCCCAATTTAGAACTAAATTGGCTTCTTCTCATCGTTTAAGCATTTTGCTTAAATTGACAAGACAAATTTGAAATGAATTTCCAAAGACAGAAAAATCGTCCATGAAAATTTCCATAGATTCTTCAATCGTGTCATGGAATATAGAAATCATACATCTTTGAAAGGTAGTATGAGCATTGCAGAAACCGAAAGGCATTCGTCGGTAAGCATATGTTTCGAAAGGACATGTGAATGTTGTTTTTTCTTAATCTAGTGGATCGATAGGAATTTGAAAGTAGCCAGAGAAACCATCGAGGAAACAAAAGTATTCATTCCCTGCTAGTCTTTCTAACATTTGATCCATGAAAGGTAGGAGAAAATGATCTTTGGCAGTAGCCTCATTGAGTTTTCGGTAGTCTATACAAATACGCCACCGAGTGACAGTTCTAGTTGAAACTAGCTCGTCTTTTTCATTTGTTACCACAGTTATACCACCTTTCTTTGGTACACAATGAATTGGACTAACCCATGGGCTATCAGTGATTGGGGTATATTATTCCTGCATCGAGGAGTTTTGTTACTTCCTTTTTTACTACTTCTTGCATATTAGGATTAAGTCTTTGTTTTTGAACAGCAGGTTTCTTGTCCTCTAGCATTTGAATTTTATGTTTGCAAAATGAAGGACAGATTCCAGGAATATCTGAGGTTTTCCAAGCGAAGGCTCATTTACGATTTTTGAGAACAGTGAGTAAGTATGTTTTATTCTTGTCTGAGAGTTCGGATGATATGATGACAGGAAGTAAGGATGTTCCTTCTAGAAAAGCATATTCAAGATGTTTAGGAAGTGGTCTGAGTTCAAGATCAGTTGGTGGTTCTTCTAGAGATTTTTTAACTTTGTGATTTGTATTGAAGGTAATTATTTCGAATATGATTTTTTCTTCATCATCTGTTTCAATCTTTTCGATATTCATGGCTATGAATTCGTCAAACTCTGCATAGAGTTTTTCTTCGAGAATTGTTCTTTTGATGGTATGGAGAATTTCAATTCCTTCGTTAAGCAAGATGTCAAAATCTTCTTCAAGAATTTTGTCAATAACATCAATGATGAAACATGTGTCATCATTAGAGTAGGAATGCTTCATGGCTGAATCGATTGAAAAGGATATTATATCATCACCAACTCTGAGATTAAGTTTCTTTTGTTTGACCCGAATTATTGCATCAACGGTATGCAAGAATGGTCTTCCTAAGCTTAGAGGGACTTTGCTGTCTTCCTCCATTTCCAGGATAACAAAATCTACTGGGAAAGTGAATTTACCAACTTCAACTAGCATGTTTTCTCCTATCCCCACAGGATTTTGAAAAGATCGATCTGCTAATCGAACACTCATTTTGGTATGTTTGAGAGTTTCTAGAGAGAGTTTGGCATATAGAGAATATGGCATAAGATTTATACTTGCGGCAAGATCGGCCAAGGCGTTGCAAGAAAATGTTTTGCCAAAATTACAAGGAATCAGGAAACTTCCAGGATCTCCTAGTTTAGGTGAAACTTTGTTTTGGATTATTGCTAAAGATTCATCGCTTAGAAAGGCTGCAGAAATTTGTTTTGCCAAAAGTGTTGTATAAGGTTCGAGCCTCGGTATGGCCAAGTTTGGCCTTTAAATATTGCGTTTCTTTGGGTTCTGATAAAAATCACCAGGCGATGTTCCCCCCCTCCCTTCTTTGATTACACGACAACACAACTAACAAACACTAAAACCTTTCTTTTTTTTTTGGTAAGCCTGATCTTCATAACTTCTTCAGTGTATGTAAAAATTGATTATGTTAAAAATTTAGTCTATATGGTGACCAATATATATTCTGAAAAACAATAATAACCAAGTACTTTTACCATCACGTGGACTGCACATAATCTTTTCAAAATCTGATTACTATTACCCGGTCGACTGTTCTTAAATAAAACCCTTCCTAACCACTTGATAGTTTAACATTCCACATGTCACAAACTCGCAAAAACAACGTTATCAGTGTAATACCAATTTAGAGAATTAGAGCTTGCACCATGTACATTTATAACAATGCATTTTTTTCAAAAGGTATAACAATTTTTCATAGAAGTGTATTTGTTGGTCCCTTTACACGATTAGAGTTAACTAGAAATTTAATCTATTTGTGTTAATGACTAATACAATGTTTAAGGATAATTCTAATAGTTATAAAACGTGAATATAAAAACAACAATATTTTTCAACGTTTAAATTCTTATTAGAAATAATTCCAAGAATCTATACCCAAGTGTTTTGCGGAACAAACACTTGGGATTGAATAGACAAGGGTATGGGGTGTCTCCTATCGAAACTCAAGTTTTGCTTGAGTGGTAACAATATACCTACTGAGCTATCTCAGTGAGTTGTATACTCTTTGTAGGAGAGAAGTTCCTTTGTAAAAGTTCAAGACTTTAAATATACAAAGCACACTTTAACTTCTCTCCCATCTGATCTATTTATACACAAGTAATCTAAGTATAAGTGATTAAATATAATACAAGTTGTTGAGGTTGCGTGTCTGACAATTACAAATAGTAATTGTCCATTTCCAAGAACCAATAGGAAAGGGCTAATAAGACTTTGGGAGTTGTTGGCTGACACTCCATGACTTTTAGCCGCAATAGGGAAGGTTGGATCTGACAAGAGAAGAGTGTTGGGCTGACACTATTATCTTCTCAGATCTTTTCCCTATTGTTCCCGCCTTTTCTTCAGGCGTTGGTTCCTTAGTCCTTCAATCACTTTGTTGGTTGAGGAGACTGGGGTTCAGTGAGTTCTTGTCCAACACTCACTGAACCATCATCTTCTTCTTTGGCTTAAGTCCTACTCAGGGAGTACCGCCTTCCTGAGTAGTGAATCCTTCTTCTTCTTGAATTCGCCTTAAGCATCCTGAAGATGACTCACTGAGAGGCTGTTCTCTCAGTGACTTGAATTGTTCTCGGTTTAAGTTAACACTTAGTTAATTTGTGTCCAAATCATGTTTGAAGCATTCTTGGGTTTTTCATGACCCAACAATCTTCCCCTATTTGGATATAAATTATTCCTAAGTATTTTGATCATATATGAGTGAGCTAAAGACTTCTACTCATACTGAATGTACTAGAATGTAAATAAGGACACTGAAATAATAAAAACATCATCTTATTGATATCATTTACAAGTCCTAACAAAACTAAGTACATAAGGGATAGTGGTGGGTATTCAGGCAGGTCATCAGTTCAACTTGATTCCAAGGGCTTCAAGCTTGGGCTTCTTTGACTGCAGCTCATGTTGGTCGGGATGTTCATTGATTTTTCTTTTCAGGTCTTGACAAAACCTCACATTTTCAGGACTCTTGAGTGGAGAGGCCATCATTAGAAAGCCAAGCATTGCTTTAATCCCTGACAAATCTATATCACTCCACCTCTGGAAGGCTTTGTCACCGAACTCATCAATGAAGAACAAACCTCTTTCAGGCTGTTCAATGACCATATTGTTCCTGAAAGGAACACCTTCAGGGAGAGCCCTATTGCAGTCAAGACCAGGAATCTTGATCTCAGGCTCAACTTCTATCTTCTTTCTTTTCCTTGAAGAAGACTGAGAGGGAGCAGGTTGTGCAGATTCAGGAAGAAGAGATGGAATGCCAAGTTCCTGAGGTGCTGCTGCCAATCTTTCGTACCTCAGACTCAAAGACTTCATCAGATTAGGGACCACAACATTTGATTTCTTTGCTATTAATGGACCCAACTCATCCAATTCAGTGATCCCGAAGTCAGCGAATCTGAAAGGTTTATGAACATCAAAGTTTCTCATGTCAGCACCTCTGTAGACAGTGACAACGGCAGGATTGGTGTTTCTTTGAATATGAACATCAGTGATTGGTTCTGGCTTCAACCTTTCAGTCATATACCACTGATATTTCTTAATCCTGTTCTGCCTGATCTCTTCAGCCCATTTATTTCTTTCTTCCCTTTTCTGCCTGAGAGTGGTCATCTCCTCAGACTTAGCTTTCACAAAGGTCATACCACCTTCTCTTCCTGAGAGATCCTTAGCCTCAAGACCAATTTTCTCAGCCTCTTCATGAACAACCTTAATTATTGCAGGCTTGCTCGCCTTCTCTTCCTCCTTTAACTTCTTCTTTGCTTCCTCTTCCTGAAGATAAGCACTGAGTTCATCAGCTGAGAAGTGGTAAAGAACTCCATCAATTTCATATGGGATCCTGAGTGGTGATTCAGGATCCTTTGCAACCGAGATCGGTGCTGGTTGAGGCTCAGGTTCAGTAAGGATGCCTTTGCCTTTATCTTGATGGGAGGAAGAGGCTTCAGGAATCTCCCCCTCAGTATGAGAAGGAGGTTGTTGGCTTGAGACTCCAGTGTCTTTCTCCCCCTCAACTGTTGCTTGAGCCATTGTGAGAGCAAGAGCTGGAGTCACTGGAGTAGCAGGACCTTTGAAAGCCTGATAGATCTCAGTCATCATTGATTTGATGTTTGAGGTGTCTTTCTGAAGACATGAGATCTGATCAGCCAGAGATGCCTGAGAAGCTTTGTTGATCCCAGTTGAGCTTCACGATCTTATTGATTACTTTAGATAAATCTAAGATAATCGGTATAGAAACTGATCTTAGGTTGTATATCAAATATTATGCGGAAACTAATACTTGATCTTAAGAAGAACGAATTCTCAAACAACACTTCAATATATTAATACGATTGCTCTGAATAGCAATAGGGTTACAAGAAACCTTGAAGTGTAAAACAATACGTATGCTAAGATAATCGATATCTAACTCTAACCCTAGAACCTCCTTTTATAGCGTAAGGAGTCCTAGTCGGTTTACAAGACTTCCTATACAAGAAAAATATTCATACGTATCTTTTCTATATTTATCCTTAACATACTATACATATCTAATAAGCAGCAGAGTAAATCTTCTAGCAGCAGAGTCTTCGTGAGCTAGCAGCAGAGTTACACTATGCCTATTATCCAAAACAGCAGAGTTATCAAAACAGCAGAGTTAATACACTAATCAGCAGAGTCACATAACTATCCAACAGAGTTATGTTTCTCGTATCAGCAGCATTTTAGACCCAACAATCCTCCCCTAAACTTGATATTTTTCTTCAAAAATCATCAAGTTTCCTTAAATTAAGATAATCACCAAGAGGATGCTTCCAAACACTTTACTGTTTTGAAACCTTTGATTCCAGCAACTTTTTATATTTCTCAATCAGTTCTGTTGCTTGATTGTCTGCACCAAATGGTCTTTGTAATGTCAACTTACCAGGCTGCAACATTTGATACAGAATAGATGTACTGTTGTTGATGACATAATCCTTCTCCACAAGCATATACACAGTCACACCTATGCATGATAAGACATGAACTCCACAAGATTGATATAAATACCATTTCTGAACTGTGGAACTCAGTAACTTCTTCCATTCAATACTCCTCTCATCTGGTTCAAACATGTTCTTCAAGTTGTAATAATTTAGTCTCTCATACACTACCTCTGGTCGAGTATCACCATAATTCTTCTTATAAAGGTTCCAGAGTTGAGTAATATCATCCCTATCCATGTAGTGTACCATCTGAGAAAAACTAATATACCCCACATTTGAACCATTTGATCTTCTAATTACCCAGCATACTTGACCATCACTTAGAACTTCATGTGAATAGGAAATGATTGGATATTTTACTGATAAAGGAACTTCATTAAGTAACTCAGGCTCTTCTTGAGGTTCATGAACTGTGAGATGCATAATTCCTTGCATATCATCTGCAGTCACTTCTTCTTTCCCTGAATCACTACTCTCTTTCTCCTCTTTATCCGAATCACTCATCACTACTGACTGTGTTCTTCTCTTCTTCCTACCCACCTGCTTCACTTTCCTCCTATATCTCTTTGTACCAGCAGAGGGTTCAGTCATAATTTCAGCTTCAACAACAATTTCTTTCTCCTTTTCAACATCAGATACTATGGGCTTTGAAACACTTCCACTCCCAGATGCTTTCATACTGTCAGATCCCATAACTTCTGGATTTCTCTTCTTCTCAGAAACTTTTCTTGGATTTAACTTAGCATAAGTTTCATAAAATTCCTTTTCAATTAAGTGATCTGACTTTCCTTTGAAATCCTTCATCTGATAGCCTCTTGCATTCTTCAAATAGTACTTCATGTCATTTACCAATGCTTTCCTTGAAGATGACTTTTGTTTATAACCATGCTTCTGTGCATCTTCAATCCTCTTAGTCAACTCCTCCCACTTAGCTAATCCATTCTTTTTAAGAATAAAATCAACAAGCTCTTTTGTCTTTTCACTTCCATCTAACTGCTCATCATTAGTTATCAAGAAAGCTTCTCCTCTAACAATCATATCAGAATCAACAAAATACTGCAATTGTTCATCAAATTCTTCTTGACTAACTTCTTTAAATGTAGAGCTGTCCATAAATTCAAACTGATTTCCTTCCTCTTCAGCTGCAACTCTTCTTGCATATTCTTCATCTTGAGCAATTTGAGCTTGTTCATCAGCCAACTTTTGCATCCTTTCAAACTTTTCACTTGATTCAGCAGCAGGTTGTTGTGATTGTGTGGGTGTTTTAGCTTCTTTGTTCATGTTCAGCAACACTTGAGCTAAAGTCATCTGTTCATCATCTGAATCAGCAGAGTTCTTTACTCCAGCAAAGTCCTTTACTCCTTCACTCTGCTCAGTCTCATTAGCAGGAACCTTTAACCCATCAGCAGAGTTGTTTGCATCAGCAGAATGTTCTGCATCAGCAGAGTCAACCTTTCCACTCTCATCACCAACATTTTCAACAAAATCTTTAACAACCTCCCCTGAACCCATTACACCTTCCTGATCCTGATCATTCACTTGAGCCTCCTGATCATTCCTCCCCTGTTTGGAAGCATCCTCTTCCAAACTTGGTTTGGAACTCGTCTTTAGCCTCCCCTCAAGGTGTGTAACCCTTAGCTTAAGCCTCCTTATTTCAGCACCTTGAGTAGCTTTAACTTTCTTTAACTCCTTGCGAAGACCAAGGACCTCCTTTGACAATTTCGTACAATTTTCCGTCAATTCTTTCAATTGTTTCATGATATCCTCACAACTTCGGTCTGTGTAACCTGACCCGAGAGGTTGATCATTGGAATTGACATTATGTACTGGTGTTTTAACCATCAAATCCTCATTGTCATGTTCAATACTAGCATCAACACTTCGACCTGTGTGACCTGGTCCGAGAGGTGTATCATTTGCAATGTCAATATGTACATTAGTATCCATCAATTCAATAGTTTCATCTCTGTCCTCATCACTTCGAGATGTATTACCTTCTCCGAGAGGTGAATCTTGGGACAAAAACTCAGTCTCATCCCTAGGATGAACATCTGAGCCCCCCATATTAGCCATTTGGCTGGGGTTTCCATCAGTTGTATCAGGTTCCTGAGAACCTTCCACAAAAGATGTTGCCATGGTTGAGGTCTTAATTATGTTAACACTGTCCTGTTCAACTACTAAGTTGGAAACAGTAGTGCCAGCCTCTTCCATCATGGTACCTCCACCACCTGTACCAGCCTCATCTGCTACCATACTGACATTGGCCTGAGGATGCACAATGTCCTCTTGTGAATTCCTAGGTGATTGGATAGGTTGTGGTTCAGTGAAAGATGATTCATTTAAGTTTGTAGATGAGGATGTGTGATGGGAAGCTGTGGGTGTTCCAGCCTCTTCATCCTCATTCACTGCAGCCAATACATTCAAGATATGCTCAGATAAGGGAGTTATAACACCAGAAAATCCTTTCCCATTCTTCTTTAAAAATGCAAAAATCTTGATGGCCATTCTACTACAGGGCTCAATTTGTGTATGCCTCAAAGGTTCCCTTAGTTGTCTGTTTATTATAAGTTGTAGAAACCTTGGGTACAAGTAAAACTTCTTCTTGATAAATTTCTTCATCCCCTCAAATATCATAGACGAAAAATCATAGGGCTGCCCTGTGGCTAAACACACTAAAGCCATTGCTTGAGAAGCATTAAACTCACTCCATCCACCTATTTTGGGAAACAAGCAGTGTTGTAGAGTATGCAGTAAAAACTTCCAATGGGGACACAGACGACCTTTCAAAAATGTTCCACTATTCTCAGGTCTCTCATATCCAAAAGTCTCAAGCTCAGTCATAACTACGTCTGGGGTAATAGTAGAGGGTGTTGGGGTGCCTGATAAGCGCAAACTTCTCTTAATTGTTGTTTCACTAACTACAATATCTTCCCCATCTACACTACCTATCAATCGTTCCTCACCATCTAGTACATCCAACCTAACAGTTGACCAAAATTGCTTCATATGTGATTTGTAAATGGTAGGAGCAACTGTTAATACATACCTTAACTTAGACGAACCCAGAAAATCCATAACTTCATAAAATCCATCCGCTGCAGTAACCTTACTGAGAAATGCTATCTGATTGTGTTCATCCGGAAACGTTCTTCAAGCCATTTGATTTGGGGGTTTTGGGTGAAATGATATGAATTGATGTTCTTGAGGATAGTCGAATGTAATTCTTGAGCAATTAAAATGTAATGAGATCAAATTGGTGAAAGATACCGTTTTGATTCAATTAGGTTTAAGAACGCGCCAAAAGTTACAGTTTGACCCTTCAACTTTCAAACTCATCAGCAGAGTTATGAAAGTGTTGACCGAAAGTCAACATTCCCAAAATCTGTAATATCACCTCCTTAAATACAATACCAACCCCACATTTAACTCCATAAATCCTTAATCACTAAATCAAATCCCCAATTCAAAACCCTAACTCCAATAACAATCAAATCATGAGTTCTTCAAAAACTCCAATCATCGAAATATCTTCAGATTCATCATCCGATGACTCACAAGGTTGGGCTAGTTACTTTCCTAAGAATGCATCAACATCACAACAAAAAGGAAAAGCAGTCATGGAAGATTCATACTGAGATCTACTCCCATCAACACCATCGTCGTTTGAAGATTCAAGTGATGAGGAAACAGCAAATTGGCCTGGGAAACAGCAAGGTTGGCCGAAATCAATGACCTACTACCAAGGGGCCTGGGAAATCATCCCTCCAAAACATCCAATAACCGCTGAACTGCAGAAGCAAATGGAGAAAGCCGCAGCCGACTTTGCAAAGAGTGTCCACATGCCTCATCCAAAGCCAAGTCCGGTTGAGCAGAAACCTCCAGTTCCAAAGAAAAAGAAGCAGCAGAAGAAAGCAGCTCCCTCTACCAGTCAGCAGCAGGATCCACCACCACGTCCAGTGGTACTTGCACTCCCCTGTCCAAGGGTGTTTGAAGCAATGGGCACTAGGGGACCTCGTAGCAAGGTCATGCCTGACTTTGCTAAGATTTAGGTTGTGAATCTTTGTAGCTTGATGTCTTTTGATCTTTCCTTTTGAACAGAATGAATGTATGATGTACTTATGCCTTTTGAATCAATGAACTTCCTCTGTTTATGTTTTACTTGATTGTGTATGGATATGTATCTGCAAAAGGTTAGTAGCAAACAACAAACACAAGCAAGAATATTCCAAAATAGCAGCAGAGTAGGCATAATATACAACTAAACAACAGAGTTGAGAGAACTGCTGCTATGTTTATTTCCTTGTTGCCCAGCAACATCTGACTCTGTAGTCCATTCCTTATCATCATTCTTGACATCATGAGAAGGTTCATCATCACCTTCTACATTAATCTTTGGAACTTCCTTATGAACAGCAGCATCATCTGAACTTTTTCCTTCTTTATCAGTTGGTGTGAAGTACTGATCAAACTTGCTTCTTTTAATCAAAACAAACTCCTCTGCAGGCTCATCCTTCTTTGCTTGTGTACCTGCATTAGTGTTAGTTTGTGTACCTGCAGACATGTTAGTAGTACCTGCAATGACTGGTTGATAATTCATACTCTTGGTTAAAGAATCAATATCAAACATCCACTCAGGACCTTTTCCTTCAACATTAGGTGTGGTTTCTCTAATTCTAACATGCAAATTTTCCACCACATGCCCAGTCCTTTGATTGAAAACCCTAAAAGCCTTACTTTCAGTTGAGTATCCAACAAAGTAACCTATGTCTGCTTTCTCACTAAACTTGCCTAAGTGGTCAATGGTGTTTAAGATAGTGACAGGACACCCAAATGGTCTAAAGAAATCAATCAGTGGTTTCCTACCATGCAATAACTCATAAGGGGTCTTATTGTGAGGTTTAACTATCTTAGTTCTATTTTGCACATAGCAAGCAGTGTTGACTGCTTCAGCCAAAAAGATAGTGGGTAACTTAGACTCTGACAACATAGTCCTAGTAGCTTCAATTAATGTTCTATTTCTCCTCTCAGCCACACCATTTTGCTGAGGAGTTCTAGCCACACTAAATTGTCTAGTTATACCCTTTTCCTCACAGAACTGATTCATTACTTGATTCTTAAACTCAGTTCCATTGTCACATCTGATGATCTTAACCTTGTGATTAAATAGGTTTTCTATCCTAGTAATAAAAGCCTTAAGAATACCAGGAGTCTCATTCTTAGTAGCTAGGAAGAATACCCAAGTGAACCTACTAAAATCATCAGTAACCACTAAGCCATACATCTTTTTGTTCAAACTATGCACATAAGTAGGTCCAAATAAGTCCATGTGTAACATAAACAAAGGTTCAGTTATAGAATTCACCAATTTGGACTTACAAGATGCTCTATGTTGTTTTCCCATTTGACAAGCAACACATACTTCAGGATTCTCAAAACTCTTTGAAGGTAATCCTCTGACCAAGTTCCCTTTCACCAACTTGTTGATAGCCTTGTAGTTCAGATGTCCAAGCCTTTTGTGCCATAGTTTGGATTCATCAATAGTGGCTTTGGCAAACAGACAAGTTAAATCTCTTTTGAGAATAATGTTCTTTATGTCCACACTGTATATGTTGTCATTTCTAGGGACTTTAAGAAGTACTAATTTGTCAACAGGTATCTTAAAGTCGGGAGATAAGACAAGACATTCAGTGTCTGTAAAAAGAACAAAATTCTTTCTGTCACACATTTGTGAGACACTAAAAAGATTGAACTTTAAACCATTCACCAAATACACTTTCTCAAAATCCAATTTTCCAGTTCTGATTATGCCTTTTCCAACAATTTTTCCTCCTTTGGGGTCATTCCCAAAAGCAACATATCCACCATCCAAAGCTTCAAAATTCTCCAAATTGCTTTGGTCTCCTGTCATGTGTGAAGAGCATCCACTATCAAAAATGCATTTATCCTTTAGCTCCTTTTGTAGATTGCCCTGCACAAAGAGTAAGAGAATTAGTTTCTCTTAGGGACCCAAGCCATTACTGACTTGGATCTACCTTGTGCATCAAAGTAGTCAAATTTCTTCAACTGCATTGGTGCACTGCTGTGTCTGAGAACATGATCTAAAACTTTAACTTTTGGTTTCCAGACCCAGCAAGCTGAGGCTTTAACAGCATAAAAATGATTGCCCACAACAGTATCAGTGACAACTTTGGGCAAAACAGCAGAGTCTGCCTTAACAGCAGAGTTTGCCTTATCAGCAGAGTTGACTATTTCCTTCTTTATGGGCACTGTAGGTGCAATAGGAGAGATAACTCTAGAAGTACCATCTCTCATCAGAACTTCCTTGGGAACCATGTTTCTTTTGGGGTGAGGGTGAGTCTTTCTAGCAAATTTTCTATGGTTCACCCTAGTGTATTGGTTCCAAGCTGGTTTCTTATAGCACTCATCTTGCAGATGTTCAAAACTACCACAACAATAACATGCCTTTTTAAGTAATTGAAAATCAGTACTAATTTGTGTGAAACTAGGTTATTCCAATTTCTCTGGTTTCCCCTAGGCAAGTTATTTGTTCTTTTAGGATATACTCTAGGTGTGTTTTCATACTCAGCCATCTTCCTAGAGATACCTTTACCAAACCTAGGCTTAACAAAATCAACCCTTTTAGCCCTAGGTACTTTTGTTTCAACAACAGTAGGAATTTCTTCCTTTTTGTTCTTAGAGGTTGAATCAGATTCTACTTCATCATCATCACTGTCAGACACCCAATCTTCAATCAGGGGTGCTTGTTCATACTTCTTTACCTCAACCTTAGGTGACTCTAATTCTTTTTCACTAGTTTCAACTACAGGTTTACTAGTTGCACCTACAGGTGTGGCTCCAGACTCAGATATGAAAGTTAGTGTCCTAGTAGGAGGGGTATTGGCACTAAGCTTTGTAGGGTGAGCAACAGCATTATATCCTATACCATTAAAGTGTCTTCCTAATGGTTTACTGAGAATGTCAGTGGCAAATTGTTGTTTTTCCACCCTAACAATGTGTTTTTCAGTCTCACTTTTAGCTAAATCTCTAGCCTGTTCAGCCTCTCCTACTTTTTCCATAAGAACCTTAATCTCATCATCTTTCTTGATAATTTCATTTTTCAGGATAGTGATCTGATCAAGATATTCAATTTCAACCTTTTTATAAAACTCTAGTTTCTCTTCTAAGTTCTTTAAACCATATTCATAACTAAGATTATCTAGCTTAAGTGTTTCATTTTCCATTTTAAGGCTTCCATTGCTAGACTTAAGTATCTCAATTGTATCAGAACATGATTTAAAAGAACAAGATGATTCATTTGATACCTCAGAGTCTGATCCAGAAGAAGAATAGGCCATGAGAGCAAAATGCTGTACTTCAGGATCTTCTTCAGCTATCAATGCACAATTTGGACCATCCTCAGCAAGATCACTCCAATCAAAATCACCTAACCCATCACATGATACCATAGCAGTAGTAGAATTTGGCTCTTCATCAGCAGACTTCTTGAAATTTTCATTGCTTCTTTTTGGTGCTTTGCATTCTCTTGCAAAGTGTCCCTTCTTTCTGCAATTAAAACATTCAGCCTTTGACTTGTCAAATCCCACACTCTTGTTCCTTCTGAACTTCATCTCTTTCCCAGTGCGCTTAAGAAACCTTCTTGCCCTCATAGTAAGCATTGCAAATTGCCATTGCATATCGATCTCCTCAACATCATCAGGATCAAGTTCATCCAGATCTTGAGGCATGACTGAAGTACTTGTAGTAAGTTCAGCCAAATAAGCACAAATTGCAGCATCACTGATGGTGTTGGTGTTAGCAGAGTCAGCAGCAGAGACATGTGAACCAACAGCAGGAGCAAAAGCACCACCAGCAGAGTGCTGTTCTTGATGTCTACCAGTATTCTTGCTGTTTGAGGAAACAAAAGCAAGATTATTTGTGGTAGAAGATAAACTTGACAATCCTTTCACTTCAGATTCATAAACCTTCAAGTTGTTGTACAGATCGTCCAATGTCATAGTATCAAAATCTTCCTTGTGCCTCCAAACCACTGTATGAGTGTTCCATTCAGAAGATAGACTTCTCAGAAACTTTAGATTAACATCTTCTTGAGATGGTTCAATCTTCAAAAGAGCCATCTGACTGGTTAACTTATGAAGTCGATCATAGGTTCCCTCAATGTTCTCAGAACCCAAAGCAGAAAAAGTCTCAAACTGGTGCTTCAGTAGATTCTTTCTTGATTTCTTGGTAGCCTCATTCCCACCAAATCGAAGTTCAATTGCTTCCCACAACTCCTTAGCAGACTCAAGATGATTAAAACTCAATTGATAATCATTAGGTATTCCCATCATGAGAATACTGTGAGCCTTAACCTCCAATTTTCTCTGTGCTTTCTCCTCACTTGTCTTGAGAGTCAAGACTGATCCAGTAGCAGTCTTGGTTTGTACCTTGTCGCCTTCAAGAACAACATCCCAAAGTGAGTATCAACCATTCGCATGTATTGTTGCATCCTCATCTTCCAGATCTCATACTCTCCAGTCTTGAGCATGGGAACTCTTGATGCAGTAATCATGTGTGTTGAATCGGAATCCATTGCTTACTTTGATGATTAGCAGATCTTGTATTCAGAAATTCTTCTTGGTACCAGTTTCTAGATCACAAGCTCTGATACCACTTGTTGATCCCAGTTGAGCTTCACGATCTTATTGATTACTTTAGATAAATCTAAGATAATCGGTATAGAAACTGATCTTAGGTTGTATATCAAATATTATGCGGAAACTAATACTTGATCTTAAGAAGAACGAATTCTCAAACAACACTTCAATATATTAATACGATTGCTCTGAATAGCAATAGGGTTACAAGAAACCTTGAAGTGTAAAACAATACGTATGCTAAGATAATCGATATCTAACTCTAACCCTAGAACCTCCTTTTATAGCGTAAGGAGTCCTAGTCGGTTTACAAGACTTCCTATACAAGAAAAATATTCATACGTATCTTTTCTATATTTATCCTTAACATACTATACATATCTAATAAGCAGCAGAGTCTTCGTGAGCTAGCAGCAGAGTTACACTATGCCTATTATCCAAAACAGCAGAGTTATCAAAAAAGCAGAGTTAATACACTAATCAGCAGAGTCACATAACTATCCAACAGAGTTATGTTTCTCGTATCAGCAGCATTTTAGACCCAACAAGCTTCGATGCCTGACATCTTTGACCCAAGAGACCATGCCAAGGATGTTGAAGATTGTGCCCAAGTACCAAGATGTTTTTCCTGAAGACCCATGGAAGTCCTGATTGAGTCCAAGGAAGTAGTAAGACCTTGAAGCTTAGAATCCTTCAGTAAGCTGAGAAGATCACTGATTTCAGCTGACTGCTTCTGATAAGTCTCAGCAGCCTGAAGGACCTTTTCAGTGAGTACGGGGTCATCCTTGACAGCTGACTGAATAGTTCCAAGGCTGTTGGTGATGCCTTCAAGAGTAAGATTGAACTTCTGGAAATGAAGATCAATAGCTGTCAGGGAGTGTTTGGTGTCTGATTGGATTTCGATCACATCATCATGAAAAGTTTCAACATCTGCCTTCAGGTTGGCATAGTGAACAGCAGCTTCAGTGTGATGATCAAACATCTCATCAGTGAGACCAGTGAAAAGAGCTCTGTTGGTCTTCAGTAGGAATTTGACCAATGTTCTTTCAGTGAGGGGAAGAGAGTTGTCATACTTTTTGAGGATGTCCCCTGTACCAGAAGAATCAGAAGACTGAGAACCAGACTTTTCACTTTGGCTTGGAGATGACTGATGTGATTGTTCAGGTTGTTCAAGTTGTATATCAGTTTCCATATCCTCACCTGCCTCAAACATTTCCTCTTCACTCTCTTCCCTGAGCTCTTCATCAGACTCCATAAAAGCCTGAAAGTCCCCCATGGACTCAATACCCAAAAAATCAACCGGCTCCTCTTTATAAAAAGACTTGCCTTCGGTTTGGTCAGGTCCTGACCCTGTTCTCATAATAACTGAGTGGGTTTGCTCAGCCTGACTAGCCATAATAACTGGGATAGCACCAGCCTGGCTTTTGGGGGCAGTTCCTGAGAGACTGGATCCGCCTGAGGGGTTGATGGGTTCCATATCAGCGGGTTGTTTCTTTCCCTCTGAGTCTTTGTCCCCCTTAGCACCTTCAACTACTGATGGGTGCTTTCCAGTAGTATCACTAGGTACTGATTGTGAAAGTTTGTGGACCCCCTTCCCATCAGGATTGTGCTGTCCTTCAGGGGATTTAGGGTCCTTATCTCCCTGAGATCCTGAGGGTGATTGCTCAGGAACGTTAGCGGGATGTGAATGTTTGTGGGTCCCCTTCTCAGTAAGTTAGTGCTGCCTTACCGAGGATTTAGAACCCTTTCCTCCCTTGGGAACTGATTGTTTTTTGACAGTTCCTTCATCGGGATGTGAGGGGGTGTGGGTCCTCTTCCCAGTAGGGTGGTACAGCCCTACCGAGGATTCAGGACCCTTTTCTCCCTTGGGTACTGATTGTGATTTATCAGTACCTTCATCGGGATGTGAGGGGGGAATGCTTCCTGATCCCTCTGACTTGTGTATGTCAGTTGAACCATGTGGAATGGGTGTGCCCGAGGTCACTGAGGATGATTGCTCAGTGACTTCTGTTGGCCTTTGTTTTGAGGTCAAGAGGGTCTCAGAAATGGGTGTCTCAGAGGTCTCGGCCTTTTTCAACCTCTTTTTAAGGTTGAGTTGGTTTTGAGGATCAGTCTCAGTGGCGAGTGGCTTGGGTCTAACCACCTGGCTGGACTGACCCTTCTTTGTCTTCTTCACCTTTTTGGTCGGTGAAGGAATTGGAGAGATAGCGTCATTACCCTGAATGACTGATTGCATGTATTCAGTCAGGGCAATATGTGTAACCTCACTGATGCTACTTGTGAAGTTTGACTTGTGCAGGACGTCAGGCTTCGTACCTTCTGCATCAGTCCTCACATAGTCAGAACCAAGTAGGTCCTGAAGCACACAGGAAAAAAATCTAGGATAGGACATATGCCTTTGCCTATGTTTTCCTGAGAGCTTAGCAACAAGGTCTCGGAAGATTATTCCTCCGATGTCTATTTTTGTACCCTCAAGGAGACTGAACAACATCAATTGTTGTGAAGAGTTCAACTGCTCCGTAGAGGATTTATTTCCACCCAGGACCTGAATGACAAATGTCATCAGTATCCTCCAAATAGGGTGGAACCATGTTTTGACTACTGGAGCCTTTTCCAGTAAGCCTCCCATAGACGTTGTTGGACGTCTGGGGTCATGGGGTGCAAGAAAGATCAGTTCATTCTTTATGTCCTGATCAGTAGGGTTGGGTGAAAAGGCTTCAGCAAAGTCAAGGCCTGTGGCTTTGATGAATGTTGAGTAGTCAAAGGAGAGGGTTCTACTCCCATTCATCACCGTGAAGGTGATGATTGACTCTTTGGTGTCTTTGGGGCTGGTTGCCACAGCCGTACACCAGAATTCCCTCAAATAGTCATGGTAGATGACTGAGGGGGTGTGGGTGAAAGCCTTTGCAAGAAAACAATTATGAAGATATTTCATAACGTTCTTGTAGGCTGGGTAGATTTGTGGATATGAGAAATTTCCCACCACATTGTTTTTGGTTAGGTCTACACCCTCCAATGTGAAATCCACATTAGGAGCGTATGTCACAGCTTTAGAAGAAGCCATTAGTGGGTAAGTCTGGGTTTGACTAAGGTTAAAGGGTTTCTAAAGCTTAAGAATGCACACACAATTTGTTTTTGAGAATTAAAAATGGCAGAGTTTTGCTTAAGATTCTATAAAAACATGTGTATGTATTCTTCTGGTTGGGGTATTTATAGGAAAGTGGAGATGGGGGTGTTTTGGTCATTTGAGAAATCTTAATTTATTCAAAAAAAATTATTGGAAATTGTTTTGAATAATATGTTTTGGGATCCGCATTTAATGCCAACACTCCACTTTCCTGGTTTGGCGCAACAGTCGAAGTGAACAGTTGAGCAGTTCTGCAAAAGTGCAACTTGCAGAGATGAGTCATCACATATTTGAAATGTGATTGGAGAGGCATTTAATGCCAAGTGGGAATGTGGTGGCCCAGAGGTGGAAGCCAGAAAGGCAAAAAGAACAATTATTCTTGAATTAAATATGTGTTCAGTTACCAACCTCGGACATTTACTAACTAGATACTTAGAGCATTTAATTCAGTATTTAATGTCCTTTTCAGGGCCCTGAATGACTCTTCATTCAGTGATAGTTTTTTTTTTCAGGGACTTGGGATTAGTCACTGATGATTCAGGAATATGAAAAGATTCCTGAGAAGCAAGGATTCAGGAACTTGGGTTTAGTTCCTGAACCCTCAAGATTTCAGGAACTTGGGTTTAGTTCCTGAGGTTGAGGATTCAGAGATATTAATTCACTGATGTACACATTGAGTCAGGGACCTGAGGTTTTAAGAATTTACACTTCAGTTTGAAGGATTTCAATCAGTGGACTGCCTTTCTATATCCAACATTCCTAATTCAGCTTTCAACCTTGTGAAAGTTGGTTCGTCCAAAGGTTTGGTGAAGATATCAGCTAACTGATATTCAGTAGGGATGAAGTGTAATTCAATGTCACCATTCATGACATGGTCCCTGATGAAATGATATCTGATATCAATGTGTTTTGTTCTCTGATGAAGAACAGGGTTGTTTGAGATTGCAATTGCACTTGTGTTATCACAAAAGATGGGTACCATCTTGTACTGAATTCCATAGTCACTGAGTTGACTTTTCATCCAGAGTACATTAGCACAACAACTAGCTGCTGCAACATATTCAGCCTCAGCTAAGGACAAGGCAACTGATTGTTGCTTCTTAGCACTCCAACAGACTAATTTCCCACCAAGAATTTGGCAAGAGCCTGAGGTGCTTTTTCTGTCCATGTTGCATCCAGCATAGTCAGAGTCTGAGTATCCTTTGAGATCAAGTCCTGAGCACTTTGGATAGTATAATCCAAGGTTAGGAGTGCCCTTCAGGTACCTGAATATCCTTTTCACAGCAGTGACATGAGATTCTCTTGGGTCAGATTGATATCTGGCACATAGACATACTGAGAATTGGATATCAGGCCTTGATGCAAGTAGATACATCAGTGATCCTATCATTCCTCTAAAGAGAGTTTGATTTACTGGTTTACCAGTTAGATCAGGACCAAGGTTGTTTGGGGGGACCATGGGAGTTTTGACTGAGGCACAGTCACTGAGATCATACTTCTTTCAGTAGATTCTTTACATACTTCTCTTGACTGATAGTGGTTCCTCTATCAGTCTGTTTGATCTGTAGACCAAGGAAGTATGTTAGTTCTCCCATCATGCTCATTTCAAACTTCTTTGCCATTAGTTTTTCAAATTGTTTGCAAAGTTTGAAGCTTGTTGAGCCAAAGATGATGTCATCAACATACACTTGTACTAGTATGACATCATTATTTGTCTTATAGATAAACAATGTGTTGTCTATCTTCCCTCTGACAAATTTGTTTTGGATTAAGAAGGCTGAGAGAGTCTCATACCATGCCCTGGGAGCTTGCTTCAGTCCATAAAGGGCTTTGTTAAGCTTACAGACATGATCAGGAGACTCATGGCTTTCAAATCCAGGAGGTTGCTCAACATAAACTTCTTCTTTCAGTGAACCATTTAAGAATGCACTTTTAACATCCATTTGGTATACCTTGAAGTTCATGTATGTAGCAAAAGCAAGGAAGATCCTGATGGCTTCCATCCTTGCTACTGGTGCAAATGTTTCTTCATAGTCAATGCCTTCTTGTTGATTATAGCCTTTGGCTACAAGTCTGGCTTTGTTTTTAATGACTATGCCATTTTCATCAGTTTTGTTTTTGAATACCCATTTCATGCCAATGACTGAGACATTCTCAGGACATTTGACCAAGGTCATTACCTTGTTTCTGTCAAATTGTTCCAGTTCATCATGCATGGCCTGAACCCAACTTGGATGTTTAAGTGCCTCTTTAACACTTTTGGGTTCAATTGTGGAAATGAAGTCCACAAATAGGCATTCATTGGATGAGGCTGCTCTTAGACTAGTAGCCATGCTCCTGGTGAGCATGCCTTCAGTAGGCTCTCCAATAATATTGACAAGTTCAATGTCCTGAGACCTAGTCCAACTTTCTTGAGGTCCTAGGATACTGATTTGAACTTGTGGAGGCCTGATTGGGTAGAGGGGTTGGTTCTGGAGTAGACACATGATCATTGATTGGATCTTGAGTGTCTATCAGATCACTGAGATTTTTTGGATCTTGAGTATTTTGAACAGGCTGATTGATAACATTAGTGTGTGTATGTGCCTCAACAAACTCAGTGATGGTTGGGTTAGGTAGGTTGTGAGGGATTATGTAATAGGAGAGATTAGCATCATCTTGATACTGAGTAGAAGGATTGTTTTCAGACAGATATTCATCAGGAGGATATCTTGAAGAATTATCAATTCCTATCTCTTCTACTGAGGTAGTTGAGAACCTGATTGCATCAGTGCTCTCATCAAAGGTAACATGAAATATTTCCTCAGTCTGCTGTCTCCTTGTGTTGAACACTTTGAAGGCTTTTGAGACAAGTGAGTATCCCAGGAAGTATCCATCATCAGCTTTTGCATCAAATTTCCCTAGGTGATCCTTGTGATTATGAATAAACACAGGACACCCAAAGACATGAAAGTAGCTGATGTCAGGGATTCTTCCTTTGAATAACTCATATGGGGTTTTCCCATGTCTCTTGACAATTATGGATCTGTTTTGTGTATAACAGGCAGTTTTGACTGCATCAGTCCAAAAATGGTTGGAAAGGACTGATCCACATAGCATTGTCCTAGTAGCTTCAATGAGTGTTCTGTTTTTCCTTTCAGCAACACCATTTTTTCCAGGTTGTATGGAGAGGAAAAGTTTTGGGAAATACCTTTCTCATCACAGAAACATTCAAGTTCATTATTTTTGAACTCAGTCCCATTGTCAGTTCTAATTTGTTTGACCTTAATGTCATTTTGATTTTCAATGTTCCTGACAAAGGACATGATTGTTTCAGCTGCCTGACTCTTTTTGATCAGGAAGAATACCCAGGTGTATCTAGAGTATTCATCCACTATGACCAGAGTATACTTCTCATGGTTAACAGACCTTGGACTGACAGGTCCAAATAGATCCATATGGAGAAGATGTAGGCAGTTCCTGATGGAAAAGTTGGTTTTGGTTTTAAAGGATGCTCTGTGATGTTTACCTTTTTCACAAGCTGAGCATGGTTTAACCTAAGAAAACACAAGAGATGGTAAGCCAAGGACCTTGTTTTGTTTTACAAGATTGTTAATGTTCTTAAAGTTCAGGTGGGTGAGTCTCTTATGCCAGAGCCAGTTGAGTGTATCAGTGGCCTTAGCAAAGAGACAAGTTCCATCCTGAGTTAGACTGGACATGTCTAATACATAAACATCTTGTCTTCTTGGTGCAATGAGGACAATTTCCTTATTTGCATTGAAGATGGTTCCTTGCTTATCATCAAACTGAACTATGTATTTTGCATCACATAGTTGACTGACACTGATCAGATTATACTTAAGACCATTTACATATGTTATCCTAGTAAAGACAATACCATTGCAGTTTACTGAACCATAACCTTCAGTGAGACATGATGAATTATCAGCAAATATCACTTTGGGTCCTGGTTCTTCCACATATTTGTGCAGACACTCCTTAACACCAGTCATGCTCCTTGAACATCCACTGTCTAGATGCCAAACAGGATCCCTGGCATGCTTCTGCACAAATAGTAAACTAGGTCAGTTCTTTCTAGGACTCCATTTCATGGAGGGTTTGGTATTGTAGGTCTTTATGAAAGTATTAATTGATTCATGGTCAGAGGTTGAGTGGACTGAGCTACCACATGTTTTGCATTTGGTTGCAGGGGTAGCCTCAGTAGTCTGAGAGGATTGTTTCATTCCTCTTCTTGACTGAATGACCTTCTCTTTTCCTGAGGATTTCTGAGTGGAACTTCCACTAGATTCACAATGTTTGTCATATTGACAATCCTCAGGGTGGTGGTCATTGAAACCACACAAAGGGCAGGGTGGAAAAGGCTTGGCCTTTTGCTTCTGTTTCTGCTTAGAATCAGAAGGGTAGTTCAGGCACTGAGCCTTAAGTCCTGAAAAGTTTGACATGACTGAGCATTGTTTATGATCAGAGGTCCTGTGATCTTCCTTTTTGCAAATCATGCAATAAAGGACTCTATAGCAATCATCAGTGAGATGATTTGTATAGTTGCATAGCTCACATCTTTTCAGGGGTTTTGTGGGTTTGGGTTTGGTCTTTGAGGAAGTTGGTCTTAGTTCCTTCTTGGATTGAGAAGATTTCTCAGAAGATGCAATCTTCTCTCCTAGCTTCCTGACCATTTCAGCCAACTGATCAAATTTTGAGTCAGGGCTTTGGGTTGTTTCTTCAGAAGGGACTGAAGTTGATGAGTCATCAGTATTTACTGAGACATCAAGGTTTGCTCTCTTCAGAATGGTTGTTCCCCTTCCTGATCTCTCCTTTGGAGAGTGTGGTGAGAAGACCATAGGTGGGAGGCCTAAGTTAGGTGCAGCACCCTGAAGGGTATTTAGTGGAGGAAGTGGAGGGTATGATTCTGATTCAGACTCATTCAAGGACTCAGTGATTGGTTCAGTGAGTTCAAGCTTACTGAGTTTTTCAGTGAGTCCAAGCATATTTTTCAAAGCCTGACTTTCAGGAAGCAAGATCTTTCCAGTCTCAAAGTTTGGTAACTTACTGACTGGGTTGTCCCTGACAATCCAGTCATTTGACTTGGGAAGCAATTCTTGCTCAAAAGATATGCCAGCTGGAACAAAGTTTATTTCATTTTGACACACATATTGGATCAACCATAAGAGGGTCAATGCCAATGGTTTTCTGAGAGATTAATCCCACAGTGTCAAAAACCTTAGGGTTCTTCTTGGTCCAGCTTTGAATGATAGCCTTTTCTTTGTTAAGTTCAGTTTGAAGGACTTGGTTTTGTTTCAAAATCTCAGTGTTCTGAATTTGTAGAGTTATTGTTTCTAGTTTGGCTTGCTTAAGTACAAGCAGTTCATCTCTACATTTGTTCAATTCTGACACAATATTGTTATATTTTGACAACAAGTTAAGCCTTTGTTCCTCAACAAACTTTAAATCAACATAAATATAATTCATGTAAGACTGCCAATCAGAATCATCATCCATAGAAAGTAAAGTATTTACCTTCTTCATGGTGATGTTGACCCACTCTCCATTTCTAGCATGGCCTTTTCCCACAGCCACCTGATCCTCTTCAGAAAGTGCCATCAGTGCACTAACTCTTATCTCCTCATCTGAGGAAACCTCTTCATCATCCCAATCATATGCTTCAGCTATTAAAACCTTGTTCTTTGTCTGAATAGGTTTAGATGTTTGAGCAGCCTGAGGCAATATAGGGTTAGTTTCAAGAAGTGCAAGTTTAGCTTTGATATTCCTATATTTTGTTTCAAAATCCTTTTGACCCTTGTTTTGGAATTGTTGGGTGGACTGAAACATTTTAGGTTGAAACTTGCTAGTTCCTGAAAATTTGTAAGAAGGTTCTGAGATAGTTTTAGAATAACAGTCCCTAGCAAAATGACCCTTTTTACCACATTTAAAGCATTCAGTGGTCTCATTTGCTTTTGATTTTGTAAAGTTGGATTGATTTCTTTTGATGAAACGTTTTGAACTACAAGGAGTGCCCTTTCTTGGAATTCCAAGTTCAGGTCATTCAGGTACTCCTCATCAGTCCTTTCATCAATTTCTTCTTCCAGAATCCTCTTGAATATCCTGCACAACACCATTAGAATAGAAAGCAGTTGATATGGGTGTGGAGGTTAAGGCCTTTTTGGACTCAAAGGCTTTTGAGTCAGGGTATCTCCTTGAGATCAAGTTGTCTTCATAGACAAACTTCCCATAAATTTCAGGGAGCTCAAGGGTCTGAATGTGGTTAGCATTCCTCAGGCCTTGTGAGAAGTTGAGCCACTTCTCAGGGAGACTGTTGACAAAGCCAACATTTGTCTCATGTTTGGACAGTACAACACCATCATTTGATAATTCATTTATCAAAGTCTTGTATCTGGTGTAGGTCTGTGAGAGACTTTCAGAGTCTTTTGCCCTGAAAGTATTATACTCAAGTTTAAGGTCCATGACCCTATTTTCCTTGGTATCTGAGGGACCCTCAAAGCTGTTTACCAAGTCATCCCAAGTTTGCTTGGCTGTTAGACAGTTGATGACTGATTCCATTACATCGTCAGGAAGACATGATATAAGGATGCTTTTCAGGCGTTGGTCTTGATTGACCACCCTCCTCTCATCAATGGTCCATTGGGCCTCAGGCTTGTTTAGCCCTGTGGCTGTCTTAGGGACAAATGGGCCATCCCTGATACAGGTGATGTAGTAGGGTTCCATACCAGTAAGATAGCAAATCATACGCTTCTTCCATTTGCTAAATTTCCCAGCTTCAAGTCTGGGTGCAACAGCGGAGTAGCTGCCACCCTTTTTGTCGACTAGCTGGGGTACATTGATATCAGCCATAGTAGGATCTTGGTTTTAAAAACCTAGAGCACTCTTGGTTTTTAAAAGATTTTATAAACCAGAGGCTCTGATACCACTTGTTGGTCCCTTTACACGATTAGAGTTAACTAGAAAGTTAATCTATTTGTGTTAATGACTAATACAATGTTTAAGGATAATTCTAACAGTTATAAAACGTGAATATAAAAACAACAATATTTTTCAACGTTTAAATTCTTATTAGAAATAATTCCAAGAATCTATACCCAAGTGTTTTGCGGAACAAACACTTGGGATTGAATAGACAAGGGTATGGGGTGTCTCCTATCGAAACTCAAGTTTTGCTTGAGTGGTAACAATATACCCACTGAGCTATCTCAGTGAGTTGTATACTCTTTGTAGGAGAGAAGTTCCTTTGTAAAAGTTCAAGACTTTAAATATACAAAGCACACTTTAACTTCTCTCCCATCGATCTATTTATACACAAGTAATCTAAGTATAAGTGATTAAATATAATACAAGTTGTTGAGGTTGCGTGTCTGACAATTACAAATAGTAATTGTCATTTCCAAGAACCAATAGGAAAGGGCTAATAAGACTTTGGGAGTTGTTGGCTGACACTCCATGACTTTTAGCCGCAATAGGGAAGGTTGGATCTGACAAGAGAAGAGTGTTGGGCAGACACTATTATCTTCTCAGATCTTTTCCCTATTGTTCCCGCCTTTTCTTCTGGCGTTGGTTCCTCAGTCCTTCAATCACTTTGTTGGTTGAGGAGACTGGGGTTCAGTGAGTTCTTGTCCAACACTCACTGAACCATCATCTTCTTCTTTGGCTTAAGTCCTACTCAGGGAGTACCGCCTTCCTGAGTAGTGAATCCTTCTTCTTCTTGAATTCGCCTTAAGCATCCTGAAGATGACTCACTGAGAGGCTGTTCTCTCAGTGACTTGAATTGTTCTTGGTTTAAGTTAACACTTAGTTAATTTGTGTCCAAATCATGTTTGAAGCATTCTTGGGTTTTTCATGACCCAACAGTATTATTTGTGTGTGTCGAGAGGGCAGTTCGGCCAAGCCCAACTCGCAGCCTAACCACGAGCCGATTGGCCCAGCTAGGGTGCGTATAGTTGAGCTGTGTACGGGTTGCGTTTGTGTCGATAGTATTTTGTTTCTTTGCTCTCTTTGCTGTCAGAACTATAACTCAAAACAAATTAAGCACTCTAATGTTAATGGGTCATTTGGTGTTGGACCAACTGGTGAATTGGATGACACAAGCTAACAACCTGTAATATAAATTTTGTATGTACAAGATTCATATGTGTCAAAACCTTACATGATTTATATGTATCTTAGTTGGTGGTTAAAATTATCATTTTTATCTAAGCTCAACGAAACACACTAAAAATTATTAAATTTATTTGATTTTTATAAACAATATATTGCGGTTCATTATTATAATATGGAAATTTTAACTTTTAATCATTTCGGTAACACTAAATGTATTCGCTGATCACTCTCAACTTTCGTAAAAATCCTACACTTAAAGTGCATTTATCAAACAAATAAACGGACAATGAGCAAAATACTGTAAACAAGCATACTTTCTTAAAACATATATAATTATAATATATATATATATATATATATATATATATATATATATATATATATATATATATAATATATATATATATATATAGTTTTCTACCTATTTAAAAATATAAAGGCTTAACTAAAGCCACTACTTAACTACATACTTTTATAGAAACAAACATTTTATACACTTGGCTAAATATATATATGTACTTATAACGACGAGGCTGTTATATTCCGTCAACATCTGATATTCATCGTAATTACTTTTCGTACTCCGTCTTTCAGTTATTTTCAAACCAAAGGTTTATTCGTCTTTGATATTTTATTATTATCTACTTATATACTCGTACACTTCCAAGAGCCAATGCTTACAAACGCTTAGAAAACTGTTTAAAACTTAAATGCTGCCACACAAGCAACAATAACACAACACTTTAAAACTTGTGAGTTTAATTTAATCTCGTTGAGT
Source organism: Artemisia tridentata subsp. tridentata (assembly GCA_021014915.2). Lineage (NCBI taxonomy): Eukaryota > Viridiplantae > Streptophyta > Magnoliopsida > Asterales > Asteraceae > Artemisia > Artemisia tridentata. The sequence continues at coordinate 266,952,400 of CP139509.1, read as the reverse complement.
CTTAAACTTCAAACTGTAAACTAAACTTGCCATACTAATCTAGGTCGCGTGTCGGTGCCGCACACTATCACTACTTGACTTTTACTATCAGACTGATATTTGCTGAGGTGAGTTCATGGCCCTTACTTTTACTTGTTTTATAACTGTTTTGGGGGAGAATACATGCTCATTTCAATTAAACTCGATGCCTGTTTATTTGGAAAATGCGAACTGTTTATTAAAGATTTGACTGTTTGGCTGAAATACTAGATTGTTTACTCGAATGCGTTATATGTATACATGACACACACATTTTCCAAGTGTACTGGACAAACATATATAACAGGACCGGGTGTAACGGTCACAGTACCGGGTGTAACGGTCACATTACCGGGTGTAACGGAAAAACTACTAGGCGTAATGGTCATTACGAGTGTACCGATTAACCAAACAATATAAATTTGTGTTCCACATTTACGAATACTAAAACCTATGAACTCACCAACCTCGTGTTGACACTTTAGCGTGTATTTTCAGGTGTAAAGCGATAGCACACTATTGGAGGCTTTGGCATGGCCTTGCATGGTCATAGACAACTCTGATCTATTTATATGTTGGGACCGCTTTATTATTATGGGCCTGTTTTTCGAACTATATTTTGAATGATGTAAACTTAATGTTTTTGGTAATGAAATTTTCTTCTAAACGGTTAAGGTAAAACCGTTCTTTGTACGTTGTGTTGTGATATCAATTGAGTAGCACCCTAGTGACATATATGCTTCCGCTAAACCAGATTTTGGGGGTGTTACAGATTGGTATCAGAGCCAGGTTATAGAGAACTAGGTATTTTTCAAACCTAGACTAGAACTACTTTTACAAAAACAAAACCCTATGACCATCACATGCCTGCCTGCCAAGCCGGTTGCCTTTATTACTGTTTTTTACTTGACACAACTATATGCCATGCTTTACCGTTTGATGATTTATATCATACATGACATACACTATATACCAAAAGTATTTTCTGCATACTTATATATACATACTGTACTTGTCACAACTTACCTTCCCCAACACAATTTCACTATCCGACTCCGAGTTCAAACGCTCGCTCAATTCTTTTTAAACACCTAATTTACCATCATCTAGAAATCCACCAATCCATTTGGTCACGATCTCAACCTATCGCCTTAAAACATGTTTCCTTGAGACATCTACTCTTAGGACACATCACTATTAGGTCTCACTCTTCCTTCACTATTCAGAAAGGACATGTCGATTGGGAAGCAAGACCTAGTCTCCGCAGCCACGTGACGACTATTAATCTATGACGAGTGTTATTGTCTATTCAATTGTGTCTCTTCTTTCATTGTTGATTTTTCCCGCGTGTTCCACCTGTGATGATTGTACCCTCGTGTGATACCGCTCTTTTTATTTGAAACCTCATTCGTTGTCATCTTTTACGATGTAGATAAATGGCTCCTACAAGAAGAACAACCAAGACCACACGTGATCGACCTGCTGCTACCACTCTTCCAACTGGGAATGGAACAAACCCACTTATTGTGAATCAAGCCATGCTGGATCAGTTGGTTAATGACCGTGTAGCAGCAGCATTGGCTGCAGCAAATGTAAACAACTCGACTACTGATGTCGGAACCTCAAGACCTACAAACAACAACAACCGCAGCTACACTTATCAGGAGTTCTGAAAGACCATGACTGGAAATTTTGGAGGAACCGAGGGAGCTGTTGTTTTGGTCAAATGGATTGAAAGGCTGGAGACTGTGTTTCGAATATGTAGTTGTGCGGATGAAGACAGGGTTAAGTATGCATCGTTCACCTTCAAGGATGCTGCTCTAACCTGGTGGAATAACTATCTGAGGTCTGTTGGCTATGACACCGCTTACGCAATGCACTGGGAAAATTTCAATAAAATGGTACTCAAAAAGTATTGCCCTCGCAATGAGATTAAAAAGTTGGAGGTCGAGTTTTGGAACCTCAAGGTGCAGGGTACCAACATTGCTACATACAACCAACGCTTTCAAGAGTTGGCTTTACTGTGCCCCGAGATGGTCCAAACTGAAGCTCGTTTACTGGAGAGGTACATTGGAGGATTACCCCCCATCCATCAAGGGTAATGTCACCACCTTCAAGGCTGCTGATCTCCATGAGACTATGAAAGTGGCCAACAAGCTAATGGACCAAGTAATCGAGGATACAGTCGAGAAGGTGGTAGATAACAAAAGGAAATGGGATGATCACTCCGGAAACAACAACAACAACCAGAACAAGCGACAAGAGGCCGCCAAGGTCTATACTGCTGGGTTGGGAGAGAAGAAAGATTATGCTGGAACTTTACCCAAGTGCAACAAGTGTCGATTCCACCAAAATGGACCTTGCCCCACTCAGTGTGGGAACTACCAAAAGATCAGACACAAAGCCAAAGATTGCAAGGATCCCACCCTCGTGATGGACCCGAACGTTACAATAACCAGCTATAAGTGTGGAGTGATAGGGTACTTCAGGAGTGAATGCCCAGAGCTGAGGAATCAGAATGGAGGAAGAACTCATGGGAACGCATATGCGATAGAAGGAGGAGAAGCTCGCCAGGACCTCAACAACATCACGGGTGATAACAATGTTTAAGAAGAGAGAGTTCCCTGCTCTGCATAATAAGACCTAAGTCTTGACCCTTTTGGGTTATATTTCCTTGAGTGCTTGTACTTCCTTAAGATTTTATTTTTCGTTGCATTGTGTGGATTTTCATCTAATGAATACCCTATCATTTTATGTCAAGGCGTTATGATGACTTCTTTCCGTTACGCTCTTTATTGTACAAACCATATTTGAAAATTTCCTGCAAACTATTCTGCTATCGTCATATATGCAGTTGTGCTCCTTTATAAACTATTTTGATTACTATCTTACAAACGGAATGGCCGATACTATTTCAAACTCAACACTATCTTGACTAAACCGAACATGGCATCATCAATCCTCAATTAAACATAGCCTGATCACCTATGTTTAATTCAGGAAAGATCATGCTATGATGGGACAGTCACCTCAAGAATTTTGTACTTCAAAGCGAACAATTCACATCTCAACTGTCAAAGTTCAATAGTTTCTCGAAAAGGTCTCGAGTTCATGTGGGAACATGAAAACAAATCAAGCGTAAATGCCCTCAATTTTTCTCAACTCCATCGGGTAACTCAAAGTGAAAACCGAGGACGGTTTTCCTTCTAAGGCGGGAAGGATGTGACAAACGGTAATTTTCCCACTAATATTTTAATAATAAATATCAATTTATTATCATCTGACTGATAAATTAGGCATTCATGAGCTTGTACAACTATTTCGGGAAGCAAACCCACACACTGTAGCCTACCGTAACTCGTTACATTGGTTATGTTTACCAGAAAATGTGTAATATTATTTTTCTGATGTTTACTGATGATTAAAACTCAAAAACGAGAGGTTATCTCAAATAATGACACCGCACGCGTACCGATACCGCGTTAGTAACAACTTAAATTCAATAATTATTATTCAGAGTCAATAATGTTGTTTTTGTAAAAACGTTCCCAAAAATGTATTTCTCGCATTTTTGCCAAATCAATGTACCACATTTGTATGAGAGCTCAACGGGACACGGGGTACACATTATACACTTGTTAATACTAATTATAAATTTTCTCTTTTACCTATACACAACCACCGCTCCCACTCACACCACATATTCAATTATATCTCTTTTCTCTCTTCCTCGATACCATCCACCACCTCCAAAACTGCTTTTCAGTATCCCATATGACATATCGCCTTCTACTTTCTCTCTTTCCCAAGATTCCATCACAAGAAGACATGGAAGATATAGATCGATAGTGAGCTTTGCTCAAAACAGCGCGTCACAAGACCTCCATCAAAGAAAGTTTGGTCAAGATGATAATTTTTTTTTCCTTTTAGTCCGAATCACAGTGGAACCACACCAACCTCATATCTCAACCTTAGCACAAGAAAGGTTTTCTTAAGAGTGGTGGTGAAGATTTGGCTGTGGTTCTCGCTTGGGTCCAGATCGATCAAATTGTATTCGGGTTTTATTGTCTTGTTGGTCTCCTTCTCCAAACGAACCATTATCAGATTTGTTGTAAGATCTTGATCCCAATATGTTGTATTTTCTTTTGTGATGTTAACTGTCGATTTGATTTTTTAAATATAACGCTCGTTTGATTTAGTTCATTAATGGTTAAAATTTATACATGATTGCTCTATATTTTTTTATCGATCGCATATAAAATTGGGACTGATTTGGTTGAGTTTAAAATATAAAGCTTGTGCGGTATTGGTTGTGGTGAGGTTGTGCTTGGTTTTGATTTTTGGTTTATCTTGGTTTACGTGGGGATTATAGCCGAGTCAAAACTCCGTTTAAGTTTGTGGTTATAAAGCTTATAGAATTAAGATGTGGAATAAGTTGAGATACTGCTTATTTGAAATGTTTGGTTCTAATCTTAAGTGGAAAGTGTTGTATAAGTGTGAATCTATTTAAGTTTGTGCTTAATTTGAGTACCCGTCTCGACGCCCCACACCGAGAGGTCTCAGGTTCGAGCCTCGGTATGGACAAGTTTGGCCTTCAAATATTGCGTTTCTTTTGGTTCTGATAAAAATCACCAGGCGATGTTTCCCCCCCCCCTCCCTTCTTTGATTACACAACAACACAACTAACAAACACTAAAACCTTTCTCTTTTTTTTGGTAAGCCTGATCTTCATAACTTCTTCAGTGTATGTAAAATTGATTATGTTAAAAATTTAGTCTATATGGTAACCAATATATATTCTGAAAAACAATAATAACCGAGTACTTTTATGTTAGGAATATAAATATTCAGATGAAGGCTCGGTCACCCCGAGTATCTACTTAGCATTTATATAGCTCGTAGGCTTATTAATATTAGCTTAGTAATATTAGTATTATTAGTTTTATTAGATTAGTCGTATCTATATTTGTAGAGTGGGTCGGGTCTTTACCCACTTTCAGCTCACTCCACAGCCCACTAGGGGCACAAATATTAGGAACTATATAAAGCCCCTTCCCTCACATAGGAAGGGTTGGAACTCTTCATTCTCTTAATCTAATACACACATATTTCTCTCCACTCTCTCTCTCTCTCTAAGAATTGTTCCCATTCTTCATCTCTCTCTCTCTAATTAGATCCAGCATCAACCAATCAAATCCAAGTATACAATACTTACAATTGGTATCAAGAGCCATGGTTAGGTTCAATTGATTGCGTATGCTTGGATTTGTGGCCTCTAATTTTTTTTCTAGTTTGTTTTTTTTTTTTTGTCTTTTGGTTCGAATCGTTTTTTTCTCTCTAATTTGCTATAAACTGTTTTGTTAGTATCTTATACTTTGCTTGTTTGAATCTGTTTTGTTTTAATCCGTTTGGTTCATTAATTTTTTTTGGGCTTTACGAGTTTATGTGGATTTGGGCTTTAAGAGTTCATGCCGCTAGCTTAAGTGAAGTTGGTCTCTTGCTTATGTGAAGTTGAACTTCTCAAGAACAGTTTGCTTTTTCTCTTCTTAAGGACGTTTTTGTTTCCTATTGTTCGAATTTTTGGAATCTCAAGTTGGTCCGTATTCACAAGACAAAACATCAGGAGCTGTTGGCCTTGGTTTTCTTTGTTGTTTTGTGGCTTATTTGGGGTTGAAGGCGCATTGGCATAAAATTGTTCTTGGTTGTGACTTGACATTGTTCTTAGTAGCGTTTTGTACTGCTACGGATAAAGGGTGTTGTGTTTTTGGATTATTGAAAACACTGATCTTGGACAGTAGCGTAAAAGGGGTAAAAGACAAAACTGAAAGTGACAGCTTTGACTTGTCTGTCCTAGCGATTTGTCATCCAGCGTTTTGTGTGCTAGCGAGTTGTCTGAAAGTAGCGAATTGTGTCTAAATTTTTGGGTTACGATTTGTCTGGCAATTAAAGGGACTAGCGTTTTGTCTGGTCTGATGCAACAACCTTAGAACGACAACAAATAATTTTTTTCTTTTCTTCTTTCAACAACAAAAACAAATCCAAAATCCATACAAACAACAAGAATCAAAGATCATTTTTTTTATTCCACAAGAACAAAATCATCTCAACAATCCTAATTACATTCCCAGTTCACTAATTACAACCACATCATCTAACCTACATCTTCCCCACTCGACAACAACAAACCCAATCTAACTCACCTTCATGTCATCACTAATTAACAAAGAAAAAGAAAAGAGTCTCTGTTATTTTCTGTCCGAAATTTAAAAGAGATTAACAAAAACAAGTGTGTTTTGTTGTTTTTCTCTTCGGTTTGACCTAAACTGATAACAACAAGCTGCTTACCCGAGACCCATCATAAGATCTTGAAGCCATGAGTGTTTTGTGTGTTCTTCAAAGCTGAATCAAGAAAAGGTAGTGCTCGGCTGTACTTAAAAGCTACGATATTTGTGTCTTGATCATACGTGAAAGGTGATTTATAAGGAGGAGCATCGATTGATTGATTGGGTTTGTTGATACAAGAGATCGATTAGGGTTAAGTTAGTTAGGTGGCTGCTTGTTGACTGTGAAGAGTGTAAAAGAGGCGCCTTTAATTTTAGGGTTAGACTAAATTGTGATTAAGGTGTGTGGTTAATACCGAGCATATAAGGGTAGTCAAATTTGGGTTGTGTATAGTGGGCTTAAGTAGTTTTTGGTCTTCAAAAGATTTGGGCCTAAGTTTGCTTTACTGTGGTGGGCTGTGGACAATTATCTCAAGGACGATTTAAGTGTCTTGTTGGTTTATGTTGTTACTTGGAGCTAACATTATTGGCTAGTGATCACAAGTACTAATTCAGAGGCAACTTTTCTTGATAAATTATTTTGATATAATTTTTGGATCACGTTTTTTTTTTGTGCTTCAATTATCCGAGATTAATTTTAAATTTTGGGTAATATTTTTTTTCGGGTTCGTTGGATATAACTACCGTGCTAGTTATTAGATATCTTTAAGCTTATTGGACTTATTTACGGTGGTTAGCTGGTTTCTCTTAAAACCATTTCAACCAAGATCAAACAAACAACTCACATTATCATTATCAATTCACGGTCTATTCTTGATTTTTGTAAAATCCCGCGAAAGAGTTTATTTCTCGGTTTAAATCATAGAATTGTAAAATCCCGTGCACGTTTACATCATGACTGCTACTTCAGATTCCTTCATATCTGAGGTACTCAAGTTGTACGACACGTATGATAAACCAAAAGATCTCCAGTTCTGTACAACAACTAAACGTGGGTGATTCTGATAATACTAATATGGAATCTTCGTGCACGAATTCACAAGAGAAAGAGTTTCATCAGTCACTTATGTTGCCAAATGAGAAGGAAAGTCGCATTGAATGTTTTCGATTACTTCATTCACATCTCAAGGTTCTGTTTGAAAAAACTGAATACGTGATGGGTTACACACGGGCTTTCACAACACTCTTTGGTCAAGATGTTCATGAATTCACAGTAAAAATGATTCTGTATTTGGATCAACTTGAACAACAACTTGGCAAAGAAGAATTCTCTAAAGCAAGATCCAGAGCAGCTTTCTGTGTGATCAACAACCAACTCCAGGTGTTCATTGATTCGCAATACACTGAGAACTATGACTATGACAGTCAAATGACAAAAGAGTGTTTTGCTAAATACACTGGAACTGAGGTTGCCGTGTTTAGAACAACATTACTACAATTGATGAGTAATGTTAATGAAAGGGCTCAAATTATGGGAAATGGGACAGAATCAGACAAGCATGATGATAGAAACAACTCAAAGACTGATATCACGCATGCTGTGGATGCAGATCTTAGTCCAGTAAATCACAAAGTACCATCTGCTGAGGTACATCTGTCTGATCAACAAAATGTTCTTTCCAATGAACAACAACATACTGATCAAGTTAAACCTACTTATGACACATATCTGTTGGAAAAGACTGATAGTAATATCACCTCTGATTCAACAAATATGAGTCATAAGGGGGGAGAAATTGATCAGGATGCTGAACATGATGATGCGTCAAGTGCTTTGCCTACGGCTGAGTTTTTCAAATCAAATGATATGGTTGAAAAGGATGCTTATAATGAACTTTCAAAAAGATTTTTACAGCTTGAAAAACATTGTATTGATCTTGAAATCTCAAGGCAACAAAAGAAAGAAAGTCTTCAAAATAAACTACCATGTAAAAACCCAGAATTTCCTGAATTCCGTGAATTTTTTATGATAAATGATTTGAAAGCTCAGCTAGAAGCCAAAAACTTAACGATCAAAAACCTGAAAAACAGATTGGCTGAGATGCGTGACATATGCAATGAAGTTAAGACTAAACATGACAATGATGTTATTGCAACAAATAATGCAGAATTACATCGTAAAGTGACTGAATTGTTTAAGGAAAATGAGTCTTTGAAAATTCATTGCAAAGAACTGTGTGAGACAATCAAAGAAACGAAAACTAAGAATGTAGAGCAAACTACCTCTTTGATTGCCAAAAATGATGAATTCAAGGCTCAACTTCAGGAAAAGGGTTTTGCGATTGCATCGTTGAAAAATGAATTGAGAAAATTGAATGAAAATGGTGTGAACACTAAGTTTGCAAAACCATCAATCTTGGGGAAACCACCACTTAGGAACCAATCAGTTGTTAGACAACTGACTGCATTTAAATCTGAACGACCAAAGTTTTCAAAAACACGGTTTGCCTCCCAAGTTGATGCGGAAAAAGTTTTGTCAAAACCAGTCACTTCACAGTCTAGACCTAGTGAAAAGGAATATGCTGTTGCTAAACCACATCACATGAGTGCATCTAGTTCTTCTAGGATTAGTTCAACACGTGTGCCACTTGTGACACCAAAGGAACATGTTAGACTTAAAGACATTGTTCTGAATCAAAACCTAGTGGACGCTAAGAAAAACACACATGAAAAGACTAGGAATTTGCCTGTTTCTAAGAGTAGTTGCGTGCCAATTAACGCAATTCCCGTAGCCGACCACTCTAAGAACCCTAGATCTTTTTCTGATTCCAAACACTTTGTTTGCTCGAATTGTCAGAAATGTGTTTTTAATGCAACCCATGATGTTTGTATAACAAAATTCCTGAAGGAAGTAAATGCTCGTGCTAAGGTTCAAACCTCTAAGACTAGAAACAACAACAAACCCGTAGAACCAAAAGAGGGGTATTAAGAAACCTGGTAGGCAGATTGATGCAGAACAAAGGTCTTCTCTAAACAAGTCTTCCAATGTACATGAGAAACCAAACACTCCTAGATCTTGCCTTAGGTGGATACCGACAGGTAGAATTTTTAAGATTGTTGGTCTTAGATGGATACCTATTCGAAAGATGCTCACTAAGTGCGAAACCAAGGTTGACAGTGAAACCCCAAATGGTCTAAATGCTGATATCATTAACCCATATAAATGCAAACAAACTCTTAATGTCAATGCAGGAAGTCTTTACTTAAGTGCAGGTACATCGTTCAGGCCTCGTATTAAGGAAAGACTCAGAGTTTGGGTGCCGAAAAGAGTGATATCTCATGATGAAGGGGTTCAAACAATTCAAGCTTGATGAACATCAACGACAATGACGTCTGTACACATCAGTGCAGGCCTCGCTCTTCATCATTATGGCGTCTGCTGACATCTCTTCAGGCCCCGTTCATCAAAGAAAAGAAAGGCGTACGCTTGAGTGCGCTTTATCTTCGGAAGAAGAGGAATCTTCTTATTTATGACCATTCTCATCAAGCTTCATGGTTTTCTCATGCTCATTCAGTCATCAAGGGGATAAACGTACATTGGAGTATATTCTTATTCACCTGGTCTATCAAAAATGACAGTTGGTCGTCATATGCAATTTTTGAGGGGGAGAAGGGTGAATAAACTATATGGTGATTGATGATTGAGAAATGGTCATACGAATATTCTTGTTTCTGACTACTCTAATCTAAAGGCTTCATGCTTGCTCCATGTGCATTCAGACATCAAGTGGATCTACTTCCATCAGATGCAATTTCGAATGCAATTTTTGAGGGGGAGAAGTGTGAACAGTGGATCAACCTCATATGCACTTGTTCAATCAAAAATGGCATCCTTATATGCAATTTTTGAGGGGGAGAAGTGTGAACAAGTGAGCGAACAAACAATCAATTGTTGGGCATCTAAGTGTGACTACGGAATTGATCAGGTATCACTTATTTGGGGTTGAAGTTGACTTTCTCAAAGGCATGATCTTACTCTATCTTGAAGTCGGGGTTGGTTGGATGCATGACCTTCAATGATAACTTGCTCGTGCTTAAGATTTAAGTTGAAGACTTAGGTTATCTAGTTACCAGCAGTCAGGGTAATTATCACTTAAAGGAGTTACGTTGTAGTACTCAGTGTCACACGCCGATGACGTTGTGGATAATCGTAAGAGGTGTTAATGTCTCATACCTTGGTTGGGTATTGAGTACTTAGAGATTTGCTTGGAGCACTAATTCTCTACACCGTTCTTCCAACATTAGTGCAAGCGTAAGTCACAAGAATGGGGAATTCTATCGTCAGGTTCAATTTTGGTATATCGGGTTTGCTCCATCAGTTATCACTTTGAATAGCCTACTTAAGGGTTGATAAAGATAGTCAGAGACGGTTTCGGAAGCAGTTAATTCTCACTTGATCTACTTGAGCCTAAGTTGTTCTTCTCACAAGATTTCAAGAATATGTTCATAAAATGTGTTGCTGATTCTGAGGTATCAAAACCAGCAAGGGGGAAGGAGACATACATCTGAATGCACAATGAGTACACATGATGAGCTTTATACTTCTTCTCAATTGAAGATTATTCCGGGAAGACAAATGTCATAACCGCAGAGAAAATCAGTGTTCTAAGTCGTTCCTTCTGGTGTATCATTCCAACTACATGTGGGAAGAGAATGTCAGTTTCTGATGATAAAAGACGTACACAATTGTATGATGGTTCCTATGGTTAGTCAGTATCCTACTGAAGGAAATGTGTACATCCGGTACTCAGCAGCTGTTATGGTACTGTCTTGGTGTTATCATGTCGACTACATATGGGATAAATTGCTTACACTCAGGACTTAGCTGAATTTGGTGTAACAATTCTCATCTGCAATTTCCTGAAAGGAGATAAGGGGATATTCGGGTCTTAATTGATCTTGATGATGCTTTGTCGACTTCATTAATGGGATTGAGTGTGTACTTCGGGTTTTTGGGCTTCATATATCGAGATTGTCTGCATCTCTTCAATTACTTGGGGGAAGTGGTCTCTGGATACTGTTGGTATGCTTTGCTTCAGACTTCAGCGGGAAGAAATGTGAGAAGTATCATTCAAGCGTGAGATGTTTCGTGGCTGATTTATTTGAGGATCCCCCGATCGAAGAATCTTGACAATTATTCTTAAAAGGAGCAGCAATATTTAATGGGGTTTGCTACAGTTTTTGCAGTACACTTACCTTTCGTAAGCTTGAAAGAGAGCTTTGAAACTGCTCAAAAGGAAGATTGTTGGTCTGGGGGGAAGCTATCAAAGCTTCACATTGAGAAGGCTCAAGCTAAGACGATTATTTTGGAGCCTTGAAAGCTTTGGTGGTGAAAGTTTAAGAGATGTTGACTTCAGATTTCTACCACATGCTGAACGTATCCTCATTTCGGTATTCATGTCATCATCGTCTTAAACTGAGTAACACATTTTGCACATATCTTATACCAAACTGTAAATAGAAAAATATAAAACCAACAAATTGTAAATAGAGAAACTTAAACCCAGAAAAACCATAAAAAAATCAGAAAATTAGAAAATACCAAAAATAGTTTCATCTAGGCATGTCTTCTGTTTATCGATAACATTTACGGTCTTAGAAATGTCATTCAATAATGACACGGGACTTTAAATGAAGCTCGAGTAGAAGTTAAAATGAATTGGTAAAACATGCCTCATGGCTTGCTATTACTTTAGATAGCAACCCGCGCTTCAAAATGGGGAAAGCACGTCGCCAAAAAGACGGTTGTTCCTCCAACTGGGTGATGTTCACCTGGGCATGGATTACTTTATATCCATGTTTCTTCGATCTGATGTACGTTTCAGTGCATCATTTCTGGTAAAGGAAGATAAATCTTCTTTGCATACAAATAGTTTTCATTCAATGATTCTTCTGAAAATTATTTGTGAGACACTTGGTGATTATGTGTTGCTTGAAATTCTTTTAGACTTGGATTGTGCATAAAATTTGTCACTCAATCAACGACTACAAATATTTAACTAGAATACGGGTCATTGATTGAGGGGGAGAGTGAATTCAAATTTTATATCATCAAACGGGTTTCTTGATTAATTCATAACTCTTAGAAAAAGGTTTTGTAGTTAATGGGGTATTAGTTGAAGAGGAAATTGCTAAACTTAATATCAAATGGCCAAATGTGTTAGTTGCTAGAAAGTTTAGGACATTATGTGCAAGTTGCTTATAGTTTCCTAGCTTTTCATATCTAGAAGGTTCATTTGTGTTACTTGGGAATCCTCGTTTAATCCCCTAAATACTTTAAGACTCAAAACCTAAAAGAAGTTAGAAAACCAGTTGTGTTTGATGTTCTTGAATACTCCACTGGCATTTGTATGATCTGAATGAATGAGTTTCAAAAGTTGTTTGACTTTTGTTAGTCGATTGCTGCTTAAGTGTTGTTGATATTGTGCATATGTTCTCAGGATTCGCTTAGGTATATAGCTATCATGATAGAATCATGTTCCTAAGATCCTGAATTGAATATTGAAATCTGTGTGAATTGCCATGTTCATGATTGCTAATTGCTCTTCATGCTAGATAAGTGGTTTGACGTATTTCCTGATTGTGGTTTGATTATAAGATGAACTTGGTATTATAATGTGGCAAGCTGCTATGGGGTAGCTATTAAGGAATAGTGTATCTGTATGTATGTATATCTGTGTTGATATTCTTATGCATATTCCATAGCCAAAATGAATGTGCCAGTTCCCGCTCTAACCATTTGATCAGACGTTCAAACTCTATTGATTGGCTAAGAATTCACCACAACAACAACATCGGCAACAACAACAACAACAACAACATTGTCTTCACCTCCACCACCATCATTTCAGCAATGCAGTACTTACTCGGATCTCATCAAGTGGGGATCGAAAATACTTGTGAAGATTTGTTGATGTTGACCACTGATTCACTCAAAAAAGCGGATGATTACATTGTCTGCGCAAAAAGGTCAATATCATTTGTGTCATAAAAGTTATCTTGTGCATAATAAGCAGTGAATCTCCCTCTTAGATTAAGGGGGAGCATAGTATGTTCCATTATCAGAAAACATTAAATCGGACACATTTTCTCCCACATTTTCTAACTTACTAAAATAAATTGGGATCACAAATCTCAAATGGTTTGAAATTTTTGATCGGGGGAGAGAATGTGATTTAAATATGAAATCTGATAAAATGTGATGTTTGGACATAAATGTAAGCTCTCCCATATGTGCTAAACTCTTTCGTATATCGATGCACATATTGAGGGGGAGCAAATGGACTAAAGGATTTGGCATCTTATGTGAGCAAGGCTCAGACTTCACAAATGAATTGACGAAACATATATTGTCATCAATCGAAAGGACATATCCTGGCCGGGTAATAATTTCAAGCTGGTCTAACCAGTGATGTAAGCGTGTCTCGAAAAGGATGTGTCTGAGTAGAGTGTACCGTTTTGAGAAACTTTCTGTGGACTTGACCAGGCCGGGTAATAATTTCAAGCTGGTCTAACCAGTGATGTAAGCGTGTCTCGAATCGGTCATGTTCACTGAAAGTTGATCAATTCAAAAAGGTGCGAGCTCTACCTAACATGTGCAAATTTATAAAACAATCATTCGAGCACATGTTGAGGGGGAGCATTTGAAAAATATAAAACTCTCAAGTGTTAGCAAAAATGTGTTTCAGAATCATGAACACTTTGAGAGATTTTTCAAAGATTTGGTTTATGGCAATTGTGGAAGAACACCAAAGACCGACCATTTTATTTAATGCATTGGAGCTATAAGGATGGTAAGGTTAGGCTCAAGTTCCCACGATCCCGCCAGAGCCGGAGGGATCTACCCAGGGACAATCCACTAGTTAGTGTAGAAGTCCTTAGGTATGATTAAAAAGGAGAAAAGTGTGATTAAGGGAAGAGTGCCGACTGAGATGGAGCTAGTACTGGAACAAACCCAACAAGGTACAAGTAATGAAGTCTCGGTAAGCACTGAAGGGGTTGAAGAATGAAAAAGAAATGTAAAGATAAAGGGTGAAAAGAAAGAAGCCCTCCTTACACTTTAGGCAGAAACCGGGTCAATACATATGCTGTCAGAATCACTTAGTTGATTGCTGACATTGAAAAGGTGGCAGTTCTCTCCAGCCTCCGATTACTAAATCAAAACGCACAATCGAGTCTAGAGCCACGAGATGCATAATAAGATCTCATAGGAACACTTGCTACTTATACACTGGTTGTTCAACATTAAGGGCACTAGTTGTAAACTTATGAGTCCTACGCAGATCTTAGCAATCTGCCAAAACATTTATGAGAGAATTTACAAATGTAATTCTCAATGATTGAATGGAAATTCCTGCCAGGGTCAACATCAAACAGCCCTGAAAGCAGGTCACTTCGGTAATTCCCTGTGGATTACGCTTAGTGATCGCGGCGGTTTCAAACGGTCTACAGTCGTGGAGTGATCTCCAGCGACTCACCTAATCGTTGATTTACTACGGTAAGATCTTAAAAAACCCTCTGTGGGTTTTCGATTTAGGAACGGTCTTGGTAAGGATTAGAGAGAGTTTTCACACTATGTTGTTAACAATCTCGAAGTCCAAACCTGTAAGTACCGGTCGATTTGTTGCTAACTGTCGTATGCAGGAACTTCTGGCGGTTGTAGCTGTTGGATGCTGTAGCTGGTTGCAGAAAAGATGCCATTCCTCTACCACATGTTCACACTACATCATCATTGTAATTCAACAAAGTCATGATCAACCAAAAGACCTTCAACACAGCTTCTGCAAACTCTGATGCTGAAGATCATGACACCAAATAGTGTGAGCATGTCGGCTCGAAGATTATCACATCACGTGGAGGCATACTACTGAAAGATGGCTTGAAGATACATGTTGGATGATATTTTCGAAGAATACTCAAAATCATCCAAGATAAAGGAAAAGTCATCAAAAGTTCACTGCTGGATGCACAATGATCAAAGATTCAAGATTTTGAAGAATCAAAGACTACGAGCTATGAAGACAAGTTCAGAAGATAAAATGCTAGAATTCGAAATATTATTTCAGGGGTGACCTCCCTTAGGGGGAGATTGTTAGGAATATAAATATTCAGATGAAGGCTCGGTCACCCCGAGTATCTACTTAGCATTTATATAGCTCGTAGGCTTATTAATATTAGCTAAGTAATATTAGTATTATTAGTTTTATTAGATTAGTCGTATCTATATTTGTGGAGTGGGTCAGGTCTTTACCCACTGTCAGCTCACTCCACAGCCCACTAGGGGCACAAATATTAGGAACTATATAAAGCCCCTTCCCTCACATGGGAAGGGTTGGAACTCTTCATTCTCTTAATCTAATACACACATATTTCTCTCCACTCTCTCTCTCTCTAAGAATTGTTCCCATTCTTCATCTCTCTCTCTAATTAGATCTAGCATCAAACAATCAAATCCAAGTATACAATACTTACATTTTACCATCATGTGGATCGCACATAATCTTTTCAAAATCTGATTACTATTACCCGGTCGACTGTTCTTAAATAAAACTCTTCCTAACCTCCTGATAGTTTATCATTCCTCATGTCACAAACTCGCAAAACAGTTTATCATTCCTCATGTCACAAACTCGCAAAAACAACGTTATCAGTGTAATACCAATTTAGAGAATTAGAGCTTGCACCATGTACATTTGTAACAATGAATTTGTTTTTCAATAGGTATAACAATTTTTCACAGAAGTGTATTATTTGTGTATGTCGAGAGGGTAGTTGGGCCAAGCCCAACTCGCAGCCCAACCACGAGCCGATCGGCCCAGCTAGGGTGCGTCTCGTTGAGCTGTGTACGGGTTGCGTTTGTGTCGAGAGTATTTTGTTTCTTTGCTCTCTTTGCTGTCAAAACTATAACTCAAAACAAATTAAGCACTCTAATGTTAATGGGTCATTTGGTGTTGGACCAACTGGTGAATTGGATTACACACGCTAACAACCTGTAATATAAATTTTGTATATACAAGATTCATATGTGTCAAAACCTTACAAGATTTATATGTATCTTAGTTGGTGGTTAAAATTATCATTTTTATCTAAGCTCAACGAAACACACTGAAAATTATAAAATTTATTTGATTTTTATAAACAATATATCACGGTTCATTATTATAATATGAAAATTTTAACTTTTAATCATTTCGGTAACACTAAATGTATTCGCTGGTCACTCTCAACTTTCGTAAAAATCCTACACTTAAAGTGAATTTATCAAACTAATAAACGGACAATGAGCAAAATATTGTAAACAAGCATACTTTCTTAAAACATATATATATATAGTTTTCTACCTATTTAAAAATATAAAGGCTTAACTAAAGCCACTACTTAACTACATACTTTTATAGAAACAAACATTTTATACACTTGGCTAAATGACGTATAACGACGAGGCTGTTATATTCCGTCAACGTCTGATATTCATCGTAATTACTTTCCGTACTCCGTCTTTCGGTTATTTTCAAAACAAAGGTTTATTCATCTTTGATATTTTATTATTATCTACTTATATACTCGTACACTTCCAAGAGCCAATGCTTACAAACTCTTAGAAAACTGTTTAAAACTTAAATGCTGCGACACAAGCAACAATAACACAACACTTTAAAACTTGTGAGTTTAATTTAATCTCGTTGAGTCTTAAACTTGAAACTGTAAACTAAACTTGCCATACTAATCTAGGTCGCGTGTCGGTGCCACACACTATCACTACCTGACTTTTACTATCAGACTGCTATTTGCTGAGGTAAGTTCATGGCCCCTACTTTTACTTGTTTTATAACTGTTTTGGGGGAGAATACATGCTCGTTTCAATTAAAATCGATGCCTGTTTATTTGGAAAATGCGAACTGTTTATTCAAGATTTGACTGTTTAGCTGAAATACTAGATTGTTTACTCGAATGCGTTATATGTATACATGACACACACATTGTCCAGGTGTACTGGACAAACATATATAACAGGACTGGGTGTAAAGGTCACAGTACCGGGTGTAACGGTCACATTACCGGGTGTAACGGACAAACTACTAGGCGTAATGGTCATTACGAGTGTACCGATTAACCAAACAATATAAATTTGTGTTCCACATTTACGAATACTAAAACCTATGAACTCACCAACCTCGTGTTGACACTTTAGCATGTATTTTTAGGTGTAAAGCGATAGCACACTATTGGAGGCGTTGGCATGGCATGGCATGGTCATAGACGACTCTGATCTATTTATATGTTGGGACCGCTTTATTATTATGGGCCTGTTTTCCGCACTATATTTTGAATGATGTAAACTTAATGTTTTTTGTAATGAAATTTTCTTCTAAACGGTTAAGGTAAAACCGTTCTTTGTACCTTGTGTTGTGATATCAATTGAGTAGCACCCCAGTGACATATATGCTTCCGCTTAACCAGATTTTGGGGGTGTTACAGTTGAAACTTCAAATGAGGTACACTCTAAAATCGAACACTTTTGCTATGACCCATTTATTATAGACTTTTTAAAATTAGAAAATGAGTTTAAACATCTATGCAACATAAGTCTAAAAACATTTTCAGAAAATGAATCTATAAAATCTTTTGAAAGTAATTTTGAAAAAAAGAAATTATTTTGGAAGACAAAATGTCTCGACTTGAAAGTGGTATATAAGTTTATCTAGAATGTAAAGTGTGTCAATATTACAAAAGTCAAATTAAAAAGGTTAATGAAAAGGCTAATATCCTAGCTAAATTTGAAAAGAGTTCTCAATCTCTTAAAGATTTACTAAATAGTTAAAAGGCATTCGGAGACAAAACGGACTCAGGTTTTATTTCACGTGAGTCATCAACGAGCAAGTCAAAATAAATTAAATTTGTAAAACCTCTTAGACAAATCTAAATTAGTTGTTTAGAAAATTGAGTGTCGTTAGAATATTGATCATCACTAATGAAAGTCAAGAAAAACATCTCTAATTAAAATTTTCTATAAGTTGGAATAAAATTTAAAGGAATACTTTTGCTATTTGGCGACATTTTGACCATGTGCATGTAAATGCAATGGATATAATCAAAAACGTAATCATACATTGTTAATACATATCAAAAACGTTTTTGTAACCATGCAATAACAAAGGTCAAAATGTATGGATATAATCCAAGTTAAAACTTAAGGGAATTCTTGCTAATTATATAATCCTCTTTAATAGGTGAAAACATGCCTAAACCTATCGGTACCGATCATCAAGAAACACGCCTCTACATTCCCACACTCTCTTTTCTATACCCTTCTCCTCTTAAAGAAGCCTTTGAAAACGTTGAAACTAGGTGTATTCATGAGGGTCGATTAGTCTCTAGGGACTATGACGACATGAACTACCTCAACACCATGTTTGGAATGATTAACTTTGATTGTCTTTACAAGATCAATGAGGAAATCGTTCCACGTTTTATTCTTGAGTTCTATAGTCTATTCAATTTACGCGTCGATGATGAAAGTGAAATACATGTTGATTTTATGATCCAAAACCAACCCATCTCCTACCCTCTCCCTGTCTTTGGTCAAATTCTTGGCGTTCCCACTGAAGGGCAATGCTCATTCACTAATGAATGGAGCCTTGATGCTCTGGCCAGGAGCTCTCCTTTATATGGAAAATACGCCATTGTTCCTCCTACTCCAAATGATATCAAATCCTTTGTTCAAAATGATCGACATGGGCCTGTATTTCGACGTTGTAGAGGGGAACTAATTCCAGTTGAAGATAACCAAATATTAACTAGAGAAATCACCGATCACATGAAATCTTGGGCTGAAATAATTCGCGAGAATGCTTTCTATTTTGGAGGAAATCGAGACCACGTTCCTGCTTGTCTTGGTCATATGCTCTATTGCATTGCCAATATGGTACCATGCAATCTTGCGTACTTTATGGTTAAAAGAATGGAGTTTGTCCGTAGAAAACCAAACATGAACTTGCCCTACGGCATGTTGTTGTCTTGTCTCTTCAATCGAGTCATGCATGAATATCCACACCTTATGTCTACAAATTATGAGTTCGTTGAACATGTCATGCTTCCACTTACTCGTAACATTGAGCGGAGGACAAGGTCAGACTTTGGGTCTAGAAGGTCTATGTTTCCCAGGTCTTCCTCTCATGCATCATCATCTAATCCCAACGATGACAATGACAATGATGAGGGAACTTCTCGAGTCAGTACTCCATCTCCCAACACATATGTCAACTCCCTACCATCTGTCTTTCCTCGAATCTTTGAGGATCCTCCTCCCGAAGAACAAAACTTGCCAACCCTTTTCTCTCATCAAACCCAAATAATGAATATGCAACATCAAATGAGGGATGAGCATCGGGGTGGTATAAAGTCAATAGCAAAAGGAATCAGAAACCTATGGAAGATTAAGAAGAAGAAGTAGAATAGTTGACTCCATGATTCTTTATTATGCTTTGTATGTGTTAGTTCATGTGATTATCATACTTTAATATTTTTTTGACTCTATGCTTGGTTTGTAGTTGGATAGTAATTAATGTTAGCATCGGGTGATCTGTTCAATTTTACCACCCTATGGTTTAATCACATGAATATCTTAGCTAGTTTCTCTTAGATTAATCATTATTTGCTTAAATTGAATGATTGACCCTCTATGCTATCTATTTGCATGCTATCATTCTTTGATATTCATCTTCTTTATGCTTAGACTTGATTGTATTATGGCGCACAAAGTATTTCTTATCTGAATTGCACGAGGTTATTTCTTGGTCTTTGCTTGGGACATAGTTATGCATGATTCTGCACAAATCTAGTTGTTAGATAGTTAGACAGCTACATGTTGCAAAAATGAAAAATTGAGAAAATCTGATCACCTACTGGTGACGGTCCCTTAAAGGCGCGACGGTCCCGAATACATAAAGGACTGTCCCATGTTTAAGGGACCGTCCCATGTTTAAGGGACCATCTATCATAGGTCACGAACTTTTGCACTGTTTCTCATTTTCTGCAATCCTCACACTATTGCATGCTTATCACCACCATTTTCATGTTTAGTTAAACAAATATATGTGCCATAATATGTTTAATGCATGCTTTGCCCAAATGTAATACACATTTGATTATTTAAACCTCCATCATCCTCTCCTTCTTGATCATCACCCTTCTTCTTCACCTCCACTTCATTCTTCACAATGGGCTCTTCCTCAACCTCATTGTTTCTCTCAAAAAAAAAGCCTAAAATCACCATCACACCACCAAAAACCAACTTCATTGATCTCACTCTAGAAGAAACTACTCCTTCTCCAAAATCTCCACCATTATCTCCTCAAGCACCAAGTGCACCAATGAAAACTCCATCCACAAATGGAACATCCTTCTCTTCTTCTAGAACATCATCTTCTCAATTCTCAACTTTCATTGGTAACTTCTCACCTTATCTTGGACACTTGTCACCTCCACCAAGAAGCTCACATCCACTTCCACCAAATACCTCTTTGTCTCTATCACCAAATGGGCCTTTGGACTACACTCCTTCTACTCCACCACCATCTCCAATCATAGGGTTTCCCATTCCCTACAACTTTGTGAACAACCACACCATGGGTTGTGCATGTTGTTCTCACAACTTCAACCTCATTTCTTCCCTAAGAGGTGAACTCCACTACATGTTTGGTCACATTGAGTATCTTCTTTCTCAACCCAATGTGCAACCAACTCCTCTTGCAACCATGCCACCTTCTGCTCCACCATCTTTTTCACCATCTTATTCTCCACCTTCCAACTAAACATGTTTGCATGTTTAGTTAAAAATAATCAAATGAGTATCCTTTGAGCCAAGCATGTTCTAGGATGTTAGGTCTTTCTAGAAATAGCTTGTAGTTTGTTTGTGTGATGTATGAATTGTTATGTGATGTATGCTTTCTATCATGTATGTTCTCATGAATGGATGTATTATGTTTTATGAAATCTATGCTATTATGTTGTGATATTTGTGATGGTTGTCTTTAAAATGTGTGATATTAACCAACCTCAAAATGGGAAAAATACTAAAATCACAACACATCTGCCTAAAACGCGCCCACTGGCGGCGATCCCTTATACAGGGACGGTCTCCAATATTTGAGGGACCGTCGGTGTATATTAAGGACCGTCCCCAATCAGCATTAAAAATCTGATTTCTCTTCTCTGCATTACATGTATCATGCTTAATCTATCTAATTTCACTCCTCTCTCATCATTTCTTCCTCTCCTATCTCCTTCTATCTATCTTATTCTTTTCTCAACTCCTCTAATTCTCATATATATATATATATATATATATATAATAATATATGTGTGTGTGTGTGTGTGTGTGTGTGTGTGTGTGTGTGTGTGTTCATTGTACTCTAACTTGTTTTTGTAGCACAACACCATAGCTCGATTCCCCGGTGCCCTCATCTAGGGGGAGCATTAGTACCGTTGATTTCTTTCCTCTCTATACATCGATGAAGCCTTTTTTATTTTACAAAAAGGGGGAGAAGTAAACGAAAATTCATTAAAAACTTACTAACATATAATTTTACCTAAAATGAGTTTATATTTTGTAATCATAAAAAAGGGGGAGATTGTTAATACAAATAATGTCAAAAACATCATTTGCATTATTCGGTCTCTATACGTTTTGATAATCACAAAATATAAAAACACGATACGTAAAACTACATTTGATAAGTTTTTAACCGAGGAAAATCGTTTCACCAACATACCGACTACAACATCTCTTCAGGTATGAACAAACACAATACCGACATTAGTAAAGTGATCAAAGATTTTATTTTCTCAAAACTTCACATTTTTATGTGACAAAACATTTTTGCAAAAGTATTTTTGTAATTAGAAAGAAATGTTTTATTAAAGAAAATAAATTTGAATTTCAAATTTCCCAACAGCTAGTTTTCCCGCTCAAATCAGATAAGTTTTTTACCAGATAAACTTTCACCACATCAGGACAAAAATAGGAGCGTATGTCGGGACGGTCCCGTAAACATGGCGACGGTCCCTTATATATACGGGACCGTCCAAATTTAAGGGATCGTCCCCCCTCCTCCTGGTGCCTATAAATACTGCACAGTTTCTCAGAAAAACCAACACTCTTTGCACAAAAACATTATGGTCTTTCTTCCTCTCTTCTTTGATCACTATAACGTGTCGATATGTGTTTATAAGTGATCCCGTTACCCTCTATATCAAAGTGCAAGAGAAGAACGCCCGTATTAATCAAGAAACGAAGTGTTAGAGTCATTACACACACGTAACTAGTGTTACGATTCTCTTCTTCCCCCAAACTCTCTGATTTGTATATATTGTAAATTTGTGTATCCGACTTGTGTGTTAGTCGTGATTAGGTATGTTAGGATAAATACGGACAAAGTGTAAGTCCGTGAAGTGGTGTGTCTAGATTAGGAATTTGTGTAAGTCGGTGTGTCGGTGTGTGAAGACTTGGACTTGGTGTGAGTCCGTGAAGTGAAGACAAGGACCGAGTGAAGGTTCCTGAAGACTTGGATCGGGTGAAGATTCAAGTGGACGGGGTGATCGTCCGTGTGAAGAGTTGGACGGGGTGATCGTCCGTGTGAAGACTTGGATTGGGTGTAAATCCAAGTGGACAAGAGTGCTTGTTCGTGTAGCCACGTGGGCTTTCGTGTAGATTGGTTCTAGCTAGGATTAGGACTCAACTTTCCGCTTAGTGTCGTTAAACTTGGTGTAAGCTTCGGTGTACGGTTTGCTCCGCCAGAAGGGAGTGTGTTGACATAGTGATGGTGAACTCTCGAGTGTGGTACTCGGGGAGTGGAGTAGGGCGAAGAGTGAGCTTCGTGCCGAACCACTATAAATCTTGGCGTCTCGGTTTGGTTGTGTTCTTCCTTTATCTCTTGTCTTTACTTTACTTACTTTACGCATTATCATTGTGTTCATACATATCACATAACTTTGAATCAAACAGTTTCTCAAAAAGAACATAAAAGAACTAAAAGTTTTAAAACGTAATTCTAAATGGTAAAACTATTCAACCCTCCATTTCTCGTTTCTACAAATTATTTAAATCATAGATATATTAATTCAACACATATAATTAATACTGTTTTAAATCACACCTCACTCAAAAGTACAACCATTTTACCACATGATACAATCTAACTTAAGCGCTTAAAAAAATTTAACAATTTATTGGGTTATGTCTGAACTTTCAAATAAGAAAAGAAACAAAAAATTTAAAGTGACATTAGATAAGATATTATCAACGACATCAAAATTTCAATAGTTTATCGTGTTTATAAAAAGATTCTCGCACACTCTAAACATATTATCACTGTAAATAAAATAATAAAAAACCATTATTCGCCGAAAATATCAATTACATTGCACGCGCTGCCGAAACATGTGGATACCATGCTAGTTTAGTTTATGTAGTTTTATTTTTATGTGTTGTTTTTACTTTTATGTCTTATTTTAAATTCTTGTGTTATATAAAATAAAAAAAATGCTTAGGTAACACCACTTTTGCACATGACACCATCCAACAACACCAACTATACCCGATCCTCTAAATTGTGCTCTTAAATCTATACTACTTATAAATCATATACACCATTTTCCTTAAACTTAAAAACTTAAAAAATGAGTAAAGTTCAATTTACTAAAATACTTTTAATTAAAAATGGTAACGAAATTCACTACTAAAATAATAATTTAAATATTGTTTAATCTTCAAAATTTTATCATTTTTTATTTATAACCCATAGTTTTTTTTTCCGCAATGACTACAATTGAACTCGAAAGACTCACGCTAAAACACAAGTTCGCACGTATAATTATTTGCCGATATCTGTCGTCGCTTTGTGCAAGTATTCGGCTGGTAAACTCTAATGCATGAAAGTTCAAAAAAAAAAAAAAAAAAAAAAAAAAAAAAAAAAAAACTCTAATGCATGAATCTTTGGCCATGTTAAAAATAAAAAATTTATTCAGATTTACCATTTTATTGAAAAATATCAGTTTATTCGTAAGAGTTGATTCATTAATTTGGAAATATTGGCAAAAAAAGATTTTTAATTCTTTTATGCTATGTTTTTATTGCAAAAAAGAGGAAGAGGGGGACAAAAGCGTATCTTGATAAAATCCTGAAAATTCGATTCATTTGCTTTATAAAGTAAGGTAGCCAAACATATCCTTTTTTATTTATTTTTATTACAGTATTACCATTATTTTATCTCACTCCATTATTAAACAACACATGTTTATGTTAACTTATGTTTTATAGAACTAGTTAAACAAACTTCATTCTCTTTCCTATTCCTATATACAACTTGTTTTTTGCTGGTCAAAAATCTTCAAATTTGGTTTAGATTTGATATCCTTTTTTTTAATTATTTTTATATTATTATTTTGTTCAAGATTACAGAGAAGAACGGTGAATGTGCTAGTCTTTGTCTCCTTCCTTCACGCTTCTGATTACATTAACATTTTTTTATAACCAAAGTTTCTTTGGAATTTGAGTTTTTCATGCATCTTTTTAGGGGTGCAAAAAACACAGCCATGCTTGTTCCCTTTTAAGTAATTTTATAAAACACCCTTTTTTTTTAGTTTGTGTCTTGTGTTCTTGTGTGTATGTTCTTGTATTTGTGTTTGTGTTCTCATTTTCTCTCTCACACACTACACCTTCACTATATGTGAAAGAAAAGAAAAACACTCTAGGCTAGTTCTTCATGTCTTTGGTTATTATTCCTTCTAGTGGGTTTCATGGGGTTGTGTGTTTCCTTGACTAAATATCACACAAAACAATGTTGCAATTATATGGTTTTAGAAAAAACTTTATATTTTTCTGAAAAAGTTACCTGCCACCAAAAATATATAAAACTTTACTAGTGTTAACTCACACTCATGAGTCATGACCCATCTTTTATATTTTCCAAATTTTTACTAGTTTAGAACAAGTTTTTATTTATTTCAATGGGTAGTATGAAAATGCAAAGTGGTCACCATCACTTAGTAGCAGTGAGTTTAAATGAGCAAAATTTGGGTACTAAAAGAAAGTACACATCATATATACCAAGAAGAAATCAAGGGAAATATTTAGCATTATGGATAATTGTGTTTTGGTTTGCGGCTATATATGTTTATCAAATTATAGATGCTGAACATCAACAAAGGATTGATGAAGGGTTGGTTAGTACGTGTGATCAAAGAGCAAGAATGTTGCAAGATCAGTTTAGTGTTAGTGTTAATCATGTTCATGCTCTTGCTGTCCTTGTTTCTACTTTTCATTATTACAAGAATCCTTCAGTTATTGACCAGGTTTGCACCCTTTTTTATTTACGGTTTTTTATATGTTTTTATCATGTGGTTTTAGTTTATATAATTGGAGCTTATATTTGCTAGATAATTTGAGGTGTACTAGTTAGAATCTGGGTTGTTTTTTTTATATAAGAATTTGTTCTTGGTTGTTTTCAAGATTCTTGAGTTTCTGTAAATGTTTTTTCTTGCATAATTTTGGGTAATGCAACAAACATTATTTCATCTGGGCCCACTTTGATTTTGTGTGTTCTTGTGGGATTTTATCTTTACTTTATTTAATTTGGGTATAACCCACCAAACAATTTGAGTAAAATTAATTATAATGTTAAGGGAGAATTGCAAAATACCTAAATCAAAAACTTTTATTTTAATTTTCCTGACAATTTTCCAGTTTTTTTAGCTTTAATTGTGTGGATTTTGCAGAAAACATTTGAAAAGCTAAAATGACAACTTTTTATTTATTTAAATGCAAAATTGATGTGCATTTTGAAAAGTTCATATACAATCTGAAGTAGGAAAAATTAGTTTGTTTGACCATAAAAGTCAAAGTAAAATGGGGTAAAGGGTAGCCATCATGGTTTAATTGGATATCTAAGCTAATAATATTATTAGTTTAATTAAAAAGTTATTTAATGGATTTATTTTTGGGGTGATGTAGGAAACATTTGCCGAGTATACAGCAAGAACAGCATTTGAGAGACCATTATTAAGCGGCGTGGCGTATGCACAACGGGTAATGAATGCTGAGAGGGAAGAATTCGAGAGGCAACATGGCGGGGCTATAAGAACAATGGCCAACAAAGAGCCTTCGCCCCACCGTGATGAGTATGCACCTGTGATTTTCGCTCAAGAAACCCTTTCTTACCTTGACTTGCTAGATATGATGTCGGGCGAGGTGAAAGTCGTAAACTTTATGGATTATAGCTCATAAATCTAAAATGGGTGTTCGAGTTTTAAGAATATTGAATTTGTTCACAGGAGGACCGCGAGAATATCTTGAGGGCGCGGTCGACTGGGAAAGCAGTGCTCACGAGCCCTTTTAAGCTATTGGGTTCTCATCATCTTGGTGTAGTTTTGACTATTCCTGTATACAAATCCAAGCTTCCTCCAAATGCATCAGTTCGAGATCGGATTGAAGCTACCGCTGGGTACGAATTCACTTTGTATTTTGTTGCGTTTGGATTCATGGTTTAGAACTAAATATTGCGTCTTTGGGTGACTATAATCTTTTATATTGAGTTTTGATAAACGGTTTTTAACTTTGGATTCTCTGGTTATTCATGGGTCAGATAATCAATTTAAGATAACTAAGAGAGTGTTAGTTAATGCTTATCTAAGTCCTCATCTGCTATTTTCTTTAGCAAATAAGCATTTTGTAGTCTTTGGGTAAAACTCGTCATCGACTTATATTAGAGTAATTAGCAGGTTTTTACCTGCTTATTTTTTAAGTAGTAACCAGTTTCACATATGCAATTCCAAACACCCCGTCTTATTATTGTTCAATATCACATAATTATTTTGAGAACACACATCCAAGCACCCTCTCTATTAAACAGAGAGCGTAAAATAGTATGTGTTTTTGTCACATAGTATCGACTGTGTATTAGTATAACGGAGAATTTTGATGATTTAAACAGATATCTTGGTGGAGCCTTTGATGTCGAGTCCCTTGTAGAAAATCTTCTTGGGCAACTTGCAGGAAACCAGGAAATTGTCGTAAAGGTTTACGATGTCACCAACACATCCGATCCACTAATTATGTATGGACGCCAAACACAAGAGGGTGATCAGTCACGTGCACGGATCAGCATACTTGACTTTGGTGATCCGTTTAGGAAACACCAAATGACTTGTAGGTATCTTCATAAAGCACCCATGTCACGAACCGCAATCACCACTTCATCTCTAGGCTACGTCATTGTTTTTTTAGCTGGATACATGTTACATACCGGAGCCAAACATATTGTTCAAGTTGAAGACGATTTTGATACAATGCAACAACTTAAAGTCCGTGCAGAAGCTGCTGATGTCGCCAAATCACAGGTTAATCCCCTAACTAAATAACATTTACGAGTTCTAATATAATGTTTATATATATTAGTAGAAATTTGTGAACTATATAGTAAATAGATTATTATAAATAAATTAAAATATCTGTCTTTAAAATGGCAGTTTCTTGCTACGGTCTCGCATGAAATCCGAACCCCCATGAATGGCATCCTCGGTATGTTTTTCTTGTTCTCGTTTCATTTTTTTGCATGTTTTATATAATAACTCTGTCATATCTAAAAACCTGTCAACGGTTTTCAGGGATGCTTGCGTTACTTCTAGACACTGATCTAAGTTCAACACAAAGGGATTATGCTCAAACAGCCGAAGCTTGTGGACGAGCTTTGATTACATTAATAAATGAAGTGCTTGACCGCGCTAAGATTGAGGCCGGGAAGTTGGAGTTAGAAGCAGTCCCGTTTGATCTGCGATCTATATTGGACGATGTTCTATCTTTATTCTCCGAGAAGTCCCGGAATAAAGGAATTGAGGTATAATATGCTAAACTCTGGTAATAAAAAATCCATTTTAAATCGAAATAATAATCTGATTGTATGTTCATTTTGTGGAAATTGCAGTTGGCGGTTCTTGTATCGGATAAAGTTCCACAAATTGTGATGGGCGATTCTGGAAGATTCCGACAAGTGATAACCAATCTCGTGGGAAATTCTGTTAAGGTAAGCACACTTTATGAATGGAAACTTTTTTTTGTTCTAAGATTCTTATTTGAAAATGTAAACTTTTTTCTTCCAGTTTACAGAACAAGGACATATATTTGTTCAAGTCCATTTAGCCGAACATTCTAAAGCAGTACAAGATTTAAACCCCGAGAGTTGTATGAATGGAAGATCTAACGGGTGTCAATCTAAAACATTAAGTGGTCGTGAAGCAGCAGATGACCGAAATAATTGGGAAAAGTTCAAGCATTTAATAGCAGACGAAGAGTTCCCGTTTCAAGTAGTGTCATCTGACGGATCATCTCAAAACGTTAGTTTAATGGTGTCGGTTGAGGACACGGGAATTGGGATTCCGTTACACGCACAAGAGCTCGTTTTCATGCCTTTTATGCAAGCGGATAGTTCAACTTCTAGACATTATGGAGGAACGGGGATTGGGTTGAGCATCAGCAAGTGTTTAGTTGAGTTAATGGGTGGTAAAATTAGCTTCATCAGCCGACCACAGATCGGTAGCACGTTTGCATTCACAGCTGTATTTAAACGGTGCGAGAAAAACACTGTCACCACTGATCTAAAACGATCACTTCATGACGATTTACCAACTTCCTTTAAAGGATTAAAAGCCACCGTAGTCGATACAAAACCCGTTAGAGCTGCAGTAACACGTTACCATATGAAACGGTTAGGTGTTTCGGTTGAGGTAGTTAACAGTATAAAAAGCGCCGTCAATGTTTCAAAACAACAAGATATGATACTAGTTGAAAAAGACGTGTGGTTATCTGGTGATGATGTCAGCAACATACAAGCTTATAATGGACATGTGTTGAAATCACCTAAAATGATACTTCTTGCCACAAATATATCGGGTGTTGAATTTGATAAAACTAAAGCCGCAGGATTTTCCGATACTTTGATTATGAAACCGTTAAGAGCGAGTATGGTTGCAGCGTGTCTTCAACAAGTACTAGGAACAAAAAAGAAGACGGAACAAGGTAAAGTTATGGCAAATGGATCTGTTTATCTTCGAGGTTTGCTTTGTGGGAAGAAAATATTGGTTGTTGATGATAATAGAGTGAACCGTAGAGTTGCAGCCGGTGCACTTAAGAAGTTTGGAGTTGAGGTTGAGTGTGCCGCTAGTGGAAAAGCCGCTCTTGATTTGCTTCAAATTCCACATACTTTCGATGCTTGTTTTATGGATATTCAAATGCCTGAAATGGACGGGTACGTACCAATTCTCATCTATAATCGAGTAAATTATATAAATCATCGCAGTTGTCTCGTGGGAACGTAAGTCCCAAACATATGTGGGATACTGGGATACTATTTGCATAAGTGGTCCCTGAATGCATTGTTTGATTTCACTTTCTGTAATGAAAAGTGAAATTATATGCATCCTACAGTGACCGAAAAAATTCAGTTATGAACCATTTATTCGTATATTATCAAGTAGAGACGATTTCCATTATTTCACATGGAAGATATGTCGATTTATATAGTTATATCTTTATAATTCCTTGTTTACTTAATTATGGCAACTTATTAGTTACTGACTAGTTCCATTCCTACATTTTCAGATTTGAGGCCACACGTCGTATTCGATTAATGGAGAGTCAAGAAAATGAGCAAGACAACCGGACCACAAAGTATCATTTGCCGATACTAGCAATGACTGCCGATGTGATCCATGCTACATTTGAAGAGTGCCAAAAAAGTGGAATGGATGGTTACGTTTCAAAACCATTTCAGGAAGAAAATCTTTATCAAGCAGTCGCCAAGTTCTTCGAATCCAAACCGACCAGAGAGTCGTGAGAAAACCAAAAAAAATTACCAGCAAATTTTGCATATCACTTCTGCTGGTATGCATATTTTTATGTACATTTAATGGTATCAGTGTTGTAAACCTGCAGTAACCTAACCAACTTTGGACCTGACTCGGTTAGCTTCTTGATGAGATATGTATATTATTTCACGGATCGAACTCTAGTGTGTTTGTTGTATAGATGGTTTAGGAGAGGGAAAGAGTTTATCTTGTGACGATTATTTGTTATCGATATCAAGAAGCTATTGGAAACACACATTTGATGTTCTTATAATTGTCTTGTACCAAACTACCATCATGTGGCCTAGTGGTTAGTCACATTATCTCCTCACAATAGTTATAAGTTTTAAACCTCACTAGGTACGTATTTGAAGGTACGGGGATACTCGGTTAGACTCTAGTAAATGTCTCGTCCTCTCGGGATAACCTTGACAGGTACGGTTTCCAATAATATTGTATTTGTGCTAGTTGAAGTGTTTGTTTCCTTATGAGACACTATTGAATATTGATGGACCATAGGCAAAATGTGAGTAGTACTCAACTAGCTATGTAAAGGTTGTACAATTGTATATGAAGAAAGTACATCACAATAAGTGACCAGTAGTCCAGTAGTACTAACTGCTGCATGGGTTAGGCCTCTGTTACTGAAGTGGACAGAACTGTGGACTGGCTGAGTGAGTGGCTCATCTTTGACCATTTCTGTTTAGTGAAGATTTTTACCCCAGGGCAAGTTATTTGGACCTGGGGGGGTTTTCAATCATTGCACACATTGTCGGTTATGTGACAAAACATTTTTACAAAAGCATTTTTTCAATTATAAAAAAATATTTTAATAAGAAAATAAATTTAAATTTCAAAATTTTTAACTAGTTTTCCCGCCTATTTCAGATAAAACTTTCACTAGATAAATTTTCACCACTCCAAGATAAAAATAGGAGCGTCTCTTGGGACGGTCCCTTAAATAGGTGACGGTCCCTTATATATACGGGACCTTCCAATGTTTACGGGACCGTCCCCGCTCCTCCTGGTGCCTATAAATACTGCACTATTCCTTTAGAAAAATCAACCCTCTTTGCACAAAAACATTCTGTTCTTCCTTCTTCTTTGATCACTATAACGTGCTGATATGTGTTTATAAGTGATCCCGTTATCCTCTACCTCCAAGTGCAATAGAAGAACGCTCGTATTTGTCAAGAAACAAAGTGTTATAGATTGGTCATCACACACACACGTAACTTGTGTTACGATTCTCTTCTTCCTCCAAACTCTCTCATTTGTCTATATTGTATATTTATGTATCCGACTTGTGTGTGAGCCGAGATTAGGTGTGTTAGTGTAGACCTAGACAAAGTGTAAGTCCGTTTTTAGGTGTGTGAAGAATAGGACTTGGTGTGAGTCCGTGTTTAGGTGTGTGAATACTAGGACTTGGTGTGAGTCCTTGTATTGGTGTGTGAAGACTTGGACAGTGTGTACGTCCATGTGAAGACTTGGACGGTCTGTACGTCCGTGAGAAGACTTGGACGATGTGTATGTCCGTGTGAAGACTTGGATTGTGTGTAAATTCAAGTGGACAAGGTGTATGTCCGTGTAGTGTCGTGTGTCGGTGTGTAGATTGGTTCTAGCTAGGATTAGGATTCGACACTCCGCTTAGTGTCGTAAATTGGTGTAAGCTTTGGTGTACGGTTTGCTCCGCCTTAAGAGAGTTTATTGACATAGTGATTGTGAACTCTCTATGTGATACTCGAGGAGCGGAGTAGGGCGAAGAGTGAGCTTTGTGCCGAACCACTATAAATCTCCGTGTCTCGGTTTGGTTGTTCTATTCCTTTATCTCTTGTTTATATCTTGTTTACTTTACGCATTTGTTGATGCAAATAATGTTCTAAAAACGTTATTTCTATCTTTCGATAACTTCACGTTTTGAGGATGAAAAAATGTGAAATCACGTCACGTTAAAATTAACGTAAACAAGTTTTTAATCGGAAGATCCCGTTTCTACAAAATCACTCTAGAACAAATTTACAACTTCACTAATGATCAAAGAAGTAAATTTGGATTTAAGACTTCACATTTTTATGTGACAAAACATTTTCTTCAAAAATATACTTTACAAATTATTTTTGAATAATTAAGAAATGTTTTAATGAAAAAATAAGTTTAAAATACACAACATCTATTTCCCCCCCCCAAAATCAGCTCCAAACTTCCCCAAATAAGTTTTCACCAGAAAAGACAAAAAATGGAGCGTCTTTGTCTGACACGGCTCCACGGTTCCACTAAATTTAGTGGAGCCGTCGGTGATTTAGTGGAGCCGTCCCTCTATAACGGCCAGATTTTTTCTGCCTATAAATACCAGCCCACTTCACAGATTTTCTTCACCCTTTTTCACACAGAAACTTCTGAGTTTAAATCCCTCACACCATTTTCTTTTCTTGATCATTTAGTTTAGTTTTTTTTTTGTTCAAGAGTGATCCAATCATCCAACTTAGAGATCATCTTCATTAGAAAGAGAAGAACACAAAGTATCCAAGTAGATACAAAGTGTTGTCATTCCTCTTCATTTGCAAGAGAAGAACTCAAGTTATCCAAGAAGATACAAGAGTTGTAGTTGTTAGGTCTTGTAACATTTGTTACACACTTGTTGTATCATAGCATACATCAAGATCATTTTTATTTTGTGAGAGTGTGAGTGAAGATCATTGTGATCTTATAGAGATAGTGAATATCTCTTGAAGCCATTGGGCTTATGTGATTGATCAAGAAGATCAAGGGTCAACAGGATAGTGTTAGTCAAGTGAATGTTGATCATTGTGACCGTGTCGAGATCTTGGAGATCTCTTGAAACCAGTGGGCTTGAGTGATTGATCGTGTGGATCGTGGTAGATTGGTGCTAGCTAAGATTAGCACTCGACATCTAGCTTAGTGTTGGAAAACAAGTTAAGCGATGTATACGGTTTTCTCCGCCTTAAGGGAGGTTGTTGACATAGTGCTTAAAACTCTCGAGTGTGGTACTCGGGGAGTGGAGTAGGGCGAAGAAGAGCTTCATAGCCGAACCACTATAAATCCTTTTGTCCCGGTTTGATCTTTCCATCTCTACTCTTTACTTTCATTACTTATTATTAGTTAGTTTAGAGTGTAGTTCATATTGGTGTTGTTTGATTGCACATAAGAATCGAATCAAAGGTTTCCAATAGCAAAGTTTTTAAGAAGTTTTAAAAGAACTAAAAGAACTTAAAAACCGGGAAAACTATTCAACCCCCCCTTCTAGTTTTTCATAATTGGTTTCAGAAGCCACGTCAGTCAAGTTTTTAAAGTATATTGTATTTTAAAACTTGAATCGATCAATGGATTCCGACAAATATCTAGAAGGGCAATCTATGCAAAGACCACCACTTTTTGAAACCGATTGCTTTATCTATTGGAAAACAAGATTCGAAACGTATGTGAAATCAAAAGACATTGATCTTTGGCATGTTATTACCGAGGGTGACTTTCAACCGATTCAAATGAATCCGGAAACTAAAAATGATGAAATAGTTTCTTATGATAAACAAAGTGATGAACTAAAATGAAAACTAGCCAAAAATAATGAGGCTAAGATGATGATTTACAATGCTTTGCCTAAAAAGGAATTTGAAAGAATTTTCATGTGTAATACGGCAAAAGATATTTGAAAAACTTTGTTAGTCACTCACCAAGGTAATAACCAAGTCAAAGAGAACAAGATAGGTCTTATTGTTCAACAATATGAACAATTTTCCATTTCGGAAGATGAGTCAATAGATAATGCTTTTGCTAGATTTAATACCATTATTACTAGTCTTAAAGCTCTTGATGAAGGTTACTCTAGCAAGAATTATGTTAGGAAGTTTCTTAGAGCTCTACATCCTAAATGGAGAGCAAAGGTCACCGCCATTGAAGAGTCAAAGGACTTGGCGACATTATCACTCGATGAACTAATAGGAAACTTGAAGGTTCATGAGATGATAATCAAGAAAGACTCCGATATAGTTAAAGGCAAAAGCGAGAGAGTTAGATCTCTAGCATTGAAAGCTAAGAAGGAGTCTAGTGATGAGGAATGTTCGAGTTCCGATAGTGAAGATGAAGAATATGCGCTAGCGGTTAGGGACTTTAAAAATTTCTTTAGGAGAACAGGTAGGTTCGTTAGACAACCTCGTGATGAAAAGAAGACATCACAAAAGAACCAAGTTGAAAAGAAAGGGACAAGTGATAGGAAATGCTTTAGATGTGGAGATCCTAATCACCTCATAGGAGAGTGTCCCAAACCACCGAAATCCAACAACCAACGAGCTTTCATAGGAGGCTCGTGGAGTGATAGCGGTGAAGATGAAGAGAAGAAGCCCAAGGACGAAACATGCCTAATGGGTCAAGCTTCTCATGAGGTACGATATGACTATCCTGATTATAGTGATGATAATTTGTCAATAGATGATAACACACTAAATGACGAATATAATAAACTATGCGAGATTAGTTCTAAAATTTTAGGTAGAAACAAATCACTAAAATTAAAATTGCATGAACTCGAAATGCAAGTTTTAGAACTAAAGGATCAAGTCAAAAGACTTGAGAAAAATAAAGAAGTAGACGTAGGATGCAAGTCATGCATAAGCCTTCGAGTAGAAAACGATAAACTCAAAGAAAATACATTTAGGATCACTAGGTTTGAAAAAGAAACAGATAATGCTTCGACAAGTACAATAAAGCAAGTAGAATCTGTCAAACCCACAAGTTCTGTCAAAACAACAGACGACATCACTAAATGTACACACGGCACCATTAAAGTTAATGGTACCGTGGTACCGTGTGTTACTGAAGACAGAACTGAGTTGAATTTGAAAGATAATTCAAGTCCTAAACCAAGACACATAGTTGTAAATGGTACCAAAGTATCTATTGCTAGTATAAAGGAAGCCAAAAGCTTTTACAAACCTGTGCCAAATCTCAGGCCTGGCTTTGTAAAACCCGACACTAGGTCTAAGACTCCTCCACCTAGAAAAACAAATATTCCTAAACCTCAGTCAAGAACTCCTCTACCGAGACGTAACTCTAGAAGACAAAGTTATCCAAGTAACTATCCCGTAACTTGGAATGACCGTCAGCTACAAAGTTACTTACCATGGGAAATTTGTCCTCCGTTCCAACATCCTAACCAAATGCAACTAATGCATAGGATGTTTAATGCTAACAACTTTGGACCCATGAGATATTGGGGACCAAATGTTTGAATGTTTGTCTTATTCAATAGATATGCTTGGGAATCGACTTGGAGCCTGACGAATGGGTCAAGGATAGTGGATGCACTAATCATATGATGGGTAACCGAAGTCTTTTCTCATCATACAAAGCATACAACGGAGGTAATGTCACTTTCGGTAGCAAACTTAAGGGCACCATTATAGGCAAAGGTACGATCACTCAAAACTCCCTCACTATTAGAAATGTTGAGCATGTAGATAACTTAGGATTTAACTTGCTTAGCATTAGTCAAATGGTAGATAATAAGTGCAAAGTTATATTCTCCGAAGAGGGTAGTGAGATTATTAAGGAGGGTAAAACCATAGGCAAAGGAGTTAGGAGAAATGGCCTATTTGTTATGAAAATAGGAAATAAGCCTCAGGATAGGATATGCTTAGCAACCATAGATGACAATTCCACTCTATGGCATAGGAGATTAGGTCACGCCAATATGCGATTAATACAATCATTGGCGTCTAAGGAACTAGTTAGAAACCTACCTAAGATTAAGTTTGATCAACACTTTTGTGACGCTTGTAAAGTTGGAAAACAAGCTCATTCTAGTCACAAAGCTAAGAATATGGTCTCGACCTCTAGATGCCTAGAACTCCTTCATATGGACTTATTTGGTCCATCCGCCGTACGGAGCTACGGAGGAAACTACTACACCTTAGTGATAGTTGATGACTACTCTAGGTATACTTAGACTAGATTTCTTAAGAATAAGACACAAGCTTTTGAAGAATTTGAAATCTTTAGTAAGAAAGTCCAAAATCAACTAGGATGTACAATTGTTTCTATTAGAACGGATCATGGTCGGGAATTTGATAATGAAGTGCAATTTGGAGCATATTGTGATGCTAATCGTATTACACACAATTTCTCGGCTCCACGCACTCCACAATCAAATGGGGTAGTTGAGTAGAAAAATCGTACTCTACAAGAGATGAGTAGAACGATGTTGAACGAACAATCAATTCTGCAAAAGTTTTGGTGTAATGCGGTGGACACCTCAACTTAAATACTTAATAGGATTCTTATTAGACCCATGTTAGGAAAAACACCATATGAAATCATGAAAGGTATAAAACCTTCTCTTGATTACTTTAGAGTGTTTGGAAGTAAGTGTTTCATACTAAACACTAAAGACTACCTCACCAAGTTTGACCCAAAGTCTTACGAAGGTGTTTTCCTAGGATACTCCCAAAATAGTAAGGCCTACGTAGTCCTAAACAAGGAAACAATGAAAGTCGAAGAGTCACTCAACGTGACATTCGATGAAAGTCCTCCACCAACTAAGACATCACCTTTGGAGGATGATGACTTAGATGAGGATGAAGCCATTAAGGTCAATGGAAAGAAACCCTTAGAATATGACATTGAGGATGAAATAGTGGAAGGTGACGAAGTTGTCAACATTAAGGAATCCAAGAACCATCCCATTGAAAATGTCATAGGAAACCTTAACCAAAGAACCCTTAGGTCACAAACACAAAACAAAAGTAATTTCTTTTGTTTCATATCAACCGTAGAACCTAAGAATGTCAGTGAAGCGATTAAGGATGAAAGTTGGGTAGTCGCCATGCAAGAGGAACTTAATCAATTCACCGCAAACCAAGTTTGGGATTTAGTACCTCCTCCTAAGAATCAAACCATCATAGGAACTAAGTGGGTGTTTAGGAATAAACTCGACGAAAATGGCGTCGTAACTAGGAATAAGGCAAGGTTGGTAGCACAAGGCTATAACCAACAAGAAGGAATAGACTACGATGAAACCTATGCACCCGTAGCTAGATTAGAGTCTATTAGGATACTCCTTGCCTATGCTTGTGCCTTAGACTTTAAGTTATACCAAATGGATATGAAAAGTGCATTCCTAAATGGTTATATCAACGAGGAGGTATATGTTGCACAACCTCCAGGATTGTAACCACTGTGAAAAATCCCTCATTTAAATAAACTATCTCTCGGAATACTTATCCTTTTTCCACGTAGAATTTTTTTTCCTTGATTGTAACTATTATCTTATGTGACGGAGATCACATCCCGAATAACCGTGCTTGCAACCCAACCTTAATTGATTTAGTATTTAACTAAGTAAACATCTTTAATCTAAAATGTTATGAGATTCCACTTATCACTTTACGTTATTTCGCTAATATACATTTAAAACTGAACATTCCTTAACTAATGATAATTTTATGAAACCCTAAACTACCATAACAACATTTATGAACAACAAAACCCTAGAATTACTAAAGTACAAATTATATGATTAATGTACAAGTCCCTAAAGCATAAAAACCTTAATTTTACTTTAACTTCCGATAAAACCCTAATCTCACATAACTATGAATTTATATATACATTTTACAAACCCTAATTTATTTATATAATATTTCTACAAGATAATATATTTACAAGTTATTTAAACTAGTGTACAAGTCCTTTATGCATGAAACCATTTATTTATAAAATCTTTAATAAAACCTTATCTATATTTATTTTCAAAGCATAAATTACAAACCATTCATGCATAACTTTTATAAATTATTTTACCTAAACTCATTAAATATTTTTATAAGCCTTTAAACCTAAAGTACAAGTACCCAATGCATATAAACTAAAAATTCCATTTATTTACTTTTAACTTAACAAAACTTAACATATAATTTTCATAACTTAATAAATTATAAAAATTACATTTTTCTCATATTCTAAATTATAGTACAACCTTACTAAAGCTAAAGTACAAGTCTTTTATGCACGAAAATATATATTCATAAAATCCTAAATAAAACCTTAATAATAGTTATTAAAAATGACATTTTATGTAATATTCTTACACAATAAATTATAAAAATGATTTATTTATTTATTTAACATATGTACAACTCCATAAACTTAAGGTACAACTCCCTAATGCATAAAATCATAAAAACACAATAATATATATTTAAACCTTGATAAAGACATAATATGTAATAATTTCACATACTAATTATTAAAATGAGTTTATTTATCTATAAAATAAGTGTACAAATTCTTAAACTAAATGTACAACCCTTTAATGCATAAAACTATAAAAACTCATTTATTTGTATTTAAACCTTAATAAAAATTACATAAAAATTATAGAAAATTAAGAAATGATTAAAAATATATTTTTCTTATTTTTCTTACATTAGTACAAGTCTTATAAGCCTAGAGTACAACTTGCTAAAGCATAAAAATCATTTTTCTCTATTTACATACAATTCGATACATGTTAAATTATGTCATATAGATTCAAAATTCATGTCTAACTAAATCTTAAACCTAGGAACCTTAAGTCTACCCTAAACCTTAGTTTACAAGTCAACAAAGCCCTAGGTACAACCCTCCTAAGCCTAGTTCGATCCTTAAACTAACTAGTTACACATTCTAATTAAATCCTAACTACAAATTAACTAGAAACCAGAAATCTTACACCTTAAGAGAGCCATTTGAATGAAGAAGAAGGTTACACATAGCCCTCTTCTAGAAACAAGCCTTAGGTGTTTGATCATAAACCTTCCACATCACCTAAACCTTCCCCCTCCTCATGTGGCGCCTTATACACCATCCACCTCACCTTACACCTCCCTATGACAGAGATAGAAACCTCAAGAAACCCTAGGTAACCCTCTATAAATAGCAAGCAAACCTTGAAACCCTAATCCCCCATCAAACCCACGATCCACTACAAACAGCCAATAACCTTTACACCACTGATTCCCTTAGTCCAAATTAAGTTTAAATAGACCAAAGGAAGCAGTAGAAGCCAGCTAGGTCCAGTAGGAGAGCTAGTTCGAACCCTAACCCCAAAACTATGCCCTAGTCGACCATTTTGAGCAAGGTGAGTTTCAGCCCTTTTTCTTTGTTTTCATATAGTTATTTTATGTCTAAATGATGTATAAGATAAGTCTTAATAGGTGTTGTAACCCAGAAATCACTAAAACAAATTTTGCTTAAACTTTTATTTCTATCGAGTACATATATATATAAATTTCGAAATAATGAACCAATGAATCGAGGATGTTAAAAGTAGTTTAGAAATACTTTAAACATGTTATAATAACATACTATAATATAAAAACATAGTGCCTAAAAATCGGATTTAGAGAAACACAAGTTTTCTTTCTTTTATTTCCTGTCGAGACCAACAGCAGGTCTGCTGCTTTGGTGCTCGTTTTACCCTATCAAACGACCACTAAAAATTATGGCCTTCGACAGGCTTAAAGTACTTTAAAAGGGCTAAAAGTAGGAAAAAGAATCAAGGTTTTTCGTTGAGAAACGAGAGAGAACGAAGTGTTTGAAGTTGAGTTAATTTCTGTGACAAGTAAAACTAAAATACGACTTTCTGTTTTAAATATTGAATTCGTGGGTTCGATTCTGGCCCCAAGACTTTGTAAAAATACTTTTAAAATATTTATACACACTTTAGAAAAGGTTTTGTAAAAAGTCTCGGCTTAAAACACGAGATATAAAATGTTTTTGAGATGTGGGATGTCGAATGAAAATCCTTAGAGACATAGGGACCATTTTTGCCAAAACTCTATAATATTTTCTGGTTTGGACTAAGTTTGAGATCGGGAAATCCCTAAAGGGTAAAAACAATACATTTTGAAACTTAAAGGTATAAAGTGTCAATTAACTGAAGTTCAGGGGTAAATTTTGTATATTTCTAAAAGTTCAAGGGTACAAATTGTCATTTCCATAAAGTCTAAGGGTAAAATTTGCCAACTTTAGGAACTTGAAGGTTTGAAATGAAAATATTATAAAACCCTGATCTTATTTAATATTATTATATTATAATAATTATTATTATTATTATTATTATTATTATTATTAATTATTAAGTTTTAATTAAACTTAATATACATTTTAAACCGTAACTAACCAACGAAGTGTCCATTTAACGAACAGACGAAACCAAATTTTACAGATAAGGAAATATATCAAAACATTACTTTTGAAACTACATATTGGCTCAATTAAGTATTTAATCAACAAACCAAATAACGAAATGAATAATAAAAACTTATATATATTAAGAAACAATTACTGAGAAACTTGATATAACCAATTCAGGTTGCAAGCCGGAGACGTTTATCAACTGTATTTCATTTTGTTTTCCATCCAGATTGTTCAGGTGAGTTTATAGTCCCACTTTTTACTTACGAGTTTTCCAAATATGTGGGGAGATACATGCTATTAAACCGAACACAAGTATTTTCCTGATTGTTATTGCACTAGGCTAACTGTTCGTTATTATTGAGATTGAATTGTTTATTTAAAAGAACCTCATATCATGCACCATTAGTCACCTGTTGGGTGAGCGCGAATATATGAATAGATCTATTGGCCGGACGACCCATTTGTTCTAGCCGGATGGATATCTTCGTGGTAGCCGGTTAGGCAAATGCATTATATTTGATATCTTTAACTCGGGGGCAAGACCACTCTCATTTCAATCATGATTGTGGAATCTGGAAACTGTTAACGCATTGCGTGTCATGAGGTTTAGTGCAATATTGTTGAATTACGATATAACTGATTTCTCATATTTTGGCTTGTGTTCAATCTGATTATAATTTTAAACGCTATAGATTCACTCAACCTTTGTGTTGACTTTTTAAGCATGTTTATCTCAGGTATTTAGAAGTATGGATATTGGCACGGAGCGGCGGTGGACTTTCTTCTTAAAATAAAAGAGTGTCCACTTTGTTATCATTCAATGAATAATGTAATTTTTATCATGTATTTTTGAACCTCCCTCTGGGACCTATCTTATGTACTCTGATATTAAATAAATGAATGATAACAATTTTTATTTAAAAACGTCTCTTTTCGAGTCGTTTTCTATTTCCATGACTGTGAACCATGAAGTAGCACCCCAAGCTTATATTCCGTTGCGTAATCCGAAAATGGGGGTGTTACAAGGATTCGTTGATTTCGAGAAACCGAATCATGTTTATAAACTCAAGAAAGCACTCTATGGTCTCAAACAAGCTCCTAAAGCTTGGTACGATAGACTAAAGGCATTCTTGATCAAACATGAATATACCATGGGAGTGGTAGATAACACACTTTTCACAAAGAAACGTACTGTAATTCACATCTCATTATTGTTCAAATATATGTCGAAGATATCATATTTGGCTCAACTTGTCCAGAACTGTGCGATGATTTCTCTAAGATCATACGTGACGAGTTTGAGATGAGCATGATGGGCGAATTAAATTTCTTCCTTGGTTTACAAATTAAACAAATGGAAGATGATATCTTTTTTAACCAATCTAAATATAGTAAGGAGATGCTTAAGAAGTTTAGTTTAGAAGAGTCTAAGCCCATGAAAACTCCCATGTCCACGGAAATAAAACTCACGAAAGATGAAGAAGGTGAGTCCGTGGATAGCACTAAGTATAGAGGTATGATAGAAAGTTTGCTATACCTCACGGCAAGTAGGCCCGACATCATGTTTAGTGTCTGCCTTTGTGCTCGCTTCCAGGAGGATCCCAAAACCTCTCACCTTGAAGCAGTTAAGCGTATCTTCTGATACATTAAAGGCACTATACACTTGGGATTATTCTATCCCAAGGGGACCGGTGTAGAAACTGTTGTCTATGCTGACTCTGATCATGCGGGAGATTATGTGGATCAAAAAAGTATGAGCGGCGTTTGTACCTTCATTGGGTTGTTGCTTAACTTCTTGGTTCTCTAAGAAACAAACGGCTCTTGCTATCTCCATGACCGAAGCCGAGTACGTAAGCGCCGAAAAGGCATGTCAACAAGCACTATGGATGAAACAAGCCCTTAATGACTATGACATCCATTTATATAACGTCCCCATTATGTGTGATAATAAAGGTGCTATTGAGTTGAGCAAAAATCCCGTTCAACACTCCCGTACTAAACACATTGAAACTCGTCACCACTTCCTTCGCGATAATGTTCAGAAAGGAAATATTTCTATTGAGAAAGTTCCTTCTCAAGACAATATCGCCGACATCCTAACCAAACCTCTCAAACGAGAATCCTTCAATTACCTTCGTCTAGGTTTAGGAATGATGGAACATATTCCATAAATCTCATGACTCTTTGAAGTCATCTCGTCTAGACTAGGTTCCCCTCGTCAAAAGAATTTATTAGGTATAAATTCTTTTCTCGTGTCAAAAAGTCTCACTAAATCAGCGAGACTTATTCGTCAAAAATCAAAATAGGACGAAATTTCATCCCATCAGATCACGGCTCCACTAAAGGTGGCACGACACCGTTAAATTTAACGATACCGTGGAACCGTGTATCTGATACATCCCGTATTTTAGTTCCCTTTTTCCCACATTACCAAATTCAAACCTTCCCAACTTCTGCAACTACTGTCAAAACCAAACCTCACACTCTAAAATTCAATTACACCCCTTCAAGATCATATTCAAGACATTGATTTTCAAAATTATCAATCACTTCCACTCTTTCAACAAGAATTGTAAGTTATCTTACTTTAATTTTCTTCAATTTTGAGTCTAGGGTTTGTTTATACATGAAAATTGAATTGGGGCTTTTCAATTTTTAAGTCTTTATACTAAGATTAGACAACATGTGATTCCCTTCACATAGGATTTTCATAAACAAAATTGAATCACATATTCATGTCCAGGAAACTGGCAATTAGAAGTCATCAACACTCAAATTTTTCAAAACCCTTAGCACCAAAACATTGAAGTTGCCAAACACCCAAATTCCATTGTTTTCGAAAAATTTCACGAAATTAGGTTCATGAAAAACTTTTCGTGCATTGTTGATGCAAACTAAAAACGTTTTTCTCATGCATACATGATCTCGCGAATATTGATCGAATTACATAATCAATATGTACTTTTCGACATATTTGCTTGAGCAAAAGTAAATTAGGAGTGTTTGGGTAATCTCATTATTTTAATTCTAGAGTCGAGATTACCGCACCTCCACATAGTTTGCATATAGGCACACACTAGGCACGTGTCTCTAATGCAACTACTTTAAATTCTAACTTTTCCTAATTTTTTTTTATAGGAAACAATAATGTCTCATGAGTATGATTTTGATCATCTTCTAACCGATACCTATACACCCAAAATATCTCATGAAGCCACAACACCCGGTAACCACATTCGTGCCTATGTCAATCTTGAAACCCGTCAGTTTCATGAAGGTCGAGTCGTTGATCCGTCCTTAATTTATCATAGGGATATCAACACTTCATTTAGAGCTATAGGATTCGATTGCCTACTACACATCAACGAGCACATTTGTCCTCGTTTTGTGTTAGAATTCTTTCGACAAGTTGAACTCGTACGTAACGAGGATCACTCTTTGTCACTTTGGTTTTGGGTCCGAAATTTCAAATTTGTCCTAACCCTTGAGCAATTTGCTCAAATTCTCCGAATTCCCAATCATGGGCAATGTGCCTATACTGAAGATTGGTGTCTTGAGTCCCTCTTCAACTTTCGTGAAGAGGATAGTCCATATTGTTCCTACATACGTACCCTCTACAACCGAACTTACAAAACTCATTCGTACTCTTAAGTACTCCTCCTCTTACCCAAATCCAACGAAAATTCGTCTAGATGAGGTTCGTCATGAACTACTTTCTTGGGCAGTCATCCTGCGAGAAAATGTTCTAAGTCTAACAGGAAATCGTGAGCAACTTCCGGCGTGTTGTGT
Organism: Artemisia tridentata subsp. tridentata; assembly: GCA_021014915.2. Lineage (NCBI taxonomy): Eukaryota > Viridiplantae > Streptophyta > Magnoliopsida > Asterales > Asteraceae > Artemisia > Artemisia tridentata. Next base: position 266,908,220 of record CP139509.1, on the reverse strand, counting down.
TGATATGATTTACTGTCTCTTCACCCAACAACCTTACAATCTCGCCTACTTCTTCGCTAAGCGAATTGTACATCTCAAGGGTAACAAAAATAAATTGATACCCTATGGGATGTTCCTAACCCGTCTCTATCACCACTTCATGAACTCTCACCCTTACCTTCGTAATCCTCAATATTCACTCGTCAAACCCGTCATTAAACCCCTAAATGAGTCATATGTCTCATACATTCTCATTTCTGAATCCTCTACCCACTATGCACCCTTTGATGATCCAAATCATGAGAATGAGATGCATGCTCAAGACGAGAGTGTGATGAAAATGGGAGAAATCTCAAGTCATAATTAGTTAGGAAGAGATTAGTATTACTATTAAGGTTTATCTATAATAGATTAATACTATTGCATGCTTAAAGCTTATTCTATCACCTTGCATGGATATCTTATGGGATATTTGGATGATAGCTTATTTTGTCCATTTTTGCTTGCATGCTTATGATTATCTTGGCAAATCACATGATGATCTTTATATGCTAGAAGTAGCTTGATATGGGACATATTAGGAAAATAAATCTCTAGTGATTTGAGGCACTATCATTTCCAGGAACTAGTTCCCCTAGAAAACATCCCTCTAGCTGCCCAAAACTAACCTACACATGAAAATCCGTGAAAACAGTGTCACGGTACCACTAAATAGGCCACGGTACCTTTAAATTTAACGGTACCGTGTGATGTTTAGAGGAACCGTGTACCTGTTTGACGAATTTTCACTGTTCCTCCTAAATCCTGCAACCCTAACCTCAAACCTGCAAATTTTCCAACCTCACATACACCCTAAGATTCCCTTGCTACACCATAGGACACTCCCATCCACTTTAATTCAAAATTCACCCATCTTGCCTATATAAGGCCTCATCCTTGCAAGATTATCTTGCACATCATCTTCAACCTCACATCACATACACACACACAATGTCCTCCACACAAGGATCCACTTCTCACATCTCAAAGAAACCTAGAATAACCATAAGACCACCAACAAGACCTCTCTTTGTGGATCTTACAAAAGATGATGAAGCAATGACACCACCTTCCCAAGCTACTCCCAATTCACCATCACCACCTAATGCACCTTCCAAAACATCCTCTACCTACACAACATCTTCATCATCTCCTTCCCTCAACACCATACCATCCTCAATGGATTACACACTCTCACCAATAACTCCATTGGACTATGCCATGCCAACTCCATCACCAACAAACTCACCACCACCACCCTCTCCTATCATGGCTCAACCCATCCAACCTCATCCCTTTAATATAAATAGTGCTAATTGCCTATGTTGCCTCCACAGCCGCAACCTCATCTTCTTTTTGAGAGATGAAATCCACTTCATGTTCTCCTATGGGGAACATCTTTTAACACCACCACAACCCCCCATGATGTCACCATCTCCACCACCTCATAGCCCACAAAACCAAACATTACTTTGTTTAGCTTTTCACCAATAAACCTTTAGGACACATCTTGGAAATGAAGCTTGCCTCTAGTCATTAGGACTTTATGCTTCTTGTTGTCCATTTTCTTTATGCTTATTATGTAGTCATACTTATGAATGACCCTTGCTTGTCTTTACGAATGAATGTTTTCTTTTATTATGTTTGGGGCTTGACTCTTTAGTCATTTTTGTGGTTGGATATTTGTCATGTGTGCTACATGTTAGATTTTTTATACTTGTTATCTAACCTTGTTTTGTAGCACGAATCATTGCTCGATTCCTTGGTATCCTCCAAACGAGGGGGAGTATACATCAAGGGGGAGCCTTAGCAACCTTTTTGCTTCGACAAAAAGGGGGAGAAATGGGAGTAAACTCATTAAAAACTTGTTAAAATTAATTTTAACATAAAATGAGTTTATGTTTTGTCATCATCAAAAGGGGGAGTTCTTGATGCAAATAATGTTCTAAAAACGTTATTTCTATCTTTCGATATCTTCACATTTTGAGGATGACAAAATGTGAAATCATGTTACGTTAAAATTAACGTAAACAAGTTTTTAATCCAAAGATCCCGTTTCTACACAAATCACTCTAGAACAAATTTACAACTTCACTAATGATCAAAGAAGTAAATTTGAATTTAAGAATTCACATTTTTATGTGACAAAACATTTTCTTCAAAAGTATACTTTACAAATTATTTTTGAATAATTAAGAAATGTTTTAATGGAAAAATAAGTTTAAAATACACAACAGCTATTTCCCCCCCCCCAAAATCAGCTCCAAACTTCCCCAAATAAGTTTTGACCAGAAAAGACAAAAAATGGAGCGTCTTTGTCTGACACGGCTCCACGGTTCCACTAAATTTAGTGGAGCCGTCGGTGATTTAGGGAGCCTCCTCAAACGGCCAGATTTTTCTGCCATAAATACCACCCTTCACAGATTTTCTTCACCCTTTTTCACACAGAAACTTCTGAGTTTAAATCCCTCACACCATTTTCTTTCTGATCATTTAGTTAGTTTTCTTGTTTCAAGAGTGATCCAATCATCCAACTTAGAGATCCTCTTCATTCCTCTTCATTAGCAAGAGAAGAACACAAAGTATCCAAGTAGATACAAAGTGTTGTCATTCCTCTTCATTTACAAGAGAAGAACTCAAGTTATCCAAGAAGATACAAGAGTTGTAGTTGTTAGGTCTTGTAACATTTGTTACACACTTGTTGTATCATAGCATACATCAAGATCATTTTTATTTTGTGAGAGTATGAGTGAAGATCATTGTGATCTTATACAGATATTGAATATCTCTTGAAGCCATTGAGCTTGTATGATTGATCAAGAAGATCAAGGGTCAATAGGATAGTGTTAGTCAAGTGAGTGTTGATCATTGTGATCGTGTCGAGATCTTGGAGATCTCTTGAAGCCAGTGGGCTTGAGTGATTGATCGTGTGGATCTTGGTAGATTGGTGCTAGCTAAGATTAGCACTCGACATCTAGCTTAGTGTCGGAAAACAAGTTAAGCGATGTGTACGAGTTTCTCCGCCTTAAGGGAGGTTGTTGACATAGTGCTTGAAACTCTCGAGTGTGGTACTCGGGGAGTGAAGTAGGGCGAAGAAGAGCTTCATAGCCGAACCACTATAAATCCTTTTGTCCCGGTTTGATCTTTCCATCTCTACTCTTTACTTTCATTACTTATTATTAGTTAGTTTAGAGTGTAGTTCATATTGGTGTTGTTTGATTGCATGTATGAATCGAATCAAAGGTTTCCAATAGCAAAGTTTTTAAGAAGTTTTAAAAGAATTAAAAGAACTTAAAAACCGGGAAAACTATTCAACCCCCCATTCTAGTTTTCCACAACATTATTATTGTGTTCATATACATTCGATAGATATCACATAACTTCGAATCAAACAATTTTCAAAAAGAACAAAATGGAACTAAAAATCTTAAAACGTAATTATAAACAGTGAAACTATTCAACCCCCCTTCTAGTTTCTACAATTGGTATCAGAGCAGGTCACTCAAGAGCTTTAAAATATACTTTATTTTAAAACTTGAATCGATCTATAGAGTCTGAAAGATATCTAGAAGAGCACTCTTTGCTAGGACCACCATTTTTCGAAAGCATAAATTTTATTCAATGGAAAAATAGATTCGAAAATTATGTGAAATCAATAGATCAAGATCTTTGACATGTTATTACAATTGGTGATTTTCAACCAACGGAAATAAATTTTAAAAATCAAAGTGATGATTTTAAAAGAAATTTTTATAAAAATGTTGAAGCTAAAATAATGATTTACAGAGCTTTGCCGAAAATTGAATATGAAAGAATTTTAATGTGTCAAATGGCAAGTGACATTTGGAAAAGTCTTTTAAACTGTCATCAAGAAAATAGTCAAGCAAAGGATAACCAAATTGATCTTGAACAAACATATGAACAATTCATCACTTCTGAAGACGAATTAGTAGATAGAACTTTCGATAGATTAAATACAAGTGCTACTAGTTTAAATATTTTAAATGCAGGAAATGCCATCAAGGACTACGTCAGTAATTTACGAAGAGAACTCATTGGAGAAATGTGGAGTGATACTGATGAAGAAGACAACGCTAGTCCTCAATACGAAATATGCCGAATGGTTGAAACTTCAAGTGAGGTACATTCCAAAATCGAACATTTTTGTTATGACACATTCATTCAAGAATTTTCTAAATTAGAAAGTGATTTTGAAAATCTTTGCAATATGAGTCTAAAAGCTTTTCCGGAAAATGCATCTTTAAAGTCTTTTGAAAATAAATTGGAAATAACCACTTAAGGGTGTCCTAGTGGCAAAAGGGCTTGTGACTATCACTCTAAAATGTTTGAGGTTTCAAGTTCAATTCCTGCTAGGTGCAAACAACCTTAAGTGGCCATGCCAATCTCCTGAAAAGGTAGGGATTTACCTGGTTTGATTCTGTGTGGCGGTGGGTTTAAACTCCGTAGATTAGTCGGCCAAAAGGTCGGAAATCACGGTTACCGAAAAAAAAAAGGAAAAAGAAATCATTTTCGAAGATAAAATGTCTATACTTGAAAGTGGTATAGAAATTGATCTAGAATGTAAAATGTGTCAAGATCATAAAATTGATGTAAAACCCTAAATTTTCCATCCATTTAAAATTCCCATTTTGCCCCTCAAAAATTTTGAATTTACAAGAGCATGATATTAATTATACAAAAACATTGTACATTTCAACCTAAGTATAAAAATTTAACCATATGTCATTACCTCATGATTAAATTACATATTATACAACCATATGTTATAAACATAAATACAATTAAAATAAATTAACGTAAGTCATACATAAAATAAATACTTGCTATAAGTTATAAAAAAAAAAGAGAGACTTCCCTAGCTCTTCATGTATCCCACGCCCCATAATAGCCCAATGTATACAAGACTTGTACAAAATTGAATGGAGATAATTATCCACAATCAAGCCCATAAATTCCTCAATCAAATTTAATTGCTATTAATCCTTTCCAAACTAAAAGCCCGCTCCTCTTTCCTATCTTAAAAATCCGGTTCTTCCTCCCTTCTTTCATTCGACACAAACAAAAATAAAAAGCAAGGTTCCTGCTATAATTTTTCTCTCTAGGGCAAGAAGGTTCGAAGGTTTGTTGCTGGGATTCATAAGTGTTCGATCATTAGGGTCCTAAGGTTCTTATTCTTGCTCTTTTTGTCTCGCTAATCCAAGGTATCTCCACACCATCTCTTGTTTTTTTCTTTTTTTCAAATCGACACAAACATAAGTATATAAATCCGAATGTTGTTAACTCGAAAACCTAATTAGTAGCATGTTATAATACACATATTAATCGATTTATTATGCTACTTGATAACCCTAAAAAAATCATCACATGAAATCATAGAATCTAGCGTGATAAAACTTGTGTAGTCGACCTATTATGTTTTTATATATATCGACCCATATTAATGTGAATCGACCCATCAATATTTCAATCCCTAGTTGTAATTATTAACTCTTATTAGACCTATTGATTTCATATTTAATAAGCTTGAAAACCTAGAAAACCCTAACGCATGTAATACTTAAGAATTAGGGCTTTTTGTGATTTTTGTGTTGTTATTTTATGTGTTTTCATGTGTATGTTATTGTTGTTGATCTTAAATGATTCGTATGAAGTGTTTATATATATATGTTCTTGATGAGTAAATTCTGAAAATAAAATGTATATTGATCACGTAGTTGATTGGATTAAAAAGGGATAAACGAATTAGGGCTTGTTTGTGAATTGTTAAAATAGTTCTTGAATATTTAAGTCACATGAACTGATTTTGGTGTTTGGTTTCTTGGGTTTCATTTCATAAATATGTTAATATGATGTCTAAATGAGTTGTGGGTGAATGGTGTGAGCTTGTGTGCATGATTAGTAATTAAAATGGTGCTAACTATGGCCTAAAATGGATTTGTGAGATTGAAAGATTTGATAGCTGATCATATGTACTTAATAACGTGAGCTTCTTAAGTTGTAATACTGAAATTTATGCATGTAAACCTAGTTTAGGGTCCTAGGAAAGTAGTCCAATTGGTTTGAATGAATTTGAGTTTGATTTGGTTGTTTTTTCTGAATTTAATGTGATGATATGTTAAACTGTGTTAGCAGAATTGTATTTCAGTCGGGTTCTATGATTTTTCATTTCCAAACCATAGAAAATTAGAGGCCACAAATTTACAGGAATCATATTTCATATGTGTAATATCTCCTGGAATTTTTGTAGAATTTTCTGAAGTTATATGGTTAGGTTTTTAAGTGAATACTTTTGAAGTATATCTGCAGATCCGAATCAGATCATGTTAGCTTAGACGATTTTAAAAAGGGTTGTACACTTAAAATCTGTAAAAAATTCCAGTAGACACCTAAGACATGTGGGCTTCTGTGAGAATTTTGTTGAATTTTAGTTTGGGCTTCTGATACGTTTTTAAAATTCATTTAGTGGACTTAATTCTGAGATAAAATCAGTTAAATGGTATGCATGTATCTCATATGTGTAAATGTGTTCTTTTGGTGTTTGGTGCCGTAATGTATGTTCTATTATATCGGGTGTGTCTTGTTGATGTCGTATTGACTTGTGTATGAGTACGTTTAACCTACTTGATAATCCCGAACCCTAAACCAAATTTTACTAAATTGGGAAGTCGTATTAAAAGTTACTTAATCCGGAAACTTACTAAATACGAAAACTTACTAAATATGGAAAGTTACTAAATATGAAAAGTTACTAAATATGGAAAGTTACTAAAAATGGAAAGTTTCTAAAAATAGAAAGAAACCTAAATTATGAAATCTGAATAAAATGAGCTTATAAGTAATATGTGATTATTAAATTGTATAGGCTCAGTGAAGAAGGAGTGACCTTCTGTTTCTGTGTGATCCACCTTTTATCCGTTTGTCTATTTGCATAAGGTACATTTATTCTGACCTTTCTATTAGGCTTCTCATGATCCTTTCACATCTTCTGATTTATTAACCCTGGTTATGAACCTTTGCTATGCACCATTTGATATGAACCTTTGCTATGCACCCTTTGATATGAACCTTTGCTATGCACCATTTGATATGAACCTTTGCTATGCACCCTTTGATATGAACCTTTGTTATGTACCCTTTGATATGGACCTATGATTATGACATTTCTGATGACCTTAGATTCTGTGTCATTACTATGACATTCTGTTTGACCCTTCAGTTTGATACCTGAGCTATCACTAGTCATGGGAGTTCCATGACCATGTTATTGATGCACCAATGGCATGACTCTAGGGTGGTCGAGTGATGTTCCACCCTGTCCCTTTTGTTATGTAATATGTATGGCCACGAAGATTATGATTTCTGCAGGGGCGTATGGATGCATCCTAGTTCTGATCTGTTATGTTATATGATATATTTCTGGTGACTGGTGCTGTGTGCAATACACGCCTTTCACAATTCTGAGAGTTGATCACTCCGTTATGTTACTTATGGTTACTTATGAAGATTATGATTATGAGGTTATGATATTGATATGTTTCTGGGCTCGTGGTAGATTTCTAACAACCTTTACATCTTTGATATATTTTGATATACCTTCTGTTATTCCCCAATGCATCATATTCTATTTTCTCCATTTCAGTTGACTTATGATATTTGTTTAGACGATCTTGACCTCTCAGATTTTTGACAGATGATATTCGGTTCAGCAGGAGCTTGTGTTTCCTTTTTCTTTACATATATATGTTTGATTATTTGTTGTTATATATATCTGTTCATTGGGCTTTTTAAGCTCAACCACATTTCTTTTTCTGCGGCAGGTTTTAGGTTGGAAGCTGGGTTTGAGTGGAGAGTGCGTAGGAGCTCTTAGTGGACTACCCTGACAATAGATTCCCTTTGCATTTGGATTTAGACTTTGGAGTTATTTCCATTTAGATTTGATCCAGTCTTGTAATTTAATTTGATAGATATTATTGTTTAGATTTATTATATCCTTAGTTTCATTTTGAACCTTTGTAACCTTAATAATTATAAAAGTCTTCCGCTTGCGTTGTTCTGTTGACACCATAAAGTGACATTTTGACCCTTGTCGGGTTGGGGTGTTACAATTGAAATTAAGAAGCTTAAGGAAAAGGCTAACAAGTTAGCTAAATTTCAAAAGAGATACCGGTCACTTAAAGATTTATTAAATAGTCAAAAGGCATTCGGAGATAAAACGGGTCTAGGTTTTAATCCATGTGAGACATCAAAAAGCAAATCAAAACAAATTAAATTTGTTAAACCTCTTAGACAAATCTAGATTTGTTGTTTGGAAAACTTAATCTTTCTAAAATCTCGTTTATCATTATTGAAATTCTTAATAAAATATCACCTAATAAAATCTTCTATAACTTGGAGTAAAATTCAACAAGATTTGAATCAATGTAATTTTTATTTCTTGGCGACATCCTTAACTCATGCATGTAAATACAAGGATGTTTATCACTAACCATCTCGGACCCATGAGAAATTGGGTACCAAGTTTTCTCGTGAGTTATTTCTTTAGAAGCACGTGGGAAGCAACTCAAATATATGAATTTCTATTCATACTCTCGTCATACGTGGGATAACTCCTTATTACTCAAACCTTGTATCACCCACAACACCTCTCACGGTAATGTATCTTTAGAAAATGCTAGTGGCAAGGGTACGCTTTCTCAAAACCATAATTGCCTTACTTGTTATGTGCTTGTTTGTGACATGATAATTGGTTGATTGATTCTATGTATGCATTAAATCTATATGTGGTATATAATATTTAGGAAATTAGTCTCTTTACCTAAATGCTTATCCCCCATAGGAACTTAGTGAATTTTTGGAGATAACAGTCTTGCTCAACCACTATCAAAAGCCGACTAAGCAATCGCCGAAAAGACACGTCTATCAATCACTATGGATGACACAAACTCTTAACGAACTCGACATCTCTTCTCTCATCTATTTCTCGTCTACGACTACCATTCTATTCTTCTTCTTGTCTCCATTTGCCATAGACATGATTGACCTCAGAATAATCCCATGCAAGTCTCTCATTTGAATCTCGTCTCATCTATATCTCTTCTTCTTCTGTCTCGACTCTATTCTGACTCTATATTCAGCATCTCGTCAACCTCCTCACCTTAAACGAATCTCTTCTATTTCTCCTGTCTCGATTCTCTTCAATACCCATTTCTTTAGACTAATCATGCGTGTCTCGTGTCTTTTTCAAAAACAATTTTTGTCTCTAGAGTTTCACATCATCTCAACTACTCGATCCTAAGTATCCTTAGCTTTCTTGTAGCAACCGGCATTTCAGGGCAATACTTGTTTATAAAACTCGAAACTGTTTGTGACAAACGATGATTTTCCAAACTTATTTTAATAATAAATTTTATTTATTATTACTTATTATATATTTCCGAGCTTTTTGGACCTCATTTGATTTGAAAATGAGAGATTTCCTCGTGAAACGTGAAAACTGACACACAACGCGCATCAACACAACCGTAACTTAATATACGTTTTAATTTGATTATTATATTAATTATGAAAAACCAGTCGTGTGAATACTCGTTTTTATCGGAAAAATTATTTCGGACGTAACGGCGTAATTTTATTGAGTCAAAACGAACATTTGCTAGGTCAAATGGGGCCCACACCCTAATATTATAAAAGATTATCAAAATTACACAAATGGTCCCTAAGAGTTAATTACGCTGCCGCCCCCTGTACTTCTTAATTTGCGTTTTTGGTCCCTAGGTTTTCACTATATATGAAAACTAATAAACCACACTCTTCATTTTTTGATAACCCTAGCCTCCTTCAACCCCTCTCCCTCCTCTACCAGATCCGGCTGCCGCCACTCCCCACCACCTTGGCTGCCGCCACCATTGTGCAACAACCATCATCTACCTCACCACAACCACCCTCATCACATCATGGCCACCATCACAGCCGTCACTCTCGGCTGCCGCAACCAACGCCGTGTTTCACCGCCGCCACCACTCCGTTTGGGTCAAGAAATGCAAGAAGGTCGAAGTTAGGGCATAGATTTGGGTGTTTTGCTCGTGATTTTGTATCGTATTTCATCTCTTCACCTCGTCTCTTTTCTCTCTCATTTCCTCGTGGGTATCCTCGACACGTAACCTATTTCATTATCTTTTCTTTATTTAGATTCGTATACAAAAACAAGTTGTTAGTTTTCGTGGTTTAAAAACCGGACTAAAAATACTTGTGGAGTTTGTTATAACTCCTTAGATCGTTTTGAGCTCTAGGAATAACAATAACAAAGACAACAATATACGCAGCGGATTAAACAAGACATCAATGTTATTGTTAACAAGGTTTTCATCATTATCATTCATAACAATTACATACACAATCAACCCTAATTCTACTTGATCAAGTGTAGAACGGTTACTCAACAATAACAGGGATCAAATGATCCTTGAGGTTGAACAAACACTAAACCCTAGGCGTTTTTCACAAAACTCACGCCTAGGACAGACACACTTTTACTAGACGTCTACATCTTTTCTCTATTCACATTAAAACATACGCCCTATGTCTCTTTATATAATAGAGATATCAGGGTTTACAAAGACTCATAACTGTATTAGGAAACAAATACTTTCCTAATCTTTTATCAATATCTTCTAAGGAATCTTCTATAATCTTCTATAGCTTGTAGAATTCATTATTTGTCTTTTAAGTCCTTGTAGTTTCGTATTTGATTCATTCTTCATTTATTGTTTTGTATTATCAACTCAATATAAAACCCAACAATCTTCCCCTAGTTGATAATAAGCACAAACTTCCCCTGAAGTTAATATAAAAATGAAAAAAACAAACTTCCCCTTAATCCATGCTATACCACCAAGGCTCAATAAGTTGCAATTCTTCTTTGTAAATCTTCTTCCCCTTTTTGTATTATCCACTAGGGGACTCTAAGTAACTGCAACTTTGATTTCGACAACCACAAACCAATATTACACTTTAAGATTGTTGTAAAGGTCATTCATGCTCATTGTGTCTAGATGATCCTTATTTCTCCACACCACAGTATGTGTATGCCACTCTGGTGACAAGCTTCTTAGAAACTTCTGATTTATATTTTCTTGGGGAATTGTTTCTCCCAAAAGTGCTAATTGACTGACAAGCTTCTGAAGTCAGTAAAAGGTCTGATCAAGATTCTCAGAACTTGAAGCAACAAAGTTCTCATATGGTTGCTTCAAAAGATTCTTCCTTGTCTTCTTAGTAGCAACATTCCCTCCAAATCTCTTCTCAATAGCTGCTAACAAAGACTTAGCATCCTTGATAGAATTAAAAGTCAACTGATGTTCATTAGGAATGCCCATCATGAGAGTGCTTCTAGCCTTAACCTCCAATCTTCTTTGGGCCTTTTCTTCAGCAGTTTTAATAGGCACAATAGTCACAACACCAGCAGCAGATGTTTTAGTTTTTGGTAAGCTATCACCAATCTCTATGACCTCCCATAGAGAGTAGTCAATCATCTGAATATACTGCTCGATTCTCATTCTACAGAGCTCATACTCACCAGGCTTGAGCATTGGTACCTCTGATGCTACAATCATATGTGTAGACTCTGAATCCATGTCTTTAGTAAGGTCTAAGCAATCTTGAGTTTAAACAGGTTCTTCTTGATCACAGCTTCTAGATCACAATCTCTTATACCACTTGTTGACCCCAGTTATGTACTTGATCGAATCCCTTAGCTTGTAAAGGTTTAGTTATCTTGAATAAATTCAACACAACTAAGTATAGAAACTGTCTTTGAGTTTATCAAATACAATGCGGAATCTTGTACTTGATCTTAAGAAGAACTTTGTAACAATGTAACAATAAACAAAGAACACAATTATATCAAACAAAACGCTTCAATATTATTGATTATAATACGAATACTCAATAGTATTAGGGTTTTACAACCTTGAAGCTATAACTCTATGACTAAACTTCTTCCCCTTTTTGTCATTATCCACTAGGAGATGCTAAGTAGATGCAACTTTGATCTTCACAACCACAAATCAATATCACACTTCTAATCCAGCCTTCCAATGTCTCAAATTATCCTCCATGAAGTTTTCCGCACTAATAATGAATTCAAGACAATAGAAACTTAAACTATCTATAGTAATAAAGACTTACAGTAGTAAAAACCTCCCCCTCAAATGATGTATGTAAATGATCAAACACTTCTATAATATGCTTCCCTAGAAATCCATGTGTTAACCATTTCTTGAATCTCCAATTCTGTAGGCTTCTTGTAATGATTACTATCAAAGAAAACCAAATATAACAAACTTGATGCTGAAGTAGAACAACTCAAACTTATGTCTTATGTCTTGCATTATCCACGTGACTTTGAACTTATACCAAAAGCCAAAAATATAAGTAGACTGCAACCTCTTGACCAAAATCCTCATCTTCTATGAGACATTGAGCACTACAATGTAACTCCTTTAAGTGATAGCAAATCCCTATTGCTAGATTTGACAAGTCATTGTCACAACATTAAAGGACGAACAAGTTACCTTTAAACGTTGTTAGCCGTTTAAGATATGATAAGAACACGTACCCAAGTAATTCCACTTCAATCTTCAAATAAGTGATAATCGCCCTTCTTCGTAATCAATTATCCCAATTCGAACAAATCAAGACTTTTAAATCATTTAAGAACATTTAAAATAAAATGAAACTTCTAACTTGTGTGTGTTATCCGACATCTCTCAAACTATCCGAGAACCAAAAGCATGTACTTTCCAATATAGAACAAAACTTGACAGTATTAATCGTATGTTGGCAGTACTAATCATGTGGCCAAATATCACTTTCACATCCCCAAGATAAATATTATACGACCTAATAATATTTAAACATAGCACCGGATCGTATAGAATCTAAAATATTAAAGGGGATTGTTTTACCTTTAATACCAACTGCCTTGCCAACCCTACATTAGATGCATGAACCAATGACTCGCCAACAGTATTAATTCGATGCTACTAGCATCATTAACTGTCACAAACAATGTTGGGAATTAAATGTTCAAGCACTTGGTTTTGTCAAAGAACAGTTTGTACTACTAAGGAATAACACTAACAGTACTAACTGAGTTAGTACTGCTAGTGTAAATATTAGTACTGCCAGGTTTAAAGTTAATGCTGCTGAAGATATAACTAACAGTACTAACTAACTGAGTTAGTACTACAAGTATAAAAGTTGATACTGCTAGTTTGCTTGAAGACTGAAGATGGTACTGCTTATGAAGACGTGTAAGAAGATAAGTATAGAATAGATTTTGTGTATATCTTATAGAGTTAGACTTATACATATATTCTACATGTTTAGAATATTATACTTATCTTGTAAAGGACTCCTTGTGCTATAAAAGGAGGTCCTAGGTTAGATGATAGAAACATATATTTTTGTTAAGCTTCAAGGTTGTAAACCCTAGTGATAATCAAGATCACTCGTATTATACTTAATAATATTGAAGCGTTTGGTGATATCATTATTCTCATAAACTGTTCATACAATAAGTTACTGTTACATTGATAAATCTTCTAAGTATCAAGTAGTAGATTCCGCATACTATTTGATATACATTCAAAGTATCCTCAACACAACTCACGTATGTTTTAGATCCTCTCAAGTGGTATCAGAGCCAGGTTTCTGATACTTTGATTTAGAAGATCCTTACAGAAGAACTCTTTATTCCCTATAAAGAAGATGGACATGGAGACTACTCAGACCAACACTGCTACCAAGTTACCTATGCTCAAACAGAATGAATTTGAGATGTGGAGGCTCAGGATTAAGCAGTACTTTCAAGTACAAGATTATGCTCTATGGGAAATCATGGAGTATGGCAACTCCTTAAAGCCATCAACAACTGAAACAACAGTTGATGGTCAGGAAGTTACAACAGTGAACACTTCTCCTGTTACTGTAGAAGAAAAGCTCCAGAAAAAGAACGATGTTAAAGCAAGGAGCTTGTTACTAATGACCATTCCTAATGATCAACTTCTGACCTTCGGCAAATACAAGGATGCCAAATCCTTGTTTAAAGCAATAACTACCAGGTTTGGTGGTAATGAAGCCACCAAAAAGACACATAAGACCTTGCTGAAGCAGAATTTTGAGAATTTCAGTGCTACTAGCAACGAATCTCTTGATCATATGTTCAACAGGCTGCAGAAGATAATCAACCAACTGGCTGTATTGGGTGTTGAGATCCCACAGGAGGATCTTAATTCCAAATTCCTAAGAAGTTTGCCTGCTGATTGGTACACTCATGTGGTTTTCTGGAAAAACAAGCCAAAAATTGATACAATGAGTCTTAATGATCTGTACAACAATTTTAAAATCGTTGAACAGGAGGTAAAGAATTCTGGAAGCTCAAGTTCTAGTTCGGGGAACATGGCATTTGTGTCATCTCCCAGCAATATCAGTCCAGAGGAGGTTAATGTGGCTTCAGGAGTTAGTACTACTAACCCTAATGTTATTACTGATAGTTCACAAACTAGCACTGCTGGCATAAGTGATGCCACATTCTATGCTTTCCTGACCAGTCAAGCCAATGGGTCTCTGCTATCTCATGAAGATCTTGCACAGGTAGATGAAGATGATCTGAAAGAAATGGACTTGAAGTGGCAGGCTGCACAGCTAAGCATGAGAGCCAAGAAATTTTGGCAGAGAACAGGGAAGAAGATCACAATCAGTGGTAGTGATACAGCTGGGTTTGATAAATCCAAGGTGGAATGTTTCAACTGTCATAAGTTGGGACATTTTGCTAAGAATGCAGAAGACCAAGGCAGCAGGAAAAGAGAACCAAGGGGTATGGGAATAAGCAGGAAAACAGGAAGGTTGTGGAAGTGGAAGAGCCTTCTTCAAAGGCAATGGTTGCCATTGATGGTCTTGGATATGATTGGAGCTTCATGGCTGATGAGGAAGAAGCACCAAAAGAGATAGCACTGATGGCATTTTCTGACTCTGAGGTACATTCAGTAAAAAGTTGTTGGGAATTAAACATAAACAGTTAGTACTGCCAGAGGAAAAGTTACAACTGATGAAGAATACACTAACAGTACTAAGTCAGTTAGTACTGCTAGTATATATGGTTAGTACTGCTTATGATTTTGTAAACGTGTAATAGGATAAGTATGGAAAAGATATTGTGAATATCTTATAGTATTAGAGTTATACGAATATTAGTTTACTTGTACAGGAATCCTTGGTATATAAAAGGATATCCTAGGTTAAAGTTTGTGTACGAATAGAGAAGTACGATTAGTGATACGATTATTGATAGAAATTCAAGGTTGTAAACCCTAGTGATAAGTCAAGATCACTCGTATTATTAATATAATATTGAATCGTTTTGGAAGAAAAACATTGTCTCTTGTTCATACACTGTTTCATTCATTCATACATACAAATACAAATAATCTTCTAAGTGTTAGCTAGTAAATTCCGCGTGCTAGTTAATATTACTCAAAGTATCTATCTAACACAAGGAGTGTGTTTAGATCCGGTCAAGTGGTATCAGAGATAGGTTCTGACACTTTGAATTAGAAGATCCAGACGAATTTGATTCAGAAGAAGATGGACATGGAGACTACCACAACCAATGTTGCTGCAAAGTTACCTATGCTTAAGCCTAATGAATTCGATATGTGGAGATTGAGAATCGAACAATTTTTCCAAGTGCAGGACTATGCACTCTGGGAGATCATAGAAGAAGGGAATTCATTCAAGCCTCCTACCACAACAACAACTGAAGATGGTAAATCTGTGACTACAGTGCAGACAAAGCCTATACTATTGAAGAGAAGGCCCAGTACAAGAATCACATCAAGGCAAGGAGTATGCTCATGATGACAATACCCAATGATCAACTCCTGAACTTTAGCAAGTTCAAGGATGCCAAATCATTATTTGAGGCGATTGTTGCAAGATTTGGTGGGAATGATGCCACCAAAAAGACTTAGAAAACTCTTCTCAAGCAACAATTTGAGAACTTCTCAGCAACAAGCAATGAGTCACTAGATCATATGTTCAACAGACTTCAGAAGCTAGTGAGTCAGCTTGCTATTCTTGGAATAGAGCTACCTCAGGAGGACTTAAACTCAAAATTCTTAAGAAGTCTGCCAGCTGAATGGGGTATGCATGTTGTTGTGTGGAAGAACAAGCCTGATATAGATTCCATGAGCTTAATGGATCTTTATAGCAACTTCAAAATAGTGGAGCATGATATAAAGAAGAATGCTGGAACAAGTTCAAGCTCAGGGAATTTGGCCTTTGTGTCAACTCCCAGTACCTCAAGTTCAGTAGAAGAAGTTCAAGTTGCTGGAGCAGTTGGTACTGCTAGTTCAAATGTTGGTACTGCTATTACCTCAAGCAGTACTAATGGACTTTTGGATAAGAATACTTATTGTGCTTTCCTGACTACTCAGCACAATGGAAGTATGTTGACTCATGGAGACCTTCAAGAGATTGATGAAGATGACATTGAAGAGATGGACATCAAGTGGCAGCTCTCTCTTCTTAGCATGAGGGCTAAGAGATTCTTGAAGAAGACAGGCAAGAAGATAATCATAAACAACAATGATGTTTCTGGGTATGACAAGTCAAAGATTGAGTGTTACAATTGCCACAAGATGGGTCACTTTTCTAGGGAGTGCAAGAAGCCCAGGCAGCAGGACTCAAGGAATAAGGGCTATGAAGGCAAGTCAACAGGATCAAGAGTTGTTGAGATTACAGACTCAAGCTCAAAGGCTATGGTTGCAATTGATGGCTTAGGGTTTGACTGGAGCTACATTGCAGAGGAGGAAGCAGAAGCACCTACAGAGATGGTTCTCATGGCTTTCTCAGATTCTGAGGTACAAGTTTCTAAATGTTCTAAATCATGTGATGCTTTAAAAGAATTAGAAACACTTAGAAAACATTATGATGAACAGAGAATAGAGCTAAACAAGACCCATTTTAATTTGGCAAATCATAAAAGGGGTTTAGCTGTTTTAAAAGAACAAATTATTCATTATAAAAGTAATGAGTCTACCTTTTCTGAAATTGTAGCTGTACTTAAAAGGGACATATTTTTTAGAGATGCTGAAATTAGTGTGTTTAAAGATGAATTGTGTAGAATCGTTGTAGCTCGAGGTTGTTTAGACCTTGTTCTAGGATAAACAATAAACACAATAATAATGATCAAAACAAGATGCACAGCGGAATAACAAAAGATTCATTATTATTATCAAGGTTCTTCGTCATCATCTCTAACAACTACTAACAATTACAAAACCTAGGCATCCGTTGTAGGAACTCAATGCCTAGCCACAACCTACATCATTACTAGTCGACTACATCTTGACACACACACACACTAATAATCAATCCCTGTATCTCTTTATATACTAGAGATACTAGGGTTACACAAAGAATAAACTAGAATAATAAAATATACTACGTAATCTTTTTCTTTTGTGAAGTTTCATCCTTTGTCTCCATAAGTCCCTCATCTTTCATTGTTTTGTCTTATCAACTCAAATATAATTCCCAACAATCTTCCCCTAGTTGATAATGACAAAACCAATAAGCATAAACTTCCCCTGAAGTTAATATGTATGAAAGATAAACGAACTTCCCCTTAAGCCATGCATATTACCAAGGATCTTCAAGTTGCAATCTTCCAAATATTCTTCCCCTTTTTGTCATCATCAATTAGGGAACAAAAAGTATGCAACCTTGATCTTCATAACCACGAGCCAGTACCATACATCCAACTTAGTCTTCCAATGTCTTGAATCGCCCTCCATTAATGAACACCAAAACGCTTTCTTTTATAAATGAATCCAAGGCAGAAAAATCTGAAATCTTCAGTAAAAATACCAACGAGCAATCATAAAGACCTTCACCTCGATGTAGCATATAAATGGTTACACATTTAAACAATAAGCTTCCCCTGAAACCCATATGTTAACCATTTGAAAGAACTTGTCGAATAACTAATCAACAATAATAACGAACACCATGTTGTACCATCCATGAATGAGCATCCTAGTGTTGCATTAGGTTTGAAAGATGACAATAATAATATACGATATCATGCTATAGTAAACAATATAAACAGTTCTTTATCCGAAACCAAAAATCCAATCTCTTCTGGTGTGTGTCTCTTCCCCTGTGTGTGTGCTAAATCAATAACCAATTACATGTACTCAAACCGCATATATTACTCCCACTCTTTGATAAGAAACCTCGAAACCATAATGAACACTAATAATCAAAGAGCAGTGGCAAAACTATATTAATCGTAGCAGCAGTAGTATCATGTGTAGCAGTACGAACCGAAAACTACTAGCAGCATAAACCTTATGCGCTACAGAAGAAACATAAACGCTAGCAGTAGAAACAATGAACGAGCAGCAGGAATATTTTGCGTAGCAGTAGGAATAATAAAGCATAGCAGCACTATCCCAATACTGAGCAGCAGTATAAATATACTTCAAGCAGTACTATTAATCTGAGCAGTAGAAACTCATCACGAAGCAGTAGTAAAAATCTTCAAGCGTAGCAATACCAAACGACCAAGAATATCATGATTAAATCACAAATAATAACATGTATCTCGAAGCAGCAAACTTATTAATTATGAGTTGAGCAATCATTAGTAACATATCAGTACAAGGTTAATATCCAAAAGACGGCACACATATAATACAGTAATATATTAACAACCAACCGACCCAATTAATTGCCACATATCCAAGATTGATGAAGAATTAATTCGATCAGTACCTATCTTATTGATTCCATGCACTAAGCGACAATTCGATCATGATAAAATCAGTATGAGGATATCATAAATATGCAACAAAAGCTGTTTAAACCCACGGATAGACTAAGGTTGCGTTTGGTTTACAAATGGTATTAGGATTTGGGAATGGTTTGAAAGATTGGGGAAAGGTTTGAGAAAAAAAGTATAGATTTTGAATTAAATGAAGAGAGAGAAAATAAATGATTAAAATTATTTTATTTTAAGAGTTATTTAATAAAATAATTAAAAAAAATCATGATGATATATTATTTTATTAATTTATTTAAGTATTATGTGTGTGTATAAATTATGGTGGGGCCTATATTGAAGTGGGAATCGGTGAAAGACACCACAATTTAGTGGAATCATATTTTTAAGGCGGGCCCACTTTAATTCCATTACTTTGTGTACCAAACAATTGATATTCACAATCAAAGTATTACTTGAATCCAAAAAGGGGCAACCAAACGGGCCCTAAATCATCCTTATCTCTAGTTTAGCAAGTTGCATCTCCACCGACCTATTAAATACAGTACGAGGTTGACTTTACTTGTACGAGGTATATTGAATTTGAAGATGACAAATCCGTTCATTAATTCTTGCCACATATCTTCAACAGATCGACATCCACACAAAAAAAAATAAAAAAAAATTAAATCCGTTTATACCTATAAAGACCAGTTCGTACCTTTATAAAAACTGCTTCAAATCTGCTCTTCTTCGACAACGAACCTTGTAACATCCCTAGATCGAGAGCCCCCCGCTCTGATACCACATGTTAGAACTTATGTACGCCATACCATCTATAAGTTCTTGGACCGTTTTGGACTCTAGGTTGTTTAGACCTTGATCTAGGATAAACAATAAACACAATAATAATGATCAAAACAAGATGCACATCGGAATAAAAAAAGATTCATTATTATTATCAAGGTTCTTCGTCATCATCTCTAACAACTACTAACAATTACAAAACCTAGGTATCCGTTGTAGGAACTCAATGCCTAGCCACAACCTACATCATTACTAGTCGACTACATCTTGACACACACACACACTAATAATCAATCCCTGTATCTCTTTATAAACTAGAGATACTAGGGTTACACAAAGAATAAACTAGAATAATAAAAGATACTACGTAATCTTTTCCTTTTGTGAAGTTTCATCCTTTGTCTCCATAAGTCCCTCATCTTTCATTGTTTTGTCTTATCAACTCAAATATAATTCCCAACAAATTGGATAAGGTTAAGAAAGCTAAAGAGAACATTCAGTTAAGTGTTGACACTTTAGAATATACATCAAAAGGTGTTCAAAAGATAATTGAATATCAAATTCTCAACAAGGCTAAATCAGGTCTAGGTTATAAATCAGTTCCACCTCCTTATAGAGGAATACCTACACCTCCAGGCATAGATCTAGAACACACTAGTTTAGAGGAATTTCAACTACCCAAGATGGAATATGGTCCTAAACCTAAGGAGAATGTAGTTGACAAACCTGTTTACGAGAGTGCAAGTGATAAATCGCTCTCTAAGGACAAGGTGTCCTCTGATAGGTCCTCAAGTAGGGAATCAGATCGTCCAACCATAGAAGATTGGACTTCTGATGATGATGAGAGTGATCAGGATCAGATTAAACCTGATAGTGTTAAGATAGAGGAACCAAAAGTTCCAAATGTGGTCAAGAATACAACTGTTAGGCCTATGTCAAAGGTTAATACTGCTAGGAAAACAGTTAGGTATGCTGAAAGGTATAGAACCACAAACAAGCCCAGTGGTAACCAAAGGAATTGGAACAACCTCAAGTCTCACCAACTAGGTGATGACTTTGTCTGTTATAGGAAAGCTTGTTTTACATGTGGTAGCTTTGACCATCTTGCAGCTTATTGCAACAAATGGGTAACTAGGTATTCAAGTCCTAGGGTGAACTCAGTAAGACCTCCCACTCACCCTACAATTGCTAGAATGATACCTAGATCAGTTCTTTTAAAGTCTGGCCAAAGAGCAGTTCATACTGCTAGACCAACATTTCATACTATTAGACCAATTAGACTTGTTTACCCAAGACAAGCAGTTCAAGGTGCAAAAACTCTTTTCAAATCAGCACCAACAACTGTTAAGAGACCCTTTAATAACAAAGCAGTGGAAACTAAACAAGTTTGGAAACCCAAAGCTACAACTGCAAAGCCAGCAGTTCATACTGCTAGCAGAGTAGTTAGTACTGGTAACATCAATCACACTGCTAGGGCAAATATGGGTAGTGGTGTTAATGCATCAGCATGTTGGATTTGGAGACCAATAAAATCCAATGGTGCTCAAATTATTTTAAAGAGGATGAATTATGTTGATGCAAGAGGCAAACCTAAGTCAGTAATGGCTTGGGTTCCCCAAGGAAATTGATTTTTTGTTTCTGTGCAATGTTAGTCATATGCTTATTTTGTTATAAGACAAGTGCTTTGCACCTTGTTTTCTACTATTGAACTAACAATTTCAGGTTGATTGGAGTTTGTGTATTGAATGCTTTATGTTTTGGACTGAATGGTGAGATGCTTTGGAGCTCAAAGTGTGTGATGTTCTGAGCATACAACAAATGGTTATTGGTTCACCATGTCTAACCCACATAAGAACCAACTAGTCCAGAGCAAACGGTTTCTGGTAAAGACTAATCAAATCCGTTCATGGTTGACAATTTACCAAAAATTATATGGTTATCAACTCACCATATCTAATAGTGAAGAGTTGGCTAGTCCAAAGCAAACGGCTATTGGTAAAGACACATCAAATCCGTTGATAGCTGATAGTTTGCTAAAAACTATATGAGAGCAGTCTTGTTTTAAATCATTAATAAGTTTATATTGCTCATTAAAATTTTTCTCAAAAATTAGTACTGCTAGTGCAAAGTTTGTACTGCTAGTGTAAACTTTGTACTACTGAACTAGCCGTTAGAACTGTTGTATCAGTAAGAGATTTTTTAACTAGCCGTTGGGTAAATTCAGTTTCTTACCATATAAAAGGGTTTTTCTCAAGGATAATTATCTTCTTACTAAATATTAACTTATTCACTTTCTAAAGATAATAATTATCCCTTTGCGCTAAAATCTCAAACCCTAACCAAACCTAAATAAAAACCCAATTGGCTTTGTACATCATCAATTGAACCTTAAACGATAATCTTTCTGATATAACTTTCATTCGTAATTCATGGCTGTGTTGGAATTTGTTAAGACGCACAACCAGGTTGCTTATTTGGAGAAAACAGAGGAAGGGGATGGATCAAAATTTTATGAGATTGTGGACTTCTTGAACGCGTCTCATATAAGGTATGCTTTAACTGTTTCCCCTACTCTTATTGTCTCTCACATCACACAGTTTTGGCAAACTGCTACTGTCAAAATTAGTGAAGAAGGAGACATAGAAATTCACTTTAAAGTGGATGGCATATCTTTTGTTGTTACCGAATCTACACTTAGGAGACATCTTAAGTTACAAGATTCAGATGGTATCAATAACATGCTAAACACTGAAATTTGGCAAGAAATTGCTAGAATGGGGTATGATACATCCAATCAAAAACTTACTTTTCAAAAGGGATGTTTCTCCCCACAATGGAGATTTTTGATACATACTCTCTTACATTCTTTAAGTCCTAAAAGAACATCATGGGAGCAATTCAGTAGCAATATTGCTATTGCTCTCATATGTTTGTCAACAAACAGGGTTTTTAATTTTTCAAAATTCATATTTGAGAGTATGGTTGCTAATGTAAAAAGTAAAACAAAATTTCTTATGTATCCAAGATTTGTTCAAAGCTTTCTGAATACGAAAAAGAATCTGCTTAAGCAACATAAAGAAAATTTTCCTACTCCTAGCCTGCAACAAAAAGTTTTTCAAAAAATGGCTATGGCTAGTAGACTTTTTAATGGGGTAGAAATACCTCTATTTCCTGAGATGATTCAAGTTGTTCAGGATGAAGGGTCAATTAACCCAACTGAGCCCCAACACACATCCATTGACATTCCTCAAATAACTCATACACCCCCAGTCACCACAACATATAAAAGAAGAACCAGAAAGGAGACTATGATTGCTCAGTCTAGTCCTCCTACTCAGACCCATGAAGCAGATGAGCCTATCTTTCATGATAGTATGCCCCTTGATTCACCTCTCCTAGCAGGTAACACAGCTAGAAGTGATGAGGGCAGTTCTAAACTTAATGAATTGATGGTTCTTTGTACCAAGTTATCTAAAAAGGTAGAATCTCTAGAGGAAAATCTCAAAAGCCACAAGGACAACTTTGCCAAGGTTTACACTAAGTTGACACTCAGGGTGAAAAGATTGGAAGCTCAGCTTAAGAGGAAAAGGTCTAAAATGGTGATATCTGCTAGTTCTTCTGATGATAGCTCAGATGACAGTTCAGATGATGATGGAGATTCTCCCAAACAGGGGAGGATAACAGGGAAATCTGGGAAGGAAAAGGAAAAGAGATCAAGAACTCAGGGGAGGAATGAAGAAGGTACTAGTGGAAAAGGTACTGATGGTGATGATACTGATATGGGTGAGCAAGAACAAGAACAAGAACAAGAACAAGAACAAGAACAAGAACAAGAACAAGAACAAGGTACCGCTGAGATAGTTGATGAAGCAGTACAAACTGCTAAGGACAAAGGGAAAGGAATTTTGGTTAAAGAAGATGAGCCACAGAAGATAATTAAGCCTAGGAATCAAGCTCAGATAGATTATGATGCAGAAGTGGCAAAGAAACTTCAAGAAGATGAACAAGCAAATGAACAAGCTCAAATAGATCATGATGCAGAAATAGCAAAGAAAATGTCTGAAGATGATGTTATTGACTTTATGGAAGCAAAGAGACTAGAAAAAGTAAGGATGGTTTCAGATGCTCAGATGGATCAAGAACAATTTGAAGAACAACTACAATATCTGATAGACACTGATCTGATTGTGAAAGCTCAAGCAGTTCAACTTGTTAAAGATGAGAGTTTAAGTGCAGAAGCAAGATCAGCAAAGCTTACAAGTTTTATTTTATTAAAGAATAAGGAAGTTGCTTGGAGTGATCTTATGCAGAAGATCAGGGATAGACAGAAGAAAGGTTATAAGAAGAAGATGCCATCTAGAAAAGAACAGATAAGCTTCATGAAAAGTTATTTGAAGAATCAGGCATATTGGAAGCAAAGTTTCTTCAAAGGAAAATCAGATGCTGAGATAGAGAAAGCTTACTATGAGGCTTGTTCCAAAGGAGTTCATGCATAATCCTGAAGAGAGTAAAGGAGAGAAAAGAAGACCAGAAGTCTTGGAGTCAGATACTTCAAAGAAGCAAAAGACTGGAGCTGAGGGATTAACAGATGAGCAAATCAAGAACATGATTGTAGTAGTTCCTGAATTCACAAACATCAAGCCACTACAAGCAAAACACCCTATTATAGATTGGGAAGTATTCTCTGAAGGAAGAATGAAAGGGTGGAAGATCATAAGAATTGGTGGAATAACTGAGAGATACAAATTGTTTGAAGAATTGCTTAAGGGATTTGATAGGGAAGATCTCAATCAGTTATGGAATTTAGTACAAGAAAGATTCAGAGTTGCAGATCCTATTGAAGACAAAGACAAAGAATTGTGGGTACAGTTGAAGAGAATTAATTAACCAATTGGTGGTGAAGCAATATGGAGGTTTCAAGCTCCAATTAAAGATGTTTCATGGAAGCTTTTTGATACGTGTGGAGTACATAGAATTTCTACCCGAGATGGGATAGAAATATATATGCTGGTTGAAAAAGACTATCCACTCAGAACAATAACTTTGTTGACTCTAGTATGTTCAAAATTGGAGATTGAAGCTGAATCAGAAATGGCAGATGTGTTAGTCAGAAGGATTTTTGATATTGCATAACAGAGAAAAGCTCAGACTAAGAGATTGACATGGTAGTGTTTGGAAGAATCCCCCCATCCTCAGAAAGGAAGTTTAATTCGAAGAAAATCTTAGTGATTTAGAGAGAAATCATAAGTTTAGGGGAGGATTGTTGGGAATTAAACATAAATAGTTAGTACTGCCAGAGGAAAAGTTACAACTGATGAAGAATACACTAAAAGTACTAAGTCAGTTAGTACTGCTAGTATATATGGTTAGTACTGCTTATGATTTTGTAAACGTGTAATAGGATAAGTATGGAAAAGATATTATGAATATGTTATAGTATTAGAGTTATACGAATATTAGTTTACATGTACAGGAATCCTTGGTATATAAAAGGATATCCTAGGTTAAAGTTTGTGTACGAATAGAGAAGTACGATTATTGATAGAGATTCAAGGTTGTAAACCCTAGTGATAAGTCAAGATCACTCGTATGATTAATATAATATTGAATCGTTTTGGAAGAAAAACATTGTCTCTTGTTCATACACTGTTTCATTCATTCATACAAATACAAATAATCTTCTAAGTGTTAGCTAGTAAATTCCGCGTGCTAGTTAATATTACTCAAAGTATCTATCTAACACAAGGAGTGTGTTTAGATCCGGTCAAAAGTTGTTCAAAATCTCGTTCTGCTTTAAAAGATTATGAAACACTTAAAAAGCAGTATGATGACCAAAGAGTAGAGCTAAACCAAACTAATTATAATTTAGAAAATCATAAAAGAGGTTTAGCTGTATTAGAAGAACATAAATTGTTTTATCAGAAAAATGAGTCTATCTTTTTAGAGGACACTGTTGTACTTAAAAGTGACAATTTTCATAAAGATGCTGAGATAAGTGTGCTTAGAGATGACTTGGAAAAGATTAAGAAAGCAAAAGATAACATACAGTTAAGTGTAGACACTCTAGAATATGCATCTAAAGGAGTTAATAAGATCATTGAGTGTCAACTAGTAAATAAAGCTAAGTCGGGTTTAGGTTACAATACATGTCCACCACCACATAGAGGAGTACCTTCTCCCCCAGGTATTGACTTGGAACACACTGGTTTAGATGAATTTCAAGAGCCTAAATTTTAATATGGATCTAAGGCTAAGGAAAATGTTAGTAAACCTGATGAGGTTAATGAATCTTTTGAGAGCGCCAGTGACACCTCACTTGTTGAGGAAAAGGTTTCAAAAGATGAGATGAATTCAAATGCACCAATTATTGAAGATTGGGAATCTGATAACGAGGATCAGGTTGAGTCTACACCTGAGATAGAAAAACAAAAAGTAACTGTTGTTCCTAAGGTTGTTAAGGTAGAAAAGGTTGCACCTAGAAAACAAGTAAAACAAGATAGGCCAACAGTTAAATATGCTGAGTTGTATAGGGCAACAAGTAGGTCTCAATGCCCTAGGGGAAACTAGAGAAACTGGAACAATCTTAAGTCCCAACAACTAGGCAATGAGTTTGTTATGTACAATAAGGCTTGCTATACTTGTGGAAGCTTTGATCACTTGCAGGCTTTTTTGCAACAACCATCAAGGGAAAAGGATGGTTAATGGGAATGCAAGGGTGAATGGGAATACAAATGCCAGGGTGAACATAAACTATTTTTCAAGAAATACTCACCCTAAAGTTAATAGTAATATGACTCACAGAGCAGTTTTGATGAAGTCTGGCATCAAACCTTTTTGTACTACTAGACCAATTCAGACAGTTTATCCGAAGAAAACAGTTTCAAGTGCTAGACCAATAACATGTTTTACAAAATCAGCACAACAAACTGTCATCAGGCCCCTTTTTAAGAAAGCAGTGTTTCATAACAAAATTTGGAGTAAAAAAGTTAAAACTGCTAGGCCGGCAGTTTGTACTGCTAGACCAGCAGTTAGTACTGCTGGGCCAAGAAACACTACTAGGGAAAATTGGGGAAATGCTATTAAGGCCTCAGCATGTTGGGTATGGAGACCTATCAAAACAATTGGTGCATCAATCACAATGAAGAAATATGATTACATTGATGCACGAGGCAGATCCAAGTCATTAATGGCTTGGGTTCCCAAAGGAAACTAATTTCCTTTATTGTATGTGCAGTGACATCCACAACAAGATGATGAAGAAGATCAAGGATATGCTGATAGTGGATGCTCTAGGCACATGACAGGGAACATGTCCTACCTCTCAGATTTTGCACCTATGGATGGAGGATATGTTATATTTGGGGGAGGAATTGGTGGCAGAATTACAGGTAAAGGTACACTCAAAAATGGTAAACTTGATTTTGAAGATATGTATTTTGTGCATGAACTCAAGTATAATCTCTTTAGTGTCTCACAAATGTGTGAAAAAAAAGAACAAAGTTCTTTGTATACACACTTAATTTCGTGTCCTATTTCCTGACTTTAAGTTACCTGATGAAAGTCAAGTACTACTTAAAATTCCTAGAAAGGGCAATATGTACAGTGTTGACATGAAGAAAATTATTCCTAAAGAGACTCTGACTTGTCTTGTACCAAAAGCCAAATTGGATGAGTTAATGGTTTGGCATAGGAGACTTGGTCATGTTAATTTTAAAACCATAAATAAGATTGTTAAAGATGGTTTGGTAAGAGGCTTGCCTCAA
The DNA here is from genome assembly GCA_021014915.2 of Artemisia tridentata subsp. tridentata. NCBI lineage: Eukaryota > Viridiplantae > Streptophyta > Magnoliopsida > Asterales > Asteraceae > Artemisia > Artemisia tridentata. Next base: position 266,880,788 of record CP139509.1, on the reverse strand, counting down.
AAATGTTTTGAAAATGACCAAAATTGTGTTGCCTGTCTCAAGGGCAAATAACACAAAGCTTCTTGTAAGCCCAAAACCTAAAACTCTATTACTCAATCATTATTCATGCTTCATATGGACCTGTTTGGTCCTATTTCTGTGAGTAGTATACAACATAAGAAATACTGTCTTGTGGCAACTGATGATTATAGCAGGTTCACATAGGTTTTCTTTCTAGGATCTAAGGATGAAACAAGTAGCATTCTTAAGACTTTTATAGCAGAAATAGAAAACCTAGTTAACAAGAAAGTGAAAATCATCAGGTGTGACAATGGGACAGAATTTAAAAATAGAGTTATGGATGAATTTTGTAGGGAAAAAGGTATTAAGAGAGAGTTTAGCGTAGCTAGAACTCCTCAGCAGAATGGAGTTGCTGAAAGGAGGAATAGGACATTACTAGAGGCTGCTAGGACCATGTTAGCTTATTCTAAGCTACCCATTACTTTTTGGGATGAAGCAGTTAATAATGCTTGTTATGTGCAGAACAAGGTTTTAGTGGTCAAATCTCACAACAAGACACCATATGAACTCTTCAGAGGTAGAACACCTGCGGATGTCATGTCACTATCCTCAATACCTTAGATTATTTTGGAAAGTTTGATGGAAAGTCATATGAGGGTTTCTTTGTTGGGTACTCTTTAAACAGCAAAGCATATAGGGTATACAACATAAGAACCAGGAAAGTAGAAGAAAACCTGCATGTTGAGTTTTTAGAGAATAAGTCTAATGTTGTAGGTGAAGGTCCAATATGGCTGTTTGATCTTGATGCCTATTTGGAATAATGTTTCTTTACTTGATTCCTCTTTGAAGGGTGATGAACCTTCTGATGATACAAACAAGAATGGCTCTAAAGATTGAAACAAAGAAAGTGGTGTTGAAGAACAAGAGAATCCCGAAGATTGTACAAATGGTGTTTGTACTGCTGAGCCAAATGTTAGTACTACTGGGCCAAATGATAATACTGCTAGCCCACCAGTTACTACTGCTGATGATTTCTCTGAGGATGAAGTGGATCTTAACAATATGCCACCCACTTATCCAGTTCCCACAACTCCACACACAAGAGTTCACAAGAATCACTCCCTTGAGAATGTGATTGGAGATGTACAGTCTGGTGTTAAGACTAGAAGACAGACAATGAATTCAAATCAACAAGGATTTCTCAGTGCAGTGTATGAAGAGAAAAAGCATGAAGATGCCAATACATGTCTGTTTGTATGTTTTCTTTCACAAGAAGAACCTAAGAATATACTTAAGGCCCTACAGGATTCAAGCTGGGTGGAAGCTATGCAAGAGGAGCTTCTACAGTTCAAGATTCAAAAGGTTTGGGTGCTGGTAGATTTGCCTAAGGGTGTAAGGGTTATTGGTACAAAGTGGATTTTCAGGAATAAGAAAGATGAAAAAGGAATAGTGATCAGGAATAAAGCAAGGCTTGTAGCTCTGGGTTACACTCAAGAGGAAGGAATTGATTATGAAGAGGTTTTTACACCTGTAGCTAGGATTGAAGCTATAAGATTGTTCTTAGCTTATGCTTCATTTATAGGGTTTATGGTATATTAGATGGATGTAAAAAGTGCTTTTCTTTATGGTACTATTGAAGAAGAGGTTTATGTTTCTCAACCTCCAGGTTTTGAAGATCCTGAACATCCAGACAAGGTATACAAGGTGGTAAAAGCTCTTTATGGCTTGCATCAAGCTCCTAGAGCCAGGTATGGAACTTTAGCTACTTATTTATTAGAAAATGGGTTTCATAGAGGCAAGATAGATCAGACCTTATTTATCAAGAAGCAAAAGGGAGACATTTTGGTTGTATAGGTCTATGTGGATAACATCATTTTTGGATCTACAAAGAAGGAGATGTGCATTGAGTTTAAGAAGCTTATGCATGATAAGTTTCAAATGAGTTCCATGGGTGAGCTCACTTTCTTTTTGGGTCTGCAAGTGAAGCAAAAAGCAGAAGGAATATTTATCAGTCAAGATAAATATGTAACTGAAATATTGAGAAAGTTTCAGTTTACAGATGCCAAAGTAGCAAGTACTCCTGTTGATCCAGAGAAACCTTTTCTCAAAGATTTAGATGGTGAAAATGTTGATGTTCACACCTACAGGTCCATGATTGGGTCATTGATGTACCTTACTTCATCAAGACCAGATATTATGTTTGCAGTGTGTGCATGTGCAAGGTTTCAAGTTACACCCAAAGCCTCACATTTAGTTGTTGTGAAGAGAATCTTTAGGTACCTTAAGGGTCAACCTAAATTGGGTCTATGGTATCCTAGAGAATCTCCTTTTGATCTGGTGGCATACTCAGACAGTGACTATGCTTGTGCTAGTTTGGATAGGAAATCAACAACAGGTGGTCGTCAACTCCTAGGTTGCAGGCTGATATCATGGCAATGCAAGAAGCAGACTATTGTGGCCAGTTCTACAACTGAAGCTGAATATGTGGCTGCTGCTAGTTGATGTTGTAACAACCCAGCCCGACAAGGGTAAAGATATCACAATAATGGTTTCATATCAGATCAAAACAAAGCATACATCTATAGTAATACAAAGGTTTACGGGTTACAAATGAAATACAGATACTACAAGTTTACAAATGAACTTCCAATAAATACTAATTCTGAATAACAATAATAACTTCTAATCACTTCTAAATCCAGAATAGCTATCAGTCTTCTAAGTCCACAGGTACTCTCCACCCATTCCCAGCTTCTTACAAAAGAACCTGCTGCAGGAAAAGAAATGCGGCTGAGCTACGAGAGCTCAGTGAACAGATATAACGATAACAAACAGTAATAGAGAATAGTACTGAGTAACAGAAACAAAGGTCAAACAGATGTAATATGGTCCAAGGAATAAGTCAATGAATACGTATAAAGGAAAGAGAAAGAGGGATAGTAATCCACCACGAGCCCAGAAACAGATCATATCATATCGTAACCACAAATCTTCAAATCATATAGAGGGGAGACCTCTCAGATAATCAGATAATATGAGGGGTGTCCTCATTCTTCATATGGAGTAGCTAGCTCCCAGAAATTGTGAAGGGCATGTATAGCACACAGTACCAATCACCAGAACAGAAATCATATCATATATAGTTAAATCCACTAAACAGAACAGAACCTAGGATTGCAATCCATACGCCCCCCAGAAACATATATAATCCATAGTCAAAGTAATGCGCATATCATAATCAGAATGGGGACGGTGTGAGAAATCACTCACCCACACATGAGTCATGCCAATGGTGCATCAAAGACATGGTCAGGTTACCTTCCTGGCTAGGTAAACAGAAATGGCTCGGGTATCAAACTAAGAGTCAAGTATCATACCAATTCAGAGTGTCACATAAAACGGTCATATATCCGAAACTACATCTCAATATCTCAGAAGTAATATCAAAAGGTCCAATTCAGAGTTTATCAGATCAAGGTTCATATTGAATAATCAAGTCAAGGTTCATATCAAAAGTTCATTTCAAAACTTTCCATCAAAAGTCCATTTTAAACAATCCTTTATTCATGATTTTCATAAAACGATCCTTTAAAGTAGTTCTTATAAAAATATTATTTCAAAAAGGTTTTTCGTAAAAATTAGTCTTCCAATAATAGTTTTCATAAAAGCTAGTAATATTTATATAAAAATGGTTTTGCCTTATTTATAAACCTCTTTTAAAATAGTTTTTCTCCAAACATTTCTAAGATATAAGTAGAAAAGGTTTTCATAACATAGCTTCATATCAGACATCATATTAAATGGAATCAACAGGGAAGGTTCAGGCAAAGGGGAAATCATAGCAATCGAATCAGAAACTAACTGATCAGAATACGAAAGAGATCATGAGAAACCTTAAAAGAAAGGTCAGAATATCTGTACCTTATTACGAATGCAAACAAGAACAAGAATAGAAAGCACAGTCACAGATGAACTCAAATAAGTACATTTTATTACTATCATTTATCCTATTAATTTGACTTGTTTTACTATATTATGTATGAGGATTGATACTTAATCGTTTACTTTTGTAATTCTCAGGTAAAAACAAGCATTTGGTGAAACTTAGCGATTTTGGACTAATAATGGAGCAAAACATGCATAATGTGAAGAGTCTACTGAAATGAAGAAGATCAAGACTAATCTGCTCCAGATGCGCCGCATCTCACTCATGACATGCGCCGCATCTCTATCAAGATATCACCAGATACGATCCAAGATACAAGAGGACATGCGCCGCATCTAATCATGGAGTTACGCCGCATCTTCTGGCGGTGTACGAATATTCCTGAATATTATAATCTTGGACCCCACGCGAAGTTAAGTACATGCGCCGCATCTACTCCTTAGATGCGCCGCATCTTCCCTCAGACAGAAACTATAAATACCCCAAGACCAGACGAATTTCGGAGGCAATATATTATAACCTAAGTCCGAACAGGAGAACAAAAGGACGAATTCAGTCAAGGAGGCAGCACAAGACACACCCAAATCAAAGATACAAGAGCTGTAAGAAGGTGCTGCATGTGTTTAATTCATTAAGTAGTTTTGTTTTATTGTGTTAGCAAACTTTAATTCATCAGGATTGGTGGCTTGTGTAATGTGACAACGAAAGATTGCACTCCCTTTAATACTTGCTTTCCCATCAATTAAAGTTTATATGTTGATGTCTTTGGTTACTACTTATTAGTGCATTGATAACCTCTGTGTTTATTAGTGGCTTGCGGGCATTTGACTGCGGGACATAATGTGGCTCCCACGGTTATTACTAAATTGATCACTTAGGAATAACTTTTAGACATAAGTAATCATTAAGGGTTTACTCGCCGATAAGATTAGGACCAACGAGAAAGGGTTAACTACATACACTTCATATAAAGCTATCAATAAAACAAGTGACAATCTACTTAATCATAAGGACAGCCCTCTTATTGTCTCAAGTATCTATCTGTGTACGTGTGTGCTACTTGCTGATTCGTGCCTATTGGTTTATTTTATTATTTAATTGCAAACAAATCGTGCCAGTCTCTCAGGCTGAAACCCCCTTGCGTTAGGATATTAAAATACTGATTAGAATAACGAGATAATACGTTCCACTCTTAGTGATCGACACTCTACTTACCATTATATTCATACTGACCGGGTACACTGCTCGTTAAGTGTGTGTGTTATTGATAAGTCGGCTAAATATAAATTTAAAACTTGAGTAGGCATTAAAACTGCCAAAACTATACTACTCCAACGCACGCCCATCAAGTTTTTGGCGCCGCTGCCGGGGAGTGAATTGTTATTATCTGTTAATTTAATTAGTATTTTAATTAGGTTTTTCTTTTTATTAGATTAATTGCATCATTGTACTATTTTGCATATTTGTTGTATTGTGTGTTAATTGTTTGCTTTTATTTTTATTTTTGTGTGTTTTATTTTTGTTTGTGTGTTTAATTTTTGTTTTTATTTTTCGTATTTTTCTGTTCTGCTATCGTTGTACTGTGCTAAATCAAACGATACGGCGCATCTGATCTCTCAGATACGGCGTATTGCGTTTAATTTAAAAAAAAAAATACAACGCGTTTAATTAATTCGATACGACGCATCTTTTCCCCAAGATACGGCATATCTGTTTTTAATAAATTTTTTTTTCTAAGCGATAAAGTAATACGACGCATCTGCTTTTGCAGATACGGCGTATCTGTTTTTGATAAATTTTTTTTTTCTAAACGTTAACGCCATACGACGCATCTGCTTTAGCAGATACGGCGTATCTATTATTTTAATTAAAAACAGTTTGCGAATTATTAAACAGATACGGCGTATCGATCTCTGTCGATACGGCGCATCTTACTGAATCAAAAATCGACATGTATTTTTAAACGTAACGAAAATACGGCGCATTAACTTTCGTTAATACGACGCATTTAATTTTAATTAGATAAGTTGATTTTTGATTAATTAATTCGATACGGCGCATTCTTAAATTCTAAAGCGGCGTATCTATTTTCTGGATAAAGTCTGATTAAATTTTAACGATTATAAGATACGGCGTATCCAACTTTTTGGATACGGCGCATCTTCTGCAGATATCAGCTATTTGTATTCATATATCCGTTTCTATATTCATTAATTTCTCTTCTAGCGAACAAATCCTACTGATGCTTTTCGTGATTGTTTCAGAAGGATAATGGAAGGGTTCGGAGATCTGAGTGACTTAGACTTCGAAGCCAATTTTATGAATGAAGTATTAGTGCATGAAACATCACCCGAACACTACAATGGGGACTACATTGAACTTAATGACCTTAATGGACCATTAGAATCCTGTGACCTGTTCATGGATGATGTGGAATCTGAGCTGGAAGATGGAGAAATCCTAGATAGTCCAAAAGTCAACGTTATTACTACTAGGAATTACGATGAATTTGAGGGATATGATGGTTCTTGGGATTACGGTAGAAGGATCCACGCCGATTGTGCTTACAATTTGCAATTCACATGCATGATTGGGTACAAGTGTATTGACGCCAATTTCTTTCCTATTTTACCAATCAATGTCATGTCAAGAAGGTTTTACAATTCCATTATGAGAAATAAAGTAGAGTATAAGGGAAAGAATGTAGTTGGTGCCTTCATTAATGTCCCGATATTCGTGGGACGCTTTACTATTGTAACTGAGTTCGCCGTTGTTGAAGACATGAATGCCTATTGTGACCGCAATATGGGTGACGTGATTGTTGGAAAACCATTTTGTAGGGAGATCACTATTAATGCAAAACGATTTGAAGGAAAGATCACCTTTCAATATGGAAGCGACGTTATCACTTATATGATGCCCCGAACTCATCCTGGATTTAAACATGCTACTAGTAGGATCTGCTACAAATTTTCTCCATTCCTTTTTGTTAGTGATGATGACAATAAGAGAGGGATTGAGTACCCATACCAATTGATGGAAGGATTCTACAATGGAGTGTTGGAGTTGGGACCTGAATATATACATGACGAATTAGTCGCTAAATGGATCCTACGTAAGCAATGTGGGAGTCAATGATCGATATTAAAGAAGCTGAACGTGAGTCTAACTTGAAGACTCTGGAATAAAGACAAGTGCTTACCGGGAGACAACCCGGATTTATCTTTTAATTTTCTGTTTTCTGTGTCGAGTCAGTCAGGCCCGTATGAAGATACGGCGCATCTCAATCCTGAGATGCGACGCATCTCCTGCAATGGTCATATCTTATTTTATTTTTCTGCATTTTTATTTTCGACTTTAAAACTTTTTATCAGTTTATTTTCAATGCGGCGCATCCCTGGTTAAGGATGCGGCGCATCTTTATTCTGATCCGTATTCATTCCAGGCTCGATACGGCGTATCTTCTTCCATAAGATACGGCACATCGACTGACCTGATGATTTTCAGTTTTAATTTTTAAGTTTTATTTTTATCTAACTACTAATGTATTATGAAAGCTTGAACCTTTCTTATCTTAGGTGTGTCTTAAAGTGTTGGTGGTATTATAGTTTCCTGGATTTCCTGTGGATACATCAATTATGAAGCTTTAACGTTCTAATCCACAAGAAAGATGATTTTTGCTCTTATACTAATGGAGGATCATACCGAGCAAATCTCAGGGGAGTTTTCCTGTTCTAATTCTTTTATTTTCCAGTTTTTAACCTTTTATACAAACAACGAGGACGTTGTTTAACTTAAGTGGGGGGATTGGAGAATTAGAACACTTAACATTTACTTGTCCTAAACTTTTTCAAAAATTATGCTTAAAATGTGCTTAATATATCAAACTTAAAATTTTTTAGCATGTTTTTGTTTAAGGTCTAAGTTGCATAACTGCACACATGACGTTATTTTCAAAAATTGTGATTTTTCAAAATTCACAAATCTATGAGTGTGCCGGTGACTTGTAAACTTTAGAACTTGGCTTGTATACTATTCGAGACCACCATAATGAGTATTATTTATATAATTGGAATGACTTGTCTAAATTGGTAAAATTCTAGGATTACACCCAAAATAGCCTATTATATGTTATGTGTTATTAACTAACTACACTGGTTAGTTAACCCCCGTATAAACCCTTTTGTTACTCTCATTTTTAGAGTAAGATACCCCTAGAAAAACACTCAGAGCCATTCCTTTCGTTTCTTACACCTATGTTTAAAATGTTTCGTTACACCCTTACACCTTAGCATACCCTGTAGATTAGAATCCGTGGTTGGTTAATTGCTATAGGCAAAGTGTGTTTCCTTACATTACCTGTGTTCGCGTGCGTAATTCATTATCTTTGGTTAGGTCGGGAAATTGCACAATGCAATTGGAGTGAAAGTAAATATTGTATATCTTTGAGTTTATTTTTCGTGTGTTTACTACTTTCACTATTACCATTATTTCTGAAGTCATGAAAAGTATGAAAAAATTATCCGGAAAGAAAGTTATAGTGATGTGGTGAAATTTTACACATCTATCTTTATGTTTAAAAAAAAAAAAAAAATCAAAAAAAAAAAAAAAAATCGAAAAAATAAGAAAAGAAAAAGAAAGAAAGAAGAGTTGGAAGTTAGTTTTAAACCAACTTATGTAAAGTTATGTAAGTGGTCGATATCACCACTATTTGTTGTACTATATCTATGGATTGAATGGGAATTGGCAGTTATGGGAACGCCAATTAAGGTTTATTCTTTGATTAAGATCTTGTTGAGTATAATTCGTGTCTACCTAAAGCGTGTGTTTCAAGTGTTAAAGCGTGAGTTATTCAATGATATGAGTCTTATTCATGGGATGGTTGGGATAGTGATTAACCACACTTAGGATTTTAATTTATTTGTTTTGTTTATTTTTTATTTTACACCAATTTATATCCCAAATGTTATCCATACCCTATTATTTATCCAACCAAACCTTTGATTTATTGAGATTAGGGATTTGAGCAATCTTAAGTATCGTAGTCGTGGATTCGGCTATGTATTTATGATTTTGTCGCCCTTTTTGATATATTATTATTGGTGAAGTTTGGACCTATCTTTAGCCTATTCGAGTTAAGGATTTGAGCAATTGCAAGTATCGTGTTCGTGGATTCGATCATGTATTTGTGATTTTGTCGCCTTTTCTGGAATTTGAAATCGATAGTGATCAAGAGAATAATTAACCATTAAGCCTAAAAACCCTTTTTACCGCTTTAGACTTGTTATTCCTTAGCTTTAGTGGAGGAGATGTGTATACTTGCCAAGCTTATGATAGAATATTCGTCACGACTGGACAGTTAAACGATTAGATTTGATTTTATCGACTTATTTTATTATACTTCTAATTCGTTAAGTGTTTAGTTGTGTGATTATGAAATAAACGAATACATGCTTAAATATAAAAATAAATCCTAACATCTTTTAGGATACATTTTCATAAAAGAAATTCTAAGGTTTACTTGGGGACAAGTAAAGTTCAAGTGGGGGGATATTTGATGAACTCAAATAAGTACATTTTATTACTATCATTTATCCTATTAATTTGACTTGTTTTACTATATTATGTATGAGGATTGATACTTAATCGTTTACTTTTGTAATTCTCAGGTAAAAACAAGCATTTGGTGAAACTTAGCGATTTTGGACTAATAATGGAGCAAAACATGCATAATGTGAAGAGTCTACTGAAATGAAGAAGATCAAGACTAATCTGCTCCAGATGCGCCGCATCTCACTCATGACATGCGCCGCATCTCTATCAAGATATCACCAGATACGATCCAAGATACAAGAGGACATGCGCCGCATCTAATCATGGAGTTACGCCGCATCTTCTGGCGGTGTACGAATATTCCTGAATATTATAATCTTGGACCCCACGCGAAGTTAAGTACATGCGCCGCATCTACTCCTTAGATGCGCCGCATCTTCCCTCAGACAGAAACTATAAATACCCCAAGACCAGACGAATTTCGGAGGCAATATATTATAACCTAAGTCCGAACAGGAGAACAAAAGGACGAATTCAGTCAAGGAGGCAGCACAAGACACACCCAAATCAAAGATACAAGAGCTGTAAGAAGGTGCTGCATGTGTTTAATTCATTAAGTAGTTTTGTTTTATTGTGTTAGCAAACTTTAATTCATCAGGATTGGTGGCTTGTGTAATGTGACAACGAAAGATTGCACTCCCTTTAATACTTGCTTTCCCATCAATTAAAGTTTATATGTTGATGTCTTTGGTTACTACTTATTAGTGCATTGATAACCTCTGTGTTTATTAGTGGCTTGCGGGCATTTGACTGCGGGACATAATGTGGCTCCCACGGTTATTACTAAATTGATCACTTAGGAATAACTTTTAGACATAAGTAATCATTAAGGGTTCACTCGCCGATAAGATTAGGACCAACGAGAAAGGGTTAACTACATACACTTCATATAAAGCTATCAATAAAACAAGTGACAATCTACTTAATCATAAGGACAGCCCTCTTATTGTCTCAAGTATCTATCTGTGTACGTGTGTGCTACTTGCTGATTCGTGCCTATTGGTTTATTTTATTATTTAATTGCAAACAAATCGTGCCAGTCTCTCAGGCTGAAACCCCCTTGCGTTAGGATATTAAAATACTGATTAGAATAACAAGATAATACGTTCCACTCTTAGTGATCGACACTCTACTTACCATTATATTCATACTGACCGGGTACACTGCTCGTTAAGTGTGTGTGTTATTGATAAGTCGGCTAAATATAAATTTAAAACTTGAGTAGGCATTAAAACTGCCAAAACTATACTACTCCAACGCACACCCATCAGTCACGGATCAAGACCTCTCCTTCTTCGCACCTAAAGGAGTAGAAGAGAATTATGATTGGTTCTTAATTACTTATTTTAGCTTGCCTTTCCATTTTAAGTAGCTTTCCAGATTTAGCAAGTTTCCACTTTAAGTAAGTTTACTCATTTTAAGTGATTCTCCATATTTAGTAACTCTTGTCATTAACATTCCCGTTTAGTCAACTTAAAGTATTTAATGATGACCATTTTAGTAGTTTAAGGTTCATAAGGTTATTTTCATACAATTAAGGTCATTATGGTAGTTTTACAAATTTGGGGGTTTATTAAGTAATTATGATAAGTTTAAGGACCATTATGCAATTATCATCAAATTAGGGTATAAAGTGTAAAGTTACAGGTTCTTACAAGTTAAGTCCTTTAGAATTAGCAATTAATAACTCAAACCCTTTAGTTTATAAAATAAACACAAAACACCTCTTAATTTCCTTATTAACCTTTTTATAATTTCTAACAGTTTTATATACGAAATTGTTAGGTTTTCTATAAATTGTAAACCATATAAGAACTCAGTAATAAAATTCCCAAAAATCGCCAGAGATGCTCAAATGTCCTTAGTCTTTTATCTAATTTTTCCAGATTTTATTAAGTAGCATAACTATGGATTAAAATTCACTTAAACCAACTCGTCTAGATTTCTGATTAATTTTACTATACGAAAAGTTATTAATTAGAAACCCTTTAAGGAAAATTCATAAAAATCTAAAAAAATTCCAGTAAGTAATAGACATCCTGAAGATTATCCAGGTCAAAGGAAACCTCCTAATTCGACACGGTTTGGAAATTAAAATTCAAAAACCCGGACTGATTTTCCAGACATACAAATCCGATCAGACACATAATTTTCCAAAAATCAAAAAGTAACCTTCCAGGCCTCCAAAAATTACAAAATTAATTTTTCCCAGGTAGCTATTTCATTGAACTTAATTCTAGACTCAAAAACCACCCAAAAAAACATTTCCAACAACAAGATAAGCTCAGTTCAATTCGACATAAAATTCTATCAGCAAACTGTTTTCATGATTTTATGTGATTCTTTTTAGGTTTTCATTCCCGTGACTCATATATTGTTACGAGGTGAATATGAACGATTTAGAACAGGTTTAGGTCGACTCAAAGATGGTCATAACATGATCACAAATCATCAAACAACATCATAGCTCATTTCGATCCATATTAGGTTTAAGGTTCCATTATTTTATGTAACTTGTAATAATTTATAGCTTGTTCTATTATCTTATGATGATCATATATGTCGATATAATAACAAAGAAGAAGAGCATGATTCAACAAGAAAAGAATATAGAACAAAAGAGATACGATACCCTCGTAGCGTGATCCAAAAAGGAAGAAGCAATATGGATCGACACACCCAAAAGATCCAGTCGAGACTTTGTAATACCCTTTCGAATGGACACCAAAGAACACCAAATCAAGCCACCACTTGAACCCGTTGTAGCACACAACAAATCCACCATGAAGAAGCACCAAAACTCACCCTTTGGCTGCTGTTATTGCTCGACAGGAAGTGATGGAGAGGAGAGGCAATAGTCGACTGTTTTGTTTTTAAGGTTTTAGGGTTTCTTAAATTTTGATAATCGGTTCATATAGGATATAAAGAGGCCGAATGTTTTGTTTAGTTTATTTAGGGATTGGGCCAAATTTAGTGGAATAGATACCTTCAAGTTTTAATGCCTCCCAAACTCTTTCTTTTTATTATATAAACCGAAAAATAAGATTGTATAAATTAAATAAAATTTCGGCTAACATATATATAGATTTTAGGAATGTTTGTTTTGTGATATTAGTTTATAAGGCATAGTTTTTATTAATTAAAGCTCATTAGGTAACTTAAGGTTTTTAATTTCTTTAGATTAGGTTCAAATTATATGTCTTGTGTATGATTTATAAGTTTCTTTAAATTTTCAAAATTAGAGGGGTATTTTGGTCATTTCAAATCATGCTAAATTTCGGGTTTTACAGATGTGGTCAAGTTCTATGGATTCAGAATCAGATGCTTAACTATGGGTACGACTTTATGAATACCATGGTTTTCATTAACAATAGCAGTACAATTTGTATTATTAAAAATCCTGTTCAACACTCTAAAACAAAACACATAGAGATTAGGCATCATTTTATAAGAGACTGCAATGAGAAAAAGCTAGTTCAGGTTGTTAAAATTCACACTGATAAAATTTTTGCAGATCTACTTACTAAAGCTTTTGATGGTGGACGGTTTCAATACTTGGTTGCAAGTATTGGAATGCTTAATCCCTAACATTTTTAATCTTGGTGTTTTTGCAAATGAAAAGGATTTGTACTGCTAGTTGTGTCAATTAGTACTGCTATGTGTAATTTGTACTGCTTGTACAAATTAAGTCTGATGTGATTGAACTGTTAGTCATAATTTATACTGTTATGAAGCAAATGCTTTGCATTATGTTTTCTTGATTTTGGACTAACATTTGCAGGTTATGAAAGCAATATGATTGGAGTTTGCAATGTGTGAGAAGCAACAGTGGTGGAATACTTGCTGGCATGATTGATTGATGATGGACAGAATTTGGGGATCACTTGACAAAGGTTTTACACCTGAGTTGGGAGATTCTTTAAAATCTCTTTCTTGAAATCTAATTATGATATTTTTGAACATGAATTGATGGCACAGTTAGTCAGATAGTAACTGATCTAACTCACTCTTTACAATTTTATACTTTTATTAGTATAATGAGTTAGTCCAAGGACATCTGGTATAGAGAATAGTGAACAAAAGTGAATCTAACACCTTTGTGTTAGAGGCAACACCTGTCAGGAGTTGGAAACCCTGTCAAGAAAGCTCTTTGAATGAGTTTATCTGATCATAGGTAGTTTTTATAAGTGAAATTATTGGTTCTCACACAACCAGAGGTTAAATGCAACCGAATTTTGATTAAGTGTCTTCCTTTACACTTAATCATTTCAAAATGTTTGAATGCAGTATTGTTTTAAATGAAAATTGAGTTTATACTGCTGAGTAAAAGTTTTTCCAAAACTTAGTACTGCTAGGCAAAACTTTGTACTGCTGGGTAGCCCTTTGTACTGTTGAGTTATAACCGCTTTTTGAATATAGCCGTTGAGAAAATTCGGGTCAATTACCTTACTGAAGGGTTTCCTAAATTGGATAATTTTTACTTTTTATCTACTTTATTCACTTTCTTCAATCTAAAGAAACCTTTTTATTGAAGTCGGTCCAATCAAAACCCTAAATATTCACTATAACATCTCAATTGGCTTTACTCAACATACTTTATTACATAATCAATCATATCCCAGCAGTCAAATCAAACTTTTACTGAACATAATGGTGAATTTGGCCTTTGTCGATAAACATAAAATGGTGGCTTTCTTGGAGAAAATAGAGGAAGGTAAAGACTTCCATGAGATAGTAGATTTTCTAAACTCTACCCATATAAGGTATGCTTTAACTATCAACCCTACTATCTATGTCTTTCAAATCAAACAGTTTTGGCAGACTGTTACTGTCAATACTCTTGAGAATGGAGACAAAGAGTTAAGTGCAACAGTTGATGGCAAGACCATCACTATTCCTGAATCATCTGTTAGGAGACATCTCCATCTAGCAGATGACAATGGTATTAGTGATTTGCCTAACACTGAAATTTTTCAACACCTTTCCAGAATGGGGTATGACACAACTTCTGAAACATTGACTTTTCAAAAAGGATGTTTTGCCCCACAATGGAGGTTTTTCATACATATCATTCTTCACAGTATAAGTCCAAAGAAAACTTCTTGGGAGCAATTCAGTAGCAATATTGCAACTGCTCTCATATGCTTATCAACAAATAGGACTTATAATTTTTCAAAACTAATTTTTGATGGTATGGTAAAAAATATGGATAGCAAATCCAAGTTTTTAATGTATCCATGGTTTATTCAAATGATTTTGAATATTAGAAAAAGTTTGATTCTACCTCATAAAACTGTTTATCCAGCTCCAACCCTTTCTCAAAAATTATTTAGTAATATAAGGATGGCCTCAAAGGGTTATAATGGGGTAGAAGTTCCTCTTTTTGATACTATGTTACAGGTACAGGGTGAAGGATCAACTACCCCAGTTGAATCCCAACACACACCCACAAGTTCATCTCAATCAACCTCACAACCAATCTCACCACCAACTAAGAGTACATCCAGAGAGGAATCTAGTGTACCTCAGCACATAGTTCCTACTTCATCCCTCGTAGCAGATGAGACTGTCTATGAAAGAATAGGAAGGGCTGTTCCTACTGTCTCAGGCTTAGAAGCTGGGCAGGACAGGGGTAACATACATAAGACCCAACCTATGGCAACACCTAATGTATCTAGTCCTCATGGACTTGATGCAGGTGGTGGAATCCCAAGCCACATGGAAACTATGGGTGGCTCAGATACTCATCCTTTGGTTGAGCCTGAGTCTTTGCCCCATGATGCGCCTCTCCCAGAAGGTAACACATCTGGAAGTGCTGAGGGCAGTCTGAAAATTAAGGAATTAATGGAACTGATGCGTGGTTTTGCGACCTTACAACAGGTTTTACCTCTCAAGAGATCTCAAGAGGCTTGCAATCCCCACCAGGCAGTGTACCTGACCGATGTAGTATAGTGTAGTGGCAAGTACCGGGGGATTGATCGTTCTCTAGGGGAATAGTGTCGTTAGGATTGAAAAACTACTCTAATAGGTCTAAGGGTGAGGGAAGATTCTTTTTGTATTTTTATATTTTATGTAAAGCAAGTAAAATCTCGGGTTTGAAGGAGTGGGCGGAATTAGTTGCTAGTCAACTAACCCAAATAACTACAAATGCAAATAAAATAAAATAACTGAAAATGAAAAGTTTGTGGAACTTATATGGGGAGAAATGTGTTTACTTAGACTTCCTTACTCCCTAACTATCTTTTACCGGTTGATTAGTGTGTATTAATTGCGTGGATGACGGGTGTATTCCTTAATACCAATCGTGGGGTGGCGTACGTACTTCCCCAACTCTACAAGCTCCTACTTCACTCCTATGTCGAGCCGGCTAAGAAGCTCCTAACATGGGATCACTAGAATTCGCTCATGCATTAAATACAACCATATAAACCTAGTACGCATTGGTTCATGTTTCTTAAGACGTTCAAGCAAGTTACCGTATAGGAGGTTAGCCAGTTTTCTTAAGCCTAACATCGATAAACAATCATCAATACAATTAATAACACACCAACAACCAATAATCAATAGTTAGGTTTCATTAGATCTAAGCAAACACAAGATAAATCTAGCCTAGCATGTTAATTAAAAGACAAGAACAAGATATAATCAAACAACACATAGACATATTGAATGATTAAATGATTACTTATCTTCAATTAAACATGGGAGATCCAAGGGTATAAAACCCTTAAAAATGGCAGAAAATTCGTCTTAGGGTTTCTCCTCACAAAGTTGCACACTATGAATAAAAATTGCAAAACTATATATAGAGTTTAGTGGCTGACGGCGTCACGTTATAGGAGGTGACGCCGTCACCTCGCCGCGACTAGGGTTCCCGGATGGTCTTCCTGACGCCGTCCCTCTTTAATCCTCCGAAATCCGCTCTGGCCTATCAAGGGTTGACGCCGTCAGGATTGTGCTTGACGCCGTCTCTCTTTAACTTAAACCGTGATGGCCTTGATCACCTTAAAGGGTGACGCCGTCAGATTTTCCATTGCAAAACTCTCTGGCGCGTCACGTGTATTTTGTCATATCCACCTCTTTTTGCCAAGCGTGACGCCGTCAGGAGCAATCCTTGACGCCGTCATGTGTACTTTTCCAGCAGCTTTGGAGACTTTGTCGTTTTCTTCACTTTTATGCTCCAAAAACGTCCAAAATGCTTCCTTTTCCAGATTTCTTCTCCAAAGTACCTAAAATGACAAAAGGAACGATTTAGGGCAATATTTGATCAAATAAATACGATTTAGGGCTTAAATGACCCCCTAAAAGCGGTACACTTTTCGCTTCATCAAATACCCTTACACTTGAGATTTGCTTGTCCTCAAGCAAATGTGCTTTTATTCTAATCAAAATACAAGTTAGGGGTCATTTAATGCTAATATAAAAGTAATTACAACAAATAGTCGTTCCACTTTAATCATAATAAGCACGGAGATTACAAACTGGCACCTCACAAGTAGTGTTTGGATACTCACATCTCTCAGGTGTCATCAAAGTAAATCTCATAAATGAAAATGGATAATATCTCTCACTACCTGTCATAGCAAATAGATTACCATAGGCTTGGGAAAGGATCAAAAACCTCCTCCACTAGGCGTAAGCACCTAAGATAAACTATCAAAGAGGGCTTTTAAACGGGTTATAACGTTAGGTGTAGGGATATGATAAACACGGTTTTGTTGGATAAGGGATATTTTACTGGTGGCGAGTTAAAGATCTTGACTAATTACATGTACAATATGGCGTTGCTAAGCCAAGACTAGACTCGACTTAAGCTAAAAACAAAATAACAAACACATAAAATAAACATAAAATGAAACGGGATGGTAGTCCGTATGTTTTTTTCTACTTTCCTTATTCTCATTTTTTTTTGTATTTTTCTTTTTTTTCGATTTTTTTTTTTTTTTTTTTTTTTTTTTTTTTTTTTTTTTTTTTTTTTTTTTTTTGCATACACTCTTGCCCTACCATCCAAAATAATACATCGTAGGGGGGTTGTATCCCCCTTACACTTGAACTTTTACATAACTTTACAATTAACTATTCTAATGACTCGAATTAAGATAATCGAAATACTTGGAGTACTTTTAAAATATTTAGCACATATGGGGGTAATAATGTTGTTCTTCCCCATTACTCCATTACACTAGTACTTTACCCATGAGTCCCATTCGTCCCAAAACAATATGTACAAGGATATGACTCGACTTAGCAACCATGTAATCAATTAGATAATTAACTTTGGGTTTAAACAAATGTTGTCACAATAATGCACTAAAAAATGAGTGCATACAAGGTAGGCTAAGGCGATTTGGGTGTACATTTAAGTGGGGTGTAACAAATTCTTCCTTTAAGTAAAATGCTTAAAGTTAGAAACGAAAAGATAGGCTCTGAGGGGTGTACTAGGGGTATCGTGTACTAAAAATGAGTACAACGCAAAGGGTGTGGGAGAATTACTTGACCAATGTAGCCAATGTAATTATAACAAAAACACAGGTGTAAAACAATGGGTTAATCCTAATGCCTCTTATCATGTAGTAAATCTAACTACACGAATGTAGTCTCACTTGTGGCCTCGGAATGGTCCTAACGCAAGTTCTAGAATCTAAGTGCTACCGTTACACACATCATAGCATAAATGCTTTTCCTACCAATTCTAGGGGCGAACCTCACATATTTGGGGGTGGAAAATTTTTTAGTGGTACGGTTTTTGTGCTAGTCATATAACTCCTATCCGTGAGACGCTCATTAAGACCAAAGTTTCACTCCTAAATATTGTAAAAAATTTTAAATTTGGCACTAAAATTGCCTTAACAGGTATTTATCTCAGTTTTATTACACATCTACCATTAAACAAACAAAAATCAAGTACAATTGTATTCTCTAAAGTATCGTACTTTACCCCCCCTTACACTTAAGATGAACATTGTCCCCAATGTTCAAATAACAAGATGTAAAAGTAAATAAGGTAAAAGAATGAAATCAAATACTCCCCTGATTCGTTTGGTGGATAAAGAGGTAACATGGTTAGATCTTCTTCCAAGAGAAAGTAGAAGCTTCAAGACTAAGGCATCGCCAAAAGCTAGAATCCACATACATCTCCTTGTCCAAAATAACCTGTTAAACCTGAGAAAATAAACACGAAAACCTGCATAACATCGGCGGGATAAATCTATATAAGGATATAATGCTTGTGGAATGATTATTTTGCAGATTCCTGGAGTTTATAAGTTAGAGATTTAATAAAAACTTTTTATGATAACAAAACTTTCAAAAATTTCAGAAAATTAAAACCTGACGCCGTCAGGTTGTAAGGCCTGACGCCGTCAGAAATGATCTGACAGAATTCTCATGTTAAGTTTCCGGAAAATTTCTGGAAAAACCTATACCTTACTTCCTGGAATTCCTGCAAAACATCATTATGACTCGATACAAGCATTTGACTCAAACAAATACTAATATGTATGTTAATTTAATATTGTTATGATTCATGTTCATTTGTTCTAATAAACCGATTTGGATTTCCCTTACACTTATCTTTTGCAAAATACCTTTATATGTAGTTAAGACGAAGTTAAAAACAAGATAAAGCATTTTCACAATTTAGTTTTGAACATGAATCAATAATAATAAAAATTAAACATACATACGGAAGCAAATAAAATCAAACAAACAAATAAATAAACACACAAAGCAAATAAAGCTTGGGTTGCCTCCCAAGAAGCGCTTTTCTTTATTAACGAGTCTTGTAGCTAGACTCAAAGTCACCGTACATTACGTGATTCCATCATTCATAATGACGTATCCCTGATAGATATAATCCTTGTTATCAGGGTGGTGGTGTCTCAATCGCTCGACATTCGCAGTCACTTCACCTCCTCCCTTGCTGGTCAAGCTTACTACCCCATCTTGGTGTAGACTTTTAATTGTGAATGGTCCGTACCACCAGGGACTTGGTTCATCGGTAGGTGCTTTTGTTTCTGAATGCCTTAGGAGCACTGAGTCTCCTTTTGTGAATTCAACGGGGTTATTGGTCTGCTCATCAGCCTCAATATAATCGTTATTTCCACCCTTACATTCTCTAATCTCATTTTCATTGTAATTCTTAATCCTTGCCTCCCATGCAAGGATTTTCTCTCGAACATTACCACGGATTATATTGGGGTTCGCCTCCATCTTCTTTTGTAGAGCAACATCTCGTATATGTCGTGGGATCGTTGGGAAGTTTATTGTTTTCTTCCCCTTCTTCATTTGGATGGTACTATTTTCGTAATCGATTTGTGCCCTAGTGGTAACGAGAAAGGGTGCCCCAAGGATTATTGGCATATTCATATCATTTCTTTCAATAATCATGAAGTCGATCGGATACAGGAATCCGGCAACGTTGACCAACACATCTTCCGCAATTCCTAACGGGTACTCATAAGAATGTTTTGCAAAGGAAAGTTTAGTACGGGTGATGGATGGCAGTTCGTCGGTTAACTGGACATAAACGGATAAAGGCATCAAATTTACGTCGGAACCTTGGTCAGCTACCGCATCCAGATACTTGAGTTTTCCAATGCTGCATGGTATTTCGAAGACCCCGTAGAATTCCTGCTTTTCGACTAACTTTTGTCTTATGAGGCTCTCATACAATTGCCCTCCGGGTAATGTGTCAGATTCATCATCCGGTTCCATCCTCTTGGACTCCTTGTTGGGTAGATGAGTACGTCGATAGTTTCTCACCCAATCGTTTATGGTCTCCTTGTTTATTTCGTGCTTCAAGTAATGCCTCACTTGTTGTGACTTTGGCGGTTCTACCAATTGGCGCTCCTCAGAGGGCGCCTCCTTTCCCTTGTCGGAATCGCATTTGTAGGCATTGGTGTTTCCGTCATTAAGTGGGACGAGGTCAATTTTGTTAACTTCCATAGTTATCAACTTCCCTCTTCCATCATTTTCGCCCTCTTGGACGACGGAGATGGCATTAACACATTTAGTGTTGGGAACTTCAACATCTTTTCGAACTAACACATTTTCAGGAGCTTTTGTTTTTGTGTATTCTTTTAAAAGGCCCATCATCTCAGCCATCTTCTCTTCCATCTCCTCCTTTTGTTTGTAGATAGCTTCCTCAAATTTTGCCAACCGTTCGGAGTGTTTTGACATGTATTCTCTCATTCGAGCTTCGAATGTTGGACTAAGTTCCTGAGGTGGTGAGTTGGGTTGAGCGTGCTTATGGAAGGGTTTAGTATTTTCCCTCCGGGGTGATTCGGACAATGGTATTTGCTTAATGCTTGAGACCGAGTTAACTGTTGCTTTTTGTGGACTTAAGGGTCTCTTTTGCTTTTCCATAAGATATGCAACCCTCTTCTCAAGTTCACTAACGCTTTCCTCGGTGATTTGATTGGCTTTATCGGGCGATGAATATGTCTTGACCGCCGAGCGTACGTCGTGGGAAACTTGCCACAATTC
Source organism: Artemisia tridentata subsp. tridentata (assembly GCA_021014915.2). Classification (NCBI taxonomy): domain Eukaryota; kingdom Viridiplantae; phylum Streptophyta; class Magnoliopsida; order Asterales; family Asteraceae; genus Artemisia; species Artemisia tridentata. The sequence continues at coordinate 266,859,742 of CP139509.1, read as the reverse complement.
ATCATCGTCGGATGCAAGCTCATCAATGATTTCCCATGATTCCTCGGCGCTTCTGTCACGCAATCTGCCTCCGGCGGCTCGATCGATGGCACGCTTGGTGTGGTAATCAACATGGTCATAGAAGATTTGGATTTGAAGCCAGAAATCTATGCCATGATGAGGGACTTTTTGGAGTAAGTCCTTGAATCGAATCCATGCCCCATACAGGGTTTCGCCTCGACGTTGTTCGAACATCAAGATATCCTTCCTTAACTTGGTAGTTCTTCCTGGTGGTAAAAGATGAGCGAGGAAACGAGTGGTGAGATCATCCCAAGAGGTGATGGATCCTGCGGGTAGACGCTCTAGCCATTGACTAGCTTGGTCCCGCAGAGAGAATTGAAAGAGACGCAGTCGGGTCATCTCTCGAGTGGCTACATCAAGGTCTATAGAATCAACGATTTTGAGAAAGTCCTTGAGATGTTGATTAGGATCTTCGGAACGAAGTCCATGGAATACGCATCCGCCTTGCACCAACCGGATGGTGTCGGATCGCAAGGGAGTAACATTGGCTCCTTGAGTGAGCTCAATGGTGTTTCGATAGCCATGGTGGCTAGGACGGGAGTAGTCTCCTAAGGTACGGGCTCTAGGAGGTGGGTGTTGTTGTGGTGGTGGGTTGTTGGGATCAAGGATATTACCACCTTCCATGATGTCGGATGGTAATGGTAACGAACAAAGAAACGAAGAAAAAAGATAGACTAAAGAAAAACCTAGAAAAATAAAATAAAAATATCACTAGAAAGGAATCTAGTGAGTAGACCTAATAAAATAAAAATTATACCTAAACAATAACTATTCCCCGGCAGCGGCGCCAAAAACTTGATGCGTGGTTTTGTGACCTTACAACTGGTTTTACCTCTCGAGGGATCTCAAAAGGCTTGCAATCCCCACCAGGCAGTGTACCTGACCGATGTAGTATAGTGTAGTGGCAAGTACCGGGGGATTGATCGTTCTCTAGGGGAATAGTGTCGTTAGGATTGAAAAACTACTCTAATAGGTCTAAGGGTGAGGGAAGATTCTTTTTGTATTTTTATATTTTATGTAAAGCAAGTAAAATCTCGGGTTTGAAGGAGTGGGCGGAATTAGTTGCTAGTCAACTAACCCAAATAACTACAAATGCAAATAAAATAAAATAACTGAAAATGAAAAGTTTGTGGAACTTATATGGAGAGAAATGTGTTTACTTAGACTTCCTTACTCCCTAACTATCTTTTACCGGTTGATTAGTGTGTATTAATTGCGTGGATGACGGGTGTATTCCTTAATACCAATCGTAGGGTGGCGTACGTACTTCCCCAACTCTACAAGCTCCTACTTCACTCCTATGTCGAGCCGGCTAAGAAGCTCCTAACATGGGATCACTAGAATTCGCTCATGCATTAAATACAACCATATAAACCTAGTATGCATTGGTTCATGTTTCTTAAGACGTTCAAGCAAGTTACCGTATAGGAGGTTAGCCAGTTTTCTTAAGCCTAACATCGATAAACAATCATCCAATACAATTAATAACACACCAACAACCAATAATCAATAGTTAGGTTTCATTAGATCTAAGCAAACACAAGATAAATCTAGCCTAGCATGTTAATTAAAAGACAAGAACAAGATATAATCAAACAACACATAGACATATTGAATGATTAAATGATTACTTATCTTCAATTAAACATGGGAGATCCAAGGGTATAAAACCCTTAAAAATGGCAGAAAATTCGTCTTAGGGTTTCTCCTCACAAAGTTGCACACTATGAATAAAAATTGCAAAACTATATATAGAGTTTAGTGGCTGACGGCGTCACGTTATAGGAGGTGACGCCGTCACCTCGCCACGGCTAGGGTTCCCGGATGGTCTTCCTGACGCCGTCCCTCTTTAATCCTCCGAAATCCGCTCTGGCCTATCAAGGGTTGACGCCGTCAGGATTGTGCTTGACGCCGTCTCTCTTTAACTTAAACCGTGATGGCCTTGATCACCTTAAAGGGTGACGCCGTCAGATTTTCCATTGCAAAACTCTCTGGCGCGTCACGTGTATTTTGTCATATCCACCTCTTTTGCCAAGCCGTGACGCCGTCAGGAGCAATCCTTGACGCCGTCATGTGTACTTTTCCAGCAGCTTTGGAGACTTTTTCGTTTTCTTCACTTTTATGCTCCAAAAACGTCCAAAATGCTTCCTTTTCCAGATTTCTTCTCCAAAGTACCTAAAATGACAAAAGGAACGATTTAGGGCAATATTTGATCAAATAAATACGATTTAGGGCTTAAATGACGCCCTAAAAGCGGTACACTTTTCGCTTCATCAGGAACTTTGTACTATGTTGACTGACAAGGTGACTGGCCTGGAGTATGATCTAAAGGCAACAAAGAAGCTTTTTGGAGGGGTTTATACCAAGCTTATTTTGAAGGTGAAAAAGCTGCAGTCACATGTCAAGTCTCTCAAGGGAAAGAGGGAAGCTCATGTAGTGGAATCTTCAAGTTTTGATGATCAAGACTCAGATGATGATCTGGGTGATGATTCTTCTAAATAGGGGAGGAAGATTGCCAAGATTGATGAAGCCCCTAATGTCTCCTTAGTTCAAGTGGGTGCTGAGACTCAGGGGAGGCAAGGTGAAGGTATGGGAGAAACTCATGAAGGTACTGCTGCTCTTCAACAAGTTAGTACTGCTGGTGCAAGGGATTGTACTTCTAGGGCAGTCTATGTTAGAAGAAGAAGAGTTGACAAGGGAAAGGCAATCATGATAGAGTCTGAGCCATCTAAGAAGGTTAGCAAGAGGATTCAAGCTCAGATTGATTATGATCATGAAGTTGCACAAAGGGTTCAAGCTGAAGAGCAAGCCAGAATAGCAGAAGAAGAAAGAATTACAAAGTTCTTGGTTGAACAGAAGCTCAAAAGTGAAGAAGAAGAGAGAACAGCTCAAGAACAAGCAGACAAAGAACTGACATTAAAGTTACAAGAGGAAGAAAGATCAACTTTTACAACAGAAGAGCATGAAAGTGCTATTAATGATCTACTTGAAGAAATAAGGAAAAGTGAGAGTAAGAAGATGGCTGCTAAGAAGAAACCTCCAACTAAGGCCCAAAAGATGAAGTACATGAAGGAGTATTTTAAACATCAATATGATTGGACTGATAGACAACTAAAAGGCAGAACTTATGAAGAAATTGAAAATTTGTACTGCACAACATATAGGAAAGTTCAACAATTCATTCCAATGGAAACAATAGAGGCTAGCAGAGTTACTAAGAGAGCAGGTATACATTTAGTATCTAAATCTTCCAAGAAGCAAAAGACTAGAGAAGGTTCTTCTACAGCTGAACAAAAAGAAAAAGAACAAGCAACTGAAGAAGAAGAAGAAAAAGCAGAGGAGTTAACTGATGAAAGACTTCAGCAGATGATGGTTATCATTCCAGAAGCATTGAATGTTGATCCAATACAGGCTAAACATCCAATTATTGATTAGGAGATGCACATAGATAAATTTAGGAAAGCCTGGAAGATAATAAGAGTTGGTGGACAGTCTGAAGTTTACAAGTATTTTGAAGACATGCTTAAGGCATTTGATAGAGAAGATTTGAATCAGCTTTGGAGTTTGGTTCAAGAGAAGTTCAGGTCAATAGATCCTTCAGAAGACAAAGACAAAGAATTATAGGTTGAAATGAAAAGGATATATGAACCTGATCACGAAGATAAGCTATGGCAGTTTCAAGCTCATGATCTTGGTACAAGATGGAGATTGTTTGATATATGTGGTGTTCACCATATATCTACAAAAGATGGTGTTGATGTCTACGTGCTGATTGAAAAGGATTACCCTTTGAGAGCTGGTATTCTATTTGTGATGTTGGCTACAAAACTTAGAGTTGATGAAGAGTCAGACATGGCAAGGGAATTACTGAGAAAGATTCATCAGCAGGCAGAAGAGATGAAGGCTGCAAGACCAAGAAGATAGGGTGTTTGAAAGAATCCTCACAAAACAATGATTTAATTTAGGAACTTGATGATTTAGGGTAAATCACAAGTTTAGGGGAGGATTATTGGGAATTAAATGTTCAAGCACTTGGTTTTGTCATAGAACAGTTTGTACTGCTAAGGAATAACACTAACAGTACTAACTGAGTTAGTACTTCTAGTGTAAATATTAGTACTGCCAGGTTTAAAGTTAATGCTGCTGAAGATATAACTAACAGTACTAACTAACTGAGTTAGTACTACTAGTATAAAAGTTGATACTGCTAGTTTGCTCGAAGACTGAAGATGGTACTGCTTATGTAGACATGTAAGAAGATAAGTATAGAAATGATTTTGTGTATATCTTATAGAGTTAGACTTATACGTATATTCTACATGTTTGGAATATTATACTTATCTTGTAAAGGACTCCTTGTGCTATAAAAGGAGGTCCTAGGTTAGATGATAGAAACAGATGTTTTTGTTAAGCTTCAAGGTTGTAAACCCTAGTGATAATCATGATCACTTGTATTATACTTAATAATATTGAAGCGTTTGGTGATATCATTATTCTCATAAACTGTTCATACAATAAGTTACTGTTACATTGATAAATCTTCTAAGTATCAAGTAGTAGATTCCGCATACTATTTGATATACATTCAAAGTATCCTCAACACAACTCACGTGTGTTTTAGATCCTCTCAAAGAACACTAACTTGTAAGAAGCATCACTAAGTAATGAGTAGCAGCATTAATCAAAGCTCAGCAGCAGAAACAACACGTAACAGCATTAACATATCGATAGCAGTATTAACATTTAACCCGAGCAATACTAATAATGTAGCAGCATTAACTTGCTACGAGCAGCAGAAACAACTTGAACCAGCAGTATTAAATGTTAAGTAGCAGTACTAACTCTCAACATTAATTCAGGAGTGGCAGCTTAAACAAACGCATCAGTATCAAATCGTATAAGCAGCATTAATCGTTCAATAGTTAGGGTTTTCCTCCTCTCTTAACTTCAATAAATTACTAACCCTAAACAAGTAGCTGCAATACTAGTAATCTTCATGTTCCAGTAAACTCAGACCACATAATCTTTTCTCAGCAGAAATAATCTCATAGTAAAACCAATAAACCATGCAGCAAGAAACTTGTATCAACAGTAGCAGCAACTATCACTTGTTTGTAATCATCCAGGTTATGGTTTATTGCTGAAAACCGACTCACTAAACCTGACTACACCTTGCTTCAATGAAAGTTTAAGCACCAAACAACCAAAAAATCGTCAACAGTAGCCACTATTGTGATAAATCCTAATCGAATAAAACATCAGTTTCTTCAAAGATCAGGTAGGGTTTGTTTTCTTTTATTGTTATCAAAGTTGAGAGATCGTTGCTAGGGTTTTGTAGATTCCTAAGGTTTCCTTCTTCAAAAACTGCTCCAATCGACTACCTTGATAAATCAAATCAGTAGTATAAGAAAATCATTCAAAATTGAAACCCTAAGAACCCTAAAAATCGACTATCAACATCAACTTTTCTGCAGTTTTCTAAAATTCATATCTTCCAAATAAAAACTCATATTGAAGATGTTTCTGGTGAGAGTATGCCCTAATATATAGAGAACCTTCAATAAAAATTTCGTTAAGATCCAACAGTTAACGAACGAGATATAACCTTATTACCAGAGCACTGCAGAAAACTACGAACAGGAAAACCAAAATCAATTTTTTTTCTTCGTTCTTCGACTAATAAAACCCTATAGATCCTAGATCACGAGCTCCCTGAGCTCTGATACCAATTGTGGAATTTGTTATAACTCCTTAGATCGTTATGAGCTCTAGGAATAACAATAACAAAGACAACAATATACGCAACGGAATTAAACAAGACATCAATGTTATTGTAACAAGGTTTCTTCATCATCATCTTCACTAAAATTACATACACGACTAGCCCCAATACTACTTGATAAATTGTAGTACGGTTACTCAACAATAACAGGGATCAAATATCCTTGAGGCTAAACCAAACACAAACACTATCTAGGCGTTTACAAGAACCCACACCTAGAACACACACACTTTTACTAGTCAACTATATCTTTTCTCTGTACACTTAAAAGACACGCCCTATGTCTCTTTATATAATAGAGATATTAGGGTTTGCTAAGAACTCATAACAATATTAGGAAACAAATCTTCCTAACTTTAATCTTTATCTTCTAAAAGTAATCTTCTATAATCTTCCATGGCTTGTAAAATTCCTTCTTTGTCTTTTAAGTCCTTGTAGTTTCGTATTTGCTTCATTCTTCTTTTATTGTTTTGTATTATCAACTCAACATAATTCCCAAGAATACTTTTGATAACAAAATCGTGTGGTATAGAAATAATTAAGGAGTTGTTAAGTGTTTATTTGTTTTCGATTTGCTCTCAGTTAGGTTAGTTTTGTTTTGTTTTGGTGTTATCTTGGTCTCGATAGTCAAGGAGAACCCACATAGGGTCTGTCGATTCGGTTTAGATTCAGGTCGGACACGGGTTGGATTTGGATTTCCTATTTATTTGGTTTTGGGTCATGAATCTGGTTTTGAATTTGCTTGAGTTGTTATTTTGATCATTTGAGTTTGGTTTGTTCTTGCGTTTGTTGTCAAGATATGGCTTAACGAGTGAACCCATAAGGGTTGCATTTGGTTTAAGTTTTATTTTGGGTCGAGACCCCTTTGGGTCACAGATTTGGTGTTTGTCGGTTTGGTATAGCAAGACACGCAAGGGGAGTGAATTGTTTGGTTTTACTCTTGGTCCAACGACAACCCACATAGGGTTGTCTTGGTTCATTTAACAACAAAATGACAATAGAAGGGTGTTGGTGTTGTGTTTACTTCAGTGTAAAAACAATAAACTAGGGTGTGTAGTTGTTTGCTTGGTTTCAAGTCAATCACAAAAATACCAGGGTGCGTTTGCTTGTGTCTAATTTGGTACTGGGTCGAAACCCAAAGAGTACCAAGGTGCGTTTGGTTTAACGGGTGGGCTACAAGCCCACTCAAAATTACAAATACTAAAACATTAATAAGGATGCGTATGGTTTGTATAAATTGTTAAGTAACATTTATTTTTACTCGTGTAATATATTTTTGGTTATTGCGTAATCTACTAACGTTAGTCATTTATTTTGACTTTATGTGCGTGGTACATTTCGGATTATTGATGGGATTTAGATACTTGAATTTGGACTTGGATAATACATAGCAGATTAAATACTTGGACTGCGACTATTATTATTGGACTATACCAGATTAATAATTCTTGGACATATATTGGACATTTTGGATTTGAGACGAGTATAATATATTAAACTCGTGAAATGTTGTTTTGGAAATTAAGTTTGTTAAACTAATAACGGATATGTGTTAAATTGTAAACTTGTCGGGAAATGTTGTTTTGGAAATTGAGTTTTATTAAAGTCTATTGACTTGGAAAGGTCGTATAAATGGACGCGTCATTCCGAAATTTATAAACTTTCTAAACTTATACTTTTATTTCAAAACCTTTTATTCTTATAAAACCCGACAAGATTCTAAATGTATGTTTTGTTAAGTTATATTATCAACTACGGTTTTCTTATAAAACATTAACCGACTTTTCTAAACTATTGGGGATTGTTGGGTAAACACCGAAACTTACTATTGACGCATTCTTTTCTTATTCTTCTTATTCATTTTCCTTTGGTTAAGTTCTTTGTTTATTCTTTCATTTTCTTCTTTGGCATGAGTTGTATTCCGAGTCTGCGTTTCATACCACCACTCGAAGCAATTGCACTAAACTTTTTACGAACAATAATACTAGACTTATTACAATACATGATGCGAGTATTCCACGAAAACAAAAACACTTTGTCTTTTGAAAACTCATATACAATATACTATTTTTACGGGATATATTCTGAGATGAATTATATAATTATTAGGTTGTGCCGATCCCGTAACGTTGTGCCTGTATTCTTGATACCGTTGTGTTTTATTACTTGATGCAAGTTGTGGTATTTTGCGTTGCTGCATACTAAGGTAAGTTCTCGTAGCCCCACTTTTAATACATTTTTACCTTGGAGTGGAAATGGTACTCAATACTTTTCAAATGTTTTTATGCTGTAAACTACTGTTTTACATGTTTTTGGACATATATGTGTGATGATGCGATTGTATGATGTGTTATGTTTATTTTGTGAGTACATGACTGTGCCACTGTTAACTCTCAGCTGAGAACCCACAAGTTGATAGGTTAAGTTGATGCAATTGTTAACTCTCTTTGAGAGCCCACATGTTGATAGATCTATCGTGGTAGCTCCCCAAGTGATATTGGTTATGAGTTTGATGAACACTATAGGTTCAGTTGGCGTGACACTATTTCTGATTTGATAACGCGCTTGTAATTGGTATTCATACTCACTTTTGTCCTACACTACATTATATTATTCACAGCTTCGTGATTTTACTCTTAAGCCTACGAGCTCACCAACATTATGTTGACGTTTTCTAGTACCATTTTCAGGTGATCGTTTTTAAAGTATTTGAGGGTACGTTTATTGGAGTCAGACTATTTGGTACCTTGCTATCATGTTTTCGAGACAATAAGATTTCAAAAGGAGACACTTTTTACTTTCAAGACTTATACAAGAATGTTTTGTAATGATGTAAACTATTATTGAAATTAATGTATGGTGTGAACTATAATGTTATGCAATGTGCCTTCTTCGTTACATCTCGTGTTTCCGCCATTGACAGGGTGTGACAGAATGGTATCAGAGCCTAAGGTTATAGAGAATGCCGGTTTTTCAAAAATAAAAACCTCAACTATAACCGGACAAAAGTTTTTATTAAAACCCCAAACATGGTACGAGTTGATTAGCTCGAGCATTCCATCATTTTTCCTAAATTACGCATAGCCTGATCAACTATGCTTAATTTAGGAGCGATCATGGGATAATGGTGGTAGTTACCTTAGATCGTGTTTGGTCGGAGTCGGAGTCTAGATCACCTGAAAATGCATTGGTTTATGTGTGTGCATCTCCTTACGTGTTATGTGTATCTGTGGTTATCCTGCTTTGCCTTCTGTGTGCTGAAGCTTTTAACTTCTAGGACAATATGTGAGCTTGAAATTACGTACTTAAGTGCTTTGATTTGATTTGATATTGTGTGATTTGATCCGATATGTTATGTTGTGATTTGAGTTGAGTTGATATGATATGGTTTGATTTAGCTTGAGTTAGGGTATTTCCTGTAGCATTCCACATACTCGTGCGCTTGATATTAGTTATCCTTATACGCAAACAAAACTCATACTATATATTTTGCTAAATATATATAGCGATACGTTATTTTGGGTAGACTATTTTGGATACGTTATTTTGGATACGCTATACAATTTTGAATACTATTTTGGACGGTTAACAATGGTTTCGCTATTTTGAAAATGCATTTTATTGATATGTTATTTTGAGAACTATTTTGGGACATACTATTTTGGAAACACTATTTTGGAAAACTATTTGAAAACTATTTTGGATACACGACTACCCTAGTATTGCCCTATGCCATTACGCCACATGCCTTGTCTCCCCTACCCCTCAATTTGTGAGAAAGCCGGAATACACCACATTATAAGCCGATGAGTCGGATGACGTTGTTAGTTGCTTTAGGGAAACGACCTGCCAACTAGCGTAGTCGAAATTAATGGCTTAGTCGTACGATTTGGACCATAGAGACTACAAGTGAGATAATAGGACTCATGAGAAAATAGTGACCTTAAGCTTGTTAGTTGAGTTGTTTGTGTTGACCATGATAGCGATGTTCGCGTTAGTGTTCGTGTTCCGGAGTTTGTACTACTTAGATTATTTGAATACTGTTGGTCAAAAATTTTGTACAAATAAAAGATTTTCTTGTGAACTTTATAAAGTATGATGAACTGGTAATCCTCATTAATTGGACCGTGTTATAATGTTTCTTCAAAACCAAATTTTGTTGATAGTCGAAATTGCCTTAAAATACTTAAAATAATTTGATGATTTTCAAAAAGGGTTGGACCGTTTTGGTATAAAAATCGTCTTAAATATTGTCCAAACGCAAATTTTCTATAGTTGTTGGTAGTCATATCTTTTCACATAACTATAGTTGTTGAAAACTTCAAACGATGTTGCTTCAACGTACATTTATGGTCAAATTCTTAACAAATTTCAAAAACCATGCCTCCAAGAGGGAACACGCACCAATCATGGAGAAACCTCGAGAAACATCATTATGCCTACATACTATCTGACCTTAGAAATGAATCGAACACCTCTGTCCGAGATTATTAGTAGCAGTGTACCGTGCCATGACACTATTCCTCCGAAGTACAACTTTTCTACTCATCCCAGAAGATAAGACTCTCGCGATGATCAAAGCGAGTTGGATTAAACAGTCTGTGTACAATCACTTAAGAGACAACGTGGCTCTTCGGAGTCCTAGACGACTTAGTCATATTGGAACATGACTTCGCTCTTACATTTGGATATCAAGAAGTTGCACCGGACCATAAGATCGTCGGATTTCACTTGTATCAAGACAAACATCTCTCGACGTAGTATTCACTTGGCGACAATTTTGAGACATTATATATCTTAGTCCTGCCTAGAGGAATTGAGCACTTAGACTTAAGAGCTTCACCTAATAATGATCTCCGAGCGTTCCAGATCATTGAAACCAGGTTCTGCCCATAGACTTTCTAATCCATAGACCATCATATTCGACTGTTCGTGCATACCTGACGACCCGTTCTTCCCTGATGTTTTCACACCAAAGGACTTTTCCCTCAAAAGCCTTTATACGATGTGAGGCTATTAATGATTTCTATCCTCTTTGATCAAATTCCATTTGATTCTACTCCTTTCTTTGGGATGATTACGTCAACAAACTTCCCCTACATGATATGAACACCAATACCATAGCTCTTTAATAAACCCCGTTCACACCTTTTGCATCAGTATGAGAACCTCCCTACGAAACATGTGCATAAGACTCTTGTGATCTGTGCGGATAAGACATTGTGTACCATATAAACATCGCCTTTATGATGTTACTTCAAAGCTATGAATGCCAACTCCGTGCCACGAGTTGGATATTCCTCCTCATTTCCCTCATTTGCCTTGGAACAAACTTCTTCACATTAGGAAGCCTTCATTTTTACTTCTTCAACCTTCGTTGACGGCAATCGTCCTTTCATTCGGAGATGCAGCCTTAATAATTCTTCTATCGCGTATGATTTTGTCCCCTCGATTTTTGGTCAACAATTCCCTCCCTATAGCCACAACCTAACTATACCGTAATCTATTCCACCAGATTTTCTCCCCATCAATGCCACTAGAATACCATCAATGATTCCTTTAGTAATAAAATTTTCCTCCATCCACAAAATTTTCAGCTAGCGTTCTATTTAATTCCTTCGATCTACGGCTCATGCGACGACACGAAGAAGAAATCACAAAGCATCCTTTTGACACCAGACGTCGGATGGAAGCAAGTATGTTATAGACGAGGAAGATACCAGACACAACACCCGGTGCTACCCTTACTTTCTCATCAATCGCTTTAAAAGCTCATCATTTTCCTTAGATTCTCCATTTTTCTTGTCATGCTGATCTTTCCAATAGCGACTCATATCATAGTTCACCTGTTTGACGAATACATCAACTCTTGTGAGTCCACGGAGACCACAATTCGACTAAGTGGTACAACCTCACGCAAAGTGACCTGATCGACTACACTAGTATCAGGGGCTCATGCCAAATCTACGCCATGCCTTACTCATACCCCATTTCGTGCCAGTAAGTCTAACTCTGGAAGACTTGTTTTCGTTCTTACGACATTAGCAATCTCCATTACTTGTACTGAACCTTGGGAGCTACAAATCCTACAAACCATTTTGGATATTGATGAATACCGGTTAGAGAACGACTGATCTTCCTTCCTCGACGAACACTTGAGGTTCTGCCAGGCATCATAACGGTAAAGATTCCTTGCATACACCAAAACTAAATTTGGTTCGTCATTTCAAGTTTAGAAAACCTTATTTTGAGCCTGTCTACGTGATCCCGTATACCAAAACTTCTCCCCATCGCCCTTACCAATTTTCCCTAATTGACACAATTCCCTCGACAGTATCCTTGATTTTCTTCGCTAATCTCGCCAATCCAAGCCGTAGGTACCTATTCGTTTTTTTTTTTTTTTTTTTTTTTGAGCAATTCCTGAATTGAGGAAAATCATTGAAGACGTTAAATCCCTCTCTCTCTCAACGACTTGATACGTAGTCTAATCTCGTGACAGTTCTTGTTTGATGAGTTACGAGATTAAGCTAAAATTAAGTTGTTACTTAGTTTAAGGTTTCAATGATTTTGCTCGAAGACGGAAAAGCTTATTCCATCGAATTTAGCCAACCGATTGTTACCTTGACTACCTGTCTCACTTCACTCAGAGTACGAATTTGGGTTAAGTCATCATGGGTTATAGCTCTTAGCAGTCATTACCCTTGTCACATGAGTTGTGACCGTAATATTGGAGCCCTGATTTAGATTCTAGTCCTCTTGTCATGACTCTGACCTTCCTTAGGTTCTACGTTCAAGCGCTAGTCTATTTCAGTAAGAGCAGACAGAACTGTTGACCCTAACATAGTGGACTAGGTCATTTACAGTAGACTAGCAGTTCCACAGCAAAATTGGCGTCTTGATCTACAACACCGTCTGGAATTTAGAGGTTAACGTGTGAGGAACCGTAAGTAAAGCCTAGCTGCTAATCAACTAGTTATCACCCCATAAGGTGTCAACTTGATGATTTATTTCACGTTGGGGAAGAGCCAATCGTTGCATAGCTCTTTGACAAGTTGAACCGAACATAATGTCATTCACATATATCTGGATTATGATAACATGTGATCCCTTTTTCTTGGTGAAGAGAGTATTGTCTACTAAGAAAGTCTTAAGTTGATCATACCAAGCTTTTGGTGCTTGCTTAAGTTCAAATAATTCTTGAGTTTGTAGACATGGTTTGATTTTTCAAAATGGGCAAAGCCTAGGGCATTTCTAGGAATGGGTTCGAAGGTTTTATAGAGACGGGTCAAAAGCATCCCGTAGGGTCCTAACGAGTTCCTTAGATAATAATGACGTGACCTAAGCGTCGATGTCATAGATTTGAGTTATCGTCCAAGGGAGTGAGACAACGATTTATCTTTAGGTGTTTTATCTAATTTGATAACGTAATCGTTATTCAAAACACCTTTTCCTACGGTTATGCCATCCTTAAGTATTTTACTTCCATTTTCACTAAAAGGATGTTATACTTATTATGGCATAGTTGACTAATCCTAAGCATGTTAAATCCAAAGTTATCTACAAGAGCACCACCATTAATAGTGAGAGAGTCATGAGAAATTGTACCTTTTCTGATGACTTGACTATCAAGCTTGCTACCGAATGTGACAATACCTTCGTCGTACACTTGATAAGTTGAGAGAAAGGCTTTTGCTTCTCATCATGTATCTTGAATACTTACTATCTTTGATCCACTAATTTGATTCTAACTTGACTTTTGAGCATACCTTAGTTCAAGACAAAGCTCAAACTTTTGGTTCCCAATATCTCATGGGTCCGTTTGGGTTAGACACGACATTACCATGGTTCACTGATATCTAGCATATAATCAAAGGGAATTGCCACAAATTTTTCCCTAGGCATGGTTCCTTCATAAAATGAGGAGTCTACAATCGTTTTAACCCTATTCTTATTTTGACCTTTTTTCCTATAGAGACTGATGATTTTTGTTTGTTATTAGTTGTACTCGTGCTGGGTTTTCTAGTGATATTAACAGAATTTGTACGATCTAATTTAATAGCCTTTTGTTCAACTTCTATTTCCGCGGATCCTTTGGATACACCTGGCGGAACCAAAATTTTGGATCCGCCAGATCCGTGGTTATCAGAAGTAGTTGGAACAGTTTCTTTTTCTTTTTCCGTTTGTTCCTGAAAGTCACTAAAGTTTCCATTTCTCATAAAATCTGGTTTGAAACTACCATGAGGTATTCTTTGCATTTTCATTATGTCATCAGTACAACTTAAGTGTTTGTCAAACCTTTTGAATTTGGAGTTTTGTATGACAAGACTCTCTTGTGTGGATTTTAATGTGTCTATTTCAAGTTTTAGTTTTTGACATAAAACACATGTTTCTCTAATACCTCTAGCTCTTTCTAACCTTATAGCTTTCTCTTTTAACTGATGAATTTCGTTTTCTAAAAATTCCTTTTTGGTTTTTAAGAACTTATTTTTGCTTATGATTTTTAGAGTGATTTCACATAGTTTGCTATATTCTATATCTAATGTGTTATCACTAATAAAAGAGTATGACGAGTCAGAATGTACCTCTTCTGTGTCATGAGCCATTAGAGCAACTTCGTCGTTCTTAGGCTCGTCGTCATTTCTGTAGAACCTAAGACCTTGATAGATCTTTGAGCACTCTTGGATCGATAGTAATGTTTATGTAATCACAAACACACTAATAGAAAGTCTCTAATACTTGTATAAAGCGGAAATTAAACACAAGTAAGAACACAAATAACTAAGAACGATTGATCCTCTATGGATCTTTTATTAATACTAAGAACTTGTTTTTTTTTCTAAACTCATACATCATACATAATAACGTGTTCCTTTTATAGATAAGGAACCCTAAATCCGTTTCACTAGAAACCCTAAACCGTTTCACAAGAAACGTATATCTAAAAACTAATAGAAAATATGCTATATAATTTCCTAATTAAACCCTGTGATAGACATACTATACCACACCCCAATTGGGTAGAGAATTGATCCCATCCTCCAGACTTGTTGCTGATGCACTGAAGCAATGTGTGTACCAAAAACCTCCACTTGGGGCAAAACTTGTTCTTGAGCCACATAACTGTATTCATACTTTGATAACCAGCAGCTCTTAGCCCATCAAGTATCTCACCAGTGTTGGTGTGATAGACACCATCTTCATCATCCAACTGCAATCTTGTCCTTATCAACGACTCAGTCACCACATACTCTGCTCCATCAATCTTTGCAACAATCTATGTATCAAAACGTTTCTCAGCAGATGCCCAAAATTGCTTGACCAAAGATTCGTGCACTACATCTGGATAATGAGTCAGTGCAAAGTGAATCTTAGAACGCTTCAAGAAATCCACCATAGGTACATACATTTCATGTCCTTTTGCTTTTCCCAGAAAAGCAACTTTGTTATGATCCTTCTTAAATTGTAGGGCCTCCATTGAAGAACTTATGAGAGATAGGGTATGAAGTAAGTGAATAGAAAGTGGGTTTAAATTGCTCAAAGAGAGAATCAGTTGATTTGGGCGAAGATTATATGAAGTAGGTTATAAATAGAAGTTACCCAATTATGGTCAAAATTTATCGGAACTAATTGTTGACCGTATCTGACGTGTAAAGTAACTTCAACATTCAAAATTAACTCTTCAGCAGAAATGACAGTCAATCTGCTGAAGTGAGAAGTCAATCAGCAGAATCAACTCAAGAGTAATAATATCTTGAGTTTTACTTCGCCAACCAACTCGCATTAATTACCATCAACCCTTGACTTCGCCTATAAAATAACCCCAAATCACAATCCGCACATATCAATTAACCTCAATTAACCATCAAACCCTCATTCAACCAAGATCAATCATCAACACTATGACCAACCAACCAGAAGTAGTTGATCTCACTTCTGAGTCATCAGCAGACTCAGGAGATAACATTCCCCAATCACCACCAACACACCAAGTCTCCCAATCATCTACACAACCTTCCCATAGAAGGTATGGGCTTACCAAAGAACAAGCCCGCAAGAGAAAGCATGATGTCGGCTCATCAAGCAGACCACACAACCCACCCAAATCTCCATCATCATCATCATCTGAGGATAGTCGTCCTTTATTTTGATATCCCTACCAAGATGAACCTCGTACTTTGAAGTCCCCTTTTCTCCCTTCTTCGGAAGATGATAGTGTGGTGGATCCAAATGATTCACCTAGGGGCTCTGATGACTCCATAGAGCATCTAGAGCTAATCTTCAATAGATTGATGAGAGAGGAAGAGGAGAGGGTAGCAGCATCAACCAGGGAAGAGAATCCCCAACCTTCACAACCCCAACCAAGGCCACACACCAGAAATCCACCACACCCAGTGACAAGGGAGGTGGTTATTGGTCTTCCTGCTCCAAAGACTGGAGTTTCATACCACAGAGACAAAGGAAAGGGCAAGGGTGCAGAGGTGACCGGTAAAGGAAAGGGTAAAATGGAGTAGGTGATGATGAGATGTTGCCAAGGACCAAAGATATAAAACTAGGTTCTTCAGCATCTTCACTCCTGGTCATGCACCTCCAACAACTTTTGAAACCATGATGATAGGATCTAGATTCTGTGTAGGTTAACTTGTATAGGAATGGTCTTTTGTTTCAATTTGAAGTTGTTTGTATGCTGTAATTTCTTTTGAATGAATGAACAACTTCTCTTTTATCTTTCAATGATTATCACTTGAACTGTGCTTCAGCACTTTCAATCAGCAGAAACAATCTTTAAGCTTACTTGACCAATTCCCATTTAACCAATCTTGGAGAACTTCCACTTAAGATCAGTAACTACACATCAAGGCATTCTGCAAAACAGACACATAAAAACAAACCAAACCAAACAAAACTTAAAGAACATTAGATGGTTAGTATGTTAGTAAACATAATATACAAAATATACAACTTATTACAAATTTTACAATGACAATCCTCCCCTGAGGCATATGCCTCCCCTGAGGCCTATGCCTCCCCTCAAACTGAGCATTTAAGGGTTAACCATCCCAATATGGACAACTAAGTGTTGAAACCTAGGTCCATCAAAAGCCTTAGTCAATAAATCTGCCACATTATCATCTGTGTGAATCTTAACCACCTTAATCAAATGTTTTTCATATGCATCTCTTATAAAATGATGCCTGATTTCAATATGTTTTGTTCGATTATGAAAAACTGGATTTTTGACAATGCAAATGGTACTTTGATTATCAATGAAGATTGTGGTGTTCATAAAATTAAACCCATAATCCAATAATTGATTTTGTATCCAAAGAACCTGTCCACAACAATTGGCAGCAGCAACATACTCTGCTTCAGTAGATGAGGTAGCAACAATAGTTTGTTTCTTGCATTGCCAAGAAATCAATCTTCTTCCAAGAAATTGGCAACCTCCAGTTGTGGATCTCCTATCCAGATTTGCACCAGCATAATCACTATCACTATATGCTTCCAACTTAAAAGGAGACTCTTTTGGGTACCAAAGACCTAAGTTAGGTTGGCCTTTGAGGTACTTGAAGATCTTTTTGACTGCATTCAAATAGGAAGTGAGTGGAGTGACCTGATGTCTAGAACAAGCACTCACAGCAAATGTAATGTCAGGCCTTGAAGCTGTCAAATACATCAATGATCCAATCATGGATCTGTATAGGTGAACATTCACTGCAGGATCTGGTTCAAGATTGTTCTTTGGTTTTGGAGCTTCATAAGGTGTAGTGGCAGTTCTGACATTTTCCATATCAAACTTCTTCAAGATATCCTTCACATATTTATCCTGACTGATAAAGATACCATCTTGTTTCTGCTGAACTTGTAGACCCAAAAAGAAAGTAAGCTCCCCTATAGCACTCATCTGAAACTCTCCCTTCATCAATTCCTCAAACTCCCTGCACCAAGCTTCTTTAGTGGAGCCAAAGATAATGTCATCCACATAAACCTGCACAAGAATTATATCCCTGGAATTCTTCTTAATGAAGAGTGTTTTGTCAATGGCACCTCTTCTGTATCTATGCTTCAGCAGAAATGCAGAAAGCCTAGCATACCAAGCTCTTGGTGCCTGATGTAGTCCGTAGAGGGCTTTTACAACCTTGTAAACATGTTTTGGATTATCTGGGTCTTCAAAACCTTTGGGTTGAGTGACATATACTTCCTCTTCAATTTCACCATACAGGAAAGCACCTTTCACATCCATCTGATATACCAGGAAACCCATATAAGATGCATAGGCCAAGAAGATTCTGATGGCCTCAACTCTGGCTACGGGAGCAAAGACTTCATTATAATCAACTCCTTCCTCTTGTCTGAATCCCTGTGCCACCAATCTTGCTTTGTTTTTGACCACAATACCCCTTGCATCTCTTTTATTCTTCAAAATCCATTTTGTCCCAATGGCTATCTTCCCTTCAGGTAGTGGTACCAAGATCCAAACCTGCTGATTCTTGAATTGTTGCATCTCATCTTGCATTGCTTCAAGCCAATTTGAATCTTCAAGAGCTTGAGAAACACTTGTTGGCTCCACTTGAGAAAGAAAGCAAGCAAACATACAATGCTTAAAGTCTGTATGATTGTCCCTTTGCTGATTTGAGACATAGGAAAGAAAAGCAACTTGACCATACTTAGAACCCTTCACAGTACTTCTAGTTCTAACAGGTGCTTGAGGATCACCAAGAATATTGGATTGGGGATGAGCAATGTTGATCCTTTTGGTAGCATTGGGGTTGACATCAATTGTGGTGTCAAGATTGTTCACATTGGGTCCAAAATCACTATCATAGGAGGCTGAGTTGAAGATACCAGCTTTGGGTTGGTGATTCCCAAGATCAGAAGGACTTGGAAAACGTGTATATGGCTCTTCAAGGTCTGTGGACACACTAGGAGAAATGGGAGAACCTTCAGGAGAACTGTCAGCAGAATTGGTGATGTCAGGGGAAACAGAAGGCCTATCAGCAGAATCCTGGTTTCCACTGACTGGTTGTGCTAACTCCATACCAACTCTTTCAGCTTCTTGATTGGCTGCATGCTCCTGCTTCTTGAGTCTAGCAAGGTCCTCTGCATAGTGTGACTCATCTTCAAGCTCATCAGAAGTTCCTTTGGAGCTATCACCTGCAAATTGGTTAGGAGAAAAAGAAGGTACAACAATAGTTTGTTCATCATGCTCAGACTCACTATCTGAGTCAACATTCATGGTACCAACACTGTTTGTGGGAGACTCTTGAGAACCTGCAGATTGGTTAGCAACATATCTAGTATAGCCCAAGTAATCAGTTAAATAATCCAGGTCAAAATACCAAGCATGACCTTGACCCGGAACATTAGGCTTGTCTTCTAGGTATCTCAGGTTAAGGGTCTCCTCAATCTTTTTAGCATTTAAATTATATACCCTATAAGCCTTACTATGTGCTAAATAACCCACAATATACCCCTCATCAGCTTTCTCATCAAACTTTCCCAGTGGATCACTAGTATTCAAAATGGTCACTTGACATCCAAAAGGTTTAAGATAATGAATATCAGGAACTTTCCCAGTGAGAAGTTCATAAGGTGTCTTGAAATGAGGTCTAGTGATGGATACCCTGTTCAAAACATAACAAGCAGTGCTTACTGCTTCAGTCCAGAACATAGTGGGTAATTTAGAGTCTGCAAGCATGGATCTTGCTGCCTCTATTAAGGTCCTATTCTTTCTTTCAGCAACCCCATTTTGCTGGGGGGTTCTTGGATTGCTATAGTCCCTTTTTATCCCCTTAGACTGACAAAGTTCTATTAAAACAGCATTTTTGAACTCTGTCCCATTATCACACCTAATACCTTTAACCTTTTTGTTTAGCTGGTTTTCAACAAGGGTAATGAACTCTTTTAAAATTGGAGATGTTTCATCTTTAGTTTTCAAAAAGAATACCCAACAAAACCTGCTATAGTCATCAGTGATTACCAGGCAGAAGTACTTGTGATCAATACTTCTGATTTGAGTTGGACCAAAGAGATCCATATGCAGCAACTGAAGAGGTTCTGAGATGGTTCTCACAGCAGTAATGGCTTTGTATGAGGCTCTATGTTGCTTTCCTTTGTTGCAGGCAACACAATTGTGCTCATTGGTGAAGACTTTGGAGGGAAGTCCATTAACTAGACCAAGTTTAGAAAGCTTGTTAATGGTCTTGAAATTCACATGAGCCATCCTTCTATGCCATTTGGTAGACTCATCCAGGGATGCTTTAGCCACCAAACATGTTAAGTCACCTTCAGGTTGAACATCATTCAAATTGAATGTGTACAAATTGTAACTTCTGGGAACTCTCAGCAGAATTGTTGTATCTTCTGGAAGTTTGAAGTCTTTAGAGAGCACAAGACATTCATCCTCAGAGAAGAATACTTTGTTCTTGGTGTCACAAATTTGTGATACTGAGAACAAATTGAAATGTTGCAGTTCCTTCACATAATACACATTCTTAAAGTCCAAATTAGGTGTTCTGATGGTTCCTTTCCCAGTGATTCTACCATCTCCTCCACCAAAAGTCACATTGCCTCCTCCTTCAATGGGTACAAAATCATGCATCATCTCAATGTTTCCTGACATACTCCTGGAACAACCACTATCTACTATGCCTACTTCTTTACTCTTCAAAGGATGATCCTACAACAACAACAAAAATATACAAGATATAAGTACACATTGGAGACTCAAGTCATTGCTGACTTGAGCCTGCCTTGTGGATCATAAGAGTTAGGCCATGTAGATGTATAAGATCCACCATTGTTCTTGGACCTGCTATGATAATTAGGTCCCTTTTTAGTCCAAAAACAACCTGCTGAGGGCTTAATAGCAGTATCCCAATATCCCCTACCCACATACATTGGGTCATTATATCCAGGCCAATAACCATGCTGAAAGTATGAGCTAGTTGGTCTCACATATGGTCTAACAACAGGTCTTCTCCACGCAGATGGAGAATGTCTATCAGCAAAATTGCTGGACTTATGAGTTGCTTGTGGAACATATGGTGGTATATCCTTAACAGTATTCCACATTGGTCTAGGTTTATTTTGATCAGCACATACACCCATTCTTTGCTCATGAAAATTACAATCCTTAATCAAATGAAATTTACTTCCACACACAAAACATTTATTCTTTTTAGAAGATTTATTCATATTGAAAGATGTTCCATGACATGCAAAAGTATTCAAACCATTAACATTAACAGAATTGTTTTTGACAGAATTAAAAACATTGTTTTGCAAAGAATTATAAGACAAGTCTTCAGAAGAAACTGTCTTGGATTTTGATTCCTCAGCAGCAACTCTAATAGACTTGTAGGGAGTCTTGGGTGTAGACTTTGGTGAGGTCTTGGGTGAGGTCTTGGGAAGGTCTGACTTTTCACTTGAATCACAACTGGTAGTAGACCCTTGGTCAGAGGACTTGTCCCTAGAAGAACAAGAGACATAGTCAGTAGAATTAGAATCAGGGTCTGGCAAATCACTTGACTTTTTTCCATAAAGATGGTGTGATCCATCAAAGTCTGAGGTGGTGTTGGTAGTGGGCATGAATTCTCCTCTAATAGGTCCAGGCACAACATGTAATTTTCCTTCTTTAACAAAGTTTGCTAAGCCTGCTGGTGTAGGTTTACCCACATCAAACCTAGCCTCTAAACCAACATATTTTTTAAAACCTAGACCTATACTAGAGTTTACAGGTTGACTATTATAGAGACAGTTAGATAACTTATCACCTGACATTAACCAAATTTTATGACAAGCTATTTCCTGCTCTAGTTTCTCTTTTAGTTCCTGATTCTCTAACTCTAGTTTAGCTTTTACCTTTTCACAACATTTTAGTTCATTTGTAGTACATAGTAAATCTCTCTCTAACACCCCTATCTTTTCTTCATAGGCAGTCTGATTCTTCTGAAACCAAATTTGTTGTCTTTCTTTAGTTTTTAAAGCCTGTTTGTAAGCCTCAACTTCAACATAACATTCATTATATTTAGGTTTCAATTCATCATATGCCTCCTTAAGTTCATTATATCTTTCACTACAACCAAAAACACAATTATGTACCTGAGAGATGCCCATAAAGGCAACTTGATCATGTTGATCCTCTGTAGTACAGCTTGCCAGCAATCCACTCTGCCCAGAAGCTTCATTATCAGGTTCATGCACCTTCTAGTTGACATGATCATCTAGAGTGACCAAAGCTCCAGCTTTCCTAGCTTCCACTTGATTCTGCTGATAGGTAGTATACCTAACCTCATCACCAGCCTTCCTATCCTTGCACTCTCGTTTGAAGTGACCCATCTGTCCACAAGTGTAGCATTTGATCTTCATCCTGTCAAATCTAGCTGGATCTCTTCCCTTGTAACCAAACTTTCTCCTTGACTTCTTCTCAAACCCCTGGACGTTCAAAGTGAGCATGGCCACCTGCCACTTCAAGTTCATCTCTTCCAAATCCAGAGGATCCAACTGGTCAAAATCCTCAAAAGCAAGTTGCTGCTGATGACCATAATCAGCAACAAAAGAGTGAAGTACATCTTCCGATACACCACTAGACTGTGGTTGAGAATTTGGTCTGTTGTTGGTGTAGGAAGATGATACTGAGGAGCTTGGGCTTGAAGCTTGATTCATCTTATTGGAGGTGGTGCTAACAAAAGCTTAGTAGTTGGGAGTGGATGAACGAATGGGACTTCTGACATCAGGCTCAAGAGTTTTAAGCTTGTTGTAGAGATCATCAAAAGAGAGCATATCCAGTCCATCTTTAGCTTTGAGTGCAATGGTCACATGCAACCAAGATGGAGGCAAAGATCGCAAGAACTTGGCATTGCAATCCTCATTGTCTGGCCTGGCCTTTAGCTGATTTAATTGACTTAAAATCTTATGAAACCTGTCATACCCCTTGTGTATACCTTCTTCCTCAGAGACTTGGAATTCTTGAAACTGCTGTTTCAGCATTGATTTCCTCATCCTCTTTGACTCATCATTCCCACCAAACCTAGCCTTGATGGCCATCCAGATGTCCTTTGCATCCTTTATGTAGTGAAAGTCACCCATATGATCATCTGGTATAGCCTGAAGGAGAATAGTTCTAACTTTATTCTCTCTCTGTACAACTAGAAACTCTTCAGCAGTTTTAGGACCAAGTATGGTAACCTTGCCATCAGCATCTTCGGTGTGCCTTTTCAAACTATTTCCATTTTTGACAATTTCCCAAAGATTCCAATCAATATTTGTGATCCAGTTCTGCATCTTCATAGCCCATAATTCATACTCTTCCTTCTTGAGATATGGGAACTTTGCATTGCTGTTGGTGAGAGTGAGTTGTTGCATAGATGAAGATGTGGTGTTATAGTTGTTGTTATTGTTGTTAACTTCTGATCCATCGTCTGATCCAGGCATTGTTTTGGTTGTTTTGTTTGATAGGATGTGGAAGAAAAGATGTTCTTAGTATCACAGAGACTCTCCCGAGGCTCTGATACCACTTGTAGAACCTAATACCTTGATAGATCTTTGAGCACTCTTGGATCGATAGTAATGTTTATGTAATCACAAGCACATTAATAGAAAGTCTCTAATACTTGTATAAAGCGGAAATTAAACACAAGTAAGAACACAAATAACTAAGAACGATTGATCCTCTATGGATCTTTTATTAATACTAAGAACTTGTTTTTTTTTCTAAACTCATACATCATACATAATAACGTGTTCCTTTTATAGATAAGGAACCCTAAATCCGTTTCACTAGAAACCCTAAACCGTTTCACAAGAAACGTATATCTAAAAACTAATAGAAAATATGCTATATAATTTCCTAATAAAACTCGTGCATATCCAAACTAATAACAAAGTACGCTGAATATCTATATCAACAGAAACTAACTACGCAGAATTTATACTTCCGCAGAAACAAGTCATCAGCAGAATCCAACACTTCAGCAGTAACCATCAGTAGAATTCTTCCTTAGCAGAATTCCCAACAATTTCCTTCACTATCACTCCAAGCTCCACTGAAAAGGGCTCTTTGAGACTTGTTCTTTGGAGGCTTTGGACATTCTCCTATAAAGTGACTAGAATCTCCACATCTAAAACACTTTCTATCTACCTTTCCTTTCCTATTATCATGGTCTTTCCAGAAGGATTTCTTTTCTTCACGAAGTGGTCTAACGAACTTTCCTCGACTCCTGAAGAATTTCTTGAAATCTCTTACAGCCATGGCATACTCTTCATCTTCACTACTAGCACTAGATTCTGCATCACTACTTGATTCTACCCTAGCTTTCAAGGCAATGGACTTCTCCTTTTTGCCTTTGACTAATTCTAAATCTTTTTCCATTACCATCTCGTGAACTTTGAGGTTTCCAATGAGCTCATCCAGTGTCATGCTTGAAAGATCCTTGGATTCTTCAATAGCTGTCACCTTAGCTCTCCACTTCGGGTGGAGTGCTCTTAGAAATTTCCTGACAAAATTCTTACTAGAAAAAAATTCGTCAAGTGCTTTGAGAGATGTAATAATAGTATTAAACCTAGAAAAAGCACTATCAATGGTCTCATCCTCAGAGATAACAAATTGTTCATATTGTTGAACAAGAAGATCAATTTTGTTATCTTTGTCCTGTGAGTTCCCTTGATGAGTGATAATTAGTGATTGCCAAATATCCTTAGCTGTTTTACACATGAAAACTCTTTCATATTCTTTCTTAGGCAAGGCATTGTAAAGCATCATTTTGGCTTCATTATTTTTGGCAATCAATTTTTTTTGTTCATCACTGTGACGAATAAAAGAGTTACCTATATCCTGACTACCTGAAATATCACTACTTATGGGTTTGTAATCACCCTCTACAATAATATACCACAGATCTATGTCCTTTGACTTCACATATGTCTTAAAGCGATTTTTCCAATATATGAAACAATTAGGTTCAAATAGTGGTGGTCTTTGCATGGATTTCCCTTCTTTAAAGTTTTCAAAATCCATTGATCGTTTCAAGTTTTTAAAATACAATATATTTTGAAAATCTTGAGTAACACTGCTCTGGTACCAATTGTGGAAAACTAGAAGGGGGTTGAATAGTTTTTACCGTTTAAAATTAATTCGCTTTGTTACTTATCGTGATTTCAAAGTAAAGTAAACAATCAAGCACACAAACAAGTAACGTAAGTAAATAAGTAAAGAGAGGAAATGATAAGGATGTTGGGAGGAAAATAGAACCCTAGGACTGAAACCTAGCGGCGGCGAGCACTTGGCCAACCAAGTTGCCTGTCGTCGGAAAACTCTTCTCGGCCAACCGAGCAAGAAAACACAAAGACGTGTTTAGTATGAAATTTCAATAATCATTAACCAACCAACCAAGGAGTTTTTACACGATATAAATAGGAAACAAAAAGCACAAGATAATTCTAAATCCCTAAACTTGAGAATCAAGAAACGTAATAAAAGGCATAATAATCTAGAACCAAAAATAGAATTGTAATTGACTTCAACTCCTCCTTTGAATTTGGTTGGATGGGATCCTGTTACCATAATTTGTTTCGTCAGCCACTTAGCCCACCGGCCTCATTCTCGTCAAGAGCTCGTTGGTCCACTGGGCTCGATCCATCAGGCCCATCGGTATCATCCTCCCCCTCTAAAAGACGACTCGTCCCCGAGTCTCCATTAAAATCATCTGCGTCAACATAAGGGGCCAAGTCAGCAACATTAAAAGTGGCAGAAACTCCATATGACCCAGGCAAATCGATCTTATATGCATTATCATTGATACGCTTTAACACACGAAATGGACCATCGGCACGATCTTGTAACTTTCCATAACGACCCGGCGGAAAACGGTCTTTACGCAAGTAAATCCAAACTAAATCACCCTCATTGAAAACAACATGCTTTCGATGTTTGTTAGCACGTGCCTGATATTGCAAGTTATGTTTTGTGATTTGGTCACGAACTTGTTCATGTAAAGCTTTGATTTGAGTGGCTTGAGCTTCCCCTTCAACACTATAATAATCAACAGTGGGTAAAGGTGCTAGGTCCAAAGGTGTAAAAGGATTTCGTCCATAAACCACCAAAAACGGGCTGCGGCCTGTCGAGCTATGGGAGGAACGGTTATACGCGAATTCAGCTTGAGGAAGGACGAGATCCCACTGTCGCTTATTATCGCCAACTAAAGAACGGAGCAAATTCCCTAAACTCCGGTTTGTGACCTCCGTTTGTCCATCCGTTTGCGGGTGATGAGAGGAGCTAAATTGTAAGTTGGCGCCCAATTGCTTCCACAAGGTGCGCCAGAAATGACTAACGAATTTGACATCTCTATCCGAAGTAATAGTCTTGGGAACACCATGCAATCTAACGATCTCAGCAAAATATAAACGAGCCACCTGAGATGCATCATATGTTTTTGAGCAAGGAAGAAAATGTGCCATCTTCGAAAAACGGTCGACCACCACCATGATGGAATCCTTTTTTCGTTGTGTCAAAGGTAAACCAAGAACAAAATCAATGGAGACGTCCTCCCAAGGACCATTCGGTGTAGGTAGTGGAGTGTAGAGGCCTTGATTAGTGTGATGAGTCTTTGCAAGACGACAAATGCGACAACAACGTAAGACTTTCACCACATCTTTAACAAGCTTGGGCCAAAAAAAACGTTCAGAAACCATTGCAACAGTTTTATCTCGCCCGAAATGACCCGCTAAACCTCCTTGATGAGTTTCAAGAATGATTGCTTCCCGGACCGAAGAAAGGGGGACACATAGACGAATACCTTTGAAGAGGAAACCGTCACGGCGAACATAATCACGAAATGGGGTAGTGCTGCATTTATTCCATAAATCTTTAAAATCCGGGTCATCCGTGTATAACAGTTTGAGATTCTCAAATCCCGCCACATGAACAGTAGACGTGGTGGTCAAGACGGGACGCCTACTAAGGGCATCAGCCACCGTATTCGCACTCCCAGCTTTATGACGAATGACAAATGAAAAATCCTGTAGCATCTCAACCCACTTAGCATGGCGCGGTTTTAATTTGGCCTGCCCTTGGATGAAGCGTAATGCTTGATGATCCGAATAAAGGATGAATTCATTAGGTAGTAAGTAGTGGCGCCAATACTCTAAACTTCGAACAATTGCATAAAATTCCTTATCGTACGTGCTATAACGTTTGCGGGCTTCATTAAATTTCTCACTAAAAAAAGAAATAGGTCGGTTTTGTTGGCTCAGCACGCCCCCAATCCCGAGGCCAGAGGCATCACATTCGACTTGAAAAACATATTCAAAATTGGGTAAAGCTAACACCGGGGCTGCTGTGACTGCTTTCTTTAAGGCATCAAAAGCTTTTTGAGATGCCAATGTCCATACAAATTTGGTCCGTTTCAAACAATCGGTGATAGGAGCAACCATTGAACTAAAATCACGAATAAAACGTCGATAAAAGGATGCCAAGCCGTGAAAACTACGAACATCATGCATGGACGTTGGAGTAGGCCAGGTGGTAATAGCCTCGACTTTGGTGGATTCCATACGAATCCCGTGTCCCGACACCAAGTAACCCAAAAATATAACTTCCTTAGTCACAAAGTGGCACTTGTTGTGATTAGCAAACAACTTCTGTTCCCGCAATATAAGAAAGATGTCACGCAAATGTTGTAAATGGGATTCCAAAGTCTTGCTAAAAACCAAAATATCATCGAAGTAAACAACGACACATTTGCCAATAAGATTTCGGAAAACATGATTCATCAATCGCATGAACGTGCTAGGAGCATTGGACAAACCGAATGGCATGACCATCCATTCATAAAGACCATCACGCGTTTTAAATGCAGTTTTCCATTCATCCCCTGCACGCAACCGTATTTGATGGTAGCCACTCCGTAGGTCAATCTTGGAAAAAACGGAAGCTCCATGGAGATGATCCAACAGGTCATCAAAGCGGGGAATGGGAAAACGGTATTTGATTGTAATTTTGTTAACCGCGCGGCTGTCAATGCACATACGAAACGTGCCATTTGGTTTTGGAACAAGTAAGGCGGGAACGGCACATGGGCTCATGCTTTCACGGATCAAACCCTTTTCTAAGAGTTCTTGAACCTGAAGATTTAACTCTGCAAATTCCTTCGGGTTCATGCGGTATGCAGGTTTGTTTGGAATTGATGCACCAGGAGTGAAATCAATGCAATGTTGGATGTCCCACATGAGCGGTAAACCTGCAGGAATATCCTCGGGGAAAATATCGGAAAATTCAGTGAGTAATGGAAGTACCTCATGTGGAACGTCAGTAATTGGTGTGTTTTCTTCAAGTACAACCAAGCCAAGTATTGGACCCGGAGGTGATTGGCGAGTAAGACCAACAAATTCATCCTTCGTCATGGGTGCTACCTCGGGTGTCGTGTCCTTAGGACTTAGAGGGGCCAATGTAACGTGAAGACCATCCTTGTGGAAGGAGTAGGTGTTACGAAAGCCGTCATGCTTGACTTTGTGGTCGTAGAGCCATGGGCGTCCAAGTAATAAGTGGCACGCGTCCATTGGAACAACTTCACACCATAATTCATCTTTGTATTTGTTGCCGATGGAAAAAGCAACCAAACATCGTTGTGTTACTTTAACAAGATTACCTTTCCGGAACCACGTAAGTTGGTACGGGTCGGGGTGGTCCTTGGTAGGTAAACCAAGTTTGTCGACCATGGTTTTAGCGACCATGTTTTCACAGCTTCCACCGTCGATAATGACGGTACAAACACGACCCTTGGAAGTGCAGTGAGTACGAAAGATGTTGTGTCGCAGCCACGTAGTGTCATTATCCGGAGGTGTGACAATAGAAGTTAATACCCTTCGAACAATAAGTGCTTCGCCTTGATCTGGGTAAAGTGTCACAGATGCATCTTCATTCTCGGTGTCATACTTAGGTTCAACATCGTCAACAAATGCCACAAGTTGTTTGTTCGGGCAGTCACGTTTGAGGTGACCCAAACCTTGGCACTTGAAACAACGTAAAGGGCCTGAAGTAGCAAGTGGGGCGGTGGTAACAGGTGGCGTTTCAGTTTTGCTCGGTCCAGGTTTTGGGGTGAATTGTGGTTGAGTTGGGGTGCGGGTAGAGGGTTGGAATCGGGCAACTGATTTGTTCTTGCGTGTGTTTTGTTGTTCAACCCGCAAAGCCAACCTGCATACATCAGAAAAAGAATAATATTGTGTTAGTGAAACTGCGTCGGCGATGTCAGGTCGAAGCACACCCAAAAAACGGGCGATCACTTGTTCTTCATCTTCTTCAGCCCCGCAACGTAAACGCATCCGTTCAAACTCAGTAATAAGGTCTTGGACAGACAGAGATCCTTGTCGGAGGTTTTGGTAGTCAAGATAAGCGTCCTGCTTGAAAGTAAGTGGAAGAAATTTGGCACGTAGGAGGCGCTGCATCTTATCCCAGGAGGAGATTTTGTGTTTACCTTTTCGATAACGTTGTTGTTGTATGTTTTCCCACCATAAGGATGCATATTTTTTAAGCTTGATAGCAACCAATTTGACCTTCACGTTGTCAGGGATGTCGTAAAGGTCGAAGATCCTCTCGACTGTTTGTAACCAGTCAAGGAAATCATCGGGCTGGAGCTTGCCATCGAATTCTGGAATTTCAGTACGAATGCCTAAAGATCGCAATGGATCCCTGGGGTGGCGCGGTGCTGGTGGCTGGCGGTGGTGTCGTGGAGGTGTTTGTGGTGGCGAATCATGAAAATAATTTTCGAAGTCATCCTCTCCCGTTTCTTCTACGTCGGATTGGATCGGGGTGTTTTCAAACTGCCTTTCATAACGATTAAAAGGATTGATTTCGAGCTCCCTAATCCTTTCACGGAGTCGTTCAATCTCAACATCACGGGGGTCGCGTTCAACATGGACATTGCCGCCTCCGACGGCGGGTGTACGGTGTTGACGATGGTGTCTTCCCCGTGCTGACATCTTGAGATCCCTGGTCGCTTTGATACCACTTGATAAGGATGTTGGGAGGAAAATAGAACCCTAGGACTGAAACCTAGCGGCGGCGAGCACTTGGCCAACCAAGTTGCCTGTCGTCGGAAAACTCTTCTCGGCCAACCGAGCAAGAAAACACAAAGACGTGTTTAGTATGAAATTTCAATAATCATTAACCAACCAACCAAGGAGTTTTTACACGATATAAATAGGAAACAAAAAGCACAAGATAATTCTAAATCCCTAAACTTGAGAATCAAGAAACGTAATAAAAGGCATAATAATCTAGAACCAAAAATAGAATTGTAATTGACTTCAACTACTCCTTTGAATTTGGTTGGATGGGATCCTGTTACCATAATTTGTTTCGTCAGCCACTTAGCCCACCGGCCTCATTCTCGTCAAGAGCTCGTTGGTCCACTGGGCTCGATCCATCAGGCCCATCGGTATCAGGAAAGATTAAACCACATAACACGGATGTTTATAGTGGTTCGGCTACAAGGACTCTTATCCTTGCCCTACTCCACTCCTCGAGCCTCTAACTCGAGAGTTATTCTTCACTAAGAAACAAAGCTCCATTCTCGGTGGAGAAAACCTTAATACACGTCGCTTACACCTTTTTTCGGTACAAAGCTAAATACCGAGTTCTTGTTTAAGGACGAACCAACCTGACGTCGCCTAAATGATTACCGACACTAAGCTAGATGTCGAGTTCTTTACAAGGGTACAACCACTCCCGTTTGGTTCTTTACAAGGGTACAACCACTCCCGACACTCTATGTGTCTTGAGGACTAAAATACTAACCGGTTTCTACTGAATAAAAGATGCAACTATGATGTGTGAACTGATGCAAGATCACACAGACTCTATACTACAGGATGACAACAGTATGTCGATCCTTCTATGTTGAGATCTTCTTTGCTACAAAAGGAAAGATCTATGTAATGTAAGTATGCTAAGGGTTAGTGATATGTAAATGAAAGGATATCTAATTTAAGCTATGTAAGTGATAAAATGGCCAAATGATTAGCTTGCTATTTATAGGCAAAGCTGATGAACAGGCGGCGGATCCGGCGGATCCCCAAATTTGGATCCGTCCGTGTATTCTTTTGGATCTGCCGTGTCAAGCCAGCTAAGAGATCTCCAAATCTTTCCAAATCTTGCCATATCTTTCCATATCTTCAAATGTCAACTCTTTGGCTTGAAGATCTAAACAAAATATCACAAAATCTTAACAAGATTGTGTAGATGATGCATGCCATGATGTCATCCTAATATTTAACTAATAAAGCTTCCATTTTAAGAAATAAACATGTAAACTTGTAAATGTCATTTCTAAAGAACTTTGTGATGTAAAAATGTGTTTGTAAAATGCTTATCACTATAAATGTAAAAGACTTAATCTTATTTATGCTTTGCTTAAAGATACACTTTGTAATTTTCATTAACAAAACTAAGCAAAGATCGTAAAATATAAATAACATTTTTAGGACGATATTTGTATTAACAGTAACTTTAGATTTGACCCAGGTTTATCCTTGTTCTAAACACTCCCTTATGGGACTGTTTTGGAATTTTAAATTGAATGAGATCTAAGTAAGCTCAAGTTTGAAAAGACAAATGTTCCACTAGGATAATTAAGCACTAAGGACCACTTTTTACCTATTGATCAGCTCTAAATAAGCTATTCCTATATTAACCTATATTTTTGGCTTTTTAAGGTTTTAAGGCAACAACTATCGAAACTGAGTACAGGGGTGTCAAATAGGTATTAACTAACATCTACTAGACCAAATAAGCAAAGATTAATCAAATAAGCAAAAATAAGCAAATGAACAGTGAAAAAGCCAAATTGGACTAAAAATGGAGAAACTTACAGGAACACTTGTGGGATTGACTTTAGCTCAGAATGAGGTCAAATAAGCTCATACAAGCTATTTTTAGCTTATTTCAGCTTATTCGAAAAGTAATGTAAATAAAAACAATGGAAATACTTGATTCTGAATTTAATTAATAACTAAGATACATTAAAAAGCTTTTGACAGTAAATAAGTTCTTAACAACAGTAATAATAAATTTCTACACTACGAATTTGGTCTAAAACAGGGACAAAAAAAATGTGTGTAAAGAGGGCTCTATATTAATAGCCATCCAATGCCTTCTCTCATCAATTATGGACCCTTGGATTAGCTTTGTTCAATCTCAGCCTTCCATTCTCATTTTGGCGCCAATTTGTCACTTGTATAGCCAGGTAGTGGAAATGAGTTGACTTTGTGAGATGCGCATAGGGGGGGGGAATAGGTGGCTAGAGCAGGGAGCAGAGGAGACAAGGATGTCTGGGAGTAGGGGGGACATGGTTGTCTGGGATTGGTTTTGGCGGTAAAAAGAAAGGAGGGAGTAGGGTTAACTTTTTTTGACCCCGGGTTATTAGCTAAAAGGGATTGGGTTGGGTTTAGATCCGGGTTTATTTTGTTGTTGGGCTAGGTTTATGTTTGGGTTAGGTTTTAGTTTTAGGATAAAAGGGGTTGGTTTAGGTTAGGATTAGATTTGGAATTGGATTTAACTTTGAGGGACTGTTTCTGACAATTCTGGAAAGTTATTCTTTTCCAAGGTAGAATTTGTCCTTTTGAACTCAAATATGAACCTCTTTTGAAAATTGCTTCCCCGATCTCGGCTTTTTGAACTCTTTCCAAATCTCGTGCCCGTTTTTGTCATTTTCTCGTGATTTTTGTCGGTATTTTCATAATATCCGTACCCGCACATGCATAAACAGAAAAACACAATATATTTGGCATATTTGGTTAGTTTTTGGTCTATTTGGTCCGTTTTATCAAGTAAAAGGTATGTGTAATTTAACACATACCATTAGGGAAGTAGTAATATTTGTTACACACTTGATTGTATCATAGCATACATCAAGATCATTTTTCTTTTGTGAGAGTGTGAGTGAAGATGATTGAGATCTTATAGAGATATTGATTATCTCTTGAAGCCATTGGGCTAGTGTGATTGATCAAGAAGATTAAAGTTAGATAGGATAGGTTGAGTGAAGTGAGAGTTGATCATTGTGATCGTGTCGAGATCTTGGAGATCTCTTGAAGCCATTGGGCTTGTGTGATTGATCAAGTGGATCATAGGTAGATCGGGTAGATCGAGTCTTGTGTGAAGTAGTAAAGGATTAAGTGGATCGTGGTAGATTGGTGCTAGCTAAGATTAGCACTTGACATCTAGCTTAGTGTCAGAAATAGGATAAGCGACGTGTACGGTTTTCTCCGCCTAAAGGGACGTTGTTGACATAGTGCTTGAAACTCTCGAGTGTGGTACTCGGGGAGTGGAGTAGGGCGAAGAAGAGCTTCGTAGCCGAACCATTATAAATCCTTTTGTCCCGGTTTGATCTTTCCATCTCTTCTCTTTACTTTTATTACTTATATTAGTTAGTTTAGTGTAGTGTTCATATTGGCGTTGGTTGGTTACACATAAGAATCGAATCAAAGGTTTCCAATAGTAATGTTTTTGAAAAGTTTTAAAAGAACTAAAAGAACTTAAAAACCGGTAAAACTATTCAACCCCCCCCCCTTCTAGTTTTCCACAATTGGTATCAGATGTCACGTCAGTCAAGATTTTAAAGTAAATTGTATTTTAAAACTTGAATCAATCAATGGATTCCGACAAATATCTAGAAGGGCAATATATGCAAAGACCACCACTTTTCGAAACCGATTATTTTATTTATTGGAAAACAAGATTCGAAACATATGTGAAATCAAAAGACATTGATCTTTGGCATGTTATTACCGAGGGTGACTTTCAACCGATTCAAATGAATCCGGTAGCTAAAAAGGATGAAATAGTTTCTTATGATAAACAAAGTGATGAACTTAAAAGGAAATTAGCCAAGAATAATGAGACTAAAATGATGATTTACAATACTTTGCCCAAAAAGGAATTTGAAAGAATTTTCATGTGTAATACGGCAAAAGATATTTGGAAAACTTTATTGGTCACTCACCAAGGTAATAACCAAGTTAAAGAGAACAAGATAGATCTTCTTGTTCAACAATATGAACAATTTTCTATTTCGGAAGATGAGTCAATAAATAATGCTTTTGCTAGATTTAATACTATTATCACTAGTCTTAAAGCTCTTGATGAAGGTTACTCTAGCAAGAATTATGTTAGGAAGTTTCTTAGAGCCCTACATCCTAAATGGAGAGCAAAGGTCACCGCCATAGAAGAGTCAAAGGACTTGGCGTCATTATCACTCGATGAACTAATAGGAAACTTGAAAGTTCGCGAGATGATAATCAAGAAGGACTCCGATATAGTTAAAGGTAAAGGTGAGAGAGTTAGATCTCTAGCATTGAAAGCTAAGAAGGAGTCTAGTGATGAGGAATGTTCGAGTTCTGATAGTGAAGATGAAGAGTATGCACTAGCCGTTAGAAACTTTAGAAAGTTCTTTAGGAGGAAAGGTAGCTTTCCTAGACAACCTCGCAATGAAAAGAGGTCATCTCAAAAGAATCAAGATGAAAAGAAAGGAACAAGTGATAGGAGATGCTTTAGATGCGGAGATTCTAATCACCTCATAGGAGAATGTCCCAAACCACCAAAAACCAACAACCAAAGAGCTTTCATAGGAGGCTCTTGGAGTGATAGTTGTGAAGAAGAAGAGAAGAAGCCCATTGATGAAACATGCCTAATGGCTCAAGTTTCTAATGAGGTACATTCCGACTCTTCTTATTATAGTTATGATAATTCGTCAATAGATGACAATAGATTGCATGACGAATATAATAAACTATGCAAGGTTAGTTCTAAAATTTTTGGTAGAAACAGAACATTAAAATTAAAATTGCAAGAACTTGAAGTGCTAATTTTAGAACTAAAGGATCAAGTCAAAAGACACTACTAGAAAAAGGTCTATCCTTGACTCGCATTTTATGACGCAAGCTACAAGATGACGCGCAAATAGCAAAGTCATAAAATAAGAGTCATAACGAGTAAAGTTTTTATTGGGGATGACTCGTTTTCAGAAGCGTCATAACATAGGGTCATAATCAGTTAAAATTTAGCCTGCTAGATGACGCTCGTTTTGCTTCGTCCTAAATAGGGGTCATCTATGTTTTTTTCCCTGCACGTCTTATAACCTAATTAAGGTTACCTTGTTCATTTACAACACTCACCTCACACACACATCTTCTTTAACCAAACCCTAGCCCTCCCCCTCTTATCTCAGCAGCCGCCACCCACATCTCCAGCGCCACTCCTTTTTCCGGTGACTCAATCTAACCACACCATAACCACCAAAACCCCTCACTCATCCCTCTCACCTCTCTCTTGATAATACCACCATGGCCACCTCCTGCTTGCCGTATTCAACATGCGCCGCCACCACCTCGCCGGCCGTCATCATTATCATCACAAGGAGATCAAGAGACCAAGGGTTCGTGTATTTAGATCGAGTTTAGAGTGAAGTTCGATTAGGGTTTTGTTTTGTTGTGTTTGTGAAGCCGCCGTAGCAGTTAGTACATTTTTTGAAGCTTGTATTTATTCAAGTTTTTAATAAGGTGATTAGTATTTTAGTTTGGCTAATTTTTTTTAATTTTTTGATTGTGTAAGTACTTCAGTAAGAAAAATTGTATTGGTAACATGGGTCTGGCTGGGACAGTGTGTTTTGCTTGGTTTAAATTAAATGTTTATGTGTTGTAAGCTAAGTAGTACTCATGACTCATGATATTTCTTTAAACATTTGGTTTACTTGTTGATTTCTTTCTATATAATTATGTACCTGGTATTCTAGCTAGTTTGATAGCTAAAATATCTATCTTTAATGAAATTTGCCACTACAGGAGCCAAGTAGCCAAAATGATATTGGTATTCAAAACCTTTGAGAATGTCAATATTGGGTACAATGGGTTGAAATGAATCAAAATGGTTTTAATTACGAATTACATGTATATTTCTAAATGTTGTTAATATTTATATTTGTAGGTACAAAAGATGCAAGAAATGTTGAGGAGCACCAAACCCCAACATGACAGTTATTAGCTAAATATATGGCAAATTTAGTGATTAAGGTTTACACACGTATAAATATTATGTGCCATAAAATAGCATTTAATAGCCCAGAAAAATTGTGAATTTTTCTTTACACACGTACTGTTGGAAGCTGTAACAAAGGACAAGTAAGTTGTAGAAAGCACTCCTTTTTTTTCAGTTATAAAAGCATTTTGTTACTTTTCGTTTGTCCAGGTCAGCCACATTTCCATTGACTTAGAAGATCTGTTGATAACTTCTTGCAAAAAACATCAAAGTCTTAAATATAGACGTGACGTAAGTCAGAATTTGATCAATGAGATAGTTATCTGGTCTGTTTGACATCGTTTATTGGGTATGCGTTTTACTGATGATTGTTCATCTTTGATGTAGGTTTCTTTGAAGACCGAAAGGGAGAAGAAGGAGAAGTACTTCCCATTGAGGAAAGTACCCCTCGGATATCTCAGGTTACTTCTAAACTAGTTCAGTTATAATAATCATGCGTATATAGGTATTTACGCGTCATACAAACCTACACAATTGGTCATCTCATTATCTGATCTTTTGACATCCCTTTTGTGTAAGCTGCATGACATTATGTTTTGTATGTAGGTGTCTCTTGTGTAGGTTTGTTATTGCCAAATGAGGTGTTCGTGATGACATGCATGCTTGGTTATTGCCCGACTCTTTATGATCATTTTTTTTTGCAATATGATTAGTATCATTGTTTTTTAACTCACTTGCTCAGTGCCGCTAGATACTTTGGTATAAAAATGTGTTCCTAATGGTTATAAATCACATGGCAACCAGTCCCAACCCCATATGTTGCATTCTCAGTTTAACGTAAGCCAAGTAATGTACATTAGAAATTAGAGCTACAAATTTGAAGTAAGAGAAGACTAAGAATATAAGTCAGGTGTTATCATTTAGAAATTACTTTGGTATAAAAATGCGTTCCTAAGAAACTTGCCAATCCACCATCACGTGCTCTTGTAAGACTTTCTTATTTTTGTTGTTGATAAATTTGCCGATGTACTTGGAATAACGTATGTAATTCTCTTTTGCAGGGTGTTGATGCTGGACCAAGTAGTGGGGCCCCACCCGCGATTCCTAGCCTGAATAGACAAGCAGGTGAGTCTTATAATTTTTGTAATTATAGACTATTACACGCGTTTAATAGTAAAAAAAAAGGAATCGTATCTGCCCAATTGAATGATTTGTTACTGCTAAACTGATAATTTTGATGCAGGTGGCCAAGACAGTAGGGCTGGTATTTGGTCTACAGCACATCCCTCGTGGAGCCGAAATCCCGGGACAACCAATTCGGGGAACCTATCTAAGCAGAAAATGCCAGCCACTAGTGATCAATCTATCAACAGAGAAGTAAATATTTACATTGCATCTTTGTCATTACACTTGCACACATTACAGGTTTTAATATCAACCCGATCTTTAAATTGGTAAAAGCATGTTTTCAATTCATAAAATTAGGTAGAATTGAAACGGGTCGAAAGTTGCCCATTTCCAAATGCATGAAGTCTCATAAACCGTTTCCATTTTATGTGTTCTCAGGTCCTTTATTAAGTCAAAGTAGAATCTGACCCATCTTTTACAAACTGTTAATTCGAAGGTATCAAGATCCACCTTTTTACGAACAACGGGATCTTCAAGATTAACCACCAATGAACCTGATCCATCTCGTGTACGCACAACAGATGCATGCCCTGGTGCTCTTAGAGGTTCAAGCTCAGCCCAAAGAAGCTCACCTGTCATATCCTCAGATCAGAAACGACCAGTTTATTTATTCTTTTCTTTTATGTGGATCAGATGCATACTTATATGTTCTTGTTGCCACATGTTTAAGTATGAGAGACCTGCTGCTTTGGTGCCACCGGTACCATCAAGCCCACCTCAGCAAGGAATATCAGGGTGCTCGTATGGACCAATCACAGGGCTACCAGTATCCACATCAACAACCGATGCATCTCATGGGGTATCAGCCGATTATGCCACAACAGAGGCCACCAAATGTCATGTAGCAGCCGCAACATTATACTCGGGTAGTCTTGTTGTATAGGAAAAGTTAGATATGGTGTATAGCGGGTTTTTAACATAGGCAAAGTTAGGTTGATTTTAGTTCTAGCAGCAACAAGGAAAATATTTGTGTTTTTAATTTTGTATTATCAGGTTTTTAATATATGAAATGCGTTATTTTGATATTTGTGTTTTTAATTTTGTATTATCAGGTTTTTAATTGTCATTTAATAGAAAATTAGGAACTGAAAAAAATTAATTTTTTTAAAAAAAAAAATTAGGTTATGACTCGCAAAAAGGAGAGTCATAAAACGTGTGTCATAAATGCGCGTCATAGAGGGATGACGCACAAATGCGAGTCATGAAGCTTTATGACAGGTCCATTCTTGACTCGCATTTGCGCGTCATAAGGCCTCTTCTTGACTCGCATTTGGAGTCAAGAATAGCTGTTTTTCTAGTAGTGAGACTTGAGAAAAATAAAGAAGTAGACTTAGGATGTGGGTCATGCATAAGTCTTCAAGTAGAAAATGAGAAACTCAAAGAAAATGCTTTGAGAATCATTAAGTTTGAAGAAGGAACTAAGGTACTTAATGAGATGCTTGAAAGCATTAGGTTTAGTGAACATGACCGTGTGGGCTTAGGATTTGACCCAAATCAAGCTTCTACAAGTAGTACTAAACAAGTAAAATTTGTAAAGCCTGAAACATCTGAGTCTGTAGGTGACGGCACCACTAAAGGTACGGACGGTACCATTAAATTTAATGCTACCGTGGTACCGTCTGGTGCTAAAGTCAGATATGGGTCAATTTTGAAAAATAACTTAAGTCCTAAACCAAATCACAAAGTTGCTAATAGTGTCAAAACACCCATTGCTAGTGAAAAGAAAGTCAAAAGCATTTACAAAACCTTGTCAGATGTCAAGCTTGATTTTGAAAAACCCGACACTAGGTCGAAGACTCCTCCACCTAGAAAAAAAAATTCTCCCAAACCTTGGTCAAGAACTCCTCTACCGAGAGGTAACTTGTTGAAACTTTAAAGAACAAGAGAACTAACTACTTATAAGTTTTCTGATCGTTTATGGGCTCAAGGCTGTTAAGCCATTGATCTAGGATATTGGCTATTACTAGCATGATGATAATATTGGCGGAATATTCAAACAAAGAATACAATACTATCACAACAAGGTTTTGTGGAATTCTCCGTTTGTTATTTCATTAGCCCGAATACTACTTGATCATTGGTAGTACGATTACACTCTAATCAGGGATCAAAGATCCTTGAGGCTAAACAAACCTAAACAACATTAGACCCCATGTCTAATGTTCCCACACACACTCTTTAAGTGCTCTTACATTTTAACACAACTTTGTGTTGTTGTACTTTGAGAGTACGAAGCACTTTGGTTGATCACTAATCTCACAGTGACACACTCACTGTCCACAGTGACCCACACCTTTATCTAAGGGGTATGATCTTCCTTTTATAACATAAGGAGATCATTTACAAATTGATAAGCTTTTAGTCATCCACTTGTTTTTACATGTGTCAAGTCAAAAAGATACAACTTGTATCTTGAGTGTTCAACTTGATGACTTGATAAATATCTTGATATTATATTTGTATAAACATGACTCATACAAAATAATATCTTTTTCGTTCTTAGTTGTAGCAGCAGAGTCATACGCCTAGCAGCAGAGTCATCAACTCTATCAGCAGAGTGTTATAACTATCAGCAGAAACAAGTATCTTTATCAGCAGAATCCACATCAGCAGAATGCTAAGCCTATCAGCAGCAATGAATACTCTATCAGCAGGAACAGATACTTTGAGTATTTCCCGATTCTTGTACTGGCAGTACCTTGCTCTTGAATCAGCAGTACCTTCTTGGTCTAGCAGTACCTTGTTCTTGAACTAGCAGTACCTTCTTGGTCTAGCAGTACCTTGTTCTTGAACTAGCAGTACCTTGCTCTTTGGACCATCAGTACCATAAAATACACTATCAGTACCATTACTTTAGCGTATTTTGCTTATTATTTTAGTATATAATATGTTTCATTCTGCTTGTTTGTGATCATCAAATCTATGGAATATTTAATTCCTTACATAACTTTAGAACACAAAGTTATCCAAGTAACTTCCCCGTAACTTGGAATGACAGTCAATCACAAGGTTACTTACCATGGGAAATGTGTCCTCCATTCTCACATCCTAAACAATTGCAACAAATGCATAGGATGTTTGCCACTAACAACTGTGGACCCATGAGATATTGGGGACCAAACGTTTGTGCTTCTGATTTGCTAGATAAACATGGTTGTAAATAAACTGGAAGTCTAACAAATGGAGTGTGATTAGTAATTACACTAATCTAGTGATGAAAAGTCAAGTAGTGTGTCATATGCCTAGCTTTCAACAAAGGTAGACTAGTCTTCAAAGTTTTAAGGGCAACACCTCAGGCTCAGGTACGCTTTCTTAAAACACCCTTTGTTGGTGGAAATGCTAAGCATGTAGTGTCATTAGAATCTAACATAGTAGACACTATAACAAAGAAACGAAATTCATTTTTCATCATCACTCAAACATTTGTCAAAGACTATTATGACAAAATCAACTTGTCCAGAAATCTACAATGATCACTCAAAGATCATGCGTGACAAGTTTGAGATGAGCAATGATGAGTGAATCAAGTTTCTTCCCTAGCCCGTATATAATACTACTTGAAGAAAGTATCCTCATAAACCTAAGTATACTATATATGTATAAGATACTTAGCTTAGAAAAATCTTAATTCATTTTAACGCCCATATCCGCCAAAACAAATCTCACAAGAGACGATGAAGGTGAGTGCGCGGATAGTACTAGGTTAGGGGCATGATAGGTAATTTAATTTACCTAACGGCAAGTAGGCCCGACATCATGTTGAGTGTCTGCCTTTGTGCTCGCTTCTAAAAGGATCCCAAAACCTCTCCTCTTAAACCACCTTTGAACCTTGAAGCGGTTAAGCGTATCTTCCGATACATTAAAGGCACTATACACTTGGGATTATTCTATCCCAAGGGGACCGGTGTAGAAACTTTTGTCTATGCCGACTCTGATCATGTGGGAGATTATGTGGATCAAAAAAGTACGAGTGGTGTTTGTACCTTCATGGGTTGTTGCTTAACTTCTTGGTTCTCCAAGAAACGAACGGCTCTTGCTATCTCCACGACCGAAGCCGAGTACGTAAGCGCCGGAAAGGCATGTTAACAAGCACTATGGACGAAACAAGCCCTTAATGACTATAACATCCATTTAGATGACATCCCCATTATGTGCGATAATAAAGGTGCTATTGACTTGAGCAAAAATCCCGTTCAACACTCCCGTACTAAACACATCGAAATTCGTCACCACTTCCTTCGCGATAATGTTCAGAAAGGAAATATTTCTATTGAGAAAGTTCCTTCTCAAGACAATATCGCCGACATCCTAACCAAACATCTCAAACGAGAATCCTTCAATTACCTTCGTCTAGGTCTAGAAATGATGGAACATATTCCGTAAATCTCATGACTATGTTAATATTTCACAGGAAATATTGAAGTCATCTCGTGTGTCTCATCTCATGACTCTTTGAAGTCATCTCGTCTAGATTAGGTTCCCCTCGTCAAAAGAATCTATTAGGTATAAATTCTTTCCTCGTGTAAAAAAGTCTCACTAAATCAGCGAGACTTATTCGTCAAAAAACAAAATGGGTGAAATTTCATCCCGTCAGATCACGGCTCCACTAAAGGTCGCACGACACCGTTAAATTTAACGGTACCGTGGAACTGATACATCCCATATTTTAGTCCCCATTTTCCCACATTACCAAATTCAAACCTGTCACACCCCCAAATTCTGGTTTGCAGCGAAATAGAACACTTGAGGGCGTGACTGATTATAGCACCACAATTACCGTTATATTGAAAGACCTAAAGTGTCGTTTTGAAAATACATCGTTTGATTAATTAAAAACATTCAGAGTTACAAAAGTTAGGTCCCAAAAGATGTTTCATGTTGCGGAAATAAGTTTATACAAATCAAACGAAAATAAGTGCATAAAAGATAAGTGAGACGCGTCGTCACCGCGACTCCAAAATAAGTCCATATGCAGGCCATGATGCGCATACCTTAATTACCTGAAAATACATTGCTAAAATGGTCAACAAAAATGTTGGTGAGAATCATAGGTTTATGTAAATGAATAGTTCCTACAGTAACCAAAAGTATGAGGTGTATGACATAAATGCCACAAAAATAATACATTAGCTCTTAAGCTCATGACCCCGAAGCTAGACTGAAATGAAATGCCCCAAACCGAGTGCTTTGCCAGACACTCTAATATGATTAAAATGAAATGCGTTCGTATGACCAGTTGGAGCTACCAACCCGAACGGAGGCGTCACCCTCAATAGATCTATTCACTCACTCTCGCTTAATGTCAATTAACGGTCCATGATAAATAAAGGGGACTTTAATCTGGGCAATGATGTAACTTAAGTAATTTAAATGAATTTTGATACTTTGGTCCGTATGTAAAAATGTGCAATGTATTCTCCCCCGAGAGTTTAGAAATTAAATAATCATTTGAAAATGGGGCTATGAAAACTCACCGAAAACAAAGTGCACAATTAAGTGAGATAATGAAGAAAATAATCGCGAGAATCCTACAAGCAACCTATATACATATATATATACACGTGTCTTAGCTTCTAAAAATAATGATACATTTATCTCTATATGCCATGTAAGTTGTAACCTCAATTATGCTTGGTACATAATGTTTAAATAATTTTCAATGTTGAATTTGGCTTTTAAAATGATTTACAGGTATG
Source organism: Artemisia tridentata subsp. tridentata (assembly GCA_021014915.2). NCBI lineage: Eukaryota > Viridiplantae > Streptophyta > Magnoliopsida > Asterales > Asteraceae > Artemisia > Artemisia tridentata. The sequence goes on along the minus strand of CP139509.1, from coordinate 266,816,991 downwards.
AAAGATATTCCTTACCCAATTTCAAGTTTTAATTCTATTTTTGACTTTAAGTCCAAAATGAGTCATAAGGGTCTAAATTAAGTCTAAGAGTTCAATTTTTTTAGTCAAAAGGTTCAAATTATGTCTAAGGGTCCAAAACATATTTGGTGGTTCAAAATAAAAACTCAAGGTTCAAATATACAAGTTATTAATCTTTTTGTATCTTTTAATTACAAAGCTGATGGAAATTTTACGCACTTAGCCACTTTCAAAAGTTCATATCTCCCAAACCGTAAGTCTAAAAATCATGTTCTTTACATCCATAGCTTCCTCTAAGTCCCTATTTTACTGTAAAAATAAACTTACTCAAAAATTTCCAAGTATAACCACTTTTTATAATTTTTGTTTACAAGTCAGTCCTAAAGGTGAAATTGACTGAGTTTTATGTCTTGCCAAAACGGCCATATCGTGAAATCTACAGATCCTATGAAGGTGAAATCAATTGGAGATGATAGCCCTATTTCTCTAAAACAGGCTACATATTTTCTATTTAAAAAGTTATGCAATAAAACTTGATTTTTGCCCCAAATGGGAACAATACAACAGATCTGACTGTTTTTACCAAAAAAATCATATCTTAATCCACCGGTATCGTCACGGGAATCACCACTCGGGGAAATGACCACAAAACATAGCTCTACAACTACATATTTTTCCCTTGGGCCCAAAGTCTACTGATCAATACAGTTAATTCCATTTTTACCCCTGATCAGAATACTGTTTTGCATGTTAAGTCCTTTTAGGGTTTTCTAGTGGTTTAGAGTATGTATCAAGTATAATCAAGCATATATAACTTATGTAGCATATAAAATATATAAAATGATATGAATCTCAGTAGTGAAATGAATAAAAAGAATGCGGATTGGTTCCTTACAAATGATGATGAACAAGAAAATCAAGAAAACCAAGGACACCAAGAAAACCAAGACTCAAATCTTCACCAAAACCCTTGCTTTCAAACCACCAAGAACACTTTGAATAATCTTTTGAAATCACAGCCTATAGACACCTTTGAAACCCTTAAAAACTCTTTGAATAACTTTTGGAAACCTTGACTTATGGAGAAAAAGATAACTAGAAACAAGTTAGCACCAATGGATCTTCATCTTTGTAGCTTAACTTTAATAGATTTAACACAAAAGTTTGGTGTTTTTGAGCTTGAGAACCCACGAAATTTTGGAGAGGAAGATCAGATTTTTGATGTGTTTGCATGTAAAAATGAAGGTAGGTAAGTCTTATAGAAGATAGCAAGGCTTTGGAAGGCTTTTGGGAACACTTGTCCCCATTTTGGACATGTGTGTGTGTGTGTGTGTTGGTGTTTTAAACAAAGGGGAGGGAGGGCATAATATTTTCTTAATGCAGATTTTTATTAATAGAAAGTGTATAGTGTGTATTGTGTAGTGTAGGTTGCTCCCGATACTCAAACGTAGGGTTTTTATGACATATAATGCAATACCGGGTAACGTAAAAATGTAAAACTTCTGAAAATATAAAAACTTGTTATCATGCCCTATTTTGTTATTTTAGATGAGTGGTGAGTTCATCGAAGGGTATAAATATAATTAAAATCTAAAAACGAAGGTTTAGAATGCGTAAGATGTAAAAGGTTCAAGGTTTACGTAAAAATGGAAAAAGTGAACAGTGACTTTTTAAAATAGAATCGTAAGAAACCAATGATGCATAAAAAGTATAGACTGGACATAGTCAAGTTTATATGAAGTGTTCTTACTGATGATGCATGAATACGCAGCTAAACCATACTGGTTACGCGCATTTGAATACCCGTAAACCTAGTTTACGTAATGATAAATGATAACTATGAATAGTGATTGGTGAATAGTAAATGATGAGTAGTAACTTGTCGAGGTTTGAAAAATGACCTAAAAATATGATTTGTCACAGTCGCCCACCCAAACAGGAATTCAGTCCCTGAATTCAGTTAGTGTTAGTCTCTAGAGTGGACTTGGTGAAAAGATGTGGGTACTTGAGCCGCATCTAGTCTTCCCGCTCCCAAGTAAACTCAGGACCTCTTCGAGAATTCCAACGAAATTTCACGATAGGAATTCTGCTCTGTTTCAACTGTTTGACCTCACGGTCCATGATCTCTGCGGGCTCCTCAACGAAATTGAGCTTATCGTCAAGTTGAATTTCTTCTAATGAAATAAAATGAAATGTGTTACGAGTGATTCATCTGGAAGACTCTTCTTGAGATTTGAAATGTGAAATGAGTTATGTACTTTGCTTAGCTCTGACGGAAGCTCAAGTCTGTATGTCACTGGACCGATTCTTTCCAGAATCCTAAATGGTCTAATGTATCTCAGGTTCAACATCCCGCGTTTCCAATAATTGTATCATGCCCTTCCAAGGCAAGCCTTTTGACATAACTTGTTTTTCCAACTCGAATCCTAATGGTTCGTGGCCTGGGGACACTGACTTCTAATGATTTGCGTCATGTACCGGCTTAACTTTTCTATTGTTCCCTTGTCACTTGTAACTGATTCTTGACTTGTAAAACTCCCCTTGTTGTCTCACAATTAAGTCCTAGACTAATGAGTTGGACCTTTTCCGATTTTGGTCCGTCAACCGGTGATTGGTACTTCGACCATAGGGTGCCTTAAAGGGTGCAGTCTTTGTATTCGGGTGATGGCTATTGCCGAAGGTGAGATCTGTCAATGTCAAAGGATTACTCCAAACAATTCAAAGTTGATTATGTGGCGCTGAGCACGTCCTATAGTGCTTGGATAGTTCTCTTCAATGTTCGTTGGTCTGAGGATGGTAGAGCGTGAGTATATCTGATTGGAAAGAAAATATCTTAAAGGAATTGTCAGAAGTTTGAGGTGTATCATCTGTCCTTCATTATGAGTATTTGAAATTTGTACCACGTGTCTCGTGACTAATCCTACGATGATAAGTTCGTCCAAAAGGGCATTATCGGAGGGATAAAGTTATGGTAACAGTTTTGATTTCCTTGTGTCTTGTTTTAACTGATGTCACGATATGAGTCTCCCTTTTGCCTAAGGTGCTTCTTCCTTACTATTAAGATTCTTACTGTTTAATAGTTTTCCCTAGATTTCCTTCGTCCAAAGTTTCAATGCTACTGTTTGTCAACCACAAGGTCCTAAATATATGAAGTGTTGTAGTATGGGGGTTGATTTTCAAAACTTGACTTGATATGGAGAGTTTTGCTTGGGATCCTTCTCCGAATAAATGAATTTACACGTTTGGATAAACGAATTTTTACAATTTGAATAAATGAACCCACAAGTTTGAATAAATGAAATCTTTCTCTAAATAAATGAATTTTGCAAGTCTGAATAAATGATTTTTTTTTATTTAAATAAATGAAGATTCTTTCTCGGTATGGAGTGTTTTGTTTGAAACCTTTTTCTGATTAGATGCATTCGTAAGTTTGAATAAATGAATTTTTATGTTTGAATGAATAAACCTTTCTTTCGGTACTGTGTGTTTTCTTCGAAATCTTTCTTTGAATAAATGAATTGTCGAGTTTGAATAGTTTTAGTGGTTATGAAAGGTTGGAGTGTGTTCAAATGCGACCCCAAAGTTTTATAGACGGGTTTTCGGTATGATGTGAATATTTAGTAAAAATTGATGTTTTTACCGTACGATGGTTTTATTAAAGGCTGACCATAAATGATCCATTCCTCAGAATAGGTACTTTAGAAAATATCTTCTTACAAGGTGGATGTATAATTGTATTTTAAAGAAAATTCATTTGAATTGAAAGCATTAAGAGGATGAAATAGTCGGGTAGGCATGTCTGCATGGATGCTTAGATGTCTAACATTTTGTTTCTGGTGTCGGATGATGCCTATTGGTTAATATCAAGCAAGTTATATAGGTATGAGTATTTCAACTTACTTGGTCGCTTCTGACATGAATCATGTCTTAGATTTGTTGCCTTTCTTGGTCTATTTAGTATTTCGGAAATGATAGAATTTGGTGACTCTGCCAAAGATAGTGATTCGGATTGCCTCGTGAGATCTTATGTTTTCCGTTGCGATACGAATCAACTTACTGTATACTTCTAGTCCCTATTTGTAGTTCCGAAATCCTTTCGTTGTTTTCTTATGTCATGGGATGCCCCTTGTAAATGAGAAGTCTTTCCTAGAGAAGTCAATGGTAAAATCCAACTTAACTGCTAAGTAAGTGACGTGTGGTGTAGGTATTCAGAGAGAGTTTGTCAAAAGGGATGTTTATGAAAATTTTCTTGTTTACAAAGCTTTGCTTTTTGGATGTTTTGAATGGAAATTGTTATTAAGAATTTTGGAAAGATAATTGTTTCCCTCATGGCATGATCCTTCCTGAATTAGACATAGGTGATCAGGCTATGTATAATTGAGGACTAATGATGCGATGCTCGGTTTAGTCAAAATAGCATTACTTTTCTCAAAAGTTTTAGATGGTATCCAACGTGTTGTTTGGTAAGATGGTAGTATGAATTTTGTTTTAACAAGAAAAATCGGTTCGCATGGAAGTAAATAGTTGGTAGAATGACAGAGAATCAATTTGTAAAAGTGGTAGTAACATAACTCGTTTTTAAATTCTGTGAAATAATTCCCTGAGATGGTAGTAAAATATCTTGAGGTAAGGTTATGTGAAATAGTTTTTATAAAGTGGTAGTAAAATATCTTGTAATAAAATCTGTTGAATGGGTTATAGGACGTGTGTGGATCATCTTACGGAGTGGTAATAGTCTTTAGTCGGAGGCGAAATTTGCCTAGCTCCTACTAGGATAGCGGTATGTTGTTGCGAAATGGTTGATAATTGTGCAATCGGAGTAGGAAATGAAATAAACGAAGGTTGTGATTACTGTGGAAACGATAAAAGATGGAGATTACATTAGATAGAAGAGTACATGATACAATGAGGTTACAAGAAAGTACTTAAGATAGACTACTTAAAGAAATACAACCCTAGCGGGCTCCATCTATGGTTTATTGTTAAGGCAGAAATTCCTTGTTCTTATCCATTGTCATTGTCGTTGTTGTCTTGACGAGCTTTGCACTTCAACGAGCTCTTCCCTCATTCTGGTTTCTCAGCTCTGGGCATTCACTCCTGAAGTGTCCAATTATTCCACACTCATGGCAGGTTACCGTGACTTTCTGGCTCATTATGAGGGTGGGAGCCTTGCAATCCTTAGCTTTGTGCCCGACCTTTTGGCAGTTTCCACATTGAGTGTGGCAAGGTCCATTGTGGTGAAACCGACACTTAATGCACTTGGGTAGAGTCCCTGCATATCCTTTCTTTTGACTTGGCCCAACAGCAATGGCCTCCACCACTCCTTGTATCTTAGGTGGTTGTTGGGTAGCATTAGTACCCTGATTGTCGTCCCACTTTCTCTTGTTGTGGTTGTTGCTCCATTTTTGTTTGTTGTTATTATTGCTTCTTACGGCCTTGGTGTGAGCTATGTGTTCCTTTGCCTCGATTGCCAAAAGGATCGCTTTAAACATGGTACCGGGTTCTAATGAGGCGACCAACATACGAATTTCAGGGGAGAGTCCCCCAATGTACCTCTCAAGTTTCTTGCTTTCCTGTTCATCCCTCGCAGGGCCTAGTCGTGCTAGTTCGTAAAAACGTTTAGTATATTTTGCAACATCATATCCTATCATGGTAAAGTCTAGGATTTCCTGTTCCATTGCTTGTACTTCGCTTCTTGAACAATATTCTAAAGTCATCATCCTTCTTAATTTTTCCCAAGAGATTGAGTAAGCAGCGTCGACCCCTACTATCTAAACATGTTTAGTCCACCATTCCTGGGCATGATCCCGAAAAGTGCATGTGGCGAACTTAACTTTGTCTTCCTTGCGACAGTCGCCACTTCGAAATATTGTTTCTACTTCTTCGAACCATTTGTAAAATCCCTTCGCGTCTTCAGTTCCGCTAAAGGTGTGGGGGTTGCAATCCATAAATTCCTCATGGGTAAGATTTTTGGCGAAGGCTGCGGCTATGTTATTGGCAATGATTGGCTCAACGGTGGCTTGTGTCATGTCTGGAGTGGCTTGCTTTTACCTAACTTCTTCAAAATCATAAGAGACCATGAGAATATATAAGTAGTAAAGATCATCATACTCACATATACGCAACCATGACATGTCTAAGTGGAGTGAAATCACGCAATATAATCATAACACACGTGGATCTATAAAATGAAAATTTCGGTCTGCATGGACCAATATCATAGATAGCACAACCATATCCACATAGTAGAGTCAATACTTGGTGATTTCGTTGTACAACAATCAAAATACTACAAGTTTCTTTGAACTATGCCACACATCCCGTGGCTAGGATAATAGTAAAAGCTAGTAAAGATATAAGTCTAGTCTAGAGGCTTCCTGGTGTTCCTCTAAGTGAATCCAGGGTTGCGGCATCATAGGGTTGGGATGAGTCCTGAAGTGAAGTCTGGAGTTGTGCATCGATCATGTCCGAGATAGTGTAGATTCCAAACCCACCTTCAAGCCTAGAGAGCTAGTTTGAAAGCTAGGCCAGTTAGTTGAGAAGTAGGGAAGTTCTCACCTGTCCTATCGCTATCAATAAGAAGGTATGGTATTTCCTTTATGCCTTGAGCCTTATATTGCTGTTCCTTATAGTCATGTCTGCCTACGCAACTCTTTTCTTTTGAAGTGCAGTAGAAAGAGCAGATGGACACAAGTGCACTAAACAGCTAAAACCATTAGGCCCTTTCCATCTGCCCCATGGTTTGCACTCGAGGCTGCGAATCTGCCTAAGCCGATGCACCTTGCTTAAGCTTTTAAGGGTGAATTTCCCGTCAATTCCGGGGTTAAGTCAAGCTACCTGCAGTTTTGCTGTTGATATTTCAGACGAATATGATATGATCTAGCAGCCATTTTCACGCCTCTTAGGCGAATTAGAACATATTACCAAATTTCTCCGAGAAGAGATAGGGAAATGCTGGTCTCTCTTCAACAGTCATGAGGCAACAAATTCTCCGCCTGTGCAAGTGCAACTCTGGCGAGTACTTGAATGCAAGTTAGCTCTTAGTCCTCTCAGTTACAAATTGGTTATGCATGGGAAATAAACCATTCTTGAGGAATCTGTTGATGTTCCTGTTGAGTCGGTGATCTTGGTATTATCCACAAGGTGTCATCTAATTCCTGATATGTGGGAATGGAAAAGGGAAATGACAATGGTGATAGTGGGAAGGTAGGGGCAGTCTCCTGAATCTAGTGAGTCTCGGTGTCATACCTGGTAATCTCATCTAAGTATGGCTCAAGTGGTGCTAATCTCTCAAATAGGGGAGATTCATCATTTTACAATGGTGAGTGGTATGGGAAGGTGAGAGTAATGATGTAGGTGTATTAGTGGACGAAAAAGCGTCCTCGATATCCAATTCTGCTTGAATGATAATAGGGTGGTTGGGTGAAGACATCTCTGTGACAATCGATGTAAAATGAAAGTAAATAACACGCATAATGTATGTATGAAACCCCATGTAAAATGAATATGCACTTATGATAAAATGATAAGATGCTATGATGATGTAGTTATAGTCTAGGGTATTATGGACAACCTAGTTCGCTATAACCTTTGCTCTGGTACCAATTTGTCACACCCCCAAATTCTGGTTTGCAGCGGAATGGAACACTTGAGGGCGTGACTGATCATAACACCACAGTTACAGTTATATTGAACGACCTAAAGTGTCGTTTTGAAAATACATCGTTTGATTAATTAAAAACATTCAGAGTTACAAAAGTTAGGTCCCAAAAGATGTTTCATGTGGCGGAAATAAGTTTATACAAATCAAACGATAATAAGTGATAAAAGATAAGTGAGACGCGTCGTCACCGCGACTCCAAAATAAGTCCATATGCAGGCCATGATGCGCATACCTTAATTACCTGAAAATACATTGCTAAAATGGTCAACAAAAATGTTGGTGAGAATCATAGGTTTATGTAAATGAATAGTTCCTACGGTAACCAAAAGTATGAGGTGTATGACATAAATGCCACAAAAATAATACATTAGCTCTTAAGCTCATGACCCCGAAGCTAGACTAAAATGAAATGCCCCAAACCGAGTGCTTTGCCAGACACTCTAATAAGATTAAAATGAAATGCGTTCGTATGACCAGTTGGAGCTACCAACCCGAACGGAGGCGTCACCCTCAATAGATCTATTCACTCACTCTCGCTTAATGTCAATTAACGGTCCATGATAAATAAAGGGGACTTTAATCTGGGCAATAATGTAATTTAAGCAATATAAATGAATTTTGATACTTTGGTCCGTATGTAAAAATGTGCAATGTATTCTCCCCCGAGAGTTTAGAAATTAAATAATCAATTGAAAACGGGGCTATGAAAACTCACCGAAAATAAAGTGCACAATCAAGTGAGATAATGAAGAAATAACCGCGAGAATCCTACAAGCAACCTATATACATATATATACGCGTGTCTTAGCTTCTAAAAATAATGATACATTTATCTCTATATGCCATGTAAGTTGTAACCTCAATTATGCTTGGTACATAATGTTTAAATAATTTTCAATGTTGAATTTGGCTTTTAAAATGATTTATAAGTATGAAAGATATTCCTTACCCAATTTCAAGTTTTAATTCTATTTTTGACTTTAAGTCCAAAATGAGTTATAAGGGTCTAAATTAAGTCTAAGAGTTCAATTTTTTTGTTCAAAAGGTTCAAATTATGTCTAAGGGTCAAAAATATATTTGGTGGTTCAAAATAAAAACTCAAGGTTCAAATATACAAGTTATTAATCTTTTTGTATCTTTTAATTACAAAGCTGATGGAAATTTTACGCACTTAGCCATTTTCAAAAGTTCATATCTCCAAAACCGTAAGTCTAAAAATCATGTTCTTCATATCCTTAGCTTCCTCTAAGTCCCTACTTTACTGTAAAAATAAGCTTACTAAAAAATATCCAAGTATAACCACTTTTTATAATTTTTGTTTACAAGTCAGTCCTAAAGGTGAAATTGACTGAGTTTTATGTCTTGCCAAAACAGCCATATCTTGAAATCTACAGATCCTATGAAGGTGAAATCAATTGGAGATGATAGCCCTATTTCTCTAGAACAGGCTACATATTTTCTATTTAAAAAGTTATGCTATAAAACTTGAGTTTTGCCCCAAATGCGAATAGTACACCAGATCTGACTGTTTTTACCAAAAAAATCATATCTTAATCATCGGGTATCGTCACGGGAATCAACACCCGGGATAATGACCACAAAACATAGATCTACAACTAAATATTTTTCCCTTAGGCCCAAAGTCTACTGATCAATACAGTTAATTCCATTTTTACCCCTGATTAGAATATTGTTTTGCATGTTAAGTCCTTTTAGGGTTTTCTAGTGGTTTAGAGTATGTACCAAGTATAATCAAGCATATATAACTTATGTAGCATATAAAATACATAAAATGATATGAATATCAGTAGTGAAATGAATAAAAATAATGAGGGTTGGTTCCTTACAAATGATGATGAACAAGAAAATCAAGAAAACCAAGGACACCAAGAAAACCAAGACTCAAATCTTCACCAAAACCCTTGCTTTCAAACCACCAAGAACACTTTGAATAATCTTTTGAAATCACAGCCTATAAACACCTTTGAAACCCTTAAAAACTCTTTGATTAAATTTTGGAAACCTTGATTTATGGAGAAAAAAATAACTAGAAACAAGTTAGCACCAATGGATCTTCATCTTTGTAGCCTAACTTTAATAGATTTAACACAAAAGTTTGGTGTTTTTGAGCTTGAGAACCCACGAAATTTTGGAGAGGAAGATCAGATTTTTGATGTGTTTGCATGTAAAAATGAAGGTAGGTGAGTCTTATAGAAGATAGCAAGGCTTTGGAAGGCTTTTGGGAACACTTGTCCCCATTTTGGACATGTGTGTGTGTGTTGGCGTTTTACACAAAGGGGAGGGAGGGAATAATATTTTATTAATGCAGATTTTTATTAATAGAAAGAGTATAGTGTGTATTGTGGAGTTTAGGTTGCTCCCGGTACTCAAACGTAGGGTTTTTATGACATATAACGCAATACCGGGTAACGTAAAAGTGTAAAACTTCTGAAAATATAAAAACTTGTTATCATGCCCTATTTTATTATTTTAGATGAGTGGTGAGTTCATTGGAGGGTATAAATATAATTAAAATCTAAAAACGAAGGTTTAGAATGCGTAAGACGTAAAAGGTGCAAGGTTTACGTAAAAATTGAAAAAGTGAACAGTGACTTTTTAAAATAGAATTGTAAGGAACCAATGATGCATAAAAAGTATATACTGGACATAGTCTAGTCTATATGAAGTGTTCTTACTGATGATGCATGAATACGCAGCTAAACCATACTGGTTACGCGCATTTGAATACCCGTAAACCTAGTTTACGTAATGATAAATGATAACCATGAATAGTGATTGGTGAATAGTAATTGATGAGTAGTAACTTGTCGAGGTTTGAAAAATGACCTGAAAATACGAGTTGTCACAAAACCTTCCCAACTTCTGCAACTACTGTCAAAACCAAACCTCACACTCCAAAATTCAATTACACCCCTTCAAGATCATATTCAAGACATTAATTTTCAAGATTATCAATCACTTTCACTCTTTCAACATAAATTGTAAGTTATCTTACATTAATTTTCTTCAATTTTGAGTCTAGGGTTTATTCGTACATGAAAATTGAATTGGGGCTTTTCAATTTTTGAGTCTTTATACTAAGATTAGACAACATGTGATTCCCTTTACATAGGATTTTCATAAACCAAATTGAATCACATATTCATGTCTAGGAAACTTGCAATTAGAAGTCATCAACACTCAAATTTTTCAAAACCTTTGGCACCAAAACATTGAAGTTGCCAAACACCCCAATTCCATTGTTTTCGAAAAATTTCACGAAATTAGGTTCATGAAAAACTTTTCGTGCATTGTTGATGCAAACTAAAAATGTTTTCTCGTGCATACATGATCTCACGAATATTGATCGAATTACATAATCAATATGTACTTTTCGACATATTTGCTTGAGCAAAAGTAAATAAGGAGTGTTTGGGTAATCTCATTATTTTTAGTTTTAGAGTCGAGATTACCGCACCTCCACATAGTTTGCATATAGGCACACACTAGGCACGTGTCTCTAATACAACTACTCTAAATTCTAATTTTTCCTAAAATTTTCTTGTAGGAAACAATAATGTCTCATGAGTATGATTTTGATCATCTTCTAACCGATACCTATACACCCGAAATATCTCATGAACCCACAACACCCGGTAACCACATTCGTGCCTATGTCAATCTTGAAACCCGTCGGTTTCATGAAGGTCGAGTCGTTGATCCGTCCTTAATTTATCATAGGGATATCAACACTTCTTTTAGAGCTATAGGATTCGATTTCTTACTACACGTCAACGAGCACATTTGTCATCGTTTTGTGTTAGAATTCTTTCGACAAGTTGAACTCGTATGTAACGAGGATCACTCTTTGTCACTTTGGTTTTTGGGTCTGAAATTTCAAATTTGTCCTAACCCTTGAGCAATTTGCTCAAATTCTCCGAATTCCCAATCATGGGCAATGTGCCTATACTGAAGATTGGTGTCTTGAGTCCCTCTTCAACTTTTGTGAAGAGGATAGTCCATATTGTTCCTACATACCCTCTCCAACCGAACTTACCAAACTCATTCGTACTCTTAAGTACTCCTTCTCTTACCCAAATCCAAAGAAAATTCTTCTGGATGAGGTTCGTCATGAACTACTTTCTTGGGCAGTCATCCTGCTAGAAAATGTTCTAAGTCTAACAGGAAATCGTAAGCAACTTCCGGCGTGTTGTGCTCATATGATTTACTGTCTCCTCACCCAACAACCATACAATCTCGCCTACTTCTTCGCTAAGCGAATTGTACATCTCAAGGGTAACAAAAATAAATTGATACCCTATGGGATGTTCCTAACCCGTCTCTACCACCACTTCATGAACTCTCACCCTTACCTTCGTAGTCCTCAATATTCAGTCTTCAAACCCGTCATGAAACCCCTAAATGAGTCATATGTCTCATCCATTATCATTTCCGAATCTTCCACCCACTATGCACCCTTTGATGATCTGAATCATGAGAATGAGATGCATGCTCAAGACGAGAGTGTGATGAAAATGGGAGAAAGCTCAAGTCATAAGTAGTTAGGAGGGGATTAACATTAATATTAGGATTTATCTATGATAGATTATATTAGAGATTAATACTCTTTGTCATCTTGCATGCTTGATATTTAATCTATCCCCTTGCATGAATTATTTGGATGATAGCTTATTTTGTCACTTGTGATTGCATGCTTATGATTATCTTGGCAAATTACATGATAATCTTTATACGCTAGAAGTAGCGTGATATGAGACATATTAGGCAAATAAATCTTTAGTGATTTGAGGCACTGTCATTTCCACGAACTAGTTCCCCTAGAAAACATCCCTCTAGCTGCCCAGAACTAGCCTACACAGGAAAATCCGTGAAAACAGTGTCACGGTACCGTTAAATAGTCCACGGCACCGTTAAATTTAACGGTACCGTGTGATGTTTAGAGGAACCGTGTACCTGTTTGACGAATTTTCACTGTTCCTCCTAAATCCCTGCAACCCTAACCTCAAACCTACAAAATTTCCAACCTCACATACACCCTAAGATTCCCTTTCTACACCATAGGGCACTCCCATCCACTTTAATTCAAATTTCATCCATTTTGCCTATATAAGGCTTCAACTTTGCAAGCCTATCTTGCACTTCATCTTCAACCTCACATCACACATACACCATGTCCTCTACTTAAGGATCCACAACTCACATCTCAAAGAAACCTAGGATAACCATAAGACCACCCACCAAACCTCTCTTTGTGGATCTTACAAAAGATGTTGGGAATTAAATATTCAAGAAGTTTAATATCGGGTTCTAACCAAAGAAATACTCTAAGTGTGATTCTGCTGCTAGTGCATTTGGTTCCTGCTGTTAATGTTGTTCCTGCTGCTAGAACATTTGATCCTGCTGCTAGTGATAAATGATTCTGCTGCTAGGCTTAGCATTCTGCTGCTGTTGATCCTGCTATTATTATACTTGTTCCTGCTGCTAGCGATAACTCATTGCTGCTGCTAGTGAACATTCTGCTGCTGAGTGGATAAGATTGAAAAGATATTATTTATATTTTGGTCAACAATATACGGTAGATAATATCTTACCCCATGTGCTTAGTTAACAAGTTGTGTACACAGATACATGTTGTATCTTATGTACTGACTCACTCAAGAGATAAGTTAACTAAGTAAGTCGGCTAGACTTTATACAATATTGTAATAGATCTCTTGGACTATAAAAGAGATCTTAGACTTGTGTTTAAGTGTAGACATGCTTTAGTTAGAACATATAACTGTTAGATAAGAACAAACACAAATATATCACAAGTTAGAAAAACTTAAGATTCAAGGTTGTAACCCTAGTGATATTTCAAGATCACTCGTATTATTATCATTAATAATATTGAATCGTTTGGTGATAATCTTTATGTGTTCATTGCTAACTAACAAACATAACAATTCCATTTCCATAGCATACACAACCTTCTAAGTTTGGTTGAGTGAATTCCGCGCACTTAATCATATTAACACAACATATCATATACACAAAGTTGACAAGGTTTAACCACCTTATAGTGTATCCAGTGATCCTCACAAGTGGTATCAGAGCAAGGCTGATATTGTTGTTTTTAAAAGAAATAGAAATGGATGTACAAGATGTTCAAACCAATGTTGCTGCAAAGTTGCCCATAATCAAACCGAATGAGTTTGAGTTATGGAGGATGAGAGTTGAGCAATATTTTATGGTTCAAGATTATGCTCTTTGGGATATAATTCAGTATGGTGATTCCTTCACTCTAGGCTATTCAGATGTTCTTGTTGAAGGGAAAACAGTTAGAAAAATAAATACTGGACCAGTTTCAAATGAAGAAAATATACAAAAGAGAAATGATCATAAAGCAAGAAACTTTTTGCTTATGACCATTCCTGGTGAGCAGATGCTATCTTTTAGCAACTATCTTGATGCAAAAACTCTTTTTGAAGAGATTTGTGCATGGTTTGGTGGTAATGAAACTACCAAAAAGACACAGAAGACATTGCTAAAGCAACAATTTGAAAATTTTACTGCTTTTAGTAATGAGTCTCTTGATAAGCTGTTTTCAAGATTACACAAGCTTGTCAGTCAGTTAGCTGTGTTGGGTGTTGAGACAGAGAAGGAAGATATCAACATGAAGTTCTTGAAAAGTCTACCTGATGAATTCCATACTCATGTTATTGTCTGGATGAACAAACCAGAAATTGAAACAATGAAACTTAATGATTTGTTCAACAACTTTAAAATTGTTGAACAAAGTCTAAAAAGGGGTGAAAACTATGGTACTAGTTCTGAGAATGTGGCACTTTTGTCAACTCCCAGTGTTAGTCATTTAGAAGAGGTAGATGAAGTTGAAAGTGTTTCTAATGCTACTTATGGTGGTCCTTCTGCTAGTTTACAAAAGGATGTCGCTGGACTTGGAGATCCAACATTTTATGCCTTTATAACTAGTCAATCTAGTGGTTCTCCTCTAAATCATGAAGACCTTGAGCAGGTAGATGGTGATGATTTGGAAGAGATGGATATTAAGTGGCAAGTTGATTTACTTAGCATGAGGGCTAAGAAGTTTTGGCAAAAAACTGGAAAGCAAATTACCATAAATGGTAATGATACTGCTGGGTTCGATAAGAAGAAAGTGGAATGTTTTAACTGTCATAGGTTGGGACACTTTGCTAAAGAATGTAGAAGCCCAAGGAAGCAGGATAATAGGAACACATGGTATAAGCAAGAGAGGAAGAAGGAAGTACTGGTGGAAGAGCCAAAGGCTATGCTGGCTATTGATGGTATTGGATATGATTGGAGCTCTATGGCTGCTGAAGAGGAAGCACCACCAAATGCTGCTCTTATGGCCAATGAATTTTCTCTAATGGCCTCTTCTGATTCAGAGGTAGATGCCATTCCTACTTGTGCTAATTCATGTCCTAATCTTAAAAATTATGAAGACATTAAAAAGAGATTTGATGCTTTTAGAGAAGAGTTAATTGATGCCCTTCATAATTTAGCTAATCATAAGAGATGTGTAGGAGTTTTAGAAAAAAAAATCCAACATTTTCAAAAGAATGAATCTACGTTTATTGATGACTTAAATGCTTTAAAAAGAGGAATAGCATTTAGAGATGAATTACTTAATGGTCAAAGTAAACAGTTATCTGAAGCCAATAATAAAACTGAAAATGTTAAGATAACTATAGATGCTTTAGCTCATGCCTCAGAAGGAATGAATAAGATTTGGGAAGCTCAAGTAATTGATAAAGCTAATTCAGGTTTAGGTTACAAAACTGTTCCTCCACCATACAGAGGTGTTCATTCACCTCCAGGTGTTGACCTAGCACACACAGGTTTAGCTGAGTTTCAAGAACCAATCATGGAATATGGTTCTAAGGCTAGTAAGAGTCTTAAGGTAGAAAAGATAAGTAAAAGTTTAGATAAAACTTTACTTTATCAGGACAAGGTGTCCTTTGTTAAGAAAGGAGATGCTATAGTTGTTGAAGATTGTACAACTGATAGTGATGATGATGAAGAACATGTTATGTCTAAACCTGAAGTGGTTAAGAAAGTAGGAACAATTGTTCCTAAGATAGTCAAACACAATACTGATAGGCCTAAATCAAACATTAAGCATGTTAGGCAACCAGTTAGATATTGTGAGCAATATAGAACCACCAACAAGCCCAGAGGTAACCAAAGGAATTGGAACAACCTCAAGTCTAACCAATTAGGTGATGACTTTGCTTTTTATAATAAAGCTTGTTACACATGTGGTAGTTTTGACCATCTTGCAGCTTTCTGCAACCAATGGGTAACTGGGTATGAAAACAATAGAGTGAACCACAAAAGGCAAACACCTAAATTTCATTTTCACTCTAGTTCTAGTTCTAAGAGAACAAACCCCAGAGTAGTCAAAAACAAGTCTGGCTCAAACTCAGATCCTGCTGCTAGACATATGGTTCCTGCTGCTAAACAAGTTTATTCTGCTGCTCGACCATTTATGACTATTAACCCAAAATCAACAGCTAAGGGTGCAAAAACAACTTTCAAATATGCACCAACAACTGTTCTAAGGCCCATTCAAACAAAAGCAGTGGTCCAAAAACAAGTTTGGAAACCAAAGGGTAGAACTACAAAGTTAGCAGATTCTGTTGCTAAGTGTGTGGTTCATCTTGCTGCTAAGGGAAACAGGGCAAATGCTGTTAAGGCCTCAGCATGTTGGATTCTTAAATCCAATGTTGCATCAACTGTCCTTAAAAGATTGAATTATATTGATGCAAGAGGCAGATCCAAGTCAGTAATGGCTTGGATCCCCAAAAGAAACTAACACTCTTATTTGTGTGCAGGAACTTTCAATTGATAAACAAGAAGATCAAGGATTCTCAGATAGTGGATGTTCAAGGCACATGACAGGCAACATGTCTTATCTTTCAGACATTCAATCATTCAATGGAGGATATGTTACCTTTGGAGGGGGTGTTCGTGGCAAAAATTTCTGGTAAAGGTACAATCAAAACCGGAAATTTAGATTTTGAAGATGTGTTCTATGTAAAAGAGCTAAATTATAATCTTTTTAGTGTCTCACAAATGTGTGACAAAAAAAACAATGTTCTTTTCTGTGAGACTGAATGTCTTGTACTTTCTCCTGATTTTAAGATGCCTGATGAAAGTCAAGTACTTCTTAGAATTCCTAGAAAGGGCAATATGTATAGTGTAGACATGAAAAACATTGTTCCTAAAAAGAATTTAACTTGTCTTATTGCAAAGGCCACATTGGATGAATCAATGAAATGGCATAGAAGGCTTGGTCATATTAACTTCAAAACCATAAATAAAATTGTTAAGAATGGTTTGGTAAGAGGTTTACCTCACAAAAGATTTGAAAATGATCAAACATGCATTGCTTGTCTAAAAGGCAAACAACACAAAGCCACTTGTAAGCCCAAGATTTTTAACTCTATCAATCAATCATTGTTTATGCTGCATATGAACTTATTTGGACCTGTTTCAGTAATGAGCATAATGCATAAGAGATATTGTCTAGTTATTACTGATGACTATAGTAGATTTACATGGGTTTTCTTTTTAGCCACTAAGGATGAGACATCAAGCATCCTTAAGGATTTCATTACACAGATAGAAAACCAAGTAGACAAGAAAGTGAAAGTCATTAGATGTGATAATGGGACAGAGTTTAAGAATAGAGTTATGGATGACTTCTGCAAACAAAAAGGTATTAGGAGAGAATTTAGTGTTGCTAGAACTCCACAACAGAATGGAGTAGCTGAAAGAAAGAATAGAACACTAATTGAAGCTGCTAGAACAATGTTAGCTGATTCTAAGCTTCCAATAAATTTTTGGGCAGAGGCAGTCAACACTGCTTGCTATGTTCAAAATAGAGTTTTAGTTGTGCAGCCTCACAATAAGACATCATATGAACTTTTTAATTGTAGAACTCCTGCAATAGGATTTCTTAGACCTTTTGGATGTCATGTGACAATTCTCAATACCTTAGACCATTTAGGAAAATTCGATGGTAAAGCAGATGAAGGATTCTTTGTTGGTTATTCTCTTAATAGCAAAGCATTTAGAGTTTACAACACAAGAAAAGAAATAGTAGAGGAAAACCTACATGTGGAGTTTTTGGAAAACAAATCCAATGTAGAAGGTCAAGGACCAAAATGGCTATTTGATCTAGAGTATCTAACCAATTCAATGAATTATGTGCCTTTTGTTGAAGAAACTAATGATTTTGTAGGTTCTAATACAACAAATGAGGCAGTGTTAGAAAAAAATCAAAATGATGTGATAATGCCAATATGGTCAAGTACAATTGTGGAATCAACTTCAACAACTGATAAATCTTCTTCTAGCAAAGCTAAAGAAGGTGTTGAAGATGAAAGAAAAGAATATGGAACTCAGGAACAACAAAATGTTTCTGCTGGTAGCATTTCTGTTGCTGCTGGTAGTGTATCTGTTTCTGCTGGTGATTCTGCTGTTAAGCTTACTGATTCTGCTATTCGGCCAACTGATTCTGCTGCTGGCCCTTCAGAAATGAAAGATGCAGAATTCTCAGATAATGAGGTGGATTTCAACAATCTTCCAACAAATTATCAAGTTCCTTCCACTCCACAAACAAGAATTCACAAAGTCCACTCCCTGGAACATGTGATTGGAGATGTACAATCTGGTGTGAAGACAAGACATCAATTGATGACTTCAGACCAACAAGGGCTTCTTGATGCCCTTTATGCTTCAAAACACCATGAGCTTTCAAACTCTTGCTTGTTTGTATGTTTTCTCTCACAAGCTGAACCAAAGACCATTCTAAAAGCCCTAGATGATTCAAGCTGGTTAGAGGCTATGCAAGAAGAGCTTCTTCAGTTCAAGATTCAAAAGGTTTGGGTGCTAGTTGATTTACCTACAGGTGTGAAGGTAATTGGCACTAGATGGGTTTTTAAGAATAAAAGGGATGAAAGGGGAATAGTGATTAAGAATAAAGCTAGATTAGTAGCTCAAGGGTACACACAAGAAGAAGGAATAGACTATGATGAGGTTTATGCTCCTGTAGCAAGGATTTAGGCAATTAGGCTTTTCTTAGCTTATGCTTCATTTTTAGGCTTCACAATCTATCAAATGGATGTCAAGAGTGCATTTTTATATGCAACAATTGAAGAAGAGGTGTATGTTTCACAACCTCCAGGCTTCATTGACCCATTACATCCAAACAAAGTGTACAGAGTAGTGAAAGCTCTATATGGCCTTCATTAGGCACCAAGAGCTTGGTATGCAACACTAGCTTCCTACTTATTAGAAAATGGATTTCAAAGAGGAAAGATTGATCAGACACTTTTCATCAAACAGCACAAGAAGGATCTTCTGTTAGTGCAGGTGTATGTGGATGACATTATCTTTGGATCTACTAGGAAAGAAATGTGTTTAGAATTTGAGAAGCTTATGAAAGATAAGTTTCAGATGAGTTCCATGGGGGAACTTACATTCTTTTTGGGTTTGCAAGTTAAGCAATCATCTGAAGGCATATTTATTAGTCAAGACAAATATGTTGCAGAGATACTTAGAAAATTTCAATTTGCTGATTCAAAAATAGCAAGCACACCAATGGACTCAGAGAAGCACCTTCTGAAAGATGAAGATGGAGAGAGTGTAGATTTACACACTTACAGATCTATGATAGGCTCTTTGATGTACCTTACATCATCTAGACCTGATATCATGTTCCCTGTTTGTGTTTGTGCAAGATTCCAGGTTACTCCAAAGGTTTCTCATTTAACTGCAGCCAAGAGAATTTTTAGATATCTTAAAGGTCAACCAAGGTTGGGTATATGGTATTCTAGGGAATCTCCTTTTGACTTGGTAGCATATTCGGATAGTGATTATACTGGTGCTAGCTTGGACAGAAAGTCAACAACTGGAGGATGTCAATTCCTTGGGTGTAGACTTGTCTCATGGCAGTGTAAGAAGCAAACAAGTGTGGCAAATTCAACAACTGAAGCTGAATATATAGCTGCTGCAAGTTGCTCTAGTCAAGTTCTATGGCTTCAAAACCAACTTCTTGATTATGGGTACAATTTCTTAAACACTGTTATTCATATTGATAATAGTAGTACAATTTGTATTATTAAAAATCCAGTGCAACATTCTAAAACAAAACACATTGAAATTAGACATCACTAATGTGTTTTTGTAAATAAATTTTTGTTACTGCTGCTGGATTTATCTAATACTGCTGTTATTACAAAAAGTTTGTGCTGCTAGTACAAATTTAAAATGTGTTATTCATACAGTTGGTCTTATGATTATTCTAATGCAAGACAAGTACTTTGTACTTTGTTCTTTTGGTTTTAGACTAACAATTTCAGGTATGAATATGTGAACACAAAGGAAATTTCAAGTGAAATGGAAGCAACACAATCCTGATATTGGCTGCTGCCATAATAGGTTTATGATGGACTGAGTTTGGGAATTTAAAACTCCTTAAAACTTCTTTCTTGAAACCTGGTTATCATATTTCACATTGAATTGATGACTTAATTGATCAGATAGTAACTGATGCAACTCTCTTTCTATCATTTTATACTTTTAAGTATAATGTGCAAGTCTAAGGACATCTGATAGAAAGAACAGCTAGTGAAAGTGAATCTGACACTTGTGTTAGAGGCAACAACTACTATGAGCTGGAAACCCTGTCAGGAGAGCTCTTTGAATGAGTTTATCTTTTCACAGGCAGTTATTTATAACTGAAACACATTGGTTCTCACACAACCAGAGGTTGCTTTAAACCGAAATTTTGATTAAGTGTCTTTTATACACTTAATTCCTTCAAAATGGTTGAAAGTAGTATGATTTTTCAATTCTAAAATCATGAACATACTGCTAAGTCAAATAATTTCTTAAAAGGATTTTCAAGAGATTCAGAAAAACCATTCATTGATGGATCATGAATCAAATGTCCACTGATTCACCTCTCATAGGAGTTAACACACCTACAAGTGATGAGGGCAGTAACTTAAACTCTTAAGGAATTGATGGCTTCATGTACAATATTGCCTGACAACAAGTTCTAAATGCTGGATCAGATGATAAGGAAAGATATATTTTGGTACATAGTGAGATCTTCCAAACAAGGGGAGGAAACAAAAGTTATTTATATCTCAGGGGAGGTAACAATCTCAGGGGAGGAAATAATAGCCCAGAAAAGAAAGATAATCCAATAAAAGGAAGGAGAAGACAAGAGCATACAAGATGATGTGGAGGTTGAAAATGACAAGAATAGAGCTTATTCTGGAGTATTATATATATTCAGAAGGGATGAAGCATTCCAAAGGAGAAAGTTATATCTAGGTCAAACGGACAAAAGTTTCAATTTCACTTGCAAAGACATGCTGATAGATGATTTCACTTGTTGAAACAAGCATCCAAGATACACAGCATCATTGTCTCTTATAATTCCTCCATCCAAGGAAATTGCACCATCTTTTAGTCCAAGATTGGAGCAATGTGTTGATATTGTTAAAGTCAAAGAACAAAGCAAATGAATTACTGAGAAGATATTCAATCTTGAAGAACAGAAGTGTTTGAAAGATCTTCACAATCCATGATTTAATTCAGAAACATGTTGAAATGGATTCACATGTTTAGGGGAGGATTGTTGGGAATTAAATATTCAAGAAGTTTAATATCGGGTTCTAATCAAAGAAATACTCTAAGTGTGATTCTGCTGCTAGTGCATTTGGTTCCTGCTGTTAATGTTGTTCCTGCTGCTAGAACATTTGATCCTGCTGCTAGTGATAAATGATTCTGCTGCTAGGCTTAGCATTCTGCTGCTGTTGATCCTGCTATTATTATACTTGTTCCTGCTGCTAGCGATAACTCATTGCTGCTGCTAGTGAACATTCTGCTGCTGAGTGGATAAGATTGAAAAGATATTATTTGTATTTTGGTCAACAATATACGTTAGATTATATCTTACCCCATGTGCTTAGTTAACAAGTTGTGTACACAGATACATGTTGTATCTTATGTACTGACTCACTCAAGAGATAAGTTAACAAAGTAAGTCGGCTAGACTTTATACAATATTGTAATAGATCTCTTGGACTATAAAAGAGATCTTAGACTTGTGTTTAAGTGTAGACATGCTTAAGTAAGAACATATAACTGTTAGATAAGAACAAACACAAATATATCACAAGTTAGAAAAACTTAAGATTCAAGGTTGTAACCCTAGTGATATTTCAAGATCACTCGTATTATTATCATTAATAATATTGAATCGTTTGGTGATAATCTTTATGTGTTCATTGCTAACTAACAAACATAACAATTCCATTTCCATAGCATACACAACCTTCTAAGTTTGGTTGTGTGAATTCCGCGCACTTAATCATATTAACACAACATATCATATACACAAAGTTGACAAGGTTTAACACCTTATAGTGTATCCAGTGATCCTCACAAAAGATGATGAAGCCATGAAACCACCTTCCTAAGCCACTCCCAATTCACCATCACCACCTAATGCACCCTCCAAAACATCCTCTACTTACACAACATCTTCATCATCTCCATCTCTCAATACCATGCCATCATCCATGGACTACACCCTATCACCCATCACTCCATTGGATTATGCCATGCCAACCCCATCACTAACAAACTCACCACCACATCCTTCCCCAATCATGGGTCAACCTATTCAACCTCATCCCTATGATTTACATAGTGCTAATTGCCTATGTTGCCTCCACAACCGCAACCTCATCTTCTTCTTGAGAGATGAGATTCATTTCATGTTCTCCTATGTGGAGCATCTCTTTACACCACCTGTAACACCCCAACCCGACAAGGGTAAAGATGTCACGCAAATGGTTTCATATCAGATATAACAAAGCATACATTCAAAAGTAATACAAAGATTCTCAAAGGTTACAGAAGAAATACTAAAATTACAAGGTTACAAAAGCGAATACGAATTCTAACAATGTAGTAACTTCCAATCGTCTCTAGGCCAAAATAATTATCAAGTCTTCTAAGTCCAA
Source organism: Artemisia tridentata subsp. tridentata (assembly GCA_021014915.2). NCBI lineage: Eukaryota > Viridiplantae > Streptophyta > Magnoliopsida > Asterales > Asteraceae > Artemisia > Artemisia tridentata. Next base: position 266,794,218 of record CP139509.1, on the reverse strand, counting down.
AAGTCTCTTCACTCATACCCATCTTCCAACTAAAACCTGCCGCACACGAAAAGAAAACGTGCGGCTGAGCTTACAAAGCTCAGTGAACAGATACATAATACAAGCAAAGATAACGAAACAGAATATAGTGAGGTACTGGGAATGTCATAAGGTATAATCAAAGCAAAAGAGTAATAAAGGAAATATAGGATAGCCATCTACCACGAGCCCAGAACTCAAAGTCATAATCTCAACATCATAATCTCAAAGTCATAATCTCACAATCAGAGGGGATACCTCTCAGGCAACCAGATAATATGAGGGGTGTCCTCATGTATCATAATAGTGGAGTGATCAGCTCCCAGGGGCGTGAAAGGCATGTATTGCACACAGTACCAGTCACCTCAAAGTCATAACTCAAAGTCATAGTTAAATCCACTAAACATACAAATCTAGGATTGCAACCCATACGCCCCCAAACTCAAAGTCATCCCAAAATCATAGTAGCCATGGCAGATAATCATAAAAGGGACGGTGTGAGAAATCACTCTCTCACACGGGAGTCATGCCAGTGGTGCATCACGGACATGGCCAGGTTACCTTCCTGGCTAGGTAACATAAAATGGCTCGGGTATCAAACTAAGAGTCAGGTCTCAAAGTCATCACAAAAGATCATATATCCAAAGGTGCATCTCAAAGTCATATCACAAGGTCCATAGAATAGGGTTCATATCGAATAGTTCATAATAGAGTGGTTCACCAAGGTCTTCCAAAGTTCATATCATAGTTTTAAAAACAAAGGGAATCATAATTAAAGTTCAAAGTCTGTATCAAAGGGTCCATCTTCAAAGTCTTTATTCAACAGATTCATTTTAGAAAGCTTAATCAAGGTATTTAATTAAAATGGTCTTTAAATTGGTTTCATAAAGATAATCATTAAAATAGTCTTCGTAAAAGATAGTTCAAAACAAGTAGTTCAAAACCTTAGTTTAGTAGACCATTTCAAAATCTTAGTTTCTCACAAGGATAGTTCAGAACTTTAGAGCAACTTGGCAAAGGCATAGGTCAGATAAACGAAGCTCAGATCATAATCAAGAGGAATATCAAAGGTTCACTCAAAGGAAACATAGCAATGGCTTGGGAAATCTTAACTGAATCATAACTCAAAATCAATGTATAGAATATAAGAACCCTTACTGAAAAAGGCAGAGTATCTGTACCTTAACGAAATACGCAAGCAAAGAAATGAAAAGCAAATCAAGTAGGAGATCACTCCCTCTTCACCCGATCTACAAATAATCATACGTACTTATAAGTTCATATAATCATAGGGTTTCATTTTAGTTCTCATTCCATGTTAAGTAACTTTGATTATTAACATTCTCGTGTGCCAAATTAAAGTATTAGAGATGATCATATTCATAGTTTAAGGTTCATAATGTCTTTACAAAGTTTTAGTGTTCATATAGTAGTTTCCATAATTTAGGGTTCATTAGGTAATTATCATAAGTTTAGGGTATAATATGAAAATATCATCAAGTTACAGATTTTATAAGTTATGACCTTTGGTTTTAGCAAAATATCCATTTACACCCTTGATTTACCAAAATCACAAAATAAACCTTATAATACAAATTACACTTCAACCTTTATTATGCTCATCATTACACAACTAACCCTCATATTTACTAAATTACAGATTATACTCTCAAATATAAGTGTGGCACGAATCAAACCCTCAAGTTTCATAAAATTACACATTTAGTCCCTTTAATTTTTAAAATAACACGAAACACCTTTCAAAACCCTTTTTATACTTTTCATCAGGTTCTAACAGTTTTAAGCTTGAAATTGTTAGGTTTTCTATAAATAGAAAATTATATAAGAACTCAGAAATAAATTCCCCAAAAATTCCCAGAGATACTTTAATGTCTTAAGTATTTTATCTAATTTTTCCAGATTTTATTAAGTAACATAGCTATGGATTAAAATTCACTTAAACCAACTCGTCCAGATTTCTGATTAATTTTTCTATACGAAAAGTTATTAATTAGAAACCTTTTAATAAAAATTCAAAAAAATCTACAAAAATTCAAAGAAGTAATAGACATCCTAAATATTACCCAGTTCAAAGGAAACATCCTAATTCAATACGGTTTGGAAATTAAAATTCAAAAACCTGGACTGATTTTCCAGACTCACAAATCCGATCAGACACATAATTTTCTAAAAATCAAAAAGTAACCTTCTAAGCCTCTAAAAATTACAAACTAAATTTTCCCAGGTAGCCCTTTCAATGAACTTAGTTTTAGACTCTTAAAACACTCAAAAACTCGATTCCATCATTTAGTTACATTCGGTTAAAGTCGACCAAAAATCCAACTCAGAATCAGGCCTCACAGAAACATGTCCATCTTAGGGTTTTTACCATTCAAATCATTAGTTCTTGGCACCAATCGATTATGGGTGAGTCCATAACATATTTAGGTCATTCAAAACAGGTTTTAACATAATCACAACGAATTATTTCAACACAAAAATTCAGCCGACTCATTCATACGATTTTAGGGTTTTGTTAGTTTATGATTTTATGTGATTTCATGTGTACATATATTCGATTATAAAACAAAACAAGAACATGGCATGAACAAAAGATACGATACCCTCGTAGACCACGAAGAACACGGACACAACGAGAATCAAAACGCCACACGAAACTCTCTTTTCTCCTCTCTTCCTTGATTGACCGAACAGCAGCCACAATAGGGTAAAAAACATGGTTTTTGATTAGTTTTTTTTTGTATTCACAAATTCGTATGGATCAAGATTAGGATGCGTTACATGATTACCTTAATTATTTTGAGCAAGAACACGCCTTCTTTTGATAGTTGTTTGGGTCGATTAGCAGCACACAAAAGGGACAGCCGAAAGTTTTGATGGAGGGATTTTAGGGTTCTTTGATGGATCGGTATTTTGGAATAAGGATAAACCGAACTTAGGTTAAGTGTACTTAACATTACTTGTATAGTTTTTATATTTTCTCAAAATTTTAGGTTCGAGGGTATTTTTGTCATTCCGGATTATATTAGTTTCGGGGTTTTACACCACCACCCCCCCCCCCCAAATGATGTCACCAACTCCACCACCTCCTAGCCTACAAAACTAAACATGTTCATGTTTAGTTTTTCAACAATATACTTTTAGGACCCCTTTTGGAAATGAAGCTTGCCTCTAGTCATTAGGAATTTATGCTTCTTGTTGTCTCTTTTCATGTTTGTTATGTAGTCATACCTATGTATGACAATTTCCTTTATGAATGGATGTTCTCTTTATGTGGTTGTTTTATCTTTGGGGGCTTGGCTACTTAGTCAATTTTTTTTGGAGGCTAGCTATTTGTCATAAGTGCTACATGTTAGATTTTGTATATGTATTATCTAACCTTGTTTTGTAGCATGAAACATTGCTCGATTCCTTGGTGTCCTCCAAACGAGGGGGAGTATACATCAAGGGGGAGCCTTAGCAACCTTTTTGCTTCGACAAAAAGGGAGAGAAATAGGAGTAAACTCATTAAAAACTTGTTAAAACTAATTTTAACTTAAAATGAGTTTATGTTTTGTCATCATCAAAATGGGGGAGATTGTTGATGCAAATAATGTTCTAAAAACGTTATTTCTATCTTTTGATAACTTCACGTTTTGAGGATGACAAAATGTGAAAACACGTTACGTTAAAATTAACGTAAACAAATTTTTAATCGGAAGATCCCGTTTCTACACATATCACTCTAGAACAAAGTTACAACTTAACTAATGATCAAAGAAGTGAATTTGAGTTTTAGACATCACATTTTTATGTGACAAAACATTTCTTTCAAAAATATACTTTACAAATTATTTTTGAATAATTAAGAAATGTTTTAATGGAAAAATAAGTTTAAATTACATAACAGCTATTTTCCCCCCCAAAATCAGCTCCAAACTTCCCCAAATAAGTTTTCACCAGAAAAGACAAAAAGTGGAGCGTCTTTTTCTGACACGGCTCCACAGTTCCACTAAATTTAGTGGAGCCGTGGGTGATTTAGTGGAGTCGTCCCTCTATACCGGTCAGATTTTTTCTGCCTATAAATACCAGCCCTGTTCACAGTTCTTGGGCATCCTTTTTCACACAAAACTTTCTGAGTTTGATACTCTCCTCACATCTTTTCTTTTTGATCATTTAGTTAGGTTTTTTTTTGTTCAAGAGTGATCCAATCATCCATTCAAGAGATCCTCTTCATTCCTCTTTAATAGCAAGAGAAGAACACAAAGTATCCAAGTAGATACATTGTGGGAAACTAGAAGGGGGAGTTAAATAGTTTGCCGGTTTTAAGTTCTTTTTAAAATCTTGTTTTAAAAGTTAGCTATTGGAAACTTTGATTCGAACTCTATGTGTAATCAATCAACACCAATATGAACCACACACTAAACTAACTAATGCTAAATAATAAAAGTAAAGAGTAGAGTTGGAAAGATCAAACCAAGACAAAGGATTTATAGTGGTTCGGCTACGAAGCTCTTCTTCGCCCTACTCCATTCCCCGAGTACGACACTCGAGAGTTTCAAGCACTATGTCAACAACCTCCCTTCAGGCGGAGAAAACCGTACACGTCGCTTATCCTATTACCGACACTAAGCTAGATGTCGAGTGCTAATCTTAGCTAGCACCAATCTACCAAGGTCCACGTGACCAATCACTCAAGCCCAATGGCTACAAGAGATCACCAAGATCTCAACACGATCACAAAGATCAACTCTCACTTCACTCTACTCAATCTAACTACGCTAGATCCTTTGATCACTCACACACAAGCCCAATGGCTTTAAGAGATCTTCACTATCTCTTAAGATCACAATGATCTTCACTCACACTCTCACAAAAGAAAGATAATCTTGATGTATGCTAAGATACAACAAGGATGTAACAAGTGTTACAAAAACCTAACAACTACAACTCTTGTATCTTCTTGAATACTTTGAGTTCTTCTCTTGCTAATAAAGAGGAATGATAACACCTTGTATCAACTTGGATACTTGTGTTCTTCTCTTGCTAGTGAAGAGGAATGAAGAGGATCACTTGGAGGATGATTGGATCACTCTTGAACAAAAGAAAAAACTAATCTAAATGATCAAAGAAAGAAAGTGTGAAGATAGTATTCAACTCAGAAAGTTTTGTGTGTGTAAGGATGCCTAAAAACTGTGAATGGGGTTGGTTTTTATAGGCAAGAAAAATCTGAACGTTACAGAAAATTTTGTACGGACAGCTCCACTAAATGCACCACGGCTCCACTAAATTTAGTGGAACCGTGGAGCCGTCCCAGACAAAGACGCTCCAAATTTTGTCTTTTCTGGTGAAAACTTATTTGGGGAAGTTTGAAGCTGATTTGGGGGGGGGGGAATAGCTGTTGTGATTTTCAAACTTATTTTTCCATTAAAACATTTCTTAATAATTCAAAAATAATTTGTCATGTGTATTTTTGAAAAAATGTTTTGTCACATTAAAATGTGAAGTCTTAAAACACAAATTCACTTCTTTGATCATTTGTCAAGTTGTAAATTTGTTCTAGAGTGATTTGCGTAGAAACGGGATCTTCCGATTAAAAACTTGTTTACGTTAATTTTAACGTAACGTGATTTCACATTTTGTTATCCTCAAAACGTGAAGTAATCGAAAGATATAAATAACGTTTTTAGAACATTATTTGCATCAACAATCTCCCCCTTTTTGATGATGACAAAATATAAACTCATTTTAAGTTAGAATTAGTTTTAACAAGTTTTTAATGAGTTTACTCCCATTTTCCCCCCTTTTTGTCGAATCAAAAAGGTGACAAAGGCTCCCCCTTGATGTATACTCCCCCTCATTTGGAGAACACCAAGGAATCGAGCAATGGTGTATGCTACAAAACAAAGTTAGATAACACATGTACAATATCTAACAAGTAGCACATTTTGACAAATATCCAACAAAAAAAAATAGCTAAGAGTCTAAAAATAAAAGATAAAAAGAGATAACCCTCATAAAAGCCCATTCATTCATAAAAAGAAAAGAAATGTCATACATAGGTATGACTTCATGATAAACATAAAAGAGACAATGATAAGCATAAATCCCTAATGACTAGAGGCAAGCTTCATTTGCTGGAAGGGTCCTAAAGAGTTATTGTTGAGACACTAAACAAAGTTATGTTTAGTTGTTTGGGTTAGGAGGTGGTGGAGATTGTGGCATCATTTGGGGTGGTGGTGGTGTTAAGAGATGTTCTATAAAAGAGAACATGAAATGAATCTCGTCTCTTAAGAAGAAGATGAGATTACGGTTATGGGGACAACATAGGCAATTAGCACTATGCAAATCAAAGGGATGAGGTTGAATAGGTTGTGCCATGGTAGGAGAGGGTGATTGTGGTGAGTTTGTTGGAGATGGAGTTGGCATGGCATTGTCTAATGGAGTTATGGGGGATAGTGTGTACTCCATTGATGATGTGGTGTGGAAGGATGATGAAGATGTTGTGTAGGAAGAGGATGTTTTAGAGGGTGCATTAGGTGGTGATGGTGAGTATGGAGTGGCTTGGGAAAGTGGTGTCATTGCTTCATCATCTTTTGTAAGATCTACAAAGAGTGGTTTTGAAGGTGGTTTTACGGTGATTCTAGGTTTCTTGGAAATGTGAGAGGTGGATCCTTGGGTGGAAGCCATGGATGTGTGTAATGGGAGGTTGAAGATGAAGTGCAAGATTAGCTTGCAAGGTGAGGCTTTATATAGGCAAGATGGGTGAGATTTGAATTAAAGTTGATGGGAGTGTCCTATGGTGTAGCAAGGGAATCTTAGGGTGTGTGTGAGGTTGCAAAATTTGCAGGTTTGAGGTTAGGGTTGCAAGGTTTTTAGGAGGAACAGTAAAAATCCGTCAAACAGGGACACGGTTCCTCTAAATGACCCACGGTACCATTAAATTTAAAGGTACCGTCCCTATTTAGTGGTACCGTGACACTGTTGTCACGAAAATTTCTGTGTAGGCTAGTTCTGGGCAGCTAGGGGGATGTTTTCTAGGGGAACTAGTTCCTGGAAATGATAGTGCCTCAACTCACTAGGTATTTATTTACCTAAAATATCCCATATTAAGCTACAACTAGCATATAAAGATTATCATGTAGTTTCCTAAGATAATCATAAGCATGCAATTATAAGAGACAAAATAAGCTATCATCCAAATATCACATAGATTAATTATGCAAAGAGATAGTTAAGCATGCAAGAAAACAATTAGCATTGATTCATAGATAAATCCTATTAAGAGATGTAAATCTCTTCAAGACTGCTTATGACTTGAGCATTCCCCCATTCTTGGCACACTCTTGTCTTGAGCGTGTGTCTCATTGTCATGATTTGGATCATCAAAGGGTGCATAATGGGTGGAGGATTCGGAAATGAGGATTGATGAGACATGTGACTCGTTTATGGGTTTGACAAGTGAGTATTGAGGGCCGTTAAGGTAAGGGTGTAGGTTCATGAAATGGTGATAGAGACGGGTTAGGAACATCCCATAGGGTATCAATTTATTCTTGTTACCATTGAGATGAACAATTCGCTTAGCGAAGAAGTAAGCAAGATTGTATGGTTATTGGGTTAGGAGACAGTAAATCATATGAGCACAACACGCCGGGAGTTGCTCACGATTTCCTGTGAGACTTAGAACATTTTCTCGCAGGATGACTGCCCAAGAAAGTAGTTCATGACGAACCTCTTCCAAATGAATTTTCGTTGGATTAGGGTAAGAGGGGTACTTATAAGTATAGATGAGTTTGGTTAGTTCGGTTGGAGAGGGTATGTATGAACAGTATGGACTATTCTCCTCACGATAGTGAAAGAGAGACTCAAGATACCAATCTTCAGTATAGGCACAATGCCCATGATTGGGTATTCGGAGGATTTGAGCAAATTGCTCAAGAGTTAGGATGAATTTGAAATTTTGGACCCAAAACCAAAGTGACAAGGATTGATCCTCGTTACGTACGAGTTCAACTTGTCGAAAGAATTCTAACACAAAACGAGGACAAATGTGCTCGTTGATGTGGAGTAAACAATCGAATCCTATAGCTCTAAAGGAAGTGTTGATGTCCCGATGGTAAACTAGGGACGGATCAACGACATGGCCTTCATGAAACCGACGGGTTTCAAGATTGACATAGGCACGAATGTGGTTACCTGGTTTTGTGGGTTCACGAGGGATTTCGGGTGTGTAGGTATTGGTTAGGAGATGATAAAAATCATATTCATGAGACATTTTTGTTTCCTATATAAAAAGAAATTTTTAAGAAAAATTAGAGCAAAGAATAGTTGCTTTAAACACATGCCTAGTGTGTGCCTATATGCAAACTATGTGGAGGTGCGGTGATCTCGACTCGAAAGAAAAAATGTGATTACCCAAACACTCCTAATTTTACTTTTGCTCAAACAAATATGTCAAAAAATACATATTGATTATGTAACTCGATCAGTATTCGTGAGATCATGTATGCATGAAAATGCGTTTTTAGTTTGCATCAACAATGAGCGAAAAATATTTCGTGGTCCTAATTTCGTGAAATTTTGAAAATACTAGAATTGGGGTGTTTGGTGACTTCAATGCCTTTGACACCAAGGATTTTCAAAAGTCTTAGTGTTGATGACTTCAATTTGAAAGTTTATTTGAAAAGCCCCAATTCATTTTTCATCAATGAGCAAACTCTAGACTCAAAATTAAAGAAAATTAGAGTAAGATAACTTACACTTTATGTTGAAAGGGTAGAGGTGATTGATAATCGTGAAAATCAATGTCTTGAATATGATCTTGAAGAAGTGCAGTGGAGTTTTGGATTGTGAGGTTAGGTTACAACAGCAGTTGCAGAGGTTGATGATGTTTGAAATAAGTGATGTGGGAAAAGAGGACTGAAATACGTGATGTACCAGATGCACGGTTCCACGGTACCGTTAAATTTAACGGTGACGTGCCACATTTAGTGGAGCCATGATCTGCTGGGATTGTTTTCTGTCCCATTTTGATTTTTGACGAATAAGTCTCGCTGTTTTGGTGAGACCTATTGACACGAGGAAAGAATTTGTACCTAACAATTCTTTTGACTAAGGAAACCTAAACTAGAATAAACGAGACTCGCGAGATGACTTCAAGAGTCATGAGATTTATGGAATATGTTCCATCGTTCCTAGACCTAGATGGAGGCAGTTAAATGATTCTCGTTTGAGAGGTTTGGTTAAGATGTCTGCGATATTGTCCTGAGAAGGAACTTTCTCAACAGAAATATTTCCTTTCTGAACATTATCGCGAAGAAAGTGGTGGTGAATTTCAATGTGTTTAGTACGGGAGTGTTGAACGGGGTTTTTGCTCAAGTTAATAGCACCTTTATTATCACACATAATAGGGACGTCATCTAAATGGATGTCATAGTCTATAAGAGCTTGTTTCATCCATAGTGCTTGTTGACATGCCTTTCCAACGCTTACGTACTCGGCTTCGGTCGTGGAGATAGCAAGAGCCGTTTGTTTCTTGGAGAACCAAGAAGTTATGCAACAACCCATGAAGGTATAAACGCCACTCATACTTTTTCGATCCACATAATCTCCCGCATGATCAGAGTCGGCATAGACAACAGTTTCTACACCGGTCCCCTTGGGATAAAATTATCCCAAGTGTATAGTGCCTTTAATGTATCAGAAGATACGCTTAACCGCTTCAAGGTGAGAGGTTTTGGGATCCTCTTGGAAGCGAGCACAAAGGCAGACACTAAACATGATGTCGGGCCTACTTTCCGAGAGGTATAGTAAACTTCCTATCATACCTCTATACTTAGTGCTATCCACTGACTCACCTTCTTCATCTTTCTTGAGTTTTATTTTAGTGGACATGGGAGTTTTCATAGTCTTAGACTCTTCTAAACTAAACTTCTTAAGCATCTCTTTACTATACTTAGCTTGATTAAAGAAGATGCCATCTTCCATTAGTTTAATTTGTAGACCAAGAAAGAAATTTAATTCGCCCATCATGCTCATCTTAAACTCGTCATGCATGATCTTAGAGAAATCATCGCTCATCTCTGGACAAGTTGATCTGAATATAATGTCGTCGAGATATATTTGAACAATGATGAGATGTGAATCTCTTTTCTTTGTGAAGAGTGTGTTATCAACCTTTCCCATGGTGTATTCATGTTCAATCAAGAAAGCTTTCAGTCTATCATACCAAGCTTTAGGATCTTGCTTAAGATCATAGAGTGCTTTCTTGAGTTTATTAACATGATTCGGATATTCGAAATCAACGTATCTCGGACGTTTTGCAACATACACCTCCTCGTTGATATAACCATTAAGGAACGCACTCTTCACGTCCATTTGGTATAGTTTATAGTCTAAGGCACAAGCATAGGCAAGGAGTATTCTAATTGATTCTAATCTAGCTACGGGTGCACACGTTTCATCATAATCTATTCCCTCTTGTTGGTTATAGCCTTGTGCTACCAACCTTGCCTTATTCCTAACTACGACGCCATTTTCGTCGAGTTTATTCCTAAACACCCACTTAGTTCCTATGATTGTTTGATTTTTAGGAAGAGGTACTAAATCTCAAACTTGGTTTGCAGTGAATTGATTAAGTTCTTCTTGCATGGCAACTATCTAACTTTCATCCTTAATTGCTTCACCTACATTCTTAGGTTCTACGGTTGATATGAAACAAAAGAAATTACTTTTGTTTTGTGCTTGTGACCTAAGGGTTCTTTGGTTTAGGTTACCTATGACATTTTCAATAGGATGGTTTTTGGATTCCTTAATGTTGACAATTTCGTCAACTTCAACTATTTCATCCTCAATGTCATCTTCTAAGGTTTTCTTGCCATTAACCTTAATGGCTTCGTCCTCATCTAAGTCATCATCCACCAATGGTGATATCTTAGTTTGTGGAGGACTTCCATCGAATGTCACGTTGAGTGATTCTTCGACTTTCATGGTTTCTCTATTTAGGACAACATAGGCTTTACTATTTTGGGAGTAACCTAGGAATACACCTTCGTAAGAATTTAGGTCAAACTTGGTGAGATAATCTTTAGTGTTTAGTATGAAGCACTTGCTTCCAAACGCACTAAAGTAATCAAGATTAGGTTTTCTACCTTTCATGATTTCATATGGGGTTTTTCCTAAGATAGGTCTAATTAGAATCCTATTAAGAATGTAAGTTGAGGTGTCCACCACATTACACCAAAACTTTTGCGGAATTGATTGTTCATTCAACATCGTTCTACTCATTTCTTGTAGAGTACGATTTTTCTGCTCAACTACCCCATTTGATTGAGGAGTGCGTGGAGCTGAGAAATTGTGAGTAATACCATTAGCATCACAATATGCTCCAAATTGCACTTCATTATCAAATTCCCGACCATGATCCGCCCTAATAGAAACTATTGTACATCCTAGTTGATTTTGAACTTTCTTACTAAAGATTTCAAATTCCTCAAAAGCTTGTGTCTTATTCTTAAGAAACCTAGTCCAAGTATACCTAGAATAGTCATCAACTATTACAAAGGTGTAGTGATTTCCTCCATAGTCTGTACGACGGATGGACCGAATTAGTCCATGTGAAGAAGTTCTAGGCATCTAGAGGTTGAGACCATATTCTTAGCTTTGTGACTAGAATGAGCTTGTTTTCCAACTTTACAAGCGTCACAAAAATGTTTGTCAAACTTAATCTTAGGTAAGTTTCTAACTAGTTCCTTAGATGCCAATGATTGTATTAAACACATATTGGCATGACCTAGTCTCCTATGCCACAAAGTGGTATTATCATCTATGGTTGCTAGACAAATCTTATCTTGAGGCTTATTTCCTAACTTCATGACACATAAGCCATTTTTCCTAACTCCTTTGCCTATGGTTTTGCCATTCTTAATAATCTCACTACCCTCTTCGGTGAATATAACTCTACACTTATTATCTACCATTTGACTAATGCTAAGTAAGTTAAATCCTACATTATCTACGTGCTCAACATTTCTAATAGTGAGAGAGTCTTGAGTAATCATACCTTTGCCTATAATGTTGCCCTTAAGTTTGCTACCAAAAGTGACATTACCTCCGTTGTATGCCTTGTATGATGAGAATAGGCTTCGGTTTCCCGTCATGTGGTTAGTACATCCACTATCCTTGACCCATTCGTCAGGCTCCAAGTCAATTCCCAAGGATATCTATTGCATAAGACAAACATTCAAACATTTGGTCCCCAATATCTCATGGGTCCAAAGTGGTTAGCATTAAACATCCCATGCATTACTTGCATGTGGTTAGGATGTTGGAATGTAGGGCAAATTTCCCATGGCAAGTAACTTTTTAGTTGACGGTCATTCAAAGTTACGGGATAGTTACATGGAAAACTTTGTCTTCTAGAGTTATGTCTCGGTAGAGGAGTTCCTGACCGAGGTTTGGGAGTGTTTGTTTTTCTAGGTGGTGGAGTCTTAGACCTAGTGTTGGGTTTTACAAATCCAGGTCTGGGGTTTGACATAGGTTTGTAAAATCTTTTAACTTCCTCTATACTAGCAATAGAGACCTTTGTACCATTTACAACTACGTGAGTTGGTTTAGGACCTGATTTGTTCTTGAAATTTGACTTAGTTCTGTCTCCAGTGCCAGACGGTACTACGGTTCCGTTAAATTTAATGGTACCATTGGTACCTTTAGTGGTGCCGTCTGGGGATTTGACAGATTTCGTGGGTTTGATAGATTTTACTTGATTTGTTTTATTTGTCGAAGCATTTTCTGTTTCCTTTTTAAACCTAATGATCCTAATTGCATTTTCCTTGAGCTTTTCATTTTCTACTCGAAGATTTATACATGATTCACAATCTATGTCTACTTCTTTATTTCTTTCAATTCTTTTGACTTGTTCCTTTAGTTCTAAAATTTCTACTTCAAGTTCATGTAATTTTGATTTTAGTGATTTGTTTCTACTTAACATTTTTGAAACAATTTTGCATAGATTATTATGTTTGTCATTTAGTATGTTATCATCTATTGACGAGTTGTCATCTATAAAATCAGGGTAGTCGTAACGTACCTCATTAGAAGCATGAGCCATTAGACATGTTTCGTCCTTGGGCTTCTTTTCTTCATCGTCACCGCTATCACTCCAGGAGCCTCCTATGAAAGCTCGTTGGTTGTTGAATTTCGGTGGTTTGGAACACTCTCCTATGAGGTGATTATGATCTCCGCAACTAAAGCATTTCCTATCACTTGTCCCTTTCTTTTCAACATGGTTCTTTTGTGATGTCTTCTTCTCATCATGAGGTTGCCTAACGAACCTACCTCTTCTCCTAAAAAACTTTTTAAAGTCCCTAACCGCTAATGCATATTCCTCATCTTCACTATCGGAACTTGAACATTCCTCATCACTGGACTCCTTCTTGGCTTTCAATGCTAGAGATCTAACTCTCTCGCTTTTGCCTTTGACAATATCGGAGTCTTTCTTAATTATCATCTCGTGAACTTTCAAGTTTCCTATGAGTTCATCGAGTGACAACGTCGCCAAGTCCTTTGACTCTTCTAGGGCGGTAACCTTTGCTCTCCATTTAGGATGTAGAGCCCTAAGAAACTTCCTAACATAATTCTTGCTAGAGTAACCTTCATCAAGAGCTTTAAGACTAGTAATAATAGTATTGAATCTAGCAAAAGCATTATCTATTGACTCATCTTCCGTAATGGAAAATTGTTCATATTGTTGAACAAGAAGATCTATCTTGTTCTTTTTGACTTGGTTATTACCTTGGTGAGTGACTAAAAAAGTTTTCCAAATATCTTTTTCTGTATTACACATGAAAATTCTTTCAAATTCCTTTTTAGGCAAAACATTATAAATCATCATTTTAGCCTCATTATTTTTGGCTAATTTCCTTTTAAGTTCATCACTTTGTTTATCATAAGAAACTATTTCATCCTTTTTAGTTTCCGGATTCTTTTGAATAGGTTGAAAGTCACCCTCGGTAATAACATGCCAAAGATCAATGTCTTTTGATTTCACATACGTTTCGAATCTTGTTTTCCAATAAATAAAACAATCGGTTTCGAAAAGTGGTGGTCTTTGCATAGATTGCCCTTCTAGATATTTGTCTGAATCCATTGACTGATTCAAGTTTTAAAATACAATATACTTTAAAATCTTGACTGACGTGGCTCCTGAAACCAATTGTGGGAAACTAAAAGGGGGGGGGGGGTTGAATAGTTTGCCGGTTTTAAGTTCTTTTAAAAATCTTGTTTTAAAAGTTAGCTATTGGAAACTTTGATTCGAACTCTATGTGTAATCAATCAACACCAATATGAACCACACACTAAACTAACTAATGCTAAATAATAAAAGTAAAGAGTAGAGTTGGAAAGATCAAACCAAGACAAAGGATTTATAGTGGTTCGGCTACGAAGCTCTTCTTCGCCCTACTCCATTCCCCGAGTACCACACTCGAGAGTTTCAAGCACTATGTCAACAACCTCCCTTCAGGCGGAGAAAACCGTACACGTCGCTTATCCTATTACCGACACTAAGCTAGATGTCGAGTGCTAATCTTAGCTAGCACCAATCTACCAAGGTCCACGTGACCAATCACTCAAGCTCAATGGCTACAAGAGATTACCAAGATCTCAACACGATCACAAAGATCAACTCTCACTTCACTCTACTCAATCTAACTACTCTAGATCCTTTGATCACTCACACACAAGCCCAATGGCTTTAAGAGCTCTTCACTATCTTTTAAGATCACAATGATCTTCACTCACACTCTCACAAAAGACAGATAATCTTGATGTATGCTAAGATACAACAAGGATGTAACAAGTGTTACAAAAACCTAACAACTACAACTCTTGTATCTTCTTGAATACTTTGAGTTCTTCTCTTGCTAATGAAGAGGAATGATAACACCTTGTATCAACTTGGATACTTGTGTTCTTCTCTTGCTAGTGAAGAGGAATGAAGAGGATCACTTGGTGGATGATTGGATCACTCTTGAACAAAAGAAAAAACTAATCTAAATGATCAAAGAAAGAAAGTGTGAAGAGAGTATTCAACTCAGAAAGTTTTGTGTGTGTAAGGATGCCTAAAAACTGTGAATGGGGTTGGTTTTTATAGGCAAGAAAAATCTGAACGTTACAGAAAATTTTGTACGGACGGCTCCACTAAATGCACCACGGCTCCACTAAATTTAGTGGAACCGTGGAGCCGTCCCATACAAGGACGCTCCAAATTTTGTCTTTTCTGGTGAAAACTTATTTGGGGAAGTTTGTAGCTCATTTTTTTTGGGGGGGGGGGGGGAATAGCTGTTGTGATTTTCAAACTTATTTTTCCATTAAAACATTTCTTAATAATTCAAAAATAACTTGTCATGTGTATTTTTTTAAAAAATGTTTTGTCACATTAAAATGTGAAGTCTTAAAACACAAATTCACTTCTTTGATCATTTGTCAAGTTGTAAATTTGTTCTAGAGTGATTTGCATAGAAACGGGATCTTCCGATTAAAAACTTGTTTACGTTAATTTTAACGTAACATGATTTCATATTTCGTCATCCTCAAAACGTGAAGTAATCGAAAGATATACATAACGTTTTTAGAACATTATTTGCATCAACATACATAGTGTTATCATTCCTCTTCAATAGCAAGAGAAGAACTCAAGGTATCCAAGAAGATACAAGAGTTATAGGTGTAGTTAGGGAAGTAGTAACATTTGTTACACACTTGATTGTATCATAGCATACATCAAGATCATTTTTCTTTTGTGAGAGTGTGAGTGAAGATCATTGAGATCTTATAGAGATATTGATTATCTCTTGAAGCCATTGGGCTAGTGTGATTGATCAAGAAGATCAAACTTAGATAGGATAGGTTGAGTAAAGTGAGAGTTGATCATTGTGATCGTGTCAAGATCTTGGAGATCTCTTGAAGCCATTGGGCTTGTGTGATTAATCAAGTGGATCATAGGTAGATCGGGTAGATCGAGTCTTGTGTGAAGTAGTAAAGGATCAAGTGGATCGTGGTAGATTGGTGCTAGCTAAGATTAGCACTCGACATTTAGCTTAGTGTCGGAAATAGGATAAGCGACGTGTACGGTTTTCTTCGCCTAAAGGGAGGTTTTTGACATAGTGCTTGAAACTATCGAGTGTGGTACTCGGGGAGTGGAGTAGGGGGAAGAAGAGCTTCGTAGCCGAACCACTATAAATCCTTTTGTCCCGATTTGATCTTTCCATCTCTTCTCTTTACTTTTATTACTTATATTAGTTAGTTTAGTGTAGTGTTCATATTGGTGTTGATTGGTTACACATAAGAATCAAATCAAAGGTTTCCAATAGTAGAGTTTTTAAGAAGTTTTAAAAGAACTAAAAGAACTTAAAAACCGGTAAAACTATTCAACCCCCCCCCCCTTCTAGTTTTCCACAGACTAGAGGCAAGCTTCATTTCCAAAAGAGGTCCTAAGGTTTATTGTTGGAAAGTAAACAAGAACATGTTTAGTTATGTGGGCTAGGAGGTGGTGGAGATGGTGACATGATTGGGGGTGGTGGTGGTGTCAAGAGATGCTCCACATAGGAAAACATGAAATGAATCTCATCTCTCAAGGAGAAGATGAGTTTACTGTTGTGGAGGCAACATAGGCAATTAGCACTATGTAGATCAAAGGGATGAGGTTGGACTGGTTGTCCCATGATTGGGGAAGGACGTGGTGGTGAGTTAGTTGATGATGGGGTTGGCATGGCATAATCCAATGGAGTGACGGGTGAGAGAGTGTAGTTCATGGATGATGGTATGGTGTTGAGAGAGGGAGATGATGAAGATGTGTAAGTAGAGAATGTTTTGGAAGGTGAATTAGGTGGAGATGGTGAGTTAGGAGTGGCTTGGGAAGGTGGTGTGCTTACTTCATCATCTTTTGTTAGATCAACAAAGAGAGGTTTGGATGGTGGTCTTACGGTTATTCTAGGTTTCTTGGAAATGTGGTTTGTTGATCCTTGTGTGGAAGACATGGTGATTGAGTTGTGTGAGGTTGAAGATGAAGTGCAAGATAAGCTTGCAATGGTGAAGCCTTATATAGGCAAGAGTTGGGGAATTTGAATTAAAGGTGATGGGAGTGTCCTATGGTGTAGGATGGGAATCTTGGAGTGTATGTGAGTTTGCAAAATTTGCAGGTTTGAGGTTCAGGGATCTAGAGGAAGCAGTGAAAATTCGTCAAACAAGGGCACGGTACCACTAAATACCACACGGTATCGTTAAATTTAACGGTATTGTGGCCAACTTAACGGTAACGTGACATTGGAGTCACGAATTTTCTAGGGGGACTATTTACAGGAAATGTTGTTGCCTCAAATCACTAAAGATTTATTTTTCTAATGTGTCCCATATTAAGCTACTCCTAGCACATAAAGATTATCATGCAATTTGCTAAGATAATCCATAAGCATGCAAACACAAGGGACAAAATAAGCTATCATCCAAATATCACATAAAGTGTTCATGCAAGGTGATAGATTAAATGTCAAGCATACAAGATAGCAAATAGTATTAATCCCTAATATAATTATCATAAATAGATCCTAGTTAGGAGTATTAATCCCTTATGACTTGAGCATTCCCTCGTTTTCATCACACTCATATCTTGAGCATGCATTTCCTCCTCATGATTTTGATCATCAAAGGGTGCATAATTGGTGGAGGATTCAGAAATGAGGATGGATGAAACATACGACTCATTTAGGGGTTTCATGATGGGATCGAAGAGTGAGTATTGAGGACCACTAAGGTATGGGTGATAGTTTATGAGGTGGTGATAAAGACGAGTTAGGAACATCCCATAGGGTATTAATTTATTTTTGTTACCCTTGAGATGTACAATTCGCTTAGCGAAGAAGTAGACGAGATTGTACGGTTGTTGGGTTAAGAGACAGTAAATCATATGAGCACAACACGCCGGAAGTTGCTCACGATTTCCTGTTAGACTTAGAACATTTTCTCGCAAGATGACTACCCAAGAAAGTAGTTCATGACGAACCTCATCCAAACGAATTTTTGTTGGATTTGGGTAAGAGGAGTGATGAACTCAAATAAGTACATTTTATTACCATCATTTATCCTATTTATTTGACTTGTTTCATTATATTATATATGAGAATTGATACGTTAATGTTTACTTTTGTAATTCTCAGGTAAAAACAAGTATTATATGAAACTTGGCGATTTTGGACTAATTATGGAGCAAAACAAGCAAGAAGTTAAGAGTCTACTGAAATGTACAAGATCAAGATCATTCTGCTCCAGATATGCCGCAACATACTTATTACATACGGCGCATCACTATCAAGATTTCACAAGCTATAATCCAAGACGGAAAAGGACATGCGCCACATAGAGAAATGGAGTTACGCCGCATCTTCTGGCGGTGTACGAATATTACTGAATATATTAATCTTGGACCCCACGCGAAGTTAAGTCAATGCGCCGCATCTACTTATCCTATGCGCCGCATCTAACCCTCAGACAGAAACTATAAATACCCCAAGGCCAGACGAATTTCGGGACCTTACACACACTAAGCTTTCGAAGACCGAAGATACTAAGGCCGAATTCAGACGTATTAGCAGCACAAGACACACCCTAAACGAAGATACAAGAGTTGTAAGAAGGTCCTACATGTATTTAATTCATTAAGTAGTTTTGTTTTATTGTATTAGTACACTTTAATTCATCAGGATTGATGGGTCGATTCCATGTGACTACGGAAAACCATGGGCACCCCTTAAAATTGCCTTCCCATTAATTAAAGTTTATATGTTGATGTCTTTGGTGACTTTTATTAGTGCATTGATAACCTCTGTGTCTAGCTGAGCATTGCTTGGGTCGCCATGCCCCTTCCTCGCCTATTTATTCTATCGTTTCTAGGATAGTAGGATAGACATAAGTGATCATTAAGGGTTTACTCGCCGATAAGATTAGAGCCAACGAGAAAGGGTTAATTATATACACTTCATATAAAACTAGCAATAAAACAAGTGACAAGCTACTTAATTATCAGGACAGGTCTTCTTATTGTCTCAAGTATCTATCTGTGTACGTGTGTGCTAATCGCTGATTCGTGCTCATTAGTTTAGTTTAATATTTAATCATAACCAAACCGTGCCAGTCTCTCAGGCTGAACCCCCTTGCGTTAGATTAGGATTGTACAGCTAACTTAAGATATTAAAATACTGATTAGAATAACTAGATAATACGTTCCACTCTTAGTGATCGACACTCTACTTACCATTATATTCATACTGATCGGGTACACTGCTCGTTAAAGTGTGTGTTTTATTGATAATTCGGCTAAATATAAATTTAAAACTTGAGTAGGCATTAATACTGCTAAAACCACAACGACATCACGCGCGCACCAAGTCTTTGGGCCGCTGCCGTGGATATAAAAGAATTAGAGCAATACACACGCACACATCAAGGAGTATTTGTGAGGACGAATGAGTTGGGTGAGTTTGGTTGGAGAGGGTATGTAGGAGCAATACGGACTATCCTCTTCTCGATAGTTGAAGAGGGACTCAAGACACCAATCTTCAGTATAGGCACATTGCCCATGATTGGGAATTCGGAGAATTTGAGCAAATTGCTCAAGATTCAGAACGAATTTGAAGTTTCGGATCCAAAACCAAAGTGACAAAGATTGACCCTCGTTACGTACGAGTTCAACTTGTCGAAAGAATTCTAACACAAAACGAGGACAAATGTGCTTGTTGATGTGTAGTAAGCAATTGAATCCTATAGCTCTAAATGAAGTGTTGATATCCCTATGATAAACTAAGGATGGATCAACGACTCGACCTTCATGAAACCGACGGGTTTCAAGATTGACATAGGCACGAATGTGATTACCGGGTGTTGTAGGTTCACGAGAGATTTCAGGTGTATAGGTATCGGTTAGAAGATGATCAAAATCATACTCATGAGACATTTTTATTACCTATAAGAGAATATAAGGAAAAATCAACATTGAGAATAGTTGCTTTGAAAACACGTGCCTAGTGTGTGCCTATATGCAAACTATGTGGAGGTGCGGTAATCTCGACTCTAGAAAATAATGAGATTACCTAAACGCTCCTAAATTCACTTTTGCTCAAACAAATATGTCGATGAATACATATTAGTTATGTAATTCGAATAATATTAGTGAGATCATGTATGCATAGGAAAAACGATTTTAGTTTGTATAAACAATGCACGAAAAATGTTTCATGATCCTAATTTCGTGAAATTTTTTAAAAACAATGGAATTGGGATGTTTGGCGACTTTAAAATGTTGATGCCAAAGTGCAATGATTCCTTTCAAAACTAATTGCTCAAATGCCAAAATTTGGACTAAAATGTATGGGTTTATGCAAATCCTAAGTTAAGGGAATCATGAAGGTTATGCATTGGCTAATCCTAGTCCTAATTTCATAGAGACTCAATTAAAATTGAAAAACCCCAATTCAATTTTTATGCATGAACAAACCCTTGACTCAAAATTAAAGAAAAGTAGAGTCAAATGACTTACAATTTGTGTTGAAACAGTGAAAGTAGTTGATAATCTTGAAAATTAATCCCTTGAGTATGATCTTGGAAGGGTGTAATTGAATTTTGGGTTGGGAGGTTTGGTTTTGACAGCAATTGCAGAAGTTGGGAAGGTTTAATATGAATACTGTGAGAAAAGAGGACTGAAATACGGGATGTATCAGATACACGGTACCGCGGTACCATTAAATTTAATGGTGCCGTGCCACTTTTAATGGAGCCGTGATCTGCTGGGATGAAATTTCGTCCCATTTTGATTTTTGACGAATAAGTCTCGCTGTTTTACAGAGACTTTTTGACACGAGGAAAGAATTTATACCAAATAAATTCTTTTGATGAGGAGAACCTAGACTAGACGAAAGGAGATGACTTCAAAGAGTTATGAGACGAGACACACGAGATGACTTCAATATTTCCAGTGAAATATTTAAATAGTCATGAGATTTATGGAATATGTTCCATCATCCCAGACCTAGACGAAGATAGTTGAACGACTCTCGTTTAAGAGGTTTGGTTAGGATATCGGCGATATTTTCTTGAGAGGGAACTTTCTCAATAGAAATGTTTCCTTTCTGAACGTTATCGTAAAGGAAATGGTGACGGATTTCGATGTGTTTAGTACGAGAGTGTTGAACGGGGTTTTTGCTCAAGTCAATAGCACCTTTATTATCATACATAATGGGAACGTCGTCTAGATGGATGTCATAGTCATTAAGAGCTTGTTTCATCCATAGTGCTTGTTGACATGCCTTTCTGGCGCTTACATATCGGCTTCGGTCGTGGAGATAGCGAGAGCCGTTTGTTTCTTGGAGAACCAAGAAGTTAGA
The DNA here is from genome assembly GCA_021014915.2 of Artemisia tridentata subsp. tridentata. Lineage (NCBI taxonomy): Eukaryota > Viridiplantae > Streptophyta > Magnoliopsida > Asterales > Asteraceae > Artemisia > Artemisia tridentata. The sequence continues at coordinate 266,772,769 of CP139509.1, read as the reverse complement.
AAACAACCCATGAAGGTACAAACACCACTCGTACTTTTTTGATCCACATAATCTCCCGCATGATCAGAGTCGGCATAGACAACAGTTTCTACACCGGTCCCCTTGGGATAGAATAATCCCAAGTGTATAGTGCCTTTAATGTATCGGAAGATACGCTTAACCGCTTCAAGGTGAGAGGTTTTGGGATCCTCTTGGAAGCGAGCACAAAGGCAGACACTAAACATGACGTCGGGCCTACTTGCTGTGGGGTATAATAAACTTTCTATCATACCTCTATACTTAGTGCTATCCACGGACTCACCTTCTTCATCTTTCGTGAGTTTAATTTCCGTGGACATGGGAGTTTTCATGGGCTTAGACTCTTCTAAACTAAATTTCTTAAGCATCTCCTTACTATACTTAGATTGATTGAAGAAGATACCATCTTCCATTTGTTTTATTTGTAGACCAAGGAAGAAATTTAATTCGCCCATCATGCTCATCTCAAACTCGTCACGTATGATCTTAGAGAAATCATCGCACAGTTCTGGACAGGTTGAGCCAAATATGATGTTGTCGACATATATTTGAACGATGATGAGATGTGAATTACGTTTCTTTGTGAAAAGTGTGTTGTCAACCACTCCCATGGTATATTCATGTTCAATCAAGAATGCCTTTAGTCTATCGTACCAAGCTTTAGGAGCTTGTTTAAGACCATAGAGTGCTTTCTTGAGTTTATAAACATGATTCGGTTTCTCGAAATCAACGAATCTTGGAGGTTGCGCAACGTATACCTCCTCGTTGATATAACCATTTAGGAATGCACTTTTCACATCCATTTGGTATAATTTAAAGTCTAAGGCGCAAGCATAGGCAAGGAGTGTTCTAATAGACTCTAATCTAGCTACGGGTGCATAAGTTTCATCGTAATCTATTCCTTCTTGTTGGTTATAGCCTTGTGCTACTAACCTTGCCTTATTCCTAGTTACAACGCTATTTTCTTCGAGTTTATTCCTAAACACCCACTTAGTTCCTATGATGGTTTGATTCTTAGGTGGAGGTACTAAATCCCAAACTTGGTTTGCGGTGAATTGATTAAGCTCCTCTTGCATGGCCACTACCCAGCTTTCATCCTTAATCGCTTCACCGACATTCTTAGGTTCTACGGTTGATATAAAAAAAAATACTTTTGTTTTGAGCTTGTGACCTAAGGGTTCTTTGGTTTAGGTTTCCTATGACATTTTCAATATGATGGTTCTTGGATTCCTTAATGTTGACAACTTCGTTAACTTCAACTATTTCATCCTCATTGTCATCTTCTAAGGTTTTCTTGCCGTTAACCTTAATGGCTTCATCCTCATCTAAGTCATCATCCACCAAAGGTGATGTCTTAGTTGTTGGAGGACTTTCATCGAATGTCACGTTGAGTGACTCTTCGAATTTCATTGTTTTCTTGTTTAGGACAACATAGGTTTTACTATTTTGGAAGTAACCTAGGAAAACACCTTCGTAAGACTTTGGGTCAAACTTGGTGAGGTAGTCTTTAGTGTTTAGTATGAAGCACTTGCTTCCAAACACTCTAAAGTAATCAAGAGTAGTTTTTCTACCTTTCAAGATTTCGTATGGGGTTTTTCCGAAGATAGGTCTAATTAGAATCCTATTTAGTATGTAAGTTGAGGTGTCCACTGCATTACACCAAAACTTTTACGGAATTGATTGTTGATTCAACATTGTTCTACTCATCTCTTGTAGAGTATGATTTTTCCGCTCAACTACCCCATTTGATTGTGGATTGCGTGGAGCCGAGAAATTATGTGTAATACCATTAGCATCACAATATACTCCAAATTGCACTTCATTATCAAATTTCCGACCATGATCCATCCTAATTGAAACTATTGTACACCCTAGTTGATTTTGGACTTTCTTACCAAAGATTTCGAATAACTCGAAAGCTTGTGTCTTATTCCTCAGAAATATAGTCCAAGTATACCTAGAGTAGTCATCAACTATTACTAAGGTGTAGTAATTACCTCCGTAGCTCCGTACGGCGGATGGACCAAATAAGTCCACATGAAGGAGTTCTAGGCATCTAGAGGTCGAGACCATATTCTTAGCTTTGTGACTAGAATGAGCTTGTTTTCCAACTTTACAAGCGTCACAAAAGTGTTTATCAAACTTAATCTTAGGTAGATTTCTAACAAGTTCCTTAGACGCCAATGATTGTATCAATCGCATATTGGCGTGAGCTAATCTCCTATACCATAGAGTGGAATTATCATCTATGGTTGCTAAGCAAATCTTATCCAGAGGCTTATTTCCTATTTTCATAACAAATAAGTCATTCCTCCTAACTCCTTTGCCTATGGTTTTACCATTCTTAATGATCTCACTACCCTCTTCGGAGAATATAACTCTACACTTATTATCTACCATTTGACTAATGCTAAGCAAGTTAAATCCTAAGTTATCTACATGCTCAACATCTCTAATAGTGAGGGAGTTTTGAGTAATCGTACATTTGCCTATTATGTTGCCCTTAAATTTTGTTACCTAAAGTGACATTACCTCCGTTGTATGCCTTGTATGATGAGAATAGACTTCGGTTACCCGTCATATGATTAGTACATCCACTATCCTTGACCCATTCGTCAGGCTCCAAGTCAATTCCCAAGCATATCTATTGAATAAGACAAACATTCAAAAATTTGGTCCCCAATATCTCACGGGTCCAAAGTTGTTAGTATTAAACATCCCATGCATTAGTTGCATTTGGTTAGGATGTTGAAACGGAGGACAAATTTCCCATGGTAAGTAACTTTGTAGTTGATGGTTATTCCAAGTTACGGGATAGTTACTCGGATAACTTTGTCTTCTAAAGTTACCTCTCGGTAGAGGAGTTCTTGACCGAGGTTTAGGAGCACTTATTTTTCTAGGTGGAGGAGTCTTTGACCAAGTGTCGGGTTTTACAAAGCCAAGTCCGGGGGTTGACAACGGTTTGTAAAAGCTTTTGACTTCCTTTATGCTAGCAATAGGTACTTTGGTACCATTTACAACTATATGACTTGGTTTAGGACTTGAATTACTTTTCAAATTCGACTCAGTTCTGTCTTCAGCACCAGACGGTACCACGGTACCATTAAATTTAGTGGTGCCGTCTGTACCTTTAGTGGTGCCATCTACTGTTTTGACAGAACTTGTGGGTTTGACAAATTTTACTTGTTTCGTTTTACTTGTCGAAGCTTTATTTGGGTCAAATCCTAAGCCCGCTTCGGTATGTTGACCATTCCTAACGTTTTCAAGTATATCATTAAGTGTATTTGTTCCTTTATCAAACTTAATGATTCTCAAAGCATTTTCTTTGAGTTTCTCATTCTCTACTTGAAGACTTATGCATGCCCTACATCCTACGTCTACTTCTTTATTTTTCTCAAGTCAAAAGACTTGATCATTTAGTTCTAAAACTTGCATTTCGAGTTCATGCAATTTTAATTTTAGTGTTTTGTTTCTACCTAAAATTTTAGAACTTACTTTGCATAGTTTATTATATTCGTCATGTAATATATTGTCATCTATTGACAAATTATCATTACTATAATAAGAAGAGTCGGAATGTACCCCATTAGAAGCCTGAACCATTAGGCATGTTTCATCGTTGGGCTTCTTATCTTCTTCTTCACCGCTATCACTCCAAGAGCCTCCTATGAAAGCTCTTTGGTTGTTGGTTTTCGGTGGTTTGGGACATTCTCCTATTAGGTGATTAGGATCTCTGCATCTAAAGCATTTCCTATCACTCGTCCCTTTCTTCTCAACTCGGTTCTTGTGTGACGACTTCTTGTCATCACGAGGTTGCCTAACAAACCTACCTCTTCTCCTAAAGAACTTTTTAAAGTCTCTAACGGCTAACGCGTACTCTTCATCTTCACTATCGGAACTCGAACATTCCTCATCACTAGACTCCTTTTTGGCTTTCAATGCTAGAGATCTAACTCTCTCGCTTTTGCCTTTGACTATATCGGAGTCTTTCTTAATTATCATCTCATGAACCTTCAAGTTTCCTATTAGTTCATCGAGAGATAATGTCGCCAAGTCCTTTGACTCTTTAATGGCGGTGACCTTTGCTCTCCATTTAGGATGTAGAGCCCTAAGAAACTTCCTAACATAATTCTTGCTAGAGTAACCTTCATCAAGAGCTTTAAGACTAGTAATAATAGTATTAAATCTAGCAAAAGCATTATCAATAGATTCATCTTCCAAAATGGAAAATTGTTCATATTGTTGCACAAGAAGATCTATCTTTTTTTCTTTGACTTGATTATTACCTTGGTGAGTGACTAACAAAGTTTTCCAATTGTCTTTTTCCGTATTACACATGAAAATTCTTTCAAATTCCTTTTTAGGCAAAGCATTATAAATCATCATTTTAGCCTCATTATTTTTGGCTAATTTTCTTTTAAGTTCATCACTTTGTTTACTATAAGGAACTATTTCATCCCTTTTAGTTTTCGGATTCTTTTGAATCGGTTGAAAGTCACCCTCGGTAATAATATGCCAAAGATTAATGTCTTTTGATTTCACATACATTTCGAATCTTGTTTTCCAATAAATAAAACAATCGGTTTCGAAAAGTGGTGGTCTTTGCATAGGTTGCCCTTCTAAATATTTGTCGGAATCCATTGATCGATTCAAGTTTTAAAATACAATTTACTTTAAAATCTTGACTGACGTGACTGCTGATACCAATTGTGGAAAACTAGAAGGGGGGTTGAATAATTTACCGGTTTTTATATCTTCTTAAAAACTTTACTTATGAAAAACATTGATTCAAATCTTATGTGTAATCAATTAACACCAATATGAACAATTAAACTAAACTATCTAATGTAACTAAATAAAAGTAGAGGAAAGAGATGGAAAGATCAAACCGGGACAAGGAGATTTATAGTGGTTTGGTCACGAAGCTCTTCTTCGCCCTACTCCACTCCCCGAGTACCACACTCGAGAGTTTCAAACACTATGTCAACAAGACCTCCCTTCAGGCGGAGAAAACCGTAAACGTCGCTTATCCTATTTTCTGACACTAAGCTAAATGTCGAGTGCTAATCTTAGCTAGCACCAATCTACCATGATCTACTTGATCATTTCTACTTCACACAATTACACAAGACTCGATCTACCCGATCTACCTATGATCCACTTGATCAACACACTATCCCGCAAGCTTCAAGAGACCTTCAAGATCTCGACACGATCACAATGATCACTTCTCACTTGACTCAATCTATCATATCTACCTTTGATCAACTTGATCAACACACAAGCCCAATGGCTACAAGAGATATTCAATATCTCCATAAGATCACAATGATCTTCTTTCACAAACTCTCAAAAGAAAAATGATCTTGATGTATGCTATGATACAATCAAGTGTGTGACAAATGTTACAAGTGCTCTAACTACAACTACAACACTTTGTATCTTCTTGGATACCTTGTGTTCTTCTCTTGCACTTAAAGAGGAATGAAGAGGATCACTTGGATGGATGATTGGATCACTCTTAAACAAAAGAAAAACTAAACTAAATGATCAAGAAGAGAAAATGTGAGAAGGGTATTGAACTCAGAAAGTTCTGTGTGAAAAAGGATGCCCAAATATTGTGAATAGGGCTTGTATTTATAGGCAGAGAAAATCTGGCCGTTATGTAGACACGGTACCACTAAAGTTCACACGGCCCCACTAAATTTAGTGGTACCGTGGTACCGTGCCAGACAAAAACGCTCTTCTTTTTGTCTTTTCTGGTGAAAACTTGTTTGAGAAAGTTTGGAGCTGATTTTGGGAGGGGGGGGAATAGCTGTTATGATATTTGAACTTATTTTTCCAATAAAACATTTCTTAATTATTCAAAAATAATTTGTAAAGTATATTTTTGAAAAAAATGTTTTGTCACATTAAAAATGTGAAGTCTTAAAAACAAATTCACTTCTTTGATCATTTGTCAAGTTGTAAATTTGTTTGTGCATACCTAGAGTGATTTGCGTGAAAATGGGATCTTTCGACTAAAAACTTGTTTACGTTAATTTTAACGTAACGTGATTTCACATTTTGTCATCCTCAAAACGTGAAGTTATCGAAAGATATAAATAACGTTTTTAGAACATTATTTGCATCAACATAGAATGCTTATATAAAAACATAGATAAAACTCAAGAAAAGTGCATGAAAACTTCATTTTTAAAGAGATTTGGTGCAAGAATGATATAAGGGTTCTTGCACCTTTGTTTTTACCTTCAAATGAGCTTCAACACAATTTTATAGTGGTGTTGTGGTGGTGTTTGAGTCGTGGTAGCAGCAACAAGAACAAAGGAGAGAGTTTTGGTCTTTATTTGTAAGTGGTAAATGAATGAAAGAGTTGTTTTGGTGTTTATATAAAGACAAGAGTACATGATATTGTATTTGCTTGTATTGTTAGTGGTATTGTGGGTGGTTGGTCAGCCATGTACAAAAAAAAAATGAATTAGTTTATTTTTGCTGTATTGTGTATAAACTAGTTGTTTTTATGATATAACCAAAGCGCGAAGTCTTTAAAACGCGTAAAACGTAAAATCGGGTAACGTAAAAGTTTAAAACTTATAAAAATGTTATAAGTCGCCAAACTAAAGAGTTTTAGTATTTTAAATATGACACAAGCATATCAGGACATTTAAACGACGTTAAACAAAAAATGTAGGTCGTAGACTCGTTCGTTGACACAGGTTCCTAATAATTTAGACATAAACTATAAAAATGACATGACAAGTATAAAACTACCTTGTCAACATAAAAATCGTTCAAAAATGATTAAAATGATTATCGTTCACTAGCCAGAAATTTGACAGTTGTCACAATTTCTATAATATGCAAGGTTATAAATAGCGTGAGGCATGGCGGGACAGTCACGCCTCAAGCCTTACGAACCTTTGCGAAGCCTTGGCATTTCTTAAGGCGTGCTTAAAGTGGAAAAAAAATAATTATATATTTATGTATTTATAATTTTATATAATTTTTTTAGAGCAATTTCAAATACTAAAGCCCAAATCCCAAATAGCCAGGCCCAAATACGAGGTCCAAGTAGGAATCAAGTTTTGAAATTACGAGGCCCAATAAGGAAATAACCCAAATAGTACAAATCCAAGACCAAATCCGTAAATCTCCTAAATGCTTCTAAAAATGGTGCAACGCCTTACCAAAAGGCGCACCTTTTCGCCCATTTTCTCGCCTTATCCCACGCTATGCTTAGAGCCGCCGCCAAAGTCCATTTCGTGGCGGCGAGGAAGCGCGCCTATTAGAACACTGATAATATGTAACACTAACCAACTTTAAAATGACAAAAACTTAAATTACAACAATCTGTCCAAAAAGGCCTCACTGACGACGGTCCTTTATATAAGGACGGTCCCCAATATATACGGGACCGTCTGTGTATTTACAAATATTGTCTACTTTTGTTAAATTCTTTTTGGTGAGATCAAGAAGATCAGAATATCATATCAATAGATGTTAATAACATCTATGTGGTCTAGCGGTTAACTCTTATGGGGTTAAGCGTGCTCGTGTGAGAGCAGTACCGGCTTGGGTGACCTACCGGGAAGTCTTCACACGAGGGTCACATATCTCTGTTGTACAGGCAATGAAGAGGAAGAACCTGTAAGCCATTGCGCGGGTCTAATCCTAGCGCGGCGCAGGTTCCAATCCGAGCCGCACCCGATTTTCATCCGGCCGTTACTTGAGCAAGGAAACTCGTGTGGAGGCGGTACGGTTTCCGAGAGGAAGCCGCTAATAGTCCCCACTATGCCAGCGCGGACCCGGTTCAGACAACATAGTCTGGGTATATGGTGAATGAGGGCCTGCCGATGTAGCGGGTGTGACTCCAACCCAAAAAATTGAAAGTCACCTTCCAAACAAAATATCAATAGACGTTAATAAATGAAGAAAAAAAAAGATATGAGTGTGACATGTACCAAACAAAATCATTTAATGTTTGTGTGTAATACCAAGTTAATTGAACTTTACAAGTTATTGTGTGGCAGAGTTTATCGAAAAAGGAAATGCTTTGGTTTGTTTGAATCTGTGTGACGGTTAGCTTAATTTGTGGATTAGTCAACCAAAATGTTAGAAACGACGATTACCAAAAAAAAATATTTTTCTTAAAATTTAAATTTTACAGCAAAAAAACTAACCCGAAACATATAGCTACCAAGTCTAGTTCGATCTTATAAGGATTTGACTTGAATTGTAACCAAGTTACGTGTGTTAATACAAATAATGTCAAAAACGTCATTTGCATTATTCGGTCTATATACGTTTTGATAATCACAAAATGTAAAAATACGTTACGTAAAACTACACTTAATAAGTTTTTAATCGGGAAAATTCGTTTCGACTACGGCATCACTTCAGGTATGAACAAACACTATGCCAACTTAGTGAAGTGATCAAAGAAGTTATTTTTGTTAAAACCTCACATTTTTATGAGACAAAACATTTTTACAAAAGTATTTTTGCAATTATAAGGAAATGTTTTAATAAGAAAATAAATTTGAATTTCAAATTTTCCAACAACTAGTTTTCCCTCCCATTTCAGATAAAACTTTTGCTAGATAAATTTTCACCACTCTAGGATAAAAATAGGAGTGTCTCTTGGGATGGTCCCTTAAATAGGTGACGGTCCCTTATATATACGGGACCGTCCAATGTTTACAGGACCGTCCCCCGCTCCTCCTGGTGCCTATAAATACTGCACTATTCCTTCAGAAAAATCAACCCTCTTTGCACAAAAACATTATGTTATTTCTTCCTTCTTCTTTGATCACTATATCGTGTTGATATGTGTTTATAAGTGATCCCGTTATCCTCTACCTCCAAGTGCAAGAGAAGAACGCTCGTATTCGTCAAGAAACGAAGTGTTATAGATTAGTCATCACACACACACGTAACTTGTGTTACGATTCTCTTCTTCTTCCAAACTCTCTCATTTGTCTATATTGTATATTTGTGTATCCGACTTGTGTGTGAGTCGAGATTAGGTGTGTTAGTGTAGACTTGGACAAAGTGTAAGTCCGTTTTTAGGTGTGTGAGGAATAGGACTTGGTGTGAGTCCGTGTTTAGGTGTGTGAATACTAGGACTTGGTGTGAGTCCTTGTATTGGTGTGTGAAGACTTGGACGGTGTGTATGTCCGTGTGAAGACTTGGACGGTGTGTACGTCCGTGAGAAGACTTGGATGGTGTGTACGTCCGTATGAAGACTTGGAGTATGTGTAAATTCAAGTGGATAAGGTGTATGTCCGTGTAGTGCCGTGTGCCGATGTGTAGATTGGTTCTAGCCAGGATTAGGACTCGACATTCCGCTTAGTGTCGTAAATTGGTGTAAGTGTTGGTGTACGGTCTGCTCCGCCTGAAAGGAGTTTGTTGACATAATTGTGAACTCTCGTGTGTGATACTCGAGGAGTGGAGTAGGACGAAGAGTGAGCTTCGTGTCGAACCACTATAAATCTCCGTGTCTCGGTTTTGTTGTTCTCTTCCTTTATCTCTTGTTTATATCTTGTTTACTTTACGGATTATTATTATGTTCATATACATTCGATAGATATCACATAACTTCGAATCAAACAATTTTCAAAAAGAACAAAAAGGAACTAAAAATCTTAAAACATAAATATGAATGGTGAAACTATTCAACCCCCCCCCCCCCCCCCCCCGCCCTTCTAGTTTCTACAACATGTATTTATATAAGTTATAAAATATGTATATAAGGATAAAATATAGTTGCGAGAAGGCTATAACGAGAGACAGACGTGTCAGAAAACCAATTCGGATATGTGGCGGGACAGTCATTCTTATGGAGAAGTATTGAGAAATACAAAGAGACTTGCACATGTCATTCTTAGAACCGGATAAAGCATATGATAGCGTATCACGGGAGCTGATTTGGAGGACCCCAAACGAAAAAGGGACCCTATCAAGATGCATTAAGGTACCCAAGGCCGTTGGCCTAGTGGTATGTGACTGGCACATCAACCTAGAGGTTGTGGGTTCAAGTCTTGTTGGAGACATTATGAGGTATTATGTGTGAGATAGGTGGAATAAGAGTATAAAAAAGTTGTCGTTCTAAAAAAAAGGAAGAAAGAAAGATACATTAAGGTTATTCGGGATATGTATGAAGAGGCAAAGACATGTGTGCGGACACCAGTGGGAAATGCAAATTATTTTCCTGCCGAGGTAGGTCTACACAAGGGGTCATCTATTAGCCCCTATCTTTTTGCCTTGATTCTAGACGAGCTGTCACGAGGGATGCAGGAGAGCATCACATGGTGTCTAATATTCGCCGATCATATTTTGCTTGTTCCTGTAATGATGGAGGGGCTAAATAGAAAATTGGAACAATGGAGGGAGCCGCTAGAAGACAACGGCCTACGGGTCAGCATAAAGAAGACAAAATACCTATGGTGCGACTTTGACAGGAATATGAAAGACCGAAGCGAGGAAGAGGAAATCTGAATAGTAGATCAGGTCTTACAACTGAATGAGTCCTTTAGATGTTTGGGCTCAGCTTTACACTAATCTAGGAAAATATAGTATAACGTAACTCATCATATAAAATCAAGCTATTTGAAGTGAAGGGTAGCTACACGATTCCTGTGCTACAAAAAAGTACCACTAAAGCTGAAAGGAAAGTTTTATAAGGTGGCAATTATACTGACTATGTTGTACGGGTCAGAGTGTTGGACAATAACAAAAACTCATGCAAATAGAATGGAGGTGGCAGAAATGAGGATGATAAGATGAAGTTGTGGTAAAGTAAAACTATGTTAGGCATGATTTCAAATAGAGTTTTTAGATCGGAACTGAAAGTAAAGTCTATTATCGACAAGATGAGAGAAAGACAACTAAGATGGTTTAGACATGTCAAGAGAGGACCACAGTCAAAGCCTATTAGAATAGTGGAATCTCTTATTGTCGATTGATTGAGGAGAAGAGATAGACCAAAGCTGATTGGGGGATTGACTAAAGCTTGATCTAAAGGAGTTTCTCTTGTTCGAGTACATGACCTTTGATAAGAACATGTGAAAAATTAGAATTAGGGTAGATGACTTTTTAGGTCGTCTTTCTCGCCATAGGGTAGTTTCTTTTTTTTTAACGGAAAGATAAATTAAAAAACTAGCAAGATGCTAGAAACAATTACAAAGGAAAATTAATCCCGTCATTCCAACTACTATGGTTACCACCTCTAAATTTACACCATGAAAAAAATACAAACGAATATTATCAAAAACGTCACGTTGCCTCATAACTTGAGAACGAAAAGTCATGCAATTACGATAGCACCAAATCATCCACAAGGTAGCCGAAATAATACCATACATGCAATCCTTACGAGACTTTGAAGTATGCCAATTATCAAGCCAAGCGATCCACTAAGAATTCGAACCAAATCTCGGCATCGCAACATCACACCAAACACGAATTTTGGTCCATATATTTACGGCCACGTTACACGAATAAAAGAGATGATCATTGGATTCCATAGAACCGTCACATACCGGGCATAATATGGAGTTAATTTCCAAACCACGGGCCGACGGATTCACCCTATGAGGTAATCTATCCAAAAGAAGACGCCACATAAAAACGTTTACCTTTCTCGGCAAAGAAGTAGACCATCTTGAAGATGCAGGCACCGTAGGAAGCAATTGAGCATCAATATCCCTCCTTGTGACACCCATTGAAAACAACCCATTTATATCTAAACTCCAAATGCAACTACCCTACTAAGGTGCTGTTTCTTTTTTTTTTTCCTGTCCACACAAAGTGTCCTTCTGGATATAACATAGTTGTGCAGAACAAGTGATATAAGAGAACATGTTGTTTCTTTTTCTCTTATGGATGACCCTTTTAAAAGCAATAAATGACCGTTTTACCCTTTTGGTCTAAAACTAATGTTGAATAAAAAGGTAGTTCATCTATTAACCCAAAATCTACCATAGCATAACAGATTTTTTACAGGAAAATATATTAAGATGATAACAACTTTACAAAACATCATAACATAATAATCATAGATTTACCAAAAGCCTATTGTGAGATACAAAATACATGTTACACAAATACAACATTCATAACATCCCAGTAGACATGTTTAAAGCTTTTAAAGGTCCAAAAATTTCAAACAAAAAACCATGGTAGAAGATAGATATTCAAATTTCTACACACCTCTCCGGTTTTAATTTCATCCAACCTTCCCTATAGTGGTCATTTAGGTCATAAAAGATTGCAAGTGCGGTTTCATACGACGGGTCATTTTCATCCCACTCAATGCCATTCAACTTATTCTCACAATCTGTAACAGAAGGTGGTTCGGGTTTAGGAGGCGATTCTGATGTTGGTTGATTTATCTTATTAGCAATCACATTAAGAACACCCAATATTTGTTCTTCAACTCCATCTATCAATTGTTTACCTCTTTTCTTGGTTTTAACTAGAAGACAAGGAGCACGAGATGAACATGGAGAGTCAACATTCACAACCTCCGTTTCTTCATCATCTTGAACATATGGGCCTCAACAACCCGCCTAGGTTCTATTGAACTAGGTCCAACACTTTTAACACCAGTGGATAAAGTTCCATCGAAAAGTGGTGCACAAAGTTCCAGAAATGTTAAGGTCATAGTTTTCAGTGATTCAACATTTTTATTTTTCGGTAAAAAGAAGCTTTAATCATATAAATAGTTGAATAAACAGAGTAAATAAGGTTTTTAAAAAAATACATAAACTAACCAGAATTTCTAGCTTCCATTCTTCTTCCGACAAATTAAATGTGTTTGTGGAGTCGTCATAGATGTTGCCCGTCTTGTTTCTTAGTGACAACCATGCCGTGTACTTGGTTTTGAGATACTCATAGTGATTTTTCATCTGTTTCTGGTCAACCTCAAAGTTATGATTATCCTTAAGAACCTTTGCAACTCTCTTCCATGAAAGTACTTTCAAACCTGAACCTTCTCTCCCATCGAAAGCAAGCTCGTGAAGACACGCCTCAAGAAATGTTTTGACTACGCTAATGGGTTTCCAACTAACTCTGATTCTTTTTGTTTTGCATGAGTTAGCGTTATCTTCCATGTTTCTTTTTGATTTACCGTTTTCTTCCATACCTAAATGCAGAGTAATATGTCAAACCAAACAACCCATACAAGTTTTGAAACACATTCAAGTTGATACGTAATCAAAGGTAATCAAATCAATCCCATAAAAGTACACTAGATAAGAAAAAATTGAAAACATAAATATTTAAGTAAAGTGGTAAAAAATAAAAAAGGAATCAAAATAATATCTTAGATACAAGTGAAAATCAATATAGATAAGAAAAAGTGAGGAAAGAATATTTGTGGTGAAAAAGGCAAGGTTCTAAAAGGCGCGCCTTAGCACCGCTAAGGCGCGAGGCGTGGCCTCGGCGTTACGAAACAGACCAAGACGTCTTCTTAAGGCGTGACGCTTGATGAGGCGCGAAAAGGCGCGGTAAGGCGTGCCTTAGCGCGAGGCGTGGCGCTTTATTTGAAGCTTTTCAAGGATTTACTAGTATTTGAGCTAGAATTACCGAATTACTAATATAAGGGACTTAGGCTTGGGCATGGTAACTTTATAAATCAATTTCAAGTTTTAACTTATTTATACAGTTCTACAACTCATATAATGAGTGAAGAAGGTTTTGACGACTACTCCGATGAAAAAGGTTTTATTTAAAGAAATGGCAAAAAATGTAAGGATAGTTTAGTTTTTTGAGTTTATTTCTTATGTCTAACGCCTTTTGTAAACTTGATGTATTATATATATGTATGTATGAAATATGATATAAATATATAAATTTATAAAAAAAAATTATGCCGCCTTAAGTCACGCCTTAAAAATGTCGTGGCTTCGCTATGGCTCGTAAAGTTTGAGGCTTAGCTTCGCCGTCATGCCACACATTACGCTATTTATAACTTTGGAAAAAAGACTCCTTGTTATATAATATGTTTGGCTCCAAAAAGATGCGGGTATAATTGTCAAAGTGGTGTGAAATGTGTGATGGTGTTGTGTCTAGTTGGGGAGAGGGACCTTTTTTCCCTCTTCCACACCCAGATTCATTAGTGGACTAAGTTGAAAAGAAACATCGAGATATATGTGGCTTGGTTCTGTTGCTATATGGCCCATTCAGTGAAAAAGACACAGCACCAAGCCGCAGGGTAGTTTCTAATCTTGGCTTGCACAGTTGCACGTACCTATTGTTTATATGCTTTTATATATGCTTGTAGACTCATGTATTACTATATGCTTTAATGTCTGTATGCTTTTGTATTGGCATGTTCATATTATTTTCCTATATGTTGCCTCATTAGCGATTAGAATATAATCCTATACATTTGTATGCTAGTATGGTTTTTATGTGACTCCACGTTTTGGTTTATATAAATTTTTTGTGATTTTAGCCTTATATGTCTTTATACGTTTGAATTATAGTATGCCTTTATGTGTTTGTTTTATACATCCTTTTATACTTTCCACGTAAACCCATATAATCTTTATATGTTTGTATGCTCATATGTTACTGATGCGTGGTTTTGCGACCTTACAACAGATTTTACCTCTCGAGGGATCTCAAGAGGCTTGCAATCCTCACCAGGCAGTGTACCTGACCAATGTAGTATAGTGAAGTGGCAAGTACCGGGGGATTGATCGTTCTCTAGGGGAATAGTGTCGTTAGGATTGAAAAACTACTCTAATAGGTCTAAAGGTGAGGGAAGATTCTTTTCGTATTTTTATAATTTTTTATGAAAGCAAGTAAAATATCGGGTTTGAAGGAGTGGACGGAATTAGTTGCTAGTCAACTAACCCAAATAACTACAATTGCAAATAAAATAAAATAACTGAAAATGAAAAGGTTGTGGAACTTATATGGAGAGAAATGTGTTTACTTAGATTTCCTTACTCCCTAACTATCTTTTACCGATTGATTAGTGTGTATTAATTGCGTGAATGACGGGTGTATTCCTTAATACCAATCGTGGGGTGGCGTACGTACTTCCCCAACTCTACAAGCTCCTACTTCACTCCTATGTCGAGCCGGCTAAGAAGCTCCTAACATGGGATCACTAGAATTCGCTCATGCATTAAATACAACCATAAAAACCTTAGTACGCATTGGTTCATGTTTCTTAAGACGTTCAAGCAAGTTACCGTATAGGAGGTTAGCCAGTTTTTTTAAGCCTAACATCGATAAACAATCATCCAATACAATTAATAACACACCAACAATCAATAATCAATAGTTAGGTTTCATTAGATCTAAGCAAACACAAGATAAATCTAGCCTAGCATGTTAAATAAAAGACAAGAACAAGATATAATCAAACAACACATAGACATATTGAATGATTAATTGATTACTTATCTTCAATTGAACATGGGAGATCCAAGGGTATAAAACCCTTAAAAATGGCAGAAAAATCGTCTAGGGTTTCTCCTCACAAAGTTGCACACTAATGACTAAAAATTATGAAAGTATATATATGAAAAAAGATCTGACGGCGTCATGTTATAGAGCTTGACGCCGTCAACTCGCCGCGGTTAGGGTTCCTTGATGGCCTTCTTGATGCCGTCCCCTTTTAATCTTTCAAAATCCTCTCTGGCTTATCAAGGCTTGACGACCTTCTTGACGCCGTCCCCCTTTAATCTTCCAAAATCCTCTCTGGCTTATCAAGGGTTGACGGCGTCACACTAGGGCTTGACGCCGTCAAAGGTACTTTTCCAGCAGATTTAGAGACTTTGTCGTTTTCTTCACTTTTATGCTCCAAAAACGTTCAAAATGCTTCCTTTTCCAGATTTCTTCTCCAAAGTACCTAAAATGACAAAAGGAACGATTTAGAGCAATATTTGATCAAATAAATACGATTTAGGGCTTAAATGACCCCCTAAAAGCGGTACACTTTTCGCTTCATCAAATACCCTTACACTTGAGATTTGCTTGTCCTCAAGCAAATGCGCTTTTATTCTAATCAAAACACAAGTTAGGGGTCATTTAACGCTAATATAAAAGTAATTACAACAAATAGTCGTTCCACTTTAATCATAATAAGCACGGAGATTACAAACTAGCACCTCACAAGTAGTGTTTAGATACTCACATCTCTCAGGTGTCATAAAAGTATATCTCATAAATGAAAATGAATAATATCTCTCACTACCTGTCATAGCAAATAGATTACCATAGGCTTGGGAAAGGATCAAAAACCTCCTCCACTAGGCGTAAGCACCTAAGATAAACTATCAAAGAGGGCTTTTAAACGGGTTATAACGTTAGGTGTAGGGATATGATAAACACGGTTTTGTTGGATAAAGGATATTTTACTGGTGGCGAGTTAAAGATCTTGAATAATTACATGTACAATATGGCGTTGCTAAGCCAAGACTAGACTCGACTTAAGCTAACGAAAGAAATAACAAAAAGATAAAATAAACATAAAATGAAACGGGATGGTAGTCCGTATGTTTTTTTTTTTTTTTTTTTTTTTTTTTTTTTTTTTTTTTTGACATACACTCTTGCCCTACCATCCAAAATAATACATCATAGGGGCGTTGCATTCCCCTTACACTTGAACTTTTACATAACTTTACAAATAACTATTCTAATGACTCGAATTAAGATAATCGAAACACTTGGAGTACTTTTAAAATATTTAGCACATATGGGGGTAATAATGTTGTTCTTCCCCATTACTCCATTACACTAGTACTTTACCCATGAGTCCCAATCGTCCCAAAACAATATGTACAAGGATATGACTCGACTTAGCAACCATGTAATCAATTAGATAATTAACTAAGGGTTTAAACAAATGTTGTCATAATAATGCACTAAAGATGAGTGCATACAAGGTAGGCTAAGGCGATTTGGGTGTACATTTAAGTGGGGTGTAAGCAAATTCTTCCTTTAAGTAAAATGCTTAAAGGTCGAAACGAAAAGATAGGCTCTGAGGGGTGTACTAGGGGTATCGTGTACTAAAAATGAGTACAACGCAAAGGGTGTGGGAGAATTACTTGACCAATATAGCCAACGTAATTATAACAAAAACACATGTGTAAAACAATGGGTTAATCCTAATGCCTCTTATCATGTAGTAAATCTAACTACACGAATGTAGTCTCACTTGTGGCCTCGGAATGGTCCTAACGCAAGTTCTAGAATCTAAGTGCTACCGGTACACACATCATAGCATAAATGCTTTTCCTACCAATTCTAGGGGCGAACCTCACATATTTGGGGGTGGAAAATTTTTTTAGTGGTACGGTTTTGTGCTAGTCATATAACTCCTATCCGTGAGACGCTCATTAAGACCA
The DNA here is from genome assembly GCA_021014915.2 of Artemisia tridentata subsp. tridentata. NCBI lineage: Eukaryota > Viridiplantae > Streptophyta > Magnoliopsida > Asterales > Asteraceae > Artemisia > Artemisia tridentata. Next base: position 266,755,385 of record CP139509.1, on the reverse strand, counting down.
AAGTTTCACTCCTATATGTTGTAAAAAACTTTAAATTTGGCACTAAAATTGCCTTAACAGGTATTTATCTCAGTTTTATTACACATCTACCATCAAACAAACAGAAAATCAAGCGTAATAGCATTCTCTAAAGTATTGTACTTTACCCCCCCCCCCCTTACACTTAAGATGAAAATTGTCCCCAATGTTCAAATAACAAGATGTAAAAGTAAATAAGGTAAAAGAATGAAATCAAATACTCCCCTGATTCGCTCGGTGGATAAAGGGGTAACATGGTTAGATCTTCTTCCAAGAGAATGTAGAAGCTCCAAGACTAAAGCATCGCCAAAAGCTTGATTCCACATACATCTCCTTGTCCAAAATAACCTGTTAAACCTGAGAAAACAAACAAGAAAACTTGCATAACATCGGCAGGATAAATCTGTATAAGGATATAATGCTTGTGGAATGATTATTTTGCAGATTCCTGGAGTTTATAAGTTAGAGATTTAATAAAGCATTTTATGATTCCGGAAGTAAAACAAAACTTTCAAAAATTTCAGAAAATTAAAACCTGACGCCGTCAGAAATGATCTGACAGAATTCTCATGTTAAGTTTCCAGAAAATTTCTGGAAAAACCTATACCTTACTTCCTGGAATTCCTGCAAAATATCATTATGACTCGATACAAGCATTTGACTCTAACAATTACTAATATGTATATTAATTTAATATTGTTATGATTCATGTTCATTTGTTCTAATAAACCGATTTGGATTTCCCTTACACTTAACTTTTGCAAAATACCTTTATATGTAGTTAAGACGAAGTTAAAAACAAGATAAAGCATTTTCACAATTTAGTTTCGAACATGAATCAATAATAATAAAAATTAAACAATACATACGGAAGCAAATAAAATCAAACAAACAAATAAATAAACACACAAAGCAAATAAAGCTTGGGTTGCCTCCCAAGAAGCGCTTTTCTTTATTAATGAGTCTTGTAGCTAGACTCAAAGTCAGGCTCATCTAGTGTCGCTTATGCTCACGTATCCGAGTGTGAGCCATCTAATTGTTGCCTCATCTTTCTTGTATTCATCATTCAGCTCCAGACATCCATGATAATATCTCTTATTTTTCTCATGTGGATATTTGAGCCCTTTTTCTTATCATTCTCACTTAACAAGTCAATAGGCACAAGTCTATTGCAAGATTCAATGGAGAAGTTCTTAAACCTAGGATGTGATCGGGGCATTTGGTAAACAAAATCTTCATCCCCATCCGAGAATGTAATTAACCCGTCCACAAGTTTTTCGTCAAGGTTGGTCAACCTTTTGAAGGGTTCTCCAAAAATGACTTGGGTTAACTTGTTATCAATAAATTCTCCTAAGTTCTCCATAACCATAAAATCCACTAAATACACAAAACTTCCTACGAATACGTGTAGTGGCTTAATCCTAGCAACAATGTTATCTCCTTGATATTCTAGCTCATCTACCATGATTTTATTATAATTAGCGCGAGAGATAATGTTCATAGGCAAAGATGAGTTAAGATAAGCATGAAAACTATGATAACCAATCTTACATGGAAATTGCATGTTAAAGAGGCTATCCTTTTCGATCTTAGTCCTAGGGTCAACATACTTAAAGGGATCAATTTCCTCTTTTCTCCATTCCTCGTTAACTACTTCTCCATTACCAGCATCCTCATCGGAGTCTGAGTCGTAAAATGGACTAACTGCATAGTCATTCTCATGGTCAGACTCCTCCATCTCAAATTGTTACCAAAGTGGTGGTCGGGTGAAAGGTTGTTGTTTTCTACGATGGGGGCGGGAAATGGTAGTTGGAAATTTGCACGGCGGAAAATACGAATAACAGGGATCAAGCGATCACTATTACTCATGAGGTAGGTGGAAGGTGTCACAAACAAAAGTACAAAGAATTAAGATAGACTAAAGAAAACCTAGAAAAATAAAATAAAAATCTCACAAGAAAGGAATCTAGTGAGTAGACCTAATAAAATAAAAATTCAACCTAAACAATAACTATTCCCCGGCAGCGGCGCCAAAAACTTGATGCGTGGTTTTGCGACCTTACAACAGGTTTTACCTCTCGAGGGATCTCAAGAGGCTTGCAATCCCCACCAGGCAGTGTACCTGACCGATGTAGTATAGTGAAGTGGCAAGTACCGGGGGATTGATCGTTCTCTAGGGGAATAGTGTCGTTAGGAATGAAAAACTACTCTAATAGGTCTAAGGGTGAGGGAAGATTCTTTTTGTATTTTTATAATCTTTTATGAAAGCAAGTAAAATCTCGGGTTTGAAGGAGTGGGCGGAATTAGTTGCTAGTCAACTAACCCAAATAACTACAATTGCAAATAAAATAAAATAACTGAAAATGAAAAGGTTGTGGAACTTATATGGAGAGAAATGTGTTTACTTAGATTTCCTTACTCCCTAACTATCTTTTACCTGTTGATTAGTGTGTATTAATTGCGTGGATGTCGGGTGTATTCCTTAATACCAATCGTGGGGTGGCGTACGTACTTCCCCAACTCTACAAGCTCCTACTTCACTCCTATGTCGAGCCGGCTAAGAAGCTCCTAACATGGGATCACTAGAATTCGCTCATGCATTAAATACAACCATAAAAACCTTAGTACGCATTGGTTCATGTTTCTTAAGATGTTCAAGCAAGTTACCGTATAGGAGGTTAGCCAGTTTTCTTAAGCCTAACATCGATAAACAATCATCCAATACAATTAATAACACACCAACAACCAATAATCAATAGTTAGGTTTCATTAGATCTAAGCAAACACAAGATAAATCTAGCCTAGCATGTTAAATAAAAGACAAGAACAAGATATAATCAAACAACACATAGACATATTGAATGATTAATTGATTACTTATCTTCAATTAAACATGGGAGATCCAAGGGTATAAAACCCTTAAAAATGGCAGAAAAATCATCTAGGGTTTCTCCTCACAAAGTTGCACACAAATGACTAAAAATTATGAAAGTATATATAGGAAAACAGATCTGACGGCGTCACGTTATAGAGCTTGACGCCGTCAACTCGCCACGGTTAGGGTTCCTTGATGGCCTTCTTGACGCCGTCCCCCTTTAATCTTCCAAAATCCTCTCTGGCTTATCAAGGCTTGACGGCCTTCTTGACGCCGTCCCCCTTTAATCTTCCAAAATCCTCTCTGGCTTATCAAGGGTTGACGGCGTCACACTAGGGCTTGACGCCGTCAAAGGTACTTTTCCAGCGGATTTAGAGACTTTGCCATTTTCTTCAGTTTTATGCTCCAAAAATGTCCAAAATGCTTCCTTTTCCAGATTTCTTCTCCAAAGTACCTAAAATGACAAAAGGAACGATTTAGGGCAATATTTGATCAAATAAATACGATTTAGGGCTTAAATGACCCCCTAAAAGCGGTACATTTTTCGCTTCATCAGTTACATGTTTTTATCTTTGCAGGATCATATTATTTCTGGTGGTTTTTTCTAAGGTGGTATTTTTAATATATTCTCGGGTATAGGTCAAACTGCCTACATCATACTTCTCTCATACCCCACTCTTAATGAAACGAGCTGAGTAGCCCGCGCGTTGCGGCGGCGTAAATTGACATTAGTTTTTTGCAGCTATGTCGTCCAAAATAATTTAGCAATATAGAGTTTTCATTAAAAAAAAATGATACCATATGCATATATAATAGTAGCCAAAATACATTAGGAAAATTATCAATATTCAAACATCTGTGACCCCACATCCTTCAATTTAACAGTTTGTACTCTATTTGCAGGAGGTCTTCTTTGGAAGTAGTGGTCAGTTCTATATCTCAATGATCTTTAGTGTCACACCATGCAGCTAACGAACCACAACTTCATTTTTTGGAAAACAAAATCATCACCAGATCCTATTCCTATGGCATCACAGGATTCACGACCTATGTAATCCACAATGTGCACAAATTAATGAAAGATGAACCACACACTTAAATCAGTTGTTTGGATATGCGATGTATAAGTTGACACACTGCAATGACCTGTAATCCTACAATGGTAAATAAATATTAAGTGCCCCTTTTATTTTCACAAAATGAAGCACTGTAGTGAAAGGGATGTTAGGCTGAAGGGAGTGAAGCGACTTCTCCGGCGATTAGGCCTTGGAACGCCCCAGGATCGCCCTCAACACCGCCCCCCAGGCGATTTGCAAGCTTGGCGACCCATATGTATCGCCTGGAAAGTTTGAATGTTTAGCTTCTTTTCATGGTTTACTAGTCGTTTCAAACGGCATTGTGTATTTTTTTTTTCTTCCATTTCCTCAACTATATATATATATATATATATATATATATATATATATATATATATATATATATATATATATATATATATATATATATATATATATATATATATATATATATCTCACATATATCCTCACATATATCCTCACATATATATCTCACATATATACATTCACTTCATCAAAAATATGTATCCAAATCCTAATCAAAATAACATTCGCAGCCCGTATGGGTATCGTTTGGCATGTCCAAACGTCCCAAATCAACCGGATATGAATGATCCAAATTTACTTAATAACCCGGCATTGTTTCAATATATCCAACAAATGAACGTCACAAATCAACCAATGCCGGGTTTCATACCTTGGAATGCGTCACAAGAGGGACACGGTTTCGCCGGGGTTACTCCTCAAAACACACCGGATGGACATTTTGGTATAACATTTTTACTCTTTATTTACTTATATATATATATTTTTTTATACATATATATATATATATATATATATATATATATATATATATTATATATATATATATATATATATATATATATATATATATATATATATATATATATATATATATATATATAGGGTAAAGTTAAAATAAAAAGACAAATATCCGTACACTACGTAAAAAGATTTTTTTTTTCAAAAAAGTTAGCGAAAAAATCCATAAAAATTCCACAAGATCGGGAATGTTGGTGCATAAAACTTTTGTGAAAGAAGTTTTTCTAATTTTGAGTTTTTATACGTTTTTTTCAATGCACAAAAAATGAATTTTGATGCGCAAAAAAATTTTGATGCACAAAATTTTTAATTTGTTTTAGTTAGATGCGCAATGTTATTTTGATGAAAAAAGTCAAAACAAGTTGGGTGCAAAAATGAATTTTTGATGCACAAAAAAATGATTTAATGCACAAACGTAATTTTTCAAAATTTTTTTTCGGAAAAAGTATCCACTTTTAGAAAAACTTCATTCACAACTTTTTCATGCACCAACATTCCCGATCTTGTGGAATTTTTTTGGATTTTTTCGCGAACTTTTTTGAAAAAGAAAAATCTTTTTACGTAGTGTACGGATATTTGTCTTTTTATTTGATCTTTATCCTATATATATATATATATATATATATATATATATATATATATATATATATATATATATATATATATATATATATATATATATATATATATATATATATGTTTTAGGATTATTATTTATGTGATACTGTTATTTTTATATAATATGTAAAAAAAAAAATCAATCATTAGAAGTGCTACGTGTCGCGAGTCGCCCCACCCTCCTGGGTAGCCCCACTCCCCCTTTTTTTTGAGGCTACCCAACATGCTGACTCAGCGCCACGTGTCGCGAGTCGCCCCTTAGTTGGGTAGCCCCACTCCCTTCAGTCTTATTTCCCTCTATACAACTGATGATAATTATTTTCTTATAACTGATCCTAGAATGATACTTTTAGATAATATATGGCGTTGCAAATCCTAACTCACTCCACTTTTGGTCAAAAAGTAATAAAAAATTTCACTTAGAATTTCGGACCTCAACATTATTTACTAATCACTAACTGAATTAAACCCTCTTCACAGCTCACCACAATTAAACAATTACATCTATAATGGCATAAAAAGTAACTGTAAATGACTAAATGCTAACCTGGTCCTTAGCTTGAATGGTTGTTGGGTATCTTCTTTCCCAATGACATCATATCCTTCTCAATTTTCTGCAAATATTAATAGACATTAAAATTTCAATATTCCACCTTATAAGGTAATGAACAATAAGAAAGTAATTGGATTTCACTTTGCAAAACAACATGTTGTGTCTTTTAAAAAACGCTGATAATTCTCGGGTGCTAAATCTAGTGATGCACCGCCATTCTACATGTAGTATGCCCATAGTTAAAGGTGACAGTAAAATAAAAGAAATAGTGGCCTAGAATGAAATGTGTAAAAATTCAAACAAACATTTGACCCAATTGAGATAAAAAAGACAACCAAAAGTTACCCATCCATAAGTGAGTTTATTAAACGGAGGTGCTACCCACAAATTTATATACAACATGTATAACCTGAGTTTGCTGCAGGTGCCAAAAATTGGCCCGTTTTACCACTTAAAACTTGTAGACTGCTTATCTGGATGCTTCTGATTATGCTTCTGTTCGTGCTCGTGATTGAACTGTCCAGAACACCATTCATCTCGGAGTTACTTTCCTGCACATGTTAGTGGTCATAACTACAATTAATATACATCCGTAAGACACTAAATCGTGGTGAAACCTGAATGAGGAGCATCAGAGTCTCTAAAATGTAATGGCCGAGAGTAAAATGCCAAACTTCAGGAACGGAACATCAATAAAAGTAATAAGAAACTTCCAAACCTGAAATATGGTATATCGCAAATCAAATCAATGTATGTACCATCCGAACCATATATATCAAGTAAAAGCACAAAGAGTAAAAATAATGCTCACCATAAGCACATTAACTGAACTCACTCCCAGATCACACCCCACAACCGCTGACCGCCAAAAGACACGGTTTAACAGGTATAAGTGATTATAGATAAATTACGGGTATAAACTAATACAAAGCTAAAAAAACAAAATTTTAAATATAACTTTATTTACTAATCACTAACTGAATTAAACTCTCTCTTCACAGCTCACCACAATTAAACAATTACATCTATAATGGCATAAAAAGTAACTGTAAATGACTAAATGCTAACCTGGTCCTTAGCTTGAATGGTTGTTGGGTATCTTCTTTCCCAATGACATCATATCCTTCTCAATTTTCTGCAAACATTAATAGACAATAAAATTTCAATATTCCACCTTATAAGGTAATGAACAATAAGAAAGTAACTGGATTTGACTTTGCAAAACATCATGTTGTGTCTTTTAAAAACATTTGACCCATTTGAGATAAAAAAAGACAACCAAAAGTTACCTGTCCATAAGTGAGTTTATTAAACGGAGTTGCTACCCACAAATTTGTATACAACATGTACAACCTGAGTTTTCTGCAGGTGCCAAAAATCAGAGCGTTTTACCACTTAAAACTTCTAGGCTGCTTATCTGGATGCTTCTGATTATGCTTATGTTCGTGCTCGTGACTGAACTGTCCAGAACACCATTCATCTCAGAGTTACTTTCCTGCACATGTTAGTGGTCATAACTACAATTAATATACATTCGTAACACACTAAATCGTGGTGAAACCTGAATGAGGAGCATCAGAGAGTCTAAAATGTAATGGCAACCAATAACACTAATGAACGAAACTTTGGTTTACTTCTGGTATGTGAAACTCTTAGAAGTTTACAGCAATCAATCCCAAACAGTCCTTATATGATCCCTACATTACACAAAATTTAAGAAAATAATTTCTCAAGAATTGTTATAGATGACCTTACATGATCACGGTAGGTTGAACAAACTTGTCGAGTAAAAGTAATAAGAAACTTCCAAACCTAAAATATGGAAAATCGCAAATCAAATTAATGTATGTACCATCCGAACCACATATATCAAGTGAAAGCACAAAGAGTAAAAATAATGCTCACCATAAGCACATTAACTGTTTTAAGCACTTTTCATCTTACTAACGGCGCATTTTCATGAATTCTCTAAGAACCACATTATAATCACATGTAACCATAAGTTAGTAACAGTTGTTACAATTAGTATTTCAAGGATACAACATATGAAGGAATTTTAATACATCAGTTGTGTCAGGTGTTACAATTAGTATCTCAAGGACACAACTTATAAAGGAATTATAATACATGAGTTTTCAATATAGATTAGAAATAACGTGTACAATAAGTTACCTGTAGTACATTACTGAACAAAATCAGTGTCCTCCCGCAACACGGCTGCCTCACCGTTACTTTGTGTACTAGCCATCTAGACAAACAACATACAAATGCAGAACATAAGTCTACCATGGTGCGCTTGATAGAAGTTACATACGTATTATGAATGGACTATTAACTTTATAAAGATTGTATGTTACATTGCTCCATAAAATAGGTAATAAGTGATAAGTTATCTGAAGCTTAGAGTATTGCCATTTAATATTTTTCTCGTGATGCAAATCCAATTTTACCTTTGTTATTGTGCAATGTTGATTCATCACGTATGGTACCAAAGCGCATGCTTGCATCTGTACAATTATCAATACGGCATAGGGTAAAAAGTTAAATACAGCAAAACACATTCCAACAACGTATAAATATGCACGTTTCAGAATACTAAAGGACATCACTTCCTGTTAAATGAGTGTCGGGTAAGTTATGAATATTAAAAGAACCAATTCATAAAAACACAAACAGGATGAAACCCTAACCTTGGTTTACAGTAAAAATCACAACTTCGACCAAAACCAAAAAGATTGAATCTTTATAATTCCCAGCTTATTAGGGTGTCCACCGCCTTTCTTAAGCCCGCCGGAATCCTTGCTACACCGACGCCTCTGCTCCCCATCAGATGTAAGAAACCTGGTTTGATCAAATAAGAATTGGTTGATTGATGCTTGGATTTGTGTTGTCGTGGGTGTTTTTTTTTTTGGCCTTTTGATGATTCAATTAGTGTTTTTTTTTTTTTTTGGTGGAAATATTTTAGGATCGTGGTTTTTATGAATGGGAGAAGAAGAATGAAAGGCGTGGAAATTTCTAGGAGATGATATGTGATATAAAGTTTTCTCATTTTATTGATTAAGCCATGAACAGTTGGAATAACAGTAGACTCGCAACATGGCAGCCACATATTTGTTGTAATTATTTTCTTAATTAATTTTTTAACCCATGAACAGTTGGAATAACAGTAACCTCCCAACATGGGAGCCACATGTTTGGTGCAATTAGTTTGGTAAACCACCATTAAGCCAAATCCAGGTCCTGGCAAATATATAAATACCAGATGGTCATACTGTAGATAGTGAAAAGGAAACACCCAGTTATATTTGTGTGCACCGAAATCTCTCCCCATAGGGCCCATTAAGTGAAAAATAAACACACCCTAAGACACACTTAGCCTTAATACATCATATGCTTTCATTCACATCTAACAATAGCTTATCAAATGAAGCATGACACTTAACCATATATGTGTAGTTATAGCAAAATGATACTTCATAATAGTTAGTATAGTGAACAGAACATTAAGCAACAAAAGAGCGAAGAACCAAAAGCATCATCAATTCTGACGCTTATCTCTAGCTGAACCCATATCTCAGTCTCCTGAACTCCCACCAACCCCCATCGTACATCTTTAGTCATAGATAACAAATAAAAAAGTATATATAATGAAAACCTGTAACCTCGATGAGAATCCCTCCTGTAAGGAGCATCACGATAGGAGCTGCGGTGAGTACGGATCTTGCGATCCAGGGGGCTCCTACTCCTGCTCCTGCTACGGCTCCTGCTGTCTGAACTTATTCTCAATTCACAGTTAACAAAAAAAAAGCACCAATCAGCAATCTAACAACCAACTCCTCTTTCTACAACTGCTGCCTCCACCCTGCCCATTGCAACCACACCCTCCATTAGACAAAATCCAATCAAACCTCATCCTTATATGTATTCAAAACACCAATCTTGACTACTACACAACACACAAATATTATTCAGTACCAAGTTACAATACCATCACCAAACATACCAACCACACTCACCACATCATCATTACGAAACTGGCAACCATCACATACCCGAATATTTAACTCAAAAACTTATACTATACAGCACAAATACAAACGCAAAAAACAAAAACAACTTACAATAAAAAAAAAAGCATCGCTATAGATTTATCGTGTGCATATCAAGTTCCAATAGTTATCATATGAAAAGGTTATCCTAACAATATACAAAAATCGCATAATAATCCTAAAATACAATATTGCAAAATCTACCTAAGAAAATATAAAGATACTTGTATTATATATTCACCTAAAAGCAAAAATATGCATAAGAAATAAAGAAACCCACTTGTGAAATTTATAAATAAATCGAAAATTGAAGGGAATTAAATGAAGTCGACGGAATATACTTGAATAAACGAAAAAAATTAAGTTACATATCGGCAGATAGTAACCGATCAAACAAAAGCCTGGAAAAAAAATTATTGACCCAAACACAAATTATCTCTGATTTTTTTGATAGATCCGGTGTGTGTTTTTGGGTTCGATATAATCACAAAAAACTTTAATTAAGCTTACCACTTTCCTGCGTAGCACTCACCCATTTGTTTTGTGTCGTCGTTGTCGAAGGATCTGGATGTAGTTTTTTTTTTTTTTTTTTTTTTTTTTTTTTTTAATTTTTTAATCATATATTTGGGTTGCCAAATTGATGGAGAGAAGATTCATTTTTGATTTTTTTTTAGGTTGAAGAAGCTTCAAGATCCGGGGATAAGAGGTGTGGCTGTGTGTGTTTTTTTAACGGGGAAGGAAGGTTAATAACATGCAGTTATATTGTGTGGTATAAAATGCATGAACAGCACCCCAATTCCTGCTAATAACAGTGATGTACAATCATTAGAAGCATGTTTTACTGTTATTATCACTGTTGCATACAACATGTTGGAGCACCCAATTCCTGACAAATAGATATGTATATATATAATTAGGTGTTGTTCTTGTTTATCAAGTATCTAAGTCGAGCTTGTTGTAGTCGAACATTTAGAAATGACCATTTGAGCTCTAAACATGCTTGCTTAAATAAAGCGTTCTGAGATTTCTAATCAAGCTTGAGTTCACCTAGCTGGCTAGCTGTCGGAGCTATGTGTAAGTATGTAACTCGGCCGATTTCACATGACATAACGGGTGATGTTATTGGTACCCCTCATGACCCACTTTTACCCCCATTTTAACATAACAAGACAGTTGTTTATCGTTTTATTTTCTGTATTTGAAGTTATTTTCTATCTATTAATATTTTTTGTCTTGTCAAACTTTATATCTTATGTTCTTATTTTTAGTTTTATAGTTTTATAATATAAATAAAAATCAAATCAAATCAAATAAAAAACAGGGAGGGGTATTAGAATCATTTAAGGAGGATGTTAATAACTTGTCCCATGAAAATATAGTTGTAACCCAACTTTGGTACTATAAATTTAACGTTAACTTAATAAATTAGGCTAGAAACATAAACACAATTATTTTAAGGGTTATGTTTGCAAACTGATTGTCTTGTTTTTTTTTTTTTAAAGGTGATTTTGTACTCAATGAATTTTTTTAAATTCGTTTGTCAGTTTCATAGCTGGATTGTACTATAGGTCTAAACTGGCGAGAACAAAAAGTCCCTCGAAGGAATTTAACAAATACCGAGTGGGGGAAAATCATTAGTATTTAATCGCGAAGGCACTGCGATTATAGGAGTAAACTCCTGCCCTAAGACTTGACCTGAGTTGTACCCAGCCAAGCTCCTCTAAGGCTTCACTATATCTCAATAGTTGAACTTAGTGGCTTATAAATTAGGGCTAACTAAATAAACACAAGTTCTTACCACTGGGACCAATCTCATCGTTGATTGATTGTCTTGTTTTTGGCTTGTTACATTTCCATAGTTTTGTGTACCTTCCAACATGAATATGTTTTAAAAATAAAAATGGTGTTTGACTCAGTTTGCCATAGCTGGCTTGTGACTATAGGGTCTAAAACAGGAAGAGAACCGGGAAAAAAAGGAATTGAAGGAATTGTGAACTGAAATATGTTGGTCATGTTTGACGTGGAGCTTTTTGGGGCGATGAGCGGTGAATAATGAGTTTTTTGATTTTTATTGTTCTTTTGGTAAAGGAGCGGTGAGCTTTGCAATTTTTTAGAAATGCTCATTTTTCCAATGCTTCTTTAAGAAGCTGTGAGCGGTGGGCTGTGAGCTGTGGCTACTGCTCACAGCTACTGCTCACCGCTCACAGCTCATTGCTACTGCTCACCGTTATATACTCCGTAATAGGCTTAGGTGAGTGAATTAGTTTTGGGCTTATAAATATTTTATTGGGCTAACTCAAATAAAACAAAACTTGGTTTCTCTAGCCCATAACTGGGCTTACAATACAATCTACGATAACGATCCTTTTCTCTATATGGTTTTTGACATGTTGGCCTCGAGGTGTTGATCGGTTTGGTTATCGGGTTGTTTGGTTAGTTCGGTTCTGTTATTTCGGTTAAAAAAATTTTTGGGTCAACCCAAAAACCAAACCGAACCGAACAAGAATTCAACCGAAGCGAACTGAAAAATGAATTTGAATTCGGTTTGGTTCTTGGGTTGACCCGAATAACCCGAATTTCACTATTTATTTTTAACAAATTAATAATTACATAGATATTTAGCGCAAAAAAAAAAATATTTCAAGAATAAAAAGTGTTTTTTATATTAGGGGGAATTTCATATATCCCCTTCCAAACCTTCTAAACTTCATATATACCCAACCCAAAATCTAAATATCATATATCCCCTTCCAAACTTTCTAAAAAAAAATTGATTTCCATAAAAAAAAAAATTTCCTAAAAGAATTAATTTCGAAAAAAAATCAATTTCGGAAAAAAAATCAATTTCCAAAAAAATAATTTCAAAAAAAAATAATTTTTCTAAAAAATTGTTAAATTAATTAATATGGTAAATATGATATTTAAAAGTTTAAGGGAGAGATATATGATATTTAGGTTTTGAGTTGGGTAATATATGAAATTTAGAAAGTTTGGAAGGGGATATATGATATTTAGATTTTGGTTGGGTATATATGAAATTTAGAAGGTTTGGAAGGGATATATGAATTCCCCCTTTATATATAAGATAACATTTAATAGTATTATATATATATATATATAAATTCGGTTTTCGATTCACGCTGCCAAACCCATATCCAACCCGAGAACCGAATTAATAGTTCGGTTCGGTTCAGTTTCGGTTTTTGGTTTATTCGGTCTTTTTGGTTTTTTTTGCTCACCCCTATGTTGCCCGACTAAATATTACGTACCTACTAAAACCAAAGTAAAGCACTTATTTAGAGGATGTTGCTGTGGTAAGCTCAAGTTTGTTTTCCTCATGCATGATTTAATCTGAATTCTTTCAGAATTTCTTTTGGTAAGAATAGACTTTTTTTTTGGGCAAGGTGAATTAATATTAACTTCCAAACAATTGTAAAATCATAAGCATAACTGATTTGACAAACCCAAATCAGAATACAAATAAAAAAACAACAAATGCTACAGAATAGCTGATAAACTAAGGATATCTTCTTTTTTTTTGGAAGACGACTTTCAATTTTTGGTTTAGAGTCGTACCCGTCACATTAGCAGACCCTCATCTACCACATACCTAGACTATGTTGTCTGAACCGGATCCACGCTGGCGCAGTGGGGATTAAATGGCTTCCGCCCGGAAACCGTACCGCCTCCACACGAGGTTTTTCGTTGGAGTAACAGCCGGATGAAAACCGGGGCAGGCTCATCTTCGAACCTGCGCAACCACGGCCTCACAGGCTCTCCTCTTCATTGCCTAATACCAACAGACCCTGTGGTCTATAAGTGCGGAATTCCCGAATGGTCACCCATCCGGTACTACTCTCACCGTGGCTCGCTTAACTAATTAAGCTACAACCACTAGACCACAAGGTTGTTGATTAAACTAAGGATATCTAATACAACAATCTCATACAGCTAACCAAACAGAACAGCTAGCAGCACTGCACATAACAAGTAATCCCATCTAAGTTCGCCTTTGATAAAGTATCATACAATCTAGCTACATTTTCATGTCATCCCCCACCAAGGCCATTCAACCAGCACCCATACAACAACCCGAAATTTTTCATGTCAACATTTAATTCTAAACTCTAAGTCATTACTTTGAAATTTACAAGAATACATTTTAGGCATAACTTTTTAGTTAAATAAACGTAAAACTAGGAACAACCCTTTTATGTACTACAACTTTAGACTAAATTTAGTCTACGCCATTACATTTTATTGCCACTACTCAGATTCATAATTTAATCCTTAAGACAATTGCATTTTTGCTTACTTATGATTACAAATTTAATGAACGCTTTTCAAAAATAACGAACACACAATATACCCAACACTCTTAATAATTATTTTTAATATATTCTTACATTCCCTAAATTACTACAAAAGTGTCAAAAATTAATTTCGTAAACCTTTATAATTCTTTTACTAAGCCCACTTAATTATACGTATTTAACTTTAACCGCAAAACTATTAACTAATACCTATTTTTAATATCCAATACAGTCACAAAATACATTTTATATAAACTAACAAAATTTTTTTTTTTTTTACCCTAACTTAGGCGCCACCCTAAAATCAAATAGTAAGGCTATGGCTTCCTTTTTGACCAAGACTTGATAATTATTCAAAGTTTGGACCAAATTTAGAGCTTGAACAAGTCCTTGTCCCCCCTTGATTTTCGGCTGACACCAACATTATAGCCACCCTAGTTTCTACTAATCTAAAATTAGCCATTAAACAAATGAAATATGTCAGACTTTGAATTCAGTATAAAAGGAGGATACCTATACTAATATTTCACACTTTGAAAACAAAAACACTCTCACTCACCCTCACTAGTAATCGGCCATAAGGAAATCAAGAGGAAGGAAAAGTTAATTTTGCAAGTTCAAGTAGTTTCTAAGTCCATTGGGTATATAATCAGGATATTAAGGGTTTAAGAAGTTTGGTTCGGGTGAACTTGTGTTTTTCATCTCCACATAATCACACTAAGTACAAGTTGCGGTTAGAGCTACTGAACCCCAATCTACGTGCACGATATTACTATTTGTGATACTTTGCTGAGGTGAGTCATAGCCTCACTTTTACTCCTTTAATTACTTTATAAACTCTTTGGGGGTGATACATACTCAACTACTTGCTTTTACTTTAAAATTTTACATATTACTGTGAATTTATAGCCCCACTCTTTAACTTTACATTGCTATACAAACTTGGGGTGAGAAACACTGCAAACACTTTATACAAACACTTTGTGAATGACAATTGCTTTTATGCAAACACTTTCCTGCAAATACTTTTATGCAAAACACTTCTATGGACTAAAACTGAAACTCTTGTGTAACCAACTATTACGAGCTCAGCCTAAGCAACTTATTTTACCACTAATTTCCCGCCTTTCACGTACCATTAATCCCTGCTGAGGAGCGCGAATGTTATAAATAGATCTATTGAGGGTAACGCCTCTGTAGCATATTCATAACAAGAAACACACGTATGAAAGTGATTTAGGCCGAAAGTTTAGAGAGAGAAAGAGAAGGAGGAAACTTCTATTGAGAGAAAATAATGTGTATAAGGTTGAATTGTGAGAAGTTCCAACCCTCTCCCTAGGTGGAGAGGGGTATTTATAGTTACAAATATAAGTGCCCCGTGTGGGCTGTGGAGCGAGCTGACAGTGGGTAGAGACCCAACCCACTCCACAAATACTAAGATAACTAAACTATTACTAGTAGTACTAATATTCCTACGAGCTATTAAATGCTAATGAGTACTCGGGGTGACCGAGTCTTCAGATGAATATTTATATTCCTAACAATCTCCCCCTAAGGGAGGTCACCCCAGAAATAATATTATGAATTCTAGCATTCTATCCTCTGAACTTGACTTCATAGTTCGTAGTCTTTGATTCTTGAAATTCATTAGTCTTTGTACATTCAGCAGTGAACTTTTGATGACCGTTCTTCTGTCTTGGATGATCTTTGGTGATTCTTTGATGTCTTCATCCAACGTATGTCACCAAGTCATCTTTTAGCAGTATGTCTCTATGTGATGTGGTACTCTTTGAGCCGACATGCTCACACTATTCTGGGTCATGATTTTCAGCATCAGAGTTTGCAGAAGCAGTGTTGAAGGTCTTTTAGTTTATCATGACTTCTTTGAATACGATGATGGTGTAGTGTGAGCATGTGGTAATGGATTGACATCTTTTCTGCAATCAGCTACAACCACCAGGAATTCCTACATACGACAGTTAGCAATAAAACGTCCGGTACTTACAGGTTCGGACTTCGAGATTGTTAACAGCATAGTGTGAAAACTGTCTCTAATCCTTACCAATTTCGTTCCTAAATCGGAAACCCACAGAGGGCTTACAAGATCTACCGTAGTAAATCAACGATTAGGTGAGTCGCTGGAGTTCACTCCACGACTGTAGACCGTTTGAAACCGCCGCGACCACTAAGCATAATCCACAAGGAATTACCGAAGTGACCTGCTTTCAGGGCTGTTTGATGTTGACCCTGGCAGGAATTTCCATTCAATCACTGAGAAATACATTTGTAAATTCCCTCATAAATGTTCTGGCAGATTGCTAAGATCTGCGTAGGACTCATAAGTTTACAACTGGTTTCCTTTATGTTGAACAACCAGTGTAGAAGTAACACGTGTTCCTATGAGATCTTATGATGCATCTCGTGGCTCTAGACTCGATAAGTGCATTTTTGGTAGTCGGAGACTGGAGCGGTGTCTCCTGTTTCAATATCAACATAACTCGTAATGAGCGGTCGATAGATTATGCAGGGTTCCCCATGAGAATGAAACAAGTCCTTTTAAGAGAACTTGAGTGGCTTAGAAGGTTTAGTGCACTACGTCACTGGGTCCATGACGTCTTGTCTTCAATACCGGCGTCACCTTAGTAACAACCAGTAGCATATGAATTGAACCCGGTTTCTGCCCTAAGGTTGAATAATTTGGAGAGCTATTTCTTTTCACCCTTTCATATTACTTTTCTTTTTAATTCTTCAACCCCTTCTTTCTCCTTTCTCATATTACTCCTTTTTCATAATCATACCTAAGGACTTTCTAATACTAACTATTTGGTATTGTCCTTGGGTAGATCCCTCCGGCTCTGGCGGATCATAAGACGGTTTTCCTAACCTTAGCCACCTTATAACTTCATGACTATCCTATGTTGCCGTCAACTAAATCTTTGAAAATCTCTCAAAGTGTTTATGATTATGAAAACACATTTTGCCAACACTTTGGGAGTTTTATACTTTTCAAATGCTCCCCCTTAACATGTGCTCATATGTTTTAATTTAAATTTTGCACATGTTGGGTGGAGTTTGCACTTTTTGAATTGATCCACTTTCAGTGAACATGACCGATTCGAGACACGCTTACATCACTAGTTAGACTAGCTTGAAATTATTACCCGGCCTGGTCAAGTCCACAGAAAGTTTCTCGAAACGGTACACTCTACTTAGACACGTCCTCTTCGAGACACGCTTACATCACTGGTTAGACTAGCTTGAAATTATTACCCGGCCAGGACATGTCCTTTCGATTAATGACAGTATTTGTTTCGTCAATTCATCGGTGAAGTCTGAGCCGCGCTCACATGAGATGCCACATCCATTCTGTTATCGCAAACTATTTGCTCCCCCTCAATATGTGCATCGATATACGAAAGAGTTTAGCACATATGGGAGAGCTTACGTTTAAGTCCAAAACATCACATTTTTATCAAAATTTCATATTTAAATCACATTCTCTCCCCCGATAAAAAATTTCAAACCATTTGAGATTTGTGATCCCAATTGATTTAAATATGTTAGAAATTATGGGAGAAAATGTGGTCAGGTTTTAATGTATTATGATTATGGAGCATACTATGCTCCCCCTTAAATCATGAGAGGGTGTCACTGCTGATGTTGCACAATGCGTAAAAAGGTGTCAGAAATTTGAACAAATACTCTTCCCCTTAATTAATGACCCCGTTTTCTATTTAAAGAGCTGTAGTCATTCAATTGAGCGTGAAGTATTTGTGAAAATTTAAGTCCAGTTACCACCTTGTGAAACACCAAAACTCTCCTAAAGAATCATAGAAGATGAAGAGTTTGTGGTGTAAAGAAGACTTCTCTTCTTATACAAGAAATAATGCACTGAATCGTACATCAAATCGAAGAAACATGGATATAAAGTAATCCATGCCCAGGTGAACATCACCCAGTTGGAGGAACAACTGTCTTTTTGGCGACATGCTTTCCCCATAGTAACGCACGGGTTACAGTCTGAAGTAACTCCAAGCCGATTAGACATGTTTTAACCAGTTAATATAACTTCTGCTTGAGCTTCATTTAAAGTCCCGTGTCGTTATTGAATGACATTTCTAGGACCGTAAATGTTATCGATAAACAGAAGACATGCCTAGAAGAACTATTTTTTGGTATTTTTGTTTTTCTGATTTTTAGGGTTTTTATAGGTTTTATATTTTTCTATTTTCTTTTTGTTTTTAAGATATATACAAGGATATGTGAAGTAAATCCTTTACTCCTCGTTTTCTTCTTGAAGACCCTTAAGTGTTTCTGGAGTCAAACTCTTCATGCCAAGTCGCGGGAGAATAAATTGAAACCGTTCTCTCGGGAGTGCCTTAGTGAAGATATCTGCCAACTGAAACTCCGTCCTAACGAAGTAGAGTTCAACGATCCCTTTCTCAACCTGTTCCCTTATGAAGTGATGCCTGATTTCGATGTGCTTTGAACAGGAATGTTGGACATTGTTGTAGCAAAGAGCGATAGCACTTTTGTTATCACAATACAGAGGAATCTTGCTATATGAAAATCCATAGTCTGATAGTTGTGATCGCATCCAAAGAATTTAAGCACAACATGCGGACATGGCAATGTATTCCGCCTCTGTGGAAGATATTGAAGTACTCATTTGCCTTTTAGAAGACCAGCTGACCAACTTTTCCCCAAGAAACTGAGCACCTCCCGATGTGCTTCGACGAGTATCTTGACACCCCGCATGATCCGCATCTACATATGCCGTAATTTCCATTGCGGTGTCCTTAGGATACCAGAGACCCATGTGAACAATGCCTTGAAGATATTTGAAGACCCATTTTACCGCTACCAGATGCTTCTTGGTGGGCTTGGACTAATACCGAGCACACATACATACAACGAACAAGAGATCTGGCCTACTGGCGGTAAGGTACATTAAGGATCCAATCATGCTTCTAAACTTAGTTTAATCAACCGAGATCCCAGAGAGGGTTTTCATCCAACTTCGATCTCTCAACCATAGGAGTGTCAACAACATCACTTGATTCAAATCCAAATTTCTTCAATATTTCATTTGCATATTTGGATTGATTAATAAAGATGCCTCCGGGACTTTGAGATATTTGCAAACCCAAGAAGAATGACATTTGTCCCATCATAGACATTTGAAACTTAGAACTCATCTCATTAGAAAAGCTATCACATTCCCTAGGATCAGAAGAGGCAAAGATGATGTCATCTACATAAATCTGAACAAGAAGCAGATGTTTGCCCGATTTCCTAGTGAATAGTGTAGGATTAACAGCACCTTTGGAGAAACCACTAGCCAGAAGAAACTTCGATAAAGTATCATACCATGCCCTGGGTGCTTGCTTTAGCCGATATAGAGCCTTCTTCAAACGATAGACGTGAGTAGGATGATCAAGATCCACTAAGCCTTCTAGTTGACTGGCATAGACTTCCTCTTTCAGATAACCGTTCAGAAATGCTGTCTTTACGTCCATTTGGTAGACAATCATATTCTGACTGGCTGCATTGGCTAGAAAGATTCTAATGGCTTCAATTCTAGCCACCGGAGCAAATGATTCTTCAAAGTCTATGCCCTCTTCTTGTCGATACCCCTTTCTAACAAGCCGTGCCTTATTCTTTAAAACATCACCGTGCTCATCGAGTTTCACTTTGAAGATCCACTTTAGAGCAATAATCATTGCACACTCTGGAGGAGGCACTAATTCCCACACTTCAAGTCTATCAAACTCATGAATTTCATCTTGCATAGCAGTAAACCAACAGTCTTTGGACATGGCTTCTTTGGCGTCTTTTGGCTCGACTTTGGATAGTACGGAATTGAAGAAGCACCACAGTGCATCGGTGGCAAGTTGCTTTCGAGTGGATACCGGACGAGAAGGGTTACCAATGATGTTGTCAATTGGATGATCATTGGTCCATTTTCTGAGATGATCATGTGGTTGAGGGTATTGAACAGATGTAGCCGTGTTGAGATCTCCTGAAGAAGATGTATTAGTGCAAGACTCAGGAGCAAATACATTTTCAAATGGAGCATCATCAACAAGAGCAAAAGGATTCACTTCAAAAGAATTGTCATCTGCAGAACCTTGCTGCACCGGAGAAGATTGAATATTTGATGATGAAGGCGATTGACTAGCAGATGGTGCATCTTAAAAAATTGTGACAGATACAGATGAACCTTCTGAGTTTTGTGGAATTTGAGCATCAGCAACAGGAGGTACAGGTGGAGCTTCCGTTGTAGTGTAAGCTGTTGGTGGCTCAAAATATTCGTCAAACATCGGATCAAATAACTTTTTCAACTCGTCACTGGTGGGAGGTACATAAGGAACTACAGGCGTGGGATTCTGTAAAAGACCTGAACTAATTGGTCCAGGTGTCAATAGATTAGGTGTGGGTCCAGAACTGGTTTGTTCAGGAGCCGTTTGCTTAGTCAGCTCATCGAATGTCACATGAATAGTTTCCATGATTTGTTGGGTTCTTTTGTTGTAGATTCTATATCCCTTGCGATCTGGTGCATACCCAACGAAGAAACATACGTCTGCTTTAGCCTTAAGCTTTCCCAAGTCTTGACCGCCATTTGTCGGATAGCACAAAGCACCGAACACTCGAAGAAAGGAAAGATCTGGTTTCTTGCCATGTATCAGCTCGTAGGGAGTTTTGTTGTGAAGAGTATGTATCAAGGAACGGTTTTGGGTGTAACAGGCAGTAGCAATTGCTTCTGCCCAAAGAAACATCGGAGCCTTAGAATATATTAGCATAGTTCTTGCAGCTTCCACTAGGGTACGATTTCGTCTTTCAACAACGCCGTTCTGCTGAGGAGTGCGTGCAACACTCTTCTGATGAGTTATGCCAATACTTTCATAAAATTGAGTGAGTTGTTGGTTAACGAACTCAGTTCCATTGTCCGTCCAGATGATTCTGACAGTTTTGTTCAACCTTACTTGTAACCGCTTGATTAGTTTGATGATAACCTCTGGAGTTTCATCCTTGGTTCTCAATAACTTTACCCATGTAAACCGAGAGTAGTCGTCGACCACCACAAGAACATATTTCTTTCCATTGATACTCTGCACTCTCATTGGTCCGCACAGATCCATGTGAAGGGTATGAAGTACTTCCATGATGGTATTGATGGTTTTGGGTTTGTGAGTATGTTTCTTGCTTTTTCCCAATTGAAATGCAGAACAAAGATGATATTTCTCAAACTTTAGTCTGGGCATGCCTCGTACAAGATCCTTGTGAGACAAGTCATTTATGGTGCCGAAGTTCAAGTGATTTAAACGACGGTGCCAAAGCCATGATTTAGTCTTTGAGGCCTTTGAAAGCAAGCAAATAGGAGAGGACCTCATCATTTCTTCAATAGAGATGGTGTATATATTGGTGCCATGACTGCCTTTAAGAAGATCAACACCATCCAACTCTCTGACGAAACAAGTGTGTTTTCTGAAAGCAACTTCAAGATCGGAACCACAAAATTGCCCAACAGAAAATCTCCGTAACCCATAATTGCCCCAAAATGGTCGTTCCCGAATTTGACTGTCCCGATAAACTTTTTCACAAAATTATTGAGCCGTGAGCGATCCCCAGTCATATGTTTTGAGCAGCCTGAGTCCAAATACCAAAGGACGATTTGTACGACCTGCATTTGAAAACAGACAACGATGGATAACTAAAAAATGTGGATCCCCATGTACAGCTGGGGTCCGTTTGGTTAGCACACACAAATTCTGGAACTACAGGATTCACAGATGCTACTGTATTTATAGTGGAAACTATACTAGAAGTAGCAATTGACCTAGTAGCAGGGCATTGTGTCACTAAAGGCAACATTCGACCAGTTGGTTTCCATTCCTTAACCTTCACTACTTTATGGTTATTCAATTTAGTTAAGGGTCACTGATCTCCTAAAGTGAGCTTCCTTCCAGTGGGTCTCCATTGATACCCGGCATTTGCAAACGTCTTTCCAGTTGCTTTCCAAACTTTCTTACTCATTTCAGTTTTCCTAACATTCTTAACATGAGGTTGTACAGGAGACATCAAAGATGACACAACACAATCATCATGATTAGCAGAAATTAAACATTCATTACATGTTTTACATACAGCATTAGAATTCAAATTAATTACAGTACTTTTGATACTAGAATCAACACGATTCATTCTATTCATTGCAAACTTATTGTTCCTAGGTTGGGCTTCTACATTCTTCTCGTGACCACTCTTAGCCGATCTTTCCTTGCATTGCCTCTAGGCTTTGACCCGCTAGCTTTGGTGTCACATTTTACTCTTGTAGAAGTAATGATGGGAACATTAGTTTGTTTTACTGTCATTTGCTTTCGTGACTTTGATGTGCTGGGTTCTGATGTTCTCAGTGGTAGATCAAAGGTTACATGCTTGTTTTTAGTCATAGATGATGATGCAACAAATCTATCTCTTTTGTTACCAATCATAGGGCCAGTGCCAATGACGTACTCTAAAAATTCCTGAGATCTTTTAGTGAGGAAGCAGGCATCCGCAACAGCATTATCAAGTGGTTTTTCTATCCTATCCTCCTCTACGATCTCACGAAGTGTATCAAGGCTATCCTTAAGGTGATTGAGATATATTTGATGGGCAGACCTATTGATCCTAAAAGGAAATGGAATAGGCACAACATCAACGTCATACTTTCTAAAAGCAGAAACCTTTGGTACAACACTATCACAAGTGGTAATTGGCATTTTCCCTTTCACCTGAGTCTTAAGATTCTTGATTTCATTTAACAAAGAAGTTATCTTTTCATTGTGACTGTTTTGTGTGACTTTAATTGAGTCATATAACTCTTTGTAATGCTGTTTGATCTTTGAATTTTCAGCTCGAAAGCACTCATTTTCATAGTGTACCTTATTGATGGTGTCTTGATATTGAAAATTCTGAGAATCTAAAGACGATGGTTTATGGGTGCCATATACTTCACTCTTATTTAATTTTAATTGGGCAATTTGAGCCCTCAATTGTCGAATCGTGTTAGTTTGAGCTTGAATCTTTTCATCACGTTTGTTCAATTCAAAATATGTATCAAACTCGGGAACATCCAAAGATGTCTTGGCATTTGATATTTTACATCTTTCTTCTAAGTGTTTATATTAATTAAGATGATCAACCTCTAGTTTTGAAAATCGCTTGACCATGTTATCATGGTCATCATTTTGAATTTTTTCAAGTAATTTCAAATTCTCCCCCTCAAGCTCAACAACACGATTCTGGGTAACATTCAAGGCAATAGAATACTCATGAAATTGACAAGCCGTTAATGTAGCATCAGTAGCAGTATAAAATACATCTTGAGCAATACATCTAGCAATTAAATTCTCATTGGTGATGAGAATATTCTTTCTCTCAATCTCACGACTTTTAAATTCTATCGCATTTTGAGCTACCTCATTTTCTATATCTTTAAACACTACTTTCATTTCATTTTCTTCAGTTTTAAGAGTGTTTTGTATTCCTTCAAACAGTTCCTTGAGTAGTTTAAAGAATGGAATGACCTCTGTTAAGTAACACCTTTTTGTTTGTTCAAAACCTCTTTCCCCCTCTGTAATTCCAGTTGGTGTAATTCTCTTCTTACATGTTTTATCAAAATCAGCAAATAGTTGACAAAGTACATATATGCTAATTAAGGTTTTACATTCAGTGGGAAGAGTCAAAGGAACCAAATGCCTAGGTGTATTGGGAGAATACACCATCACAGCTGCAATTTTCCTAAGGGATGGAGTTTTGGCTCCAAGCTCATCGGCCTTTCTCTTTTCTATATCTAAAGACCAAAATATTTGTTCAGGCGTTAACTTCTTTTGAGGTGCAAACATAGTCAATCGATTCTCTTCATAATAATCATGTGGTTTGACTATGATTCGATTGGCTATGCATTTGGGATCCTTCATTTTCTCAAACATTCTTTCTCTATTTTTCTCTTCTATCTCATTACTCTCTTTTAATGAAAAAACATCAGGAGGGGCATGACCAGGCATAATCATCACATTTGCATCATATAAGGCAGGTTGGGCTACTTTAACATTCCTAAGGAGAGCTAATTTAGGTTCACCTACATTACTTTCACTATGCTTATCACACAACTTTTTGTGCTTTTGAATCATTTGAGCAGTTTGTCTGGTCTGGTCTTGTGTGTACAACTTGTTTCAAAGCTTATTCTTCAACGTTTTAAGTCTGGAGAAATCATTTAAGAGTTTTGTTTCTTTTTCTTTGAAATCTTGTTTTAGTGTATTTAAATGCTCTTGGGCCTCCTGTTTTTGTTTAACAGTCTGATCCAGCTGTTTTTTCAAAGAATTCAACTCTTGTTTCAATGTTTCTTCCCTTATACATTCTGTTATATGTGTACACATTTGAATTTCCATTTTCTGCTCACGTTCAGTTAGTTCAAATTTAGCACGTTGTTCATATATGGCCACTTGATCTTTATATATATTTAATCTAGTGGTCAAGGTGTCATCAGGGATAAACACAGTGTTCTCATGCCACTCACAAGCATTATCTACAACACAAGCAATATTTTTAACAGAAGATGCACAACCTGGTACCTCAGACACGTTGCTGTGAATCACATATTGTTCATATGGAATAATATTACTATTTCCCATGTCAACAGTATCTGATTCAACAACATCTGTCAGTTGTACTTCGTTGGGAATCTTCCATTCATCTACCACGTTATATGTGTCATAAAGTTTTAGTACCTCAGAAATCACAGATGCATTGGAGGGACCAGCTTGTTGAGGTGTTGAGACAACAGAGGACAGATTAGCCATGAAGATAGTTTGAGCAGTTGGTTCATCATCCACATCAGATTCAAAAGCATCACAGTCATCAACTTTGAAGATGTTGGGATCATTTAGAGCGAGGTCCTGAACTGGCTACTCGTCCACATCGGCATCAAAAGTATTTCCCTCATCGCCAGCAAGAAACAACAACTCTTCTTCGTCCAACACTGCTCCATTCTCTTGAGCTTGCATCAATAATATCTTGTCCTTGAAATAGTCAGAGTTTTGTGGACGCTTTGGCTGATTGCAGTTTCTGGCAATGTGTCCAAGTCCACCACAGTTGTAGCACTTGGGTTGCTTCCCCTGCCCTTGATTTGCATTCCCTACTCTGATCTGCACATTACCTCGACCCATGTTCCTTTGATTCAAGTTCTGTCTCCCCTGAACATTCTGAACCACAATTCTTCCATCCTCCACTGTTGCTAGATTGCGCTGATTTGATGAAGTTCTGAGTTGATTGTTGGTCTGAGGGAGTGTTGCTTTGAATTGTTGAACAAGTAAGGAAACTTGGTTGGTGAGGTTATCAATCATTTTGTCGGTGTGAGTGTAACATGAGTCCAGTTGTGGATTCATAGCAGATGGTGATGAATAGGGATGATGATAAGCTTGATCAGATGAAGGTTGGTTGATTGGCTGAACATTTGCAACAAATGCAAGTGGATCATTTGGTGCAGTTGGATTAAGTTTTTCTCTCAACAGACGGTCATAAGCAGCATGCTTTTCATGTTGTTGCAGGTAGGCATACAACTGTTCATAGTTTGTATCTCTTAATCCTTTGTTGAGTTTCACTGCAGTAACAAATCTGTCCCATTCTGGTGTCGTGTTGTTCACAAACTTGGAGTTAAGTTGGATGTTTGGCATTGTCATTCTGATAATTCTCATGTCGTTCACCAGCTTGTGAAATCTTACATAATAATCAGTGATGTTTTCACCCGGGTTCATCTTGAAATGCTCAAACTCATCATATAGCTGTGACTCACGATCTTCTTTTGTAAGTTCTGATCCAGCTAGAAGCATCTTGACATTATCCTAAACTGCTTTTGCTTCAGTGTTGAAATTGATGAGTTTGTAAACATCTTTGGGCAAGCCTTGAATGACAATGTTGGAGGCCCTAATGTCTGCATCGTACCTCTTCCTTTCTTCCTCATTCAGATCATTGTACGTGCGTGGCCTATCGATTCCAAACGTTACCATTCCATCCTCACCAGTAGTTACAGCATCTCTTGTGGTTCCCATCTGAAATGGTCCTTCATCAATTGATTTGAGAATGTTAACTCCATTCTCTTTTCCCAAGAAGTAGAGTCGAATTCGTTGTGCCCACGTCTCATAGTCTGTCCTATCAAGCATAGGAGGACGGGTGTCAGACCCAGCAGCTTGAATATCATCAGAAGCTATGCTCGTCATGATGTAAAAGTGAACGGGATTTTATAATTCTTTGATTTAAACCGAGAAATAAGTTCTTTCGCGGGATTTTACAAAATCAAGAATAAACCGTTATTTGATAACTTGAGTCAAATCACAGTTAATAGTATTACTTTAGTATCAAACCGTAGTACCCAAACCGCAATCACACACGACAAACCGCAATGGTCAAACAGCTGCAAAAGAGTACCAAATCGCAAGACTCAAACTGCAAGAATACTAGACAAACCGCAAAGATCAAACCGCAAGATTCAAACCGCAGGAATACTAGACAAACCGCAAAGTTCAAACCGCAGAACCAGAATACCAAACCGCAAGATTCAAACCGCAGGAATACTAGACAAACCGCAAACATCAAACCGCTGAACCAGAATACCAAACCGCAAGATTCAAACCGCCGAAATACTAGACAAACCGCAAAGATCAAACCGCAACCTTGACAAACCGCTGAACTTCAAACCGCAATGATCTAAACCGCAAAGACTGGTCAAACCGCAACTACTAAACGACAAACCGCTACCAGACAAATAACACAAACCGCAGCAGCAAGAGGAAAAAAACGTCACTTTCTGTATGTTTTTTCTTGTTTCCCGTTATGGATAACCTCCAAACCGCAGTCAGAGTTTTTCACCAAACCGCAACTAACAATTACCCAAAAAGCTCAAACCACAGTGATGAATCCTTTATCGACAGTCAAACCGCAACGAAGAAAACTCATCCGAATGTCAAACCGCTGCCAAGAAAATCCTTAAATCTTCCACAAACTAACAAAAACACTGTTGTATATTATCAAGGAAGATGTAAAACAACTTTGTGAACATGAAAGTACAAGTATTAAACGAATTAAACCACAAACAAAGATTTTCTTCCTTTTTCTATTCGACCAACAAAACACAAGAAAAAAATATACCAAAACAACTCCACAAATCCGTGAATATGTGGAGAGGGGTATTTATAGTTACAAATATAAGTGCCCCGTGTGGGCTGTGGAGCGAGCTGACAGTGGGTAAAGACCCGACCCACTCCACAAATACTAAGATAACTAAACTATTACTAATAGTACTAATATTCCTACGAGCTATTAAATGCTAATGAGTACTCGGGGTGACCGAGTCTTCAGATGAATATTTATATTCCTAACAGCCTCCGTCCAGGTTGGTCGCTCCAACTATGCCAAACTAAGGATTCACGGACATAAACCATGTCGGAACTTAAGTGTTAATGAGAATACACACTTACTAAGGGCACCATAAACATAATGACATGCTTAGACGCATGCAGAACTGTTGTAGCTTCGGTACAGTGAACTTAGCTCTAGAGTAATAGACACAACACACTTTAATTTTGGAAGACTCCTTACACACGGTGTATCGAGCACATCTTTGTCCATAAACCAAACTTGATTGCTTTAATGCTTTACTGTTTATTATAAACCTATGAACTCACCAGCTTTATGCTGACCTTTTTAGCATGTATTTTCAGGTTCTTAAAGTGTTAGCTTACCTTTTGCGGCTTTTGGCATGGCATGGCATGGTTATAGGATCACGATACTCTGATATTCATTTGGGGACCAATTTATTTCTTTCATGGGCATGCATTTCGGCATTTCATTGAATGATGTAAAACTAAATACATTTGATTTTGAAATTTCTTCTAAACGGATACAGTAAATCCATTCTCTTTACTCTGTGTTGTGGTACCAATTGAGTAGCACCTCAATGACATATTCTTCCGCTGCAATCCATTTTTGGGGGTGTTACAACCCACAACAGCCAAGGTAGGAGAAGATGAAAGGAGATGACTTCAAAGAGTCATGAGACGAGACACACGAGATGACTTCAATATTTCCAGTAAAATATTTAAATAGTCATGAGATTTATGGAATATGTTTCATCATTCCCAGACCTAGACGAAGATAGTTGAAGGACTCTCGTTTGAGAGGTTTGGTTAGGATGTCGGCGATATTGTCTTGAGAGGGAACTTTCTCAATAGAAATGTTTCCTTTCTGAATGTTATTGCGAAGAAAGTGGTGACGAATTTCGATGTGTTTAGTACGAGAGTGTTGAACGGGGTTTTTTGCTCAAGTCAATAGCACCTTTTTTATAACACATAATGGGAACGTCGTCTAGATGGATGTCATAGTCAATAAGAGCTTGTTTCATCCATAGTGCTTGTTGACATGCCTTTCCGGCGCTTACGTACTCGGCTTCGGTCGTGGAGATAGCAAGAGCTATTTGTTTCTTGGAGAACCAAGAAGTTAGACAACAACCCATGAAGGTACAAACGCCACTCGTACTTTTTCGATCCACATAATCTCCCGCATGATCAGAGTCGACATAGACAACAGTTTCTACACCGGTCCCCTTGGGATAGAATAATCTCAAGTGTATAGTGCCTTTAATGTATCAGAAGATACGCTTAACCGCTTCAAGGTGAGAGGTTTTGGGATCATCTTGGAAGCGAGCACAAAGGCAGACACTAATCATGATGTCGGGCCTACTTGCCATGAGGTATAATAAACTTCCTATCATACCTCTATACTTAGTGCTATCCACGGACTCACCTTCTTCATCTTTCGTGAGTTTCGTTTCCGTGGACATGGGAGTTTTCATGGGCTTAGACTCTTCTAAACTAAATTTCTTAAGCATCTCCTTACTATACTTAGATTGATTAAAGAAGATACCATATTCCATTTGTTTTATTTGTAGACCAAGGAAGAAATTTAATTCGCCCATCATGCTCATCTCAAACTTGTCACACATGATCTTAGAGAAATCATCACACAGTTCTGGACAAGTTGAGCCAAATATGATGTCGTCGAAATATATTTGAACAATGATGAGATGTGAATTACGTTTCTTCGTGAAAAGTGTGTTGTCAACTACTCCCATGGTATATTCATGTTCAATCAAGAATGCCTTTAGTCTATCATACCAAGCTTTAGGAGCTTGTTTGAGACCATAGAGTGCTTTCTTGAGTTTATAAACATTATTCGGTTTCTCAAAATCAACGAATCCTGGAGGTTGTGCAACGTATACCTCCTCGTTGATATAACCATTTAGGAATGCACTTTTCACGTCCATTTGGTATAATATAAAGTCTAAGGCGCAAGTATAGCCAAGGAGTATCCTAATAGACTCTTATCTAGCTACGGGTGCATAAGTTTCATTGTAGTCTATTCCTTCTAGAGGGTGACTTCCTTTATGCTAACAATACGTACTTTGGTACCATTTACAACTATGTGACTTGGTTTAGGACTTGAATTATTTTTCAAACTCGACTCAGTTCTGTCTCCAGTACCACACGGTACCACGGTATCACTAATTTTAGTGGTGCCATCTGTACCTTTAACGGTACCGTCCACTGTTTTGACGGAACTTGTGGGTTTGACAAATTTTACATGTTTCATTTTACTTGTCGAAGCTTTGTTTGGGTCACTATACCTAACAATTTCAAGTATATCGTTAAGTGTCTTTGTTCATTTTTCAAACTTAATGATCCTTAAAACATTTTCTTTGAGTTTTTCATTTTCTACTCGAAGACTTATGTATGATTTGCATCCTACATCTATTTCTTTATTTTTCTCAAGTCTTTTTACTTGACCCTTTAGTTCTAAAACTTGCACTTCGAGTTCATGCAATTTTAATTTTAGTGTTTTGTTTCTACCTAAAATTTTAGAACTTACTTCGCATAGTTTATTATATTCGTCATGTAATCTATTATCATCTATTGACGAATTATCATCACTATAATAAGAAGAGTCGGAATGTACCCCATTCGAAGCCTGAGCCATTAGGCATGTTTCATCGTTGGGCTTCTTCTCTTCTTCTTCACCGCTATCACTCTAAGAGCCTCCTATGATAGCTCTTTGTTTGTTGGTTTTCGGTGGTTTGGGACATTACCCTATGAGATGACTAGGATCTCCAAATCTAAAACATCACCTATCACTCGTTCCTTTATTCTCAACTCGGTCCTTTTGTGACAGCTTCTTGTTATCACGAGGTTTCCTAACGAACCTACCTCTTCTCCTAAAGAACTTTTTAAAGGCTAGCGCATTGCATACTCTTCATCTTCACTATCAGAATCCAAACATTCCTCATCACTAGACTCCTTTTTGGCTTTCAATGCTAGAGATCTAACTCTCTCGTTTTCGCCTTTGACTATATCGGAGTCTTTCTTGATTATCATCTCATGAACCTTCAAGTTTTCTATTAGTTCATTGAGTGATAATGTCGCCAATTCCCTTGACTCTTCAATGGCGGTGACCTTTGCTCTTCATTTGGGATGTAGAGCCCTAAAAAACTTCCTAACATAGTTCTTGCTAGAATAACCTTCATCAAGCGCTTTAAGACTAGTAATAATAGTATTAAATCTAGCAAAAGCATTATCAATAGATTCATCTTCCGAAATGGAAAATTGTTCATATTGTTGCACAAGAAGATCTATCTTGTTCTCTTTGACTCGATTATTACATTGGTGAGTGACTAACAAGGTTTTCCAAATATCTTTTGCCGTATTACACATGAAAAATCTTTCAAATTCCTTTTTAGGCAAAGTATTATAAATCGTCATTTTAGCCTCATCATTCTTGGCTAATTTTCTTTTAAGTTCATCACTTTGTTTACTATAAGGAACTATTTCATCTCTTTTAGTTTTCGGATTCTTTTGAATTTGTTGAAAGTCACCCTTGGTAATAATATGCCAAAGATCAATTTCTTTTGATTTAACATACGTTTCGAATCTTGTTTTCCAATATATAAAACAATCGGTTTCGAAAAGTGGTGGTCTTTGCATAGATTGTCCTTCTTGGTATTTGTCAGAATCCATTGATCGATTCAAGTTTTAAAATACAATTTACTTTAAAATCTTGACTAACCTGTCTCTGACACCAATTGTGGAAAACTAGAAGGGGGGTTGAATAGTTTAACCGATTTTTAAATCTTCTAAAAAACTTTACTTTTGAAAAACAATGATTCAAATCTTATGTGTAATCAATCAACACCAATATGAACACTAAAACTAAACTATCAAATGTAAACAATAAATGTAAAGAAAAGAGATGGAAAGATCAAACCGGGACAAAGAGATTTATAGTGGTTCGGTCACGAAGCTCTTCTTCGCCCTACTCCACTCCCCGAGTACCACACTCGAGAGTTTCAAGCACTATGTCAACAAACTTCCCTTCAGGTAAAGAAAACCGTACAACGTCGCTTGTCCTATTTTCCGACACTAAGCTAAATGTCGAGTACTAATCTTAGCTAGAACCAATCTACCACGATCCACTCGATCCTTTCTACTTCACACAATCAACACCCTTGACTCGATCTACCCGATCTACCCTTGATCCACTTGATCAATACACTAGCCCACAAGCTACAAGAGATCTCCAAAATCTCGACAAGATCACAATGATCAACCCTCACTTGACTCAATCTACCCTATCTATACTTGATCAACTTGATCAACACACTTGCTCACAAGCTACAAGAGATGTTCAATATCTCTATAAGATCACAATGATCTTCTCTCACAAACTCTCAAAAGAAAAATGAACTTGATGTATACGAAGATACAACAAGTGCGTAAAAAGTGTTACAAGTGCTCTAACTACAACTACAACACTTTGTATCTTCTTGGAGACCTTGTGTTCTTCTGTTGCACTAGAAGAGGAATGAAGGTGATCACTTGGTTGGATGATTGGATCACTCTTTAAACAAAAGAAAACTAAACTAAATGATCTAGAAGAGAAAATGTGATAAGAGTATCGAACTCAGAAAGCTGTGTGTGAAAAAGGATGCCCAAAAACTGTGAAGAGGGCTGGTATTTATAGGCAAAAAAATTCTAGCCGTTACAGGTACACGGTACCACTAAATCACCCATGGTACCATTAAATTTAGTGGTACCATGCCAGACAAAAACGCTCCTCTTTTTGTCTTTAGTGGTGAAAATTTATTTGGGGAAGTTTGGAGCTGATTTTTGGGAGAAAATAGCTGTTATGTTATTTGAACTTATTTTTTCAATAAAACATTTCTTAATTATTCAAAAATAACTTGTAAAGTATATTTTTGAAAAAATATTTTGTCACATTAAAAATGTGAAGTTTTAAGCACAAATTCACTTCTTTGATCATTTGTCAAGTTGTAAATTTGTTTGTGCATACCTAGAGTGATTTGCGCAGAAATGGGATCTTTCGACTAAAAACTTGTTTACGTTAATTTTAACGTAACGTGTTTTCACATTTTTTCATCCTCAAAACGTGAAGTTATCGAAAGATGTAAATAACGTTTTTAGAACATTATTTGCATCAACACAAGATTCGCTTAATGCAGCCGCCGGTGGCAATATCTTGAATCGAACTCCATGAGATATTTTGACTATCATCGAGAACAAATCGAAAGTTCCCACTTCACGAAACAAATCGGTTGTTTCCAAAGTGAGTACCAATATCTCTAGCACGGATGCTAAGATCGATAAACTCACGGATGCTATCCAAGCTTTGATTCAAAACCAAAAACCGGAGTCCGTTAAAACCGTTACCAAAAGTTGTTTTTTATGTGGTAGTTCCCATCCTTATTATGATTGTTAAGCCACCGA
Source organism: Artemisia tridentata subsp. tridentata (assembly GCA_021014915.2). Lineage (NCBI taxonomy): Eukaryota > Viridiplantae > Streptophyta > Magnoliopsida > Asterales > Asteraceae > Artemisia > Artemisia tridentata. The sequence continues at coordinate 266,722,162 of CP139509.1, read as the reverse complement.
TGGCGACGTTTTCAATGCTACCGCAGCAGCAGCAAATTACAATCAAAATCAAGGATTTCGTCCTCAAGGAGAAACTAATTATCAAATGGGACCACCCAGATTTTCTCCACCTAACAACCAAAATAGGTTCAATCAAAATCAGGGAAGAGGGAAAAATGTGCAAAACCAATTTCAAGCCCCGATCAATCAATACCCGACCCAATGGGTTAATTTCAATCAAGGGTATCAAGCTCCTAATTACCAAGCTCCTATTGTTCCCTCAAATGAACTTACCAATTACATTAAGGCAAATGAGGCTAACATGAGGGCAATGCAAAATCAAATAACAACTTTGAAAAATGATGTCCAAACTTCAATGTCTAAACAGAGTAATGAGCTTAAGTATGAACTTAGGGCTACCAATAACAAACTTGATCAATCTCAAAGCAAAATTGAGAACATGTTTGATAGTCTCATCAAGCAATTCCATCAAGCTTCAACTTGGCGGTCTCTTCCTAGCAAAACCGTTGCTAACCCGAAAGGTGGCACGAGCACTATCACCACCCGAAGTGGTGTCGCTTATGAAGGACCTACGGTTCCTACTACTTCTTCTTCTCCTAAAGTAGTGGGCCGTGAGACCGATGTAACAAAGGACACGGTGCCTCCTACTAATAAGGGAAGTACCGAAAACGTCCAACCTCCGGTTGTCCAAGTTTCTAAGCCAGAAGTTGCTCCCGAGGAGAACTCAAAGATCAATCCGCTCATTAAGGATCCTTCAAAAGCCTTTTTAATGGGGGACAAGGAATTCGAATTCAATCTTCTTAAGGATATTGATGACCTTGTTCCAATCCCAAAGGTATCCGATAAACCTTTTCCTGATTTGATTTCAGAAACTTTCGATATGACTATCACAAATCCTTTGTTTGATTTCGATTATGAATTTACTCTAAATTCAGATAATCCAATCTTTGATATCCAAAATGAGGAGAGTGATGAGTTCGAAACGGAGACAAAAATGGATGAGGTGCAAATTCATTGCTCTCCAAGTACCGCACAAAACCCACCTCCGTATATCCCGGTTGATATAGAGCCAAAGCCCGAAGAATCTTTCGTGGTTGAAGTATTTGAGAAGCTAATAGCCAGTTGTGATAAAGTGACTATTGATATTACCATCCATGGTCCATACACTACTTTATCACAAGTGCGTTATGGTATTCATGGCTCCTATCGGTACTTAACAATTCTTGGCCAACGACTAATTTCTTCTTCATCAAATAGTCGCGGTCTCATTCGTCTTGTGAAATTCTCCAAGTCTCAATCTTTTGATTTATTCGAGTTGGGAGATGAAAATGAAGTGTTTGATCCCGTAATATTCGTTATTGCTAGTCGACTAAGAAGATTGAGGAAATTTCATCGGTGATTGATCCATCCCGCCCTTTTGTTCTTAATGAAAACTAAATTCGGGGCAAGTCAAGCTTAGCGACTCGATAATAAACAAGCGCTTCTCGGGAGGAAACCCGTGTCTATCTTCTTTCTATTTTCTAATAAAAGTGACGTAAAGAGGCCCTCCTCTTTCATTTCTCGTGTTTCGTGTTTGTTTGTTTTATGTCCAGGATTTTCCGGAATTATGAAGACTCTCGTGCTCGTGGTTTTGTCTTTCCTCCACTCGAGTTTCATCCTTTAGTTCTTATTGGGAAATCCGATATCCTACATCTTATCAACTAATGTTTATCTATTAGCATAATTAATAAACGGCTTTAGATTTGCATAAGAAGACCCTTATCTCAAAACATTGAGGACAATGTCTCATTTTAGTCTTGGGGGGGGGGGGGGGAATCTTTCAATTTGATTTTACCTTGCATTTTTCCTTATACTCTCGCAACCCCGTTTTTCCTCCAAAAAATGAATAAAAATGAAAAAATGAGAAAACTTAAAATTTTTTGCATAAATATTGTAAGTGTTTTGACACATTGTTGACTTTCCGTTGGTGAGAGTAGGAATAAAATTTTGACTTGATCGAGCGTGTTGAGCTCTAGCTTGTCCCATTAATCTTTATAATTGAAAGTTGTGCTAGTCTCTTATACAAGAAGCTATAAAATGCGAATTCTAGCAAGAATTTGCAAGTTTCCATAATTGACTTTAAATATGCGCATCTTGATTTTATTAGACTAAGTATTCACGGATCTTATTATTTAAGATTTTAAATTTGCGAAGAACGAAAAATGATAGAGTTAAATATAAGTTAGATGCTAAGCGTGGAGTAGTTGGAAATCTTTAGAGCTCATTGAGGTTAATTGTGGCTTTTTGCTCCCATCAACTTAATAAAGCCAAAACTATAATTTTTTTAATAATTAAAGGCGCACGGTTTTGGCAATAATTAGTTTTTACTCCTTCTTTAGAGAATTCTTGCTTATAAGAGTTGGATACACATCAAGGTACTACCAGTGTTGCGGGGAAATAATACAACTGATTCCTGATAGTACGTGCTATTGTTTCGGATGTTGAAAGTCCGCATAACTCGGAATTTGGCAAAATATGTAATAATAAATTAAATAATAATAATCCAAAGCCGATAAAAGTTTCCTGTTTCCTGACGGTTCGCTCCCGTTGACTCAGACTTCAAAAAGGCAGAGGAAAAATATCCAAGGTCAAAATAAGACTCCCGATTCCTGACGGTTAGCTGCCGTTGTTTAGGTTGTTTAAAAGGCCGAGGAGTAATATGTGCTTAATAATGTTTAAAATGCCAAATTTTGACTCCGGGGATATCCTAATAAAGCTTCTGTCTCTGGACTCGTAGATGAGTTATTTCGGTCGTAATAAAAAGGATGTTAGTCCTAATAAAGCTTCTGTCTCCGGACTCGTATGTTAAAGATGCCAAATTTTGACTCCGGGGATATCCTAATAAAGCTTCTGTCTCTGGACTCGTAGATGAGTCGTTTCGGTTGTAATAATAGGATGTTAGTCCTTTGTAACTTTGTGTATGTGATATTTTGAGTTAATATGATTAAGTATGCAGAATCTACTTAACCACACTTAGAAGGTTATTTGGTTATTGGAAATGGAAAGTAATGCTTGAGTAATGAACAATGAACACACAATGTTAGCACCAAACGATTCAATATTATTAGGATAATAATACGAGTGATCTTCACTATCACTAGGGTTACAAACCTTGAATCTATATGTTTCAATAACTTATGATTTCTATGATAAGTTATGTTCTTTGTTCTTGATAGATATTCTAAGCATATTAATTAAGCACTTGGGTAGTCACTTTTAATATCTAGTCTAAGATATTCTTTTTATAGTCCAAAGAAGATCTTTACAATAAATGATAAATGTTGTCGAACTACTTGCTTTGCATTTGTTGAGTGTGTCAGTAGCTAAGATACAACATGTATCTATGTTTACAACTTGTTTGACTGACTACAAATCAAAGATATTATCTACCGTATATACTTGACTTTAGTACACAAATATCTTTTTATACTTATCCAACCAGCAGTAGTAAATGCGACACTTATCCATCCAGCAGTAGTATGAGTTACACCAGCAGTAGGATCAATCAGCAGTACCTTCTTTGTACTAGCAGTACTAACTTCAGTTAGTACTGTTAGTTATAACTTGAGAGGCTTTAGATATACACTAGCAGTAGGAACTGTTAGTGTATTCTTCTCAGTAGTTGATGAACTCAAATAAGTACATTTTATTACCATCATTTATCCTATTTATTTGACTTGTTTTATTATATTATCTGTGAGAATTGATACGTTAATGTTTACTTTTGTAATTCTCAGGTAAAAACAAGTATTATGTAAAACTTGGCGATTTTGGACTAATTATGGAGCAAAACAAGCAAGAAGATAAGAGTCTACTGAAATTTACAAGATCAAGACATTCTGCTCCAGATACGCCGCATCTTACTTATTACATACGGCGCATCACTATCAAGATTTCACCAGTTTCGATCCAAGATACAAGAGGACATGCGCCGCATCTAAGAATGGAGTTACGCCGCATCTTCTGGCGGTGTACGAATATTCTTGAATATATTAATCTTGGACCCCACGCGAAGTTAAGTCAATGCGCCGCATCTTACCCTCAGACAGAAACTATAAATACCCCAAAGACAGACGAATTTCGAGTTCGACAGTTTTAGAAGACCGAAGACCACAGAAACCTAAGGCCGAATTCAGTCGAAGTAGCAGCACAAGACACACCTTGAACGAAGATACAAGAGCTTTAAGAAGGTCCTGCATGTATTTAATTCATTAAGTAGTTTTGTTTTATTGTATTAGTACACTTTAATTCATCAGGATTGGTGGCTTGTGTAACGTGACAACGGAAATGTTGCACTCCCTTAAAACTGCTTTCCCATTAATTAAAGTTTATATGTTGATGTCTTTGGTGACTTTTATTAGTGCATTGATAACCTCTGTGTCTAGCTGAGCGTTGATCGGGTCGCCATGCCTCTGCCCTCGCCTATTTATTAGATCGCCTATGCATTCTATCGTCTGTAGAAAAGTAGGAAGAAAGATAAATAGGATAGTCATAAGTAATCATTAAGGGTTTACTCGCCGATAAGATTAGAACCAATGAGAAAGGACTTAATCTCGGTGCGTTGCATCGAACTATACACTTCATATAAAACTAGCAATAAAACAAGTGACAAGCTACTTAACTATCAAGACAGGTCTTCTTATTGTCTCGAGTATTTATCTGTGTACGTGTGTGCTATTCGCTGATTCGTGCCTATTAGGTTAGTTTATTATTTAATTGCAACCAAACCGTGCCAGTCTCTCAGGCTGAACCCCCTTGCGTTAGATTAGGTTGTATAGCTAACTTAAGATATTAAAATACTGATTGGAATAACTAGATAATACGTTCCACTCTTAGTGATCGACACTCTACTTACCATTATATTCATACTGACCGGGTACACTGCTCGTTAAAGTGTGTGTGTTATTGATAAGTCGGCTAAATATAAATTTTAAACTTGAATACTGCTAAAACCACAACGACATACCGTGGGTATAAATTAGAGCATACGCACACACGCATCAAGTTTTTGGCGCCGCTGCCGGGGAGTGAATTGTTATTATCTGTTAATTTGATTAGTATTTTAATTAGGTTTTTCTTTTTAATTTTTAATCTAACCACTAACTCTGTTGTATATTAGGTTAAATTGCATTCATTGTATTATTTTGCATATTTTCTGTTTTTGTGTGTTTTTATTTTTGTTTATTTTTGTTTGTTTTTATTTGTTTTTATTTTTCGTATTTTCTGTATTCTGCTATCGTTGTACTGAGCTTATTCAAATGATATGGCGCATCTATTTTCTTAGATACGGCGTATTGCGTTTAATTTTTATAAAATACAACGCGTTTAATTAATTCGATACGACGCATCTTTCCCCAAGATACGGCGTATCTGTTTTTAATAAGAAATTTTTTTTCTAAACAAGAACGCCATACGACGCATCTGCCTTAGTAGATACTGCGTATCTATTATTTTAATTAAAAACAGTTTTCGAATTATTAAACAGATACGACGCATCGATTTTTATCGATACGGCGTATCTTCTGAATCAAAAATCTTGTATTTTGAAACGTAACGAAAATACGGCGCATTAACTTTTGTTAATACGACGCATTTAATTTTAAATAAATATCGATTTTTGATAATTAAAACTGATACGGCGCATTCTAATTTATAAGCGGCGTATCTATTTTCTGAATAAAAGTCTGATTAAATTTTAACGATTATAAGATACGGCGTATCCAACTTTTTGGATACGGCGCATCGTCTGCAGATATCAGTAACTTTAATTTTTCGTATTCCATTTTCGTTGTTGATTTTCTGATATATTACTTTCTTGAACATACCCTACTGATGCTTTTGTGATAGTTTCAGGAAGTGCATGACCAGGAGTTCTACGAAGAACTTGATTCAACCTTTCGAAGATCCTGAACGAGCTTTTCATTCGCTTAAAAGGCTTTTCAACACAAAAAGCTTTGATATCTCAAGTTCATTCGAGCTTGATTATTTTTCTGAAAAGAAAGAGGAAGAAGAAACAGAAGCAATGGGCGAAAACACAACTATGGAGGAATACATGAACAAAACCCGTGCTGATTACACTTTAGGAGTTGCTAGACCAAAGTTTGATGATAAGTTAAAGTTTGAATTGAAGGGTCAGTTTCTCAAGGAGCTAAGAGAAAATGCTTTCAGTGGATCGGAACATGAGGATGCTAATGAGCATGTTGAAAAGGTCCTCGAGATTGCGGATTTGTTTACTTCAGAAGGAGTCACTGACGATCAACTCATGCTAAGAATCTTTCCAATCTCGCTAAAAGGAGCTGCTAACAAGTGGCTAAGGAATGAACCTGCTAGTTCAATCACTACATGGGAATATTTGAAGAGTAAATTCCTGAAGAGATATTGTCCACCTGCTAAGACTGCTAAAAAGATGGAGGCTATCAACAGTTTCAAGCAAGAGCCTGATGAAACTCTTTATCAAGCTTGGGAACGATTTAAAGATTTACTGGTAAAATGTCCTCAACACTATCTAACCCCTATGCAGGAGATAATATTGTTTTATCAAGGATTGGACGTGCCTACTAGACAAATCTTGGACGCTAAGGGAGCTGTGCCTCAAATGAGTGCAGCCAATGCTAGGAAAGCTATCCAAGAAGCTGCTGATCATTCTCAAAAATGGCACGATGGGACCTCTACTAGATCTAAGAGCAGCACTAATTTTGACGGGTTTACTGCTATTCAAGCTCAATTGGATAAAATTAGTAGAGAGATGAAGAAGCGTGATGAAAAAGTGTATGCTGCCCAAGTTGGATGTGAAAAATGCGAAGGACCTCACTACACTAAAGATTGCCCGAATAAGAATGAAAGTGAGACGTTTGAAGAAGCATATTACACCCAATTTGGACAACCATTCCGACCTTCAGGAAGATTTAGGGAAGCCACCCCGGGATTCTATCAAAAGAACAACTTTAATCCCGCTTATCAAGAAAGGAGGCAGACTTTAGATGACACTTTAAAGCAAATTATGGCCGATGCTGCTAAAAGACATGAGGAGAATACTGCTATGATCAAAGAAATCCGAGCTTCAACGGACACTATTACAAGAAATCAAGGAGCTTCGATCAAAGCATTGGAACAACAAATTGGTCAAATGAGCAAAGTTCTTCAAGAAAGGGGATATGGAAGTTTACCTAGCTAAACTGAAACCAACCCAAGAGATCATGTCAAGGCCATAAGCACCACTGAAGAAGTCACTCCTAACATTCCTTTTCCTAGAAGACTGATGAATGGTAATGATGGTGCAAGACCCGAAATTTTCTTTAATTCTTCAATCAGTTTAAGGAGACTACTAAAAGAGAAGACAAAGATTGAAGAGGAGATCAAGGCTACAATGAAAGAAGAGAGCTCTGCAACCGACTTAAATACCTTGCCTCATAAAGAAAAATACCCAGGAAGTTTTACTTTACCTTGTTCAATTAATGATATATCTTTCAATAATGTGTTAGCTGACTTAGGAGCTAATGTTAGTGTAATGCCCCTTAAGACATTCACTACCCTAGGACTAGGAAAATTAGCACCAACTAAGTTACTTATTGAATTGGCTGATAAAACGGTAAAACGACCTGAAGGGATTGCTAATAATGTGCTAGTTAAGATTGAAAAGTTTATTTTCCCTGTAGACTTTGTTATATTAGATATGCCCGAGGATGTTAAGATTCCTTTAATCCTTGGAAGACCTTTCTTGTCTACTGCCCATGCTAAGATTGATGTGTTTAAAAGAAAAATCTCATTAAGGGTAGGGAATAATAAACTAGTCTATAAGTGCCAAGATCCTGTTAAAAGCATAATTAGAGGCGTCTATGTGCTAGGACTAAGAGAGCGTATGGACCTCGATCTTGAAGCTAGGCTCATGGGAGAAACATTGATTCAAAACAACTCAACTAATCCTAATCATGAGAACTTTGAGGAATTTATTGACCTTAATGTACCCACCGAACTTAGACGCGATATTGTTAATGATTCTGATGACGAGTGGTATGATTGCGTAGTAATTAACAAACGTAGGAGAATAGTTGAGAAAACGAATTTGAATAATGATGTGTTTATTGAACTACCACCTCATCTTGCATATTTGTGCCTATTTAATAATAAGAATTTCCCGTCTATCATTTTGTCATCTCTGCCCGAAAGGGACAGAACTTTATTTATACAGATATTAAAGAAGAACGGCGTGGAAATTAAGGACGAGCAAGGAGTGTTCAATATTACTGAATTGGCGATGAGGGAGCGCGATGTTTCCGACTCCTTCAATGATCTATATTAAAGAGCTGAACGTGAGTCTAACTTGAAGACTCTGGAATAAAGACAAGTGCTTACCGGGAGACAACCCGGAGAAAATTTTTTACTATTCTGTTCTGTGTCGAGTCAGTCAGGCCCGCAGAGGATACGGCACATCTCAATTCCAAGATGCGACGCATCTCCTGCACTGGTCATATCTTATTTTATTTTCTGCATTTTTATTTTTAACTTTAAAACTTTTTATCAGTTTATTTAATGCGGCGCATCCCTGGTTAAGGATGCGACGCATCTTTTATTCTGATTCGTAATTATTTCAGGCTCGATACGGCGTATCTTCTTCCATAAGATACGGCGCATCGACTGACCTGATGATTTTCATTTTAATTTTTACATTTTATTTTTTCTAACTACTAATGTATTATGCAAGTTTGAACCTTCTTAACTTAGGTGTGTTTAAGTCTTGATGGTATTATAGATTCCTGCATTTCCTGTGGATACATCAAATATGAAGCTTAAACGTTCTCATCCACAAGAAAGATGATTTTTGCTCTTATACAAATAATGGAGGATCATACCGAGCAAATCTCAGGGGAGTTTTTCTGTTCTAATTCTTTTATTTTTCCAGTTTTTAACCTTTGATACAAACAACGAGGACGTTGTTTAACTTAAGTGGGGGGATTGGAGAATTAGAACACTTACTTGTCCTAAACTTTTCAAAATATGCTTAAAATGTGCTTAATATATCAAAATTTAAAATTTTTAGCATGTTTTTGTTTAAAGTCTAAGTTGCATAGCTGCACACATGACGTTATTTTCAAAAATTGTGATTTTTCAAAAATTCACAAATCTATGAGTGTGCCGGTGACTTGTAAACTTTAGAACTTGGCTTGTATACTATTCGAGACCACCATAATAAGTATTATTCTATATAATTGGAATGACTTGTCTAAATTGGTAAAATTCTAGGATTACACCCAAATAGCCTTTATATGTTATGTGTTATTAGCTAACTACACTGGTTAGTTAACCCCCGTATAAACCCTTTTGTTACTCTCATTTTTAGAGTAAGATACCCCTAGAAAAACACTCAGAGCCATTCCTTTCGTTTCTTACACATTTGTTATAATATTTCGTTACACCCTTACACCTTAGCTTATCCTGTAGATTAAAATCCGTGGTTGGTTAATTGCTTTAGGCAAAGTGTGTTTCCTTACATTACCTGTGTTCGCGTGCGTAATTCATTATCTTTGGTTAGGTCGGGAAATTGCACAATGCAATTGGAGTGAAAGTAAATATTGTATATCTTTGAGTTTGTTTTTCGTGTGTTTAGTACTTTCACTATTACCGTTATTTTTGAAAGTATGAAAAGTATGGAAAAATTATCCGGAAAGAAAGTGATAGAAAAGTTGTGAAATTTTACACATCTATGTTTATGTTTCAAGTTAAAAAAAAAAAAAAAAAAAAAAAAAAAAAAAAAAAAAAAAAGGAAAAGTTGGAAGTTTGTTTTTACCAACTTATGTAAAGTTTTGTATTAAGTGGTCGATATCACCACTATTTGTTGTATATTATATCTATGGATTGAATGGGAGTTGAACGTTATGGGAACGCCAACTAAAGGTTATTCTTTGATTAAGATCTTGTTGAGTATAATTCGTGTCTACCTAAAGCGTGTGTTTCAAGTGTTAAAGCGTGAGTTATTCTATGATATGAGTCTTATTCATGGGATGGTTGGGATAGTGATTAACCACACTTAGGATTTTAATTTATTTGTTTCGTTTATTTTTCATTTTACACCAATTTGTATCCCAAATATGGTCCATACCCTATATCATTCTTTATCCAAACCTTTGATTTATTGAGATTAGGGATTTGAGCAATCTTAAGTATCGTAGTCGTGGATTCGGCTATGTATTTATGATTTTGTCGCCCTTTTTGATATAATATTATTGGTGAAGATTACTTGGTCCTATCTTTAGCCTATTCGAGTTAAGGATTTGAGCAATTGCAAGTATCGTGTTCGTGGATTCGATCATGTATTTGTGATTTTGTCGCCTTTTCTGGAATTTGAGATCGATAGAGATTAAGAAGAATGATTAACCTTTAAGCCTACAAACCTTTTTTACCGCTTTAGACTTGTTATTCCTTGGCTTTAGTGGGGGAGATGTGTACACTTGCCAAGCCTATGATAGAATATTCGTCACGACTGGACAGTTAAACGATTAGATTTGCTTTTATCAAAATATTTTATTTTACTTCTAATTCGTTAAGTGTTTGGTTGTGTGATTATGACAAAAATGAATACATGCTTAAATATAAAAATAAATCCTAACATCTTTTAGGATACATTTTCATAAGATTAATTCTAAGGTTTACTTGGGGACAAGTAAAGTTCAAGTGGGGGGATATTTGATGAACTCAAATAAGTACATTTTACTACCATCATTTATCCTATTTATTTGACTTGTTTTATTATATTATCTGTGAGAATTGATACGTTAATGTTTACTTTTGTAATTCTCAGGTAAAAACAAGTATTATGTGAAACTTGGCGATTTTGGACTAATTATGGAGCAAAACAAGCAAGAAGATAAGAGTCTACTGAAATGTACAAGATCAAGACATTCTGCTCCAGATACGCCGCATCTTACTTATTACATACGGCGCATCACTATCAAGATTTCACCAGTTTCGATCCAAGATACAAGAGGACATGTGCCGCATCTAAGAATGGAGTTACGCCGCATCTTCTGGCGGTGTACGAATATTTCTGAATATATTAATCTTGGACCCCACGCGAAGTTAAGTCAATGCGCCGCATCTACTTATTAGATGCGCCGCATCTTACCCTCAGACAGAAACTATAAATAACCCAAAGACAGACGAATTTCGAGTTCGACAGTTTTAGAAGACCGAAGACCACAGAAACCTAAGGCCGAATTCAGTCGAAGTAGCAGCACAAGACACACCTTGAACGAAGATACAAGAGCTGTAAGAAGGTACTGCATGTATTTAATTCATTAAGTAGTTTTGTTTTATTGTATTAGTACACTTTAATTCATCAGGATTGGTGGCTTGTGTAACGTGACAACGGAAAGGTTGCACTCCCTTAAAACTGCTTTTCCATTAATTAAAGTTTATATGTTGATGTCTTTGGTGACTTTTATTAGTGCATTGATAACCTCTGTGTCTAGCTGAGCGTTGATCGGGTCGCCATGCCTCTGCCCTCGCCTATTTATTAGATCGTCTATGCATTCTATCGTCTGTAGAAAAGTATGAAGAAAGATAAATAGGATAGTCATAAGTAATCATTAAGGGTTTACTCGCCGATAAGATTAGAACCAACGAGAAAGGACTTAATCTCGGTGCCTTGCATCGAACTATACACTTCATATAAAACTAGCAATAAAACAAGTGACAAGCTACTTAACTATCAGGACAGGTCTTCTTATTGTCTCGAGTATTTATCTGTGTACGTGTGTGCTATTCGCTGATTCGTGCCTATTAGGTTAGTTTATTATTTAATTGCAACCAAACCGTGCCAGTCTCTCAGGCTGAACCCCCTTGCGTTAGATTAGGTTGTATAGCTAACTTAAGATATTAAAATACTGATTGGAATAACTAGATAATACGTTCCACTCTTAGTGATCGACACTCTACTTACCATTATATTCATACTGACCGGGTACACTGCTCGTTAAAGTGTGTGTGTTATTGATAAGACGGCTAAATATAAATTTAAAACTTGAATACTGCTAAAACCACAACGACATACCGTGGGTATAAATTAGAGCATACGCACACGCGCATCATCAGTACTAACTTTGTGAACTTGTAATTTCGAATACTAATCTTCAGAACATTTAATTCTCAACAATTCTCCCCTAAACTTGTGATTTCCCTAAATCAACATGTTTCTTCTTAATTAAATTCTGATTGTGAGGATCTTTCAAACACTTCATAGTCAGACTCTTGATCTGAGCTTTCCTTTGTTCTTCAAGATTAAATATATTTCTGTCTAACTCATCTGCTTTCTGTGAAACTCTTTCAACATCTTTCTTTGTCTTGAACACAATCAATACCTTGAATAAAAGATGGTGCAATTTCCTTGGATGGAGGAATTATAAGAGGCAATGGTGCTGTGTATCTTGGATGCTTGTTCCAAGAAGTCAAATCATCTTTCAGCATGCCTTTGCAAGTGATGAACAAACGTAGTGAACTGAAATTGAAACTGAAAGCTCCTAGATAGAACTTTCTCCATTTGAATGCTTCATCCCTTCTGAATATATATAATACTCTAGAATCTTCATTTGAACTTTCTTCATTTGAAGAGCTTATTCCCAGTATCCATCAACTGAAAAAGTTTATTCTCAGCATCCACCAACTGAATGCTTGTTCTTATTTGTGGAAAACTAGAAGGGGGGGTTGAATAGTTTTACGTCTTTTTAATTTTATTATGAAAACTTTGTTTCCTTTTAAAATCTTAGATTTGAGTTTATATGAAAAATGATACTTGAACAATATTATCAATTATATGTGTATCCTTTTAGATTTGTTATAAAAGTTTTCTTTTTATGAATAGAGTTTTAAATTGATCTTTATGTGAAATCAACTTCTAATTAATACTAACAGTTATATATGCCTATATGTATGAAAGTAATAACGATATAAAGAAATAAGTAAGAGATGGAAAGATCAAACCGAGACACGAGGGATTTATAGTGGTTTGGCTACAAGGACACCTTCCTTGCCCTACTCCACTCCCCGAGCACACCTTGCTCGAGAGTTTTCTTCACTACTTCAACAAGCTCCCTTATGGCGGAGAAAACCTTACACAACTTTCGCTTACACCGGTTTAACGACACAAAGCTAAATGTCGAGTTCTAATTGTAGCTAGAACCAATCTCACAACTTAGATCACAACTTGTTCACGACTTATTCACGACTTCTTCACGACAGCTTCACGACTGCTTCACAACTTCTTCACGACTTCAACACTAGGACTTCACGACTAGAACTTCACGACTTCAACATGACCGCTACACAACCTCTATGCTACGGCTTCACGACTTCAACACTATGTCTTCACGACTAAGACTTCACGACTTCAACACAACCGCTACACAACCTCTTTGCTACCGCTTCACGACTTCAACACTATGTCTTCACGACTTCAACACGACCGCTATACAACTTCTGTGCTACGGCTTCACGACCAAGACTTCACAACTTCTAAGCTACGGCTTCATGACTTCAACATGACGACTTCACAACTTCTAAGCTACGGCTTCATGACTTCAACATGACGACTTCACAACTTCTAAGCTACGGCTTCATGACTTCAACATGACGACTTCACAACCTCTACCTTACGGCTTCGCGACTTCTATGCTACGGCTTCACAACTTCTTCACACCGCAACTACTTCACAACTACACTATGCTTTTACACTACTTCTTTACACCACACCTATTTATATACACTTTGATCTACTAACAACAACAACTACACAAAGAGTTTACACAACTATACAAATGAATGAATTGAACTACAACACTTCTTCACTAGATGATGAAGAGGTATTCTTCTTTTGCACTTGTGTGGAGGAAGCTTGGATCACTTGGAAACCAATGCTTAAGATTACATGATCAAAGGTTTTTTGAAGATATGAAATGAGATCTACAACAGAAAGTTTTAGTGCAAAAGGGGTGAGTAAAAATCCAGGAGAAGGCTGGTATTTATAGGAGAAAAATCTAGACAGCTGGAGCCTACTGGAGCGTGGCCGGCCCCCTTAAATAGGGGGGCGGTCCCCTTAATTTTAAGGGGGCCGCCTAGTAAAATTAAGGGGGTCGCCCCTGCTGAACGTTGGCCAGTTTTGTCCTTTTGTGGGGAAGGTTTTTCTGGAACATTTTAACTGATTTTGGTTAAAAATTTGAATTCATATTTTTATAAAAGATTAAACATTTCTATTTAATACCAAAAATGTTTTTCAAAAATATATAAAATGTTTTTGATGTTTTATAAAAAATCTAGTTATTAAGAAAATTTTCCTTTGATCATATAATGCATTAAGCATTATTTCATTCATACCTTAAGTGATTTAAGTTGTAGAAGTGAATATTTACAACTAAGTACTTGTTTATTTTATAAGTTTATGTTTTAATGAGTTTACATTTTATGATCATCAAAACATAGAGATATGAATAAATATTGATAATGTTTTTAGGCATTATTTATGTCAACAATCTCCCCCTTTTTGATGATTACAAAATCTAAACTCATTAAATCCAAAAAGTTATTTTTGGACAAGTATTTAGTGAGTTTATATTCACTTCTCCCCCTTTTTGTAGCATCAAAAAGGTTGAGCCGACAAGTTTTAGAGACAAAATTTATCGGAACGAGAACTCCCTCTTGATGTGTGCTCCCCCTCGTTTGAGGGCACCAAGGAATCGATACATGGAATACTTGCAAGAAAAATATTAGAAGCACAAGCATATATATGACAAAAATAAACATGCATATAAAGACATTCATTAAAAATGTTGTGTATCAATACACAACCATCTAAGATTTTATTCAATCCTACATTAGCTAGTAAGTAATGCAATCTACATAATCATTCTAGGAGTACATGATCTTTCATGGGGCTTGCACACAAAATGGTTTGAAATTTTTTTTTGATTAAGCATTGCATATGCTTAATTTGGTGAGAATGAAGGTTGTGGTGGTGTAGTGGGTGAAAATGGTGGAGGTTGTGGTGGAGGTTGTTTGTTAAGCATGTGTTCAAGGGATGAAAATGGGTGTTTTGATGGAGGTGATGGTTGATTTAGGTAAGGTTTGGAGGTTTTGTGGTAAAATTCCAATACCAGTTCGTCTTTTAAGAGAAATGGTAGCTGGGGCTAGATAAAAGGGGTCGCAAAATGCAATAGAAAACAGTAAATTTTACTGCCCAGATGGCCGGTCCCCTTAATTGCTGGCCGGCCCCCTTAAAGTTAAGGGGACCGCCTAGGGAATTAAGGGGGCCGCCTATCTGGTGTTTTCTCAGGCGACCAAATTTGAAATTTTTTCAAAAAAGGGTCATTTTTAGGGTGTTTTTGCAGCAAGCTCCATTTGAATCATGTACATCAAGAATGATTAAATAGTGGCATAAACATGTTAAATACGCATGCATACATTTAAAACAAAATATGGAATAAGCATGTTATTAATCATCAAGCATGTATATATATCATGATATTGAGTATACAAGCAATAAGCATAACAATCATATATTAAAGACAAGAAATAAAGCATTCATTAGTTGAAAATAATTATGTTAAAAACATAATTATTGATACAACACATATTTTGCTTATAGCATGCAATAAGTAGAAAATTTTAAATTGCCTAAGAGATTCATTTGACTTGCTTGAGACATGAAAAACTTGAATTATTTTGGATGGATGATGGTAAAGAGGGGGTAAAAATGTTGGATTAATGGGGTTGTAAGTTTGGGTGTATGGATGTTGGAGAGAGTGTTGATGGAGGAATTGGAGGTGGAGAGCTTGGACTTGACCATGTTGAATGAGGGTTTTGATGTTGTTCAAGTGGTGATGTTGGATTAGATCTAGTGAGAAGATACTCAATCCAAGTGAGACGCTCATTTAAGGCGATGGTTTGGTTTTGGAGAAAGATGCAACAAGGACAATTGTTGACATGTTTCTCAGTTTGACTCAAGTGATGTGGTGATGATGGTAATGATGGTGAGATGGATGGTGATGGGTTTAAGTTGCTTTGAGCAAGGTGCAAAGCAAGGAGAGCATTAAGCTCATGGGCTTCCTTGAGTTCTTTAATGAACTTCAAGTGTTGAGTGGAAGGTGATGATAATGGAGAGTGGTTGTTATTTGGTGGAAATGGTGGTGACACTTTTGGTGGTGGAGACATTTGTGAACTTGGGTAATTATGAGTGAATGAAGGTGGACATATGGATGATTGGTTATGTCTGTGAAAGGGTTCATTAGAATGAGGTTTAGGTGTTGGTTGAGTTTGAACAACATCATTTGTTGGGTTATGGAAAATGTCAAGCTTCCTCCTCCAAATGGGCCTCACTGAGATTTTAGCAACTCTTGAAGGCTTGGATCTTGGGTGGTTAGATGATGACATGTTTGGATGGATGATATGGATGAGCATTTATGATGGAGTTGGGTATTTATGGTGTAGTGATGATGTGATTGTGGAAGGTAAATTTTGGTAGGTGGTTTGTGACAAAATGTGTTTGTGAATTTTGGGAAGTATAGGATAAAATGGGCTAAAAAATAGAAAAATGGAGCAGCACCTTCGACCATCAGATGGCCGGTCCCCTTAATTAAGGGGCCGGTCCCCTTAAATATTAAGGGGGCCGCCCATCTGCTGATTTCCAGGTTACTGGAAATGGGTTTTTTGGCAGAAAATTGTTGAAAGGGTTGTGTTTTTTGGGTTTAGTTTCAAGCAAGTCCAACTTCTTTTGAGGCAATTTAGGATTTAATAACTTATGTATGCTAAGCATGTTCATTAGTGATGCGCGTGATGTGTCGTTGCGGTTTAGCAGTTTTAATGCCTACTCAAGTTTTAAATTTATATTTAGCCGACTTATCAATAACACACACACTTAACGAGCAGTGTACCCGGTCAGTATGAATATAATTGTAAGTAGAGTGTCGATCACTAAGAGTGGAACGTATTATCTAGTTATTCTAATCAGTATTTTAATATTCTAACGCAAGGGGGTTTCAGCCTGAGAGACTGGCACGAATTTGGTTGCAATTAAATAATAAACTAAACCAATAGGCACGAATCAGCAAGCAGCACACACGTACACAGATAAATACTCGAGACAATAAGAAGATCTGTCCTTTATGATTAAGTAGTTTGTCACTTGTTTTATTGATAGCTTTATATGAAGTGTATGTAGTTAACCCTTTCTCGTTGGTCCTATTCTTATCGGTGAGTAAACCTTTAATGATTACTTATGTCTAAAAGTTATTCCTAAGTGATCAATTTAGTAACAACCGTGGGAGCCACATTATTTTCCGCAGTCAAATGCGCAGGCCACTAATAAACACAGAGGTTATCAATGCACTAATAAGTAGTAACCAAAGACATCAACATATAAACTTTAATTGATGGGA
This sequence comes from Artemisia tridentata subsp. tridentata, assembly GCA_021014915.2. Taxonomy (NCBI): domain Eukaryota; kingdom Viridiplantae; phylum Streptophyta; class Magnoliopsida; order Asterales; family Asteraceae; genus Artemisia; species Artemisia tridentata. The sequence goes on along the minus strand of CP139509.1, from coordinate 266,704,706 downwards.
AAGCAGTTTTAAGGGAGTGCAATCTTTCCGTTGTCACATTACACAAGCCATCAATCCTGATGAATTAAAGTTTGCTAACACAATAAAACAAAACTACTTAATGAATTAAACACATGCAGCACCTTCTTACAGCTCTTGTATCCTTGATTTGAGTGTGTCTTGTGCTGCTGCCTTGACTGAATTCGTCCTAGGGTTTTTGGTCTTCGGTCTCGTATATATTATATGGCACTCCGAAATTCGTCTGGTCTTGGGGTATTTATAGTTTCTGTCTGAGGGTAAGATGCGGCGCATCTATTAAGTAGATGCGGCGCATGTACTTAACTTCGCGTGGGGTCCAAGATTATAATATTCAGGAATATTCGTACACCGCCAGAAGATGCGGCGTATCTTTATCTTTGGATGCGGCGCATGTCCTCTTGAATCTTGGATCGTATCTGGTGAGATCTTGATAGCGATGCGGCGCATGTCATGAGTGAGATGCGGCGCATCTGGAGCAGATTTGACATGATCTTGTCCATTTCAGTAGACTCTTCACTTTATGCTTGTTTTGCTCCGTAATTAGTTCAAAATCCCCAAGTTTCACCAAATGCTTGTTTTTACCTGAGAATTACAAAAGTAAACGATTAAGTATCAATCCTCATACATAATATAGTAAAACAAGTCAAATTAATAGGATAAATGATAGTAATAAAATGTACTTATTTGAGTTCATCAAATATCCCCCCACTTGAACTTTACTTGTCCCCAAGTAAACCTTAGAATTAATCTTATGAAAATGTATCCTAAAAATGTTAGGATTTATTTTTATATTTAAGCATGTATTCATTTTTTGTCATAATCACACAACTAAACACTTAACGAATTAGAAGTAGAATAAAAATATTTCGATAAAAGCAAATCTAATCGTTTAACTGTCCAGTCGCGACGAATATTCTATCATAAGCTTGGCAAGTATACACATCTCCCCCACTAAAGCCAAGGAATAACAAGTCTAAAGCGGTAAAAAAGGGTTTTTAGGCTTATGGGTTAATTATTCTTATTCACTATCGATCTCAAATTCCAGAAAAGGCGACAAAATCACAAATACATGATCGAATCCACGAACACGATACTTGCAATTGCTCAAATCCTTAACTCGAATAGGCTAAAGATAGGTCCAAACTTCACCAATAATAATATATCAAAAAGGGCGACAAAATCATAAATACATAGCCGAATCCACGACTACGATACTTAAGATTGCTCAAATCCCTAATCTCAATAAATCAAAGGTTTGGTTGGATAAAGAATAGGGTATGGATAACATTTGGGATATAAATTGGTGTAAAATAAAAAAAAATAAACAAAACAAATAAATTAAAATCCTAAGTGTGGTTAATCACTATCCCAACCATCCCATGAATAAGACTCATATCATTGAATAACTCACGCTTTAACACTTGAAACACACGCTTTAGGTAGACACGAATTATACTCAACAAGATCCTAATCAAAGAATAAACCTTAGTTGACGTTCCCATAACTGCCAACTCCCATTCAATCCATAGATATAATGTACAACAAATAGTGGTGATATCGACCACTTACATAACTTTACATCGTTGGTTAAAACAAACATCCAACTTTCTTCTTTTTTTTCTTTTTCTTTTCTCATTTTTTCGAATTTTTTTTTTTTTTTTTTTTTTTTTTTTTTTTTTTTTTTTTAACATGAAACATAAACATAGATGTGTAAAATTTCACCACATCACCAAAACAATAATTCTGGATAATTTTTCCATACTTTTCATAACTTCAGAAATAACGGTAATAGTGAAAGTAGTAAATACACGAAAAATAAACTCATAGATGTACAATATTTACTTTCACTCCAATTGCATTGTGCAATTTCCCGACCTAACCATAGATAATGAATTACGCACGCGAACACAGGTAATGTAAGGAAACACACTTTGCCTATAGCAATTAACCAACCACGGATTCGAATTTACAGGGTAGGCTAAGGTGTAAGGTGTAACGAAACATTTTAAACATAGGTGTAAGAAACGAAAGGAATGGCTCTGAGTGTTTTTCTAGGGGTATCTTACTCTAAAAATGAGAGTAAACAAAGGGTTTATACGGGGGTTAACTAACCAGTGTAGTTAGTTAATAACACATAACATATAAGGCTATTTGGGTGTAATCCTAGAAATTTACCAATTTAGACAAGTCATTCCAATTATATAAATAATACTTATTATGGTGGTCTCGAATAGTATACAAGCCAAGTTCTAAAGTTTACAAGTCACCGGCACACTCATAGATTTGTGAATTTTGAAAAATCACAATTTTTGAAAATAACGTCATGTGTGCAGCTATGCAACTTAGACTTTAAACAAAAACATGCTAAAAATTTTAAATTTCGATATATTAAGCACATTTTAAGCATATTTTGAAAAGTTTAGGACAAGTAAGTGTTAAGTGTTCTAATTCTCCAATCCCCCCACTTAAGTTAAACAACGTCCTCGTTGTTTGTATAAAAGGTTAAAAACTAGAAAATAAAAGAATTAGAACAGAAAAACTCCCCTGAGATTTGCTCGGTATGATCCTCCATTAGTATTAGAGCAAAAATCATCTTTCTTGTGGATTAGAACGTTTAATTCTTCATAGCTGATGTATCCACAGGAAACGCAGGAATCTATAATACCACCAAGGCTTCAAAACACACCTAAGATAAGAAAGGTTCAACTTGCATAATACATTAGTAGTTAGATAAAAATAAAACGTAAAAATTAAAAATGAAAATCATCAGGTCAGTCGATGCGCCGTATCTTATGGAAGAAGATACGCCGTATCGAGCCTGGAATAAATACAGATCAGAATAAAAGATGCGCCGCATCCTTAACCAGGGATGCGCCGCATTAAAAATAAACTGATAAAAAGTTTTAAATTCGAAAATAAAAAATGCAGAAAAATAAAATAAGATATGACCATTTGCAGGAGATTCGTCGCATCTCAGAATTGAGATGCGCCGTATCCTCAGCAGTCTGACTGACTCGACACAAAAAACAGAATAATAAAAAGATAAATCCGGGTTGTCTCCCGGTAAGCACTTGTCTTTATTCCAGAGTCTTCAAGTTAGACTCACGTTCAGCTCTTTAATATCGATCATTTATTCCTACATGGCCACGTAGGATCCATTTAGCAATTAATTCGTCACGTATATATTCAGGTCCCAAATTCAAAACTCCTTTATAGAATCCTTCCATCATTTGATATGGGTATTCAATCCCTCTCTTCATGTCATCATTACTAACAAAAAGGAATGGAGAGAATTTGTAGCAGACCCTATTAGTTGCATGTTTAAACCCAGGGTGAGTTCGGGGCATCATATAAGTGATAATGTCGCTTCCACATTGAAAGGTGATCTTTCCTTCAAATCGTTTTGCATTAATAGTGATCTCCCTACAAAATGGTTTCCCCACAATCACGTCACCCATATTGCTGTCATGATAGGCATTCAGGTCTTCAACAACGGCGAACTCAGTTACAATAGTAAAGCGTCCTACGAAGATCGGGACATTAATGAAGGCTCCAACTACATTCTTTCCCTTATGCTCCACTTTATTTCTCATAATAGAATTGTAAAAGCTTCTTGACATGACATTGATTGGTAAAATAGGAAAGAAATTGGCGTCAATACACTTGTACCCAATCATGCATGGGAATTGCAAATTGTAAGCACAATTGGCGTGGATCCTTCTACCGTAATCCCAAGAACCATCATACCCCTCAAATTCATCGTAATTCCTAGTATTAATAACGTTGATTTTTGGACTATCAAGAATTTCTCCTTCTTCTAACTCAGATTCCGCATCATCCATGAATAGGTCATTGGATTCTAATGGTCCATTAAGGTCATTAAGTTCAATGTAGTCCCCATTGTAACGTTCGGGTGATTTTTCATGCACTAATACTTCGTTCATAAAATTGGCTTCGAAGTCGAAGTCAATCAGTTCTCCGAATCCTTCCATTTTCCTTCTGAAATAATCACAAAAGCATCAGTAGGATCTGTTCGCTAAGAAGAAAAATTGATGAATTTAGAAACGGATATAAGAATACAAATAGCTGATATCTGTAGATGATGCGCCGTATCCAAAAAGTTGGATACGCCGTATCTTATAATCGTTAAAATTAAATCAGACTTTATTCAGAAAATAGATACGCCGCTTAGGAAATTAGAATGCGCCGTATCTGTTTTAATTAACCAAAAATCGATATTTATTAAAAATTAAATGCGTCGTATTAACGAAAGTTAATGCGCCGTATTTTCGTTACGTTTCAAAATATAAGATTTTTGATTCAGAAGATACGCCGTATCGATAGAGATCGATGCGCCGTATCTGTTTAATAATTCGAAAACTGTTTTTAATTAAAATAATAGATACGCCGTATCTGCTTAAACAGATGCGTCGTATCGCGTTAACGTTTAGAAAATTTTTTTTTATTAAAAACAGATACGCCGTATCTTGGGGAAAAGATGCGTCGTATCGCTTTATCGCTTAGAAAAAATTTCTTATTAAAAACAGATACGCCGTATCTAGGTAAAGATGCGTCGTATCGAATTAATTAAACGCGTTGTATTTTATAAAAATTGAACGCAATACGCCGTATCTGAAAAATCAGATGCGCCGTATCGTTCGATTTAGCTCAGTACAACGATAGCAGAACACACAAAAAATTACGAAAAATAAAAACAAATAAAAACACACAAAAATAAACACAAATAAAAACAAACAAATAACACACAAAACAGAAAATATGCAAAATAGTACAATGAATGCAAATTAAACTAATACACAACAAAATTAGCGGTTAGATAAAAAAATTAAAAACCTAATTAAAATACTAATCAAATTAACAGATAATAACAATTCACTCCCCGGCAGCGGCGCCAAAAACTTGATGTGCTGCGTGATGTGTCGTTGCGGTTTAGCAGTTTTAATGCCTACTCAAGTTTTAAATTTATATTTAGCCGACTTATCAATAACGCACACACTTAACGAGCAGTGTACCCGGTCAGTATGAATATAATGGTAAGTAGAGTGTCGATCACTAAGAGTGGAACGTATTATCTAGTTATTCTAATCAGTATTTTAATATTCTAACGCAAGGGGGTTTCAGCCTGAGAGACTGACACGAATTTGGTTGCAATTAAATAATAAACTAAACCAATAGGCACGAATCAGCAAGCAGCACACACGTACATAGATAAATACTCGAGACAATAAGAAGATCTGTCCTTTATGATTAAGTAGTTTGTCACTTGTTTTATTGATAGCTTTATATGAAGTGTATGTAGTTAACCCTTTCTCGTTGGTCCTATTCTTATCGGCGAGTAAACCCTTAATGATTACTTATGTCTAAAAGTTATTCCTAAGTGATCAATTTAGTAACAACCGTGGGAGCCACATTATTTTCCGCAGTCAAATGCGCAGGCCACTAATAAACACAGAGGTTATCAATGCACTAATAAGTAGTAACCAAAGACATCAACATATAAACTTTAATTGATGGGAAAACAGTTTTAAGGGAGTGCAATCTTTCCGTTGTCACATTACACAAGCCATCAATCCTGATGAATTAAAGTTTGCTAACACAATAAAACAAAACTACTTAATGAATTAAACACATGCAGCACCTTCTTACAGCTCTTGTATCCTTGATTTGAGTGTGTCTTGTGCTGCTGCCTTGACTGAATTCGTCCTAGGGTTTTTGGTCTTCGGTCTCGTATATATTATATGGCACTCCGAAATTCTTCTGGTCTTGGGGTATTTATAGTTTCTGTCTGAGGGTAAGATGCGGCGCATCTATTAAGTAGATGCGGCGCATGTACTTAACTTCGCGTGGGGTCTAAGATTATAATATTCAGGAATATTCGTACACCGCCAGAAGATGCGGCGTATCTTTATCTTTGGATGCGGCGCATGTCCTCTTGAATCTTGGATCGTATCTGGTGAGATCTTGATAGCGATGCGGCGCATCTCATGAGTGAGATGCGGCGCATCTGGAGCAGATTTGACATTATCTTGTCCATTTCAGTAGACTCTTCACTTTATGCTTGTTTTGCTCCGTAATTAGTCCAAAATCCCCAAGTTTCACCAAATGCTTGTTTTTACCTGAGAATTACAAAAGTAAACGATTAACTATCAATCCTCATACATAATATAGTAAAACAAGTCAAATTAATAGGATAAATGATAGTAATAAAATGTACTTATTTGAGTTCATCAATTAGACATTATTATCTAGCATGCAAACAACTCATTTAGCATGTAACATATATATGTTAGACAAGAAAACACTACATAGCTCCAAGTAATTCATAGTATCATATTTAGGAAGATTAATAAGTTAGTTAAATAATCCTAATGAATATCTATGTGCATGGGAATGTAGAGTTGTGATAGCATGGACTTCTAGACTTGTACCAAGTGAGGTCTTAGTGAATAAATTATGGTTATTTTCAAATTTAGTTCACTTATAAATGTCACATACATAAATATGGATGACAGATATGAGATCACCATGCATAATTTTAAGAAATGTTTTTGGCATTATTCAACAATGTTTGAAAGTGGGTTTTTATGTGGATGTGAAAAATATTTTAATGAAATAGTTTTGGTTTTATTTCAAAATGTTTTTATGAGGAAAGAAAACATATTTTTCCAATCTTTGGTTTTGATAAACACGTAATTATGGACACAAGTTTGGAAGAAAGGTAGGATGGTGAAATATGTAAAATAGAAATGTGTCATAATCTTTTGAAAAATTATTTTTCCAAAATGTGAAGTTTTTGCAAATTTAAAAATAAGTCCCATTAATTATAGGTTTAAAAAATAATGGTTTATAAAAGATCTCATGCTCAAGTCTATTGTCACATGCTACCTCTTTCTACATATCCTATGACATTTACGCATGTATTATGACTAAATACAAAAATACATCATGTCAGAGTAGTTAGAGAAAAACAAAAGCTATTATAATGACAATGCATTCAACTAAACAAATAATTACGAAGGCATGCAGTCAAATCACATAGGAGCAAGTAAACATCTAGAAATTTTATATATGCAGGATGACATACATCTAGGAATGAAAAGCTTTAGTGAAAAGCAAAATTCATAACAGTAAACTATCGTTAGGTATATTTAGGAAGAATAATGTATTCAAGTTGGAGAATGAGTATGAGACTATTACTAGTGGTGCTCAATTCAGGCTAAACACGACCGTTTTTACGGGTTACACACACCCAACTTCTCACATAGAAGAAATTCAACCGTTAGGTCAAATTGAGTTTCTGGTCAATAGATTCTCCAGTAGTCATTCTCTTTTTAGAAGAAATTAAGTTCCTAAATTTACCTATCGAAGAGTACCAAATATGAAGATTGCTTGGTTTACTAATACTTAGGGGGGCTAACTAAAGGGTTTCTAGTTCATTAAGCCACAGAACGAATATAACTAAAGTGTAAAGGCAAAGCAACCTATCAGACTAAGCGTATCCTAAGGCATTAATAAGATTATATGCATGAAGTAATTACTTTTGAAATTTAAAAAGAGAACTTACCTCACGTCCTAGCTTTTCTTCGTAATGTCTCAGATGATGATCGACGTGTGAATGATAGGTGAGTCGGATGATGATCTTCTCCTTCGTCTGTGTCCCTCCATGATTTTGGATTGAGTTCACCTTGAAGTTGATTCATGTAGTCTTCGTCGTTAACACCTACATTAACAACATTTGAACTAGTAGCACATGTATCTATTTTATCTAAATGTTTATCTATTAAATTTTCTAAGATAACTAATTCATGTACAAGATCAAAATCCTCATCTTTGGCTTGACATTTTTCTTGATGAAAGTTTAAGAAATTTTTCCAAATATCATTTGCCGTTTTACAGAAGAATATTCTTTCATATTCAACTTTCGGCAAGGTTTTATAAATAATTATTTTAGCTTTATTATTTATTTCATTCTTTGTTGTCAAATAATCAATTTGACTTTCAAAATCCGTTTTTGTTTGTCTTTCAAAATCCGTTTTTGTTTGACTTTAAAAATCATCAATCGAAATGACATGCCAAAGATCTAGACCAATTGATTTCACATAAGTTTCAAATTTATTTTTCCATTCAAGAAAAGTATAGTTTTCAAATAGTGATGGTTTTACCAAAGATTCCCCTTCTAGATATTTTTCGAATTCCATAGATCGATTCAAGTTTTAAAATACAGTATATTTTAAAGATCTTGATTGACGTGGCTCCTGATACAAATTGTTGAAAACTAGAAGGGGGGGGTTGAATAGTTTTACGTCTTTTTAATTTTATTATGAAAACTTTGTTTCCTTTTAAAATCTTAGATTTGAGTTTATATGAAAAATGATACTTGAACAATATTATCAATTATATGTGTATCCTTTTAGATTTGTTATAAAAGTTTTCTTTTTATGAATAGAGTTTTAAATTGATCTTTATGTGAAATCAACTTCTAATTAATACTAACAGTTATATATGCCTATATGTATGAAAGTAATAACGATATAAAGAAATAAGTAAGAGATGGAAGGATCAAACCGAGACACGAGGGATTTATAGTGGTTCGGCTACAAGGACACCTTCCTTGCCCTACTCCATTCCCCGAGCACACCTTGCTCGAGAGTTTTCTTCACTACTTCAACAAGCTCCCTTATGGCGGAGAAAACCTTACACAACTTTCGCTTACACCGGTTTAACGACACAAAGCTAAATGTCGAGTTCTAATTGTAGCTAGAACCAATCTCACAACTTAGATCACAACTTGTTCACGACTTCTTCACGACAGCTTCACGACTGCTTCACAACTTCTTCACGACTTCAACACTAGGACTTCACGACTAGAACTTCACGACTTCAACATGACCGCTACACAACCTCTATGCTACAGCTTCACGACTTCAACACTATGTCTTCACGACTAAGACTTCACGACTTCAACACAACCGCTACACAACCTCTTTGCTACGGCTTCACGACTTCAACACTATGTCTTCACGACTAAGACTTCACGACTTCAACACGACCGCTACACAACTTCTGTGCTACGGCTTCACGACCAAGACTTCACAACTTCTAAGCTACGGCTTCATGACTTCAACATGACGAATTCACAACTTCTAAGCTACGGCTTCATGACTTCAACATGACGACTTCACAACTTCTAAGCTACGGCTTCATGACTTCAACATGACGACTTCACAACCTCTACCTTACGGCTTCGCGACTTCTATGCTACGGCTTCACAACTTCTTCACACCGCAACTACTTCACAACTACACTATGCTTCTACACTACTTCTTTACACCACACCTATTTATATACACTTTGATCTACTAACAACAACAACTACACAAAGAGTTTACACAACTATACAAATGAATGAATTGAACTACAACACTTCTTCACTAGATGATGAAGAGGTATTCTTCTTTTGCACTTGTGTGGAGGAAGCTTGGATCACTTGGCAACCAATGCTTAAGATTACATGATCAAAGGTTTTTTGAAGATATGAAATGAGATCTACAACAGAAAGTTTTAGTGCAAAAGGGGTGAGTAAAAATCCAAGAGAAGGCTGGTATTTATAGGAGAAAAATCTAGACAGCTGGAGCCTACTGGAGCGTGGCCGGCCCCCTTAAATAGGGGGGCGGTCCCCTTAATTTTAAGGGGGCCGCCCCTGCTGAACGTTGGCCAGTTTTGTCCTTTTGTGGGGAAGGTTTTTCTGGAACATTTTAACTGATTTTGGTTAAAAATTTGAATTCATATTTTTATAAAAGATTAAACATATTTATTTAATACCAAAAATGTTTTTCAAAAATATATAAAATGTTTTTGATGTTTTATAAAAAATCTGGTTATTAAGAAAATGTTCCTTTGATCATATAATGCATTAAGCATTATTTTATTCATACCTTAAGTGATTTAAGTTGTAGAAGTGAATATTTACAACTAAGTATTTGTTTATTTTATAAGTTTATGTTTTAATGAGTTTACATTTTATGATCATCAAAACATAGAGATATGAATAAATATTGATAATGTTTTTAGGCATTATTTATGTCAACATTATTATTGGCTGAATAATAAGACATGTTAGCTTCTCAAAAAGCTGACATCACCATCTTGTATGCTCTTGTCTTTTCTTTAACTTGATCAATTTGAGTTTCCTCCCCTGATTCTGAGCATACACAATCTTTTCTTCCCTTATTGGATAATCTTCCTCCCCTGAGATTGGAAGATCTCTCACCATGTACCAAAATATTTCCTCCCCCCCCTGAGATTTATCATTTCCTCCCCTTTTTGCAAGATCTCTCACCATCATCAGATCTACCAATTAGAACATGTTTTCAGACCATGTTGTACATGTATCCATTAATTCCTTAAGAGTTTATGTGCTTCCCTCATCACTTCTAGGTGTGTTAACTCCTATGAGAGGTGATTCATGGGGCATTGACTCATTATCCATCATTTGATGGTTATTTTGAGCCACTTTAAAAATCCTTTTAATGAAACTTTTGACTTAGCAGTATGAATATGATTTTATGATGAAAAATCATACTGCTTACAACCATTTTGAAGGGATTAAGTGTGTAACAGACACTTAATCAAGAATTCGGTTTAAAGTAACCTCTGGTTGTGTGAGAACCAATGTTTTCAGTTATAAATAACTGCCTGTGTAAAGATAAACCTATTTAAAAGGCTTTCTTGACAGGGTTTCTAGCTCATAACAATTGTTACCTCTAACACAAGTGTTAGATTCACTTTTGCTAGCTGTTCTTTCTATCAGATGTCCTTAGACTTGCTCATTATACTAATTAAAGTATAAAATGATAGAAAGTGAGTTGTGTCAGTTACTATCTGACCAACTGAGCCATCAAGTCAATGTGAAACATCATAATCAGGTTTCAAGAAAGAAGTTTTAAAGATTTTATTAACTTAGGTGTAAACCTTTGTTAATGAATTCCCAAACTCAATCCATTATAAACCTATTATGTCAGCAACTAGTATAATCATTCTGCTGCTTCCATTTCACTTGAAACTTCCTTTGTGCTCAATGTTCATACTTGAAATTGTTAGTCCAAAACTAAAAAACAAAATGCAAAGCATTTGTCTTATAGCAGTATAAACTTTATATGACTATCAGTATGAACTGAAAAATCAAAATTTGTACTAGCAGTACAAACTTTTCACTAACAGTAGTAATTAACAAAGCAAGCAGTACAAACAAAAATTTATATACAAAAAACAGAGTTTAAAATCATTGAGGATTAAGCATTCCAATACTTGCTACCAAGTACTGAAACCTTCCAACATCAAAAGCTTTTGTGAGAAGATCTGCAAAGTTGTGATCAGAATCAATTTTAAGAACTTGAATTAACTTTTTCTCATTGCAGTCTCTAATAAAATGATGTCTAATTTCAATGTGTTTTGTTTTAGAATGTTGTACTAGGTTTTTAATTATGCAAATTGTACTACTATTATCAATATGTATGACAGTGTTCATGAAATTGTACCCATAGTCAAGAAGTTGGTTTTGAAGCCATAGGACTTGACCACAGCAACTTGCAGTAGCTACATATTCAGCTTCAGTTGTTGAAGTAGCCACAATTGTTTGCTTCTTACACTGCCATGAGATAAGTCTACACTCAAGGAATTGACATCCTCCAGTTTTTGACTTTCTGTCCAAGTTAGCACCTGTATAATCACTATCTGAAAATGCTACCAAGTCAAAAGGTGATTCTCTAGAATACCATAGACCCAACCTAGGTTGACCTTTAAGATATCTAAAAATCCTCTTGAAAGCTGTTAAATGAGAAACCTTTGGAGTTACTTGAAATCTTGCAAAAGCACAAACAGAGAACATGATGTCAGGTCTTGATGATGTGAGATACATCAAAGAGCCTATCATAGATCTGTATGTGTGTACATCTACATTTTCTCCATCTAAATCTTTAAGAAGTGGCTTCTCAGAGTCCATTGGTGTGCTTGCTACTTTTGAATCAGCAAATTTGAATTTCCTTAGAATCTCTGCAACATACTTATCTTGACTAATAAATATGCCTTCACAAGATTGCTTAATTTGCAGACCCAAAAAGAATGTAAGTTCCCCCATGAAACTCATCTGAAACTTATCATGCATAAGTTTCTCAAACTCCAAACACATCTCCTTCTTTGTAGATCCAAAGATGATATCATCCACATACACCTGAACTAGCAAAAGATCATTCTTGTGCTTCTTGATGAATAATGTCTGATCAATCTTCCCTTTTTAAAATCCATTTTCTATTAAGTAGGAAGCCAGTGTTTCATACCATGCCCTTGGTGCCTGATGAAGGCCATAAAGAGCCTTAACTACCTTGCACACCTTGTCTGGATGGTCTGGGTCAGTAAACCCTGGAGGTTGTGAGACATATACCTCCTCTTCAATAGTACCATATAAAAATGCACTCTTGACATCCATTTGATAAACTGTGAAGCCCAAAAATGAAGCATAAGCCAAAAATAACCTAATGGCTTCAATCCTTGCTACAGGAGCAAAAACCTCTTCATAGTCTATCCCTTCTTCTTGTGTATACCCTTGGGCTACTAATCTAGCCTTATTCCTAATCACTATGCCCCTTTCATCCCTTTTATTTCTGAAAACCCATCTAGTGCCAATTACCCTTACATCCTTGGGTAAATCAACTAGCACCCATACCTTCTGAATCTTGAACTGAAAAAGCTCTTCTTGCATAGCTTCTACCCAGCTTGAATTATCTAGGGCTTTAAGAACATTCTTTGGTTCTGCTTGTGATAGAAAAAATACAAACAAGCAAGAGTTTGCAAACTCATGCTGTTTTGAAGCATAAAGGGCATCAAGAAGCCCTTGCTGGTCTGAATACATCAGTTGTTGTCTTGTCTTTACCCCTGAATGTACATCTCCAATCACATTGTCCAGGGAGTGGACTTTGTGAATCCTTGTGTGTGGTGTTGTAGGAACATGATAGTTACGTGGAAGATTATTGAAATCCACCTCTTCTTCTGAGAAATCTGCTTCAGTTGAGACTGATGGGCCAGCAGTAGAAACATTTGGCCTAGCAGTATGAACTGTTTTCCTGGCAGTATCTTGCTCTGTCTCAGCAGTATGAACTTTTGTCTTAGCAGTAGGTATAATGATTGTACTTCTGACTTGTTCTTCTTGTTCATCTTCCTTGTTGTCATCTTCAACCCCTTCTTTAGCTTTATCTGAAGAAGATTCATCACTTGTTGAAGTTGAAGCCACACTTGGACTTGTCCATATTGGCATCCATACATAATCTTGATCTGTCTCTTTGTCTAACCCTGCCCTATTTGTTGTTTCTTTTTCTTTTGAACCTGAAAATTCATTAGTTTCAACAACAACAGGCACATAATTCATAGAATGGGTTAGTGACTCAAGATCAAATAGCCAATTGGGACCTTGACCTGCTACATTCGATTTATTCTCTAAAAATTCCACATGCAGATTTTCCTCTACTCTTCTAGTTCTTGAGTTGTATACTCTAAAAGCTTTGCTATTAATAGAATATCCAACTAAGAATCCTCCATCTGCTTTACCATCAAACTTTTCAAGATGGTCTAAGGTATTCAGAATTGTCACATGACATCCAAAATGTAACACCCCGTGCCCGCTTATACCAAAAACTTAAACTTTTGACGCGGAAACGCTTGACTAAAACGGACATCTGGTCACTCTTTTGACCACTGACAAAAATCTATAAACTTTCAGACCTTGAAACTATTTTTAGATGAAACTAGACTCAATTACCTTCAAAACGATAGGTCATACGACCCATTTCGACTTACGGATTAAAAGATATGATTTTTCGAAAACTGCCCAACTAACCGTGACGCTGTCAGAAAAATGGTGACGCCGTCAGACCTTGACGGGCCAGAGGATTTTTGGACGATTAAAAGGGGACGCCGTCAAGAAGGCCATCAAGAGCAAATCTGCAGTTTTCACCACTAAAAACCCATTTTGACCCATTCCATGACATCAAACTACTTATACCACTTCCGTTTTACACCAAACTTGACCAACTTCATTTATTTAACATAACAAGCACGTTCCAACAATACTTGACCCGATTACAACCCAAAATGGGTACAAACACACTTAAATCCAAACGCCCCTTAAACATTTACTAAAAACCCTTGAAACACACTTGACACATCGTTAGACCACCAAACCATTACACGACTTTGACACACATTATAGGACTCATAAAAGAGACTCTCGGGGGTACAACATTGACTCGAGCTCGGTATTCTACCTAGCTCCTATGCTTATTATCTCCCAAATCCGCTTCCAAATCCCTATGCTATAATCCAAGGCAAGTTATCCTCATCGCCATTAACCTACAAAACGTTGACAACTAAAAGAATAAGCTTACGCTTAGTAAGTAAAACGATTATAACATAACATCATAACTTATTCACACATTAAGCATCATAATCCAACTATTTCATCACAACATTAAACATAACTCATACCTTAGCCATTTCAAGCCCTCTCAACTCATCACACCCTTCCTATATACCTACACTAATCCAACTCTACACTCATTCCCATTTGCTAGTTATGCCAAACTAGCCTTACATCTACTTCTTCACCCCACACTAATTTAAACACATTCAAGTAACCTCATCAAAGCATTCATATAACACATAATGTAAGAAATCATTATAACATTAAATCATAACCGATTTACTTACCTTGAATCCAAGCTAAGCTAATAACATGAATCCCACCATCAACATCTTCTAACCATCATCATCTTCATCTTCACTAGCCACCAACATCACTTCATCACCATCACCATTATCATCATTATTCCTACTAAAATTACATACCAAATACTTACTTTCTCATCAAACTAACACTTTCTAACAAGGGTTTACCAAACCCACCATGACCCTTATGAATCCCTCTCATAATCATTAAAAACACTAGATTAAGTTTACTTACTTGTGGGGGTCTTTGCTAGAGATGATCATAACCACAAAGTCTATATCTTCTTCCTTTCTAAGCTATCCAACAAGTGCTATTTCCCTCCTTTTTCTCTCCTCTAAATCCGGCCTTCATCTTATCTCCATAATGATGGAGAAATCTAGAATAAGCTAGATATACTAGTTAGGTAGAAACTTTGGCCCATTGGCAAGATTGGTCCCTAAAGTCTCTTTCCTACTATTTTAACCACAACTAACTTATAACACATAACTAACAATTGGCAACTTAGGTCCTTCTAGTTTATACATCACATTTCATATTACTACATGAATCATACTTTGACTACTAGTTTGACCATCGGGTTTGACTTTCCACGTAACTTCGTTGACCAACCAATTACATCCAACCTTAGCATATTTCATCTAGGGTGGGGCCTACTCGTAACCGGGATACGGGTCTAACAATTCTACCCCCTTATTTAGATTTCGTCCCCGAAATCTGCCATTCATTACTAACCTATACTTAGTCACATAACTCATCTCATTACTAGCACCTTAACCCCTAGTTTACTTAGTTCGACGATCTAAGTGATCTTGCAATTTACGCATACTATAACATATCACATGCCCTAATCCACATTACCCCCGCTTACTTTTATACCACACAACTCTCGCTTAGATATTACATAATACAAGACTTACTTATTATTGCCAATCATCATCCTAATCCGTCCTATTACCGCACATCATTATTTCACTCGCTTTATCCTCTACCCTCATTCTTGACTACTCGATACTTAAGAAACTCGTACTATTTGACTTTACATAATCACACTCGACTAATACGTTCACATTCCATTTCTTTCATTCATCATATTTTGTACCACACCGCAAGGCACATTATGTCACCATTACAATTTCTCTATCCCATCAAGGTTCTCCTAATCCTCCTATCTTAGTCCTTACAATTTCTACGAATTCTAAACTCTTGCTTTCTACTTCTCTAACCCTACTCGTGCCGTGTCGGCAACACATAGCCAACTCGTTTATAATTCCTCATTTACATGGAGAGGCGTCCCAATCGATGTAAATCAAGAAATATAAACTAGTGGTTATGTACTCCCGACATAACACCACTACTCCTAATTCCCAATTTAACTTTTATTATTTCCTCATTGTTTTTATTACATTATTTTTACTCTTCTTAGACTTGGATCCTTCACATTATCACATTCATCATGGGGATACTTTTATATGCCATGGACGTAGGCAACCCCTTGCCGGTGAAGGCAAAACTTTTCATCTCGAAGGATCTTTAACATTCATCCCGAAGGATTCCTTAACATTCCTTTACTTGGTCATCCCGAGGGATACCACATTTAACATTCATCCCGAAAGATAATTAACATTCATCACTTTACCACTTTCACATTTTAACACCGGATCCAAGTCATAAGCACCACACACTCATTATTACATTCGTTTATTATAGTAATTACCGCTAATCGCCTTAGCAGTAATATGATAATTTTAGAACAACGCCTTTATCTCATACACACTCCTTACATTCTTAATCCGCTTTAGTTATTTTCACATCTTTACTTTACCTCTTGCATTCTTAGCCTTCATTAATCAATTTCACATTCTTATTTTACATTTTAGTCCACCCGACTCATTTACATCTAGACCTCTCACATTTTACCAACCTTAACTCATGCATTCATTATAGTGATTACAGCGCCGTAATATGATACTCTCAAGACAACTTCTTTATCTCACACATACCCCTCTCATTCTTTCTTACGTTTTAAATCCATCACCTTTTTATTTCCATATTTTATCTCTCTTCTTTTAGTCTCACTCGCTTCCTTTACATGTAGACCTTACATAGATCGTCAATTATAACACGCTCATTATTTATTAATGATTACAGTTAATCGCCTTAGCTGTAATATAATTATTTCATGACAACACCTTAGCTTCACACATATTCATCTCATTTTAGCTATTATTACTTAGGAAGTTTCGTTCTATTTCACTATTTACTCAATCACCATGCCTTTCCTCATCTTGTAACTAAGTTCATCACAAACTTATTATGTATATATTTTTATTTCATTTCTTCACCACACACATTCAACGTTACCACATGTTCATACTTATGCCCCTACTGCTTTAACTCTCCACTAACCCGTCTCTAATACCTTATTATTGATTTCATACTAAGTATAAATGCTCACAAGGCCATGCTTTGGTCACCACTATCATATAAGTTACGCACTTTCATTTTTAGTCACATTTCTTATAACCCACTACACAACTTATTACACCTATTCACCCTCGCTAACTACCATGGCACACAATCACCTAATCATATAACGATCACCGACAATATCCAAGTGTACGGTAATCTATCATTTAAGCACGTCTAGTCCACCATGGACTTACATTACATTCACATCAATACTATAAACATAACCAACTCCTAACACTTTATGCTCACACAACATATCACGCATTCCACTTCATAAACAATCAAAGACTCAAGTTCAACTTATTAATTCTACCATTAGTAAATCCACATTCTCAATATTCACATTATATCCAATCAAAGCCTAATCCCCCTATTGCTCTAAGCTCTTTCACATCGCACCACTAAGGCATTTATTTTTCGCGTCTAAATCATTACTTCTATACTTCACTACGTTCACATAATCGTATAATAATTACCGATACAACCCGAGGTGCACGGTCATCCTATCACTCACACGTCAAGTCTCCCATGCCATATATCACATAAGACACATCCCTAAGTCCCCATCATACTACCCATATAACGATCACATCATTCGTTTCAAACTCTACATCCACATCCTATAACTCACAAACTATTAGCCCGCCTATCTCAAACTTAACTTAACGCGTCTACGAGATATGGTTTTTCGAAAACTGCCCAACTAACCGTGACGCCGTCAGAAAAATGGTGACGCCGTCAGACCTTGACGGGCCAGAGGATTTTTGGACGATTAAAAGGGGACGCCGTCAAGAAGGCCATCAAGAACAAATCTGCAGTTTTCACCACTAAAAACCCATTTTGACCCATTTCATGACATCAAACTACATATACCACTTCCGTTTTACACCAAACTTGACCAACTTCATTTATTTAACATAACAAGCACGTTCCAACAATACTTGACCCGATTACAACCCAAAATGGGTACAAACACACTTAAATCCAAACGCCCCTTAAACATTTACTAAAAACCCTTGAAACACACTTGACACATCGTTAGACCACCAAACCATTACACGACTTTGACACACATTATAGGACTCATAAAAGAGACTCTCGGGGTACAACATTGACTCGAGCTCGGTATTCTACCTAGCTCCTATGCTTATTATCTCCCAAATCCGCTTCCAAATCCCTATGCTATAATCCAAGCCAAGTTATCCTCATCGCCATTAACCTACAAAACGTTGACAACTAAAAGAATAAGCTTACGCTTAGTAAGTAAAACGATTATAACATAACATCATAACTTATTCACACATTAAGCATCATAATCCAACTATTTCATCACAACATTAAACATAACTCATACCTTAGCCATTTCAAGCCCTCTCAACTCATCACACCCTTCCTATATACCTACACTAATCCAACTCTACACTCATTCCCATTTGCTAGTTATGCCAAACTAGCCTTACATCTACTTCTTCACCCCACACTAATTTAAACACATTCAAGTAGCCTCATCAAAGCATTCATATAACACATAATGTAAGAAATCATTATAACATTAAATCATAACCGATTTACTTACCTTGAATCCAAGCTAAGCTAATAACATGAATCCCACCATCAACATCTTCTAACCATCATCATCTTCATCTTCACTAGCCACCAACATCACTTCATCACCATCACCATTATCATCATTATTCCTACTAAAATTACATACCAAATACTTACTTTCTCATCAAACTAACACTTTCTAAC
Organism: Artemisia tridentata subsp. tridentata; assembly: GCA_021014915.2. Lineage (NCBI taxonomy): Eukaryota > Viridiplantae > Streptophyta > Magnoliopsida > Asterales > Asteraceae > Artemisia > Artemisia tridentata. Next base: position 266,685,670 of record CP139509.1, on the reverse strand, counting down.
AAGGGTTTACCAAACCCACCATGACCCTTATGATTCCCTCTCATAATCATTAAAAACACTAGATTAAGTTTACTTACTTGTGGGGGTCTTTGCTAGAGATGATCATAACCACAAAGTCTATATCTTCTTCCTTTCTAAGCTATCCAACAAGTGCTATTTCCCTCCTTTTTCTCTCCTCTAAATCCAGCCTTCATCTTATCTCCATAATGATGGAGAAATCTAGAATAAGCTAGATATACTAGTTAGGTAGAAACTTTGGCCCATTGGCAAGATTGGTCCCTAAAGTCTCTTTCCTACTATTTTAACCACAACTAACTTATAACACATAACTAACAATTGGCAACTTAGGTCCTTCTAGTTTATACATCACATTTCATATTACTACATGAATCATACTTTGACTACTAGTTTGACCATCGGGTTTGACTTTCCACGTAACTTCGTTGACCAACCAATTACATCCAACCTTAGCATATTTCATCTAGGGTGGGGCCTACTCGTAACCGGGATACGGGTCTAACACAAAAGGTCTAATAAATCATATGTCAGGAGTTCTACCTCTAAAAAGCTCATATGATGTCTTATTGTGAGATTTGACAACCAAAACCCTGTTCTGGACATAGCAAGCAGTATTAACCAAAAAGTGATAGGCAACTTAGAGTCGGCTAACATGGTTCTAGCAGCTTCTATGAGTGTTCTATTTCTCCTTTCAGCAACTCCATTCTGCTGAGGAATTCTTGCAACACTAAATTCTCTCCTAATACCTTTTTCCTTGCAGAAGTCATCCATAACTCTATTCTTAAACTCTGTCCCATTATCACATCTAATGACTTTTACTCTTTTGTCTACTTGGTTTTCTATCTGTGTAATAAATGTATTAAGAATGCTAGAAGTCTCATCCTTAGAACCTAAAAAGAAAACCCATGTAAATCTACTATAGTCATCAGTAATAACTAGACAATATCTTTTATGCATCATACTACTAACAGAAGTAGGTCCAAATAAGTCCATATGAAGCATAAACAATGATTGATCAATAGAGTTAAAAAATTTGGGCTTACAAGTGGCTTTGTGTTGTTTGCCTTTAAGACAAGCAATTCATGTTTGGTCATTTTCAAATCGTTTTTTGAGGTAAACCTCTTACCAAACCATTCTTAACAATCTTATTTATGGTTTTGAAATTAATGTGACCAAGCCTCCTATGCCATTTGATAGATTCATCCAATGTGGCCTTTGCAACTAGACAAGTAAGTGCCTCTTTAGGAACAATCTTCTTCATATCAACACTGTATATGTCGCCTTTTCTTGGAATTTTAAGAAGTACTTGACTTTCATCAGGCATCTTAAAATCAGAAGAAAGTACAAGACATTCAGTGTCAGTAATAAGAACTTTGTTCTTTTTGTCACACATTTGTGAGACACTAAAAAGATTATACTTTAGCTCTTGCAATTAGTACACATCTTCAAAATCTAATTTACCAGTTTTAAGAGTACCTTTACCAGTAATCTTGCCACCGATACCTCCTCCATAGGTAACATATCCTCCATCTAATGATTGAAAGTTGGAAAGATAAGACATGTTGCCTGTCATGTGCCTTGAACACCCACTATCTGAATAGCCTTGATCTTCATGATCTGTTGGTGAATGTTCCTGCACACAAATAAGGAAATTAGTTTCCTTAGGGAACCCAAGCCATTATTCACTTGGATTTTCCATGTGCATAAATGTAATTAAATCTCTTAAGAATGGTTGATGCACCATTGAGTTTAGTTTGTCTCCAAACCCAACATGCTGAGGCCTTAACAATATTTGCCCTGTTTTCCCAAGCAGCAGTATGAACTACATGCTTAGCAGTAGAAACTGCTAGCTTTGTAGTTGTTCTCTTTGGTTTCCAAACTTGTTTTTGGACCACTGCTTTTGTTTGAATGGGCCTTTTAACAGTTGTTGATGCATGATTGTAAGTTGTTTTTGCACCTTTAACTGTTTGTTTTGGGTAAACAGTCATAAATGGTTTAGCAGTAGGAACTGCTTGCCTAGCAGTAGGAACCACTTCTGAAAATGCTTTGGGTTTTGTTATATTAGAATTAGAGTGAAAGTGAAATTGAGAAGTATGCCTTTTTGAGTTCACTCTATTGTTTGTATACCCAGATACTCATTGGTTACAGAAAGCAGCAAGATGATCAAAACTACCACAAGTGTAACAAGATTTGTTATAAAAGGCAAAGTCATCACCTAGTTGGTGAGACTTGAGGTCATTCCAATTTCTTTGGTTACCTCTAGGCTTGTTAGTGGTTCTATATTTTCACAATATCTAACTAGTTGCCTAACATGTTTAACATTGATTTTAGGCCTATCAGTATCATGTTTGACTATCTTAGGAACACTTGTTCCTGCTTTCTTAACCACTTCAGGTTTAAACATAACCTGTTCTTCATCATCACTATCAGATTTCCAGTCCTCAATGACTACAACATCTGATTTCCTATTGGAGGACACCTTGTCCTCAGGAAGTGAAGTATTACTTATACTTTCACTTACTTTCTCTACCTTAGGACTCTCAGTAGACTTAGAACCATATTCCATTATTGGGTCTTGAAATTCAGCTAATCCTGTGTGGGCTAGGTCAATACCTGGAGGTGAAGGAACACCTCTGTATGGTGGAGGAACAGAATTGTAACCTATACCAGACTTAGCTTTATTAAAAACTTGAGCTTCTCAAATCTTATTGATTCCATCTGAGGCATAAGCTAGTGTATCTACTATTATCTTAACATTTTCATTTGCCTTTTTGTGCTTTGCTAGAGATTCATTCAGCACAATAATGCACTCATCTTTGAATTCTATGTTTCTTTTTAGTGCAGCCATGTCATCACTAAACTTAGATTCATTTCCTTGAAAATATAAGATTTGGTTTTCAAGAACAGTTAGAGCCTCTTTTATGATTAGCTAAGTTAGCCATTGTTTTATAGAGCTGTTCTAGTTGATCATCAGATTCCTTTTTAAGTTTTTCATAAGCATTAAGAGCATAGCATGATTCAGTACACTTGATTTTAGAATTTACCTCTGAATCAGAAAAGGCCATCAGTGCAGTCTCAGTTGCCACCATTGCAGCTTCTTTTGGTACTTCCTCTTCATCATCCATGAAGCTCCAATCATAGCTAACACCATCAATGGCTAGCATAGCCTTTGGTTCTTCCACAGTGACTACCTTCTTCTTATCTTGCTTGTACCATGTGCTCCTATTTTCTTGCTTTCTTGGCTTTCTGCACTCTTTTTCAAAGTGTCCCACCTTGTGACAATTGAAACACTCTACTTTCTTCTTATCAAACCCAGCAGTTTCATTACCATTAATGGTAATCTACTTTCCTGTTCTTTGCCAAAAATTTTTAGCCCTTATGCTCAGTAAAGCAACCTGCCACTTGAGATCCATCTCTTCTAAATCATCATCATCCACCTGTTCAAGGTCTTCATGATTTAGAGGAGAACCACTAGTTTGACTAGACATGAATACATAGAATGTTGGATCTCCAAGTCCAGCAACATTCTTTGTGTAGTATCAGTAGAAACACTATAACTACAGTAGAAACATCTTCATCTTCATCTACCTCTTCAGACTTACTAATGTTGGGAGATGACATAAATGCCATATTCCCAGAATTATTACTATAACTTCCAGACTTCTTCAGACTTTGTTCAACAATTTTGAAGTTGTTGTACAAATTATTGAGTTTCATGGTTTCAATGTCTGGCTTATTCATCCAGACAACCGCATGAGTATGGAATTCATAAGGTAGACTTCTTAAGAACTTCATGTTGAGATCTTCCTTGGCTATCTCAACTCCCAACACAGCTAACTGACTGACAAGCTTGTGTAATCTAGAGAACAGCTTATGAAGAGATTCATTGCTATTTGAACTAAAATTTTCAAACTGTTGTTTCAGAAATGTCTTCTGTGTTTTCTTGGTAGTTTCATTACCACCAAACCATGCATAAATCTCTTCAAAAAGAGTTTTTGCATCAGGATACTTGCTAAAAGAAAGCATCTGTTCACCAGGAATGGTCATAAGCAATAAATTTCTTGCCTTTTTATCATTCCTCTTCTGTATCCTTTCTTTATTGGTATTTGGTCCAGAATTCAATTTTCTAATTGTTTTTCCTTCAAGAATGACATCTGTATAACCTAGTGTAAAAGAATCACCATACAGAATGATATCCCAGAGAGCATAATCTTGAACCATAAAGTATTGCTCAATCCTTAACCTCCATAACTCAAACTCATTCTGTTTGATCATAGGCAACTTTGCAGCAATATTTGTAGCCTGAGTATTCTCCACGTCCATTTCTTCTTCTTCTAAATCAAATATATCAGCCTTGCTCTGATACCAATTGAGAGGGATTCGATACACTTAATAGGATGTTAGTCCTTTGTAACTTTGTGTATGTGATATTTTGAGTTAATATGATTAAGTATGCGGAATCTACTTAACCACACTTAGAAGGTTATTTGGTTATTGGAAATGGAAAGTAATGCTTAAGTAATGAACAATGAACACACAATGTTAACACCAAACGATTCAATATTATTAAGATAATAATACGAGTGATCTTCACTATCACTAGGGTTACAAACCTTGAATCTATATGTTTCAATAACTTATGATTTCTATGATAAGTTATGTTCTTAGTTCTTGATAGATATTCTAAGCATATGAATTAAGCAGTTGGGTAGTCACTTTTAATATCTAGTATAAGATCTTCTTTTTATAGTCCAAAGAAGATCTTTACAATAAATGATAAGTCTTATCGAACTACTTGCTTTGCATGTGTTGAGTGTGTCAGTAGCTAAGATATAACATGTATCTATGTTTACAACTTGTTTGACTGACTACAAATCAAAGATATTATCTACCGTATATACTTGACTTTAGTACACAAATATCTTTTTATACTTATCCAACCAGCAGTAGTAAACGCAACACTTATCCATCCAGCAGTAGTATGAGTTACACCAGCAGTAGGATCAATCAGTAGTGCCTTCTTTGTACTAACAGTACTAACTTCAGTTAGTACTGTTAGTTATAACTTGAGAGGCTTTAGATATAAACTAGCAGTAGGAACTGTTAGTGTATTCTTCTCGGCAGTACTAACTTTGTGAACTTGTAATTCTCAATACTAATCTTCAGAACATTTAATTCCCAACACTTAAATCATGTTAAATTAGGACATTGATGTGGACCTCATTTTTATGGGCAACAGTTTTCGAGGGAAGGATATTAAAATAGTTAGCGTCTAAACTTAGAGCCTTTATCGAACTAAAAATCTATGAAAACAAGAAAAACTCATTTTTCATAAAATACCTAGAGGAATTAGGAATAAGGGGGCAAGGAGTAGCTATGCGTACACAATTAGCATCTATGGGTAGTGTTGGCATCTAACTTGTGTGTAACAATGATTTCATTTTTAAGCTTGGTTTGGGGACTCGTGAAAAATCAAGGATGGTGAATTTTATCCATATGGACGCTTTTTCATGAAAAGTGCTTCTTACTCCGTGATCCTAAAAGTTATTGTGAAATAATGAAGGTCAACATCCCGTCATATCAGAAAAGTGCAAAAAGAAATTATATTTAATAAAATGGTCAAACAGGACATTTTTTGGAACTATTGATTTCTTAATCTCTTTTGAGGAACATTTTACTACTTTAAAAAAATTTTAATTGAAAGAGGTTGGAATTTTTGGTTTTAAAAGCGTGATGTGATGACATTGCATGAGGACACGGCAACACCTTAATTTGGGGGATTTTGGTATGCGTTAAATCACATACCTTTTCTTTATCAAAAACGGACTTAAAAGACAAAAACCGACCATAAATGCCAAATATATGCTTGTTTTTTGTGTTTGTGTATGTGCAGGTAAAGGATAAAAGAAAATGACAAAAGAAAGACAAAACTGACGGAAACGAGCATGAGAATGAAAGTGTGAGAAAAGCCGAGGTCGGGGATGTTATTCTACAGTTTTTATCAGCCAAAAACCCAAATTCCAAAATCAAAGCCTTAATGACAAATCATTCTCACCAAAAGTCCAAAATCATTTTTAGTCCAAGTCCTTAGATTTTGCAAAGTTAGTCCCTAGATAACTAGTGTTAAATACCTATTATATCAAAAACCCAAAAAAATAAATCCAGTTTTTTTTTAAACCTTTAAATCCAATCCATAAAGCCCAATCCACTTTTCTTTAAATAAAGCCCACCCCTATTAAAAACTCGGATCTCATTTAACCCGACCATCCCAACCCAAACCCAGGTCAAACATATTAAAAACACCAAGGTCAAACAATATCAAAAAAAGCGGGTAAAGGGAAAAGTATTGTTCATCTCCTTCTCTACTTTTACCCTGCGTCATTTTACCCAACTTAAAGTACAATTAACCCTTTCTAGAAGGATGACTAAGTAGAAGATGAGCTCATTTCAAGTCCACCATGGCAATTTCAAAGAATCTTATTGGTTGAAGCTATGTGGCAGTCGAATCTAGGGCTGTGATTGAGCAAAGATGTCGACATCATGGATTCAAGGGCTGGGATTGATTGATAGAAACCCTAGAAGGCTCCCTGGACTCCTATAAATAGAAGGCTCTTCACCTAGCTTAGGAAGTTTTTAGTTTTTGCTTTATTTTTCAGTCATTGTAGCTAATTTACTGCTTATTTCTGTCTTTTAATTCAGTATTGTAAGCTTTTCAATATATTAATAAAATTCAGTGTTTATCATTGCTTTGTCTCTTTTACTTTTGTGTTCAAATGCTCTTTAAATGGTTAAATAAGCTAAAATAAGCTCTTAATAAGCACTTTACTTAATTTACTATTTAGATCTCAAATAAGCTGTTCCATAGCTTGTTTTGAGCTTCTATAGTCATTATTTGAATTGTCTTATGTTGTGTTTCAAATTACCTTTGCTTAAAGTGCAATAAGCACTTGGAAGATAAGCCGGATTGGGAAGGGCTTATAGGACAATACCAGCTTGTCTTTAACAAGCTGGAGCTTGTAGATCAGCTCTAGGAGCAATTATAAGTCCTTGTTTTGAGCAAAGGACCAAGTAAGCTTAATTCTTACCTTTTTAGCTATTTAAAGTGCTTATTGCTTATTGCTTGTTCTTCCTTGCTTATTATTGTATTTTATTGCTTATATTGGTCTATTATTACTGTTTTTTGATCATTAGTAGTGTTATGCCCCGTGCCCGATTAGACCAAAAACATGAAAAATTTTCGCAAAAAGTACATCCCGAACTGACCCTCACTAAGGTCTACAATTTCGAACCAAAAGGTGGATCCAAGACTGAAATCTTGATCCACACTAAGGACTACAATTTAGAACCAAAAGGTGGATCCAAGATTGAAATCTTGATCCACAATAAGGACCACAATTTTGAACCAAAAGGTGGATCCAAGACTGAAATCTTGATCCACACTAAGGACCACAATTACGAATCAAAAGGTGGATCCAAGACTGACGGGTTATGCATAAAATCCCTTTTGACCCATTTTCACTACATACCACCTATACGACTTCCGTTTTACAACAAACTTGACCAACATCAATAACTTAACATATCAAACATGTTCCAACGACACTTGACCCATTTACAACCCAAAATGGGTACTTTTACACTTTTGCCAAACACCCCCTTAAACATTAACCATAACCCATTAAACACACTTTGACGCACCGTTGACCACCCAACCGTTACGAAGACCTTGACAAACATTTTACAAATCATAAGAAAGACTCTCGGGGGTACAACCTCGTCTCGAGCTCAGTATTCTACCTAGCTCCTAATGCTTATTGTCTTCCAATCCGCTTCCATATCCTTAAGCTATAATCCAAATACTTTCTTCTCGTCGCACTTACACCTACAAGAACATTAACAACTAAAAGGGTAAGCTTACGCTTAGTAAGTAACCCAACATAAAACACATATCATACACATAAGCATCATAACCGCTTTAAAAGCTTCTAAGCTACAACATTCAAACCATATCATGCATATCCTCATAACATAACTAATATCAATTCACAATAATCATAATCAACTACATACCTTAATTTGTCCCAAGCCCATAATCTAACATACTCTTAGCCAAAATCATTAGCCACCAATTTCCAACTTACAACCATTCTAAATCCAAGTTTCATGGTCTTACACAATCGTAATACATATATGATAAATACATACATAACACATGTTTTAGGGAGAGTTACTTACCTTTAATCCAAGTTAGTTACTAACCCTTATAATCAATATCATCATCATCCTCATCCATTATCTTCATAAACACCCTAAACCATAACATCATTCAAGCACTTAACATATAACATAATAATCATAACAATGGTTTATACAACCATTAGCTTATCCCTAACAACTCTAATCATCATATAATCATACATAGATTATATGATGATCAATCCTACCATTTACTCATCTTTCCCAAGTTAGGATTTACAAACCCTAACCTCTTAATTATATAAATTAAACACTATAAGCATCATACCTTATGTAGAAATCAAGCTATGAACTTCATCCTTGAATCCCAACACTTGGACCATCAAGACTTCCATTTCCCTCTCTATTTCTCCCTCTAGAACCGGCCTTAGCCTTATCTAAAAATAATGAGGGGATTCTAGAATTCCCTGGATAAAATAAGTTAGGTGGCAAGTTTGGGCTAATGGCAAGAATGGTCCCTCAAGTCTCTTTCCTCTTGTTTTGGCCACAACACACTTTATAACATATTTGACTTATGACAACATAAGTCCCTTAGGTCTATTTCCTTTCTATTCTTGCCACATAATACTTTCCATAACTATATAACACATACTTTGACTATCATTTGACTATCGGGTTTGACTAAAATGCTACATTCATTGACTAGCCAATCACGAAAGGTCTTTGGTCCAATTTCATCTAGGGTGGGGTACAAGTACCCGGGAACGGGTCTAGCAATTCTACCCCCTTATTTAGATTTCTTCCCCGAAATCTGTCATTCTTTACTATCCAAAACGTAGTCACATTATAATTCTCATTCCTAGCACCTAGATTCCTAGTTTATCTAGTGCAACGATCTAAGTGATCTTGCAACTCTATGCATACTATAACATATCACATGTTCTCAACCCTTATTACTTCCTGCTTACTTCTATAACCATACAGTTCTTACTCTGATCCTTACATCATCCAAGTCATATTTACTATATCTAGTTATCCATCAAATCCATTTATTTAATATTTCATCACAATCTCGCTTGCTTAATCCAGATTTTCCATCAATAACTACCTGTTAATTGAGATAATCATACTATTTTGACTTTGTATATATATCAAGCTTGACCAATATCTTCACATTTTATCATATCCACTTGACAATTATTTTAACATTCTCATCAAACACCTTGTTTCTTCTACTTCTCTCTATATATCATGTTCGTATACTATTATAAGTATTGTAGGAATATTTGATACCTTGACTTTGTATCATCTTACCTTAACATTTGCCATCACATTAGAAATAACAATTAGCATTAATTATTTTCACTCATCATATTTTGTACTACGCCGCAAGGCCCATTATATCATCATTATAATTTCTCATCCCATCAAGGTTTCTCATAAGTCTCAACTAAAAGCCATGGTCTAATTCTAATCCTCCTATCTTAGTCCTTATAATTTCTAACTAATTATAGACTTCCGTTTTCTACTTCTCTAACCCTACTTGCGTCATGTCGGCAACACATAAGTCCACTAATTCATGCTTCCTCATTTACATGGAAAGGCGTCCCAATTGATGTAAATCAAGAAACATAAACTCATGGTTATATATTTCCAACACAACACCAATACTCCTAATTCCAAATTTAACTTTTATTCTCTCATCCTTTTTATACTTCACATTTTCTTTTAGACTTGAATCCCTATCATTAACACACTCATTACGGGGATATTTTTATTGCCAAGGATATAGGCAACCCCATTTGCCGATGAAGGCAATATTTTTCATCCCGAAGGATCTTTAACATTCATCCCGAAGGATTTCTTAACATTCATTTACTTGGTCATCCCGAAGGATACCACCTTTAACATTCATCCCGAAGGATCATTAACATTCACACTTTATCACTTTAGCAATGGATCCAAGTCATAAGCACCTTACATACATTATTATATCCATTTATTTTAGTGAAATGCATGAGCATAGAGCATATGAGTCTGCTTATTGTATTTACACAATTCTATGTGTTTATCACGTTTACCACACTATATTTCATTACATTTTTACTAACGTACTTAACTTGCCTAATTTCAATCATTAGCACTTAAACCTTACCATCTATCTTATCATCACCTTACCCACACACCTTACTCTAATCCTATAAATTTTACATCATACTTAGCATTTAATGTGTTCATTTAAATTTTTGCTTCCATCATATCACACCATAATGTCGTTTGTCATTATTATATCTTAATGTTCATACTTAGACCTCATATACCTTATTCTATCATCAACATGTCTCTCTATCAATTTAACACCAATCATTAACCACTAAGTATAGCGGAACCATACGTTGGTCATCAATACTTTAACTCGCTTACTAACCCGTCTCTATTACCACTTACCATTTCTATTCACATCTTGCTATTGCTATCCTTCTATAACACACGATCTCATATCGATTACCCATACGTTGATCTCATCCCTTACACACATCTAACCTGCTATAGGTTTACATCACATACATCTCCTTACCATAAAAATATATACGCCGCTTTTTGTCTTAAATCAAATAGAGCATATTACTTAAACCATCGGTAACTTAAGCATATGCTTAGAACACCTTTATATTATATGAACCTATCATTCATATCATTATCTAAACATCTTTAATCCAACATAACTTATTCCTTACATTCGTCAACCACTCACTACGTGTCACTTCCAATCAATCGCGTCTAGATCACTAATTATATGTTTCACTACATACTTATTATTCATGCATTTCTTAAACTAGCACTTTCCCATTTCCTTTTCTCCTTGCCCTACACAATCTCAGTTGCACACTTATCACCTTCATTACTTTGACAAAGTCTGTATAATAATTGCCGATTCCATACTCAGAATTTAAGCAATCTACAACCCGCGTCTACTTAATACTTCTATAACCATTAAATTCACATCGCAATATTCACGTTACATTTTAGTTATAGCTTAATATCGTTATTACTATAAGCACTTTCACGTCATAACATTGCTTAAGCTTATACTCTACGCGTCTACAAGTGGTTTAAGTCTAGGCAAACCGAAGCTCTGATACCAAGTTGATACGCCCCGTGCCCGATTAGACCAAAAACGTGAAAATTTTTCCCAAAAAGTACATCCCGAACTGACCCTTACTAAGGTCTACAATTTCGAACCAAAAGGTGGATCCAAGACTAAAATCTTGATCAACACTAAGGACCACAATTTCGAACCAAAAGGTGGATCCAAGACTAAAATTGTGGAAACCGTAGAGGGGGGTGAATACGTTTCCATTTAAAAACTTAAAACTTTTTGTATCAAACACGCGATCAAATGTGACGTAATATGAAAAGTGTCAACAATGATCATATAACATCTAGGGATGAATAAATTAAACTACAACACTAGCACAATCAAACCATGACACATACATAATCAACATAACATAAACAACTAGCCACACAAGCATAAACGCAATGCAAATATAACTATAAAGCGATAAAGAATAAAATGAAAGTAAAGAGATAAGTAAGAAGGCACAAACTGGACACGGTGATTTATAGTGGTTCGGTCACGAAGCTCCTCTTCGCCCTACTCCACTCCCCGAGTACCCAACTCGAGAGTTACTTCACTAATCAACAAACTCACTTCAGGCGGAGAAAACAGTACACGTCGCTTATCCTATTTCCGACACTAAGCTAGATGTCGAGTGCTAATCTTAGCTAGCACCAATCTACCACGATCTACCCGATCTACATCGTACACGTCGCTTATTCTATTTTCGACACTAAGCTATATGTCGAGTGCTAATCTTAGATAGCACCAATCTACCATGATCTACCCGATCTACCCTTCATCCACTTGATCAATACACACAAGCCCAATGGCTTCAAGAGATCTCCAAGATCTCGACAAGATCACAATGATCTACTCCCACTTGACTCGATCTACCCTATCTACCCTTGATCTTCTTGATCAATTACACAAGCCCAATGGCTTCAAGAGATAATCAATATCTCTATAAGATCACAATGATCTTCACTCACTCTCTCACAAAAGAAAAATGATCTTGATGTATACTAGGATACAACAAGTGTGTAACAAATGTTACAACTTACCTAACTACAACTACAACTCTTGTATCTTCTTGGATACCTTGAGCTCTTCTCTTGCTATTGAAAATTAAGGAATGACAACACTTTATATCTACTTGGATACTTTGTGTTCTTCTCTTGCTATTGAAGAGGAATGACAACACTTTGTATCTACTTGGATACTTTGTGTTCTTCTCTTGCTATTGAAGAGGAATGAAGAGGATCTCTTGGTGGGATGAAAGGATCACTCTTAAACAAATTAAGACTCTCTAAATGATCAAAGAAAGTGTTCTAAGTGAGGAGTGATTAGACCAGAGAAAACTGACTGGAAAAATCAAGTTGGAAGTGTAAAATGGTCCACCATTTATAGGCAAGGGGAAACTAGCCGTTACAGAGGCACGGCTCCACTAAATTTAGTGGAGCCGTCGGTACTTTAGTGGTACCGTGGACACTCCTCCATTTGTTTTTAGTGGGGAAGGTTTATTTAGGAATGTTTGGAGCTGTTTGGGGGGGAAAATGACTGTTGGGAGTTTTCAAACTTATTTTTCAAAATAAAACATTTCTTTTTAATTCAAAAATAATTTGTAAAATATATTTTTGAAAGAAATGTTTTGTCACATTAAAAATGTGAAGTTTAGAGAAAAATATAATCCTTTGATCATTTGTCAAGTAGTAGATTTGTTTTTCCATACCTTTAGTGATTTGCGTCGGGATAGAAATCTACGACTTTGTTGAAGCATACATGAGACGTCGGAATGTGTTAATGTAAGTATGCATTGATGATTTGTGTTTACATGTAACATGCACATTTTACGTTATGTATTACAAGTTACATGTTTGTCATTATTAAAACCGAAGAAATCGTTTAGTTTAAATATCGTAATATTTGCACTAACAATCTCCCCCTTTTTGATGATGACAAATATGTAAACCGTAACACATAGTAAAATGTAAAAGTTACCTATTTACACTCCCCTTCTCCCCCTTTTGTCGAATCAAAAAGGTAGTTTCCTCGAGCGCTCCCTTGAATTTACTCCCTACTCCCCTTTATTACACTACTATCCTTTCTCCCCAGAAAGGCGAGCTTGCATCATCCCAGTGAAGCCTTCTATCACCACTTGTGAAGATGACTCCTTGCTATGTATTCAAATACTCCCGAGCTCCCCCTAGCTCAATGCTCCCATATGGTGACTTAATTCCCTTGTTTATTTACCTTAGTATCTAGTGGATCCATGGATCAAATTCTTACAAAGGCTTTTCCTAGATCAAAGGTTAGCTTCGTCCAACATAATATATAACAGTATAGGAGCAACATTATAGGGATAGAATACACATAGCAAGACATGCAAGGGTTAAACTATGTGAGTGACACAACCTAAAAGTGTGCCAAAAGGGTAAAGACCAAAAAGAAAGCCCAAGAAAGTTGAGGAGGGCTTAGGATCAGGAAATTCAGAATTAGAATCATCAAATTATTTGTATTGATTTTATTAGACCTTTTCCTAATTTACTTTACATATTATTTAGATTTAAAGGGTTTAATACTCATATTTATTTAATATGTATATTTCGGATATAATAAATGTGTAAGTTAATTTTTTGAACATTTAAAATGATGTAACATTGTCCCAGAAATTTGTTTGTTTCAGATATAGTTCGATTTTCAGAAGTTTTGGAATTGTTTCAGAATTTTATAAGTTATTTAATTAGGTTTTATGTTATCAGGGGTAATTTGGTCATTTTACGCGATATCTGAATTTCAGGTGTTACAACTCCTATCCATGAGACGCTCATTAAGATCAAATTTTCACTCCTATATGTCGTAAAAATTTTTAAATTTGGCACTAAAATTGCCCTAACAGGTATTTATCTCAGTTTTAATACACATCTACCATCAAACAAACAAAAATCAAGCGTAATTGTATTCTCTAAAGTATCGTATTTCACCCCCCCTTACACTTAAGATGAAGATTGTCCCCAATGTTCAAATAACAAGATGTAAAAGTAATAAGGTAAACGAATGAAATCAAATACTCCCCTGATTCGTTTGGTGGATAATGAGGTAACATGGTTAGATCTTCTTCCAAGAGAATGTAGAAGCTCCAAGACTAATGCATCGCCAAAAGCTTGATTCCCCATACATCTCCTTGTCCAAAATAACCTGTTAAACCTGAGAAAACAAACACGAAAACCTGCATAACATCGGCGGGATAAATCTATATATAAGGATATAATGCTTGTGGAATGATAATTTTGCAGATTCCTGGAGTTTATAAGTTAGAGATTTAATAAAAACTTTTTATGAAAACAAAACTTTCAAAAATTTCAGAAAATTAAAACCTGACGCCGTCAGGTTGTAATGCCTGACGCCGTCAGAAATGATCTGACAGAATTCTCATGTTAAGTTTCCGAAAAATTTCTGGAAAAACCTATACCTTACTTCCTGGAAATCCTGCAAAACATCATTATGACTCGATACATGCATTTGACTCAAACAAATACTAATATGTATGTTAATTTATTATTATTATGATTCATGTTCATTTGTTCTAATAAACCGATTTGGATTTCCCTTACACTTAACTTTTGCAAAATACCTTTATATGTAGTTAAGACGAAGTTAAAAACAAGATAAAGCATTTTCACAATTTAGTTTTGAACATGAATCAATAATAATAAAAATTAAACATACATACGGAAACAAATAAAATCAAACAAACAAATAAATAAACACATAAAGCAAATAAAACTTGGGTTGCCTCCCAAGAAGCGCTTTTCTTTATTAACGAGTCTTGTAGCTAGACTCAAAGTCACGTACATTACGTGATTCCATCATTCATAATGACGTATCCCTGATAGATATAATCCTTGTTATCAGGGTGGTGGTGTCTCAATCGCTCGACATTCGCAGTCACTTCACCTCCTCCCTTGCTGGTCAAGCTTACTACCCCATCTTGGTGTAGACTTTTAATTGTGAATGGTCCGTACCACCAGGGACTTGGTTCAGCGGTAGGTGCTTTTGTTTCTGAATGCCTTATGAGCACTGAGTTTCCTTCTGTAAATTCAGCGGGGTTATTGGTCTGCTCATCAGCCTCAATATAATCGTTATCTCCACCCTTACATTCTCTAATCTCATTTTCATTGTAATTCTTAATCCTTGCCTCCCATGCAAGGATTTTCTCATGAACATTACCACGGATTATATTGGGGTTCGCCTCCATCTTCTTTTGTAGAGCAACATCTCGTATATGTCGTGGGATCGTTGGGAAGTTTATTGTTTTCTTCCCCTTCTTCATTTGAATGGTACTATTTTCGTAATCGATTTGTGCCCTAGTGGTAACGAGAAAGGGTGCCCCAAGGATTATTGGCATATTCATATCATTTCTTTCAATAATCATGAAGTCGACCGGATACAGGAATCCGGCAACGTTGACCAACACATCTTCTGCAATTCCTAACGGGTACTCATAAGAATGTTTTGCAAAGGAGAGTTTAGTACGGGTGATGGATGGCAGTTCGTCGGTTAACTGGACATAAACGGATAACGGCATCAAATTTACGTCGGAACCTTGGTCAGCTACCGCATCCAGATACTTGAGTTTTCCAATGCTGCATGGTATTTCGAAGACCCCGTAGAATTCCTGCTTTTCCACTAACTTCTGTCTTATGAGGCTCTCATACAATTGCCCTCCGGGTAATGTGTCAGTTTCATCATCCGGTTCCATCCTTTTGGACTCCTTGTTGGGTAGATGAGTACGTCGATAGTTTCTCACCCAATCGTTTATGGTCTCCTTGTTTATTTCGTGCTTCAAGTAATGCCTCACTTGTTGTGACTTTGGCGGTTCTACCAATTGGCGCTCCTCAGAGGGCGCCTCCTTCCCCTTGTCGGAATCGCATTTGTAGGCATTGGTGTTTCCGTCATTAAGTGGGACGAGGTCAATTTTGTTAACTTCCATAGTTATCAACTTCCCCCTTTCATCATTTTCGCCCTCTTGGACGACGGAGATGGCATTAACACATTTAGTGTTGGGAACTTCAACGTCTTTTCGCACTAACACATTTTCAGGAGCTTTTGTTTTTGTGTATTCTTTCAAAAGGCCCATCATCTCAGCCATCTTCTCTTCCATCTCCTCCTTTTGTTTGTAGATAGCTTCCTCAAATTTTGCCAATCGTTCGGAGTGTTTTGACATGTATTCTCTCATTCGAGCTTCGAATGTTGGACTAAGTTCCTGAGGTGGTGAGTTGGGTTGAGCGTGCTTATGGAAGGATTTAGTATTTTCCCTCTGGGGTGATTCGGACAATGGTATTTGCTTAATGCTTGAGACCGAGTTAACTGTTGCATTTTGTGGACTTAAGGGTCTCTTTTGCTTTTCCATAAGATATGCAACCCTCTTCTCAAGTTCACTAACGCTTTCCTCGGTGATTTGATTGGCTTTATCGGGTGATGAATATGTCTTGACCGCCGAGCGTACGTCGTGGGAAACTTGCCACAATTCATCATCGTCGGATGCAAGCTCATCAATGATTTCCCATGATTCCTCGGCGCTTTTGTCACGCAATCTGCCCCCGGCGGCTCGATCGATGGCACGCTTGGTGTGGTAATCAACATGGTCATAGAAGATTTGGATTTGAAGCCAGAGATTTATGCCATGATGAGGGACTTTTTGGAGTAAGTCCTTGAATTGATCCATGCCCCGTAGAGGTTTCACCTCGACATTGTTCGAACATCAAGATATCCTTCCTTAGCTTGGTAGTCCTTCCCGGTGGGAAAAACTGAGCAAGGAAACGAGTGGTGAGATCATCCCAAGAGGTGATGGATCCTGCGGGTAGACGCTCTAGCCATTGACTAGCTTGGTCCCGCAGAGAGAATTGAAAGAGACGCAGTCGGGTCGTCTCTCGAGTGGCAACATCAAGGTCTATGGAATCAACGATTTTGAGAAAGTCCTTGAGATGTTGATTAGGATCTTCGGAACGAAGTCCATGGAATGCGCATCCGCTTTGCACCAACCGGATGGTGTCGGATCGCAAGGGAGTGACATTGGCTCCTTGAGTGAGCTCAATGGTGTTTCGATAGCCATGGTGGCTAGGACGGGAGTAGTCTCCTAAGGTACGGGCTCTAGGAGGTGGGTGTTGTTGTGGTGGTGGGTTGTTGGGATCGAGGATATTACCACCTTCCATGATGTCGGATGGTAATGGTTATGAACAAAGGAACGAAGAAAAAAGATAGACTAAAGAAAACCTAGAAAAAAAAAATCTCACTAGAAAGGAATCTAGTGAGTAGACCTAATAAAATAAAAATTCAACCTAAACAATAACTATTCCCCGGCAGCGGCGCCAAAAACTTGATGCGTGGTTTTGCGACCTTACAACAGGTTTTACCTCTCGAGGGATCTCAAGAGGCTTACAACCCCACCAGGCAGTGTACCTGACCGATGTAGTATAGTGTAGTGGTAAGTACGGGGGATTGATCGTTTTCCACAGGGAATAGTGTCGTTAGGATTGAAAAACTACTCTAATAGGTCTAAGGGTGAGGGAAGATTCTTTTTGTATTTTTATATTTTTATGAAAGCAAGTAAAATCTCGGGTTTGAAGGAGTGGGCAGAATTAGTTGCTAGTCAACTAACCCAAATTACTACGAATGCAAATAAAATAAAATAACTGAAAATGAAAAGGTTGTGAAACTTATGTGGAGAGAAATGTGTTTACTTAGATTTCCTTACTCCCTAACTATCTTTTACCGGTTGATTAGTGTGTATTAATTGCGTGGATGACGGGTGTATTCCTTAATACCAATCGTGGGGTGGCATACGTACTTCCCCAACTCTACAAGCTCCTACTTCACTCCTATGTCGAGCCGGCTAGGAAGCTCCTAACATGGGATCACTAGAAGTCGCTTATGCATTAAATACAACCATATAAACCTAGTACGCATTGGTTCATGTTTCTTAAGACGTTCAAGCAAGTTACCGTATAGGAAGTTAGCCAGTTTTCTTAAGTCTAACATCGATAAACAATCATCCAATACAATTAATAACACATTAACAACCGATAATCAATAGTTAGGTTTCATTAGATCTAAGCAAACACAAGATAAATCTAGCCTAGCATGTTAATCAAAAGACAAGAACAAGATATAATCAAACAACACATAGACATATTGATTGATTAAGTAATTACTTATCTTCAATTAAACATGGCAGATCCAAGGGTATGAAAACCCTTAAAAATGGCAGAAATTCGTCTTAGGGTTTCTCCTCACAAAGTTGCACACTAATGACAAAAAATTGCAAAACTATATATAGAGTTTAAGGGCTGACAGCGTCACGTTGTAGATCTTGACGCCGTCACCTCGCCGTGTCTAGGGTTCCCGGATGGCCTTCTTGACGCCGTCCCTTTGTAGCCCTCCAAAATCCGCTCTGGCCTATCAAGGCTTGACGCCGTCAGAAATGGGCTTGACGCCGTCCCTCTTTAACTTAAACCGTGATGGCCTTGATCACCTTAAAGGGTGACGCCGTCAGACTTTACATTGCAAAACTCCCTGGCTTATCATGTGTATTTTTCATATCCACCTCTTTTTGCCAAGCCGTGACGCTGTCTGGAACAATCCCTGACGCCGTCAAAGGTACTTTTCCAGCCGATTTTGAGACTTTGTCGTTTTCTTCACTTTTATGCTCCAAAAACGTCCAAAATGCTTCCTTTTCCAGATTTCTTCTCCAAAGTACCTAAAATGACAAAAGGAACGATTTAGGGCAATATTTGATCAAATAAATACGATTTAGGGCTTAAATGACCCCCTAAAAGCGGTACACTTTTCGCTTCATCAACAACTTCAGGATTTGTGATCATAGCTGTATACGTTGACGATTTAAACATAATTGGGACAAATAAAGAAATCCAATAAGTTATTGTTCTATTAAAGAAGGAATTTGAAATGAATGATCTTGGAAAAACAAAGTATTTTCTTGGTTTGCAAATTGAGCACATGCCTAATGGCATTCTTGTGCATCAATCAAATTATAACGAGAAAGTCATAAAACGTTTCAATATGGACAAAGTAAAATCTTTAAGTACACCAATGGTTGGTAGATCACTAAATGTTGGCAATGATCCGTTTCGCCCATGCGAAGAAGATGAAGATGTCCTTGGTCCAGAAGTACCGTACCTTAGTGCAATTGTAGCTCTTATGTATCTAACAAATTGTACCAGACCCGATATTTCTTTTGCAGTTAATTTGTTAGCAAGATTCAGTTCTTCTCCCACAAAAAGGCATTGGAATGGAATCAAGCACATATTCTGATACCTTCGAGGAACTACTGACTTGGGTTTATTTTACTCTAACAATTCAAAACAAGGATTGATTGGTTATGCAGATGCAGGTTATTTATCTGATCCTCACAAAGCTAGATCTCAAACTGGTTACGTGTTATTAAATGGAGGCACTGCTATTTCATGGCGTTCTCAAAAGCAAACACTTGTAGCAACATCATCGAATCATGCTGAAGTTATTGCACTACATGAAGCTAGCAGAGAATGTGTATGGTTAAGGTCGATGACACAACTCATTACGATTACTTATGGGATTGAGAAAGAGAATAACCCAACACTCATCTACGAAGACAATGCAGCTTGTGTCGCACAAATGAAAGAAGGGTATATCAAAAGTGACAGGACGAAACATATACCTCCAAGATACTTCGCATACACTCAAGACCTCATAAAGGATAACCAAATTGAAATGAAGTATGTCCAATCAAGTAACAATTCAGCAGATCTTTTCACCAAGGCGCTCCCAACTTCGGTTTTTAGGAAACACATTCATGCTATTGGAATGCGGCATTTACAGAAGATATAAACCCTATGGATGTCTACATCAGGGGGAGTCAACTATACACTGCACTCTTTTTCCCTTAGCTAAAGTTTTTTCCCACTGGGTTTTTTTCTTTTAGCAAGGTTTTTAATGAGGCAGTACTTCAAAGTTGAACCCTACGTTGACAAAGTGTCATCCAAGGGTGAGTGTTATGAATTATCAATTATTGTACCATGTATTGCATTATTGGTTACTATGTGGATTTCCACATTTGTCAAAAGGTGTACGTAAATTGTCCCCCTAATAACTGGGGTGCATGGCAAAGTAATAGTACATGCATGTTTGTAGTATAAGTATTACATGGACGTAACGAAATGAGATACACCAAAAAGATCAGTTTCCATATTGTTTTTTACTTATTCCTCTATGATCGTTATTTTTCTTGAAAGTTTGATAATTATACAGTCATAGGCCTTGTTAATTATAACAATGTGAATATATAAAGTTCTCATTCTTCTAGATGTTCCAGAATCCAGATAGCTAACAAGTTGACTTTGAATATTCTACTTAGAAAATGCATCATTTGATATGTTGATGTTACCAGTTGTTGTTTGCAAACCATTTAATAAAACGTTTTGGTAGGAAATTATAGGCAAAGGAAAATTCCAATATTTCATAAATTTAAGGCTTTTCTTGTAGGAGGTCAAAAAACATTTACAAGGGATAAGGAATCGATCCTTTGTAAAGATGGATCATTTTTGCATATGTAGTTGCAAATAGGGGTGTCATAAATCCCGACCCGACCCGAACCCGACTAAGGATAATCGGGTCGGGTTACTCGGGTCCAAAATCTAACTCGGGTCAACCTGATTACGAACTAGGGTCGGGTATCGGGTTCAAAATACTTGCCTATTCAGGTTCGGGTCAACCCGACTAACCCGATTTTTTTTTTCTGTGGTATGCGTGGTGCATCTGTACTAAATGTTTATTTATTATAGGCCCAAGTTATCAATTAGTCCATTCATATTACTTGGCCCACTTGTATACAATTTGATATCAAAAAGTATGCCTCATATCATTATCTATAATACTATAAGATTCAGTCATCTAATTTAATGTGAGGCTTCAAGAATTTGTACTGTACATACAACGAGTAGTATAGAAGTTAATGCAGAATCATGAATCATGGTGTATTAGGAGCCTTTATTATAGTGTAATAATGCACGTGAAGATAAAGTGTTTGGTGTTCATGTATATCATGGTGTATTAGGAGCCTTTATTATAGTGTAATAATGCTGGTGAAGATGAAGTGTTTGGTGTTCATGTACACAAAACAATCATGGAGTTACATCATTCCCCGAATTAATTGCAGGTATACAAACAATCTCTATTCATGCTCATGCAACTATAAAGAAGGCACAACAATGAAGCTTTTGGTGCTCCCATCGTTTGTGATTGGTTTTGCTAATTTGTTGGTTTATGTGTGGATTGTGGAATGCTGTAGTTGGATTAAATGTCATTGTTTGATTTTGAGTTTTTCCTAACATTATATACATGATTTAGTAGATTATTGTATAGTTGTTTATAATGCGTTACAACATTTACTTATTCCTTTTTGTGCATTGCAGATGATGCAAAATTGCATAATAGTTGCAGTAGCAACATTGATTGTAAGGGTGGCAAAATGTCTTTTTGTGTTCTTTTGATGCTGAATTATTGGTTTTTTAACTTGCAGTGATGCCGGAATTCCCTAACAGCAAAGGTGGGGGAGGTGGAGGTGGCGGCAAAGGTGGTGGTGGAGGTGGTGGCAAAGGAGGCGGTGGTGGTGGAAAAGGTGGTGGCAGCTCATCTAAAGGTGGCAGTGTAGTTCCTCCTTTTAAATGTAAAACAAGACTCCAACAGCTTTATTATCAATTTATGTTTTTGTTTTTTTTAGTTTGGATAAGCTATCCTAAACAACCTGAAATTTTGTTGCGTCAAAATAGGATAAGCAAAAGAGATTTCTGACAGTGGCGTAGCGAATCATAAACTAAGTAGATATGGAGTTTTTACCAAACACTCAAAAGTGCTTGAAGCACACAAGCTCTTACATAAGCAATCCCAAACACCCTTCAAATATTGTTTTTGGTTAATCAGATATTGTTAATTTGCAGGGTGTGATTAAAGGAGTGGTGGTGGTGGTGGAAAGTCTCACTGCAAGTATGCAAACTATGGGGAAGCCTTTGGATTTCGTGTTATTCATAGGATATGATCGGTCTGATGAGGACATGTTTGAAAAGATATCAAGTTATACTTGGACTAGCACTAGACTTCTATTCGGTCCAGGAGACATTATCCAGTAGTGGAACAGTTTCTGCAATTAAAGCCAGATGTGAGAAGGAGGTTGATCGCATTGGGAAACAGTTTGACGATTGCATGGTCTTCCTCCTCAGGAATTTATCTTTCAAGCTTAATGAGTCAATTCCACATTTGGAAGATTTAGTGCCCAAAATTAATTACAACAATTTTTACATGTGTGGTACTGGAAACTTGATAGCTGCTCCTCTTGGCTCCGACTCCTCAACTAATTTTAAGTTGGCCAAGACGGTTTCAATGTGATGCGCTGCTACTGAATGAAACTTTAATTTATTCATGAGAAAGAATACACTATGGCTTTGTATTTATGAGTAGCTTTGTATTTATAAGGAAGGTGTTTGTGAGTAATGACATAGTAGAGCATACAACAGATAGAAATGTTAGATACAATAGGCCTAAAGTAATGTACACTAATGAACATGAAGTATCTCCTTTTAACATACTTCATTGACTCAAGACAGTTCAATTGGCTTTGAAGAACTACATGTATCCATATGTGGTATGTTAATCAAACAAATAGATTTAAAATAATATCTCAACCAAACGAGTACGTCAAGCTGAACCAATACCTCTACCAATTTCAACAATGCTAAATTATGACCGAAAAGTATAGCCTTGGTACCATTGTCAATCATTCAAATAGCAATACATAAATCGACAACATTTGGTTTTCCAACCATTAGTCGACAATTTTTGTAGAGTCGTATGCGTTTAATTTTCATTTTGGGTTGTTTAGGTTTATATTTATCGATTATTTGTGGAAATCAAACCATCACGCTACTTGAATTGATCAAGTCGGTTCGTAGCTTAACACTTAACGGTTATGTTAGATTCGAGGTTAACTCAACTTATTTTAATACTACTTGGCTCGCATCACCTTGAATAATGAATAGAAAGGAATACGTGCATAATTTTGGCGCGAAACCATTTTAATGAAAGTATTACAGTAGGTGGTTTGTCACAAAGCTTATTTAGGATACCAAAGATCAGATAATTTGAGATATTTTTCAATCTCTTAATATATCTCATGTATAGATTTGATCATCATACTTACAGCTAAACAATTTACACCAACATTACGCAAAGAACAATTACAAACTATCTTGCATTTACAACCAAAAAGAAAATAAACCATCCTAAGCAGTTACAAATTCTTCTTCCCGAATCTTCTTTCATTAAACCCGTCACACACATAATTCACATCAAGTTTTAATAAAAAGTTTGTATTTTTATAAAAACATGATTTGATTGGTTTTATTTTTATTTGGTTTCTATCTTTTGATTGCAATGGCGATTGATTTGGTTTGTGGGTTTTGATTGTAGCGCCGATTGAGAACAACACAATATTTCATCACCAACAAAAATTAGCATGGTTTTGAGTTCAATCTCCATTGGTGAGTTATTTGAATTTTTTAGAAATTCGTTGTAAAAATAGGCCTAGACTTTTGTATGATACGATTTGTACTCTTAACGGATATGAACTATGTCATAGACCTAACATGACATGGATCACGAAAGAAGACATAAAAGATGAATGAATAATTCAATCCCTTCCCACTCACACGGGTTCTTCTATTGAAGAGGTAACATTACGTAATAAAAGATGAATGTATATATGTAGACACAACAGATGTAATTGATATTAATGGATAATATGTTTGCTCTTTACATGTCTTATAGCAAAAAATTAATTACTGCGAACACTTAGATAACTAAATAAATGAACAATGTAATGGTGAACACTATTGGACTTATAAGATTAACTACTATTGGTCTTGAAGGCTAGAATACCTGAATATCATTTTCAGTTTTTTACTCGACCTCAATTAAAGGTGACGAAATAACGACATTGACCAACAAAATCCGACCATCACCAAAACATGAGAGTTTTAAACATGAAGAAGATTAGTGCTGAACATTACGTTATGAACACTTAGATAGAGCCCGTGTGCAACTCACGGGTCTGAATGACTCAAATTAGTCACAAAAATTACGTTATCAACAATTAGATAACTGAATAAATGATCAATGTAATGATGTTCCCTCTTCGACTTATAAAATCATTTTGAGTATTTGTGATATCAAAATCACAACTGATGAACCTATTGAACAACAAAATGACATAAATTAGGGTTGAGCAATACGCTACGAACAATTAGAACGAGCACGTGTGCATCGCACGGGCCCCAACCATTCAAAAACAACAAATGTCGCTTTAAAGCCCATGACAATTTAATACCCATTAGCCCATTAAGAAAATATAAATACCACAAAACCAAAACAACCTCACATATTTTTAAATTTTTAAACAACAAAGTAAAGAATAAAATTAAACCAACGCCAACCAAAAACTAGACGAAAAAAATAACAACTTCCATTGAATATTCAAAAAACGTTTCTTGCAACGAACTAAACTATAGATATGCATACACTCGCCAATACACAGAAACATTACGCGATGAACACTTAGATTCAAAGTTTGTGCGTAGCACGAGTTCTGAATGTCTCGTAATTTATAAAGGTTACGTTAGTAGACAGTAGTTACTAGTTAGTACAGTACGTTTACAGATTACAATTCCAACTTCCAAGAACTAATCGCTTATACTTCATGATCTGATTTTATTTTTTCCTTCAAGAATTAGCATTTTTATACAAAAGGTACTAATTATTCATGGTTGATTTTGTTGTTAATTTTGTATTCTTATTAGGTTTCTAGGGTTTGAGGTTTGTTTGGATAAAGTTTGCATTTAGAACATAAATTGTTTCTTTTCAGATTTATAGGGTTTAATGCTTGTTTGTTTGTTTAAGTTTTATTGCATTAGAGGCTTTTTGATTATGAATATTAGTAAATTAACTAGTATCTTTATATGTTTTTAGATGTCAGACACCAACTCGATGGAAATAGATGAAGAAGAGAATGTAGAAGTTAGCAATAAGAAAATGAAGAGGAAAAAGCCACAAAAGAAAAAAACTAAGCGCAAGGTGAAAAAATGGTCGAAGGTTTGGCTAGACTTCGATGAGAAAGAGCTAAAATTAGGTGAAATAGAGGAAGATGTGAAAGCTCAGTGTAAGCATTGTGATAGCATGTTTCTTTGTCATTCAACTAAGCATGGTATAAAAAATCTCAAAAGACATCTATTAAGGTGTAAGCCTTACATAGCCAAACAAAGTGAAGGTAGAACTGAACTTATGTTCGAACATGGTAACGAGAATAAAATGTTAGCATGGAAATTTGACCAAAAAGAAAGTAAGAAAGCATTGGCACGCATGATTATAGTTGATGAGCTCCCTTTTAGTTTTGTCGAGCGTGATGGCTTTAGGCACTATTCTAGGATTAATCAACCCTTGTTTGATGTTCCATGTAGAGGTATTGCTACACAAGATTGTTACAAGTTGTATGATGAGGAGAAAAATAAACTTATTGATGTAATTCGAAAAAACATTGGTAGGGTATGTTTGACTACTGATAGTTGGACATCTTTACAAAAGAAGAGTTACATGGCTCTTACCGGTCATTTTACAGAAGATTGGGAAAAAGATAGAAAGTTGTGTGGATTTCTGAAAATATTTTATGACGTTACTTTAAGGATTTCCGGGACAAGGTACGTGACATCACATACACTCGTTGTTGAATTGTCTACTATTCGTGAACTTTTGAGAAAACAAATGAGTTGTGATCTTGTAGGAAAACTTCCTGAGGATGAAAATCTTTATAAAATTGCTAAGGTGATGAAAAAAAAGTTTGATAAGTTTTATGGAGAAGTAGAAAACATGAATTTATTGTTATATTTTGCTCTTTTGCTTGATCCAAGAAACAAGGATGAATTTTTACATATTATACTCGATGACCATTATGGAACGGAAGGACTTGCGATGGTAGAATTGAAGAAAACCTACATACATGCTCAATTTAAAGCTTTATATGAAGACTATTTGAGAATTCATGCTCCAACGTCTACTTCACCTTCAATGTTAGGGAAACGTTCAAATCGAGATGATACGACAACAAACCCCCCCCCCCCCCCCACAAGGGATAGGTTGAGGGATAAGATGAAAACTAGTTCAACATCTACTTCAACAATAAGTGAATTGGATAGGTATTTGGGTGAAAGTGTTGAAGCATTTGATTCTAATTTGAAATTTGATATATTGGCATGGTGGAGGTAAATAGCCCAAGATTCCCAATCGTATCTTTAATGGAAAGAGAGTTGTTAGCCATTCCCGTTTCAACGGTGGCTTACGAGTCGGTGTTTAGCACTAGTGGGAGGGTGTTGGATTCATTTAGGAGTTCTTTAAGTGATAAGAGCATTGAAAGCCTTATTTTTACCCAAGATTGGCTTCGTAAGGATAAGGATAAAATTCCGGAAGAAGAAGAAGATTGTGAAACAATGATAATTGGTGCTTGTTTTTATTTTAATATTTGCTAATTTAAATGTATCGTTTCTTGCTAATTATATCACTTTCATGTAGATTCGAGTGAAGATGAAGGTACTAGCTCCAAAAGGAATGTCAATGAAAATGAAAGTTTTATCATTGAAGATTGAAGAACTTTAGAAGGTTATTATGTAAGCTTATTTTGTGGATTGAAAGCTTATTTTGTGAAAAATATGAATGACTTGTTAGTTGTGAAAAAGGCCTACTGTCGTATTTTGAAACTTTGTAAGTATTTGCCTACTAGTATGGATCAACGTATGGCTTGTTAGTTGTTTTATTTTCCAAGTTATATAAGAGCATCCACAATGCTCAAAGTCTTCAATGACTTGAAGCATTTAATGCATTTAATGCATTTAATGCACACTACATTTAATAACTAAAACTTTTGAAAAAGATTTGATGTTTGTCAGGTCTTTCTATAAAGCTTTTTAAAAAGCTATTGAAGCAATGCAAAAAAACACTTCTAAAAGGCTTTGTAGAATAGTGAAAAGCTTTTGCCATTTGACTCATTATGGGTGCTCTAAGTAGTATCTTTAAATCTTTGTAAGTATCTTTGAATCTTTGTAAGTACTTTCCTACTGATATGAATGAATGACTTGTAGTTGTTATTTGCCTACCACTCTTAGTATTTGGGTATTGAGTAATTTTTGTGTCTGCAATAGTGTTTGGAGTTTTGGATCTGTGGGGTACTGAGTAATTTTTCTGTTACAGTATGTACTTTTGGTTTGTGTGATAGTTTCAAATGTACAAGTTAGTTTTTCAGTATAGAAACCATATAAAGCATCTGAGAACCTTTGCGTATATCGACAACTTGCGCGCTATTAGCATCTTAAAAATGACTTGCTGAGAAGCTTTGGGTAATAAGTCGAAACGAACAGATTTTTTATATTGTTACAGTTGAATATAATGTTTTTGCCTTTTACCCTTTTTGTTTTTAGCCATTGTGATTTATTGTAAGTCTCTTACTCAGAAGCCCCAGAGAGTCAAAAGTTACAAAACCAAAATGAAAACTTTTACATTACACATTACTCATGAGTAACATTAAACTCTATATACATGAAAAGAAAAGGACACCTTTTGTGCTTTGATCACTTTCTGTAAGATGATCACTTATTGCTGGTCTTATCAAGATTTGTGGTTCTTTAATATTTATACACGAGAATGGCGCCGGCCGCCGCGTTGCGGGCGGGCCCTTTTTTTTGCCGTTGTATGTGATCAACAATTTCTTCCCTTGAGAAAGTAGATAAAAAAAAAGCATGCATTACTTAGGAAAGGTAAAACTTCTTTAATGTTATTGACATTCTTCAATGTATTCAAATACTATTTCTACTTCAAACAGGTTGTTAACTGATGAAAATCAAAAAGTATTTCAGCATTTAAATTCTGCAATATAACAATAATCTCAAGACTCATAAAGTGAATTATTTTTCAATGCTTATTTTACATGGTTATCACTGAAGTGACTTTCAAGTTTTAACTTGTTGATCCGTATCAAATAAAACATCACCCGTATTCGTTTATGGAAGACGTAACAACGGAATGTAATTAATCTCGGTGCTGAGAGAACCTGTGATCAGCACCTCCAATTTGAACGCCTCTTCTATTCGTATAGCTGAATCATCTGATCCGTGAACTGTCAACAATACATGATATAAATTAGACAAACAATATATTACATTGTAAAACATTATCGAGGTTTTAATCATTTGAAACATGTATATAAATTTGAAATCGAAAATAAAAAAAGAATGCATAATCTACTATACCTGAGAAGATATCCTCTGAATTGCAGGTTCAAGGCATTAGGCAGCTTGCTCTCACTCTGTCTTTGAGCTTTCTAGACTGGCGTCAACATGACGAATATAAGTTAGATGCATCCCAGAACAACGGTACACCAAACATAACTACTCCACATAGGGTGTTTCAAGGCATTTGTTATTTGACCTCAACTAAAGAACAACTGATTTATGGCTGAAGAAACCAACGTAAAAGGCAAGAATTAAAATAGAGGCGGTGAAATAGTTCGTTACCTGTTATAAAACGAAGCCACTGCTGCCCCCTTTCAGCATCGAAACGCACCCGTGTCAGGCCCCACTTCAGCCAGAATACATGTTGTTTATGAGCAACAACATTAGGTCCGCATTTGCTACCCGCGATCTGTTGACAATATTTCTTATATGTTGCAGCAAGCTGGACCAAAAATCATATGTACCTGGACGATAAAAAATGACTTGTCAATTTGATTAACCATATGCCACGATGCACGCAACACATATACATATCATGCCATCGAAACACGACTACAATGATGATGCACAGTTAAAAACGCATATCCAAACACCGCTAAACGATGAACCTTAATGATAATGACCTATAAGAAAGAAGTGTGAACCTTGTCGAGAAGGATCTCCTGAAATTGATTCGGGAAAATTTCAAAATTCTTAAAGTTAGTTGATACCACCTGTAACAAAAGATATATTAAGTTAGCAAGATGTTACATACCTTGAAAATACGTATCTTTTAGATGCATACACATAATGAAAAACTGTAAAAGAAGATTTAGAATCCAATTGAATTTACCTCTGACACTTGACGGTTACTAATATATGGCTTCCACGGCTGAGGTTCCAGAATAAAAACTCCACCCTGTTAGGATTTATGTATGTTATTTCAAAAAATAATAACTTTATGGCAAGAGGAGTTAAAGGGTCACTGCATAACACTTACGGGTTGAAGAAGCCGCCAAACTTTTGAAAAGAGTGTTATTAAGCCCTCATCGCCCCATTTCAGATGGATCCATTTTGAAACACTTAAGCTGCAGATAGAAAACAAAAGCATTCACCGCACGAAGGTCGGAACAAAACAGAATACAAATAGAAATATAATTTTTGACCCGTTCGGGTTGCGTTTGATCTTAAATAGTTAATGTGATCAAACAGGAAAATAGCTTAAAGATTGTTACTTTTTCTTCAATACATACAACCTTCTATATTGTTTATGTAGAAATTTAGATTCCTACTGTAACAGTATTGTTTCATGTGCGTAATTAGCAAATGAATAATTTATACGCGCAGACAAAAGTTGTTGTCAACCCAACCCGACTCACATTGAATGACTTATTTTAAGCCGAACCTGTTTTGAACCGTCACCCAACCCATACAAATACACACTAATGTCACTATTTGGAACAAAATGGGAGCCTATATGTGCTTAATTGATAGAAAAAAGGGTAAACTTACAAAAGAATGGTATCATAAACTTTATCACTGGGTGAGGACAAACCCTGAACAAAATTATCTTTCCGGAAAGAGACAATGTCAAACAGATGTGAATCAGGAGATTCTAAAATTTCACTGGTTGTTTCCTCTGGTGAATTGGTTATACCGTTTGTTTGACAATCTTTTGACTTCTTAGTTGCAGGACGGTTCTTAAGCTCACTCCTTTTAACAATATTTCTAAGATTCCAATGAGCATCTTCAATTCGAGCTGAAACATGAAGAATTATAAGTATTTCTTCAATCAACAATACAATCCATTAGTAACTTAAAAAACTCACCTGAATCAATGTCAATTCCAAGGATTTTCTGGCAGCTGAAATTTTTTTCTGCAAAAAAGAAAAAAAATAAAAATAAAATCAGATTAAGATAAAAATGTGCGACAAAATTCCAACGTATTATTTCATTTGTCCCGTTTTAGTCATTGGACTTCTTTTGTAAATCGAGACACTGAAAGATGGTTTTGTCACCCTTTAGGACATTCATAACGCGCAATTTTGTTTATTTTGACATTAAATGTAAATTTTAACACTTTGTGTGCATAAATTTACCATTTCTACTTAAAAATCATCATTTCTGAAAGTGTTATTTAAGGATTTTAGGTTACCAAATGATGCAAACAGGGCACGAATGAAAAATTAATTAGTAAAACGTTTTGTTCAGCTATTGAATTATACCGATACGATCATCTAACAGAAGGCACACTGGAGATTACCAAGTGTAATGGTTATCAATCCATTATTGCAGTCGATATCAAGACAATTTTTCCCTTCAAACCATTCCTTCCTCATAACCTTTATTCTAGGATCTTCCTCCAAACCTTGATCAATCTGAAACCTAAAACGGAAAGTTATATGTAGGATAAAACAAAATCAATAAACTTAAAAGACAATCTGAGGATATTAGTCTTAAAAAGCACACATCCAAACACTATTCAACCTTTAAACAATCAGAATCCGTTTTATTGCAACTACTCCTAAGCTAATTATTTAACGCCTAAACAATGAAAATCAGTTTCACAATAGTAACTCACAAACTGATATCTTCACCTATAAACGCAATACCAACCACCTCCCAATCCTTCGAATGCTAAAACATATAAACGCTCATCACTACCTTGTAGACGCAGCATTAACCGACCAACATTTAACCACATATAAATTTTGGAATTAGTCAATCAACGTTTATCATTTTCCGTAAATATTACTATTGTAAGGAGGCTTATTGTTTAAGAACATACTTCATAATAAAGAACGTAAGTTTCAATAGCGTAAGTTTCAAACAATAATAAAAAGATAAAACAAATCCCACATAAACTATGAATAAGAAAAATTTACTGCCAACTTGAGTATGAAATCAAAAATTTACTACCAACTTAACTATGAAACTAAAATTTATCCGCTAACTTAACTCTGAAACCTAATACATTGGATAAATGATCAAAAATAGATATCTATAATAATTATACTTATAACAAAACTGTGAAAAACTAGAAGGGGGGTTGAATAGTTTTACGTCTTTTTAATTTATTATAAAACCTTTGTTTACATTTAAAAAACTTAGATTCAAGTTTGTTATGAAAAATAAAACTTAAACCTTATTATTAGTTATATATGTATTCTTTTAAATTGATTGTAAAAGTTTTGGTTTCTTGAATGGATTTTCAAATTGATCTTTATGTGAAGTCGACCTCTAAGTAATACTAGCAATTATATAATCCTATGTGTATGAAAGTAATGACGATGCAAGTAAAGAAATAAATAAGGGATGGAAAGATCTAACCGAGACACAAGAGATTTATAGTGGTTCGGCTACAAGGACACCTTCCTTGCCCTACTCCACTCCCCGAGCACCGAGCTCGAGAGTTTTCTTCACAACTTCAATAAGCTCCCTTATGGCGGAGAAAACCTTACACGACTTTGGCTTACACCGGCTTAACGACACAAAGCTAAATGTCGAGTTCTAATGGTAGCTAGAACCAATCTCACAACTTCACAACACAACTTCTTCACGACTAATTCACAACGGCTTCACGACTTGAACTCTAGAACTTCACGACTTCAACACGACCGCTTCACATCTTCTATGCTACGGCTTCACGACTTCAACACTAGGTCTTCACGACTAGAACTTCACAACTTCAACACGACCGCTTCACAACTTCTATGCTACGGCTTCACGACTTCAACACTAGGACTTCACGACCTCTACCTTACGGATTTGTGACTTCTATGCTACGGCTTCATGACTTCTACACAACGACTTCACGTCTTCAAAGCTACGGCTTCACAACTTCTACACAATGGGTTCACGACTTCTACTCCACTGCTTCACAACTTCTACACTATGTCTTCACAGCTTCTAAACCACAACTACTTATACAACTTCTTCACTACTTACATACAACACTAATCTACTATACACACTTTACACACAAATGAATGAATGATTTACAAACTTTGTTAAACTAACAACTTAAGTAACAAGATGATACTAAGTTGTAATACTTCTAATCTTGATTGATAGAAGTATTCTTCTTTTGCAATTGAATGAAGAAAGCTTGGATCACTTGGAAACCAAAGCTTAAGATTATATGATCAAAGGGTTTTTGAAGATATGAAATGAGATCTACAACAGAAAGTTTTAGTGTGCAAAAGGTGAGTAAAAATCCAAGGTAAGGCTGGTATTTATAGGCAGAAAAACTGGACAGCTGGAACCTACAGGAGCGTGGCCGGCCCCCTTAAATAGGGGGCGGTCCCCTTAATTTTAAGGGGGCCGCCTAGTATAATTAAGGGGGCCGCCCTCCCTGCCCATTGCCCAGTTTTGTCTTTTTGTGGGGAAGGTTTTTCTGGAACATTTTACTGATTTCGGTTGAAAATTTGAATTCATAAATTTATAATGAATTAAACCTTTTTATTTATTACCAAAAATGTTTTTCTAAAAGATATAAAATGTTTTTGACATTTTATAAAAAATCTAGTGTTTAAGAAAATATTCCTTTGATCATATAATGCATTAAGCATTAGTTCATTCATACCTTAGGTGATTTGAGTTGTAGAAATAGATATTTACAACTAAATACTTGTTTACGTCATAATTTTCCGATTAATGATTTTACATTTTGTGATTATCAAAACGTAGAGAAATTGAAAAATATTAATAACGTGTTTAGGCATTATTTATATCAACAATCTCCCCCTTTTTGATGATTACAAAATCTAAACTCATTAAATCTAAAAATTTGTTTTTAGACAAGTATTTAGTGAGTTTACATCTATTTCTCCCCCTTTTTGTAGAATCAAAAAGGTTAACCGACAAGTTTTAAGTGTAAAAGTGTCGTATGAGAACTCCCCCTTGATGTGTACTCCCCCTCGTTTGGGGGCACCAAGGAAACGAGCTATGGAACGCTTGCAAGAAAAATGTTAGAAGCACAAGTATATGTAACAACAATAAGCAAGCAAAAAGAGCATTCATTTAATAGAAGTGTTGTGTATAAATACACAACCAAGTAGATTACAACATAAGGCATGTAAACATTCAAACAAAACAACTAATGATACTACATAATCATCCTAGGAGTACATGATCTTCCATGGGGCTTGCGCACAAAAAGGTTTTGAAAATTATTTTTTTAAGCATTGCATATGCTTAATTGGGTGAAAATGGAGGTGGTGGTGGTGTAGTGGGTGAAGGAGATGGAGGAGGTGGTGGTGGTGGGTTGGTAATCATGTGTTCAAGTGATGAAAACATGTAGTGTATCTCATCTCTAAGACCAAAGATTATAGTCCGGTTATGGATGCAACAAAGACAATTGTCACCATGGGCTTCAAGCAATGCCCAAGGTATGGGAAAAAATGGTTGTGGGATTGGTGATGGTGAGAAGTGAGCATCAAGAGGTGTGATGGGAGATAAGGAAATGGCAAGTTGGTTGGATGGAGGTTCTTGAGTGGATGGTGGTGATGATGCTCTTGGTGATGATGTTAGCTGAGTGTTGATGTAGTCATTGATGGATGAAGTAGATGGTATGGAGGAAGATGATGCTCCATGGGTAGAGGGTGTTTTTGATGGTGCATTTGGTGCACTTGGGGATGAACTTTGAGGTGGTGGTGATGGAGTTTTGGTGTCATCTTGGGTTAAGTCAATAAAGAGTTGTTTTGGTGGTATGATGACAAGTATTTGCTTCCTTGGAGTCTTAGAGATGGAGGATTTTGGTGATAACATGGTTGTTTTGGATGGTGAAGTATGATGGAATGAAAGGTGATTATATGGAGGGAATTTATAATATGAAAATGTGGTTGGTTTAGGTTAATTTTTGAGGTTTTGTTGGAAGACTCCAATACCAGTTCGTCCATAAGGAGAAATGGTAGCTGGGGCTAGATAAAAGGGGTCACATGATGCAAAAGAAAACAGTGAATTTTTCTTCCCAGATGGCTGGTCCCCTTAATTGCTGGCCGGCCCCATTAAAATTAAGGGGACCGCCTAGGGAATTAAGGGGGCCGCCCATCTGCTGTTTTCCCAAGCGACCAAATTTGAAAAATTTCCAGAAAAGGGTCATTGTTAGGGTGTAATTGCAGCAAGCTTTATTTGGATCATGTATATTAGGAATGATTTTAATAGTAGCAATAACACATTAAGAAGAATAATGTTTATATGTAAACTACTAAGATCATATTGTAAGCATGTCATAAGCATATATATCATAATTAAACAAAAAATGAAACAACACATTCATAGCAAACACATATAAGAAAGAAACAAACAAACATTCATTAATATAAAAATGATTATGTGAAAAACATAATCATTGTTACAACATACATAGTGCTTAAAGCATACATTTGGTAGAGAATTCTAATTTGCCTAAGAAATCCATTTGACTTGCTTGATGATGGAGGTGGTTTTTGAAATGAAAACAAGTGAGAGGGTGAGTAAATGGGATTAATGAAGGTATATGTTTGGGTGTGTGGAGGTTGGAGATGGTGATGGTGGAGACATTTGAGGTGGAGAGCTTGGAGTGGACCATGTTGGATGAGAGTTTTGATGTTGTTCAAGTGGGGATGTTGGATTGGATCTAGTGAGAAGATACTCAATCCAAGTAAAGTGCTCATTAAGAGCAATGGTTTGTTGTTGAAGAAAGATGGTTTGTTGTTGAAGAAAGATGCAACAAGGATAATTGTTGACATGTTTCTCCTTGGTTTTTGTTGTGGGGTGATGTGGGAGAGCTAGATGGAGGTTGATCTAGGTGTCTTTGGGCTAGGTGTAGGGAAAGAAGAGCACTAAGCTCATGAGCTTCCTTGAGGGATGAAGGTGACGATGAACTTCAAGTGTTCGGATGAAGGTGATGATGGTAAAGTGTTGTTGTTATGAGGGATGGATGTTTGCACATGCAACATAGGGGTAGCATGTGAGTTGGTAGGAGGTGGTGGTGACACTCTTGGTGGTGGAGATGTTTGTGAACTTGGGTAATCATGAGTGGATGAGGATGGTGATGTGAATGAAGTGGATGTTCCAAGAGTGGTGAGTGTTTTTAATGATGCATTGGTGGGTTGAGTGTGAATGAGATTAGGATTGAGGTTTTGGGATTGATCATAGGGAGATGAAGGGTTAGGAATGGATGATTGGTTATGTGTTTGAACAACATCATTAGTTGGGTTATGGCAAGTTTCAAGCTTCCTTCTCCAAATTGGTCTCACCGAGATTTTGGCAACTCTTGAGGGTTTTGATTTTGGGTAGTTGGAGGATGACATGTTTGAGTGGATGATGTAAATGGGCATTTATGATGAGGAGGTGCATTTATAGTGAAGGAATGATGTGGTTTAGGAAGGTAAATTTTGGTGGGTGGTTTATGACAAAATGTGTTTGTGAATTTTGGGAAGTATGGAATAAAATGGGTTGGAAATTGAAAAAGGAAATAGTAAGCCAGATCTCTAGATGGTCGGTCCCCTTAAATAGGGGCCGGTCCCCTTAATAATTAAGGGGGCCGCCTAGGTATTTAAGGGGGCCGCCCATCTGCTGACTTCCGGATTTCTGAAAATGGGTTTTTGGCAGAAATTTGTAGAAAAGGTTGTGTTTTTGAGTTTAGTTTCAAGCAAGTCCAACTTCTTTTTGAGGCAATTTAAAATTTAATAACTCATGTATGCTAAGCACATTCAATTAAGCAATTTTAATTATCATGCAACCTACTCATTTACCAAGAAGCATGTATGTATATATGAACAAGAAAACAACATATAATTACCAAGTAATTCATACTACCATTATTATGACGATTAATTAGCTAGTTAATTAATCCTAATAAGTGTCTATGTGATGGAAAATTTGTGATAGCATGGATTTCTAGACTTGGATCAAGCATGATTTGAGTAAGTGTTTTTGGGCATTATTCAACAAAGTTTAAGAAAAAAAAATTTTATTCGAGTGTGAAAGTTATTTCAACAAGGTAGATTTGAATTTGTTTCAAAGTGTTTTTATAAGGAAATAAAAAGAAGTTGTTACACTTTTTGGCTTTGATAAAAACATGTTTAATAGAGAAGTGACATAATCTTTTGAAAAATCATTTTCCAAAATATGAAGATTTGCATTTTTAAAAGGAATTGTTGTTAAAAAAAATCTCATGCTTGATTGATTAAGGCTATTGTCTCATGCTATCCCTTTCAACAAATTATGCGATTTAAACGATAGTGATGACTAAATTTTATATGTTCGATAAAGAACACTTTATTTAATGCTTAGGAGGGTTAACTTAAGGTTTTCTAGTTTATTAACAAGTAATATAACTAATAGTGTGAGGACAGAGCAACCTATCAAACTAAGCATATCTTAAGGCAGTGATTATCATAACTATATGCAAGGAGTAACTACTCAGGAAAGTTTAAAAAAAGAAGACTTATCTCAGGTCCAGTATTTCTTCATGATATGAGGTAGTGAATTATAGATGAGTACCACTTCGTTCCATCCTCATTTTTGTAGATTAATAAGTCTTCATGCGCGTGTTTTGAATATGAGTAGGTTAACGCAGGATTGAGTTTCATTCCATTTTGCGTTCATTACCTAATCAAATAAAACAGCTTGGTACCCAGATTCTCATGGGTCCGAGATGGTTAGCTGGGGACATCCATTGCATTTATATGCTCATGAAGAAAATGTCGCCAAGAAGTACAAGAATTCCTTGATAGTTTGTTTTGATGTACAAACAATGGATTTCTTGACTTATATAAATTATAATCACAGTAAATAGCCTTATATCTAAATTTCTCTACTAGGTTTTTTAATTATAATTTGTTTTGATTTACTTGTTGAAGAGTTATCCGAATTAAATCCTAAACCGGTTTTATCATTGAATGGCTTTTGACAACTTAGTAAGAATTTAAGAGATTTTAAGCTTTCTTCAAATTTAGCTAATATTTTTGCTCTTTCATTTAATCTTTTAATTTCAAGTTTATAATCTTGACATATTTTGCATTCTAGATCAATTTCAATATTACTTTCAAGTCTAGACATTTTATCTTCTAAAATTATTTCTTTTTCAAGATTACTTTCAGAAGTTTTTGATAATTTATGTTTAGAAATAGTTTTTAGATCTATGTTGCAAAGATGTTTAAACTCATTTTCTAGTTTTGAAAATTCTAAAATGAATAGATCATAGCAAAAATGTTCGATTTCGGATTGTACCTTATTTGGAGTTTTATCTAGTTTGCATTCGTCACATACCGGATGTTGATCTTCTCCTTCGTCTGTGTCACTCCATGATATTGGATTGAGTTCACTTTGGAGTTGATCCATGTAGTCTTCGTCGTTAATACCTTCATTAACAACATTTGAACTAGTAGCACATGTATCTATTTTATCTAAATGTTTATCTATTAAATTTTCTAAAATGACTAATTCATGTACAAGATCAAAATCCTCATCTTTGGCTTGACATTTTTCTTGATGAAAGTTTAAGAGATTTTTCCAAATATCATTTGCCGTTTTACAGACAGATATTCTTTCATATTCGCCTTTCGGCAAGGTTTTGTAAATAATTATTTTAGCTTCATTATTTTTGTTATTCTTTGTTTTTAAATAATCATTTTGAGTTTCAAAATCCGTTTTTGTTTGACTTTCAAAATCCGTTTTTGTTGGTTGAAAATCACCAATCGAAATGACATGCCAAATATCTAGATCAATTGATTTCACATAATTTTCAAATTTATTTTTCCATTCAAGAAAAGTATAGTTTTCAAATAGTGGTGGTGTTTGCATAAATTTCCCTTCTAAATATTTTTCGGATTCCATAGATCGATTCAAGTTTTAAAATACAATATATTTTAAAGATCTTGATTGACGTGGCTCCTGATACCAATTGTGGAAAACTAGAAGGGGTGTTGAATAGTTTTACGTCTTTTTAATTTATTATAAAACCTTTGTTTACTTTTAAAAAACTTAGATTCAAGTTTGTTATGAAAAATAAAACTTAAACCTTATTATTAGTTATATATGTATTCTTTTAAATTGATTGTAAAAGTTTTGGTTTCTTGAATGGATTTTCAAATTGATCTTTATGTGAAGTCGACCTCTAAGTAATACTAGCAATTATATAAGCCTATGTGTATGAAAGTAATGACGATGCAAGTAAAGAAATAAATAAGGGATGGAAAGATCTAACCGAGACACGAGAGATTTATAGTGGTTCGGCTACAAGGACACCTTCCTTGCCTTACTCCACTCCCCGAGCACCGAGCTCGAGAGTTTTCTTCACAACTTCAATAAGCTCCCTTATGGCGGAGAAAACCTTACACGGCTTTGGCTTACACCGGCTTAACGACACAAAGCTAAATGTCGAGTTCTAATGGTAGCTAGAACCAATCTCACAACTTCACAACACAACTTCTTCACGACTAATTCACAACGGCTTCACAACTTGAACTCTAGAACTTCACGACTTCAACACGACCGCTTCACAACTTCTATGCTACGGCTTCACGACTTCAACACTAGGTCTTCACGACTAGAACTTCACAACTTCAACACGACCGCTTCAGAACTTCTATGCTACGGCTTCACGACTTCAACACTAGGACTTCACGACCTCTACCTTACGGCTTTGTGACTTCTATGCTACGGCTTCACGACTTCTACACAACGACTTCACGTCTTCAAAGCTACGGCTTCACAACTTCTACACAATGGGTTCACGACTTCTACTCCATTGCTTCACAACTTCTACACTATGTCTTCACAGCTTCTAAACCACAACTACTTATACAACTTCTTCACTACTTACATACAACACTAATCTACTATACACACTTTACACACAAATGAATGAATGATTTACAAACTTTGTTAAACTAACAACTTAAGTAACAAGATGATACTAAGTTGTAATACTTCTAATCTTGATTGATAGAAGTATTCTTCTTTTGCACTTGAATGAAGAAAGCTTGGATCACTTGGAAACCAAAGCTTAAGATTATATGATCAAAGGGTTTTTGAAGATATGAAATGAGATCTACAACAGAAAGTTTTAGTGTGCAAAAGGTGAGTAAAAATCCAGGGTAAGGCTGGTATTTATAGGCAGAAAAACTGGACAGCTAGAACCTACAGGAGCGTGGCCGGCCCCCTTAAATAGGGGGGCGGTCCCCTTAATTTTAAGAGGGCCGCCTAGTATAATTAAGGGGGCCGCCCTCCCTGCCGGTTGCCCAGTTTTGTCTTTTTGTGGGGAAGGTTTTTCTGGAACATTTTTACTGATTTTGGTTGAAATTTTGAATTCATAAATTTATAATGAATTAAAACTTTTTATTTATTACCAAAAATGTTTTTCTAAAAGATATAAAATGTTTTTGACATTTTATAAAAAATCTAGTGTTTAAGAAAATGTTCCTTTGATCATATAATGCATTAAGCATTAGTTCATTCATACCTTAAGTGATTTGAGTTGTAGAAATAGATATTTACAACTAAATACTTGTTTACGTCATAATTTTCCGATTAATGATTTTACATTTTGTGATTATCAAAACGTAGAGATATCGAAAAATATTAATAACGTGTTTAGGCATTATTTATATCAACAATCTCCCCCTTTTTGATGATTACAAAATCTAAACTCATTAAATCTAAAAATTAGTTTTTAGACAAGTATTTAGTGAGTTTACATCTATTTCTCCCCCTTTTTGTAGAAACAAAAAGGTTAACCGACAAGTTTTAAGTGTAAAAGTGTCGTATGGAGAACTCCCCCTCGTTTGGGGGCACCAAGGAAACGAGCTATGGAACGCTTGCAAGAAAAATGTTAGAAGCACAAGTATATGTAACAACAATAAGCAAGCAAAAAGAGCATTCATTTAATAGAAGTGTTGTGTATAAATACACAACCAAGTAGATTACAACATAAGGCATGTAAACATTCAAACAAAACAACTAATGATACTACATAATCATCCTAGGAGTACATGATCTTCCATGGGGCTTGCACACAAAAAGGTTTTGAAAATTATTTTTAAGCATTGCATATGCTTAATTGGGTGAAAATGGAGGTGGTGGTGGTGTAGTGGGTGAAGGAGATGGAGGAGGTGGTGGTGGTGGGTTGGTAATCATGTGTTCAAGTGATGAAAACATGTAGTGTATCTCATCTCTAAGACCAAAGATTATAGTCCGGTTATGGATGCAACAAAGACAATTGTCACCATGGGCTTCAAGCAATGCCCAAGGTATGGGAAAAAATGGTTGTGGGATTGGTGATGGTGAGAAGTGAGCATCAAGAGGTGTGATGGGAGATAAGGAAATGGCAAGTTGGTTGGATGGAGGTTCTTGAGTGGATGGTGGTGATGATGCTCTTGGTGATGATGTTAGGTGAGTGTTGATGTAGTCATTGATGGATGAAGTGGATGGTATGGAGGAAGATGATGCTCCATGGGTAGAGGGTGTTTTTTATGGTGCATTTGGTGCACTTGGGGATGAACTTTGAGGTGGTGGTGATGGAGTTTTGGTGTCATCTTGGGTTAAGTCAATAAAGAGTTGTTTTGGTGGTATGATGACAAGTATTTGCTTCCTTGGAGTCTTAGAGATGGAGGATTTTGGTGATAACATGGTGGTTTTGGATGGTGAAGGATGATGGAATGAGAGGTGATTATATGGAGGGAATTTATAATATGAAAATGTGGTTGGTTTAGGTTAATTTTTGAGGTTTTGTTGGAAGATTCCAATACCAGTTCGTCCATAAGGAGAAATGGTAGCTGGGGCTAGATAAAAGGGGTCACATGATGCAAAAGAAAACAGTGAATTGACTTAATAAAGATATATCAGCCGAAAGCCTCCTCTAATCCTCCAATGGAAAAGAAATACTTTTTAAGAGAGACAGAAGGCATACCGAATCTGTTCCAAGATATCGAACTATGTTCTCATGATGGAATTGACTTAATAAAGATATTTCCTGAAACAAATAGAAAGATTATTCAAGATATGAACCTACACATAACTAAAAGTATGATGATAATTTAGAAATCACTTGTTCAAGATGAACTATGCTTTGGTTTCCCTGGCTACCTTGATCAAGCAAAGAAACCTCCTTCACAGCAAAAATGAACTCATATCTGCAAATAAAAGCCCATGTCATATCAGAGGATGACAACCTGAATATACAAAATAACAAACAGACACTGTTAATTAGATCTGCAAAAGAATACATCCTTGCAATAGCATACATATGCTGGCACACTGCCACACACCTCATATTATGATTGCTATCATTTGAGAGCGTAAAATAAACTGAGAAAAATGCTTTCCAGTTAAAGTTCTCTAAATACAGTTACCACAAGTCAAAGACGCAACAAATACTTCTAACAGCTCAACTAGGCATCTCTGGTCATTATGGTCAGATGACATCATCATAAGATTAAAAGCTTACAGAAGAGGCATATGGGCTATATTGTGGAGACTGCACAACCTCCAGAAGATTGTAACTGATGGTACTACTGCTAGCTATGTTAACCTGCTGCTAGCCTATGTTAACTTGCTGCTAGCTTTGTTAACCTGCTGCTAGCCTATGTTAACCTGCTGTTAGCTTTGTTAACCTGCTGCTAGTGTTATGTTAACCTGCTGCTAGTGATGTGATCCTGCTGCTAGGGTTATGATCCTGCTGCTAGGGTTTATAAACAACAATAATCAGTTTCACATGACTTCGTTGCTCATGTATGGCTTAATTTTGGTAAAACGCTCGTTATATTCAGCACAAATTGCCTAAAATAAGCACTTAAATGCCTAGAGCAAACCCTAATCACAAATGCCTAAAATAAGCACTTAAATGCCTAGAGCAAACCCTAATTACAAATGCCTAAAATAATCAGACTGACATTAATAAAAAAAAAAAAAAAAAAAAAAAAAAAAAAAAAAAAAAAAAAAAAAAACGTGTGGGTTACTATGCAAATCGCACATTTTACTTACTTCTCTAGCAGCCATATCTTTGATCGGAATAATAGAGGGTTTGATGCTTGTCTGTTGTTCCTAATTGGAATATTAGAGGGTTCAGCAGTTGTATTTGTGTTCTTGAAAGAGGGTTTGATGAATGCACAGTGTTTAGTGTGTGTTCTTGAAAGAGGTACTGTAAATTTTTTGAATTTTATTTACCAAAACAGTTAATTAGTGTGTGTTTTTTAATCAAATTAGTGTAATGTATGTGTGTTTTTTTTTACAGCAAAAAGTCAAAAAACAAAAAAAGAGT
The DNA here is from genome assembly GCA_021014915.2 of Artemisia tridentata subsp. tridentata. Lineage (NCBI taxonomy): Eukaryota > Viridiplantae > Streptophyta > Magnoliopsida > Asterales > Asteraceae > Artemisia > Artemisia tridentata. The sequence continues at coordinate 266,642,727 of CP139509.1, read as the reverse complement.
AAAACAAAAAAGAATAAAGAAAAGTACAAAAGATATTTTATTTTTCCCATGCAAAAAAGGTACGCCGTCAGTCGAGCATTTTCAAATCGAGCATTGACTTTAAATAAAGTAAATAGTAACAAAGATTCTCTAAAGATTTGCTTGTACCTTTTGCAAGTAAAGGAATAACGTGTCATGATCTGGTGGAGTCGACGTGAGAGTCGAGCATGACCAAAATGGAAAAAGATGTTGAAGTGACTATTAATAAGACCACTATTTACAAACCACTATTTTGGTAATTACCTCTTGTTCTTATTAACTAGTTACTCCATTTACAAACCACTATTTTGGTAACGGGCTTATAACGATTATCACCCAAAGTGTGAGAAATCTAAAACTCAAATTATGCTTTGTGCAAACAAACTTAAAATGGTCACGTTAATTTTTTTAATGAGAAAATATTACCTGATTTGAGTTTGTATGACGATGCTCATGTCCCGTGAATTAGTCGAAAATAATAGATATCTATAATTCTATATTAGTATTACTGTTTTATAGCTTATACCGTGCTTAATGTTATTATCTTAAATATTTACGTCTTGCACACACCATTTATGTTTCTATTCGGCCATTATTCGTTTACAGAAAACTTTGTATGTTGCTTGTATAGACTTATTACTTACGAGTACATAATTACATAAACCTGCTTTAATGGGTTGATATGTATATGCTCGTCTTGCTTTTATTTCTATAAACAACGGTTCTTTACGTATCACTTAGTGTTAAAAAAAGTAGTCGGTTTCTTCCCTTCTTTGTTGAATTCTTTTTCATTGTTTGAAAGAATTTGATAGATAAAAGCTCATTTTTTTGGAGAACAATCATAAATGGTCGTCTAAACGACAACTTACGATGTCACATTCAAGCGTTGAAGCCGAGTCCCAGGGAGTTGCCATCGTTGTTCCAAATATCGTTGGCTCCGCAATCTACTTCTTGTAGTTCGTTGTCCCATTAATACGGCTACGGGAGGACCCATAACTTTAAGTCACTAGGTGCACAATTTTTTTTTTTTACGAGTACAAAGGAAATTAAAATGAATTAAAGTGTACGATTTCATTAAAACTCATACATAAATTAAGAAGACCTGTATTTTTTGACATATTAATGGACTAGCTAAACAAGCCATGCATGTATTTTTGTGACACAAAATTTCGAGAACAGATTCATTTAAGTGAGAAATTAGGATTTTTAACGAAATTTTACACTATGCGACAAAAATGCATCGGGTTCCCGAGAATCCTCTAGGTCCGCTCCTGACTACGTTGATCTATTGTGATAATGTAAATGCTATTGTTATTAGGATAATCTCGTAAACAAAACACATAAAAATGGATATTCACATTTGTTATTTTGTGCATAAGGGTAAAGATCTTTGAATGAACTGATGTGTGAAAATGTGGTATGTGCCTATGTCGTCAATCCTGAGTCTTATTACCTATTTACCAAGGCTCTGTCAAGAGTTCTTTTGAATAAGGGTAAATTGCAAAAATAGTCCCTAAAGTAGTCCAAATGCGCAAGGAATACATCGAGAGAAATTTTGTTGCAAAAACGATATTAATGTTTCTTTTTCTTTTGCAAAATAGCCACCGAAAGCTACTTTTTGCTAACTTTCGTTATTTTTCTCATTAAGTGCCTCGTCACTGAGGGTATTATTGTCATTTCACTGTTCATTTTGCCGCCAATCTTGTGATATCAATGCGACACGACCTCAATGGCTAAATTTGCAAAGGCATTTTTCATGTTTGCATATTAAATTGTCAAAGTCTTCTGTCATTACACACACACAAAAACAGAAACACACACATCCTTAACAAAAAAATTATCATTTCCTTAACCAGTAACATGTCTCGCTTTCTTGATCTCGTGATTGCCTGTAACTCATTTGTCATATCGGAAATGATGTTATCCAATTACCAGCGAGATGTTGAGGAAGACATTCATCATGCACAAAAATAGATGAATAGGTGCCGAAAGCTTTATAATATGATCGGTATTAGGGGGGACCTGATTGCTGAGCTCCAAAACTTAAGGGGTTCGAGAGTTGCAAGGTCCAATGTGAACCAGCTTAGGAGGATTCAGACAGCTGATATGCGAAAGATGAGGGGGTTGATGAGGATGCTTAGGCAAACTAACGACAACATTGATGCGAGATTTGTAGGACCTCGCAAAAGGTTTTAAAATCCTCTAGGCAGTGTACCTAACCATTGTAGTGTAGTATAGGTAAGTCTGGGGGATTGATCGTTCTCTAGGGGAATAGTCTCGCAATAGTTGTGGAAAGGTCAAGATGTATGACGAGATAGGTCTAGAGGTGAGGGATGATTCTTTTTATATTTTTAAGTTTTATGAAAAGCAATTTAAAAATATCGGTTTTTGAAAGAGTTGGCGGAATTAGTTACTAATTAACTAACCCAAAAACTAATTATAAAACTAAAATAAAAATAAACAAAAAAAAGTAAATTGATGGCTTCTTATGATAGAGAAAAGCGTGTTCACTTAGATTCAATTACTCCCTAGTTATCTCTTACTGATTTATCGAATTGTCACATCCTTATTTTAATTGAAGCGTTGTATTCCTTAATATTGGTCGTGGGGAGGTGCCGAAGTCCCCAACTCTATGAATATTAGTCTCCCCTAAAACCCTTAAAGTCTATTAAGTTTTCTATGATCAACAAGCCACAATTCACGAAATAAATACAACGAGAAAAACCAATAGTGCACTCTACGGTTGCGTTTAGTAAGACGTTCAAGCTAACACATATAAGAAAATAGCCAGCTTTCTTACTCCTAACGCGAGGTAATGAATTAAACAAGAGACGACAAATCAATCATCAACAACTAGGTTTCATTAGATCTAAGCAAACCCAAAGAAACTTAAGCAAGCATGTTAAAACAAAGAAAAGATAAACACATAATCAAACAATACATAGATATATTGAATGATTGAAGGGATAACTTATCATTATTGAAACATGAAGTTCAAGGGACGTAAAACCCTTACAATAGCTGTTAAATTCGTCCCCAAAACCCTACTCCAAGATGTTACACAAAGATGTCACACGAATTAATGAAAATATGCGAAAGTATATATAGATTTACAATTGTGACGGCGTCACTTGCAAAGTGTGACGCCGTCAGCTAGCCATGTTTAGGGTTTCGTCTTGTGCAAGTCGCCGTTATGACGGAGTCAGGAATGTCTTGAGGCTGTCATGTTATAAATCTTCTGGGCCGTCTCTTGTTAGCTTAACACGTGACTCTCATCTTCAAATAGCACCTAACGGCGTCAGGTTGAAATGTCTTCATATCTCTCGGAGGCGTCACTTGGTAGTTTTTCATTAGAAATCCATATTCAACAGCAAGTGACGGCGTCACTTTGTAGAGTGTGACGCCGTCAGGCTCCCATGTCTGACAGAATTTTGCGACTTCGTCGTTTTCTTCACTTTTTCGTCCAAATACGTCCTAAAAGTGCCGATTTCCATATTTTCCGTCCCGAGTAACTAAAATACAAAAAGAAACGATTTGAGGCAATATTTGATCATATTTTATACGATGTTGGGCTTAAATGACCCTTTAAAAAGGTACCAAATAAATCATTATCAAGCATTGTTTCCAAGATTGAGTTTGCTGTGAGGCAAACGTACATGTGAGGGGGTTGGTTGCTGGAGTCTGGGATGGTTTTTTTTTGTTGTTTATGATGAATGTAGGTAGTAAGGGGTTGGGGACTTGCGGTTTCTTTTGTTCTTCTTGCTTCCCCTGTTGAATGTAGATGTAGATGTAGATCGGGGTTGTGGTTTCCCCTATCATAAGCTTGTAAATGTATGGTTCATGAATGGAAGGGGTCGTATGATCCCGATTTTCTTTGTGTACAGTGTTCGATTCGTATCACAAACACATTCTAACCATAAAACACAAACACAAACTTGTAAATGCTATTAATCGAACCATAAAACACAAACACAAACATATTATGCATAACAAATTAGATGCAATAACAGAGTATTGATAGGAGTGAACCATCACTAAAGATAACCCATATGTAATACTTCGAGTTACATAATATCGTTCGGCATGTACAAAAAAGATGAATCCATCACACTACCTCCACACAGCCCTTGGTCTATCTGAAACAAAGGTAGTATAGTTCAAGTTACATTAGTCAAATTACATACGTAATATACAACCAAACTAAAACTGTTTTTGTTTCTACACATTACATAATCCCAAAAAGCTTCTACTGGATGAACCAACAAGTTATCAACTATACCTGCACAATCAAAATATGCAATGTAATGAGGTTAGTATAATATGCAATGCAATGTATCCAAAACATTTGCTAAGCAATTCATTAGACTCACCTAGTCAAAATAACACCACTTTGTTTCCCATTGATCTTGGTGCCCTTAGACCCAATACGCAATTAGTGATTCTAACATCACTTCTTGATCTCAAAAAACCCGTACCTCTAGCTCCCACAATCACTGAACCAACACCTGTTGTCTTTTTCATACAACCACCCTCTATAATGACAATACCAGCCGGTTTGTTCCTGTTAACAGCATTATCCTCATCAACCCTTTTTCCTTTTCCCTTATCAACAGACCTCTTCACCATCTTTTTATTCTTCCCAAATTCAGCATCAACATCACCCACGGCCTTTCTTTTCGAGTGTATACGTCTCTCCCTAGTTGAAGTACTAGTGCTAAAAGGAGTTGAAGTACTAATCCTAAAAGGACTTGAAGTACTAGAGCACCGCAAGCTAGCATCTTCTACTACCTATCCGACAACCTCCCATATGTAATACTTCAAGTTACATAATATTGTTCGGCATGTACCAAAAAGATGAACCCATCACACTACCTCCACACAGCCCTTGGTCTATCCGAAACAAAGGTGATATAGTTCAAGTTACATTAGTCAAATTACATACGTAATATACAACCAAACTAAAACTTTTTTTGTTTCTACACATTACATAATCCCAAAAGATGAACCCATTTGTCAAACTTTAAAAGCTTCTACTGGATGAACCAACAAGTGATCAACTATACCTGCACAATCAAAATATGCAATGTAATGAGGTTAGTATAATATGCAATGCAATGTATCCAAAAAGTTTGCTAAGCAATTCATTAGACTCACCTAGTCAAAATAACACCACTTTGTTTCCCATTGATCTTGGTGCCCTTAGACCTAGTACTTTTTTTCTGGGCCTTCCCCTCCCTCTTTTTGTCTCTGCAACTACCTCATTGTCGGTTTCGCTACCACTTCCAAGGGTAGGAATAGATATCGCACCACTACCACCCATATTGGGTTCATTGTAAGTTTTGTTCCGCAGCCATTGAAGAATAACTTCTATCATCTCCTTCCCTATGTTCTTATACGAACCATACTTGGCAATTACTTGATCACCAAATGTAGCCATAACTTCCTTAAATACTTCATCATTTAATATAACTTTCCCCCACGACTTTTCCGATGATTCCTCCTCCACCCCCCCCCCCCCCAATCAACAAAGACTTTCCCTTATCATCATTTGCCATAGCTGGATTTGGTTGTGCCGATTTTTTGGTTTTTTCAAAGCTAGGGTCTGACTGTTGATTATCGATTTGAAAGTATGCTAAATGGGGTTGTTTTGGCACTTAATGTTTTCTGCAAAAACCTACTCTAGTTGATTTAATGAAGTTAAGTTATGTTTGCAAATATTGTCCTTGAAGTATAATTGGCGGGAGAGACTGAGACGATCGAAATGACAATAATACCTTCAGTGACGAGGCACTTAACAAGATAAATAACGAAAGTTAGCAAAAAGTAGCTCTCGGTGGCTATTTTGTAAAAAAGAAACATTAATGTCATTTTTTGCAACAAAATTTATCTCGGTGTATTCCTTGTGCATTTGGGCTACTTTAGGGATCATTTTTGCAATTTACCCTTTGAATAAAATCCGTGACGGTACTCTAAACATATGAACACTTCCTAGTTTCGACCGTTGTAAAATATTTGTATATACCTATAAATACCATTTGTATTTTAGGTTTATGCAATATCATTATTGATAGACATAGTGGTTACGCACGTAATTATATAAACCTTAAAGGTTAATGAGAATAATCAAGCCTTTAAGTCTCTCCATGACATATTTAATCTAATGCATTTTTTACTTTTATTTATTTTTCATCAGCAATATATAGGTAAAAAGAAAAACTAGCAAGGAGCTAGTAATTACATAGGAGTTTTTAACTAATCAGACCAACTAGTAATCTTACGACCTCTATGTTTAAGCCAAAAAAATAGTACAAACGGATGTTATAAAAAATGTCACATTTCCTCGTAGACTAAGAATAGAACGTGACACTATTGTAGTAACACCATATCCACCACAAAGAAGAAGCAATGATGATGTACATGCGTTGAATATTCTCTTTAAAAACGGGCCACGAGCTAAGCCAATCACTCCATTGATCGTTAGAAACAAACGTAAGAATAGAATTACCACACCAAACACGAACAAGCCTCCAAATAGCTCTAGCAATATCACACTCGAAAAAGATATGAAGATTAGACTACAAATTGCCACTACAAGACGGGCTAGAAATCTCCGGAATTTCAATACCACGGGACGATAAATTTAGCCGGTGAGGGAGCCTATCTAACTTCAACCGCCACATGAATATATTCACTTTACGAGGAAGAACATTGTCCCAAGATGTTAGAGTTGATAAAGATGGCAGGAGGTGATCATCTATTAGCTAACGAGTATGTCCAACAGAATAGAGGCCATCATTAGTAAGGGACCAAATGCAAGCATCCAAATCAGAGGTGATGTCGACTTGACTGATCTCGTTAAGAAGATCTCGAAGATAAACCGAGTTACGAACACCCAAAACGTTACTAGACCAATTCGGTGCCATTGCCCATTGGAGATGCGGTCTATAATTAAACAATCTTTGTTTTGATCTAGTCGAAATAACCTGTTATATCGAAGACAGAATGGAGAGTTACTGTAACAATTCACTACTTTGAGGTCATTATTTTTACTATTTTAAATTACTTAATTATTCTATTTTAAGTAATTTAGTTTTTACCGGAAAAGTCACTCGCGTACGTCATAACACGTACATTTAAACTTTAAATTACTTCAGACTATGCTCATTCTATCCATTTATATGGTTTATTTCCCCCCAAGTACTTGTTTTTATATGGAATAATTTAATTTTCCATTTCTACGTGAAGTGTGCACATTTTACGTTTTACGCGTCTTTGGCTCGCGTTTTAAGCTTTAACTATGTAATGACACTCCGGAAGGCTCGTAAAATACATGAAACATCAAAATTACTCATTTTAAACTAAATGCAACTATTTTTACAAAATATACTATGTTTTGATATATACTTAACTTTCGTGTCTTTAAAACTCCACGTTTTAAATTACCGGGACCAAACTAATACCTCAATACACACTATAACCCAAATTAAAGCAACAAAAACCCACTAATTCTTTTCCCCCTTTGTTCTTGGTGCCACTCACTCACAACATATCACACTTGTCCATTAAATGGACAAGTGTTATACCCATATCTTCCACCTCACTTAAAACCACCATAACAATCCATGTTCTAGTTTCCATCACATGCAAACCACTTCTTCCTTCTCTTGTACCTGCTGATTTAGTGAGTTCTAAGGCCAAGAACACCTTGGAGTTTGATTTCTTAAGTCTCTTTGGTGCAACACTTGAAGATCCTTGTATAATAGTTAGTTTCTAACCTTTATTTCTCATTCAAACTTCCTATATTGATCTATTTCACCAAAGATATACATGTTAAACACCTATAATATTTGGGTAAAAATCTATTATGCTTCTGTAAATAAGTGATATTTAGATATATATGAGCTTATCATGGTTGATCATTACATTTTATACACTAGATCTAGCTTAGGAACCCTAGAAAGTCATGATTTTTAAAAGATGAATCTGTCTAGATTTTTCATATGGAAAAACGACACACCCTTTTTACCTTAGTAAGTTTTGAACCTAAAATAAAAATACAGGGATATAGATCTATGTCTCAAGGTCATTTTGCTAAAAACCTCATGTCCTAATTCATTATGGATTATTTGAGAAAATCTACACTAAAAGTAGTCCAGAAGTGTATGTCAGATTTGGAAGGCCTATTACTCCTAAATTTTACCCAGAACCATATACTTGTCAAAACATGAAAGTTTGAACTAAGACATGTAGGAAACTTTCCCCATGTGCCTTGTGACCATTAGACCTGTAGAACAAAAGTTATACCCTTTTTCCTAAGCCCAACTGGATGCTGGAATTAACTGCATAGAGACACAAGGGTAAATTGGTAATTTCACCCTTGATATGAAGTTCTCAGTTGAGTGAGGCCTTTATTTTTTAAATGTACAGATTCATACCTTTCCAAGCATATAGAACTCATATTTTTACCCTTTTCGGTTTAGAAATGGCGACCCGATTCGTGCGGAATTTTTATCAAATATCCAACAGCTTTGAAACATTAACCCGTATAAACATAAATAAATATCATTTCGAACCACGACTTGTTATAAAACTCTTAACTATATTACCATAAGGTATTAAAAGGTTATTTACTGTATAAAAACTTGAGTATAAACATTAAATATTATTTTCCCCGAGCCTAAGTTGTGTTATAATTTATTTAGGTCATTTGTGACTTTCGCGACTTTTCTCGACGTGCACACTTTCCGTTTCTTCTTCTACTTCATCATTGGTGAGTTCATAGCCCCACTTAAACTCTTTAAATTGTTTATAAACCCATTGGGGGAGATACATGCTATTTTACAATTTGGACACAAGTACTTTGAACTGTATGCTTACCTGAATGTATTATTGCCTAAGTACCGTTATTGCCAAAGATAAGTCCCTAGCATCATGAACCATTAATCACTTGTGAGTGAGCGCGAAAATTGTGAATAGGCCTATTGGGATTGACGAATCCTGTTTGTGTTGTGTCGATTCAACCAAACGCACTATATTTGAATATCTAGGTATAATGGCAAATTACCTACTTCTAGGGCTTTATTATCATTTATATGATACCCCACGTTAACATTTTGCGTGTCATGAGCTTAGTGCAATAATAACTGCTTTATCCATTATCTCTTAAACTTGAAATCTTGTGGTCCATTATCTGAGAGGACCTATGACACACGGTTAAGGTGGTTAAACCTTGTATACTTTGTGTGTAAGATATATTGTGTTAATATGATTAAGCACGCGGAATTTACTTAACCACACTTAGAAGGTTATGTATGTTATGGAAATGGAAGAATTATGTTTGTTACTTAACAATGAACAAAGAAAGTTTTTCACTAAACGATTCAATATTATTCAAAATAATACGAGTGATCTTGTGTTTATCACTAGGGTTACAAAACCTTGAATCTTATGTTACAACTTGTGATTTGTGTTTGTTCTATGTCTTAACAGTTCTAAGTTCTTTGTTGAAGAGTGTCAGTTGTGTGTACACAATATCCAAGTCTAAGATCTCTTTTATAGTTGCAAGAGATCTTTACAAATTGCTTAAAGTCTTGGCCGACTTACTTGATTAACTTATGCTTATTGTGTGTCAGTACATAAGATACAACATGTATCTATGTATACAACTTGTTAACTAAGCACATGGAGTAAGATATTATTTACCGTATATGTTTGACCAAAATACAATAAATATCTTTTCGATCTTATCCTTGTAGTAGCTTTATGACTCACTGATCAGCAGTACCATTCTCTACTAGCAGTACCTTCTACTTGAACTAGCAGTACCTTGATGTACTAGCAGTACCTTGATCATGAACTAGCAGTACCTTTGACTTAGAGTAAATTCTAATACTCTTAACTTCAGAATATTTAATTCCCAACAATCCTCCCCTAAACATGTGAATCATTTCAAACATGTTTTCCTGAATTAAATGAGGACTTGAAAAGATCTTTCAAACATTTCATGAATCTGAACTATTCTTCTTATTCTGAACTGTTCTGCTTTGTTCTTCTTTGACTTCAGCAATATCAAAACATTGTACCAAAAGATGGTGCAATTTCCTTGGATGGAGGAATTGTAAGAGGCAATGATTTCAACAAGTGAAATCATCTATCAGCATGCCTTTGCAAGTGATAAACAAACATAATGAACTGAAATTGAAACTTTCCTTCGTTTGATCTAGATAGAACTTTCTCCTTTAGGAATGCTTCATCCCTTCTAGATATTTGATCTGTTCTAATCATTTTCAACCTCTACATCATCTTGTATGCTCTTGTCTTCTCCTTCCATATATTGGTTTATTCTTCCTTTTCTGGGCAATTATTTCCTCCCCTGAGATTGTTACCTCCCTTGAAGCAAATAACTTTTGTTTCCTCCCCTTGTTTGGAAGATCTCACTATGTACCTTTGACTGATCTATCAATGTGAACTTGTTGTCAGACAATATTGTACATGAAGCCATCAATTCTTTAAAAGTTTAAGTTGCTGTCCTCATCACTTCTAGGTGTGTTAACTCCTATGAGAGGTGAATCAGTGGACATTTTGATTCATAATCCATCAATGAATGGTTTTTGTGAATCCTTGAAAATCCTTTTAAGAAATCATTTTGACTTAGTAGTATGTTCATGATTTTAGAATTGAAAAATCATACTACTTCCAACCATTTTAAAGAAATCAAGTGTATAATCAGACACTTAATTAGTATTTCGGTTTAAAGCAACCTCTGGTTGTGTGAGAACCAATGTTTTTCAGTTATAAATAACTGCCTGTGTAAAGATAAATCTATTCAAAAGATTTTCTTGACAGGGTTTCCAGCTCATAGCAATTGTTGCCTCCAACACAAGTGTTAGATTCACTTTTACTAGCTGTTCTTTCTATCAGATGTCCTTAGACTAACTCATTATACTTGAAAGTATAAAATGATAGAAAGTGAGTTGTATCGGTTACTATCTGATCAACTAAGTCATCAATTCAATGTGAAACATCATAACTAGATTTCAAGAAAGAAGTTTTAAGGAGGTTAAATTCCTAAACTCAGTCCATCATAAACCTATTATGGTCAGCAATTTGATAAGCATTCTGTTGTTCCCATTTCACTTGAAATATCCTTTGTGTTCACATATTCATACCTGAAATAGTTAGTCTAAAACCAAAAAACAATGTACAAAGTACTTGTCTTGCATTAGTATAATCATAAGACCAATTATATGAATAACACAATTCAAATTTTGATATATTAGCAGTACCTTATAAATCCAGCAGTACCAACAAAAATTTATGTACATAAACACATCATTTGAAAATTTTAAAGATTAAGCATTCCAATACTTGCTACCAAGTACTGAAACCTTGAAACATCAAAAGCTTTGGTTAGCAGATCTGCAAAATTATGCTCTGAAGCAATTTTAAGAACTTGAATTAATCTTTTCTCATTGCAGTCTCTTATAAAGTGATGTCTAATTTCAATGTGTTTTGTTTTAGAGTGTTGTAATGGATTTTTAATAATACAAATTGTACTACTATTATCAATATAAATAACAGTGTTTAAGAAATTGTACCCATAATCAAGGAGTTGGTTTTGAAGCCATAGAACTTGACTAGAGCAACTTGCAGCAGCTATATATTCAGCTTCAGTTGTTGAATTTGCCACACTTGTTTGCTTCTTACACTGCCATGAGACAAGTCTACACCCAAGGAATTGACATCCTCCAGTTGTTGAATTTTTGTCCAAGCTAGCACCAGCATAATCACTATCCGAATATGCTACCAAGTCAAAAGGAGATTCTCTAGAATACCATATACCCAACCTTGGTTGACCCTTAAGATATCTAAAAATTCTCTTGACTGCAGTTAAATGAGAAACCTTTGGAGTAACTTGAAATCTTGCACAAACACAAACAGGAAACATGATATCAGGTCTAGATGATGTAAGATACATCAAAGAGCCTATCATAGATCTGTAAGTGTGTACATCTACATTTTCTCCATCTTCATCTTTCAGAAGGTGCTTCTCAGAGTCCATTGGTGTGCTTGCTATTTTTGAATCAGCAAATTGAAATTTTCTAAGTATCTCTGCAACATATTTGTCTTGACTAATAAATATGCCTTCAGATGATTGCTTAACTTGCAAACCCAAAAAGAATGTAAGTTCTCCCATAGAAGTCATCTGAAACTTATCTTTCATAAGCTTCTCAAATTCTAAACACATTTCCTTCCTTGTAGATCCAAAGATAATGTCATCCACATACACCTGCACTAATAGAAGATCCTTCTTGTGCTGTTTGATGAAAAGTGTCTGATCAATATTTCCTCTTTGAAATCCATTTTCTAATAAGTAGGAAGCTAGTGTTGCATACCAAGCTCTTGGTGCCTGATGAAGGCCATAGAGAGCTTTCACTACTCTGTACACTTTGTTTGGATGTAATGGATCAATGAAACCAGGAGGTTGTGAAACATACACCTCTCGTCCAATTTCACCATATAAAAATGCACTTTTGACATCCATTTGGTAGACTGTGAAGCCTAAAAATGAAGCATAAGCTAGAAACAGCCTAATTGCCTCAATCCTTGCTACTGGAGCATAAACTTCATCATAATCTATCCCTTCTTCTTGTGTGTACCCTTGTGCTACTAGTCTAGCCTTATTCTTGATCACAATTCCTCTTTCATCCCTTTTGTTCTTAAAAACCCATCTAGTGCCAATTACCTTTTCATTCCTAGGTAAATCAACTAGCACCCAAACCTTTTGAATCTTGAACTGAAGAAGCTCTTCTTGCATAGCCTCTAACCAGCTTGAATCATCTAGGGCTGTAAGAATATTCTTTGGTTCCTTTTGAGAGAGAAAACATACAAATAAACAAGAGTTTGAAAGCTCATGTTGTTTTGAAGCATAAAGGGCATCAAGAATCCCTTTTTGGTCTGAAGAGACCAGTTGTCTTCTTGTCTTCACACCAGATTGTATATCTCCAATCACATTATCCAGGGAGTGAACTTTGTGAATCCTTGTGTGTGGGGTAGTAGGAACATGATAAGATGGTGTAAGATTACTCAAATCCACTTCATCTTCTTGGAACTCTGCATCTTTTGAGTGTGAAGGACCAGCAGTACCTTCAACTGAACTAACAGTTCCTTCAAATGAACTACCAGTACCTTTAGAAGTACTAGCAGTACCTTGCTCTGTCTCGGCAGTACCATCAATATTTAACATATTGTGTTGTTCCTCTGTTCCAACATCTCTTCTTTGAGCCTCAACATCTTCTTTTGCTTTACCAGAAGAAGATTCATCATTGTTTGAAGCTAAATCCACACTTGTACTTGACCACAATGGCATAATGACATCAGATTGATCTTTATCTAACTCCACCTCATTTGTTGCTTGTGAACCTGAAAATTTATTAGTTTCTGCAACAACAGGTATATAATTCATAGAATTTGTTAGATAATCAAGATCAAATATCCATTTTGGTCCTTGACCTACTACATTGGATTTGTTTTCCAGAAACTCCACATGTAGTTCTTCTTGTACTTTCTTAGTTCTTAAGTTGTAAACTCTAAAAGCTTTGCTAACAAGAGAATATCCAACTAAGAAACCTTCATCTGCTTTACCATCAAATTTTCCTAAATGGTCTAAGGTATTGAGAATTGTCACATGACATCCAAAAGGTCTAAGAAATCCTATTGCAGGAGTTCTACCATTAAAGAGTTCATATGATGTCTTATTGTGAGGCTGCATAACTAAAACTCTATTTTGAACATAGCAAGCAGTGTTAATTGCCTCTGCCCAAAAGATTATAGGTAGCTTAGAATCAGCTAACATTGTTCTAGCAGCTTCAATTAGTGTTCTATTCTTTCTTTCAACCACTCCATTCTGTTGTGGTGTTCTAGCAACACTATATTCTCTCCTAATACCTTTTTCTTTGCAGAAATCATCCATAACTCTATTTTTGAATTCTGTCCCATTATCACTCCTAATGACTTTTACTTTCTTGTTTACTTGATTTTCTATCAATGTAATGAAGTCCTTAAGGATGCTTGATGTCTCATCCTTAGTGGCTAAAAAGAAAACCCATGTAAATCTGCTATAGTCATCAGTTATAACAAGACAATATTTTTTATGTTGCATACTCCTTACTGAAACAGGTCCAAATAAGTCCATATGAAGCATAAACAATGACTGATTGATAGAGTTAAAAATTTTGGGCTTACAAGTGGCTTTGTGTTGTTTGCCTTTTAGACAAGCAATGCATGTTTGATCATTTTCAAATCTTTTGTGAGGTAAACCTCTTACCAAACCATTCTTAACAATTTTATTTATGGTTTTGAAGTTAATATGACCAAGCCTTCTATGCCATAACATTGATTCATCCAATGTGGCCTTTGATACAAGACAAGTTAAATCCTTTTTAGGAATAATGTTCTTCATATCAACACTATACATATTGGCCTTTCTAGGAATTCTAAGAAGTACTTGATTTTCATCAGGCATCTTAAAATCCTTAGATAGAACAAGACATTCAGTGTCAGTAAAAAGGACATTGTTCTTTTCGTCACACATTTGTGAGACACTAAAAAGATTATACTTTAGCTCTTGTACATAGTACACATTTTCAAAATCTAAATTTCCGGTTTTAATAGTACCTTTACCAGAAATTTTGCCACGAAAACCACCTCCAAAGGTAACATATCCTCCATTGAATTCTTGAAAATCTGAAAGATAAGACATGTTGCCTGTCATGTGATTGGAACATCCACTATCTGAGTATCCTTGATCCTGATGATCAATAGAATGTTCCTGCACACAAATAAGAGTGTTAGTTTTCTTTGGGGATCCAAGCCATTACTGACTTGGATTTGCCTCTTGCATCAATGTAATTTAATCTTTTAAGGACTATTGATGCAACATTGGATTTTTGAATCCAACATGCTGAGGCCTTAACAATATTTGCCCTATTACCCTTAGCAGCAGAGTGAATAACATGCTTAGCAGAGTCTGCTAGCTTTGTAGTCACACCCTTTGGTCTCCAAATTTGTTTGTGGACCACTGCTTTTGTTTGAATGGGTCTTGGAACAGTTTTAGATGCATGTATGAAAGTTGTTTTTGCATCCTTAGCTGTTGATTTTGGGTTAACAGTCATCAAAGGTCTAACAGTACCTTTTGTTCTACTCGTACCTTTAATTTGTACTGGCAGTACCTTTTTGTATGTATTAGCAGGACCTTTTTGTCTATCAGGACCTTTTGGTCCAGACTTGTTTGAGACTGTTCTGGGTTTTGTTCTATGAGTGTTAGAGTGAAAATGAGTTTGAGGAGTTTGCCTTTTGTAGTTCACCCTATTGTTTTCATACCCAGTTACCCTTTGGTTGCAGAAAGCTGCAAGATGGTCAAAACTACCACATGTATAACAAGCTTTGTTGTAAAAAGCAAAGTCATCACCTAATTGGTTAGACTTGAGGTTGTTCCAATTCCTTTGGTTACCTCTGGGCTTGTTTGTAGTTCTATATTGTTCACAATATCTAACTGGTTTCCTAACAGTCTTAATATTTGACTTAGGCCTGTTAGTGTTGTGATTGACTATCTTAGGAACACTTGGTCCTACTTTCTTAACCAATACAGGTTTAGACATAACCTGTTCTTCTTCATCACTATCACTATCAGTTGTACAATCTTCAACAACTATAGCATCTCCTTTCTTAACAAAGGACACCTTGTCCTGATAAGATAAAGTTTTATCTAAACTTTTACTTACCTTTTCTATCTTTGGACTCTTAGTGGCCTTAGAACCATATTCCATGATTGGTTCTTGAAACTCAGCTAATCCTGTGTGTGCTAAATCAATACCTGGAGGTGAATGAACACCTCTATATGGTGGGGGTACAGACTTAAATCCAACACCAGAATTAACCTTATCAATAACTTGGGCTTCCCAAAGTTTATTGAATCCTTCTAAGGAATGTGCCAAAACATCCACAGAGACCTTTACATTTTCTCTTTCATTTTTGTGTTTAGCTAATGAATCATTCAACTCAACAATACACTCATCTCTGATCTTAATGTCATTTTTTAGTATATTGATGTCATTAGTAAAATGAGATTCATTATCTTTAAAATGTAAGACTTGTTTTTCTAAAACACCTAGACCTCTTTTGTGATTAGCCAAATTAAAAAGAGAGTTAAGTAGCTCTTCTCTATGAGCTTCAAATCTCTTATTAAGGTCTTCATAAGCTTTAAGATTAGGACATGATTCAGTACAAGATGTAATATTGTTTACCTCTGAATCAGAATGAGCCATTAGAGAAAATTCATTGGCCAAAAGAGCAGCATTTGGTGGTGCTTCCTCTTCAATAGCCATAGAGCTCCAATCATAACCAATACCATCAATAGCCAACATAGCCTTTGGCTCTTCAACAGTAACTTCCTTTTTCCTATCTTGCTTATACCATGTGTTTCTATTCTCCTGCTTTCTTGGGCTTCTACACTCCTTAGCAAAGTGTCCTAACCTATGACAGTTGAAACACTCCACTTTCTTTTTATCAAACCCAGCAGTATCATTACCATTTATAGTAATTTGCTTCCCAGTTCTCTGCCAATGCTTCTTGGCCCTCATGCTGAGCAAAGCAACCTGCCATTTGATGTCCATCTCTTCCAAATCATCACCATCAACCTGCTCAAGGTCTTCATGATTTAGAGGAGAACCACTAGACTGACTAGATATGAATACATAGAATGTTGGATCACCAAGTCCTGCAACAGTCTTTTGTGAACTAGTAGAAGGACCACCATGTGTAGCAATAGAAACACCTTCAACTTCTTCTACCTCTTCAGACTTACCAATACTAGGAGATGACAAAAGTGCCACGTTCCCAGAACTAGTACTATTAATTCCAGACTTTCTAAGACTTTGTTCAACAATTTTGAAGTTGTTGTACAAATCATTGAGCTTCATTGTTTCAATGTCTGGTTTGTTCATCCAGACAATAACATGAGTATGGAACTCATCAGGTAGACTTCTCAAAAACTTCATGTTGAGATCTTCCTTCTCTGTCTCAACACCTAACACAGCTAACTGACTGACAAGCTTATGTAATCTTGAGAATAGCTTATCAAGAGACTCATTACTAAAAGCAGTAAAGTTTTCAAATTGTTGCTTTAGTAGTGTCTTCTGTGTCTTTTTGGTAGTTTCATTACCACCAAAATATGCACAAATCTCTTCAAAGAGAGTTTTTGCATCAAGATACTTGTTAAATGATAGCATTTGCTCACCAGGAATGGTCATAAGCAGCAAATTTCTTGCTTTCTGATCATTTCTCTTCAGCATCTTCTCTTCATTTGACACTGGTCCAGTATTTCTTTTCCTAATTGATTTACCTTCTAGGATAACCTCTGAATAGCTTGGTGAAAAAGAATCACCATATATAATGATATCCCAAAGAGTATAATCTTGGACCATGAAATATTGCTCAATTCTCATCCTCCATAACTCAAACTCATTAGGTTTGATCATGGGCAACTTTGCAGCAACATTTGTTTGAGCATCATGTGCATCCATTTCTGTTTCTTCTAATTCAATTATATCAGCCTTGATCTGATACCAACTGAGAGGACCTATGACACATGGTTAAGGTGGTTAAACCTTGTATACTTTGTGTGTAAGATATATTGAGTTAATATGATTAAGCACGCGGAATTTACTTAACCACACTTAGAAGGTTATGTATGTTATGGAAATGGAAGAATTATGTTTGTTACTTAACAATGAACAAAGAAAGTTTTTCACTAAACGATTCAATATTATTCAAAATAATACGAGTGATCTTGTGTTTATCACTAGGGTTACAAAACCTTGAATCTTATGTTACAACTTGTGATTTGTGTTTGTTCTATGTCTTAACAGTTCTAAGTTCTTTGTTGAAGAGTGTCAGTTGTGTGTACACAATATCCAAGTCTAAGATCTCTTTTATAGTTGCAAGAGATCTTTACAAATTGCTTAAAGTCTTGGCCGACTTACTTGATTAACTTATGCTTATTGTGTGTCAGTACATAAGATACAACATGTATCTATGTATACAACTTGTTAACTAAGCACATGGAGTAAGATAATATTTACCGTATATGTTTGACCAAAATACAATAAATATATTTTCGATCTTATCCTTGTAGTAGCTTTATGACTCACTGATCAGCAGTACCATTCTCTACTAGCAGTACCTTCTACTTGAACTAGCAGTACCTTCTTGTTCTAGCAGTACCTTGATGTACTAGCAGTACCTTGATCATGAACTAGCAGTACCTTTGACTTAGAGTAAATTCTAATACTCTTAATGATGCGTGGTTTTGCAACCTTACAACAGGTTTTACCTCTCGAGGGATCTCAAGAGGCTTACAACCCCACCAGGCAGTGTACCTGACCGATGTAGTATAGTGTAGTGGTAAGTACGGGGGATTGATCGTTCTCCACAGGAATAGTGTTCGTTAGGTATGAAAAACTACTCTAATAGGTCTAAGGGTGAGAGAAGATTCTTTTTATGTTTTTTTATAATTTTTTATGAAAGCAAGTAAAATCTCGGGTTTGAAAGAGTGGGCGGAATTAGTTGCTAGTCAACTAACCCAAATTACTACGAATGCAAATAAAAAAATAACAGAAAATGAAAAGGTGGTAAAACTTATGTGGAGAGAAATGTGTTTACTTAGATTTCCTTACTCCCTAACTATCTTTTACCGGTTGATTAGTGTGTATTAATTGCGTGGATGATGGGTGTATTCCTTAATACCAATCGTGGGGTGGCGTACGTACTTCCCCAACTCTACAAGCTCCTACTTCACTCCTGTGTCGAGCCGGCTAGGAAGCTCCTAACATGGGATCACTAGAATTCGCTTGTGCATTAAATACAACCATAAAAACCTTAGTACGCATTGGTTCATGTTTCTTAAGACGTTCAAGCAAGTTACCGAATAGGAAGTTAGCCAGTTTTCTTAAGCCTAACATAGATGAACAATCATCCAATACAACTAATAACACACTAATAACCAATAATCAATAGCTAGGTTTTATTAGATCTAAGCAAACACAAGATAAATCTAGCCTAGCATGTTAAACAAAAGACAAGAACAAGATAGAATCAAACAACACATAGACATATTGAATGATTAATTGATAACTTATCTTCAATGTAACATGGAAGATCTCAAGGCAAAAAGCCTTGAAAAAGCTGCTAAAATCGTCTTAGGATTTTCACACACAAAGTTCCCCAATAAGTTCCACACTAATGACAAAAAATTGCAAAACTATATATAGACTTTCAGATCTGACGGCGTCACGTTATGGTGTGTGACGCCGTCACCTCGCCGCTTTTAGGGTTCCCGGATGACCTTCTTGACGCCGTCCCTCTTTAGCTCTCCAAAATCCGTTCTGGCTTATCAAGGCTTGACGCCGTCAGACTTAGGGGTGACGCCGTCCCTCTTTAAATTAAGCCGTGACGACCTTGATCACATTAAAGCGTGACGCCGTCAGAATTCCATGCAAATTTCTCTGGCTTATCATGAGTAATTTTTACATCCACCACTTTTGCCAAGCCATGACGCCGTCCAGAACAAATCCTGACGCCGTCAAAGGTAATTTCCAGCACAATTTTGAGACTTTGTCGTTTTCTTCACTTTTATGCTCCAAAAACGTCCAAAATGCTTCCTTTTCCAGATTTCTCCTCAAAAGTACCTAAAATGACAAAAGGAACGATTTAGGGCAATATTTGATCAAATAAATACGATTTAGGGCTTAAATGACCCCTTAAAAGCGGTACACTTTTCGCTTCATTAAATACCCTTACACTTGAGATTTGCTTGTCCTCAAGCAAATGCGCTTTTATTCTAATCAAAATACAAGTTAGGGGTCATTTAATGCTAACATAAAAGTAATTACAACAAATATTCGTTCCACTTTAATCATAATAAGCACGGAGATTACATACTAGCACCTCACAAGTAGTGTTTAGATACTCACATCTCTCAAGTGTCATCAAAATAAATCTCATAAATGAAAACGGATAATATCTCTCACTACCTGTCATAGCAAATAGATTACCATAGGCTTGGGAAAGGATCGAAAACCTCCTCCACTAGGAGTAAGCACCTAAGATAAACTATCAAAGAGGGCTTTTACATGGGTTATAACGTTAGGTGTAGGGAAAAGGAAAACACGGTTTTGTTGGATAAGGGATATTTTACTGGTGGCGAGTTAAAGATCTTGATCAATTACATGTACTATACAATGTTGCTAAGCCAAGACTCGACTCAATCTTAAGCTAAAAACAAAATAACAAAAACATAAAATAAACATAAAATGAAACGGGATGGTAGTCCGTATGTTTTTTCTACTTTTCTTTTTCTCATTTTTTTGTATTTTTCTTGATTTTTTCGATTTTTTTTTTTTTTTTTTTTTTGCATACACTTTTGCCCTACCATCCAAAATAATACATCATAGGGGCGTTGCATTCCCCTTACACTTGAACTTTTACATAACTTTACAAATTACTATTCTAATGACTCGAATTAAGATAATTAAAACACTTGGAGTACTTTTAAAATATTTAGCACATATGGGGGTAATAAATGATGTTCTTCCCCATTACTCCATTACACTAGTACTTTACCCATGAGTCCCAATCGTCCCAAAATAATATGTACAAGGATATGACTCGACTTAGCAACCATGTAATCAATTAGATAATTAACTTGGGTTTAAACAAATGTTGTCACAATAATGCACTAAAAATGAGTGCATACAAGGTAGGCTAAGGCGATTTGGGTGTACATTTAAGTGGGGTGTAACAAATTCTTCCTTTAAGTAAAATGCTTAAAGGTCGAAACGAAAAGATAGGCTCTGAGGGGTGTACTAGGGGTATCGTGTACTAAAAATGAGTACAACGCAAAGGGTGTGGGAGAATTACTTGACCAATGTAGCCAACGTAATTATAACAAAAAACACAGGTGTAAAACAATGGGTTAATCCTAATGCCTCTTATCATGTAGTAAATCTAACTACACGAATGTAGTCTCACTTGTGGCCTCGGAATGGTTCTAACGCAAGTTCTAGAATCTAAGTGCTACCGGTACACACATCATAGCATAAATGCTTTTCCTACCAATTCTAGGGCGAACCTCACATATTTGGGGGTGGAAAATTTTTTTAGTGGTACGGTTTTTGTGCTAGTCATATAATTCCTATCCATGAGACGCTCATTAAGATCAAAGTTTCACTCCTAAATGTTGTAAAAAATTTTAAATTTGGCACTAAAATTACCCTAACAAGTATTTCTCTCAGTTTTATTACACATCTACTATTAAACAAACAAAAATCAAGCGTAATAGCATTCTCTAATCGTACTTTTACCCCCCCCCCCCTTTACACTTAAGATGAACATTGTCCCCAATGTTCAAATAACAAGATGTAAAAGCATAAAGTAAAAGAATGAAATCAAATACTCCCCTGATTCGCTCGGTGGATAATGAAGTAACACGGTTAGATCTTCTTCCCAAAGAGATGTAGAAGCTCCAAGACTAAAGCATCGCCAAAAGCTTGATTCCACATACATTTCCTTGTCCAAAATAACCTGTTAAACCTGAGAAAACAAACACGAAAACCTGCATAACATCGGCGGGATAAATCTATATATAAGGATATAATGCTTGTGGAATGATTATTTTGCAGATTCCTGGAGATTATAAGTTAGGGATTTAATAAAAACTTTTTATGAAAACAAAACTTTCAAAAATTTCAGAAAATTAAACCTGACGCCGTCAGGTTGTAGATCCTGACGCCGTCAGAAATAATCTGACAGAATTCTCATGTTATGTTTCCGGAAAATTTTTGGAAAAACCTATACCTTACTTCCTGGAAATCCTGCAAAACATCATTATGACTCGATACAAGCATTTGACTCAAACAAATACTAATATGTATGTTCATTTATTATTATTATGATTCATGTTTATTTGTGTTCTAATAAACCGATTTAGATTTCCCTTACACTTAACTTTTGCAAAATACCTTTATATGTAGTTAAGACGAAGTTAAAAACAAGATAAAGCATTTTCACAAATTAGTTTTTAACATGAATCAATAATAATAAAACTTAAACATATATACGGAAACAAATAAAATCAAACAAACAAATAAATAAACACACAAAGCAAATAAAACTTGGGTTGCCTCCCAATAAGCGCTTGTTTTTGTTCGAGTCACGAGCCTGACTCTACCCTTATTTAACAAAAATAGGGGAGGTTTTCCCTACACTTAGGATTAAGTACGGGTGAAAGTAGCGATACACACCCTTAGGGTGTGAATATGCCACGTGAGGTGAAGGGGGTGAGTGAATGGCTTCCTTCATCCTAAAACTACCCGGATAATTTTGGTTGATGGGTGGGTCGGTTCCTCTTTTTTCTCCTAGATGTAAATCTAAGGATGAAAAGTTCTGTAAAGGTTGAGGTTCCAATTCATCAACACTAGGAAATTCCCTAGAACTATGAGTAAGGTCATCACTAAAAGTGTGCAAACCTATATCCTCTAGTTGTGCTTGGTCCAAGGGTTCTACCTCCATCGGGATTCCTAAAGTCTCTTCTACTTCTTCCGGGTAAGTCACGGGGGGTGTGGGTGCCTCAAATGATGGTTGAGTATTTTGTGGGCTTATGGTGTTTACCTCATCATTCCATGTGTCAAGATCACCTATATCCTCGTCAATTATTTTCTTAGGTAGTGATAATAACAAACCTAGTGCTTCATCCAACTTATGGTTTATTGATACGGCTCTATCCACAATTCCTTGGCAAACTAGGTCGCTTTTCCTATTAGCCTCACTAAAACAAGATCCTAAACATGGAGGTTGTTCATAAGAATCTATCCTAGGTGAAGGCTCATATGATTCATAAGTGTCTCTAAATGAGGTATTTTGAACTTCTTGGTGTTCTAGCCACTCAACCATATCTTGCAATCTTAGAAATCTAAGTGAAGAGTCCATTTGAAGCAAATTACAAACAAAATCACAAAGAAAAGATAGACTACGAGAAAGCTACAAAATAAAAAGAAAAAATCTCACTTGATAGGAATCTTGTGAGTAGACCTAATAAAAATAAAATTTCAACCTAAGCAATAACTACTCCCCGGCAACGGCGCCAAAAACTTGATGCGTGGTTTTGCAACCTTACAACAGGTTTTACCTCTCGAGGGATCTCAAGAGGCTTACAACCCCACCAGGCAGTGTACCTGACCGATGTAGTATAGTGTAGTGGTAAGTACGGGGGATTGATCGTTCTCCACAGGGAATAGTGTTCGTTAGGTATGAAAAACTACTCTAATAGGTCTAAGGGTGAGAGAAGATTCTTTTTATGTTTTTTTATAATTTTTTATGAAAGCAAGTAAAATCTCGGGTTTGAAAGAGTGGGCGGAATTAGTTGCTAGTCAACTAACCCAAGTTACTACGAATGCAAATAAAATAAAATAACTGAAAATGAAAAGGTGGTAAAACTTATGTGGAGAGAAATGTGTTTACTTAGATTTCCTTACTCCCTAACTATCTTTTACCGGTTGATTAGTGTGTATTAATTGCGTGGATGACGGGTGTATTCCTTAATACCAATCGTGGGGTGGCGTACGTACTTCCCCAACTCTACAAGCTCCTACTTCACTCCTATGTCGAGCCGGCTAGGAAGCTCCTAACATGGGATCACTAGAATTCGCTTGTGCATTAAATACAACCATAAAAACCTTAGTACGCATTGGTTCATGTTTCTTAAGACGTTCAAGCAAGTTACCGAATAGGAAGTTAGCCAGGTTTCTTAAGCCTAACATAGATGAACAATCATCCAATACAACTAATAACACACTAATAACCAATAATCAATAGCTAGGTTTCATTAGATCTAAGCAAACACAAGATAAATCTAGCCTAGCATGTTAAACAAAAGACAAGAACAAGATAGAATCAAACAACACATAGACATATTGAATGATTAATTGATAACTTATCTTCAATGTAACATGAAAGATCTCAAGGCAAAAAGCCTTGAAAAAGCTGCTAAAATCATCTTAGGGTTTTCACACACAAAGTTCCCCAATAAGTTCCACACTAATGACAAAAAATTGCAAAACTATATATAGACTTTCAGATCTGACGGCGTCACGTTATGGAGTGTGACGCCGTCACCTCGCCGCTTTTAGGGTTCCCGGATGACCTTCTTGACGCCGTCCCTCTTTAGCTCTCCAAAATCCGTTCTGGCTTATCAAGGCTTGACGCCGTCAGACTTAGGGGTGACGCCGTCCCTCTTTAAATTAAGTCGTGACGACCTTGATCACATTAAAGCGTGACGCCGTCAGAATTCCATGCAAATTTCTCTGGCTTATCATGAGTAATTTTCACATCCACCACTTTTGCCAAGCCATGACGCCGTCCAGAACAAATCCTGACGCCGTCAAAGGTAATTTCCAGCACAATTTTGAGACTTTGTCGTTTTCTTCACTTTTATGCTCCAAAAACGTCCAAAATGCTTCCTTTTCCAGATTTCTCCTCAAAAGTACCTAAAATGACAAAAGGAACGATTTAAGGCAATATTTGATCAAATAAATATGATTTAGGGCTTAAATGACCCCTTAAAAGCGGTACCTTTTTCGCTTCTAATCACTTAACTTCAGAATATTTAATTCCCAACAATTATCTATACTATCTATAAAATAAAAATGGTCAAAATGAAAAGTGAAAAGTCAAGAAAGTGAAATGTTGAAAAAATTAAAAAGGAAATGTTGAAACTAAAAAAGGAAATGTTGAAAACATATGTTTCAAAAGAAAACGATTAATACACAACGAAAACCGGGTTGACCCGGGACGCTTCAAACCCGGCGGGTTGACCCGGTTTAAATTGACCCGTTTTTTCGACCCAACCCGTTGGGATGACCTGGTTTAAATTGACTCATTTTTCAACTGGAACGGTTCAACCGGTTGAACCACCCGGGTCGAACCGAGTTTCAAAACATTATGTTTAATTCCCAAATCTTCAAACTTTTACTATTTTTTTTTTATAACCCATAATTTTTTTTATCACTAAAACTATCTGCCGCTATAAAATCTCGTTGCTATGCACGGGTACTCGTCTAGTTTATTTATAAACCTATGAATTTCACTCAACCTTTGTGTTGACCTTTTTAGCATGTTTTATCTCATGTCCTTAAGGTATTTGGCAAGCATGAAGTCGTACGGAGAATGTTTTGGTGGCTTGCATTTTGTTATCATTCGATAAACTTTTATGTTCAAATGTTATGTATTCTGGTACTACTTAGGACCTCTTGTAACTCTGATGTTTCATTTTAATTGAATGATAAACTTTTAAAATGTCTCATTTAGAGTCGTTTTCTATAATTATGACTGTTGTACTAATGAGTAGCACTCAAATGATATTACATTTCGTTGCGATATTTTAGGGGTTTTACAGTTACCAATCCAGGTATCTTTCCAGAAACGAGTAAGAGTGTCACAACCAATACGAAATCGAATAGAGTCAACAGGGAAAATACCGCTTGAGGGCAAATGATTAGTGGAGCCAACTATCTTGGCCCATATACCATTCAAAATACAACCTTGATGATCGAAACCAAACTCTTGACCATGCAACAATTTAATGACTTCAACCCAAAGGGCGTTCGGGTTAGAGTGCATTCTCCAACGCCATTTATGGGGGAGAGCAAGGTTGCACGATTTTAGAACACGATTTAACTACACGGTTGTATAAGTTAGTTTATGTGCATGTTAACTAGCGGTGTAAACGAGCCGAGTCGAGCCGAGTACTGCCAAGCTCGAGCTCGACTTGAATACTAAAACTCGAGCTCGAAACTCGACTCGAGCTCGTTCGAGCTTTATATTTTGAGCTCGAGCTCGACTTGTTATATAAAAATCGAGCTCGAAACTCGACTCGAGCTCTATATTTTCACATTGCATGCTCGAACTTGATGAAAACTCGGCATATCAAGCTCGGCTCGACTCGATTTGTATGAAAATTAAGTAAATTTATGTATATATAAGCGTAAAAGTGTAATTTAATCGAAGCTCGATTAGGCTCACGAACTTCACGAGCCGAGTATTTTGGAGCTCGAACTCGACTCGAAAATATACTCGAGTAGCTCAACCTCGAGCTCGACTCGTTTAAATCGAGTCGATTGCAAGTAGTTTACGAGTCGATCTCGAATAGCTCACGAGTTGTTTTGTCTCGTTTACACCCCTAATGTTAACGTTCTACTTTAATGATTTTCTAGACTGAATATACATAGTCGGATGACATACTCAACAAACGTATAAGTTGTCATTTTCAATGCTATTGCTAAAACCTGGAACTGGTTAATTTAATATTAAAAAAAAACAAATTCAGTAACACGGAATATTTAGTGCTTAAATTATACGCGTTACATGCGCGTGCGTATGCGAGGATGCAAGAAAATAAAATCACGCGCAAAATGCGGATACAGGTAGACCTGCAGCATACACGGACCCCTTTTCCTCCCAAAATTGATGTCAGGAATCAACAAATACAGCCTTTCTATAAAGTTATACAAATTAAAAAGTAAAATCACTCCGTCTCAATTTATTTGTCAGGAGAGAGAAAACACAAAGTTTAATAAAAGTGGGGTCACTTTAATTTTCAACCACTAAAATGGAATATTCCTCCACTAGATTTTATAGTTTTTACTAAATAAGAAAAGTGGACAATTAATTTGAGACATCCATAAAAAGAAATATGGACAATTAAATTGAGACGGAGGGAGTACAAATTAAAAAGTAAAATCTTTATTTAAATATTTATCTAAAACATATAGGGTTTAGACAAACAAAAACTTTTGAGACGAGTAAATCCTTGATGTGCACCTTGATATCGGTATAAGCATAAAGTACACTCAAGTTTGTATAAAAAAATTAAAGTACACCTTGATTTGCTAGCTCCATTACTTTTTTTTTTGAGAGGTGAATTTCTTTGAAACTTTGTGTCGCGATTCGACAGCGGGAGGTCTAGCTTACGTTGTCTTAACCGGGCCCGCGCTAGAGAGCTCCCTCGAAGTGGAAAGCCTTGTTCAAATACCCGATGGGGGGAAACCCCCTACTAATCCGCCCGAAGGCACGACGATTAATAGGGGTAAACCCTGCCCCCTCAGACTTGACCTGAGTATTCCCAAGCCAAGCCCTCATAGAGGGACTTCCTAATATCTCAAAGATGGCCTGAGTGGGGTTTGAACTTGAGACCTCACGGTCACCAAGCCAAGATCCTACCACTGGACCAACTCATCATATATTTTTTTGAAACGTAGACTTTTATATATAACATGTATAATAAGAAAAAGTTGTATAACCACGTAAGTATTAGGCAATAGATTATAAGGTCCGAACCACAAACGAGTTTGAGCCGATTAATATAAAGACAAAACATGGAAACCACAATGCACTTGAACCCACAGACGGGTTTAAACTTTAAAATTTATTGCCTAATAATAAAATATATTCGTGGTGTATATATAATGTTGTCAAAATCTCGATCTTGATTTTATGATTTTTGGATTTTGTGATATTGCAAAGCAAATTTATGAATTAAGTTTTATAGATTTGAGAAAAACAAGTGGTTAATAAAACATGAGCTCTATATTGTACGGATAAAGTAAGAAGAAAACCTCAAAATGATAAGGATAAGAAATAAATATAATAACATATTTGATATGCATAAACTCGAATTGGATGCATCTTTACTCATTTATATTCATCTCAATTAGCTTTGAAGTGAAAACAATGCAAAGTTGTACAAACAACACATTTGGTGTGCAGAGGACGAAAAATACTTAGGATGTGTCTAACCTGTTGAAATGCATTTCATATATGTCTATGCATCTATTGTTAAGCTAGAAAATATATTATTGCAATTAATTCAAGTCGATGCATAATGCATCTGTAATGTGTGTTTATAGTTATTTCTCATCTTCTTATATTAAGATTTCTTGTTATTTGATCATATTTCATAATCATAATTTTAGCCCGAATTTTCGTGAAACATTAATATAATTTAGTGTTTAATATAAGTAATGATAAATAGACCTAACAACTAAACCTACAAGTATGTCTACTTCATACACAATTTGACAAGTGTAATACATTTATTTCTTTCTCATCATATTCAACAATCAATTTTCAACTTTCACCAATCACATTTTTAGATTTGTTTTTAAGATCATCAATTAAGCATACAAATCATTTTTCTTTGTATAATATTACAATGCATGTTAAGAAAATTACATATTAAGATTGCAATTTTGAATAAATGAAGATAATCTTAGGTAAAATCTGATTTACAGGTACTTATTGAGATAGTTCTTTAAAAAAACGTAACAAATCTCCATTACTAACTAATCTGTATCGTCGAAGAAAAATGAAATTTATATATCTACTTCTATGCTACAATCACATTGTCATATGTGTAGCAAGTTCATGAAAGATGAAATTACGTAACTTATATGTTTGATAGAATTTGATTTACTCAGGTTCAAATCTCATACAATAATTTTGCGTTACTCTTTAAGCGCGTAACTTGATTGGTTCCGGAGAAAATAACTTTGCAGAAGAATGATTACGTGACAAACATTCTTCTACGAAAACCGTTAAATTGGTTTGATTATTAACTTCCACATGTTAACCCGAAACGCATATCAAGGTCACCTCCTAGTATGCAAAACATCATTTTCTTTATATTTGAAGAATTAAACATCAAAATATTATAGCTTTGTTGGCAAAAGCTCTATATAGATCTAATATTTGTCATAGATCTAATGAAGCAATCCTAACCATTCATTTTTTTTATCAAAACAAAAAATATAAACTTTCATAATTTTTTTTAAAATTAAATATCTGGCAAACCGTTAATCGTTACGCCAAAAAAAATCATACCATCGCGACGAGAATTAAATTATCTTTCTATAGATATGCATTATTATATACTTTCGACGAACTTTTTTTTTTTTTTTTTTTTTTTTTAAATCACACGTTTTTTAAATTTCCGCAAAGAAAAATCACACGTGATTTGTAAAAATCACATGTGATTTGATTTTTACGAATGTAATTTTTACAAATCATATGTGATTTTTTTGGGCGAAATTTTTTTAAAAAAAAAATTGTCGAAAGTATAGAGAAATTCATATCTATATATAGATAATTTAATTCTCGTCGCGATGGTGTATTTTTTGTAGCTTGAAGATTTATCGTTTGCAAGGTATATTGTTTTTAAAAAAAGGGGTGAAAAATTGTTTTTTATTAATCTATATGAAAAATGGATGGCTAAGATTGCTTCTTTTGATCTATGACAAATATGAGATCCATATTGATCTCAACTCTAGGTTTGTATGAATGTAAGATCCTCTCTAATCATATACGGAAGATTTTAATTAAGGTTTTGAAATTTTTCTCAAATTTAAAGCATGATTGAAGCAGTGTCGTCTCTGAGTTTATGGAGACATTTTGCAGAATTGAGTTTAACAACAATAGTGAGGCCTATAATACTCCCTCCGTCCCATTTTAGTTGTCCAGTGTTGACTTTCAAAGTCTTTTTGCTTCAACTTTGACCGTAAATATTTTTGTTTGTATTATATAATACTTGATGAAAGTTATATCATTGAAAAGTTCGTTTAAATCAAATTTATTTATATATTTTATATCAAGTGTTATAAAATATAAACAAAAATATTTGCGGTCAAAGTTGAAGCAAAAAGACTTTGAAAGTCAACACTGGACAACTAAAATGGGACGGAGGAGTATAAAGTAAAGAATTTTTAAAAGAGATAAAATGAGAAACAATTTTTTTGTGCCATTGCTAGAATTTTTCGATGCAATTTCATGAATCAATTACTTGTAGTCACTTTATAGATTATATACACATATCTTATGAAAATTTTGAGGCCCATATAAATTGGAGGCTCTGTGCGACGGCACACCCTCGTATACGCCTCTGGATTGAAGAAAGTTTTAGTGATCATACATTCTTCAAATATGAGGAAAAATACTCGTAAGGCCACAAGGAGTGGTAACGGGTTGCCTTTGCGGGTTGCACGGGTTGGAGGGTAAATGGCTGTCGCCATTTCGGGTTGACTTGCGGGTTGGGATTTGCGGGCTATAAGCTCGCTGTGAGCTGAAGCAAGAAAGGGTGATGTACAAGTTTTAATGTGTGATGTACAAGATACTATGGAATAATTGATTTAGGAGGGTTGAGAGTGATGGGCGCCAGTAAAAAAGGTTGGGTTGAGGGTTTGAGGGTTGAAATGAGGCGGAAGGATTTAATTGATTAAAATTTGGGAAGGTTGGAGGGTTGGAATGATGACTCCCTCCCCCTAATAGTTTACATATCATGTTGGAGATGACCTAATGTAACACCCCCAAAATATCGCAGCGGAAGATTGTGTCACTGGGGTATTACTTATTGGTACAAAGAACAAGTTACAGAAAACGACTCTAAATGAGAC
Source organism: Artemisia tridentata subsp. tridentata (assembly GCA_021014915.2). Classification (NCBI taxonomy): domain Eukaryota; kingdom Viridiplantae; phylum Streptophyta; class Magnoliopsida; order Asterales; family Asteraceae; genus Artemisia; species Artemisia tridentata. Next base: position 266,612,155 of record CP139509.1, on the reverse strand, counting down.
GTTTTAAAATAAATTATCATTCGATTAAAATATCAGAGATTACAAGAGAGGTCCCACAAGTTTACAAAATGTACAACATAAATGTTGTAAAGTTTTTCGAATGATAATATATGCATCGTCTTCAAAATGTTTTTTTTTTTCGTGCGCCTTCCCATGCCAGCTAATTCCTTTCGAACCTGAGATAAACATGCTAAAAAGTCAACACAAAGGTTGAGTGAATTCATAGGTTTATAGAAAAACAGTTGATCACAAGATTCCAAGTTTAATAGACAGTGGGCTAAGTTGTTATACACCCATAATTCGTAAAGCAGTATATTATTGCATCTAAGCTCATGGCACTCAAACTGACGGTATATATATCAATACGTGATATATACAGAATAATAATTGCCCCGTGTAGGTACATGCCAAATACCTAGAGTTACAAATATAGAGCGTTTGGTTACTTATCCAGCTAACACAAACGGGGACTCGTCAATTCCGATAGGCCTATTTACTATACTCGCGTTCACTCGCAAGTGATTAATGGTCCATGATGTGGGGGACTTATGGCATAAGGGAACTTAGACACAAGCAATAATATATATTCAGTTCAAAGCACAGTTATCAAACAATTGTGATCATAATAAAAGTAGTAGCATGTATCTCCCCCAAGTAGTTTATAAACCAGTTAAACAAAAGTAGGGGCTATGAACTCACCGTAGTAATCAGTAGCAAAATTATAGCAACAGATAGTGTATGACGAAACCATGATCTTTAACAATGACCTACGACATTATAGTGATCGCGTCTTAATATAGTGATCGAGTTTTAGAATAGAGTATGATAGTAGTGTACAAGTATATGTATGTCATTGACTTGATCTTGATGTTGTACATATGTCTCATGATGTGAAAATAAGTGAGGCATTCCTAAAATGTGATTTGGCTAATAGCCTTTTATAAATAACTTCGTGTTATCGTTCGGGCTATCAAAATATAGAGGTTGTATAGTGAACGTATGAGAAGTCAGGACACTTTATTATGTAAATCCATAACTCGTTGATACTACACCCCGAAGAGACCTCCTTTGACAATGAAGTTCCCTACTATTGTATTACTTATCATTTATAAGTATTTGACGAGACAAATATTACATAATAACATTTGTCGTGTTTCGTCAAAAACTATTGGTCGAACTAGTGGTGACGATAATGTGAATTGTGTGTCGTGATAAGATTTTAAACATCAAACTCATTGTTAAAATTTTATGAATCAATTATAAGTTGTGCACTAGTGATATTTATTTATGTGATATGGGTCATTTTATAAGTTGTCAATTTTTAAAAATAAGTTTTTGGGTTGTTGGACACAAACTAGCCATATAACTAGGCTTATAGTTTGGAGACAAGGACCAAAGCCATAACCTTGGCTAAGTAAAGTCTTAAAAGAAAGTCCATGACTGATTTTTGAGTCATACATGGATTACATGATGGTCACAAATGATTTAAAACACTATTAGACTTTTTAGGTCGTTAACTTTTGTGGTCTACAGCCTTCATTATGCATTTTTAAGAGGCGTGCACGTTGGGTTTTGAAGAAAACACCATTCTGAACAACTTTTGTGTTTTACATTTTTAGTGATTCGGACCAGAAGAGGGTGAAAATCGCACTTCAAGTTCTGATCAGAATGCAAATTTCAATCAGCACTACCATTTCTTATATAGTTCTTAATTTAACCATAACTTTTGATCTACAAGGTATTTTTAAGTGATTCAAAAGCCCAAATTTTTATCTTTTCTTATTCTATCAGATTCTCTAAATTATTTTTAGCACACTACTTCAAAATCTGGTGTCAAACTACTAACAAAATCACAAGTTATTTACTAGTTGATCCAAAACAAGATTTTAACAATTCTAACCTATGTTTTGGCTTAAGATTAGCCATGTACAACATCAATCAAGTCCTTACAACATACACAACTTGTACAAAATATGAGGAATACAAAAATTAAATGAAGAACACAAAGATCTAACCAAAATCTTACAAAGATTTGTTGAAAGATTTTATAAGAACACAAGAACACTACCTATTCTTCAAGCTTCCATCACCTTATTTCTTGTGTACTCTAAAAATCTTGATCTTGGTTCTCCAATAATCACTCTACTTCAGCCCCTAACTTCCTTGTGTAGCTCTTGATCTAGCTTAGAAATCACAAAAACTTCACTTGGACTATATAGTAATCATCTAGACCTCCAAATCTTTAGTACAACTTGAGACTTGAATCAAAGTAAATTATGGAGAGTGTGGAGATGAGTGAGGCGGCATGAAAGACAGGAGAGGGAGGATTTTGTGAGAAAAATGCTTGTAAAAGATGATAAGTGAAGAGTTTTGAGAAAAAGTGAGGGACATGTGGCTTGATCTTTGAGTAGAAGAATTAATCAAGAGCCATGTGGCTCTTGTATCTCCCATTTACACGCCACCTCAATATATGAGGCGGTTACACTATGTTCTCAAGATTAGTTTTGGAAGGAATGAAAGTGAAAAGGAGTGAAACTAAAAATTATGTGTGTTCTCAAGATATTTTTAAGAAAGAAGGGAAAGGAAGAAAAAGGAAGGGGCATGTGAGTGTTTTTTGTTTCAACACTTTCATCCCATATATGGGATGAAAGTGAAGTAAAATGTGTATATTGACCATATTGACCCTTCATCATTGTATACAAATTTTGTGTAGATATTTTGAAAGGGTGAATCTGTAAATTAACAACCTTATATTTTACTCATTCCTTCCTTTTACTTCAAATTCCTTCCTTTTACTTCAAACTCAAGAACACAAAATACATCACTAACTTTCTTTCATTTTCTTTACCTTTCTTTCACTTACTTTTTCTTGTTTTCATTTCCCCTCTTGTAATAACTCTAGAACACAGTGTTAGTGTACATTTTGTGATAATTTTGAGTATTTGAGGTGTATTTTGGTCCCGGTAATTACTAATGTTAAGCCCTTAAATCTCAAAACTTAAAACCGGGCAACGTAAAAATGTAATATTTAATAAAATGTTAAAACTTATCAATATATACCAACTAAATATATTACAAGTGTGATAAGTCTAATGGAGTGTGTTTATGTTGTTAAAACCTAATAACATAGGTTTGAGCACGCGCGTTACGTAAGAAATAAGATACTCACGTAAAAATGATAAAATGACAATAGTTCATATAAAATATGACTATTGGTAAAATATGAGTATTTTGGAACACGTAGACTTATCCTAGTCTTGTGTCGGACACGAGGAAAGTTTACACGATCTAACTTATGAGATTACTTATAAAAGTAATTAAAAATTAATATTATGAAATATAAAATAGAAAAGTATAGATCTGAAATGTGCGAGGTGCTACAGCCTCCCCCGGTTACTGAAATCACGTCCTCGTGATTTAGCATGTTGTACTCGGAAAAAAAAATGTGGATATTTCTGTCGCATTTAGTCCTCTCTTTCCCAGGTGTATTCAGGTTCTCGGCGAGAATTCCATCGTACTTTAATGATAGGAGTACGACTTTGCTTTAATCGTTTGACCTTACGGTCTATGATTTTGATAGGTTCTTTAGTAATATTCAGACATTCGCCAATCTAGATCTTTTCCAGAGGAATAGTGAGTGTCTCAACTGTATGACACTTCTTCATATTGCTTACATGAAAGGTGTTGTATACACTGCTAAGTTCTGGTGGTAGTTCAAGTGTGCAAACTACCGAACCAATCCTAATCAAGATCTTAAATAGTCCGATGTTGAGCTATCTAGAAAAAAATGTGAGTATTTGTGGTGAATACTGATCTCACACTCTCAGGTGAGATCAGAAACTCATTTAAAGTTTTGATAGGCGAGCAAGAGTGCTCTGATTAATATTAGGACCCAACTGGAAGGCCTAATATTGTAGTGTTTGTTGGAGGCGCCGCATGAATAAACGTTGTACCAGTGGTTAAAGGCTTCTCTTACAAAATTTTTATGAATTTTAGGCTCACTAATTTCAAAATTCCAGAAGGAGCGGTTGGTTTAGCTCGTTGGTTTGGGAGGACAGAGTCAATATTTCAAATTAGCAACTGCGCTGAATACTGCAAAGTCAAATATGCCGCAAGCACATTTATGAACAATGTTTTGTCGTGGAGGAATGTTGTCGCTCAACCTATTAGTATTGAAAATACCTACTAGATTGCTTGGACTAAGTTGAAGAAGTTATTGATCAAGAAGTACTGCCTTCAGAATGAGGTGCAAGCAATGGAGGTGAAGTTTTCTTGCTAAAGTGATGTTGATATCACGACCTATATCGGTCGCTTTCAAGAGGTGGAAATAGTATGCTTAATGATAGTCTCAACCAATGAGATATTATTGGAAAAGTTCCTCTGTGAACTTCCACTCAATATTCAAGGGATTGTAACTTTGTTTGATCCACTCATACTGAATGTAACAGTCCTAATGTCTCGTAATCCAGTGGATCAAGTTGTGCGAGTTTGGTCTACTCAAGGATTAAGGTATAATACCTATATGACTTAAGTCAAAAAGCTGATGGAAAATTTTATGAAATTGTCGCACTAATCGGGTCGCCATTTCTAAACCGTGAAGGCTATAATTATGAACTTTATATACTTAGAAAAGTATGACCCTGTACTATATGAAAATCTGGGCCTCACTTAGCTTAAAATCTCAGAACATAGGTGAAACTACTAATTTACCCCTGTGTCTCTATGCAGTTGCTTCCAGCATCCAAATAAGTTTAGCAAAATGAGGGTATCTTTTTATCTACAGGTCCTATGGGCTTGAATTCAACTGGGAAGTTTTGTTTATGTCTTGGCTAAATTTCATTCAAAAGGACCAGGTAGTAGAATTGCTTAAATCTAGGAGTTTTTGGCCTTAGAAAACTGACAGGCAACTTCTAGACAAGTTTTAGTGTGGATTTTCTCTAAAAATCATCAAGATGAATTTGGACATGAGGTTTTCGGAAAAACGACCCTGAAGCATAGATCTACATCCCTATATTTTATTTTAGGTTCAAAACTTACTGAGGTAAAATGGGTTAGTCATTTTCCAACACATACTAATTTAGACAGATTCACCTTTCAAAGTCATGTCTTTCTAGAGCTCCTAAGCTAGGTTTTGTGGTTCAAACATAGAAACCAATTATGAAAAACTCTTAAATGGATCAAATATGTCCAGGAAACAAAGTGTGTATGTGATTATTCCAACATTAGCAAAACAGAAGGCAAGAAAATGCCAGAGCCTATAATGTCGTTGCCACAACTAAACAAAGAGGTAATGTCAAGAATAAACCATTATGTCATCAATGCAAGTTGCATCATATTGGTTCTTGTACAGGTGTAGAAGTTGCTAGAAGGTAGGCCATGAGACCAAAGATTATAAGGGTAAGAATCCCATTAATGGTGGTGATACACAACCGGTGGTAACTTACCTTGGATGTGAGTATTTAAAGAGGCTCTGTTCCCAGAACATGGGCCAACAAGTGAGAGGAGCTCGTGGGTACTTAGTTTGTTAGTTCAAGATTGAACTAAATCAAGAGTGTAACAAGTCTGTTAACTCAATAAATAGCTCATGATTGTAAGGATTTGCAACAACAAAAGTGATAGCTTAAGAATGAACTCAGGTAGTTCAAATGAGATCTTAAGATTTTTGCCGAGTGGTAGAATACTGGTGATTCTCAAGTTCGATTTCATACTCATGTCTCATCGGATACAAATAAGCCCACTTATTTTTAATTCATTATTTACATAGAGAGGCGTCCCAAACAATGTAAATAAAGAAATATAAACTTATGGTTTGGCGATTCACAATTTCTTTATTTAAATAAAAAGGCGTCCCAATTTATTTAAATAAGGATATTATAAATTATCCTACTTAAGAATTCCCGACAAAACACTCATACTTAACTGATGAGTTACAAGGTAGTGTGTTACGAGACGTTATAAGTGTTCCGAGAGTACGGAATGAATGTTCACACTCATCTTCATAGACGAGAAGTAAAATAATCATAGAAGATCGACATGGCGTTCAAAAGAGTTGGTAAGTTCATAGTTATAAAATAGTTTTCTCACAATGTTTGAGCCAGAGAGATCATTATGCAACTCACAATGTCAGTAACAATAAATAAGACTAATGTGTATCTCTCAATGTATGAGAAATAGATAAGCCTATTATGTGTCTCTCGATGTCTGAGATATATAAATAAGCAAGTTTTGTATCTCACAATGCCTGAGATATATGAGTAATCAAGTTGTGTATCTCACAATGACTGAGATATAAGAGTAGTAATTATATAAATTACAATGTCTCGAGTAATTTCGTGGATCACAATAAAATATGTATAATCAGGGAAATCTGGTTGTGCCGTAATGCCTTGGAATAGGCATACGCAGTCATATCTAGTCAATCGTTCATATAAACAGTCTGTATAAAAACAATACAGTATTGTGTTAAGGAGTAAGCATGGCGCACGGAATGTTGAAGACGATAATGAGTAACGCGAGTAAAGAGTAGTTATAGACTAGGTTCAAATGCAACCTGGTTCTCTATAACTATAGGCTCTGATACCAATCTGTAACACCCCCAAAATATCGCAGCGGAAGATTGTGTCACTGGGGTATTACTTATTGGTACAAAGAACAAGTTACAGAAAACGACTCTAAATGAGACGTTTTAAAATAAATTATCATTCGATTAAAATATCAGAGATTACAAGAGAGGTCCCACAAGTTTACAAAATGTACAACATAAATGTTGTAAAGTTTTTCGAATGATAATATATGCATCGTCTTCAAAATGTTTTTTTTTTTTTCGTGCGCCTTCCCATGCCAGCTAATTCCTTTCGAACCTGAGATAAACATGCTAAAAAGTCAACACAAAGGTTGAGTGAATTCATAGGTTTATAGAAAAACAGTTGATCACAAGATTCCAAGTTTAATAGACAGTGGGCTAAGTTGTTATACACCCATAATTCGTAAAGCAGTATATTATTGCATCTAAGCTCATGGCACTCAAACTGACGGTATATATATCAATACGTGATATATACAGAATAATAATTGCCCCGTGTAGGTACATGCCAAATACCTAGAGTTACAAATATAGAGCGTTTGGTTACTTATCCAGCTAACACAAACGGGGACTCGTCAATTCCGATAGGCCTATTTACTATACTCGCGTTCACTCGCAAGTGATTAATGGTCCATGATGTGGGGGACTTATGGCATAAGGGAACTTAGACACAAGCAATAATATATATTCAGTTCAAAGCACAGTTATCAAACAATTGTGATCATAATAAAAGTAGTAGCATGTATCTCCCCCAAGTAGTTTATAAACCAGTTAAACAAAAGTAGGGGCTATGAACTCACCGTAGTAATCAGTAGCAGATTATAGCAACAGATAGTGTATGACGAAACCATGATCTTTAACAATGACCTACGACATTATAGTGATCGCGTCTTAATATAGTGATCGAGTTTTAGAATAGAGTATGATAGTAGTGTACAAGTATATGTATGTCATTGACTTGATCTTGATGTTGTACATATGTCTCATGATGTGAAAATAAGTGAGGCATTCCTAAAATGTGATTTGGCTAATAGCCTTTTATAAATAACTTCGTGTTATCGTTCGGGCTATCAAAATATAGAGGTTGTATAGTGAACGTATGAGAAGCCAGGACACTTTATTATGTAAATCCATAACTCATTGATACTACACCCCGAAGAGACCTCTTTTGACAATGAAGTTCCCTACTATTGTATTACTTATCATTTATAAGTATTTGACGAGACAAATATTACATAATAACATTTGTCGTGTTTCGTCAAAAACTATTGGTCGAACTAGTGGTGACGATAATGTGAATTGTGTGTCGTGATAAGATTTTAAACATCAAACTCATTGTTAAAATTTTATGAATCAATTATAAGTTGTGCACTAGTGATATTTATTTATGTGATATGGGTCATTTTATAAGTTGTCAATTTTTAAAAATAAGTTTTTGGGTTGTTGGACACAAACTAGCCATATAACTAGGCTTATAGTTTGGAGACAAGGACCAAAGCCATAACCTTGGCTAAGTAAAGTCTTAAAAGAAAGTCCATGACTGATTTTTGAGTCATACATGGATTACATGATGGTCACAAATGATTTAAAACACTATTAGACTTTTTAGGTCGTTAACTTTTGTGGTCTACAGCCTTCATTATGCATTTTTAAGAGGCGTGCACGTTGGGTTTTGAAGAAAACACCATTCTGAACAACTTTTGTGTTTTACATTTTTAGTGATTCGGACCAGAAGAGGGTGAAAATCGCACTTCAAGTTCTGATCAGAATGCAAATTTCAATCAGCACTACCATTTCTTATATAGTTCTTAATTTAACCATAACTTTTGATCTACAAGGTATTTTTAAGTGATTCAAAAGCCCAAATTTTTATCTTTTCTTATTCTATCAGATTCTCTAAATTATTTTTAGCACACTACTTCAAAATCTGGTGTCAAACTACTAACAAAATCACAAGTTATTTACTAGTTGATCCAAAACAAGATTTTAACAATTCTAACCTATGTTTTGGCTTAAGATTAGCCATGTACAACATCAATCAAGTCCTTACAACATACACAACTTGTACAAAATATGAGGAATACAAAAATTAAATGAAGAACACAAAGATCTAACCAAAATCTTACAAAGATTTGTTGAAAGATTTTATAAGAACACAAGAACACTACCTATTCTTCAAGCTTCCATCACCTTATTTCTTGTGTACTCAAAATCTTGATCTTGGTTCTCCAATAATCACTCTACTTCAGCCCCTAACTTCCTTGTGTAGCTCTTGATCTAGCTTAGAAATCACAAAAACTTCACTTGGACTATATAGTAATCATCTAGACCTCCAAATCTTTAGTACAACTTGAGACTTGAATCAAAGTAAATTATGGAGAGTGTGGAGATGAGTGAGGCGGCATGAAGGACAGGAGAGGGAGGATTTTGTGAGAAAAATGCTTGTAAAAGATGATAAGTGAAGAGTTTTGAGAAAAAGTGAGGGACATGTGGCTTGATCTTTGAGTAGAAGAATTAATCAGAGCCAGAGTAGAAGAATTAATCAAGAGCCATGTGGCTCTTGTATCTCCCATTTACACGCCACCTCAATATATGAGGCGGTTAGTGTACATTTTGTGATAATTTTGAGTATTTGAGGTGTATTTTGGTCCCGGTAATTACTAATGTTAAGCCCTTAAATCTCAAAACTTAAAACCGGGCAACGTAAAAATATAATATTTAATAAAATGTTAAAACTTATCAATATATACCAACTAAATATATTACAAGTGTGATAAGTCTAATGGAGTGTGTTTATGTTGTTAAAACCTAATAACATAGGTTTGAGCACGCGCGTTACGTAAGAAATAAGATACTCACGTAAAAATGATAAAATGACAATAGTTCATATAAAATATGACTATTGGTAAAATATGAGTATTTTGGAACACATAGACTTATCCTAGTCTTGTGTCGGACATGAGGAAAGTTTACACGATCTAACTTATGAGATTACTTATAAAAGTAATTAAAAATTAATATTATGAAATATAAAATAGAAAAGTATAGATCTGAAATGTGCGAGGTGCTACACCTAAGTGAAAAATGATTTTTCATTCTTCAAATTTGAAAATTTATAAAGTAAATGGTTGAAGATGGCCTCACTCATGCAAGAAATATCATGACGAGATATCCGTGGAAAAAGATTATACTCGTAATGACCAACCGTGCACCGACCCCTTCAAAACACGTTGACTGCTTCCTCCCTTCAACTTTCAACTATTTTATTCCCTAATTATAACTCTATTTTCAGCTTTTTACTCTTTCAAACTTGAAATTTCAAGCTTTCCTAATGGTCAACATTCAACTTTCCGCTTCCCTCAAGCTTATTTTATTTCCTTAACATGTATTATTAACACACCAACTTTTCAAACTTATGATATCCGCGTTTGCATGTCACCTTATATATACACATAATCCACAAAACCTTCATAAACAAAACACAAAAAACCAAACTCATTTTCTCTCAAGATATTACAAGCAAAAAAGTATCCAAAAACCAGAAAAACTTAGATTTTTTGAAGTTGCTTTGAGTTTTTATATAATATTAACAAGTCCCTACAATGATTTCTGCTTATAGAAATCGTAGAGCATTAAGAAATGCTAACAAGATCAAGAAAGGGTCTACACCGATGGATCTAGAGGTTGAAGTGAGCGTACCGGACCATTTTATGTGTCCGATATCGCTAGAGTTGATGAAAGACCCGGTTACGTTATCCACGGGGATAACGTACGATCGGGAGAGCGTGGAGAGATGGATATTCGAAGATGGAAAGCGTACTTGTCCAGTGACTGGCGTGGAGTTGAAGAGTCTTGAGCCAGTACCGAACCATACGATTAGAAAAATGATCCAAGATTGGTGTGTGGAGAATAAGTCCTATGGGTTTGATCGTATCCCGACCCCTCGGGCTCCTACTTGCTCGTATCAAGTGTCCGAGATTTTAGCGAAGATTGTGTCAATGAGGGCGAAAAGGGACAGTGAAGGTGTTATTGAGTTGGTGGAAAAGATTAAGGATTTGGCTAAGGAGAGTGAAAGGAATAAGAGACGCATTATGTTAAGCGGGTCCGGTAGGGTTTTATCTGAGACGTTTGAGGCGTTTTCTCTTGATATAAGTCAAGAAAACGCCTCGGTTTTGGAAGAAATCCTGTCAGGGTTAACCATGATTCGTCCGTTTGACCACGAGACCAAGTCTGGTCTCGGGTCAAACCAATCTTTACGTACCCTTGTCACAGTTTTGAAGCAAGGGACTTTATCTGGCCGAAGAAATGCAGTTTCCATACTTAAAGAAATCCTCTCATCTGACAAAACAAAACTACATGAATTTTCGGAAATTGAAGGCAGCATTGAATCATTAGCAAAGCTCATTATTGAACCTATCGATTCGTCCACAACAAACGCGTCATTGTTAGCCATTTACCATTTAGTCACACCTTCAACTTCTTTTAACCAAAAGAAAACCATAATAACAAAATTTCTCAACATGGGCCTAACCGAAAAGCTACTAGAAATGCTAGTAGACTGCAGTCGAAGCTTATGTGAAAAAGCATTAGGTGTACTAGACGGATTTTGCAGCATTGATGAAGGGCTTGAACGAGCCCACACAAACGCGTTAACAGTCCCCGTACTTGTGAAGAAACTCTTGCGAGTTTCAGATATCGCGACTGAATTTTCAGTTGCGATTCTTTGGAAGTTGAGTAAGTATGAGGAAAGTATAGGTCATGAAGGTGATGTGGCAATGGAAGGACTTCAAGTAGGTGCATTTCAAAAGCTTTTGTTACTGTTACAAGTTGGTTCTTCAATGAAAACAAAGGAAAAAGCTGGTGAATTGTTGAAGGGGTTAAATTTGCATAGAGGAAGAGTTGAGTGTATCGATTCTATGGACTTCAAGAACCTTAAAAGGTCTTTTTGAACAAATGTTATATAGTTTAGGGAGATGATTTGTTTATTTGTAAATTTAACAAAGATTATACATAGGAGAATGATTCTTTTTGCATATAATAATATTGATGATTATAAACAATTCATTGTATTTGCAACTTGAGTTTATTCTTTGGTGTGAACTTGGCAGTTATTTGATTATGTGAAGTATATAATAATGAGCTAAGATTCTATTTTCTGGCCTTTCTTTTTACGCATGTGTAGAAAAAACAATTATGTTGTTGTATAAATAATTATGATGTTTTTGTAAACTTGTGTGATTTACCCTTAAGTGAATAATGAGTTTGGGTACAATATAAATAATTCTAAATGATCAAACGAAATTGGCCCAATATAAACAATGCTAACAATAAATACTAGTCCACTAACAGCCCCCCGCAGTTGGAGCGGGAGGACGCGGAACACTCAAACTGATCCGAAATTCATCAAACAGGGCAGACGGAAGACCCTTAGTGAAAATATCAGCATACTGATAGCGTGAAGGAACATGCAAAATGCGAACCTGTCCTGTAGCAACCTGATCCCGAACAAAGTGAATGTCAATCTCGATATGCTTCGTGTGTTGATGTTGCACGGGATTAGAAAATAGATAAACCGCACTAACATTATCACAATAAACAATAGTGGCATAATATAGAGGAGAGTGAAGCTATCGAAGAAGATTTCGCAACCAGGACGTCTCAGCCACAACATTGGCAACACCACGATACTCATTCTCGGAACTAGAACGAGACAAAGTATACTGCCTGTTAGATGACCAAGATAGTAAATCGTTGCCAATGAAAACACAATAACCTAAAGTAGAACGACGAGTAGTTGGGCAACTTGCCCAATCAGCATTCGAATAGGCAACTAGAGAAGATGTCGAGGAAGAATACAACTGAAAACCATAATCCAAAGTGTCATGAACATAACGTAAGATCCTCTTAAGAGCAGCAAGATGAGGCTCCCAAGGATCATGCATATAGAGACAAACCTGCTGAACCGCATAAGCGAAATCAAGTCTAGTGAAAGTGAGATACTGTAAAGCCCCAGCAAGGCTCCTATAAAGTATTGGATCCGCAACCGGAGTGCCATCAGCCCCCAACTTGGACTCCCTATCAGTAGGAGTCCTGCACGAATGAAAATTGCGCATACCAACATGAACCTCCCCTGCATACTTTTTTCTAGGAAAGATACATCCCCTTGGTGGTGCGGGTAATAGAGATGCCCAGAAAATAGTTCAGCGAACCAAGATCAGTCATAAAGAACTGTTGATGTAAAGAAGCTATAACCATATGTAATAATGTTATAGCGGAAGCTGTCAGCAAAATATCATCGACATATAGTAATAAATAAGCAATATCAGAACCCTGTTTATAAATAAACAAGGACGAGTCACATTTGCAGTGAGAAAAACCAATACGAGTAGCATAACTCGCAAACCGCTGAAACCAGGCACGAGGTGCCTGTTTAAGGCCATATAACGATCGCTGAAGAAGAGTAACATGTGATGTGTCCGGTTCGTGCAAGTTTTAAATTTATAAGGGTGAATTACCGAATCTAAGAACAACACATACGAGCAAGTATACTCGTCCGTTGTAGCAAGATTTTTATGGTAAGTCGGGATCGTTCGCAGGGATTTGTGTAGTGAATCGAATTGTAAGTTAAAAGCAAATTTCTCAAACAAGCAATAATGATAATATGAAAATTCAAATGATTAAAAACTACACTTGCTTAGACTAGTGTACTACAATTGACTAATATGATTGTGATAACTTTGGATAACATGTTGGTTATGATAATTAGTTTGGTGACTAATCTATTGTTTCTACAAATTAAACCTTCGTCAAGATCTTAGTTTATAAAAACAAGCATTACGTTTAACCAATCAATTCAAGGTCAATTCAAGGTGCATAAGTTGGTGTACCTTAAACACAAAAACAATCTTTTGTTTTATCAAACAAGCTTAAGAAATGGTCAATACAAAAGGTAACCGATTATAGACAAAAGGTCACAATTGATGGTAAACTATTAATCTCTCGACCCTTGAAATGGTTCACAATCAATCCGTTTTGATAGACAAAAGCATTTTCATTACAATCACGATTAAGTTTCTTTGTTTAATCAAGAATAGTGGATGACAACAATCATTCATAGACAAATGATTATAACTAGTTGAATAACAATAGTTCTCTCGACCCTTAAAATTACTAGCAACTAGTTAAACTTGACCAACAAATGTCACTATGAAACTTGATCACAATTGGTTCTTAGAATCGACTTGAAATTGAATTAAAACATGTTATCACAATCATATGCCAATCAATAGGTAATACACATCATCTAAGCAAGTGCACAAAGGCACTAGCCACTCATAGCAAACATAAACATAATCTTAAAACCTTGAACATTAAAAACCATGATTGAGAGTCTTACAATGATTGAAAATAAGATTACAAGTGAAAAGGCAATGATTCTCACAAGAAATGAAATGGACTTCGACTCTCCTCTGCTCCTGGACTTTTTGGACGAAAATTAAGAATATGTGATGAGTGGTTGATGGATTCTACTTGTTGATTAATAGTCTTTTATTCAATACTCATCAAATGGTTCTTATAATACTCCAACCAAGGGTCTTGGTTCATTAATGCTTCTCTTGTCCTCCAAGTAGTATTAAATAGGCAAGAATTATGAGTGGAAGGTCCTAGAACCGGATGTGTAGCAAGCACAAGACTTAATGATAAAGATTTGGAAATCAGACGACATCCAACCGATCGGTATTTCGTCAACCGATCGGTTGGTCTTCAAAGCTGACCTCCATCCGAATCGGATACGGGCTGCATCCGATCGAATGAAGCTTGCTGATTTACTCTTTTTGGACTTTTTCTGTTTGAATTGTTTCTTGTTCGTAGCTCTTGGTTCTTTGATCTTTCCCTTCATCTTTAAACTCATTAACTTGACTACATGGACTTTTACTCTTCTAAGTACCTTTTGGTGCGGGACTTGCCACAAGAATCTTCATGAAATCATAAATATTTCCTTCTTCCTCGTTTTTGCATCATTTTCATCCTTTTTCTGTTTTTGGCTACATATACTTCGCAAACACACTTTGGTACGATTAAGTAACAAAAGCATATAAATATAACCACAAAACACATATAAAAACACAAATAACGCTACTAAAAACATGTTAGAATTAAGCGTTAACAAATCCCCCACACTTGAACTTTGCTTGCCCTCAAGCAAATCTAGCAATAAAAACAATTATCCACATGGCATACAAGAATGATTAGAAAAATGTGATGCAAATCTATCAAGCACGAGTACAAGTTAGATCCATCATTTTAAGCTTTTATGGTTGAAGCATCGAGATGTTTGACAATACCCAAATGATTTTCTTGCATGATACACATTACTAAACACCTTACGAAAGGGAAATGAACTATAATTCACTCAAAACACTCATTTGTATGATCGGTGGAGTATATAAGAGGAATGACACTCATTTGCTCAGTCATGATCTAAATATTACCATAAGCTTGTACAAGAAACAAAACTACACCGAAATGGTGTGAGCGCCAAGTATACATGTCAAAGAGGACTTTTATTCGGGTTTAAGGCTTAGGTGCAATATCAGACTTATGTGCCACTATCTCATGCAAAACATAATAGCTAGCTAACAATGAATTCTTGCATTACCAAATAACGGATGGTCACTAGATTGTACCTTGGTTCGCTAACAACGTTACTTGCATAACGGATGGTCGCCAAAATACGCCCCAGATCGCTAACAACGTTAGTCAATTCCTCAAGAAATCGGATGGTCACTACATGTCCATACATTTAATAATTTCACAAAGTCAAAAAGGGTAGGATAAGGCATGGGATATATTTGAGAGAGGTTTGATGATAAAAACAAAAACTAGTCAAAGTCTATTAACCGAATGTTACTAGCTATTACAAACCACTATCATGCCATTTTGCGAGAAACTCCATACTTCCTTGATTCATACTTTATTCACTAGCCCATTGGCTTATTCTTGTCACCTTATAGTTGCGATGACTCTTTTTTTTTTTTTTTTTTTTTTTTTTTTTTTTTTTTTTCTTTTAATCTTAAACACTTGTCATCATATAATTGCGATGACTTCACAACTTTTGGAGTTTGAAACTTTCTTAGAACTTTCATGATTTCCCACATAACATCCATCTTGCCAAGTAGCTAGTAACCAACCAAGACTTGACTAGGGGTAAGGCTAGGCTAAAAGGTGTAAAATCTTTTTGAATTTTTCTGGGTTTTATCAAAAGAAAAAGATAGGCTCGGAGGGTGTAACTAGGGGTATCTAGAGTTAAAGATAAACGCTAACAAATGGGTCCATATGAGTGGTAAACTAGCCAATGTAGCTAGCTAATATATCATTATATGTAAATGGAAGACCATTTGGGTTAAATCCTAAGATTGCCTCTTATCACGCATATACACTTATATCACAAAAATGTGATCTCACAACGGTCTCGTAATGATTTACAAGTACAAGTTCTAGAATAAATAAAATCACCGGCACACTCATAGCAAAAGATCTAAGCATAAAAGATGTATGCTATATACGGAATAGGCTCAAATCCTCACAGTTTAGTGGTAAGGGCTATAATATGTGCTAGCTAATGTTATCGATCCCAGAATGGATTGCAATATTAATCGGGACACATCTCGAATTTTCAAAATCAAAGATTTTTCCAGTGGATAAATCCAGTTTATTCTAATATATGATCTTTAAAATGACAGACGACTAGATTACAAGGGCAAACAAAATTTAAAATTAAGCTCGCAACATAAAATCTATTCTTATTTTCCTATTCACCCCCCTCCCACACTTAAGTTAAGCATTGTCCTCAATGTGATAAACGATTTCAAAGAATGAAATAGGGAAATAAGAGAATAAACCGTATTTTCTGCTCAGGGTGATTCTTGATCCTAGCATCCCAGCTTCGCAATCATTACCTGTAGTAATCTAAAAACAAAAGAAACACACACGAAATATTTCTACGTTTTATTCAAGAGTCAGTGATACACCCCCACACTTAAGTTCAACTAAGCAATTTAGAAAAAATTTGGGGTATAATCACTTTTGAAAAATAAACTAAGAAATAAAATTGCAAATAGAAAACACACGGGTTGCCTCCCGAGAAACGCTTGTTTTTATTAACGAGTCATCAGCCGGACTCGAACTTCCTTTTTACGTTGGTGCAATTTCTGATTTCTTCTTTGAGAATTTTGGAACATACACCACATTTCCTATCACTATTCCTTCTCTAGTTTCATCTATGTCTTCCAATTTAATTTTCTCCCATGGTCTAGGAAGAACGTCATAGATATAACCAGTTTCTTCGGCCTACGGAGTGTTTTTCTTGAAATCGGCCGGGAAAGGTGACATAAATGTTATAGCTTCATATTCTGATTCAGGCGAAATCTCTTTGATAGAAAATTCATTCATTTGCTCCTTGTCATAGTATAATTTAATTCGGTGCCCATTAACAATGAAACTTCCACCATGTTTGTCATGCAATTCAACATATCCAGATGGAAATCCATGTTTCACTATATACGGTCCGAACCATTTCGGTTTCAGCTTGGGAGCTTTGAACTTGTATTTCTTATTAAAAAGCAGAACTTTGTCTCCAGCTTTGAATTCTTTTCGGATTCTTAGCTTTCTGTCATGATAGGCTTTGGTTCTAGCTTTGTAAAGCTTGGAGTTCTCGTAAGCTTGGAGTCTTAGTTCATCGAGTTCATGCAATTGCAAAAATCTCTTTTCTCCAGCTATTTTGAGATCTGGGTTACAGCTTCTCAGTGCCCAGTAAGCGCGATGTTCGATTTCGAACGGCAAATGACAGGTTTTTTCATACAAAAGTCTGTATGGTGTTGTACCAATTGGTGTTTTGTAAGCCGTACGAAATGCCCACAGAGCATCATCTAATTTCCTCGACCAAACGGCGGGATTGTCTTTAACCGTTTTTTCGAGTATCCTTTTTAAGGCTCTGTTGGTATTTTCGACTTGACCACTGGTCAGTGGGTGATAAGCTGTAGCGAAACGATGATGAACTCCGTATCGCTTCATAATTTTCTCCATTTGTTTGTTACAGAAAAGGGTTCCTCGATCACTTATTAAAGCTTTAGAAATTCCATAACGAGCGAAAAGCTTTTTGAGAAAATTAACAACTACTCGAGCATCATTTGTGGGTAGAGCTTCTGCTTCAGCCCATTTGGAAACGTAATCAATAGCAACGAGAATGTATTCGTATTTGTACGATTTAGGAAATGGTCCCATGAAATCAATTCCCCAAATATCGAATATTTCACTGACTTGAATGCTCTTTTGTGGCATTTCATCTCTTCGAGAAAGACTACCGGATTTTTGGCACGCATCACAGTTCTGAACAAGAGTATGGGCTTCTTTAAAAATAGTTGGCCAATAGAATCCAGCATCAAAGACTTTTTTAGCGGTGGTGGAAGGACCATAGTGTCCCCCAGTCGGGCCATGATGACATTCATCAAGAATTCTTCTCGTTTCGGAACCATAAACACATCTTCTTATCATCCCGTCGGGGCACATTTTGAAAAGATAGGGTTCTTCCCAATAGTAGTGTTTAAGTTCTGAAAAGAATTTACTTCGTTGGGCATGAGTTAATCCTTTCTTTAGAATTCTACCAACGAGATAATTTGCATAATCTGCAAACCATGGAATTTCGTTTTCATCAACTGTATCAACAGTCATGAGGGTTTCATCCGGAAAAAAATCGTCAATCTCATCTTCTTTTAACTCTTCCAAATTTGGATTTTCTAAACAAGACAGATGATCAGCAGCTAGATTTTCTGCTCCTTTCTTATCTTTGATTTCGATATCGAATTCTTGGAGTAGCAAAATCCATCGAATGAGACGCGGTTTGGCATCTTGTTTGGCAAACAGATATTTTAACGCTAAATGATCAGTGAACACGATTGTTTTCGAGAGAACAAGGTAAGATCTGAATTTATCAAAAGCAAAAACAACGGCTAACAATTCTTTCTCCGTAACCGTATAATTTTGTTGAGCGTTGTTGAGTGTTTTGCTGGCGAAGTATATAGGACGAAAATGTTTTCCTTCACGTTGTCCTAATACAGCTCCAACCGCAAAATCGCTGGCATCGCACATGAGCTAGAATGGTAGTGACCAATTTGGTGAAACCATAATGGGTGCACTAGTCAGTTGGGTTTTCAACGTTTCGAATGCCTTCATGCAATCTGCATTAAAGTCGAAAACAACATCTTTTTCACGAAGTTTCGTCATTGGACGAGATATTTTGGAAAAATCCTTAATGAAACGACGGTAAAAACCGGCATGTCCTAAAAAACTTCTAACAGCTTTAACGTTGGTTGGGGGTGGTAATTTGGTTATGACATCGATCTTTGCTTTGTCAACTTCCATTCCTGCGCTGGAAATCTTGTGTCCTAGCACAATTCCTTTAGTCAGCATGAAATGACATTTCTCCCAGTTGAGAACAAGATGTGCAGCTTCGCATCTTTCAAGCATTTTATCGAGATTAGAAAGACAAGCTTCAAATGAGCTTCCAAAAACTGAAAAGTCATCCATGAAAACTTCCATAGATGTTTCAAGCATGTCTTGGAATATAGCAATCATACATCTTTGAAAAGTCGCGGGTGCATTACATAATCCAAAAGGCATACGCCGGTAAGCGTAAGTTCCAAAGGGACATGTGAATGTAGTCTTTTCTTGATCAGCCGGATCAATAGGAATTTGAAAATATCCTGAAAAACCATCAAGGAAGCAAAAGTATTTGTTCCCTGCTAATCTCTCAAGCATTTGATCCATGAAAGGCAAAGGAAAATGATCTTTTCTGGTGGCTTTGTTCAATTTTCTGTAATCAATACATACTCGCCATCCGGTGACAGTTCTAGTAGGAACTAATTCATTCCGTTCGTTGGTCACAACAGTTATTCCTCTTTTTTTTCGGAACACAGTGAACAGGACTCACCCAAGGACTATCCTCGATGGGGTAAATAATACCGGCATCAAGAAGTTTGATGATTTCTTTTTTAACAACTTCTTTCATGTTGGGGTTGAGTCGACGTTGTCTTTCTACAACTGGTTTGGCATCTTCTTCGAAATTGATTTTGTGCTTGCAAAAATCAGGACTGATTCCTGGGATATCAGAAGTTTTCCACGCAAAAGCTTCTTTATGCTTCTTGAGAACGGAAATGAGACATTCTTTCTCATAATCATTGAGCAACGAAGATATGACTACTGGAAGTAGTGAATTATCTTCCAAGTAAGCATATTCAAGATTTTTGGGGAGCGGTTTCAACTCAAGATCAATCGGTGGTTCTTGAAGTGATGTTTTGATCCTCATTTGATCATTAAAATCGATTTCCTCAAAATCTTCTTCTATTATGTCTCCTTCTTCAACTTCTTCTTCATCAATCTTTACTTCCATAAAATCAGCGAACTCTTTATCAAAAGTTGTTTCACTAATTTTCTCTGAAGTAGTCATGTACAGATTAGAATCTTCAAGTAATGCATCCAATTCTTCCTCAGTGACTTCATCGATTATATCAATGTTGAAACAAGTGTCATCACTGGAATGTGGATATTGCATTGCTTTATCGATTAAAAAGGTGATTATATCTTCTCCAACTCCAAGATTGAGTTCTTTTCCTTTTACTTTGATGATCGCGTCAGCGGTGTTTAGGAAAGGTCTTTCTAAAATAAGGGGTACTCTACTATCTTCCTCCATTTCTAAGATCACAAAATCCACGGGAAAAATGAATTTACCTACTTGGACAAGCATATTCTCAGCAATACCAACAGGATATTGATAAGTATGATTTGCTAATCGAATACTCATCCTTGTGGGTTTCAGGGTGTTGATGGAAAGTTTAGAATACAACGAATAGGGCATCAAGTTGATACTTGCACCTAAATCGGCTAAAGCATCGCATGTGATGTTGTTTCCTAATATGCATGGAATCAGAAAACTTCCGGGATCTCCGAGTTTCGGTGGAATTTTGTTTTGAACAATGGCTGAACATTCTTCATTGAGAAAGGTAGCAGATATTTGCTCCAACTTGTTCTTGTTATTAAGAAGTTCTTTCAAAAATTTCCCATAATTGGGCATTCCGGCTAGAACATCAATGAGGGGTACATTGAGTCTAACTTCTTTGATTATTTCAACAAACTTCTTATAACGCTCCTCCATTCTTTCTTTCTTAAGGCTCTGAGGATATGGAATTTTTGGAGTGTAAGCCTTAACTGGTGGTTTGGGTTTGGGTGGCATTTTTGGGGTATTTTCCTTCTTTGATTCTTCATCTTCATCCTCACTATCGTATTCGGTGATCGTGGTATTGTTTGGGTTGGGTGGTGGATCATAAGAAAGGCCACTTCTTGTGAATACATCATTCATATGCTCATTTCTGGTCTGTGGTGGACGATAAGCTTTATCGTTCGATCTAGATGATGTCAGTTTAGGGTTTGTTTGGGTGTTACTAGGCAACGAACCTGATGGTCGGGAAGAAATTTGGTCAGAAAGTCTACCGAATTTGTTTTCAAGATCTTGGATAGACGCTTGGTGATTTTTCTGACCTTGCTCAACTTTGGTTTTGAGATTGAAAAATTGATTCTTGACACACTCGTTGGTTGATTTTTGAGCTGTGACGAATTCTCTCATCATTTTTTCAAAATCGGTTTCTTCGGGTTTTTTGTCAGAATTTTGTGGAGTTTGGTTATCTACTCTTGGTTGGGAATCATGGTTGTTATCCCTTTGTCGGCGATCTTGCCAACAAACAGAGTTTCGTACGTAATAATTTCCACGATATCCGCCTCCACGGTATCCTCCTTGGACATAATTAGCTTCTCCTTCTTTGGGTTGATCCATTGGTTGATCGTCGCATTCTGAAGACGGGTGATTACCTCCACAGTTGTTACAACCATCTCGCATTTCTTTCATCTCTCCTTTAAGATCTTTGTATTGCGAATCGATTTTGGAAACCAAGGTTTCCATTTTCTCCATGAGTTTAGATGTTTCGGAACTTTCGACAAAAGCAACGGTTTTTCTTAAAGGTTTGGTTTTGGCATCTTTCGACCAGTCGAGTTTGAGAAGAACTCGGACTTCAAGCAATTGGTATGCCTGGTTAGGGGTCTTATAAAGAAAAATTCCTCCAGCATCAAGAATTCCTTGAGATGCTTCATCAAGTCCATGGTAGAAGATTTGGATAATGGTTCCTCGTCCTAAACCATGTCCATGACAACTTCGAAGTAGATCTTTCATACGAAGCCAGGCTTCGACGAGCGATTCGTTAGGGTTTTGTGTGAAAGCACGGATTTCTCCCATGAGTCGGTCAAACATGGCAGGTGGAAAGAATCGGCTTACAAAAGGTTGCCTCATCTCCTCCCAAGTATTGATGATTCCGGGTGTTAATTCGTTATACCACACTTTTGCATCTCCAGCAAGTGATGACGGGAAAAGTTTGAGTTTAATGGCATCCACATTGGTATCACCATATCGGAACATGCCACAGATTTCAATGAATTCGGCAATGTGTTTGTGAGGATCGGCCCTCGAACGGCCATCGAATTGACGGTCTTTGATCATAGAAAGATGGTGACCTTTCACGGTGAAATTGTCACCTAGGTTGACAACAACAATAGTAGCTCCAGGAGTAGGTGCTATGGCTCGGTTGGCTTCCCACATCGGTTGATCGTTAGCCATGGGAAAAGGTTGATCAGTGAATGGATTATAAACGACTTTGGCTTCAAAAAGGTTATCAAAAGTGGGGTTTGGTACTCTCGGCACACGATTGGCTAATGGAACAAAGGGTATTCTTCTTCTGTTTCTAGATCTTGTTCGAATCAAACTTTCGGGATCGAAAAGAGGTGGAATTGGTTCTCTTCCGGTTGATCGAGTGTTCATACAATTCCCAAGAGAATCGAGGCAATGTCTAAACAAACGAGCAAAGAATGAAAACAATTTAAAAAGATCAGAACTGACCAACCGATCGGATAGAAGTGTCTACCGATCGGATAGATCTCTCGGTAAAATGAAAAACTAGGCAACCGATCGGTTTCTCAGCTCGGTAATTTTTTATTTTTTTTTTACGAAAACTAACTAGGTGAGAAATGGACTAAAACTTACAGAAACACAATCAAAATCCCCGGCAGCGGCGCCAAAAACTTGATGTGTCCGGTTCGTGCAAGTTTTAAATTTATAAGGGTGAATTACCGAATCTAAGAACAACACATACGAGCAAGTATACTCGTCCGTTGTAGCAAGATTTTTATGGTAAGTCGGGATCGTTCGCAGGGATTTGTGTAGTGAATCGAATTGTAAGTTAAAAGCAAATTTCTCAAACAAGCAATAATGATAATATGAAAATTCAAATGATTAAAAACTACACTTGCTTAGACTAGTGTACTACAATTGACTAATATGATTGTGATAACTTTGGATAACATGTTGGTTATGATAATTAGTTTGGTGACTAATCTATTGTTTCTACAAATTAAACCTTCGTCAAGATCTTAGTTTATAAAAACAAGCATTATGTTTAACCAATCAATTCAAGATCAATTCAAGGTTCATAAGTTGGTGTACCTTAAACACAAAAACAATCTTTTATTTTATCAAACAAGCTTAAGAAATGGTCAATACAAAAGGTAACCGATTATAGACAAAAGGTCACAATTGATGGTAAACTATTAATCTCTCGACCCTTGAAATGGTTCACAATCGATCCGTTTTGATAGACAAAAGCATTTTCATTACAATCACGATTAAGTTTCTTTGTTTAATCAAGAATAGTGGATGACAACAATCATTCATAGACAAATGATTATAACTAGTTGAATAACAATAGTTTTCTCGACCCTTAAAATTACTAGCAACTAGTTAAACTTGACCAACAAATGTCACTATGAAACTTGATCACAATTGGTTCTTAGAATCACTTGAAATTGAATTAAAACATGTTATCACAATCATATGCCAATCAATAGGTAATACACATCATCTAAGCAAGTGCACAAAGGCACTAGCCACTCATAGCAAACATAAACATAATCTTAAAACCTTGAACATTAAAAACCATGATTGAGAGTCTTACAATGATTGAAGATAAGATTACAAGTGAAAAGGCAATGATTCTCACAAGAAATGAAATGGACTTCGACTCTCCTCTGCTCCTGGACTTTTTGGACGAAAATTAAGAATATGTGATGAGTGGTTGATGGATTCTACTTGTTGATTAATAGTCTTTTATTCAATACTCATCAAATGGTTCTTATAATACTCCAACCAAGGGTCTTGGTTCATTAATGCTTCTCTTGTCCTCCAAGTATTATTAAATAGGCAAGAATTATGAGTGGAAGGTCCTAGAACCGGATGTGTAGCAAGCACAAGACTTAATGATAAAGATTTGGAAATCAGACGACATCCAACCGATCGGTATTTTGTCAACCGATCGGTTGGTCTTCAAAGCTGACCTCCATCCGAATCGGATGCGGGCTGCATCCGATCGGATGGAGCTTGCTGATTTACTCTTTTTGGACTTTTGCCGTTTGACTTGTTTCTTGTTCGTAGCTCTTGGTTCTTTGATCTTTCCCTTCATCTTTAAACTCATTAACTTGACTACATGGACTTTTACTCTTCTAAGTACCTTTTGGTGCGGGAATTGCCACAAGAATCTTCATGAAATCATAAATATTTCCTTCTTCCTCGTTGTTGCATCATTTTCATCCTTTTTCCTGTTTTTGGCTACATATACTTCGCAAACACACTTTGGTACGATTAAGTAACAAAAGCATATAAATATAACCACAAAATACATATAAAAACACAAATAACGCTACTAAAAACATGTTAGATTTAAGCGTTATCAACATGATTAGGACGCCGAGGATACCGAAAACCCAGAGGCTGAAGCATATAGACGGTCTCAAATAAAATATCATGGAGAAAAACATTCTTGACATCGAGCTGATGAACAGGCCAATAGCGAGAAGCAGCGAGACTGAGAACCGTACTAATATTTTCTGGTTTAACCACCAGGCTAAATGTCTCATCATAATCAACACCTAGTTGTTGATTGTTCCTATTAGCGACAAGATGAGCCTTGTACCTGCTTAAAGATCCATCTACAAAATACTTATGCTTAAACAACCATATGGAACGAACGATGTTTGCGTCAGGTGGTCATGGCACAAGAACCCAAGTATTATTTTTAATTAAAGCATTGTATTCATCAAGCATAACACATTGCCAATTAGGATATTTGAATGCGAGAATGTATGACTTTGGAACGGGACAGGTGGTGTTAGGTCGTTAGTAACCACTGTGATGTTTGGGTCGGTGGTGGGAGGGATAGGAGTTATTGGGTCGGGAGTAACCGGTGTGGGGAGTGGGTCGGTGGTATTATGGAGGGGAGTTGGGCCTGTGGGTTGGAGAGGTGGTGTTGGGCCAGTATGAACCGGTGTAGTGGTTGGTTCAGTGGTATTTGGGTTAGCAGTTGTTTGTTGGAGAATATGGCGAGCGATAAGGTTTGGGGCGGCGAAAAGAAAGGTGTAGAAAGCGGCATCGTTAGATGTGAATGACCCAAATGGAAAAATGATCTTATCAAAAGTGACATAACGGGATATGATGATTGTAAAATAGCAAGATATATTTTATTTATTGTGTTTTTGTGTGATTAAATAATGAGATCTCATGTCCATTTAAAATAAACATGACTTGTAGAATAAGCTAACATAAACCTAAACCAAATGGACCCTAACCTATCATCTAACACTCGCAGTTTGAACGAGAGGTTTCAGGACGTACAAACTGGATAGAATGTCGAAGTCACCTTCTTATTTTCTTTTTCTCTTCTTCTTTGTTGTTCGTTTGCATGGAGATGGCCTTGTATTTGACGACATAATTCTATACTGCTTAGCGGGGTTTCCTCCATTTTTATGACGTTTGCTATTTTTTTATGCCATGGCTTGCTTTGCCTTTGGGAGGGAGTGGCAATTTGGTGGTCAACTTTTGTTGTCAGCGACAATGATCTTCAAAAACGAAAATTTTTTGATGAGGTTGGAAAAAATATTGGTTGATTGAAGGCAACTCAACATATTTTGTGTGTTTTGACGGCTAGGGTTTAGGGTTTTATGCATTAAATACGAACAAAAAAATCCTTAAAAAAAAAAAAAGCGAAAATAACTGGTATTCTTCCGGATCACCGACAAGTAGCCGATGACTGGAGGTCCACAAATTTTGTAGGTGGATATTACCTAAAGCTCGAATATCATGTAAAATAGCAAAGATATATTTTATGGTTCGATCATTTTGCATTTAGACTAATGTGTTTACTGAAGATGCTCTAAATTGAGAAATTTAGAAGAACAATGACCGTACGATAGACTTGTACTTGGTTCGTTATGCCTAAATGCACCCGATTCATGTGTTTAAATGGTATCTAATGCACAGTATTATATGTGTAGTTGTAAATGGTACTGTTAGAAGACTAAGCTTCAGCTCAAACACGTGGGCCTATTTGTCATTCCTCAATAGTTCAAGCAGGAAGTGATCCAGCCCAAATGCTCACGGACTAATGCAGTCAAGACTTAAAGTGTGAAGGGATTAAGTGAAAGAATTCTAGCTAAAGGCTATATAAACCATCACCTCTCATTATTATGTTATTAGCCTCATTTGTTTCTGTGTGTTTTACTCTCTCATCTCTGTTGTTCTCTGAGTTGAGAGAAACCCTTGTTTGTGTAATTTCTTTTATTCTTGTTTTTCTGTTTGTAAAAGATAACACCATTCTTTGGTTTAATAAGTTTAATAATAAAAGAGTGAACCGTGGGGAGGTTGGCTGATGATATCAAATAACTACAATTTATTGCCATCATTTATCCTATGTTATTCGCTTGTCTTACATTATTTTATATGAGAATTGATACCTAATCGCATACTTTTGTAATTCTCATTTATAAACAAGCATTTGGTTAAAGTTAGCTATTTTGGACGTAAATTGGAGCAAAATTGATCAAGTTGGAAAAGTCTACTAAACTGAAGGAAGATACGCCGTATCATTCTAGACAGATACGCCATACATAAAGACTTAGACGATTATGAAGACCATTGCTTGACTTTGAAGCAGACGCCGTATATGAAACCTTGGTCAACGAGAAGATCTGACTTGTTTTACTCCAGATACGCCGTATTACATTCCATATATGCGGCGTATTAATCTCAAGACTTCACCAAATAATCCAAGATTCTGAAGGACGATGCGCCGTATGAAGACTGAAGTTGCGCCGTATCTTATGACGGTGTACGAATATTCCAGAATATAATAATCTTGGACCCCACGCGAAGTTACCTAGATACGGCGTATCAACTTAATGGATACGCCGTATCGACCCTGTCATCAAAAATTATAAATACCCCATTCGACAGCCACAGTCGACACACATACACACACATAACAAGGAAGAAAACCAGATGAATTGGCAGCACAAGACACATCCTAAAGGATGAATTCAGAGCAGTAAGAAGGTCCTGCTAGTATTTTAATTCATAGAAAAACTCGTTTACTTGTATTAGCAATCTGTTAATCGTTGAGTTAGCGTCTTTTTCACTATTTGATCAGACTTAATTGTTTCCAGCTTTTATAAAGAGTATTTGATGTTTATTTGGTTTCTTAATGCATGTGCTTTGATTACATATTGAGTTTATCGCGCCTTGTCAACGTAGGCTCGCGCAATTACTTCATTAACATCGTTTGCATAGTTAATGTAAGCCTGTAAAAGGGATAAATAATGCATAAACTTAGTAATTATTAGGTGTTTACACGCCTGTGTTAAGAATTCCACCGAGAGAAAATAGATTTTAGCACTCTTCTTATACAGGTAAGCAATTAAACGCGTGACAATTTTTCCTACTATCGGCCAGGCCTCTTATCTGTATCTGTTTTCTATCTGTTTACGTGTGTGCCATTCGCTTCCTTATTTTATTTACTATTCACTTAATCAACACATCGTGATAGTCTCTCAGGCTGAAACCCCCTTACATTAGATTAGGGCATTAGAACTAACTTAGGATTAAAATATTGATAGATATCTAGGTGTTAGCGTTCCACTCTTAGTGATCGACACTCTACTTACCAACTAGCTACATTTATCGGGTACACTGCTCGTTAGTGTGTGTTATAGGATAAGTCAACTAAATATAAATTTAAAACTTGATAATATAATCTAAACCTACAACAATATACGCACGCATCAAGTTTTTGGCGCCGCTACCGGGGAGTGAATTGTTTTATACTTGAATATCTGTAAATGTTTTAATTTATAATTAACTTAATTAGTTTTAATTTTTAGTTTTTAATTTTCTAACTTTGTTGTGTATTTGTATTATTTGCATTCATTGTATTTTTCTGCATATTTTCTGTTTTCATGTTTATTTGTTTTCTATAATTTTTGTTTGTTTTTCATTTTTTCTGTTTTTCTGCATTGTTTCTGTCTATTGTAATTTGCTGAACTAAACGATACGGTGCATCTATTTATTTAGATACGGCGTATTGCGTTTTTATTTTATATACAACGTATCTTATTTAATAATTCGAGTACGACGTATCTATCCCTCTAGATACGGCATATTCTGTTTTTAATCGAAATTTTTTTTAAACCCTAAACAGATTCGAGTATTCCGTATCTATCCCTCTAGATACGGCGTATTCTGTATTTAATAATTCGAGTACGACGTATCTATTATTTATTAAAAACAGATTCGAGTTCTTTAAATAAACAAGACACGGAGTATCCATTTTTGTCGATACGGCACATTAATATCAATAAGCTTGTATTTTGAGACGAAACGAACATACGACATATACGCATCTGCGTATACGGTGTATTTATTTTTATATATCAGCAAATTTGAAAATTAATACATACGGCGCATTGATCTCCATCAATACGGCGTATAATTTTTTCTAAAATAAAAGTCTGAGTGTTTTTAACTAAGTGCACATACGGCGTATCCGGATTCCTGGATACAGCGTATCGTCTGCAGATATCATCAACTTTTACTCTTCGTATTGTTATTTGGTTTACAGTTCTTTTCATGCTATCTCTCTTCCGGACAAATCCTACTGACGAATTTGTTTCTATTCACAGGGATAACTATGGAAGATATCACAATGGATGAATATTTGGCTATGGAACAGGGAAGCTACTGCATAAAGCGGATTCTCGAATGACGAAGCTATGGTTTCTAAAGGACGATGAGGATGAATGCGAGATTTATGAAGTTAACTTAAGTGAATTTCCAGTAGTTCGTATCTATGATCAAACTTCAGAAGAATCGGCATGGAATAATGAACCCTTGCGTTCAACTTTCGATGAAACTTACGATGCTATCGTTTGTGACCTCCCAATAAAGTTTGACCATCTGTTTGAATCAGAGTCTCATACTACTATTCCGGTTAGCTCAATTAAAACATATGAGAATGAAGTATTTGATATACTTACAGTAGAAGCCAATTTGTTTACTTGGGAAACCCCTCTTGACGCTACATTAAACGAGTTCAAATGTTTGGGCAGCATGGAGAGTGATTTGTTTACATATGATTTAATGATGAGCTACACCGAAGATGAATTGCTCCTCCTATGGCCAATAATTGAATCCAAAGGATTGGTTTGGACGACTATTGAAGAAGATGAAGGGAGGTTTCGAATTGAGTATATGAGGAAAACTGATGATAAAAATCCGATGCATAAGAAGATTGGATATGAAAAACAAATCGAAACCACAACACCCTCCTATTTGCCCTATGTTGAGCAATCAGATGAACGAAATATAAGCAACCTTGATGATGAAAGGATGTATGCCAAAGCAGAGATTCTGCTCAATAATAGGTTGGTAAGATTGATGGATATCTCTGTAGAGCAGTGGCTTGACCTTAAGTATGAAAACCATAAGCTAGTTCCTAAGGATGAAGTAAGAAGAGTGGTTACTACATGATTATCTCGTAGCTTTAAGCAGCAATTCAAGGAATTTATGGAGTTTAAGAGAAAAATGATAGGCGGAACTAGCTTTGATGTTAACTACGATCCTAACGACGATGGTTTTTCTTATTGGTTGGCTAGCAAGTTCAACAACCACAAGACTATGGATCGAGTTACCAAGAATGTACTTTGGGTTTACTGGATGAGAGGAGAAGATGAGGAGGTCGAAACTGATGATGAATCGTCAAATGATAATAACTCTACCTATGACAAAAGATATAGCCGGACTATTTAGCATTGACATAGATGTGTTTGACTATGAAACACCACTATGTAGGGAATTCAAGGAATTTAACTATCTTCTTCAAATTGAAATTGATACACTCACAGGAGATTTACCAGGATTCAAGACCTATGAAGAATTTAAAAATGCATGGTATTATGAATGGAACGATCAAGTGCCTTGGGTTGAGGGAAAACCTTTGCTTGAACATGGGATTTGGGAAGAAACTGCTCAAGAAGTAAACCATGCATGCCAACCATTTCGATTTAAAGATGGACGTGTTGAATGGCCAACTTGCAATTGGAAGACTGAGAATCGTTGGAATGGTGGTAATCTTCCGGGAATTATTAATGTCGGGTATTTAACTCATTGTGAAAGTTACGAATGGTATGAAGAACTAGAAGATGGAGATTTGAAGAATAAAGCTTTGAAGGAAAAGGCACTCTTGGAAGCACCACGAGAGCATGAAAGCCATGAAGGAGCAGACTTCTGTCTTTGGCTAGAAAGATGTTTCGGGAATCATCATAAACTGGATTGTGAACTTATGATAAGATTAGAAAATTATTGTTGGAATAAAAGAAAAGAGGAAACATCGCGTAATGGTATTTGGAACAACTATTGGCCTCAAAGTAACATGGCACAACATGATAGTAATGTTCCATTGTTAAAGGCCAGATGTGAACTTCGTAATGAAAAACCAAGATGGCTAGAGCTTGCTAAACTAATTGAAAAAAAAGACAACGAATGGAAGAACGATATTTTCAAGGAGTTAGACATGAATGGGTCTTTTAACGTTGATGAGTTAAGGAATGAAGTCCAATTCCGTGAGGTACTAAGAAGTTTAATAATGAAATATTGCAAGGGATGGGACAATAAGAAAAACGTCCAGAGGAAGATGCTTAATCGCATCAAGGAAAAGATTAACAAAGGTTACGAATCAAGTTCCAGTGACGATACATGGTATAAGGAAGAATTTGAAGAAGAAGAAAAATTAAGATGTAAACATGAGGGGACTAGTTATGAGCCTCATATGATGAAAGTGGAGACCTATGTCCTGAAAAGATATGAAGTCTATGATGATAGGTGATACGTTTGAATAAAGCGAATTAATATTGAAGATGTACCAATAATTGGAAAGAATATTTGGTTATTTAAAGAAGGGATTACAAAAGAGATGGAGATGGAAGATCTCGTGCATACAAAATAGAAGCTGAAGATGAGTCTAACTTGAAGACTCTTGAATAAAGAAAAGTGCTCACCGGGAGACAACCCGGATTTATCTTTACTGTTTTCTGTTATCGAGTCTATCAGACCTGCACATCGATGTAGCGCGTCCCTTCCCATGGATGCGGCGTATCGACTGCACAGGTCATTTCTATCCTTTATTTTTCTGCATTTAATTTTCTGCACTTGAACATTCTGTCAGTTAATTAATTTCAATGCGGCGCATCTTTGTTTAAGGATGCGTCGTATCAAATTTCTGACTCGTATTTTATTCCAGGCTCGATACGACGCATCCCTTACTATGGATACGGCGTATCGATTGACCTGATAAAATTTTCAGTTTTAATTTTTAATTTTTAGGTTTATTTTTACTAACCATCGATTAACAAGATATCCACTTGCTGTGATTTTCAAATTAACACGGTTGTTTATGAAGAAGTGGCGGTTTACATACATTCTGAATTTTCTGTGTGTTGTAGCCATGTTGGCATACATACACCATTCCACACAGAAAATAAAAAGTTGCTCACAAACGCATAATGGAGGATCATACCGAGCAAATCTCAGGGGTGTTTTCCGTTCTAATTCTTTCTATTTCCTATTTTTAATTTCAATTTTAAACAACGAGGACATTGTTTATCTTAAGTGGGGGGGGGGGGATGGAGAATTAGAACGTTACTTGTCCTTATTTTTCACAATTTTGCTTAATATGCTTAAATTTAAAATTTTTCTAGCATGTTTTTGTTAAATCTAAGTTGCATGACCGCACACATAACCCTTATTTCCATATTGTGAGAATTTTAGCCTTATCCGTTTCCCCTATTTTTCCCAAATTCCACAAAAATACGAGTGTGCCGGTGACTTGTAGTAAACTTTAGAACTTGGCTTGTATACTATTCGACACCACCATAATGAGTATTATTGATATAATTGGAGTGACTTGTCTAACTAGGTAAATTTCTAGGATTACACCCAAATAGCCTTTATATGTTATGTGTTATTAACTAACTACACTGGTTAGTTAACCCCCGTATAAACCCTTTTGTTACTCTCATTTTTAGAGTAAGATACCCCTAGAAAAACCCTCGGAGCCATTCCTTTCGTTTCTTACACCAATTTAAAATGTTTCGTTACACCTTTACACCTTAGCATACCCTGTAGATATAAGTCCGTGGTTAGTTGCTTTTGGTAAAAGTGTGTATTCCCTGCGTTTCCTGTGTTTGTGTGCGTAAATTATTATCTTTGGTTAGGTCGGGAATTGCACAATGCAATGGAGTGAAAGTAGATATTGTATTTTTGATTTTCATCTGTTTACTACTTTCACTATTACCTTTATGTCTGAAGTTATGAAAAGTATGAAGAGAAATTATCCAGATTTATTGTGATGGTGATGTGCTGAAATTTTACACCATTTAGTATTTGATGTAAAAAAAATAAAAAATAAAAAATAAATAAAAAAATGGGTAAAAAATAGAAAAGAAAAAGAAAGAAGATGTTGGTAAGTTTGATAAACCAACGATGTAAAGTTATGTACTAGTAGAGATATCGCTACTACTTGTTGTATTATATTTATCGATTGCAAGGGAGTTGGCCGTTATGGGAACGCCAACTAAGGTTTATTCTCTGAATGAGATATTATTGAGTTTAATTAATGTTTACCTACTAAAGCGTGAGTTTCCATGTTAAAGCGTGCGTTAGTCTATGATTTGTGTCTTATTCATAGAATGGTTGGGAAATGATTAACCACACTTGTTAGGACTTAATCTACCTGTTTGTTTATTTTATTTTACACCAATTTATGTATTTCCCAATGTTTAATCCCTACCCTTTACCAAGTTATTGTATTCGTTGTTAGCTTTCGAGCATCCGGATATAGTAATGGCTAAGTGAGAATGTCAAATGCATAAATAAGGTAGTGACCATCCGAGTTTTAGACTAATCAAATAACGCGCCAGCGATCTAGAGTGTGTCTTGGTGACCATCCGTTATGAAAATAACGCGCCAGGAACCGGGATACACACTAGTGACCATCCGTTGTTTGAGGAATCAAGGGCTCGCGCCAGCGATCTACTAAGTTTGTGCAGGAGATGTTTGAACGAAGCTAGGTTTAACCCTTAAGCCTTATCATAACCCAATTTACCGCTTTAGACTTGTCACTCCTTAGCTTTAGTTGTGGAGATGTGTATCCATGCCAAGCTTATGATATAATATTCATCACGACCGAGCAATTGAGCGAATTACTTAAATGTTACCACATAGATTAGTTGAGTGATTTGAGTGATTTCATTTTCCTACTTCGTGAGGTGTTTGGTTGTGCAATTATGATTAAAACGAATGAGTGCTTAAAACTATAAAAATAAATCCTAAACTGTATTTAGGATACATTTTCATAAGTTTAAATCTAAGGTTTACTTGAGGACAAGTAAAGTTCAAGTGGGGGGATATTTGATGATATCAAATAACTACATTTTATTGGCATCATTTATCCTATGTTATTCGCTTGTTTTACATTATTTTATATGAGAATTGATACCTAATCGCTTACTTTTGTAATTCTCAGTTATAAACAAGCATTTGGTGAAATTTAGCTATTTTCGACGTAAATTGGAGCAAAATGTATCAAGTTGGAAAAGTCTACTAAACTGAAGGAAGATATGCCATATCATTCTAGACAGATACGCCGTACATAAAGAATTAGACGATTATGAAGACCATGCCTGACATTGAGGCATACACCGTATGAAATTATCCCATACGCCGTATATGAAACCTTGGTCAACGTGAAGATCTGGCTTGTTTTACTCCAGATACGCCGTATTACATTCCATATATGTGGCGTATTAATCTCAAGACTTCACCAAATAATCTAAGATTCTGAAGGACGATGCGCCGTATGAAGACAGAAGTTGCGCCGTATCCTATGACGGTGTATGAATATTCCAGAATATAATAATCTTGGACCCCACGCGAAGTTACCTAGATACGGCGTATCAACTTAATGGATACGCCGTATTGACCCCGTCATTAGAAAGTATAAATACCCCATTCGACAGCCACATTCGACACACATACACACACATAACAAGGAAGAAAACCAGACGAATTGGCAGCACAAAACACATCCTAAATGACGAATTAGGGGCATCAAGAAGGTCCTGCTAGTATTTTAATTCATAGGAAAACTCTTTTACTTGTATTAGTAATCTGTTAATCGTTGAGTTAGTGTCTTTTTCACTATTTGATCGGACTTAATTGGTTCCAACTTTTATAAAGAGTATTGGATGTTTATTTTGTTTCTTAATGCATGTGCTTTGATTACATATTAAGTTTATCGCGCCTTGTCAACGTAGGCTCGCGCAATTACTTCATTAACATCGTTTGCATAGTTGATGTAAGCATGTAAAAGGGATAAATAATACATAAACTTAGTAATCATTAGGTGTTTACACGCCTGTGTTAAGAATTCCACTGAGAGAGAATAGATTTTAGCACTCATCATATACAGCTAAGCAATTAAACGTGTGACAAGTTTTCCTACTATCGGCCAGGCCTCTTATCTATATCTGTTTTCTATCTGTGTACGTGTGTGCCATTCGCTTCCTTATTTTATTTACTATTCACTTAATCTAAACATTGTTAAAGTCTCTCATGCTGAAAACTCCCCTTGCGTTTGATTAGGGCATTAGAACTAACTTAGGATTAAAATATTGATAGATATCTAGGTGTTAACGTTCCACTCTTAGTGATCGACACTCTACTTACCAACTAGCTATATTGATCGGGTACACTGCCTGTTAGTGTGTGTTATAGGATAAGTCGGCTAAATATAAATTTAAAACTTGGTAATATAATCTAAACCTACAACGATATATGCACGCATCATTGGCTGGGTTCATTCACAAGAATCTATGTCATTATAGCCTTGGCTTATAAGTTTTTACATGGTATCAGAGCAACCGGGCTCTGATACCATGTAAAAACTTATACCAAAGCTTTAATTGGCTTTTAAAAAAATTAGGGTTTCTTTTAATTTGGGTGTTTTGATCAATATGTTTAGATCTGGTTGTTCTGAGGGTAGATTTGGTGTTATTAGTGTTAGATCTGAAGAGTAATTGGTTTTTCTCAAAAATTAGGGTTTTCCAATTTTTTGGGGTTTCTTGATCCTGGTGGTTCTTGATTCAATTAGACTCTGATTTAGTGTTCTTGGGGTCTAATTGTGTGTCAGAGTTAGCTAATTTGATTTTTTGATCGAGTTGGTCTGTAGCATATTCAATAACATATAACACACTAGAGATGTGATTTGGCCGAATGGATTTAGAGAAAGAAAGAGAAGTTGGGAACTAGAGAGAGAAAGTGATATGTATTAGATTAAAATGAGAAGTGTTCCAACCCTTCCCACACATGGGAAGGGGTATTTATACTACTAACATATTTGCCCCTAGTGGGCTGTAGAGTGAGCTGACAGTGGGTAAAGACCCGACCCACTCCATGAATACTAAAATAACTAAACTATTACTAATTATATTAATAATCCTATGAGCTACTTAATGC
Organism: Artemisia tridentata subsp. tridentata; assembly: GCA_021014915.2. NCBI lineage: Eukaryota > Viridiplantae > Streptophyta > Magnoliopsida > Asterales > Asteraceae > Artemisia > Artemisia tridentata. The sequence goes on along the minus strand of CP139509.1, from coordinate 266,576,525 downwards.
TAATAGATCCTCGGGGTGACCGAGTCTTCATATGAATATTTATATTCCTAACAATCTCCCCCTAAGGGAGGTCACCCCGGAAATTACATTTTGAATTCTAGCATTATATTACGTGACTGTAAATTCCTAGCTCGTAGTCTTTTGATTCTTCAAGTTCAGCACACTTTGTACATTCAGCAGTGGATCTTTGATGACTGATCTTTTGTCTTGGATGATCTTTAAGTATTCTTTGAGGTTATCATCCAACATATGTCTTCAAGTCATCTTGTAGCATCGTCTCCATGTGAAGTTTTGATCTTGGAGCCTTCTTTGAGATCATCAGCCACCATAAATCTCAGAGCTCATCCGTTGTAGTAATATTGCCTTCATGTGATTTGTTGTGACCGTTGGACTGCACGTTCACACTTTTCTGGATCATGATAACTTCATCAGAGTTGCGAAAGCTGTGTTGTAGGTCTTTTAACTATCATGATGTCTTTGATAATGATTTGTAAATGTGAGCATGGAGTGTGGATTGACATGTCTCTACTGGAATCAGGAACCACCATCACCATCTTTATATGAATCTGAAATAAAACAGTTAGCAATAAAGTTAGAGAACGAATATGGCTTTTTCATTCGCTTGATGTGGTTGGATTAACCTTTGGTTTCGAGAGGACCGACTAGTGATAACGTAGAATTCCCTTTAAAGAGAATTCTCCTTGACAGGAATTTCCAACTTGTTGTATAGACTCATCCAACGAATTAACATTGGAATCTTCATACTAAGCATGTTCTCATACCGGAACGCCTCAAAGCAGATAGCACGGTAGAGTAAATAAGTGAATTAAATACCCACTGATTAATAAGAAATTGATTAGAAAAAAAACTCACTCTCGTGTCACTAGATAAACATTTTATGCAACACGACGGGGGTTTTATCAATTGAATCACATTTCTGTCATAAACACTTTTGTTTGAAAATGTACACAATTAATGTGCTCGAAATTCAGTTGGTGTGCACATTGAAAGGTTTTTCTAAAAGCATTCGTCAATCCATTTCCTGGAACAAGTTTGATTCAAATGTTGAATCGCCCCATCGTTGTTTTTCAGTTGTCACTAGTTTGATCCATGAAGGATCTCACATGTCACCCACCAAGAGCTTGTTTGATGTTGGCTCTAGAAGGATTTCCTTCTTCATTGTAAATACTTACGTATCACTCGGATATTTTGGCAATACCATGAGGATAATGCATAGGACTCTTCATATATATTTTCTTACTTTTCACGGTGTATGAAACAGCAAGCATTTTGGAAATATTTCCTACTGAGATTTATAGATGATCTCTTGGCTTTAGACTCGATAGTGCGTTTTGATTTAGTAATCGAAGGCTGGAGCAGACTGCCACCTTTTCAATATCAACTAACTCGGAGTGAGAGAGTCAATAGTAATGTGTGAATCTCCGTGTGAATGAAACAAGAGTCCTTTGAGGGACCTTGAGTGGCTAGGGAGGGTTGTGCAGCGTATCACTGGGTCCATGATACTTTGTCTTCGATGTCAGCAATCAACTAAGTGATTCTGACAGCATATGTATTGACCCAGTTTCTGCCTAAAGTGTAAGGAGGGCTTCTTTCTTTTCACCCTTTATCTTTACATTTCTTTTTCATTCTTTAACCCCTTCAGCGCTTACCGAGACTTCATTACTAGCACCTTGTTGGGTTTGTTTCAGTACTAGCTCCATCTCAGTCGGCACTTTTCCCTTATTCACTTTTCTCCTTTTTAATCATTCCTAAGGACTTCTATTCTAACTAGAGGATTGTCCCTGGGAAGATCCCTCCGGTTCTGGCTGGATCATGGGAACTAATACCTAACCACACCATCCTTATAACTCCAGTACATTAAAATAAGATTGGTCGGTCTTTGGTATTCTTCCACAATTGCCATCATAAACCATTTGCTCCCCCTCAATATGTGCATCGATATACGAAAGAGTTTAGCACATATGGGAGAGCCTACACTTGAGTCCAAAATATCACATTTTATCAGTTTTCATATTTAAATCACATTCTCTCCCCCGATCAAAAATTTCAAACCTTTTGAGATTTGTGATCCCAATTGATTTAAATAAGTTTAGAAAATATGGGAGAAAATGTGGTCCGATTCAATATATGCTGATACTGGAACATTACGATGCTCCCCCTCAATCAATGAGGGAGAATGTTAGTGTCAGGTATGATAAGTTTGGAAGATTTTGAATTTAAAAAATCATACACTGACACATAACAACCACATATTAATCACTGCTTATTATGTACAAAGTTACTGTTATGACACAAGTGATATTGACCTTTTTGTGCAGACGATGTGATCATCTGCTTCTCTGAGGGAGTCAGTAGTCAACATCAATTATCCATCCACCAATAAAAAATTTCCCAAAAATTTTAAATCCCCACTTGGCGAGATCAGGATAAGTAATGCTTTGTTGAAATGAAGGTGGTGGTGGTGATGACAGTGTTGTTGTTGTTGTTGTTGCTGATGTTGTTGTTGTAGTGAATTCAGAGCCAGTCAATAGAGTTTGAACATCTGATCAAATGGTTAGAGCGGGAGCAGGCACATTCATATCGGCCATGGAATCTGCATAAGAATATCAACACAGAAATACATACATACAGATTCACTTTTCATTAATAGCTACCACATAGCAGCTTGCCAACTCATAATACCAAATTCATCTCATAATCAAACCACAGTCAGGAAATACATCAAACCGCTATCTAGCATGAAGAGCGATCAACAATCATGAACATGGCATTTCACTCATATTTCAACATTCAACTCAGGATCTTAGGGACAAGATTCTAACATGATAGCTACATACCTAAGCATATCCTGAATGCACATGCACTGAATCAACAACAATTAAGCAACTATCGACTAACAACAATCAATCAACATTTGAAACTCATTCATTCAGATCATACAAATGCTAGTGGAGTATTCAAGAATATCAAGCACATTGGGTTTTCTAACTTCTTTTAGATTTTGAGTTTTAAAGTATTTAGGGGATTAAACGAGGATTCCAAAGTGATACAAATGAACCTTCTAGTTACATAAAGTTAGGAAACTGTAAGCATATTGCACATAATGCCCTAATCTTTCTAACAACTAACACATTTGGCCATTTGAGATAAAGCTTAGTAAGTTCCTCTTCAACAAATACCCCATTAACTACAAAACTTTTCTAAAAGTTATGAGATAACCAAGAAACCCGTTTGATGATATAAAATTTAAGATCACTCTCCCCCTCAATCAATGATCCGTATTCTAGTTAAAGAGTTGTAGTCATTGATTGAGTGACAAATTTTATGCACAATCCAAGTCTGAAAGAATTTCAACCAACATGTTACCACCATGTGTCTCACAAATAATTTTCAGAAGAATCATCGAAGGAAAATTATTTGCATACATAGAAGATTTCTCTTCCTTTACAAAAAAATGATGCACTGAAATGTACATCAAATCAGGAAAACATGGATATAAAGTAATCCATGCCCGGGTGAACTTCACCCAGTGGGAGGAACAACCGTCTTTTTGGCGACGTGCTTTCCCCATTTTGAAACGCGGGTTGCTATCTAAAGTAATAGCAAGCCATTTAGGCATGTTCTGAAAACTTTTTGAACTTCTGTTCGAACTTCATTTAAAGACCTGTGTCATTATTGAATGCCATTTCTAGGAACGTAAATGTTATCGATACCAGAAGACATGCCTTGAAAAACTATTTTTGGTATTTTCTATTTTTCTGATTTTTATGGTTTTTCTTGGTTTTATATTTTTCTATTTACATTTTGGTTTTATATTTTCTATTTACAATTTGGTTTTATATTTTTCTATATACAGTTTGGTTTAAGATATGTACAAAATGTATTATTCAATTTAAGAAGATGATGACATGAATACCGAAATAAGGATATCGTTCTGTACGTCATAGAATTCTGTAGTCAACATCTCTTAAACTTTCACCACCAAAGCTTTCGAGGCTCTTGAATAATCGTCTGAACTTGAGCCTTATCAATTGTGAAGATTTGATAGCTTCCCCCCAAACCGACAATCTTCTTTTGAGCAGTTTCAAAGCCCTCTTTCAAGCTTACTTTAGGTAAGTGTACAGCGGAAACCGTAGCAAACCACATCAACTATTGATGCTCCTTTTAAGAATAATCATCGTGATACTTCGTTCGGGGGATCATCAAATAGATCAGCAACGTATCATCTCACACTTGTATAATTCTTCTCGCTGAAGGCTGAAGTAATGCATACCAAAAGTATCCAGAGACCACTTCCCCCAAGTAGTTGAAGTGATGCAATCAGTCTCATTGTATGAAGCTCAAAAACCCGAAGTACACACTCAATCCCATTAATGAATTCGAAAACGTAACATCAAAATCAATTAAGACCAGGAAATGCACTTTTCTTCCTTTAGGAAATTACTGATGAGAATTGCTACACCAAAGTCAACTAAGTCCCGAGTGTAGGAAATTTATCCCGTATGTAGTCGAAATGATACAGACTAACTAGAGGAATCATCATACAATTTTGTACCTCTTTAATCATCAGAAACTATTTCTTACATCTCTTCCCCCACGTAGTTGGAATAATACACCAAAAGCCACAAGTTAAGACACTGATTTTCTCTGCGGTCATGACATTTGTCTTCCCGGAATAACTTCAACTAAGAAGAAGTATAAAGTTTATCACGTGTACTCGTTGTGCATTTCGATGTATGTCTCCTTCCCCCTTGCTGGTTTTGATACCTCAGAATCAGCAACACATTTTACGCACATATACTTGAAATCTTGTAAGAAGAAAAAACTTGGCTCAAATGTATCCTGTGAGAATCAACAGCTACTGAAACGCTCTCTGACTATCTTTATCAACCCTTATGTTCTGTTGGCTATTGCTATGACCACTTGGTGAAGTAAACCCGATATACCAAACTTGAAACTGACGAAGAATTCCACAAATTTGTTACTTAAGCTTGCACTGTTGTTGATTGAAGAACGATGCAGAAGAAAAACCCCTAAGTACCCTTATACACTCAACTAGGAGCCAAAGTAAGTACAACACCTCTTGAGACTATCCACATCTGCATCTGCGTGTGACACTGAGCACTACAATGTAACTCCTTGAAGTGATAGCTATAACTCGTGAGAACTCCAATGTAACTCCTTTCGTCGGGTATAACTAGATAATCCAAGTCCCAATCATAAATTTTATAACTTCAAGCAAGTCATCAATCGATAGATGAAGTTAAGATGATGAAATAAGTAGAAGCCTTCGTGAAACCCACTTCAATCTCAAATAAGGGATGCCAAATAAACTCCGTGATCACTTGACATTCCATGTCCAAACTCTTAGCCGTTTTAACGTTTTAGCCGACATTTTTCATATTTTTTTGTGGTTGATTTACAGAGTGTACATTGGAAGGAACATCAATCCATGATGAAGATGAATCTCCAGAACTTGGGTCTGGAGTAAGATTATGGAGGAGGGGTTCATAATCAATCACGGGAGGTAGAATTCCATGAATTTGTTCTTCAACACCTTGATAAAATTTCATGAGTTGTTGGAGAAGTACTAACAGATGGTACTTCTTGAACCATTGTGGTTCATGGAGGAGTACCGGTTGTATTAGCAGATATTTGAGCATCAGCGGTAAACATAGGAGATACAACACTTGATGGAGCTGAAAGTATTCTTCAAACCAATGGTTGAAACAGTATATCTTCTTTCTCTTCTTCAAAGCAATGGTTGAAACAGTATATCTTCTTTCTTCATAGACGGTGGAACATATAGTGTTGAAGAAACTTGGTTTGTACGACTCTTGAACTGATGTATTCAGGAGTCGTATGGCCATTTCTCAAACATCAATCAACATGTAGTTTATTCACCCTTCTCCCCCTCAAAAATTGCATATGACTGCCATTTTTGATTGAACGAGTGAATAAGAATACCATCGACGGTAAGTAGATCCACTTGATAACTGACATCTTGTTTATTCACCCTTCTCCCCCTCAAAAATTGCATATGACTGCCATTTTTGATAGGACAAGTGAATTAAGAATATACTCCACTGTACGTTGATCCACTTTGGTGACTGAATGAGCATGGAAAGAACATGAAGCTTGTTGATGAGAATAGTCAGAAACAAGAAGATTTCTCTTCTTCCGAAGATAAAGCGCACTCAAGCGTACGCCTTTCTTTTCTTTGAGGAACGGGGCCTGAAGAGTTGTCAGTAGACGCCACTATGATGACATTGAGGCCTGAGGCTTGAACTGCAGTGTTCAAACGTCATTGTCAATGAAGAACGAGGCCTGAACTGATGTGAACAGACATCATTGTCGATGAAGAACGAGGCCTAAACTGATGTGAACAGACGTCATTGTCATTGAAGATCGAGGCCTGAACTGATGTGAGCAGACGTCATTATGTTGTTGAAGAACGAGGCTTGAACTGATGTGCTCAAACGTCATTGTCATCGAAGAACGAGGCCTAAACCAAAGTGAACAGACGTCATTGTCGATGTTCATCAGGCTTGAGTTGCTTGAACCCCTAATTCATGAGATATCAGTCTTTTCGGCACCCAAACCCTGAGTCTTTCCTTAATGGGAGTGAACGATGTACTTGCATTTAAGTAAAGACTACCTGCACTTATATGGGTTAGTGATATCAGCATCTAGACAATTTGGGGTTTCACTGTCAACCTTGGTTTTGCACTCAGTGAACATCTTTCTAATAGGTATCCATCTAAGACCAACAATCTTAAAAATTCTACCCGTCGGTATTCACCTAAGGCAAGATCTAAGAGTGTATGGTTTCTCATGTACAGTGGAAGATTTGTTGAGAGAAAACCTTTGTCCTACAGCAATCTGCCTACCAGGTTTCTAAGTATAACTCTTTGGTTCTGCGGGCTTGTTGTTGTTTCTAGTCTTAGAGGATTGAACCTTAGCATGAGCATTCACTTCCTTCAGGAATTTTGTTATACAATCATCATGGTTTGCACTAAAAACACATTTCAGACAAGTTGAGCAAGCAGATTGTTTGGATTCTGAAAAAGATCTAGAATTCTTAGAGTAATCTGCTACAGGAATCGCTTTAATCGATACGCAACTACTCTTAGAAACAGGCAAAATCCTAGTCTTTTCATGTGTGTTTTTCTTAGCATCCTCTAGGTTGTGATTCTGATCACTGTTTTTATGTCTAACATGTTCCTTTGGTGTCACAGATGACACACGCTTTGAACTAATCCTAGAAGAACTAGAGGCACTCATATGATGAGGTTTTGCAAGCCTATATTCCCTTTCCTTAGGTCTAGACTGTGAAGTGACTGGTTTTGACAAAACTAGTTTCGAATCAACTTGGGAGGCAAACCGTGGTTTTGAGGATTTTGGTCGTTCAGATCTAAACGCAGTCGGTTGTCTAACAACTGATTGGTTTCTAAGTGGTGGTTTCTCCAAGATTGATGGTTTTGCAAACCTAGTGTTCACACTATTTCCTGTCAATTTTCTTAACTCGTTTTTCAACGCTACAGTTGTAAAACCCTTTTCCTGAAGTTGAGCTTTGAATTCATCAATTTTTGCAATCAAAGAAGTTGTTTGTTCTGTAGTCTTAGTTCTTGTTTCTTTGATAGAATCATACAGGTCTTTGTAATGTTTTTTCAAAGCATCATTTTCCTTAAGTAATTTAGCCACTTTAAGTTCCAATTCGATGTTTCTTGTTTCAATTACATCAATGTCATGTTTAACCTTGGCTTCATTACTTTTCTCATGCATATTAATTCGAGTTTTCAAATTGTTGATCGTTTTTGTATTGATACTGATATTTCAAGTGAAATACATGGTTTGTTAGTTTGTAGACTTTCTTCCTTTTGTTGTATTGATATTTCAAGTGAAATACAATATTTTTCAAGTTGTAAGAATCTGTTTGAAAGTTCATTATAAACTTCTTTTTCAACCATATCATTCATTTTGAAAAGCTCAGCCTTAAGCAAAGGACTTATAACTTGATCATGTTCAACATCCTAGTCAATTTCTCCCCCCTTATGACTCATATTTGTTAAATCAGGAGTGGTATTGCTATCAGCCTTTTCCAACAGATATGTGCCATAAACAGGTTCAGATTGATCAGTATGTTGTTGTTCACTAGCAAGGACATTATGTTGAACAGTTAAATGTACCTCAGCAAATGGCACTTGGTCATTTACTTGTCTGATATCAGCATTCACACCATGTGTGATATGAGTCACATAACTGCTGCTTGTATCATGCTTATCTGAATTTGTCCCACTGCATTTTGTGACAACTGAACTAGCACCCAGTGCTTTACTCGAATCAACCTTAATCTCTCTTGATTGCATCCGACTTTCATTCATCTTGATGTCATACTTTAGTTTGTGTTGTGCTCTTTCCTCAATGTACTTCTTAACATTATCCATGTGTTCGAGTAATGTTTCTCTGAACATGTTAACTTCAATTCCAGTGTAATCAGTAAAACACTTTTCTGTTATTTGACTGTCATAATCCCAAGTAAATTGTGAATTGATGAACAATTGAAGTTGTTTGTTGATCACCCGAAGAGCAGCCATGGATCCAATTTCATGAAATTCTTCTTTGTCAAGTTGTTGTTCTAGTTGATCTAAGTTCAGGAACATAGTGCCTATGAAAGTCTGAACATCTTGACCAAAGAGTGATGCAATTGCTCGTTCGAATCCTCCCATAGATCCAGGTCTTTCTGAGAGAACCTTGAGATGTGAATGAAGTAGTCAAAAGCATTCTATGCGACTTCCCTTTGCATCATTTTGCAATTGTTGTAGCTGATGCAACTCTCTCTCTTGCGAATTCGTGCATAAAGATTCCATATTAGCAATATCTGACCCAAAGATGTTTGTCTGTTCAAAAACGTTTGTCTGTTGTACTTTGTTGGGAATCTTATGTTCATCGATCATGTCGTACAATTTGAGTACCTCAGCTATGACTGAATCCGAAGTGTTTGACATGATATGAACATTCACGGGATTTTACAATTCTATGATTTAAACCGAGAAATTGGTTCTTTCGCGGGATTTTACAAAAATCAAGAATAAACCGTGATGTGATTACTTGAATGTGTTATGATGAAAGTATGGTGGACTTGGTGATCTGTTGTATAGTTGTGATTTGGTTTGGTTGATGCAAGTTGTTACGGTGAAATTATGGTCTGAAAACTTAAAACCTCAATAACTTCATTTTGGAGCAATTTCAGGCTTCAAAAGTTGGGTTGAATGAATAAATTATTCAACGTGTCCTTCTCCTTGGTCTCACGGTTGTTTTGAAAGGTAATTCGCTGAAAACGGAGTTACGGTTCAAAAGTTATGACCGTTTGAAGTTTTGACGTAAAAAGTCAACTTTGGTCAAACCGCAGAAACCTCAAAACGCAGAGACCTCAAACCGCAGTACCACAAACCGCAGAAGACACAAACCGTAGAATATCACAAACCACAGAAAACTCAAACCGCAGAGTACTACAAACCGCAATACTGGTCAAACCGCAAGACTGGTCAAACCGCAGGACTGGTCAAACCGAAGAAAAGCTAAACCGCAAAGATTCAAACCGCAAATAAGTCAAACCGCAACAAGGTTAAACCGTAATAAGTCAAACCGCAACACCTCAAACTGCAAGAAGTCAAACCGCAGTGCAAAACGACAAACCGCAAAAGACAAGAAATGACAAATCGCAACAGCTACAGGACAAGACGTCACTATCAACTGCGTTTTGTCTTTTTCCCGTTTTAGTTAAAATCCAAACCGCAATCCCAAAATAGGTCAAACCGCAACAAGTTCTTACCCAAAAAAAAACACAAACCGCAATCAAGAACGTACTATCGAGAGACAAACCGCAGTCAAGAATGTATTTCCGAAACATAAATCGCAGTCAAGAAAAATCTTCTAATCTTCGAATAACTAACACCACACGACTGTATGTTGTCAAGAAAGATGCAAGATAGTTTTGTGAACACAAAAGTACAAGTTTTTAACGAATTAAACTACAAACAAAGCTTAAATCGTGATTTATTTCCTTTTTTCAAGTCGACACAAAACCAACCAAAAATGCCAAAATCACACCACAAATCCGTGAATATGCATTCACTCGAACCTAACCATGGCTCTTGATACCAATTGTAGCATATTCAATAACATATAACACACTAGAGATGTGATTTGGCCGAATGGATTTAGAGAGAGAATGAGAAGTTGGGAACTAGAGAGAGAAAGTGATATGTATTAGATTAAAATGAGAAGTGTTCGAACCCTTCCCACACATGGGAAGGGGTATTTATACTACTAACATATTTGCCCCTAGTGGGCTGTGGAGTGAGCTGACAGTGGGTAAAGACCCGACCCACTCCACGAATACTAAAATAACTAAACTATTACTAATTATATTAATAATCCTACGAGCTACTTAATGCTAATAGATCCTCAGGGTAACCGAGTCTTCATATGAATATTTATATTCCTAACATGGTCAAAATTAGGGTTTACTGTATCAAACTCTAATTTCAGGTTGTTTCTTGATTAAGTTGTTTAATTCTGGTTGTATTGATTCTAATTTCAAGATTCTTGAAATTAAAATAAAAAAACCCTAAATATAATTTTTTGGGTTTGTTGTGCTATATTGTTCTTGTTCAATTTTTTAGTTTTTAACTTTGTTTCTTTTGTTTCAGGTTATTTTCTGTTGTGCTGTTGGTTTTGGTTAAATCAGCTTGATTCATTGGACTGGTTGTGTACTTTCTTGGAAGCTTGCGTGCACTGTAACACCTCTCACACCTTCTTTAGGTTTTTTTTCTAGGTTTTATAGGATTATTGGTGGAAGAGTAGATCAAGGGATTCTGTTGATTATGGAGTTGAGATTGTTGGTAGTTTATTTGTGTCTGAGGAGTTATAAGGGTGCTTGGTTTATGCTGTTATTTGTTTTCTCGTGTTTGATTGATAAGTTTGTGTTTATTTGTTATGATGTTTGTAATTTGTCAAAATGGTTGACCCAAATAAAAAAGATAAAGAACAAGAACATGAGTCAGGAAGTAGTAGTGAACTAAAATTGGATATATATGACCCTCTGTATCTACACCCTCAAGACATTGGTGCTCAGTTGATTACCTTCAAACTTGATGGTACTGAGAATTATAAGGTCTGGTCTGCTGCTGTGCAGTTGGCCTTGCATACTAGGAATAAGCTTGGTTTATTAATGGTAAATGTTTTAGAGATCCTAATGATGCTCTGTATCAGGCTCAATGGGATAGATGTAATTTAGTTGTTTTGTCCTGGATCTTAGGGTGTATTTCTCTGGACCTTTATAAAGGTCAAGTGTTTTCTAAAAATGCTAAAGATATTTGGGATGAATTAGAGGAAACTTACAATAAACAACATGGTTTTGCGATTTATAACCTGCATCATAAAATTCACACATTAACTCAGTCTGGTATGAGTTTATCAGAATATTATCATTAGTTTAATGCATTGTGGATGCAGTTTGACTCACTTGTTGATCTGCCTACTTGTGTTTGTGACACTGCCCCTAAACTGGAAGAGCATTCAACCCTTCTTAGGCGAATGCAATTTCTTATGGGGCTTGATGATGTGTTCAGTTCTGTTATAAGTCTTATTCTTATTACTGATCCTTTACCTGATGTTAAATATGCTTTTGCCACATTGTCTAGAGATGAGTCTCACAGAAATAGTCATGTGGTTTCTAAAACTGTTAAAACTGGATCTGCTGCTTTTGCAGCCAGGCCTAATACTGGTAATAATCAAAACAGTAATTGGAATTCTAATAGAAACAATAACAACAATAACAGAAGATTTGGCAGGATGTCAAATCTTGTCTGTAAACACTGTAATATGACTGGTCATACTATAGACAGATGTATTGAGTTGGTGGGTTATCCACATGGTTTTGTTAAAAAAGGGAAAATGAATCAAAACAATGCTAATAATGTGTCTGATAACAAGGTTGATCATAGTAAGAGTACTACTCATACTCTTACTAGTGATCAATATTAGAAGTTAATGTCTCTACTTAGTGGTACAGGTGATGCTAGCAAGGCTCATGCTAGTTTTGCAGGTACTGTTATGACCTCTAATTGTGTTATAAGCTTCTTTACTTGCAGATTCTTCAATTTTAATTATGATATAAGTACATATAGTACTTATATTTGATGGATTATTAATTCAGGGGCTAGTCAACACATCACTTTTTGTGCAACACTTCTTTTTGATATAATGGATGTTTCTTATTTAAATCTTACTGTTGCACATCCCAATGGGACTGTTGCACAGGTTAAACAGATTGGAAGTTACAAATTTGGAAATAATTTGATTATTAAAGATGTGTTGGTAGTTCCTGGTTATCATGCGAGTCTTTTGTCTGTTCATAAACTTTCTAGAGATAATAATGTTGTTGTCAGTTTTAATGATAAAATGTGTAAAATTCAGGATTTAACTCAAAAGTTCCTGGTGGGGACTGGTAGTGAGAGAGGAGGTCTTTATTTTCTTGATGAAGGTAAAAGGGTTAATAATAGCAATATAAAGAGTTGTATTATGTCAAATTGTATTTGGCATAATAGACTTGGACATCCCTCTGACCAAGTTCTAACAGTTTTAAAAGATAAAATAAAAGACCTTATGTCATAAAGCTAAGCAGACTAGAGAACCTTTCCCGTTAAGTGAACATAAAACTTTAAGTCTGGGTGATGTTATTCATTTAGATTTGTGGGGGCCTTATAAGGTGACCAATAAAGATGGATTACATTAGAGCTGTTTGGGTGTTTTTAATGAAGAGTGAAAGTGAAGTTTATGATCATGTTGTTAATTTTTATAACTTGATTAAAAATCGGTTTGAAAAAACTATTAAAGTTTTCAGAAGTGATAATGGTACAGAATTTGCAAACAAGAAGTTTGAAAGTTTTCTTTTAAATAATGGTATTTTACATCAAACTACTTGTCCTTATACACCCCAACAGAATGGTGTAGCACAAAGAGAGTATAGGCGTTTGTTAAATACTGCTAGAGCCCTCATGTTTCAAGGGGGCTTACCATTGAACATGTGGACTTAATCTATTCTAACTGCCACGTACTTAATCAACAGGTTGCTTACTGTTGTGGTATATGGTAAAAGCCCTTATGAAATGGTGTATAAAGTTGAACATAATCTCGTATCTCTAAGATGTTTTGGCTGCTTATGTTTTTCAACTGTTTTGAATGAGTCTAATAAATTTGGGTCTAGGTCTGACAAATGTGTATTTGTTGGATATGCTTTTGATAAGAAAGGATTTAAATTGTTTAATCTTGATCAAAAGAAATTTATTTTTTCTAGGGATGTTAGGTTTTATGAAACTGTGTTTCCTTTTAAAAACATTTCTTTTACTAAAGATTTTGTTTTTGAAGAAAATGGTATAAATGATTTGAACTTTTTTGATCAAGAAAATGATAGCAGCCATAACAGTCTTAGGTCTAATGAACCCAATGATGATAAAGGAGGTAGTATAAATAGTAACAACAAATTTGTACTAGATATTAGTACTCCCGAACCTAATGTCAACACTGTAGATGAAGCTTCCAGTGTTAGAAAGAATATGCAGGCTGAAACAGCAGAAACTGCTGATACAGCTGATGTAGATGATAATTTGCCTGCTGAAACAGCAGATACTGCTGATACAGCTGATGCAGATAACACTGGTAGTACTTCTAGTAGGAAGGACACTAGGACTAAAGAGTATGCAACAGAAACTACTGTTCCTGATGGTATACGGAGTACTAGTCTTAATGATGATGATTATACATTTGAGGGTGAGAACATGGATACGTTTGTTAAAATATTTGAGTCACCAGATCCAGCAGTAGGACAGACTGTTAGGATTAGTAGAATGACTGCATTGCCATCTAAATATAAAGATTATATGCTTAATAATAATCTTAACAAAAATCTTATGTATAGTATTGATAAAGTTGTTAATTATTCAAACTTAAGTTTGGATAGTTTTGTTTTTACTACTAGTTTAAACAAGATTCATGAACCTACTACCTACGAGGAAGCTATCAAAGATATCAGATGGGTAGAGGCTATGAATCAAGAAATTGAAGCCTTGAATAGGAATGGTACTTGGGTAATAACTAAGTTACCTGATGGCAGAAAGGCTATTGGGTATAAATGGGTTTTTATAGTTAAGTATAAGGCTAATGGTGAGGTTGAAAGATTTAAGGCTAGGCTTGTAGCCAAAGGTTTTAACCAAAGAGAAGGTCTTGACTATGAAGAGACTTTCTCCCCTATTGTGAAAATTGTCACAGTTAGATGCATCCTTAGTCTTGTTGTGAATAATCAATTGCCATTGTTTCAACTTGACATTAATAATGCTTTTTTGTATGGTGAATTGGAAGAGGATGTTTATATGACCATTCCTGAAGGATTTTCAGATAAAAATGATAAAATAGTTTGTAAATTGGTCAAGTCTTTGTATGGGTTAAAACAGGCACCAAGAAAATGGAATGAAAAATTATCTTATGTTTTAATTGAAAATGGTTTTGTGCAGAGTTTAAATGATTTTTCATTGTTTATCAAAAATGATAATGGGGTTGTCCTGGTTTTTGTAACACCCCCTAATTTATGAAATAACAGCGGAAGACTAATTGGGGTATTACGGGGAGGATCTTTGTCATAACATAGAAAACAGCTCAAAAAAAGGCGTTTTAAAAGTACCTTTCATTGAAATAAAAGTTGAAGTACAAAAGGTAAAATTATCAGAGTTGCAAACATCCCAAAAGTGGGTGTAGTAATTTTGAGAGTGAATGACATGTTTTGTTTTACACCACATTAGAAACCCTGAGTTTATTGCCCACTCCGTGCCTTGAGATGCTTCTCTAATTACCTGAGATAAACATGGTTAAAAGTGTCAACACAAAGGTTGGTGAGTTCATAGAGTTTATAAGTAAACAGTTGATTTCAATAGTTTCGAGAGTGAGGTGATAAATTGTAATACCAATATTGATGAAACAAGTAGTGAGTTACGTTGGGTAAAAATCCATAAGAAATTTATATGTAATCAGTTGAACACAAGTTCAACTTTAAGTCATATGCCTGGAATGCAATAATGGTAGTAAATATGAGTTTTGATGAAATACGTAGTGGGTTACATTGGGTGAAAATCCATAAGTAATTCATATGCAAATCAGTTGATCATAAGTTTCAAGCTTTAAATGGAAATGGGCTACGTTGTTATACGCCCGAAATGTAATAATGGGTCATATAATATTCCCTGATCTTATAACAGCGGGTCAAGTAATCTCCCCTGAACCTATAACAGCAGGTCAAGTAATCTCCCCTGAACTTATAACAGCGGGTCCAGTAATCTCCTCTGAACCTATAACAGCGGGTCAAGTAATCTCCCCTGAACCTATAACAGCGGGTCAAGTAATCTCCTCTGAACCTATAACAGTGGGTCAAGTAATCTCCCCTAAACTTTTAATAGTGGGTCAAGTAATCTCACCTAAAAGTAATTCAAAACGTATAAAAGTAGGGGCTATGAATTCTCACAGTAATATGTAAAAGTTTAGGGTACTTGTGAAAGTAAAAGTAAGTATTTGAGCATGTATCTCCCCCAAAAGTATAAAACAAGTATTAAAAGAGTAGGGGCTACGACTCACCTTGTGTGTAATTTGCAAGGTGGAAATGAAAATCAAGTAAGATTACGAAGACGGCTCCAACACAGGACCTGGATAATAGTGAAGTCTGAGTATTTGGTGTTTTGACCTAATATTAACAATGTGTGTGAGAACGAGTAACGGATAATGTATTGGTGTGTGATATGAGTGTGATATGCTTAAAATGCTTAAAGTTCAAAAATAATATTATTCATAATATTATCATGTTTTTATGTCATTTATTTCATAAATATCGTTTCCTCGAAATGTGTGCGAACGAAACGTAAATTAAATCGTTAGAATTCGTTTTATATAATTATAAACGTAAACGAATAAAATGTGATCAAAATGTAATAAAATGCATACGAATGAGATGAGAAATGCAAAATGTGCAATAGAAATAAATAGGAAATAAAGTTACAATTTGGTCCTTGAACTTTTATCAGTTTTACATTTTATACCCTAACGGTGTTATCTTTGCACCGTTAGTCCTTGGTTATATATAAGTTACATTTTTGGTCCAAATCTTCCCAAAATGACATAATAAACTTCAGGTTTAATGTTTTATCAATATACATCCTCAAGTTACTAAATTTACAGTTTATACCCTATTTTTACAAAGTTGTCAGTTTTAGTCCTCAAGGTTGAAAGTATTTGCAAATTTAGTCCAAAAATCACAAAAAGGGTAGGAAAAATAATGCGAAAGTTTCTATAGCTTAATAATGCTTATTTAAGTTAATTTCAACTGCTTATTGCACCAAGTGCTTATTTTTCTGTTTATTGGGCTTTTAACGAGAGTATACAAAGCCTAATAACATTTCTTGATTCGTTGGGTGAAAAGGGGGTTTGGGCCTTTGATTGGGCATATTTTATCATCACAAAAACACTTTCCAACTGCTTATTTCATGGCTTATTTGCAAAAGCTTAATGGGCTTATTATTCGGATTAAGCCCAATCCGAATAACATATATATAAAGAAAACTGTTCGAGTAGCGATAAGATGAGTGTTTTTAGAAGGCTTATAAGTGCTTATCATGGGAAACTCCAAACACGAATTCGTTAGGTGGTCATGTAAAGAAACAGGTAGAGCAATAAAATTAATGTGTCGTGTTTTAGAATTCATTTTAAATCAGCTCATTCTTATGTCGTTATAACATGTTCCGATAAATATGAATATGACATATATAATGAGATATGATACGAATAATGAATAAAACGAGTACAATAACTGAAATTGTAAGTGTCGAATATAGTTAAAGCACATGTTTCTTAGCCATCCATAAGGAGGTCATGAAGTATATACGTACGAAATAAATAAATAAAAGCGTAAAACGTAAATAAATAGATATGTGTTCGAAATGAATAAAAGAATAATGCATATGGTGTTATAATAATATGGAATGAATTCAAATGAGTTTAGGAGGACTCACAATCACCTATATGGTGGTGTTTAACGTACGAATGGATCAAGAACAAGGGAGACGTGATCGAAGCTTGTGTAAATTAGCACCTATGATTCGAAATGGTATTTGATCACATGGAAAGGAACATGAACTAGTGAGAACTACTACTACTGGCCTCCTTGCCTCCTTGGTACTCGGCAAGTGAGAGAATTAATTGGAGAAATGAGGAATGTCTTGAAATGTTTAAGTGAAATTGTGTTTCCCTGTATGTGTATTAACGTATGCATATATAGAGAGATTGCATGGATATTGTTTTATATATGCAACTTGGGCTGACAATATTCGAATGGCAGAAGAAATAATCGAATGGTAGAGACTATATATTCGATTATGAGCAACTTGTAGATATAGTAAAATAATTGCAAGTGTATGTTTTTATATATTATGTATCGTATGTATATAAAGGAAACGCATGCATGCACTTCGATATATAGGACACATATATTGTATTTTAAGATACAAGTAGCTAGATTTGATAAGATATTGGCAGTGGCATATAATATTTTAAGTATGTGTCGATGGCATGTATAAATATATATGTCGACATACTAAAAGTCCAAACGACTTCATTAACGTGTCATATTGTAGGAAAGGTGTAGAAATGATCTTGTGAACTCTTTATTGACCATGGAAACTCAACTGGAATGGGTAAAAATAGATTCGAATGAGTTTGGTTCAAAATGGTAAATATTGGTGTGGCTTTATAAGTAATGCGATAGAGGTTTACTTTGGCCCTCATTTAGTCATCAAACATTCGAATGGGAATGTGAGGTTTTGCACACTCATTCCTTGTGGGGGGGGGGGGGGGTTGGGGTGGTGCAAAATATTGTATACTTTGCGTGTCAAAATTGTGAGAACACAGGCCAAAGCTAAGGGGGTTCAGCCGTGTTTTATTTAAGTTAGTAAAATTTAATTATTGTTGGGTTGGGTCTTATGAATAGTAACAGGCCATGACTTGGGCTAGTTTATGAATAGTAACAGGCCACGACTTGGGCTAGTAAGAGTGTGTTGGATTCATGTAATGTATATTGGGTGTGTTGGATCATTAGTGGTCCGTTGTTGTTCGTGTGTGAGCTCGTTACATTATGTTCGTAAGGTATTAACAAAATTTTAAATTTAGACCATAAAAATGGTTAACTGAACTGTATTAATATTTAATACTTGATTAGCAATGTACAAATTACTATGGAATTTTACAGAATGCTACAGTTTTGCTCATATATGTGGATGATATTATTGTTACTGGAAATAATCTTGATGAGATTAATAAGTTCAAGTTGTTTTTGGGAACTGTGTTACTTAGGTTTATCACACAAGCTACTTAATTCTTTTTAGATTTAGAGAGAGAAAGTTAGAGAGAGAAAGAGAGTGGAAGGAATGCTTAAGACTAATGAAAATGATAAGTGCATTAACCAACCAACATTCTCCCTTGAATGGGAGGGGGTATTTATAGTATCTTACAAGAGATGGGCTTTTGCCCTAATTAACATAATAATTAATCTAAACAAATAGACACAGCCCATGGGCCTTCTACATAGGCTGAGTCATAAAACTAACATAAATGCCTAAGCAACCTATTACATAAATGATCAATACTTGATAGACTAATAACGTGTTCCCAACAATCTCCCCCTAAGTATTGGTCATCAAGGTTGCTTGACGTCGTCTTTGCTTCTTTGGCTTTGACGTCATTTGCATCTTTGTTCTTTCATTCTTGAAATATGTGATATGGTAATCTCTTGATCTGCCTTTCACCAACGTTCTCTGATTACTGTGTCTTTACGTCTTTTCCACCATGCTCATATGTCTTTTGACTTTTGTTCTTCAAGCAGTTCTCACTTCATAAGCTTCAATCTTTGACTCGTGAAAGTTTGTGCTGCTCGATCTTTGACTTTTCTTTAACTTCTTTGAACTTTTGTTATCTCTTAGTCTTTGTGAGAACTTTTCTTCAGGATATGAGCATGATGGAATGGTGATAATAAAACTCTAGGTCTTCATGATTACCTGCAGGTAAACAGTTAGCAATAAATCATCCGGCACTTACGTGTTCGGACTTCGAAATCGTTAACAGCATAGTGTGAAGACTTTCTCTAATCCTAGCCCAGGCCGTTCTAAATTGGATACCCCCGAAAGGGCTTACACAGACACACTAAAGTGCACCAACGATCCAGTGAGCCGCTGAGGATCACCCCCACGACTGTAGACCGTTTTGGAGCTGACACTAAGCATAACCCACAAGGGATTACCGAAGTGACCTGCTGTCAAGGCTGTTTGATGTTGACCCTGGCAGGATTTCCATTCAATCACTGAGAATCATAATTTATAAATTCTCTCATGAATGTTCTCGGCAGATTGCTGAGATCTGCGAAGGACACTCTTATAATTTACAACTGGTGTTCCTTTTGTTGAACAGCCAGTGTATGCTAAGTGTACCTAAGAGATCTTTGATGTATCTCATGGCTCTCACTCCGGCATGGAGCAGAGTGCCTCCTTTTCAATATCAACACATCTCAGAGTGAGAGGTCGATAGATAATGAAGGGTTCTCTGTGTGAAATGAAACAAGTGTCTTTTGAGACACACCTGAGTGGCTAGAAGGTTTAGTGCAGTGCGTCACTGGGTCTATGACGGCTTAATCTTCAATACCGGTGTTACCGTAGTAACAACGAGTAGCATATGTATTGAACCCGGTGTCTGCCCTAAGGTTGATAAAATGGAGGGCTATTTCTTTTCACCCTTTTCTTTACTTTTCTTTTTCATTCTTCAACCCCTTCTTTCTCCTTTCATTTCTTTTCCCCTTTTTTCAATCATACATAGGACTTTCTAGTACTAAACTATTGGTATTGTCCTTGGGTAGATCCCTCCGGCTCTGGCGGATCATAGGACGGTTTTTTCTAACCTTAGTCACCTTATAACATCATGACTATCCTATTGTTGCCATAAACCAATTATTTGAAAATCTCTCAAAGTGTTTATGATTGTATAAACATATTTTGTTAACACTTTGAGAGTTTTGTGATTTTCAAAAATACTCCCCTTAACATGTGCTTATAAGTATTTAAGGTAAATTTGCACATGTCGGGTAGAGCCAGCACTTTTTGAATTGATTGATTTTCAATTAACATGATCGTTGCGAGACACGTTTACATCACCAGTAGAACTAGCTTGAAATTATTACCCGTCCAGATCATATTCAAGGAAAATCTCTCGAAATCGGTACATTCTACTCAGACATATCCTTTGCGAGACACGTTTACAGCACCAGATAAACTGGCTTGAAATTATTACCCGTCCAGGACATGTCTTTTCGATTACTGACTTTTGATGTCGTCAATTCGAGGGTTCAATTCTGAGTCTAGCTCACATGAGATTTCAACTTTTATTACCATATTTTAATCATATCTTTATTCTCCCCCTCAAAAATAGCATACTCATGTTGTTTTTGTTAAACTTTTGATCAAAATATGCTCTTTTTGAGGTTTACGAGAAGAATTTCAAGAACTTTTGTTTTCAGAACAAAGATTATTTTTCAAATACTCCCCCTTAACAAGGGAATACTTGTCCTTATGAGCAGAATTTTGAAAAACTTAGAAAAATTATGGTTTAATTCTACTCATAAGTAAGAAGCTTTCGCTCCTTATGTTAAGATTAAGGCACTGAAGCGTACCTCAGGGTCCTTTCATTACAAGTACGGGTTATGCACTGTGATGTGTACACAAGCCATATTCAAAAAATAACAAATATGATGAATGATGATTATTATGACAATGGTACCAATGATTACTGCTCAGGACGACAGAATGTGAGAATGTTGGGAATTCTGGCTCGTCCTCCCACATAGCTTTCCAATCGTCTCATCGTTACCCGAAACTTGATTCTTCGATCAATCTTCTCCATGAATTTGATAGCTTGCTTCATATCATTCTTATCCCAAGTCATATGCCTTAGCCACCCTGACTTCAACCCCTTTCTATGGTTCTTCAGAATCTTTTGAAGTTCAGTCTTGACAAGTAGCAAAGTTTCATCACTGAACTTGTGGAGATTTTGATAACCCATGAACCTTGTTGAATTTCATTTTGACAAGTATGCTACCCCGAATGGTCTATCACCAAAAGTATAAGGCTTCTTATCTGCTATCCCTGGAGGTCTGAGATTAGGCTTGACTAAATTCAATTTCTTCTAGTAGCTTTCTACCCCAAAATGCACGTCTTCAACTCTTGATCTGATGACAATGTTGCGGATGTATAACAGAACCAAGTTGATGATGTCATACTGAAGACGCCCAGGAAGATGTTCGAGTTTTCCTTGAACTTTTAGGAGATACATGTCTTCAATATCGTTGATGTACAGGTAGGGATAGTCAGCTTCGCTGAAGGTGTATTCTTGATCATCCAGCCTCCTCACGGTGATCTTCTTCAGAAAGTTGTAGCCAAACATTGATTATGTTTCAGCGCTTGTGATTGAGAGGATCTTACTTTTGTGATAAACATCAGTCTTAGACGTTTTTGTAAGCGTCCATTTATAGAACCATTTTCGCATATCCGGCCAATGATAAATTCCAATAGCAGCTTCGTCGTTATATTCTTCAACTTTGTGGACGAATAAATCGCTGATATGTTCTTCAACACCTTCCAATGCATAAGATGCTACCAGATACTTGGTGAGTGAAGTAGCATAGCATTTTTCTGGGTTTGTGTTTCCATAGACCAGATAATCCAGATCGTTGTTGAAAAAATATGATTTGGGTATCTTCGGGTTGTGAGAAGGACCTACGAGGGGTAATGGTTGTGAGTAATCATGAATTCGAAAGATATCGGATGGATGTGAAGCCCGTGCATGTTCCTAGTCAATATTCTCAGATAAAGCCCTTGCCACTTGTTCCAAGTTGTATTCAAATTCCAGCTCTGAAGTTGTGACAGTTTTGAATTTCGAGAAGCCTTCTTTGCGAACTTTGATGATATCAGACTATCCCAATTTCTGAACTCTCGTCACCTTCTTTAAACTTTTTATGAAGTCCAAAATTGAACCTTCAACAGGTGCTTCATTCTCAGCTGGAGCTTCTGGATATGCATCCACCATTCTTTTAAACCAATCGAACCTTGGAGCATTCGGGTTTACCCATTCTGGTGCTGGTTTAAGTAGAGCATCTGCTGGTGGTGCTGGAACATTTGGAACTCTTGGTGGTACGGCAGCAGTCTCTTGATCATCACTTAAATCATCATGAGGTTCTGTTTCATCGAATGCCTCGGTTTCTAGAGGAACAAACTTGTCATGACTTGATTGCTTGGTAGTACCAGAAGAATGTGTTGTAGTAGAAGGGCCAGTTGATTTAGAAGGTTTCTTTCTTTTCTTTCCTTGATTGTCTTTGTCAGGTTCATCCCGACGACGCTTGGTTGGCTTATCCTTCTTACATGCTTCTCCTTTCTTTTCTGCTTTCTTAATTGAATTAAGTAAAGCCTTACGAAGCTCTTCTTCTTCGGGATCACTGATGATATCTGCAAGCAGTTTTCCTTTGAGTCAGCAGTAGACAGCTTGGATGGTACGGTCTGAACCGTCATTGATATGGTTTGCATCAGATTAGCCACCGTCCTTTCCAGATTTCATCTGACATATTCCTTAAGAAGTTCTGGGAGTGCCTCTTGAAGATGTTTGTCGAGTTCTTGGGGTACTTGAGAGCTGACTTTTTGAGGGACATGTGTTCTGAGATATTGCTCTGCTGCTTTCTCCAGATCAAATGATTTGATGTCATTGATGTCAGATTTCTGTATATCCAGCTATTTTTGCACTTCAGTGAGCTGTACATCCAAGGCTTTGTGCTCACTTTCTTTTGATTGTTGAAGTTCAGTAACCTTCTTTTGAAGTGCAAGGAGTTTCTCTTTGAGATCATTAAGCTCACTGGAGGATTGACCCACAGATGACGGTTGTGGAGAATGTACAGGGTTGTCTCCTTGATCGTCATCTCGGTTATCATCTTCATCATTGCCTTCATCGTCTTTGTTTTCATCATTCTCATCATCTTCACCCTTTTCATCTTCTTCTTCATCATCTTTTTCATCTTCATCATCGTCATTCTCATCTGATTCAGATCCTGAAGCTGTGTGTAAGATTTGATCAGACTCTTCAGTTTCACCCTCTGATTCACTAAGTGTGACAGATATTGTAGCTTCTGACTCTTCTTCTGTTTGAGCTAAGGGTTGTGAATCTGATCCTTCACCTTTCTTCATCCTTTCAAGTTTCTTCTTATCTGCCAACCATTTTGCTCTGTTTTCCTTTGAAGCTTTCTTGAGTTGCTCTTGCTCTTCTGCTTCAGTAATTGGTGGTTCGATGGGTTTAAACGATTGATCTGTAAATTTAATGGATTTTCCCCTTCCCTTGCCCAAACTTTTGCCTGTCTCTACCAATACTGTCTTCATTTTTTCAAGATCTTTCTTCTTCTTTTCTTTTCTAAGATCTATTTCGTCTTCTTCATCTTCGTCAGTTGGTTCGTCTCTGAGTTTCAATTCAGTGGACTTGTCTCTGGTTATTAGTTTCTTCTTCTCAGGTTTTGAGACTTTCGTTGTTCTCGAAGAAGCTGCTGGGACAATTTTGCCTATTCCTTTACCTCTGCCCCTGGTTGAATTTTCTCCCTTAACCGTAATACCCACCTTTCTGGCCTTTTGCGCATCATCATACCATTGGTAAGCTTCAGTTCCCTTCACAGCTTCGGTTAACATATTTGGTGGGATTCTCAAACCCTGTTTCTTCGTGTTTGTCATCTGCACTTTAACCCTGGTGAGTATGTGATCCATTTGTTCAGTATGTACTTTCTCATTTAATCTTCTATCGATTTCTGGATGGTTCTTCATGAAATGTGAAATTATCAACTTGGTGAATCGAGGAAAGGGTATATTGTATCCCTTCTTTTGTTGGAACTGTTGGGCTTGATAAATCATATCTTTCCATATGAACTTGGCGAAGTCCATGTGGTAGAAGTTGACGACACCCCAAGAGAATTGCAACTGTTCCAGTCTCGGGTGTTCAAGGCCAGTTTCTTTTCCGGTTATACAGTGGATAATGATGGTGTAGAGGGTTAACCAAGGTTGAGGAATATTCTTCCTGTCCACCTTAGAATGAGAGGTGAGCTCTTCACCATGATCATCATAGCCGAGGCGTGTTAATGTTTCAACCATGGTTTCAAAGGTTGGATCGTCATGGAATCTGCCTCTTGGTCCTGAGGCTTCTACCGGAAGATCAAGAATGTTACAAAGAGTATCAACACCAAATTGGATCTCTGTGTTATCAACGGTAACTATCATGGTTTTGTTGCCTTTGCCTATGATCATGAAATGCCAGAACTGGTTCATGTAAACTTCAGGGACACTTGCTGTCTTGGTCTTCACGGAACTGACAAAATGTCTCTTGAGTATTTCTACCATTACTTGACAAGAATCATGACATGGTAGTTTTTCAAAGTCGACTCTTGAGTTTGAACCACTGATCTTACGTTCATATCCTTCTGGTATCATCTCCTTTCGAGTAATGGATCCTTGAGACATGATTAGCCTGTATACCACAAACACCAACAACAACACACAATAGACATTGGATATATATGTTAGTGTATGTAATTTGTTCCACGTTCTTAGCCTAACTAGTATGATGAATCACGTAGAGAGACTTAATCATGAGAAAACATTCACATATTAGCCAAACAATCCATATTCAAGCAACCTAAGTTCATGCCAAAACAAAATTCTAAGTCTGAGAAAATTTGACAAACTCGGAAGATTTGGCAAACTCGGTGAGTTACAAACTCGGAAAGTTTACAAACTCGGAGAATAACAAACTCGGAGAGTCTACAAACTCGGAGAGTTTAGAAACTCGGAGAGTTCTAGAAACTCGGAGAGTTCAAGAAACTCGGAGAGTCTAGAAACTCGGAGAGTCTAGAAACTCGGAGAGTCTAGAAACTCAGAGAGTCTAGAAACTCGAATAGTTCCATGACTTTAGTCTCCTAACTCAGAGACAAAGTCAAAGGCATCCACATAATCAACAAAGTAGAAGGATTTTTGCAATTACACACAAAGTCGAAGGATGAACATTTTAACAGCTAAGTTGAAGCATTCAAGTAGGCAGCAAAGTCGAAGGCTATATCTTAAGCACATTTGATTCAGAACACTTATAATAGACCAAGCAACATATAAGTATCATAACATCTCACAAACTTGAAGAACAAAGTCGAAGAAATAATCAAAAATTCATTCACAGATCATTGTGTTAATCTTCATGTTATAACAAATTAAGCGCATAATCTAGGACTACCAACAAGCATATCCCACCAATTAAACATTCAAACACATCACTCATTTAATCTCAGCGCACAAAACCCGACTTCATAAACCCTAATAAACTCAAATCGCATTTCCTGTTGTTGTACAACTCAATTAAGCATATGATATTCAGTCTAAAACATGTTTTTAAGAACTTAAACAAACTTAATTAGACTTAATCACAACAATCAAGAAACGCCCAATTCAACTCGCTTAAACCCTAAATCGTAATTCAAGTAGTTAAGCCAACAAAATGATGCGCGAGTGATTCTAAGACATATACGATTGAATTCAACACTTACAAATAGAAAATTAGAGCAAAGTCGAAATCTTGATATAGCAGAGGATTTTGGCGGGTTTTTGTGAAGTTAATTGATACTATGTGTTTTATAAAATCTGATTTTGAGATATATTGAAATAAGTTTTTCCTTTTAACACTTTCAGTCCCTTAACTAGTGTTCTAGTTCTTACAAAGCCTTAAAGTGTCAACTTATTACACTTTGACAAATTCAGCCCTTTAACTATACTCCTAGTTCACTCCAAGTCCTATGGTGACAACTTTTAACAACTTGACAATTTCAGTCCTTGATGTTTGAAATGGTTGAAGTCTTTGATCCAATTTGATGTAAACTTGAAGTATTTTTATTTATCCCCTTGAACTAAAACATATTTTGAAAATTTTAACAAACTTGTAGTTCAAGAGATCACAGAAATATATTTTATAAAGGTTTTGATGATGACGAAGAATTTAAGATAGAATGTGCAAAAGTTTAGAAAAAATTCTCCCCCTCAAAATATGTTCATGATTTGAAATTGATGAAATTTGAAATGACGAGAACATATTTTGATTCATTTTTACTTTTGCCCATTTAAAGAGGAATCTCCCTTCTTCTTTTTTTTCTTTTTTTTTTTTAATGAAAATTTTGAAAATCTTTTTGTATTTTTAAGAAATTATTTACAAAGATAGTTTTGATGTTTGACTCATTTATTTTTGTTTAAGAAAATTGTTTAAATCGTCTGGAGTCAAACATCGCATACCAATCTGGTGAACCAATTCCACAAATCTTGCATGAGGCAAGGCTTTGGTGAATAAATCCGCCAATTGGTATTTTGTACCCACGAAATAAAGCTCAATTGTACCCTGTTCCACGTGCTCTTTGATGAAGTGATATAGGAGAGCAATATGCTTGGATTTTGAGTGCTGAACGGTGTTGCACGAGATAGCAATGGCACTCTTGGAGTCACAATACATCGGAATCTTGTTGAAGACGTATCCGTAGTCCATCAGCTGAGATCTCATCCAGATGACTTGAGCGCAGCATGCAGACATGGCAACGTATTCTGATTCAGTAGACGACAGTGATGTATAGTCCTGCTTCTTTGACTGCCAAGAGACAAGCTTGTCTCCCAAAAATTGTACTCCCCCAGATGTACTTTTCCTTGTGTCTATGCATCCGGCATGATCGGCATCTAAAAAGGCTATTAGTGCAAAGCCAGAATCCTTCGGATACCAGATCCCCAAGTGAATGGTTCCCTTTATGTATCAAAGGATTCTTTTAACAACAGATATATGTCTTTCAGTTGGTCTAGACTGATAGCGGGAGCATAGATATGTGGCAAATACAATATCCGGTCGGCTAGTGTAACACCCCGTAAATTTTCGTGTAGCAGCGGAAGACTAAAACGGGGTATTACAAATTAGATCATAGTCGAAGCATAGATAATCGTTAAAAGTAGAATTTATATCATTCAATGAAAACTCAATATTCAGAGATTACACAATAGTTTTCAAAAGGGGGTAGTATTTCACAAAAGTGATGATGAGTTTGAAAAGAATGATATAATTATTTGAAATAAAGGTGGATAGTTTTCCAATGCTCATGCCAACTTCGTGCTTGAGATTTCCTTAGTTACCTGAGATAAAA
Organism: Artemisia tridentata subsp. tridentata; assembly: GCA_021014915.2. Taxonomy (NCBI): domain Eukaryota; kingdom Viridiplantae; phylum Streptophyta; class Magnoliopsida; order Asterales; family Asteraceae; genus Artemisia; species Artemisia tridentata. The sequence continues at coordinate 266,549,128 of CP139509.1, read as the reverse complement.
CATGCTAAAAATGTCAACACAAAGGTTGAGTGAATTCACAGTGTTTAATTTGTAATAGTTTGAATTAGTTTGAACACAAGTTGATTAGTAGTACAACGGTGATATCGTTGAAATAAAACAAATAGATATAAGATGGGTAGTAGCACAGCGGTGATATCGCTGTGTATAATATAGATATATTGCCCTAAGCCTCATGACACGCAAACCTTAACATGTAGGGGTAATAATAGTGGTAATAAATATCCCAATCATAGCAATGATGTGGGTGATAAATGCCCTTGTCGTAGGAGTTTTGCCATACTCATAATTCGAATAAAGTGCATTTGTCTATTAATCCAGCTAACACATTAGTTATCTATCCGGCTAGTACAAATGGGTCGTAACTTCCAATAGATCTATTCACAAAAATTCGCGTTCACTCGCAAGTGATTAATGGTTCATGATATAAGGGACTTTTTGGCAGGGTGGTAACTTAGGCAATAATACTTAGCAATATCAATCAGGGAAGCATACAGAAAAATACTTGTGTTCAGATTTATAGCATGTATCTCCCCACGGGATTTAAAAACATAGTAAAAATGTGGGACTACGAACTCACCTTAGAAATAAATCGTCTGAACTAAATTAGTATGGAAATTCTTAGTTTACAGTTTTGTGTACTCATAACTCAAAAGTGTTTAAATATATTCAAGTGTTTTCAAGTAGTTGTGTTTAATGTTGCTTGTGTGACAGAGTTTACGTTTAAATCATTTCAAAGTGTTTGTAAGTATTGGCTCTTGGACGAAGTGGACAAGTAGATTCATATACAATAGTATTCAAGACGGATAAGTCTCTGGTTCGAGAATAACCGAAAGACTTCATGCGGAAAGTATTCACAAGTAAAGTGTTTGTGAGAAATAAACGCTCAATAAAATAGTGATAAATACTTTACGCTAAGTATGTTAGTAACGGTTACGTGATGCGGTATATATATAAATGTGTTTATATATATATATATTTAGTTAATATATGATATGTTGGAAAAAGTCTATAATTTATTTTCTATAAATTATATTATCTAGTTTTCGTACTTTGGTCTAGTTGGTGAAAATAGACCAAGTATAAGAATTTGACAATAATCGGGCATGACCTGGTCGTAAATATTTGTTTCCCTTTATAAATCAATTGCCACAAAATTATCCCATGTCAAAATATAGTTTATATAATAGTCTAACTAATTAAAATGTTTAGTATTAATTTTGTTGAAAATATATTAGCCAACCCCTAATAGTTCAAGTACCATTTGTGAAAAATTGACAAAAAGAATTAAAAAAAAACAAAAATAATGACAGGTGCAGGGTTAGTAACCCCTGACCTTAAGCTCAAAACCCAAGCGCCCTAACAATTGGACCAGTGCATCTTTTGTGTTTCATCACTCAACAGTTGGCTTATATAGGCTTACGAGTCTGTGTTATATTTTGTTATATCTTTCTCAGTGTCTTGTATGCATGCGCATGTGATTTGTGTGTTTCATTTCAAGAATGTTTTGAGAAGCTAAACCAAATAAGCATTTCCAGTTTTACGAACAAGCACTAAGGTAACGAAAAGGTGAACAAATGAGCAAAAAATATGTCTCGACTTACTTTGAGTTTTGCGATTCAAAGATCCAAACGAAACCAAAAACTTTTAACCGATTGTTAGGAAATTCTTATGAGCTCGTTTTTAAGTCGATATGTTATAAAATAAACCTTTCATGTACTTGGCTTATTAATAAGCACTTGAGTTTCGCGTTGGGCCTTATGGCTCGTTATGGTCCGGTTTGGTTTTAGTAATAAACTCGATAAGCAAGTTAGTTATAAGCTTGCAAAATAGTTTTTATAGCTTTGAAAAATAAGTTAGTAAGCCAATGGTAAGGTGGTAAGCATTATAAGTTGAAAGGCCGTTTGTCCACGAGAGCCAAGACTCGAGGTTTCACGTTTCATTTATCTTTCTTTGGTCATAATAAGTTCTAAGCGTCTCAAAGTAACCCACGTATGTGAATGTGGGTCGAAGTATGTACCGAAAGAGTACACGAATATTACTTGAATTTCAAAAGTGTCACACAAGCTTCCATTTTGAACACAACTGTAGTCGATCTCGTGAGCATAAACTAAGTTACCCATTTTGTTTTCAAAACCTTGACATAATAATAGTTTAACATGAAATCATACGTGTGATACTATGGCAAGTTAAAAGTATAGAAATACAAGTTTGAAAACTTAGAGCTCTTACAATGAGTGTGAGAGTGTGGTTCGAATGAGAGTGTGAGACCAAGGAACCTTATGACCAAGAACTAGTAACCCAAGCTTTTTAATACTATAACCCAAGTGTATTTCCTAGTTGCAAATAATCCAATCTTTCCCTTCCTTCTTTCTTGGTGCTCACTGTCGACCCACAAGTGCAAAGAGAGAGCTTTGTAGTGATTTGTTTTTGTGATACTTTGGTATGGTTTTTAGTGTGTGAGTGAGTGTGAAGTTTGAGGGCTTTATATAGAGGAACATTGTACCATCCTTGGATTATTTTAAATGTGTTTTATAAGCATGCAATGTTGTGTCTAGTCGAATGGAGAGGAACACCAAAATCAATGGAAATCTAATTACAACTTTCCAACCCGAATCCAAGCAGGAATCCACAACCAAGCTTCGAGCACTCTTAAGAATACTAGACTTTGATATAAGATTGCTACTAATTTGGTGAGTTTGTGGAGTCCTGTGGATCGGTGGCAATAAGAAGAGAGAGAAAAAAAGATATCCTTTTGACCATGCTTTCTTGCGATGGAGCCTTGTGTAGATCTAGATTAAGTAAAGATCGCTATCCCTTTTTGGAAGGATTAGAAGACCTCGTGCTATAGTTTGGGGAGGGGAGAAAGGAGAAAGTGATATAGCCTGTGTTGGTTGACTGGATTCTTGGACATATCAATAATAAAATGAAGCGGAAAGAGATTGATCCTGGATTGTGTATCTTTGAGATTTGAGATGGGAGATGTATTGAGGGAGAGAAGCAGGCGATAAGGTTCTTCTGGGGAAGAGGAAGTTATCCAAAAGAGTGAAAGATATGTGTGGATATAAGTGAGTGGGTTGTATTTTTATAATATTAAGTGTTTTAATTATATTTTGTGTACCCCGTGTTTTAATGACTCCCGATATTAAATTATTAAACTTATGTCATACTATCACGGTGTCGGAACGCGAGCTAGCTATTCATGGTGAGTTCGAATTCGTTGGGGTGACTTGGTGATCGTTGCCATATATATATTATATAATATATATATATATATATATATATATATATATATATATATTTATATATATATATATATATAATATATATATATATATATATATATATATATATATATATATATATATATATATATATATATATATAATATATAAATATATGTAAAGAGTCCACACAAAAGGTTATTTAACATAAATTGGTATTATTCGGTGATTAACATTATTAATGACATGGGATTTTTACGAGGTATTACAGTACCCACCCGTTAGACTGGATTCGTCCCGAATTCTAAGATGTGGTAGTAGACGGAGTTGTGTTATCAAACAAGTGAGGGTATTTAGAACGGATTTGATCTTCGCGTTCCCATGTGTACTCTGGTCCTCTCTTAGAGTTCCATCTAACTTTGACAACAGGGATACGGCTTTGTTTCAATCGTTTGACATCTCCATCCAAGATTTCTATTGGTTCTTCATCACAGGTTAGCTTATCGTTAAGTCGAATTTCTTTTAAGGGAACGACAGGGGTATCATCCGATAAACACTTCTTCAGGTTCGATACGTGAAAGGTATTGCGTACCCTACTAAGCTCTTCAGGGAGTTCAAGCTTGTAACCGTTGTCTGATTTGTACTATTTTCTCAATGGTTTAATGAATAAATTGAGGTCATGAGATCTGAACGTCTCAAATTTCTGCCCAACAACGGGTGGTCGGTACTTCCGACCATAAAGTACCTCAAATGAAACAACCCTTCTACTAGTGAGATATCGGGTGGTTGTTGGAGGATTTGATTAATGCTAAATGGTTATCCCAGCTATTTCAATCATTCGCTCATGCCATTGTTGTGTCTCCTAGAGCCTATTTTGTGTACTCATCCTTCGTGGGAGGTAGGTGTAGTTGTCGACATGAAAGGGTGGATTTCATTGGAACAATGAGGCTAGATATCGCTATTTTTCTCATGGCGGCTATAGAGAATCTAAGGGAAAAGTCCCTTGGTGTGAATGACAAGGAATAACATGTCAGTAGGCATATATGGCTAGTCGAGAGTGATGGCCCATGAGTCAAAACTAAGGGCAAAATCGGATGGCAATGATTGGGAACGCTCAAAAGTTATCATCGGATAATGCTCTTGATGGCAGGTGCTTAACTTGTTAAGGCAAAACTATGGTGTATTGTGACTCGAGATCGTGGCATAGTGGTCTAAGTCAGGTGGGCACTTTGTCGAGGGATGTTTGTCTCGTTACAGAAGGAAGTTAAAGGTCTTATGGCCAGATGTGACCTCTTATAATCCATGTGAAAGTGATGTCATGTGTCAAAGCGATTATGTTATCTAAAACTCTGAAAGGGCACATCGTCTCTTAAGTAATTGCTTATCCAATTTCACGCGCTTCTACCAGGTGAGAATCTTTATCTTACAGGATGAGTGGGAAGGTTGCACTTCGAAGGAATAGTGTTAAGGTATGGCATATCTATAATTTCAATCCTAGGCAAGTCAGGTATTGTGCGTTTTCCTTGCTTAGAGGTATTGATAAAATTTTTGTTCGAAATTTTCATTTGAGTATGCGTTTACACGAATCTGACCAAATTAATAATTCAAAAGACAAAAATTCCTTTGTTTGTGGTTAATAGTCGAGTAAATTAATGCGACCCTGAAAAATTTAAAGTTTAGTGAAACGAATTTTTTTTTTAAAGGCGGTTTTGATAAGACAATTTCACATAGATCACTGTTTAGACATTTGTTAACATACGAAAGCTTGATAAGGTTTGACTAAAATGGGTATATAATTTCGTAGTGTGGGTTTTTAAGCATAGTATAGATAAAATAACTTTACAAAAATTAACACTTAGTCGCACTTTAATATGCAAAAGTTTGATATGGTTTGACCAGAGAAAACTTTTTAACTCACAAAATGAGCATCTCGGAGAAATACTTATGTAATTGAAACAAACGCGTTTTTAAAGAAAGATTCTTGAAAGTGAAATCATCAAAGTTGGAAGTATAGTTGAGCATGGCATTTATATATGTTTTCGAAAGTTTTAAGGATAGAGTTTAGTTTCCCATGTTTGATAGTGCTTGGTTGATGAATATCAGGTGAAGTTTATAGGTATGGTATTTAATTCGCTAGGACAGTATTGGGATGTATCATGACTTATGAGTGAGTCGGATATTGTGTCATAGGGCATTTTCCTTGGCTACAAGTGTAAGTCGTGTATCAATGGCCGTTCGGTACGTTAAGACCGCTTGGTATTTCAGCGTGGGAGTGAGGTCAACTCAAAACGGATTTTTAAGGCTGCATAATCTAGAACTCCTAGAGGAAACGTTGTAAGGGTGATTGTATATTGATTGTGCAATACAAGGTATCCATTACTTATAAGGGAATTCTCATTATACGATGTGGATAGGGTGAATTGTACATTGGCCGCACAGTGTCAATCATGGTATCTTTTTATTCCTCATCGCGGACAAAGATCCTTGATCTACCTCTAATGTTTGATTTAGTGAACAGGGGTGTTTTGGATCACTCTTACGTCCTAGTCAAGCTAATTCTCTCAAAGAATTAGTGAAAGATTTGGCAATTTCCCAAAATAGTGGTTTGGTTTGATCTGTAAAGTCTTAAGACCTTCGTCAGGTTATAAGTCATCTCGTTGTGTATTCACATTCCCTAGTCAAGAGTTTCATTTACTTCCCTCGAGGGGTCCTCATCGTATTGTTAAGATCCTATTATCATAAGGTATGCGGACGAGTTTCTTAAAGTGGGTAATTCAGTAAATAGACCAAAAATGTCTAGGCCTGAAGTTATGTGGACACTAAGTCGATGTCTTATGGGTGTCTAGTAGGTTTATGGTGCAACCTTAAGTGATGACGTTGGTTCTATTAGTAGTCAAATGGCTAGTTTGGTGGTGCGCTTAACACGAATGGTAAAGTCTTGAAGAATGGTGTTGATTGCTACCAGCAATCAGTTGGTTGATCTGTTAGTGTACTTAGTGTTTAACACAGAAAGCATGGTTTCGGTTTAGGGGCTAAATGTAATCATCATCATGATTTTTATCGAGTACAGGAAGGTAAGCCTCAGTCACCCTTGGGGTTATGAGTCATTTGGTAGTTATCGAATTTACAGGTTGTCTGCTTGACGGTGGGATCCTTCGAAATCGGATGATGTGAAGTAAAGTGAGATGTCATAAGGTTAAGCTTCGTACAAATTCTTATGGTAGTGGTCGTAGGTAATCCCGTTGATTGTGGCTATGTTCGTTGGAAGGTTGTTTCTATGATGGCTAATGATGTAACTGTTCCTTACGGATTAGAGTGTGCGGCGAGACTAGACTGATTTCATTTGATAAGATGGTGTCGAAGTCTATTTGGTTATTGTGCTCCTTAGTACAGATGCCCATGACTTGCACACTTTTATGCTAGTTTGTGATTTCTCAAAAACAGTAATAGAAAGTTTGACTTTTGGAATAATTTTTTTTTGAGAACTACCCCTCAGCATGGCATGGTTCTACTCGAATTATACATAGGTGATCAAGCTTTGTATAATTAAAGTTCAACGATGCAATGTCGGATTTAGTTTAAAGGAAAGTATCGGTAACTCTTGTTCATAAAGTGGTAGCTTTAAATACTTTTCAAAAGGGAACTTAATTCATAGGGTGATTGTAGGATAGATTATAAAACGATGTGTAGAATAGTTTATAAAATGATAGTGGAACCTTTTGAATAAATGTACCTTATTTTAAAAAGTGTTAGTGAAACCGTGTGTTGGTCTATGGAATAGTGTTAAAGTAGCAAAACGATTTATTGCATAAAATAAGTTAGTTCATAATATGTGAAATAGTTTATAGAACAATAGGGATGACCCTTTATTATTATTGGCAGTAAGGCCGCAATTTTTGATTTTTTTTGTAGTAAAACGTTTTGTAGGGTAACGAAAAATTGGTTTGTGATGCATTGCGATATAGTTTGTTGTTTTATCAGCGGTTAATGTGGTGCTCAGAGGGGCAAAATAATTTATGAGTCAATAATAAAACTTGTAGGGTGTTTGCAACATAGTCTGCAGGGTGTCAGTAAAAACATTTGTTGGTTTATAGATTTGTAGTAGGGTAGCAAATTTTTTTTATTGTGTTTATATCAAATAGTCTGTGGGATGATTCGTAAAATAGCTTGTATGTCGATAGCGACACCGTTTATTATTTTTATAAGAGGGTAGTAAGGTAGTCAAATAGTCGAAAAATGGAAGCAAAGTGGTGGTTTATTGGGTAATAAAGTAGAGTAACGAAATGACTAATGGGATAGTGATAAACATTATATAAAGTTTTAGCGAAATGTTTTATAAAGTGATAGTAAATGATTTCACCAGATAGTAGCAAAACGGTCTGCAGGGTGTTTACAAAGTGGTTTACATGAAACTAACAAAACAACTCATAAGTTGATAGTGGTAGGGTATCAAGTTGGTATATTACATGGTAATAGTTTGTAAAATGGTATAATAATAGTTTATAGGATAAGTGGTAAAACATGGAGTGCAATGGGTGACTGTTGATATGAGATTGTGCACCAATTCAAGGTTCGTAGGAAAGTACTTATTAGAAGAGTGAGACATAGTAAGGATGTTCCTATTAATAGACATATGTAATATACGAGATTAGCTCAACCATGATAAGGTCAGAATATATCATGACCACCTTAATATGATATCATGTAGATACAATCACCACACATATGACGGAAAATCTCGGCTCTTTAGACCGATATCAATTCATAGCATAGTCGAACCACATGTCCAAATGATAACTTGTTTCAAATTTGTTATTCAACAGAGAGATACTACAAGCATCACTAATTTGGCCATACGTCCCTTGGTTCGGATAGAAGCTATTGATGATAATAGTGCAGTCTAAGAACTACTTAGTGCTCTTCTGGGTGGGTCCTTGGTGGTGGTATGATGTGATGGTGGTGAAGGTGATGCTGATACAGGTGATGGTGACGAGGATGCTGGTGTTGGTGATGGTGGTATGATAGCTGGTGGTGGTACCAATGGGGCTGAAGGTGCACGTGCTCGTTTCCGGGCAGTGTACTTCCTAGGTGGGCCCCCTTGGCAAGGCACATAAAATTGCCCGAATGGTGTGGGCTCATAAGGCTGTAGAAATCTGACTATCCTACGCCGGCGAACCGGTGCAGGTGGTGGTGGTATGGGTGAAGCCAAGTCGGGAGAGTCGAAGTCAGAAAACTCGTCATCCGCCTCTGACCCAGGGGAACGGTGAGTCAAAACTGGGGGTGGTGATGGAAGAAAATCAGCAGGTAAAAATTGCTTGGTCTCTATGTACAGATCCCATGTCTGGGGACCATACACAGGTGGAGTCGGGTGACAAGGAGATGTAACAGCTGGGGTAGGAGCAACCTCACCCTCCTCAAAGGGCTCAGTCTCTCCGGACATGGTTTCGGATAAGGTGGTAGTATGGTAAACTAGCATGGTGGTATCGGTGTCAGCATCTGATAAAATGATAACAGTAGTGGGTGGAGTAGCTGATGGTACTGGTGTCACTTCGGTCTCAACATCAGACAAAATGATGACGGGGATCGGAGGAGACATGGTACTGTAATATCCCAATAATAATAAGTGTAAGTCATTAATAATATAAATAAGCATTAGTCATAATAACATTCGTAGGTGATAAAACTAATTCGTTATGCATAATCTACCAAGCAAATCTCAATGCATGTGTTAATAAAGTGTTAATATTCATTCATTATGCATAATCTACCAAGCAAATCTCAATGCAAAAGTTCGTAAGTGTTGGTACGGAGGGCAAAGGGTGGTAGAGTTTAAAAAAAAATGGTCCTTTTAGAAATCGCGGTTATAGTCCAATGTTTAAAAAAAAAATCAATTGGTTCTCTATAACCATGGCTCTGATACCAATCTGTAACACCTCGTAAATTTTCGTGTTGCAGTGGAAGACTAAAACGGGGTATTACCAATTAGATCACAGTCGAAGCATAGATAATCGTTAAAAGTAGAATTTATATCATTCAATGAAAACTCAATATTCAGAGATTACACAATAGTTTTCAAAAGGGGGTAGTATTTCATAAAAGTGATGATGAGTTTGAAAAGAATGATATAATTATTTAAAATAAAAGTGGATAGTTTTCCAATGCCCATGCCAACTCCGTGCTTGAGATTTCCTTAGTTACCTGAGATAAAACATGCTTAAAATGTCAACACAAAGGTTGAGTGAATTCACAGTGTTTATTTTGTAATAGTTTGAATTAGTTTGAACACAAGTTGATTAGTAGTACAACGGTGATATCGTTGAAATAAAACAAATAGATATAAGATGGGTAGTAGCACAGCGGTGATATCGCTGTGTATAATATAGATATATTGCCCTAAGCCTCATGACACGCAAACCTTAACATGTAGGGGTAATAATAGTGGTAATAAATATCCCAATCATAGCAATGATGTGGGTGATAAATGCCCTTGTCGTAGGAGTTTTGCCATACTCATAATTCGAATAAAGTGCATTTGTCTATCAATCCGGCTAACACATTAGTTATCTATCCGGCTAGTACAAATGGGTCGTAACTTCCAATAGATCTATTCACAAAAATTCGCGTTCACTCGCAAGTGATTAATGGTTCATGATATGAGGGACTTTTTGGCAGGGTGGTAACTTAGGCAATAATACTTAGCAATATCAATCAGGGAAGCATACAGAAAAATACTTGTGTTCAAATTTATAGCATGTATCTCCCCACGGGATTTGAAAACATAGTAAAATGTGGGACTATGAACTCACCTTAGAAATAAATCGTCTGAAATGATAAGTCAAGTAGCAACAGTGTGTGGCACCGACACGCGACCTAAATTAGTATGGAAATTCTTAGTTTACAGTTTTGTGTACTCATGACTCAAAAGTGTTTAAATATATTCAAGTATTTTCAAGTAGTTGTGTTTAATGTTGCTTGTGTGACAGAGTTTACGTTTAAATCATTTCAAAGTGTTTGTAAGTATTGGCTCTTGGACGAAGTGGACAAGTAGATTCATATACAATAGTATTCAAGACGGATAAGTCTCTGGTTCGAGAATAACCGAAAGACTTCATGCGGAAAGTATTCACAAGTAAAGTGTTTGTGAGAAATAAACGCTCAGTAAAATAGTGATAAATACTTTACGCTAAGTATTTGTATTAGTAACGGTTACGTGATGCAGTGTATATATAAATGTGTTTATATATATATTTAGTTAATATATGATAAGTTGGAAAAAGTCTATAATTTATTTTCTATAAATTATATTATCTAGTTTTCGTAGTTTGGTCTAGTTGGTGAAAATAGACCAAGTATAAGAATTTGACAATAATCGGGCATGACCTGGTCGTAAATATTTGTTTCCCTTTATAAATCAATTGCCACAAAAATATCCCATGTCAAAATATAGTTTATATAATAGTCTAACTAATTAAAATGTTTAGTATTAATTTTGTTGAAAATATATTAGCCAACCCCTAATAGTTCAAGTACCATTTGTGAAAAATTGTCAAAAAGAATTAAAAAAAAAACAAAATAATGACAGGTGCAGGGTTCGAACCCCTGACCTTAAGCTCAAAACCCAAGCGCCCTAACAATTGGACCAGTGCATCTTTTGTGTTTCATCACTCAACAGTTGGCTTATATAGGCTTACGAGTCTGTGTTATATTTTGTTATATCTTTCTCAGTGTCTTGTATGCATGCGCATGTGATTTGTGTGTTTCATTTCAAGAATGTTTTGAGAAGCTAAACCAAATAAGCATTTCCAGTTTTACGAACAAGCACTAAGGTAACGAAAAGGTGAACAAATGAGCACAAAATATGTCTCGACTACTTTGAGTTTTGCGATTCAAAGATCCAAACGAAACCAAAAACTTTTAACCGATTGTTAGGAAATTCTTATGAGCTCGTTTTTAAGTCGATATGTTATAAAATAAACCTTTCATGTACTTGGCTTATTAATAAGCACTTGAGTTTCGCGTTGGGCCTTATGGCTCGTTATGGTCCGGTTTGGTTTTAGTAATAAACTCGATAAGCAAGTTAGTTATAAGCTTGCAAAATAGTTTTTATAGCTTTGAAAAATAAGTTAGTAAGCCAATGGTAAGGTGGTAAGCATTATAAGTTGAAAGGCCGTTTGTCCACGAGAGCCAAGACTCGAGGTTTCACGTTTCATTTATCTTTCTTTGGTCAAAATAAGTTCTAAGCGTCTCAAAGTAACCCACGTATGTGAATGTGGGTCGAAGTATGTACCGAAAGAGTACACGAATATTACTTGAATTCCAAAAGTGTCACACAAGCTTCCATTTTGAACACAACTGTAGTCGATCTCGTGAGCATAAACTAAGTTACCCATTTTGTTTTCAAAACCTTGACATAATAATAGTTTAACATGAAATCATACGTGTGATACTATGGCAAGTTAAAAGTATAGAAATACAAGTTTGAAAACTTAGAGCTCTTACAATGAGTGTGAGAGTGTGGTTCGAATGAGAGTGTGAGACCAAGGAACCTTATGACCAAGAACTAGTAACCCAAGCTTTTTAATACTATAACCCAAGTGTATTTCCTAGTTGCAAATAATCCAATCTTTCCCTTCCTTCTTTCTTGGTGCTAACTGTTGACCCACAAGTGCAAAGAGAGAGCTTTGTAGTGATTTGTTTTTGTGATACTTTGGTATGGTTTTTAGTGTGTGAGTGAGTGTGAAGTTTGAGGGCTTTATATAGAGGAACATTGTACCATCCTTGGATTATTTTAAATGCGTTTTATATGCATGCAATGTTGTGTCTAGTCGAATGGAGAGGAACACCAAAATCAATGGAAATCTAATTACTACTTTCCAACCTGAATCCAAGCAGGAACCCACAACCAAGCTTCGAGCACTCTTAAGAACACTAGACTTTGATATAAGATTGCTACTGATTTGGTGAGTTTGTGGAGTCCTGTGGATCGGTGGCTATAAGAAGAGAGAAAAAAAGATGTCCTTTTGACCATGCTTTCTTGCGATGGAGCCTTGTGTAGATCTAGATTAAACAAAGATCGCTATCCCTTTTTGGAAGGATTAGAAGACCTCGTGCTATAGTTTGGGGAGGAGAGAAAGGAGAAAGTGACATAGCCTGTGTTGGTTGACTGGATTCTTGGACATATCAATAATAAAATGAAGCGGAAAGAGATTGATCCTGGATTGTGTATCTTTGAGATTTGAGATGGAAGATGTATTGAGGGAGAGAAACAGGCGATAAGGTTCTTCTGGGGAAGAGGAAGTTATCCAAAAGAGTGAAAGATATGTTTGGATATAAGTGAGTGGGTTGTATTTTTATAATATTAAGTGTTTTAATTATATTTTGTGTACCCCGTGTTTTAATGACTCCCGATATTAAATTATTAAACTTATGTCATACTATCACGGTGTCGGAATGCGAGCTAGCTATTCATGGTGAGTTCGAATTCGTTGGGGTGACTTGGTGATCGTTTCCATATATATATATATATGTAAAAAAAAATGTAGTCCGCACAAAAAGTTATTTAACATAAATTGGTATTATTTGGTGATTAACATTATTAATGACATGGGATTTTTACGAGGTATTACAGCTAGTTGTGAGATACATGAGAGACCCAATAATACTACTGTATTTGGTAGGATCAATGGGTGTCCCATGTAGATCAGCATCTAGCTTTGGGGACGAGGACGACATGGGGGTATTATAGGTGTCACAACTTGTCATGCCATGTTTTTTCAAAATCTCTTGAGCATATTTGGACTGACTTAAGAAAATACCACGGGGTGATTGATGAACTTGCGGTCCTAAGAAGAACTTGAGTTCACCCATCATGGACATCTCAATGTTTTGTTTCATTAATTTTGCAAAAGCATTTGAATATTTTTTATGGGTAGAACCAAAAATGATGTCATCCACATAAATTTAAACAATGAGAATATCCTCCCCGTGTTTTTGTATAAACAAAGTCGGGTCAACTGATCCTTTAGTGAAATGATTAGCTAGTAAGAATGCAGATAGTTTGTCGTACCATGCCCTCGGGGCTTGCTTAAGGCCATAGAGGGCTTTCTTGAGCCGGTATACATGATTCGGATGTTTTGGGTCAATGAAGCCTTCTGGTTGTGTAACGTACACCTCTTCCCGGAGTTCTCCATTGAGAAATGCCGTCTTCACATCCATCTGGTAAACGGTGATATTTTTGTGAGCCGCATATGCCAGAAACATTCGAACGGCCTTAAGTCTTGCCACTGGTGCGAAAGATTCCTCAAAGTCGATCCCTTCCTCTTGACTGAATCCTTTAGCAACCAACCGGGACTTGTTACGAATAACCGTGCCATCCGCATCCAACTTATTCTTCCAGATCCATTTCAGCCCGATGACGTATACCCCATCTGGTCTTTCTACCAATTCCTAAACTTCCAAATGCTTGAATTGATCAAGTTCCTCTTGCATTGACTCAATCCAATTGTCGTAGGTAAGGGCTTCTTTAATGTTTTTCGGTTCGGTTTGACAAACGGTGAGTGCAAAAATGCAAGTTTCACCGTTTGTGTGGAGTCTTTGACGTGTCATTACTGGGTTTACTGGATTGCCAGTTACATTCACTAGAGGGTGATCCTTAGCCCACTTGTGGGTTGAAGGGTAGTGTTGAAAATTTGGTGCATATTTGACCTATCCAAATTGCTCGTGGACGACTCTGCGATATCTAGAATGGTGGGAGCCGGAGCAAATGGATTGAAGAAAGCATTGCCGTCATAATCTGCTGGTGTGGGTACTTCAGAAGAATGTAGAGGGGGATCTTCAGCTGCAGTTGCAGTGTTAGAAGTTGTTTATTCGACTGATGATGATGGTTCTGTTGGAGGTGCATCTGCAGCAACTTCTGTTGTTGTAGTTACTATTGTATCAGGTGCTTAATTGTTGACGATTGGTGCAGCGGAACTGGTGGATACTTCAGAAGCACGACTGACAAGAGTATCATCAAATAGCGGAGCAAACAAATCTTCTAAGTCCTTGCGATTGATAGAGAGAGGTGCAGCTGATTGATCAGGGAAGTTTAGACGGTTAGAATCGGGTCCTAAGCTGTTTTGCTCAGAAGCCATTTCCGTAAGTTCATCGAAATGAGCATGTATAGTCTCTTGAATTTCGCGGGTTCGACGGTTCCAAATTCTAAATCCTTTCGAATTCTCGCAGTATCCAACAAAAAATCCCTATGTCAGCTTTGGCTTTTAACATTCCAAGGCCATCACGATCATTCATTGGGTAGCAGAGAGCCCCAAAGACATGAAAGTAATTTATGTTCGGTTTTCTTCGGTGAACATGTTTATATGGGGTTTTGTTGTGCCTTTTGGTGATCATACATCGGTTTTGGGTGTAGCAGGCAGTGGAGACAGCTTCAGCCCAAAGGTAATCCGGTAATTGAGCATTGATCAACATCGTTCTTGCGGCTTCCACTAACGTTCGGTTTCGTCTTTCGACCACTCCGTTCTGTTCTGGGCTACGTACAATTCCTACTTTCTCATAGAGCTCACGAAGAGTGTGATTCTTAAATTCGGTTCCATTGTCTGTTATAACTTTTCGGACTGTGTTGCGGAGCTGAACCTGAATTTTGGTGAGAAAGGTGATGATCATCGGAGGAGCTTGATCTTTGGTGCGAAGAAACTAAACCCAAGTCCATCTCGAAAAGTCATCTACGATTACCAATATATACCGATTCCCATTGATTTTCTGAATACGCATTGGGCCACAAAGATCCATATGCAGAAGTTGAAGGACATGATCCGTACTGTGTTCAGTTTTTGGAGGGAAGTGAGCATGAGTACTCTTCCCTTGTTCACAGGCTGGACAGAGATGATCTTTGGCGTACCGGAATCTTGGAAGACTGTCTACTAACTTGTGACGAGCAAGTTTCGTCATAGTTTTGAAGTTCAAGTGAGATAAACGTTTATGCCATAGCCATGCCTTTGTGGAATGTGCCTTGGATAGTAAGCAAATCGGAGAAGAAGCAGTCATGTCTGAGAAGGAGATAGTATAAAGACTGGTTCCGCGTTTTCCTTTCATAAGGTCGTTCCCTTGTAGGTCTCGAACAAAACATGTTTTCTCCCGAAAAGCCACTTCCAAATCACCATCGCAAAACTGCACTACAGATAAAAAGGTTATGCCCAAGGCCTTCAACGTAGTATACACGGCTGATTTCGATGTTCCCGTTGACGTAATCCCCATATCCCATGATAGCTGCAAAATGGTCATTCCCGAATCTGACAGTTCCTATGAACTTTGCGACAAAGTTTACGAGAAGCTTTAAGTTGCCTGTCATGTGTCGGGAACACCCGCTATCAACAATCCAAAGGACGATTTGAATCACCCGCATCACAAGGATTTGACACAGATGGAAAGTTGGTAACGGTGGATCCCATTGGGTTAGTAACACAGTTTTTAAGCATCTTTGGTACCCAAGTAAAACTAGGTTTATGCTGTAACCAACGCTGCCACGTCCAACTACATTGTGCTTTCTTCCCAGTGAATGCGATTGGTGATGGGATTATTCTAGGTGCAACTATGGTCTTGTCAGCGGTGATCTCAGAAACTACTTTTGGCGATTTTCCTAAAATAGACTTAGCAGCGGTAGTGAGCCTAGAGGAAATGCCATTAGTACGTTTATGTGTAAGAGACAAAAGGGTTTTAGCAACACATTTATGATGATTTCCAGACAAAACATTAGTACGACAAAACAAACAATAAGCATCAACCATAACATCATTTAGAAGATTCAAAGATTTAGCATTCGTTACATCACATTTAGAATTACACTTTGACAAGTTGGATTCTACGTTAGACATAACATGCGTCTTATTCAAACTACTAGTGTGAACTTCTACTTCTTCATCTTTAGATAAGCCACTCTTAGGTTTCCAGACACTAATCTTCTTTTTTCTCCTGGTGGTCTTGGATCTGCTAACCTTAGGAGGGTTGCCTAGTCCTGTGGAAGTTGAAGCATGCACATTAGTGGTCATTGAAGATGCTTTCTTAGGAGTCTCGTCTACTTTGTACATGCCTGGAGCAATCACATTCTGTTGTACAAATTTCCCTTTGTCAAGTACTTTGAGTTTCTCTTTCAACTCAATGATGATGTGTTTTTGTTCTTGAATTTTTTAGTCCAATTCTTTGTTTAACCAAACAGTGTCATTTCTGTTTTGGCAAACTTCATCAATGTCCCTTTCATATTCAGAAATGATGTTTTAAAACAGTATTTTCTTTTTCAAGATTTTGAACTTTGAAAATATGACTGTTTTGAAAGGACAATGACTCTTTTTGGCTTTGTAGTTTCAACTCAAAGTTGAGACTCTGAGTCTGACACCATTGCAGTTTCTGGTTATGTTTGAAAATTTCTTTTGAACATTTGGTTTCCACATCATCATTAATTTGTCTAAGTCTCTCATTTTCTCGTTGCAAAATTTCAATCTCAATTCTCAACATCTCAACATTAACAGCATGATCATCAACAAGCAATTTATTACACGACAGATAAATGGAATTCATTATCACAGAAATAACATCAGAACAGAGAACATTCTCCAAGAGTCGATCTACATCTTTTTCCAAAGCTTTCTTTTGACCTTTTTGTTTCAAGATTTTGTTATCTTTTGCTTTGAAAATGCTCATCATGGGTGCAACCTCTGTTTGAAGTTCCTGTTCCCAATGTGTAGCACAGAGTCGCAGGTGTTGAACGTGTGGTAAAAGTTGCTTTTGATAAACTTCTCTCTTTTCTTTCTCATAGGGAGAAAGAAAAGTAGAGACTTTTATTTCTGAATAACGTTCAATTACATCTTCCAAAAGTTTTATGTCGTCCATGAAAGTAGTAAAATATCGAAGGATACGACATTGTTTTGGCATTTGAGCATCAACACCCGGATTTGGTAAAGGACTATTAACTTGTGCTACTTTGGTCACAGGGACAACTTCAGAAGTTTCATGCATTTCAGTTAAAGACAATGTTTGTTCTGATTTATCCTTTTGAGGTACGAAAGTGGCATTAATATGAGGTACCCGTGAGTAATCATATGGTTTATGAAAGTGGACATTACTCATTTTTGATCGACTCTCGTCCTCTTGTTCCATTTCCTCTTCATTATTATACACAACAACACGCATGAAAGTATCGTCAAATAATAGTTCAGCACTGTACAACTTTGGATTTTCCTTGAGTGCTTTATGTAAAAAACATGCTTGATCATTTCCAATTGCAAAGCCATATCCTTGGGGATTTGGTTTGACAGTTAATTTTTGAATGGTTGTTACAGATTCACCCGTTTTATACACAACGTTTTGAAATTCTTTTAAGGATGGATTCCAACGCCACAATTTCCTCAAGATATGAATCAACACGTTTCCTTGAAAGTTGACGGTGTTCAGAAAATTTTTCTTGACAAGTTGACAACTCTGTTTTGGTTTTAGAAAGTTTAGAGTGTAGAATGTCAACTTGCTTTTGAAAGTCGAATTTTTCTTGTTCCTTTTGTGAAAATAATTCATTTTTGGAAACGGTCAATTCATGAACTTGATGTTCTAAATTTTGTACGTTCACATATGATTGTTGGAATGCTTCCTCAAAGCTTTTCTCACATTTTTCTTTGTTTTCAAAATTTGAAAATTGTAGCTTATAGCACTCAAGATCCTTGGTTAACAATGTAACTTTTGCTTTTAAGTTCCTATTAATTTCATTGCATTTATCAATCTAGGATTTCTGTGCATCTAATTGTGTTTGGGTGGTCAA
This sequence comes from Artemisia tridentata subsp. tridentata, assembly GCA_021014915.2. NCBI lineage: Eukaryota > Viridiplantae > Streptophyta > Magnoliopsida > Asterales > Asteraceae > Artemisia > Artemisia tridentata. The sequence continues at coordinate 266,531,086 of CP139509.1, read as the reverse complement.
CAGCAAGGTCATGAGCTCTGGATTTGTATCATACTCAAGATCATCTTGTTCAATGTGAGCATTGTGATCATCATCAAGAGGATCATCAAATGAAACAACGGTGTTAATTTGATCTTCATCAAAGGTAACAACGGTGTTTATTTGGTCATCGTCTTGAGAGGATAACGATGAGTCATTTTGACCAATATTTTCTTGAGTAGATTCAGATGCAGAGGGTGATACAATTTCATGAATGAGACATTCAGATTCAGGTACCTGAGACAAGCCGTCGGTATCATACACCGGGCCTGTTTCACCCATATGCATTTCTTGCATGTTTGCCATCAACATTACGGCTGCATTTGCCTCCAGATCTTCCATGTCGTCGTCTGAGTATGCATTTTGTTGGGTCCGTCAGTACCCAGGAGTCCTTAAAACAGGATTTGGACACAAATTAACTGAGTGATTTGTAACATATTCACAATCACTTAAACACACATACGATGAGATTAAGGCCGAGTAGATTTAGAGTTTTATAGAGAGAAAGAGAGTTGGGAACTTTAGAGAGAGAAAGTGAAGAGGTTAGATTGATATTGTGAGAAGTTCCAACCCTCTCCCTAGGTGGAGAGGGGTATTTATAGTGCTAGCATATGTGCCCCGAGTGGGCTGTGGAGCGAGCTGACAGTGGATAAAGACCCGACCCACTCTACGAGTTCTATAATAACTAATCTATATTAACTTACAACTAATAATCCTACGAGCTATTCAATGCTAATGAGTACACGGGGTGACCGAGTCTTCATATGAATATTTATATTCTTAACAATCTCCCCCTAAGGGAGGTCACCCCGGAAATTACATTTTGAATTATAGCATTCTATCCTCTGACCTTGACTTCATAGCTCGTAGTCTTTGATTCTTCAACGTCATTGATCTTTGTGCTTTCAGCAGTAAACTCTTTTGATGACTTATCTTTTGTCTTGGATGATCTTTGAAGATTCTTCGATGATATCATCCAACATATGTCTTCTAGTCATCTTGTTGCAGCATCGTCTCCAAGTGAAGTTGTGATCTTGGAGCCTTCTTTGAGATCATCAGCCACTGTAAATCTCTGAGCTCATCCGTTGTAGTAATATTGCCTTCATGTGATTTGTTGTGACCGTAGGACTGCATGCTCACACTTTTCTGGATCATGATAAATATCATCAGAGTTGCGAAAGCTGTGTTGTAGGTCTTTCAGCTATCATGATGTCTTTTATAATGAATTGGAAGTGTGAGCATGGAGTGTGGATTGACATGTCTCTGCTGGAATCAGGAACCACCATCACCATCTTTATATGAATCTGAAATAAAACAGTTAGCAATAAAGTTGGAGAACGAATATGGCTTTGTCATTCGTTCGGTGTGGTTGGATTAATCTTCGGATCCGTGAGGACTGACCTGTGATCAGGTAGAATCCCCTTTAAAGAAGATTCTCCTTGATAGGAATTTCTAGCTTGTTGTAAAGACTCATCCAACGAATTCACATTGGAATTGTCATACAAGCATGTTCTCATACCAAAACGTCTCAAAGCAGACAACACGGTAGAGTGAATCAATGAATTGAATACCCACTGATTGATGAGAAATTGAAAAAAAATCACTCGCGTGTCACTGGATAAACATTTTATGCCACACGACGAGGGTTTTATACATTGAATCACATTTCTGTCATAAACACTTTTGTTTGAAAATTTTCACAATCAATGTGCTCGAAACTCAGTTTGGTGAGCACATTGAAAGGTTTTCCAAAAGCATTCGTCAATCCATTTCCTGGAACAAGGTTGATTCAAATGAGAATCGCCCCATCGTTTGTTTCCAGTTGTCACAAGCTTGATTCATGAAGAATTTCACATGTCACACACCAAGAGCTTGCTTGATGTTGGTTGTAGAAGGATTTCCATCTTCATTGTGAATACTTTAAGTATCACTCAGATTTTCTGGCAATACCACAAGGATAATGCGTAGGACTCTTCAGCATATATTTTCTTACTTTTCACAGTGTATGAAATAGCAAGCATATTGGAAGTGTGTCCTAATGAGATTTATTGATGATCTCTTAGCTCTAGACTCAATAGTGCATTTTGATTTAGTGATTGGAGGCTGGAGAGGACTGCCACCTTTTCAATATCATCTAACTCGAAGTGCGAGAGACAATAGAAATGTATTGATCTCTGTGAAAAATGAAACAAGAGTCCTTTTCGGGACCTTGAGTGGCTAGGGAGGGTTGTGCAGCGTATCACTGGGTCCATGATACTTGTCTTCAATGTCAGCAATCAACTAAGTGATTCTGACAGCATATGTATTGATCCGGTTTTTGCCTAAAGTGTAAGGAGGGCTTCTTTCTTTTCACCCTTTATCTTTACATGTCTTTTTCATTCTTCAACCCCTTCAGCTCTTACCGATACTTCATCACTAGCACCTTGTTGGGTTTGTTCTAGTACTAGCTCCATCTCAGTCGGCACTGTTCCCTTATTCACTTGTCTCCTTTTTTAATCATACCTAAGGACTTCTACACTAACTAGTGGATTGTCCCTGGGTAGATCCCTTTGGCTCTGGCGGGATCGTGGGAACTTATACCTAACCTTACCATCCTTATAACTCTAGTACATTAAATAAAGTGGTCGGTCTTTGGTGTTCTTCCACAATTGTCATCACAAATCATATTCTCCCCCTCAATATATGCATCGATATACGAAAGAGTTTAGCACATATGGGAGAGACTACACTTGAGTCCAAAAGATCACATTTTTATCAGATTTTCATATTTAAATCACATTCTCTCCCCCGATCAAAAATTTCAAACCATTTGAGATTTGTGATCCCAATTGATTTAACTATGTTTAGAAAATTTTGGAGAAAATGAGGTCAGGTTTAACATATATTCTGATAATGGAACATTACGATGCTCCTCCTCAATCAATGAGGGAGAATGTTAGTGTCAGGTATGATAAGTTTGGAAGATTTTGAATTTAAAAAAAATCATACACTGACACATAGCAACAAGTTTCATAAAATTCACTGCTTATTTGGTACAAAGTAACATGTTTTGATGATATAGAATTTTGAAAATCATCACTCTCCCCCTCAATCGATGACCCGTCATCTAATGGAATAGCTGTAGTCATTGATTGAGTGATAGATTTTTTTTATGAAAAATTCAATTTTGATTGATATTAAAAAAATCACAGTACCACCAAGTTTTCATACAAATACTTTCCTGAAGAATTATAGATTGGAAAGTACTTGCGATGTAAAGAAGACTTCTCTTCTTATACCAGTAATGATGCACTGAAACATACATCAAATCGAAGAAACATGGATATAAAGTAATCCATGCCCAGGTGAACATCACCCAGTTGGAGGAACAGCCGTCTTTTTGGCGACATGCTTTCCCCATAATAATGCACGGGTTGCAGTCTGAAGTAACTGCAAGCCAATTTGACATGTTTTAACCAGTTAATATAACTTCTGCTCGAGCTTTATTTAAAGACCCGTGTCATTAATGAATGACATTTCTAGGACCGTAAATGTTATCAATAAACAAAAGACATGCCTAGAAGAACTATTTTTGGTATTTTTTGATTTTCTGATTTTTAGGGTTTTTATAGGTTTTATATTTTTCTATTTTCATTTTGTTTTAAGATATATACAAATATATACAAGGATATGTGAAGCAAATCCTTTACTCCTCGTTTTCTTCTTGAAGACCCTTGTGTGTTTCTGGAGTCAAACTCTTCATGCCAAGTCGCGGGAGAATAAATTGAAACCGTTCTCTCGTAAGAGCCTTAGTGAAGATATCAGCCAACTGAAACGCTGTCCTCACGAAGTAAAGTTCAACAACCCCTTTTTCCACCTGTTCCCTGATGAAGTGATGCCGGATATCAATGTGCTTTGATCGGGAGTGCTGGACATTGTTGCAGCAAAGAGCAATAGCACTTTTGTTATCGCAATACAGAGGAATCTTGTTGTATGCATAGCCATAGTCCGATAGTTGTGATCTCATCCAAAGAATTTGAGCACAGCATGCAGACATGGCAATGTATTCAGCCTCTATAAATGATATAGATGTACTCATTTGCCTTTTAGATGACCAGCTAACCAACTTTTCTCCCAAAAACTGAGCACCTCCCGACGTACTCCGACGAGTATCTTGACACCCCGCATGGTCTGCATCTGCATATGCCGTGAGTTCCATGGCGGTGTCCTTAGGATACTAGAGACCCATGTGAATAGTCCCTTGAAGGTATCGAAAGACCCGCTTTACTGCTTCCAGATGGTTCTGGTAGGCTTGGATTGGTATCGAGCACACAAGCATACAGCAAACAATAGATCTGGCCTACTAGCAGTTAGATACATTAGAGATCCGATCATGCTTCGAAACTTTGTTTGATCAACCGGGATCCCAGAGAGATCTTCATCCAAATTCAATCTCTCAATCATAGGGGTGTCAACTGCATCACTTGAATCAAATCCAAATTTCTTCAAGATTTCATTTGCATATTTGGATTGATTAATAAAGATGCCTCCGGGACTTTATGAGATTTGTAATCCTAAAAAGAATGACATTTGTCCCATCATAGACAGTTGGAACTTAGAACTCATCTCGTTAGAAAACCTATCACATTCCTTAGGATCGGAAGAGGCGAAGATGATGTCATCTACGTAGATCTGAACAAGAAGTAGATGTTTGCCCGATTTCCTAGTGAATAGTGTAGGATCAACAACACCTTTGGAGAAACCATTAGCCAGAAGAAACTTCGATAAAGTATCATACCACGCCCTGGGTGCTTGCTTTAGCCCATATAGAGCCTTCTTCAAACGGTTGACGTGAGTAGGACGATCATGATCCACAAATCCTTCTGGTTGACTGACATAGACTTCCTCTTTCAGATCACCATTTAGAAATGCTGTCTTTACATCCATTTGGTAGACAATCATATTCTGACTGGCAGCATTAGCTAGAAAGATTATGATGGCTTCAATTCTAGCAACCGGTGCAAATGATTCTTTAAAGTCTTTGCCTTCTTCTTGTCGATACCCTTTTGCAACAAGCCGTGCCTTATTCTTCAGAACGTCACCATGCTCATCAAGTTTCACTTTAAAGATCCACTTGAGAGCGATAATCATTGCACAATCTGGAGGAGGCACCAATTCCCATACTTCAAGACGATCAAACTCATGAATTTCTTCTTGCATTGCCGTGAACCAACAGTCTTTAGACAAAGCATCTTTGAAGTCCCTGGGTTCAACTTTTGACAGTACGGAATTAAAGAAACACCACAATGCATCAATGGCAAGTTGCTTTCTTGTGGAGACCGGACGAGAAGGATTCCCAGTGATGTTGTCAATTGGATGATCATTGGTCCATTTTCTGAGATGATCATGTGGTTGAGGGTAGTGAACTGATGTTGCCGTGTTAAGATCCCTTGAAGAAGACGTCTCTGTAGAAGATTCAGGAGCAAAGATATTCTCGAATGGAACATCATCAACAGGAGCAAAAGGATTCACCTCAAAAGAATTATCTATTGCAGAGCCTTGTTGTACCGAAGAAGACTGAACATTCAATGATGATGGTGAATGACTAACAGATGGTGCTTCTTGACTAACTGAGATAGATACCGATGGGCCATCTGTGTTGTTTTGAACTTGAGCATCAGTAGCTGGAGGTGCAGGTGGTGCTTCAGTAGTAGCATCACCAGTTGGTGGCTTAAAATATTCATCAAACATTGGATCAAACAACTTCTTCAACTCATCACTTGTTGGAGGTACATAAGGAACTGCAGGAGTGGGATTCTGTACAAGACATGAACTAATTGGTCCAGGTGTCCATAAATTAGGTGCGGGTCCAGAACTGGTTTGTCCAGGAGCCGTTTGCTTAGTCAGCTTATCGAAATTCATGTGAAAAGTTTCCATGATTTGTCGGGTTCTTTTGTTGTAGATTCTGTATCCCTTGCGATCTGGTGCATACCCAACGAAGAAACCTACGTCTGCCTTAGCCTTTAGCTTTCCCAGATCTTGACCGTCATTTGTCGGATAGCACAGAGCACCGAACACTCGAAGAAAGGAAAGATCTGGTTTCTTGCCATGTATCAGCTCGTAAGGAGTTTTGTTGTGAAGAGTATGTATCAAGGAGCGGTTTTGAGTGTAACACGCAGTGGCAATTGCTTCTGCCCAAAGAAACATCAGAGCCTTGGAATATATTAGCATAGTTCTTGCAGCTTCCACTAGGGTACGATTTCGTCTTTCAACAACACCGTTCTGCTGAGGAGTGCGTGCAACGCTTTTCTGATGAGTTATGACAATACCTTCATAAAATTGACTGAGTTATTGGTTAACAAACTCAGTTCCATTGTCTGTCCGGATGATTCTGACAGTTTTGTTCAGCCTTACTTGTAACTGCTTGATTAGTTTGATGATAACCTCTGGAGTTTCATCCTTGGTTCTTAAAAACTTTACCCATGTAAATCGAGAGTAGTCGTCGACGACCACAAGAACATATTTCTTTCCATTGATACTCTGTACTCTCATTGGTCCACATAGATCCATGTGAAGGGTGTGAAGAAATTCCATGATGGTGTTGACAGTTTTGGGTTTGTGAGTATGCTTCTTGCTTTTGCCCAGTTGACATGCAGAAAACAGATGATCTTTCTCAAACTTTAATCTGGGCATGCCTCGTACAAGATCCTTGCGGGAAAGATCATTTATAGTGCCGAAGTTTAAATGGTTTAAACGACGGTGCCAAAGCCAAGATTTAGTCTTTGAGGCCTTTGAAAGCAAGCAAATAGGAGAGGACCTCATCATTTCTTCAATAGAGATGATGTATAAATTGGTGCCACGACTGCCTTTAAGAAGATCAACACCATCCAACTCTCTGACGAAACAAGTGTGTTTTCTGAAAGCGAATTCAAGATCGGAATCACAAAATTGCCCAACAGAAAACAAGTTATGTCCTAGTCCTTCCACATAGTATACCCAGAAAATTACACTGTCGCCAAACACATAATCTCCGTAACCCATAATTGCCCTAAAATGGTCGTTCCCGAATCTAACTGTCCCGATAAACTTTTTCACGAAATTCTTGAGCCGTGAGCGATCCCCAGCCATATGTTTTGAGCAGCCTGAGTCCAAATACCAAAGGACGATTTGTACGACCTGCATTTGAAAACAGACAACGATGGATAAATGAAAAATGTGGATCCCCACGTGCAGCTGGGGTCTGTTTGGTTAGCACACACAAATTCTGGAACTACAGGATTCACAGATGCTACTGTATTTACATTGGAACTACGCTAGATGTAGCAATTGACCTAGTAGCAGGGCATTGTATCACTAAAGGCAAAATTCAACCAGTTGGTTTCCATTCCTTAACCTTCACAACTTTATGGTTATTAAATCTAGTTAAGGGGCACTGATCTCCTAAAGTGAGTTTTCTTCCAGTGGGTCTCCATTGATACCTGACATTAGCAAACGTTTTTCCTGTTGCTTTCCAAATTTTCTTACTTATTTTAGTTTTCCTAACATTCTTAATTTGGGGTAGTACAAGAGACATCAAAAAAGACACAACACAACCATCATGATTAGCAGAAATTAAACATTCGTTACATGTTTGCAGACAACATTAGAATTCAAATTAATTACAGTACTTTCAATACTAGAATCAACACGATTCATTCCATTCATTGAAAACTTATTGTTCCTAGGTTGGGCTTCTACTTTATTCTCGTGACCACTCTTAGCCGGCACAGTCCTATCTTTCCTTGCATTGCCTTTAGGCTTTGACCCGCTAGCTTTGGTGTCAAAGTTTACTCCTGTAGAAGTAATGATGGGAACACTAGTTTGTTTTACTGTCATTTGCTTTCCTGATTTTGATGTGCTGGGTTCTGATGTTCTCAGTGGTAGATCAAAAGTTATGTGCTTGTTCTTAGTCAAAGATGATGATGCAACCAATCTATCTCTTTTGTTATCATTCTTAGGATCCATGCCAATGACATACTCTAAAAGTTCCTGAGACCGTTTAGTGAGGAAGCAAGCATCTTCAACTGCACTATCAAGTGGTTTATTTATCCTATCCTCTTCAACTATCTCACAAAGTGTATCAAGACTATCCTTAAGGTGATTGAGATATACTTGATGGGCAGACCTATTGTTCCTAAGGGGAAATGGAATAGGCACAACATCAACAGCATACTTACTACAAGCATAAACCTTTGGAACAACATTTTCACAAGTGATAATTTGCATTTTCCCTTTCACCTGAGTCTTAAGATTCTCGATTTCATTTAGCAAAGAAGTTACTTTTTCATTGTGACTGTTTCGTGTGACTTTAATTGAGTCATATAACTCTTTGTAATGCTGTTTGATTTTTGAATTTTTAGCACGAAAACATTCATTTTCATAGTGTAACTTATTTATGGTGTCTTGATATTGAAAATTCTGAGAATCTAAGGACGATGGTTTATGGGTGCCAATTGCATCACTCTTGTTAGACTTTAGTTGGGCAATTTGGGCCCTCAATTGTCGAATCGTGTTAGTGTGAACTTGAATTTTTTCATCGCGTTTGCTTAATTCAAAATATGTATCAAATTCAGGAGCATCCAAAGATGTCTTGGCATTTGATAGTTTACATCTTTCTTCTAAGTGTTGATATTTTAATTGCAAATTAAGATGACCAACCTCTAGTTTTGAAAAACGTTTAACCATGTTATCATGGTCATCATTTTGAATTTTCTCATGCAATTTCCAATTCTCCCCCTCAAGCTCAACAACACGATTCTGGGAAGCATTCAGTGCAATAGACAATTCATGAAATTGACAAGCAGTTAGTGTAGCATCAGTAGCAGTATAAAACACATCCTGGGCAACACATTTAGCAATCAAATTCTCATTGGTGATGAGAATGTTTTTTCTCTCAATCTCACGACTCTTAAGTTCTATCGCACATTGGGACACTTCATTTTTCATATCTTTAAATACTGCTTTCATCTCATTTATGTCATTTCTAAGGGTTGTTTGCATACCCTCAAAATGTTCCTTAAGAAGCTTAAAGAATGGAATAACCTCAGTTAAGTAGCATTCTTTGGTTAGTTCAAAACCTCTTTCCCCTTCAGTAATTCCCGTTGGTGTAATTCTCTTTTTACAAGTTTTATCAAAATAAGTAAATAGTTGACAAAGAACATATATGCTAATTAGAGTTTTACATTCTGTGGGAAGAGTTAATGGAACTAAGTGCCTAGGTGTATTGGGAGGATACACCGTTGTAGCCGCTATTTTCCTAAGGGGTGGGGTATTGTCCTTAAGTGCATCAGCCTTTCTCTTTTCTATGTCCAAAGACTAAAATATTTGTTCAGGCGTTAACTTAGTTTGAGGTGCAAAGATAGTCAACCGATTTTGCTCATAGTAATTATGGGGTTTACTATGACTCGTTTGGCTATACATTTTGGGTCCTTCTTTTTTTCAGCTAATCTCTCTCTGTTTCTGTCTTCTATCTCATTACTCTCTTCAAGTGATGACACATCAGGGGGTGCATGAATAGTCTTAAGCATTTCATTTCCATCATATAAAGCAGGTTGGGCTACCTTAGCATTCCTAAGAAGAGCTAATTTAGGTTCACCTACATTATATTCACTATGTTTATCACATAATTTTTTTATGCTTTTGCATCATTTGAGCAGTTTGTCTGGTCTGGTCTTGTATGTACGACTTGTTCTCAATCTTGTTTTTCAACGTTTTAAGTCTGGAAAAATCATTTAGGAGTTTTATTCTTTTTCTTTGAAGTCCTATTTTATTGTAATTACACTTTCTTGAATCTCCTGTTTTTGCTTAACAGTTTGATTAAGTTGTGTTCTTAATGAATCTAACTCCCTTTTTAATGTTTCTTCCCTTAAATTACGTTCTGTGACAAATGTACGCATTTGACAATCCATTTTCTGTTCACATTCAATTAGCTCAAATTTTGCACGTTGTTCATATATGGCAACCTGATCCTTATATATGTTAAGCCTAGTGATCAAGGTGTCATTGGGGATAAACACGGTGTTCTCATGCAACTCACAAGTATTATCTACCACACAAGCATTATCTACCACACAAGCATTTTCTACAACACAAGCATTATCTACAACAGAAGATGCACTACTTGGTACATCAGACACGTCGTTGTGACTCACATATTGTTCATATGAAATAACATTGCTGTTTTCCATATTAACAGTATCTGATTCAACATCGTCTGTCTGTTGTACTTCGGTGGGAATCTTCTGTTCATCTACCATGTTATATGTGTCATAAAGTTTTAGTACCTCAGATATGACAGATGCATTGGAAGGACCAGCTTGTTGAGGTGATGAGACAACAGAAGATATATTGGCCATGAAGATATATTGGCCGCCTAGCAAAATTAAGGGGGCCGCCCCTACTGAACGTTGGCCAATTTTGTCCTTTTGTGGGGAAGGTTTTTCTGGAACATTTTAACTGATTTTGGTTAAAAATTTGAATTCATATTTTTATAAAAGATTAAACATTTTTATTTAATACCAAAAATGTTTTTCAAAAATATATAAAATGTTTTTGATATTTTATAAAAAATCTAGTTATTAAGAAAATGTTCCTTTGATCATATAATGCATTAAGCACTTGTTTATTCATACCTTAAGTGATTAAGTTGTAGAAATGAATATTTACAACTAAATACTTGTTTATTTGATAAGTTTATGTTTTAATGAGTTTATATTTTGTGATCATTAAAACATAGAGATATGAATAATGTTTTTAGGCATTATTTCTGTCAACATATAGGTCATGCAGACATAATCAGAGTTAAAGGGTAAATAAAGGAGTAAGGATAAAGGGATAGGGAATAATAAATAGGTAAAGGTAAAGGGAAACAATGCAAGGTATAATAAGGGACAAAGTAAGTAAATATATATGGAAAAGGGAAAACAGTAATCCACCACGAGCCTAGAAATAGAAGTATCATAACCATGTAATCATATCAGTAATCCAGAGGGGATGCCTCTCAAGTAACCAGATAATATGAGGGGTGTCCTCATGTATCAAATATATATGGAGTAGCTAGCTCCCAGAGGTTGTGAAAGACGTGTATCGCACACACCATCAGTCACTAGAGATATATATATAACTAGTAAATACTAACAGATAACAGATACAGAACAAATCTAGGATGCATCCATACGCCCTAGGTTGCCAGAGTCTACCAATATACACCAAATCAGATATAATAAAGTCAGGGACGGGACAGGTCATCACTCTCCTGCCCTAGAGTCATGCCATCGGTGCATCAATGACATGGACATGAAACCCTCATGCCTAGTGAGGTGGCTCGGGTATCAAACCGTGGGTCATGGTCAAATATCAGGTCAGAAATCAGAGTATTATATCAGAAGGTTCATAGCATAATGGTCCATGTCAAATGTTTCAGAAGTGTATATCAGAGGTTCAGAAATCAGATCGGTTTATATCAGAGTTCTTCAGATCAGAGTTTATAAAAATGTTCAAGTCCAGGTTCAGAAATAGTATATCAGATAAATGCTTAAGTTTCAAAAACAAGAGTTTATAACCGGGTTTAGAATAAGGTTCAAATCAAGGTTCACTAGGTCATATCAAAAGTTCATAATCAAAAGGTTTATAGGTTCATAGAAAAGATTTTAATTCAAAGGTTTCATATTTAACTTGTATTTAAATAATCTTTCAGTGACTTTCATAAAATGATGTTTGGTAAAACCTTCTTATACATATAGTTTTTAAAAGAAATTTTCATAAAACCTTTAGTGCTGTTTATAACATCGTACTCAAAAGTTTTTCAAAAATATTTTCATATCATTAAGGGAAGTTTCCAATTTCAGTTAAAATGTCAAAATGAATCTTCAGGGTATTCAGAGGTTTGCATATTCAGGTCACAAGGTAATGAGTCAAGTATCAAGGGAAAATTCAGAGTCAGATATCATGTCAGAATCAGAGTGTTATAACAAGTTCATATTTCAAAGGGTTTATAACAGATGGCTCAGAATCAAGTTTCATAACAAAGTTCATATCAGGAATTATAACAAAGGGGAATCATATGAAAGGTTCAAAGTAAAGGGGATCATAGCAATGGCATCAATATAGAAGCTGACAGATCAGAAAAATGAAAGAGATCATGAGAAACCTGTGAGATGGTTCAGAATATCTGTACCTTAAAAGCGACTCAACGTACACTCGAAAACACAAATCACTCCTCCAATGATCTACCTGAATTAAGGAATCGATTTATTATTTATAAGTTCATTTATTATTTAATGACGCATCGGATTACTATTCTTAGTGCCTTATTATTATTCGTTGATCCTATAATATTAGTTTATTATTCTTAGAATATATTATATTGGCATAATATACACGCATCCACAAGACCATGATCACCAGTTACATTATTCATGCACAATACAATAAAACAAGTCATGACATGACATAATAACACAGACACCTAGTAATGCAGAAAATACTCCAACATCTTATTATTTCCAGACCATATCACACACACAAGACCCCTAAACCTCCTACATGCCACACACACAACGACACAACTTAACCACTCCCATGACTGTTTTTTTTTTTTTTTTTTTTGCCATTCTTGATCGACCCCAAAACAAACCAAAAACACTTGTTTTTCTTTCCACAGTATTGACATATATTATACACCCACACGACCCATTTTTCTTTCATGAACTAGACCCATTTTAACACAATTTAAAACTCTTTGTTCCCAGCCACATCGACACAACAAACAGCGACCAACCAGCCCCACTTTTTAACCCATGCATTCGACCCAAACTAGCAGCCACATACACACAACCCACGACCACAGCAGATTGTACACACCAACACAAACTCAGTTCATGCACATATCACACAGGTTTCACGCATATACAAACCACGTTACATACTCATATATTCGGCACAACATTTATACTTTTACGTGTTTCCAGTTTGAGATTATGAGACTATGTATACTCGTATTCTGATCATACTTTATGTGCCATAAAGACCCAATATTCATGCAAACGAAACTGATTTTAACAAGTCCATATAACCTTCTATTCGGCATACACATCAGTTCTATAGAACATGTATAAAATCCAGTTCTTTATTATTTATACGTGATCGAAAGTATGCTTTTGTGTCAGATTAATAAGCCTCCAAAACTAATTAGAACATAACATTTTATGAGTCCCTATTACTCTTCCATTCGTTAGTATTATATGTCATAAGATTTGCCTTTCATGTGATCAGGAGGGGATACCTTGTGTCGAATGAAATCAAGAATAAAATGAGGACATGAGGGAGATGAAGATCGAACAACAAGCACACTTATACGAACCCAAGAATACCCTATTCAAATGGAATTAAATCACGATCGACTCAGCCTCTTGACACCTTCCTGATACTACCTTGACGCCTCCCTTTGTACCACTTTTGCACCCTTCGAATGAGATCAACTATGCCGCCGACTGGTGTTCTTGTCTAGGGTTTCTAGTGCGAGTTTGGTGTAGTATATACGTGTGTTTGAGTGAGAAAGAAAGTATCATGCTATTAGAACCGAAAGTTGTCATAGGGGTATACTATATGTTAGTGAGTAATAGAATATTGTATAGACCATTAGGTGATATTATAAACATTAGGTGGTTCTATTTAGGCCAAGTGTATATACAAATCAAAAGAAGCTTTGGATAAATCAATATTTAATATAAAAATGATTTGAGTGGGATCTTCGAACGTGTACATATCTCTAGGATATGCATTGTATCTTTATTTATAGTATCATCTCCATAATTGGAGGAGTGATCCACGGCAATTTGTTTTATAGCATTAAAGTTGGTGATCACATGTAGGGATAAATTAAAGGACACAAAAATATTGGTTGCAAGGCGGCCAATATATCATGAGTGGGTTTGGTTTGTTTCGGTATAGGACAAGAAAGAAGGCCAAAAGAATCCAGTGGGTTTTATGAGGGGAGTTGTCAAAATTATGGGTGTTCATAATGGTGATTATCACTTTCCAAAGTTAGCCAAATTCATACTTATCTTTTAACATGTTGTGCACAATTTTAATTATTTGGCCTATATGAGACATATTAAACGTGTCATACTTTTATTCATATGGTTCTTGTATAATTTCATATAATATTTTAGGTTACATATTCATATCGTATAGTTTGGAGTCATAGCATGATATATAACTCAAGTTTTAATTTATAGAGTTTTTCACAAGTTCTTAAAATTTCAAAATTAGAGGGTATTTTGGTCATTTTGCATGATTTTAAATTTTGGGTTTTACATTACCGGTTCTTGGATACTCAATTACTTGTTTAGCTAGTAATCAAAAGGTACGCATGTTCTTTTATTTTTAGTTAATTAATTACTAGTGTTTAGATCCTTATTCCGCTGCGTGCTTGATGTGTATGTTTATATATTTAAATAATTGTTATGTTATTCATATTTCAACGTTTTTGTCTTACTGTTTGCAACTTTTGATCAGTAAATATTAACATGTGAGATTTGACCCTTAAGAGTATTTTGAACCATTTTTAGTTCACCGAAACACTAGTAACTGATTATGATGAGATATCAGTCTTTCGGTTTTGGTAATGATTCTCAAGGGTCAGGTCTGTTGAAGTTAAGCGTTAAATGAGTAGGGTGTTTACGTCTTAGAATACATGGATGTATATCGGTAATGATTCTCAAGGGTCAGGTCCGTTGAAGTTAAGCGTTAAATAAGTAGGGTTTTTACGTCTTAGAAGAGAATGTCTGTGATTATTAGAATGTCTGTGATGGTGGCTAGTAATACAATGTATTCATTACGGCATTTTCAGGAACAGATCTTGGATCTACAGAAGAGGCTATCATCAATGAAGTTCATTGAGCAAGAGGTTCAAGCACTCTGCTCACACAAATTAGCAATAGACCAGGATATGGAGAAAGCTAAAATTGTCCAAAGGCAAGGTTCAAATGGAGTTTGTAGGTGGATAACTGGTTAGACTGGTAAGATGAAACGGGTCAAACGTGCTTGATTACAAGCCATGCTCGTTTGGAAGTTGGGGTAAAACCGGTAAAAATAAAGCAATTAGAAGGTTGTTACCACTAGTGTGTAGTTGTAAACCATTTGACACAGTTAGCTAATTATGTTATTTAACATGTGACCCATTATCAAGAGAAGTTTAGCTGCATTGGCATGCTTTTACATGAGTTAGTTATAATTTCCCTCTCAGCTCATGCATTGGGATCTTTACTTAACAAGATGCCCGTGAAAGATAACAAGTTAGGTGCTGACAGTGATGCACAATATTATAGCTTGGAAGAATCTATGGATATTACAGTTAACAAGTACATTGGCGATGTTAAATGAGATAGGAGTTAGTAACTTAAAACTAAGCAACGGGAATGGTGGCTTAGAGCATGTTAGTGTCCATGCTATTATCGGATTAGTGTGGATGGGAAAAGGATTACTTATGCGAGGCCATGAAAAGGTAAAAGACGGATCAAGTTTTTGCTGAATTTCTTGATTTCAAATGAGAGCATAGATTCATCAGCAGATTGTCAAGACTTGATGAGAGCTGCTGCAGACTCGTTTAGTATTATTATGAGTGATTCTCAAGCTTGTTTGAACAAAAGATTACATTCAACCATAAGACTGTTTTGTAAGCAGCGGCTTTCCAGTATGGTGATACCAATCTTGCGATCATCAGTAGTTAGATCTGATTCACCAATCACAAGGTACATAATGCACCTTTCTTGAGATCTTTTTTGTATTAATGATGATAGCTTGAGATAGTAACGCCTAACTGTAAATAACTTGCAGATCTATGCTACATAGAGCCCTTGCACATGTTATAACTTAGTTGAGGTTATTTTAAAGGTTAATTTTAATTTGTAGGTAAGTCATATAATGTTTTGCGAGGGTAAATGGAATATTTTTGCAGTATGCTTACTTTCGGCTTTGCTTTCAAGGTATACTTTTACAAGAATTTACTGATTTAGGAGGTATGTTTATCTGTATTGGGGAATCTAAATAAGTTTAGTAAGGATGAGCTCTGGTAACTTTAATGCTTTTTCCCAAGTTAGATGACAGTTACATGTATATATTATTTGCGTAGTAGATTAAACGATCATTAACTTTTTATGTCATAGTAAAAATATACAGTTATCTATTACATAATGAGCTTACACTGGGACACTAGGTTGCATAACTTGCTTATTATTTGATTTAAAAGAAAATTTTGAGACATATTGATCAACAACTATCTAATAAAATTATCCAATGAAATTTACGTACTTATTGCTACATGGGTCCGTAAGTCTAACCAACGCTTATTAAGCTACCTATTATTGACCTTATTATACTACAGACAACGCCAAAGCTAAACTAAGTTGGTGTTTGTTTAAGCTTATTTGTGGGGTATGAGCTTATGTGATTTCAGCTTATTTTTCATATGCTCAAATTTTATGTGTCAAAATAAGCTGGAAAATTTGAGCCAATAAAATATATTATACTTTAAGCATGCTACCTGCTGATCTTCTCAAATGAGTTTTGTAATTCGTTGAGGTATATACGTTGACAATGAAGTTAGAGTTGTATTCTACTTGCTAATGATCTGGTCAGCATAACTGATCCATTGACTAAACAAACTGTGCCATGGACTAAATATGCATTATGCTTATGGCTATTACGAATGTATATTTATGGAATATAGGCAACACCCTTTAGCCGGGAATACCTTTGCAATATATTGTTTGGTTAGGTAATGGGCCAAAACGTGACTCAAGATGTATGGGGTAGGGCTGGCTGGCTTACTTCATTAAGTACGATTAGGGAAACTATGTTATCACCTATATGCTTTTTTAAGAAAGTTATTAAGGTCTAAGGAGGCCGTAAGCAATTAAAAGGCATATTTGTTTGCTCTATATGAACCGCTAAGATGAACTCATATCCTGTATCGGTTATTTTAAACATACATTTTTTTAAATCGCTCTCTTACTCGAGTAACATGCTAATGTACTCATTACATACAATATAGGGAAAGTCGCCGCAGTTCATTTTATGTTGGTTGAATCTTTGGAAAAAATGACGAAGGATCCAATTGTACGAAAGATGGTCTCATCCGTAAGTCATCTTTTTGCTGCTTGAATTTGTAACACACTACTAAATATTGTTTCCTGTTAGTTGGAAACAATTAGATCAAACTATGTTATATTATTACGGAATACTTTTAAACATTATAATTAACAACAATGTTGGAGGGGTCATCAGTTAGTATTCATTATTAATGTTCATATTTGAAGAGAATGAATTACGTGATCTCAAAGATAGCTACGGATCATTTCACTGTTTAAAATAAAAACATACCTATGGATGAGTTATGGGTCAAAGGGGGTTGAAGCGGAAATGAGTTAATTTTAGCACAGCTCAAAACAAGTCTGGTCGGGGTTCACCCGCAAACAATTTTTCCTTTTTTACTAATGTACTGTTTGGACCCGAAACCTGACAACCCAAGCATCTTTGTTACAAGTCGACCACGTACTGTTAAGTTTCATACATCAGTTGGAATGGATTTTAAAAATTCTAAATAAATAATGGTTAGGATGAGTTTATACAATTGAAGTTATACGCCAAATATAGGTTTATTAGCTTATCAGTTTCTTCCTTATATTTCAGAATTTTTTACGGGTTTATTGTCTTATCGAAAATGGGAATTTAAATGATTTTCTTTCTTTCATATTATGCGTTACTTTGTAAGCTGCATGGCTTGATGCCGAAGAAGAGAAAACGAGGGTGGCCAAGCAGAGAGGGGTGGTTCAAGCTAAAGCCTATATGCCATCAAAGATACAAGCATGCATTTATCTTTCGTTCTTAGATGATTTTTGTAAGCGAAAATTACTGTGCTACCCATGTAAATGGGTAGCTGTCTCAAATTGCCCAAACTTTTTGCCAAACTCAAAAATACTCATGCATCCTGCGTATCATCATACGCAGGTATACGCAAGATAACGTGTCACGATATAAGCCGTCCAAAAAAAAATTTAAACATGCATCTCGTGTATGTTTGTACGCAGGATACAAAAAAAATATAAAATAATATCTCGCGTAAGTTTGTAGGCAGGATGAATTTTTTTACGCAAGATATATAAAAACAAACCTAGGGAAGGAGCAGAATGTTATTGGGAAGGAGCAAAGTAGTTTGAAGAGACGCATGAATGTTTAATCCGAAAAATTCATAAGATACAAAGATCTCTAAAGATAATAGAGACATGCAGTTTGAAGATGAATTGCATTGCCAAAAAAAACTGATACTACCATTCAAAGATACATTCGAAGAAGAGTAAAAAAAAAAAAGAAAAGGAATACTTCCCATCTTTACGATCGAAGCAATTTTATTGGGAAGGGGTGTTGTGTTGGTGGTGTTGTAGTGGTGTTCTTGTCGTTGTTTTGGTGGTGTTGTTGCTATCGTTGTGTGGTGTTGTTGCTGTTGGTGGTAAGGTGACAGGTGGTGGTGGTGGCTGCGGTGGTGATTGTGTTAACCAAGACCGGCTGTTCACCATGGTGGATTATCGGGTATTTCGCAATCTAAATTATTATTTTTTTCTATAAAACACGTATTGTTTATTTATTTGTAAAGTATATGTGTTGTTATATATATTTATATGTATTTGTTATTTTAGGATTATCCGGCAGAAGTTTCATGTAGGAGTAAGTTGTCGTTAGTTAGGCTTATTAAAACTCTGATCACGAACACCCCAAGGGAACAATTATTTAGGCCAACATGTTTTGGTTGGTTGCTAGATATACCAAAAATGCAAGAGAGTGGTGTCTTAGTGCATTATTTTATATGCCACCAAGTGCCGTGTGATGAGGGTGAGACAGACATTGTTCCTTTGAGATATCGTGTACGTGATCTTTCTCGGGTAGGTGAGGTTGAGATTAAGTTTGGTACAGAGGAATTTTGTCTAGTTACTAGTTTAAGGTTTGGGACGGATTTTAGAAATCTTTATAAAGATGGACCTATGCTGTTTAGGAGACGAGTGTTCCCGTCGACACTTGATTCAAAATCAATAAAAGTTGGTATGTTGTATAATATAATAAAAAGTAAAGAGTTTTTTGAGTTGAGTGACGAGGATGCCGTTCGTGTTTGTTTGATATGCGTGTTGTTGTTGGTGTTAGAAGGGACCGAGGTTAGGAAAGTAGTCGAAGAATGGTTATTTAGGTTAGTAGAGGATTTAGATGCCTGGAATCTGTATCCGTGGGGGTCTTATGTATGGCCAAACTTGTACAAGAATATAAAGGATGCAGCAGTATTGCATAGGGCAAAGCACTTTGCTGAGGGGAGGGATCCTGATACAATTCCTAAGTACTCGTTGAATGGATTTATATGGGTCTTCAAGGTATGTCATATATAAATTTGTAAACTTCAAGTATATGTTTCCCGTTAGCACTTTTTAATAATAATTACCTTTTTTGTAAACGTGGATATTGGAGACGTTCCCGCATGGTGCAGCCCCTACCTTTTTTTATCCTCAACAGTTGTATCCCCGATCAATTGCTTGGGGTTTTAGAAGCGTGGTGAACCGAGAGGGTCTACACATTATTCTGGATGACGAATTGCGTGTGAGTTTGACATATGCACTAAATTTATTACGATATAATTATTAAATTTTGTTTGGTTTTTTTAATGTTGTATATATTGTTCATTTTCTTAAAAGGTAAATCGACCGTTGGCGAGGCTTACCCCAGATGACTTTGAGCAAAATACCGACTGGTGGGTTCAAAGTAGAGCGTTTTTTTATGGGAACCCCCCCCTCCAGTCGTACATCAGCCGAGAAACCAATCTGTGCGGGAAGATATTCCCCCCTAGTGTTTAAGAAGATGAATGAACTTGAAGCATGGTTAAAGGAACATGACTTGCAGATCAAACAATTAAACGAAAAATATGGGGTAAACAGTTTACCACAACCACAAAGAGAATCAAGCTTCATTGGTGGTGAGAAGGTTGGTTTTAGTGCCTTTAGTGGTTTTCAAAACACGCAGGTATATTTACATTTTTCATTTTAATTTTATATTTAGGGATCGCAACGGCCCGGCCGTCCAATTGTTATGACACCTAACCAGTCTTTCTTTGAAGGTCTTCATGTACCTTCACCTGCGGTGACGTCTACATGTCCATCATGGTTTCCAACCACCGAACATACTGCTACCCGTACACCGATTGGGTTTGCCACATTTGCCACGCCCGTTCATAACCAGGGAGGTCCATCTCACGGCCCTGACGTTGGTGTTGAGAACCAGGTAACATATTAATTATTTAAAATAAATATCGATTATTATTGTGTACTAGTAATCATATTGATGTTCAGGATGCGATGGAGCGACCGAGGAGGGGTTGTCGACTGGCTAAATATCAGCAAGATCCTTATACCCAACAGGGACCTACCACTATCGTCCCTAAGAAACATGCGGGTAAAAGTAAACGGAATAAGGATACCTCGACGATTCCACCGTTGAACTTAGGAGAAGCAGCGGTTGATGAGCATGTAGAGGCTGATGATGTTACTTATGTGGGTTCTGGTTCTGCGGCTCCTTTAGAAGTAGATAATGTTGACCCCAATAAGGTAACACTAAAAGATGTTTTAAATTTATTTGTATTTATGTTTCTGATTAACATAGTTACACTTTATCTTTTGTTTTTAGGTAGAGCGTCGGACATATGCTACACTTAACGAGTTCCTTAATAACCCAACAAGAATATACCTTGACTGCCTTCCAAGGGGTTGGGTGGCGGATATGAACTTATTTCAAAAGCTAGTTCCGCGTTCTTACAGGAATGGTACTGATCCAGGACCAGCCGGTGAAATTGGTTGGCTGACTGACGATGTAAGTTTATTGTTCTATATTTTTAAAAGTTTAGACTATTTTAATTTCAAGAATGTAAAATGATTCAATATATTCTTATAAATCAGCATATGAATAGTTGGGTGGAGATTCTAATAAGAATTAGACCACCTGATGCGCAATGGACTGTTTCAAAGTCATGGACAGCCTCGAGTTACCCAACCGAAAAAGGTTTTGTACCCATGCTTGCGATAGCTCCTTGGATCAGGGGAACATTGGATGGCACCACGATTCCGTACCCATCATGGGATGATGTCACCTGGGTAAGTAAATGTCTTTCAACGTAAAATGATGCAATATAATCTTATTTAATTGTGTATATTTTTATAAATTTTCAATGTAGGTGTTGATGCCGATGAATGTTGAAGGCAATCACTGGGTAAATGTGATCATTAACCTAATGGAATCCACTTTGTTGGTTCTCGACTCCCTGCACAGTATTCAGCATTGTGGATATATAAGAAAATATGTAGAAGAATGGACTAAACATCCCAACACTTGTTTAGAACAGTTGGGACACTTTAGACGAACAGGGCGGAGACACTACAACTTTGAATTTTTCTACAACCACCCAAGTTATCCAGTCCCACAGCAACAGAATTCCTCAGATTGTGGAGTCATCACTTATTGGCTCCTACATCAGTTTGTGACAAAAAAGTTTCCACCACGATGGGATGTGAATGATGTGGAAGGCTTTTTCCAAATAATTAGGTGTAACATGGCCCGGATGTATTATTTATGTCGATATGAGCAAACTAGTATGTGTGGCTATGGTTAATTAAGATCATTCTTGAAGTTGTATATATTTTATGTTTACCATTCATGTTGGTGCTCCAAACAAAATGTAATGTAAAAGAACAAAAGAGGATATCATATTACGAAAATCATATAAAGTACAAGAATAAAAGAGGATATCTTAACGCAAACATGACACAAATTTAATTATAGAAACGAGGCTTCCAAATCTCTTTATTACGTTCATCTGCTTTAGCTTCCTCGTGCTCAAAGTGGTCTTGTTCCGCCCATTCAACCATTTGATAAAAAGTGTAATCTGATTGTGCCATATTCTTTTTTCTTTCATCGTTGTCACTTGTGTAGTCTGTTATCACATGATCCATCATTTCTGCCAAGGTAGCATTTGGGCATATGTGTTTTGCAATAATAAAATCGACACCTGCATGGTCAATGTAAATCTCCAACTAGCCTTGTGCGGCTGAAATATCAAACATCACATGCATATCATAGTTGTTTCTTAGTTTAACGGTGATTGAAATCCCAGTGTGTGGTACTTCATAATAAAGAGCATGAATCTTCCTATCAACAATGTTAAACAAATATTGCTTCAGCTCTTCCAACTTCATTCTTGGAATGTTGATGTTCATCTTCCAACCGTTTGCATACTTTGGTTTTCCGTCATTGCAAACCAATTGACCATTATTGTGAACAAAAAAATTGTAAACGGTTTGCGTATAAGGTTTAGTAGGTTTACTTTTTTTCTTGCTGTCAACTTTAAACCGGATACGCTCTTCACGCTTGTTTCTTCTTTGAACCATTTGATGTAGATACCGGACACGCTCTTCACGTTTTATTTTTGTTTCTTCTGAAATTACACCAACAAAAGATTCTTCCAAAGAACCATCGTCTGGAATCAAAACTGTGCTTATATCTACTGGATGATCATAAACGAAAATTTGTATATTCCCAGCAACTTTTGCGATGTCATACATAACATGAATATCATAATCGTTGTTAATTGCTTTCATACCCTGTAACGTATTGTTTTGTGGCAATGCGTAATACAGACAGTGGACTCGTGTAGGTAATTTTCTGCTGAGATAGGTAAGCATACCCTGAAAATCAATTTGTGGAACAATAATATTGATGCGTGAACCATCATGATATGTGAATGGGTTAACTATAAACTTTCCGTTGTAGTTGATAGTGAATGCGAAAGTAGGGTTGTTAGATGTAGACATTTCGTGAATGGAACAAGTGAATGGAACAACTGGTATATATATATAATCTGATCGGGTAGGTGAGCATTCATTTCGTTGTCCTAATAGGTAAATGAGTAATCAAATCAATGTTTTATTTATTTTCATGAAAGACGCTATGTGTTATCAAATCAACAGTGTAAGTGACCATCATTTTCACCCACTTGTCATTCCTACTATTCCAACAGAGTTGTTGTGGACAAACATACGTGCATTACAAATGAAATTTCTTACAAGATACGTAACGTATGTTACACATTAACTACAATAACAGGAAAATAATAACTAACTTGCTACAAACCAAAGAAATTAAACCAACTATTACTAGATTCCTGCGTGTTTAGATCATTCAGATGTTGAGAGGCGTATGGTTGGGAGTCGTATAGTTCATAGCCATAAGACGGGTTATAAAGAGCATTTTGTTCGTGACTTGCCTCACCTTGTTCATATGGTTGCGGTTTATATGTGTTATGTTCAAATACTTGCGATAGGTGTGTGTCATTAGTTGGAAAGTTATGATGATGTGTTTAAGTCGGGTATGCGTCGAACGTATGTGGACCTTCATGTTCCTCGTCCACTGTTTTTTTCTTTTTGCATTGATAAGATTTATGACCCGCTTGACAACACTTACCACATTGTTTTACTTTTGGTTCCTCACCCTGAGATGGTATACGGTTAGTATTTTTTGGCCGACCGGGTTGTGGGTTGTGCATTCGCGGAGGAATGATGGGTTGTATGTGCGGTGGATACTTGTTAGGTCCATCAGTACCTAAGAATACTTAAAACAAGATTTGGACACAAATTAACTAAGTGTAAATTAAACCGAGAATAATTCAAGTCACTGAGTGAACAGTCTCTCAGTGAGTCATCTTCAGGATGCTTAAGGCGAATTCAAGAAGAAGGATTCACTACTCAAGAAGGCGGTACTCCCTGAGTAGGACTTAAGCCAAAGAAGAAGATGATGGTTCAGCGAGTGTTGGACAAGAACTCACGGAACCCCAGTCTCCTCAACAACATTAAGTGATTGAAGACTGAAGAACTCAACGCCTAAAAGAAAGGTGGGAAGATCTGGGAAGAGTTTAAGATAAGATCAAATCTTATCTTGTCAGGAAGAAACTTTCCCTAAGACGGCTAAAAGTCGTGGAGTGTCAGACCAACCACTCCTAAAGACTTTATAATCCATTCCCATTGATTCTTGGAAATGAAAATTACTGTTGTAATTGTCAGACACGCTTGCTTCAACAAGTTGTAGTATTTTAATCACTTTTACTCTTTTATACTTCTGTATAAATAGGTTCAAAAGGAGAGAAGTTGTGTGTGTTTTGTACATTGAAAGCCTTAGACTTTTGCAAAAAAACTTCTCTCCTACAAAGAGTAACGTATCCCTGAGATAGCTCAGTGGGTCGAATTGTTACCACTCAAGCATAGCTTGAGTTTAGATAGGAGACACCATACCTTGTCTATTCAATCCCAAGTGTTTGTTCCGTAAAACACTTGGGTAATAGATTCTTTGATTCATTTCTAATAAGAATTTAAACGTTGAAAAATACTTTGTTTTTTTACATTTACGTTTCATTAACTGATAGAAAGAATCATTACATTGTATTAGTCATAAACACAAATAGATTAACTTTCTAGTTAACTCTAAGCGTGTTAAGGGAACAACAAGTGGTATCAGAGCCACTGGTTTTTAAAATCTTTCAAAATTAACCAAGAGTGCTCAAGGTTTTTAAAACCAAGATCCTACTATGACTGATACAAATGTGCCCCAGCTAGTCGACAAAAAGGGTGGAAGCTTTTCAGCAGTTTCCCCACGACTTGAAGCTGGTAAATTTAGCAAGTGAAAAAAGCGAATGCTTTGCTACTTGACTGGTATGGAACCATACTACATCACTTGTGTCAAAGATGGTCCTTATGTCCCAAAGACTGCTGAAGGGCAAAACAAGCCTGAGGCTCGATGGACCATTGATGAGAGGAGGGTGGTCAATCAAGACCAACGCCTAAAAAGCATCATTATATCATGTCTTCCTGAAGATATAATGGAATCAATCATCAACTGTTCAACAGCCAAGCAAACTTGGGATGACTTGGTCAATAGCTTTGAGGGTCCCTCAGAAACCAAGGAAAACAGGGTCATGGACCTGAAACTTGAGTATAATACTTTCAGGGCAAAAGACTCTGGAAGTCTCTCTCAGACTTATACCAGATACAAGACCTTGATAAATGAACTATCAAATGATGGTGTAGTTTTGTCTAAGCATGAGACAAATGTTGGCTTTGTCAACAGTCTCCCTGAGAAGTGGCTAAACTTCTCACAAGGCCTGAGGAATGCTAATCACATTCAGACCCTTGAGCTCCCTGAGATCTATGAGAAGTTTGTCTATGAAGACAACTTAATCTCAAGGAGATACCCTGACTCTAAAGCTCTTGAGTCCAAAAAGGCCTTGACCTCCACACCCATATCAACTGCTTTTTATACTAATGGTGTTGTGCAGGACTTTCAAGAGGATTCTGAGGATGAAATTGATGAAAGGACTAGTGATGAGTACCTAAAAGATTTAAACTTGGAATTCCAAGAGAGGGCACTCCTTGCTAGTTCAAAACGTTTCATCAAAAGAAACCAGTCCAATTTCTCAAAAGGAAAAGCAAATGAAACCACTGAATGCTTTAATTGTGGTAAAAAAATGTCATTTTGCTAAGGACTGTTATTCTAAAACCACCTCAGAACCCTCTTACAAATTTTCAGGAAATAGTTCCTCAGGAACTAGCAAGTTTCAACCTAGAATATTTTAGTCGACCCAACAATTTCAAAACAAGGTTCAAAAGGACTTTGAAGCAAAATATAGGAAAGCCAAGGCTAAGCTTGCAATTCTTGAAACTAATCCCTCTATGTCTCAGGCTGCTCAAACATCCAAACCTGTTCAGGCAAAGAACAAGGTTTTAGTAGCTGAAGCTTATGATTAGGATGATGAAGAGGTATCCTCTGATGAGGAAATTAGAGTGAGTGCACTGATGGCACTCTCTGAAGGTAATCAAGTGGCTGTTGGGAAAAGCCATGCAAGGAATGGAGAGTGGGTAAATATCACCATGAAGAAGGTAAACACTTTACTTTCTATGGATGATGATTCTGATTGGCAGTCTTACATGAATTATATTTGTGTAGATCTTAAATTTGTTGAGGAACAAAGGCTTAACATGTTTTCAAAATATAACAACAAAGTGTCAGAATTGAATAAATGTAGAGATGAATTGCTTGTACTGAAGCAAGCCAAATTTGAAACAATTACTCTACAAATTCAGAACACTGAAATTTTGAAACAAAACCAAGCCCTACAAACTGAGCTTAACAAAGAAAAAGCTGTCATCCAAGGCTGGACCAAAAAGAACCCCAAGGTCTTTGATACTGTGGGTTTAATCCCTAGGAAAACAATAGGAATTGACCATCACATGGTTAACCCCTATGTAAGTCCCAGTGAATTGACCTTTGTTCCAGCTGGCATATCATTTGAGCAAGAAATGCTTCCCAAGTCAAATGACTGGATTGTCAGGGACAACCCAGTCAGTAAGTTACCAAACTTTGAGACTGGAAAGATCTTGCTTCCTGAAAGTCAGGCTTTGAAAAATATGCTTGGACTTACTGAACAACTCATTAAGCTTGAACTCACTGAACAACTCAGTAATACTGAGTCAGTAAATGAGTCTGAATCAGAATCATGTCTACCACTCCCACCACTGAATACCCTTCAGGGTGTTGCACCCAACTTAGGCCTCCCACCAATGGTCTACTCTCAACACTCTCCAAAGGAGAGGTCAAGATTGGGAAAAACAATCCTGAAAAGACCAAGATTTGAAGTCTCAGTAAATACTGATGACTCATCTTCTTCAGTCCCTTCTGAAGTAATAACCCAAAGCCCTGACTTAAAATTTGATCAGTTGGCTGAAATGGTCAGGAAGCTGGGTGAGAAGATTGCATCTTCTGAGAAACCTTCTCAATCCAAGAAGGAACAAAAACCAGCTTCCTCAAAGACCAAACCCAAACCCTCAAAACCCTTGAAAAGATGTGAACTGTGTAACTATACCAATCATATCACTGATGATTGCTATAGAATTCTTTATTGCATGATTTGCAAAAAGGATGATCACAGGACCTATGATCATAAAACACACTCAGTCACATCAAATATGGCAAGCCTTAAAGCTCAGTCTTTAAACTACCCTTCTGATTCTAAACAGAAACAAAAGGCAAAACCTTTTGCACCTTGCCCTTACTGTGGGTTCAATGATCACCATCCTAAGGATTGTCAAATTGACAATTGTTGTGAAAATAGTGGTAGTTCCACTCATGACACCTCAGGAGGTGATAAGGCCATTCAGGCCAGAAGAGGTATGACAAAGTCAGCCTCTCAGTCTTCTGAGTCTACATCTGCAATCAAATGCATAATTTGTGGTGGCTCAGTCCACCACACCACTGACCATAAATCAATTGTAAATATTAAATAGACCCCCAAAGCTAAGCCCTCCAAGAAGTGGAGTCCTAGAAAGAACTAACCCAGTTTACTATTTGTGCAAAAACATGCCAGGGATCCTGTTTGGCATCTAGATAGTGGATGTTCAAGGAGCATGACTGGTGTGAAGGAGTATCTGCACAAGTATGTTGATGAATCAGGACCCAAAGTGATATTTGCTGATAACTCATCATGTCTCACTGAAGGTTATGGTTCAGTAAACTGCAATGGTAAAGTCTTTACTAGGATAGCTTATGTAAATGGTCTAAAATACAATTTGATAAGTGTCAGTCAACTATGTGATGCTAAATACATAGTTCAGTTTGATGATAAACAAGGAATCATCTTCAATGCTAATAAGGAAGTTGTCCTTATTGCACCAAGAAGACATGATGTTTATGTGTTAGACATGTCCAGTCTGACTCAGAATGGAACTTGTCTCTTTACCAAGGCCACTAATACACTCAACTGGCTTTGGCATAAGAGTCTCTCCCACCTGAACTTCAAAAACATAAACAACCTTGTAAAACAAAACAATGTCCTTGGCTTACCATCTCTTGTGTTTTCAAAGGATAAACCATGCTCAGCTTGTGAAAAAGGTAAACATCACAGAGCATCCTTTAAAACCAAAACCAACTTTTCCATCAGGAACTGCCTACATCTTCTCCATATGGATCTATTTGGACCAATTAGTCCTAGATCCATTAACCATGAGAAGTATACTCTGGTCATTGTGGATGAATACTCAAGATACACTTGGGTATACTTCCTGATCAAAAAGAGTCAGGCAGCTGAAACAATTATGTCCT
This sequence comes from Artemisia tridentata subsp. tridentata, assembly GCA_021014915.2. Classification (NCBI taxonomy): domain Eukaryota; kingdom Viridiplantae; phylum Streptophyta; class Magnoliopsida; order Asterales; family Asteraceae; genus Artemisia; species Artemisia tridentata. Next base: position 266,502,823 of record CP139509.1, on the reverse strand, counting down.
TTGTCAGGAACATTGAAAATCAAAATGACATCAAAGTCAAACAGATTAGGACTGACAATGGAACAGAGTTCAAAAATTATGAACTTGAATGTTTCTGTGATGAGAAAGGTATTTCCCAAAAAATTTCCTCACCCTACACACCTGAACAAAATGGGGTGGCTGAAAGCAAAAATAGAACACTCATTGAAGCAGCTAGGACAATGCTAAATGGATCAGTCCTTTCCAAACACTTTTGGACTGAAGCAGTAAAGACTGCCTGTTACACACAAAACAGATCCATCATTGTCAAGAGACATAGCAAAACTCCTTATGAGTTATTCAAGGGAAGAATCCCTGACATCAACTACCTTCATATCTTTAGGTGTCCAGTGTTTATTCATAATAACAAGGATCACTTAGGAAAATTTGATGCCAAAGCTGATGATGGATACTTCCTAGGATACTCCCTTGTCTCAAAGGCCTTCAGGGTGATCAACACTAGGAGACAGCATACTGAGGAAACATTCCATGTTACCTTTGATGAGAACACTGATGCAATCAGTGTCTCTAACAACTCAGTGGAAGAGATAGGTATTGATGAATAATCAAGATACCCTCCTGATGAACATCATACTGATAATGGTCCTTCCACTCAGTACCATGCAAATGCTGACATCTCCTATTACATCATTCCCCACAACCTTCCTTACCCAACCATCACTGAGTTTATTGAAGCACAAAGTACTGATGAATTCATTCAGTCAGTACAAAGTGCTCAGGTACTAAACAATCACAGTGATGAGTTAACCCACTCAGACACTCAAGATGCTGAAGAACATCATGTGTCTGATCCTGATCCTACCCATCAGGCCTCTACAAGTTCTAATCAGTTTCCAAGACCTCAGGACAGTTGGACTAGGTCTCAGGATATAGAACTTGTCAATATAATTGGTGAGCCTACTGAAGGCATGCTCACAAGAAGCATGGCTGTTGAACTGAGAGCAGCCTCAGCCAATGAATGCCTATTTGTGGACTTCATTTTCACAATTGAACCCAAAAGTGTTAAGGAAGCACTAAAACATCCAAGTTGGGTTCAAGCCATGAATGATGAACTGGAACAATTTGACAGAAACAAGGTAATGACCTTGGTCAAATGTCCTGAAAAGGTTTCAGTCGTTGGCATGAAATGGGTATTTAAAAACAAATCTGATGAAAACGGCATAGTCATTAAAAACAAAGCCATACTTGTAGCCAAAGGTTATAATCAACAAGAAGGCATTGACTATGAAGAAACATTTGCACCAGTAGCAAGGATGGAAGCCATCAGGATCTTCCTTTCTTTTGCTACATACATGAACTTCAAGATGTACCAAATGGATGTTAAAAGTGCATTCTTAAATGCCTTACTGAAAGAAGAAGTTTATGTTCAGCAACCTCCTGGATTTGAAAGCCATGAGTTTCCTGACCATGTCTGCAAGCTTAACAAAGCCCTTTATGGACTGAAACAAGCTCCCAGGGCATGGTATGAGACTCTTTCAGCCTTCCTGATCCAAAACAAATTTTTCAGAGGCAAGATAGACAACACATTGTTTATCTACAAGACAAATAATGATGTCATACTTGTACAAGTGTATGTTGATGACATCATCTTTGGCCCAACAAATTATAAACTTTGCAAACAGTTTGAAAAACTAATGGCAAAAAAATTTGAAATGAGCATGATGGGAGAACTGACTTACTTCCTTGGAATACAAATCAAGCAGACTAATAAAGGAACCTCTATCAGTCAAGAGAAGTATGTCAGAAGCCTACTGAAGAAGTATGAGCTCAGTGACTGTGCCTCAGTCAAGACTCCCATGGTACCCCCAAACAACCTTGGTCCTGATCTTACTGGAAAACCAATGAATCAAACTCTTTTTAGAGGAATGATAGGATCACTGATGTATTTACTTGCATCAAGGCCTGATATCCAATTCTCAGTTTGCTTATGTGCCAGATATCAATCTGACCCAAGAGAAACTTATATCACTGTTGTGAAAAGGATATTCAGGTACCTGAAAGGTACTCCAAACCTTGGATTATATTATCCAAAATGTTCAGGCCTTGATCTTAAAGGATACTCAGATTCTGACTATGCTGGATGCAACATGGACAGGAAAAGCACCTCAGGCTCCTGCCAAATTCTTGGTGGAAAACTAGTTTGTTGGAGTGCTAAGAAGCAACAATCAGTTGCCATGTCCTTAGCTGAAGCTGAATATGTTGCAGCAGGAAGTTGTTGTGCAAATGTACTCTGGATGAAAAGTCAACTCAGTGACTATGGAATTCAGTACAAGATGGTTCCCATCTTTTGTGATAACACAAGTGCAATTGCCATCTCAAATAACCCAGTTCTTCATCAGAGAACAAAACAAATTGATATTAGATATCACTTCATCAGAGACCATGTCATGAATGGTGACATAGAATTACACTTCATTCCTACTGAATATCAGCTAGCTGATATATTCACCAAGCCATTGGATGAACCAACTTTCACTAGACTGAAAGCTGAACTAGGAATGTTTGATATTGAGAATCAGTCCACTGATTGACTCCATCCAAATATGCGTAAATTTTGATAACCCTAGTCCCTGACTCAATGTGTTCTTCAGTGAGAAAGGTCATTGAACTTCAGGAACTAAACCCAAGTTCCTGAACCCTTAACCCTCAGGAACTAAACCCAAGTTCCTGAACCCTTGAACCTCAGGAATTAGACCCAAATTCCTGAACACTAAAACCATCGGTGACTAAACCCAAGTCCTGACAATCAGGTTCACTGAATGAAAAGTCATTCAGGGTCCTCATGAGACAATAAATACTATCTTAAATGCTCTAAGTATCTAGTTAGTAAATGTCCGAGGTTGGTAACTGAATTCTTATTTAATATAAGAATATTTGTTCTTTTGCCTTTCTGGCTTCCACCTCTGGGCCCCCACATTCCCACTTGGCATTAAATGCCTCTCCAATCACATTACAGATATGTGATGACTCATCTCTGCAAATTACACTTTTGCAGAACTGCTCAACTGTTCACCTTGACTGTTGCGCCAAACCAGGGAAAAGTGGAGTGGTGGCATTAAATGCAGATCCCAAAACATTTTATTCAAAACAGTTTCCAAAAATTCTTTTTGAATAAATAAAATCCGCTTAATGCCTAAAATACCCTCCACTTCACTTTCCTATAAATACCCCAACCAAAATAACAACACACACGTCTATTAGAAATCTTAAGCAAAATTCTACCCATTTTTCTCTCAAAACTAATAGTGTGTGTGTTCTTAGCTTTAAGAAATCCCAACCATCTTTGTTACCCAGACTTACCAACAAATATGGCTTCCTCTAAAGCTGTGACATACGCCCCTAATGTGGAATTCACATTGGAGGGCGTAGACCTCACAAAGAACATTGTGGTGGGAAACTTTTCCTATCCACAAAAGTTCCATGCTTACAAGAATGTAATAAAATATCTTCAAAACTGTTTTCTTGCAAATGCATTTACCAAGACCCCCTCAGTCATCTACCATGACTACTTGAGGGAATTCTGGTGTACGGCTGTGGCTACTAGCCCAAAAGACACCAAAGAATCCATCATCACTTTCACAGTGATGAATGGGAGAAGGACTCTCTCCCTGGATTACAATGACTTCATCAAGGCCACTAGTCTTGATTTTGCTGAGGCTTTTGAGCCCAATCCGACTGACCAAGAGGTCAAGGGAGAGTTGACCTTCTTGGGACCTCATGACCCTAAACGTCCTGAGTTGTCCGCTGGAGCCTTATTGGAGAAGGCTCCAATTGTCAAAACCTGGTTCCACCCAGTCTGGAGGATCCTGATGACATTCTTCATTCAGGTCCTTGGGGGGAATAAATCCTCCATTGAGTAATTGAACTCATCACAACAATTGATGTTGTTCAGTCTCTTGGAGGGTAGAAAGATAGATATCGGAGGTATAATCTTCCGTGACCTTGTTGCTAAGCTCTCAGGAAAATCTAGGCAAAAACACTTGTCTTATCCTAGGTTTATTTCCTGTGTGCTTCAGGACCTTCTTGGTTCTGACTATGTGAGGCCTGACGTCGAAGGTATGAAACCTGACATCTTACATAAGACCAATTTCACTAGTGGCATCACTGAGGTACAACCCATTGCCCTGACTAACTACATGCTGGTGGTTATTCAGGGGGAGAACGCTGTTTCTCCAGTACCTTCACCTACAAAGAAGGTGAAGAAGACAAAGAAGGGTCAGTCCAGTAAGGTGGTTAGACCCAAACCACTCGCCACTGAGATTGATGCCCAGAACCAACTCAACCTTAAAAAGAGGTTGAATGTGGCCCAGACCTCTGAGACACCCACTACAAAGATCCCCCGGACCAAAAAACAAAGGCCAACGGAGGGCACTGAGCAGTCATCCTCAGTGTCCTCGGGCAAACCCCCTCTTCCTTTTGATTCCACTGACATAAACAAGTCATTGGAGTCAGGAACCTCAACCCATTCACATCCCGATGAAGGCACTGATAAATCACAATCAGAGCCTGAGGGAGAAAAGGGTCCTATATCCTCGGTTGGGCAGCACTACTCAACTGAGAAGGGGACCCATACCCAATCACATCCCGATGAAGGTACTGACAAATTACATTCAGGACCCAAGGGAGTCAAGGACCCTAAATCCCCAAAAGGGCAGTACAACCCTGATGGTAAGGGGGACCACCAACCATCACAAAAAGTGCCTCGTGATACTTCTGAAAAACACCCGTCAGGACTTGAAGGCACTCAGGGGGACAAAGACTCAGAGGGATATAAACCACTCGCTGATACGGAACCCACAACCACCTCAGGCGGATCCATTCTCTCAGGAACTGCCCCCAAAAGTCAGGCAGAGAAATCAGTTATTATGACTAGCCAGGCTGATAAAACCAAATCAGTTATTATGGCGGGCTCAGGACCTGGCCAAAACCAAGGCAAGTCCTTTTATGAGGAGGAGCCGGTTAACCTTTTGGAGTTCGAGTCTATGGGGGATATTCAGGCTCTTCTTGATTCGGATAATGAGCTCAAGGAAGAGAGTGAGGAAGAAATCTTTGAGGCTGGTGATGACATGGAGACTGATGCACAACCCACTGAACAATCGCATCAGTCTTCTCCACACGGTGAAGAATCTGAATCTCAGGCTGATCATTCTTCAGATTCTGAATCATCATGCCCTCAGGAACTTAAGAAGTATGACAACATTCTTCCTCTTACTGAGAGACAATTGGTCAAGTTCCTGCAAAAGGCCAACAATGCTCTCTTCACTGGGCTCACTGAAGAAATTTTTGACAAGCACACTGAAGCAGCTGTTCATTATGTCGATCTGAAGAAATCAGGGGAATCCTATCATGATGATGTAAATGAGCACAAGTCATCTATCTCCTTATCCCTGACAAATCTTGATTACAATTTTAAAATGTTCAACGAGTCTCTCACCAACATACAAAAGATCGTTAAAACTATTTGTAATACCCAAAAAATCTAAAACATGTAAAAAGACCAAAATGCCCCTACAACTTTAAAATTTGATTAAAGAGTTTATAAAGCACCAAATTTGTCCCGAACCTTCGGAAATGAACGAGATATGAAGCCAAGTAATTTATGATACAACATTTTAACATTTAGGAGTGTACAAAAAAATTATAAAAAAAAACAAAACACATTGTATTTGGCCGAATTATGTATATAAGTTTTATTAATAGTTTGTAAATCATTTTAAATAACAAATAAAACAAAGATAACTTCAAATCAATTAAGAAAATCTTCCCAAATAATTTGTGATCCTCTTGCTACCTATCTTGGACCGAAATACATGTAACCTCCCCCATATCACTCGGCCATTATATTGTTTCCATTTTTTCCTTTACCGAAAACCCTAAACAAAACACACAATTCTCTCTATAATTCATACGGCTCTCTAAAATTCCTTGGGCATTTTTCTAGTGTTGTTCTTAATCTAAAGAAGCTTGGAAAATTGGTTTGGAGGTCGTGGGGTTGCTCATTCGTTCGTGGTGATTATTTTGGTGTCGATAGTGGTTCGATAGGTATATATTTGATACACCTCTTCCACTTGATCTAGCCTTCATCTGGTATTTTTCCCATCTTGTTTACGTCATATTTGATCTATAAAAATTGGTCTAACCGAATCATGCACACTTATTTGGTCGCTTGGAAATTAAAGACCTAAAACACGTATATTATCTAAAATACGTAATGCGATTTTCTGGGTGATGTGGTTATTTTATTTGAACATTATATGAAGTATAAGACCTGGTAAAAATGCTTGTACAATTTATAGAAGCCTAGATTAATCGCTATAATTTTAAGGGCTTAAAAAAGTATAAAATCGAATACACTTCATACGAATTTTCTGGGTGTGAGGCCTATTTTATTTGGACACTATATGATATATATAACTCAGGAAAAATGGTAGTTCGAATTGTGGAGGCCCTAATAACCTGTGTCAATTTGTTTGTGTAATCGGGGTTTAAAAAGGAAACATGAAACAAATAAAAACCCTAGCTAACGATTAGGGTTAGGGTTTTGGACATTGAATCTGGTACATTAATGGTGTTTTAATGATGTTATGATAATGGTGTAATGATTGGTGAAGCTAGGGTTAGGGTTTGGTATTTTTAAAAATGGTACCGATTGGGTTTTATTAGTTAAGGGGGTGTTTTGTAATTATTGATAGTCGTGGGTTATTTTTATGATATACATTAGACCTGGGGCTGTTTGAATAAAATATAAAATGGGGGTCCTTTTCGTAAATTATGCAACTTGGAGATTTAATTTGTAAATTGTATTAAAAGTGTAATTCGAATTGTGATTTAATAAATTAGAGGGGCTGGTTTGTAAATTCTGGAAACTTGGGGGTGTGTCGTGTAAATAAAGATAATAAGGGTATGATATGTAAAATTGGACACTTGAGGGTTTAATGTGTAAATATAGTTAAATTGTGAATCGAATTGTACTTTTTATTAAGTAAAGGACTGGTTTTGTAAATTGTATAAAGATGAGGGTTAATTCGTACAACTATTAAAATATGAGGTATATTCTGTAACTTTGTAATATTGAGGGCTTGTTGTGTTAATATGAATATGTAAAGGGTTAAAATGAGAATTAAGGAAACTATGGGGTTTAATTTGGAAACTTATAAACTAGAGGGTATAAAATGTAAAATGGTTATATTTGAGGTACTTAATTCGTACATATACTTAAAATATGGATTGAATGTATAATTTGCGATAATTACATTTTAGACCCTTAACTTTGGTTTAATTACATTTAAAACCCTAAATTATGTAAAGTTATCATATTTAACCCTAACTATCACAACTTGCTAAAATATACCCTACTTCCATAAATAAGCTTAATTATGACTTAACCTATTTTATAATGCCTTAAACTTTCTAAAAACGGAAACTTACTAAATAAGGAAATTTTCTAAAAATGGAAACTTGCTAATTTTGGAAACCTGCTAAAAATAGAAAGTTACTTAAAATGGAAAGGTGAGCTAATAAGTAAGAACCAATCATAATTCTCTTCTACTCCTTTAGGTGCGAAGAAGGAGAGGTCTTGATCCGTTTATGTGTTTCTTTTCTTGTTCGTGTTTGCATTCGTAATAAGGTACAGATATTCTTCCCTTTTCAGTAAGGGTGCTTTTCTCTCTTTTGGACTCATTGATCTTGATTCGTTTAAGATTCCCTAAGCCATTGCTATGTTCCCTACACTTTGGTTCGTTTGTTTGATTCATTTGACTTTGATGTTCGTTACGACCCTTTTGCTTTGAGCCTTTAAAATGATCCATTTGATATTCGTGACCTTGTGATATTAGCATTCGACTTACTGGATACTTCGAGGGTTCATTTGATTTTGATAACTAGATGTGAAAACCTTTTAATTATATCATGGAAATGTTTTGAGGGAAAACTATTTTTAAAATGATGTTTACGAAATATTGCGCTACTATTTTAATTGGAATTTGACTAAGCTTTTATGAAAACTATTTTTAATGACTACTTTCGTAAAAACTGTTATTAAAGATCATTTCTATGAAAATCATTTGATAAAGATTACTTTAAATGAACCAGTTGATGATGAACCTTTGATCAGTTTGTTTGGATTCATTGACCTTTGATATTTGGACTTTGACTATGATTCGATGACTGAGACTATTCGAACCTTTGCTATGATTTGGACCTTTGACCTTTGACCCTTCAGTTTGATACCCGAGCCAAGTTCGTTTCCTAGCCATGAAGGTAACATGGTCGTGTCATTGATGCACCTTTGGCATGACTCACGTGTGGGTGAGTGATTTCTCACACCGTCCCCATATTGTTCGTTGCATGCACATTATATTTATTATGGCCTATATTATTGTTCGGGGGGGCGTATGGGTTGCAATCCTAGGTTCGTGTCCGTGTTCGTGGACTTAATGTGATTTGATATTGTTTGGTGACTGATGCTGGGTGCAATCCACGTCTTTCATAAGTTCGGGAGTTAGCTACTCCATTTGAAGAATGAGGACACCCTTCATATTATCTGATTATCTGAGAGGTCTCCCCTCTATATGATTATGAAGACACGATTACTATATTTGATTTGTGTTCGGGCTCGTGTTGGATTACTGACCATACTTTACCTTTCTTATCCTTATCTTACTTTGTATCCTTTGACTATACCTTATGATTACCCCATATTGTACCATGTTAGTTTCGTTTGCTTTCGTTTTCGTTTATATATATCTATTCACTGAGCTTTTTAAGCTCAGCCGCGTTTCTTTTCCCGCGGAAGGTTTTAGTTGGAGGCTGGGTATGAGGGAAGAGATGTTTGGACTTAGAAGACCTTGATAGTTATTCTGAAGTAGAGGTTATTAGAAGGATTTGCAATTGCAGACTTAGTATTTAGCTTTTGTTTACTTTATAGCCTTGTGTATTCAGTATTTCATTTGTAACCTTTGAGAATCCTTGTATTACTATTGAATGTATGCTTTGTTTTGGATCTGATATGAAACCATTAATGTGATACTTCTACCCTTGCCGGGTTGGGGTGTTACAATTATGGTATCAGAGCGACAGGCTGCGATTCGTAATACATTTACCCGTGACCTGTGTAAGTTAGGACCACTAAGTTTTTCCCTGTAGGCGCTCGTAAGTCATCCTTTGAAAATTTGCTTTAAGATTTCTTTATTGGAACGTAAGTTTTGACCAGTGAGGAATGGGTAGACTATAAGGCATTCGTTTAAGTATCTTTGCTTCCGCATCACTCTGATTCGTGCCTTGCTTTTGGTTAGATCCTGTTAATATCACTTTTGGAAAGTGAAATCTTATGCTTTGCACCACTTAAGATTTGAACCTGATTAAATCTTGAAGGCATTGAGAATTTCATAATAATTGCCTGACACTATTTGATCCTTATCTTCATATTTTGACTCTGATCTCTGATCCTTTCGTAAATCATTTTGACGCCTCTTCGGGCACTCTGGGAGCCTACATGGCGATGACGTACTTGATATGTTTTGTTTTTGTCTCTTGCTTTTGATAAGTATCTATGAATCTCCCGACACTAATTGATTTCGTTTCACCCATCTCTATTCCTAAGAGAGGTCTTGTGGTGTGTAACCACAAGTATAAAAATCTTTTCCCCCTCCCTTTTGAATGATAAAGATTTGATTTGTGATCCGTCTTGCTTTGGGTAATTAACTTCGATTTTATTCTGAAAAGGAAATTGTTGAGTGATCAGTCAAATATTGACAACTACCCTCCTATGTCTCACCTTTGACATTTGCAAAAATTTTGAACTCCCTACTACGATTACCGAGTGTTAAACCCTTTGCTATCGCTATTACTCTGGAGACTCGTGTGTTACTTTCGCGGTTATGAAGTTTTCCTAGAAACCATTTCGTACACCAATGAATGAACCTTATCTTGGAAGCTATTTGGCACCTTGAGTTTTCTGAGCATGAACCTTGTATTGAACGTTATTTGGTACCCTGAATTTCTTGAATATGATTCCTGGTGGAACCATCTAGTTTTTCCACCGGAGTGTGAAGTAAGATTTGACATGATACCGAGAGATTGTCTAACCACTAAGCGAAGATGTCTTTCGGATCATACCAAATTGATGTGAGCGACCGGGAAGAGCAGCAACCGAATACCAGGAAGTGAGTTTACTTAAGTGTATTTTCTGGGCGTGTTTTAGTTTCGTTCGCGATAAAGAAGGATGGTGACAGGAGATATGTATTAATTACGGGTAGCTGAACCGAATTTCTGTTAGGAACCACTATTCCTCCACCCTGAAACGACCATGTGTTTGTGTAATTTCAGAGAGCGAAGTTTCCTTCTGATAAATTGATTTTATTCTTGGAATCGCCTTCCATATTCGTAAACGACTGCTATGATGGTTAGTGACGCTAATGGTATTAGCTAAAGCTCTGACTGTTTTGTGAAATTGATAAATAATGCTTTCTCGTGGGTACTTGGGCAAATGGTCATTGTATGACTTAATAGTACGCTCGGAGACGAGGAAGAGCATGAAAATCATCTTTGCACTTTGTTAGGAAATTCGTCGATCATTGTGCATTCTGAGAGATTGATATTTGTTGAGACAACTAGAAGCATATTAGAAGAATTATTTCACTGCATGACCTGAAGTTGACAACGACGTTGGCTACCCTGAAGAGTGAAGACTTTCCCTACAAGGCAGAAGTGTTGGCGATGCAGAAGAAGGAAATCTAGTCAAGATGGCAAACCTGGAGCTGATGAAGACATACAGTCTAACTTCCCTATTCATCTTGGTTGTACTAAGATGAATTGAGAGTGGAAGCAGACTAGATGATGAAGGATTTGAAGATCGTGCCAGAAATTTACATTACTCCATTACATTCCAAGAAGAACTGCAGGAGGCTCGACGAACCAGACACAAGTTTCCGATTTTGGTTTCACTTCCTGATTGATGGACAACGGAGACAGATTAACCGGACTTGAAGAGATTGGACGTGTAGAACGAACGAAAATTTGAAACAGGCCCTTTATGTTTGGAAGAATTGATTCTATGAAGGCCGAAGTTATTGGCGACTAACTTTCATTTCCGTTGACCCTCTTAAGTTTCGTTATAAAGTAATAAGATCCTCTTATGATTTAAGTTCCCTAGAAGTATTTCAGTTCGTATTTATTTTCGTATGTTCGGTGATGGCCTTGTTTTGAGAGATTTTGGCGAATTGTGGAAGATATGATGCATGTGAAGGCGTACCTCACTTCTGCTAGGCAATCTGGAGCTTTGATACTCTTGCGAATAGTTTCGTTTTCCCTCTTGACTATGGCATTCGATTCTGGTTGACCTCTGAGACTGTAGAAGTACTAGGTGGATTAAGATAGGTGGTTTTGATTACGACTTTGAGATAAAGTATGACCATCATGAGGGCATATTTATATGATGCCAGTATTATGACGTCTGGCCAACGTGATAATACTTACATCATATAACATGCACTTGTTGTGGGCATAGGATATCTTGGGGAGTACCTAAGAAGTTAAGAATTTGAACTCCGTTGGATTATCCGTGATTAGTGAGACTTTAAGTTCATTCTACCTATGCGTAGACTCTAATTTCCTTCATTTGATATCTGGATGAGTTTGGAATCTCGTTTTGCATTCTGTTGACCGCAGTTATAAATCTTAAGTTCTTGTAAAGCTCTTTTCTGTTGATACAATTAATTTGATCTGGAATCTTGTTCGTATTCCATATGAGCTTCCGGGAGATTCACCTACCCTCCATTTCGTTGCATGATCTTTGATCGGAATCGACCTAAATTGTTTTCTTCTGAGAAATTTGAACCCACTTCGTTTTGTTTCGAGTCATGAGAATCTATTTGGTCTGAAGACTTTTTTTTTAAAGAACCTCCTCGGGCATGAGGATGTTCGTAATAATATTTTGCGACTAGCTACGACTTCGTTTCACTTTGCGACTTCAAATTTCGAGGACGAAATTTTATTTTAGAGGGAAAGAAGTTGTAATACCCAAAAAATCTAAAACATGTAAAAAGACCAAAATGCCCCTACAACTTTAAAATTTGATTAAAGAGTTTATAAAGCACCAAATTTGTCCCGAACCTTCGGAAATGAACGAGATATGAAGCCAATTAATTTATGATACAACATTTTAACATTTTGTAGTGTACAAAAAAATTATAAAAAAAAAACAAAACACGTTGTATTTGGCCGAATAATGTATATAAGTTTTATTAATAGTTTGTAAATCATTTTAAATAACAAATAAAACAAAGATAACTTCAAATCAATTAAGAAAATCTTCTCAAATAATTTGTGATCCTCTTGCTACCTATCTTGGACCGAAATACATGTAACCTCCCCCATATCACTCGGCCATTATATTGTTTCCATTTTTTCCTTTACCGAAAACCCTAAACAAAACACACAATTCTCTCTATAATTCATACGGCTCTCTAAAATTCCTTGGGCATTTTTCTGGTGTTGTTCTTAATCTAAAGAAGCTTGGAAAATTGGTTTGGAGGTCGTGGGGTTGCTCATTCGTTCGTGGTGATTATTTTGGTGTCGATAGTGGTTCGATAGGTATATATTTGATACGCCTCTTCCACAAATTCTAGCCTTCATCTGGTATTTTTCCCCTCTTGTTTACGTCATATTTGATCTATAAAAATTGGTCTAACAGAATCATGCACACTTATTTGGTCGCTTGGAAATTAAAGACCTAAAACACGTATATTATCTAAAATACGTAATGCGATTTTCTGGGTGATGTGGTTATTTTATTTGAACATTATATGAAGTATAAGACCAGGTAAAAATGCTTGTACAATTTATAGAAGCCTAGATTAATCGCTATAATTTTAAGGGCTTAAAAGAGTATAAAATCGAATACACTTCATACGAATTTTCTGGGTGCGAGGCCTATTTTATTTGGACACTATATGATATATATAACTCAGGAAAAATGGTAGTTCGAATTGTGGAGGCCCTAATAACCTGTGTCAATTTGTTTGTGTAATCGGGGTTTAAAAAGGAAACATGAAACAAATAAAAACCCTAGCTAACGATTAGGTTTAGGGTTTTGGACATTGAATCTGGTACATTAATGGTGTTTTAATGATGTTATGATAATGGTGTAATGATTGGTGAAGCTAGGGTTAGGGTTTGGTATTTTTAAAAATGGTACCGATTGGGTTTTATTAGTTAAGGGGGGTGTTTTGTAATTATTGAAAGTCGTGGGTTATTTTTATGATATACATTAGACCTCGGGCTGTTTGAATAAAATATAAAATGGGGGTCCTTTTCGTAAATTATGCAACTTGGAGATTTAATTTGTAAATTGTATTGAAAGTGTAATTCGAATTGTGATTTAATAAATTAGAGGGGCTGGTTTGTAAATTCTGGAAACTTGGGGGTGTGTCGTGTAAATAAAGATAATAAGGGTATGATATGTAAAATTGGACACTTGAGGGTTTAATGTGTAAATATAGTTAAATTGTGAATCGAATTGTACTTTTTATTAAGTAAAGGACTGGTTTTGTAAATTGTATAAAGATGAGGGTTAATTCGTACAACTATTAAAATATGAGGTATATTCTGTAACTTTGTAATATTGAGGGCTTGTTGTGTTAATATGAATATGTAAAGGGTTAAAATGAGAATTAAGGAAACTATGGGGTTTAATTTGGAAACTTATAAACTAGAGGGTATAAAATGTAAAATGGTTATATTTGAGGTACTTAATTCGTACATATACTTAAAATATGGATTGAATGTATAATTTGCGATAATTACATTTTAGACCCTTAACTTTGGTTTAATTACATTTAAAACCCTAAATTATGTAAAGTTATCATATTTAACCCTAACTATCACAACTTGCTAAAATATACCCTACTTCATAATAAGCTTAATTATGACTTAACCTATTTTATAATGCCTTAAACTTTCTAAAAACGGAAAACTTACTAAATAAGGAAATTTTCTAAAAATGGAAACTTGCTAATTTTGGAAACCTGCTAAAAATAGAAAGTTACTTAAAATGGAAAGGTGAGCTAATAAGTAAGAACCAATCATAATTCTCTTCTACTCCTTTAGGTGCGAAGAAGGAGAGGTCTTGATCCGTTTATGTGTTTCTTTTCTTGTTCGTGTTTGCATTCGTAATAAGGTACAGATATTCTTCCCTTTTCAGTAAGGGTGCTTTTCTCTCTTTTGGACTCATTGATCTTGATTCGTTTAAGATTCCCTAAGCCATTGCTATGTTCCCTACACTTTGGTTCGTTTGTTCGATTCATTTGACTTTGATGTTCGTTACGACCCTTTTGCTTTGAGCCTTTAAAATGATCCATTTGATATTCGTGACCTTGTGATATTAGTATTCGACTTACTGGATACTTCGAGGGTTCATTTGATTTTGATAACTAGATGTGAAAACCTTTTAATTATATCATGGAAATGTTTTGAGGGAAAACTATTTTTAAAATGATGTTTATGAAATATTGCGCTACCATTTTAATTGGAATTTGACTAAGCTTTTATGAAAACTATTTTTAAAGACTACTTTTGTAAAAACTGTTATTAAAGATCATTTTTATGAAAATCATTTGATAAAGATTACTTTAAATGAACCAGTTGATGATGAACCTTTGATCAGTTCGTTTGGATTCATTGACCTTTGATATTTGGACTTTGACTATGATTCGATGACTGAGACTATTTGAACCTTTGCTATGATTTGGACCTTTGACCTTTGACCCTTCAGTTTGATACCCGAGCCAAGTTCGTTTTCTAGCCATGAAGGTAACATGGCCGTGTCATTGATGCACCTTTGGCATGACTCACGTGTGGGTGAGTGATTTCTCACACCGTCCCCATATTGTTCGTTGCATGCACATTATATTTATTATGGCCTATATTATTGTTCGGGGGGGGGGGCGTATGGGTTGCAATCCTAGGTTCGTGTCCGTGTTCGTGGACTTAATGTGATTTGATATTGTTCGGTGACTGATGCTGGGTGCAATCCACGTCTTTCACAAGTTCGGGAGTTAGCTACTCCATTTGAAGAATGAGGACACCCCTCATATTATCTGATTATGTGAGAGGTCTCCCCTCTATATGATTATGAAGACACAATTACTATATTTGATTTGTGTTCGGGCTCGTGGTAGATTACTGACCATACTTTACCTTTCTTATCCTTATCTTACTTTGTATCCTTTGACTATACCTTATGATTACCCCATATTGTACCATGTTCGTTTTGTTTGCTTTCGTTTTCGTTTATATATATCTGTTCACTGAGCTTTTTAAGCTCAGCCGCGTTTCTTTTCCCGCGGCAGGTTTTAGTTGGAAGCTGGGTATGAGGGAAGAGACGTTTGGACTTAGAAGACCTTGATACTTATTCTGAAGTAGAGGTTATTAGAAGGATTTGCAATTGTAGACTTAGTATTTAGCTTTTGTTTACTTTGTAGCCTTGTGTATTCAGTATTTCATTTGTAACCTTTGAGAATCCTTGTATTACTATTGAATGTATGCTTTGTTTTGGATCTGATATGAAACCATTAATGTGATACTTCTACCCTTGCCGGGTTGGGGTGTTACACTATTCAAGAGTCAGTGAAAGATGACCCTGAGCTAAACAGGAAAATTGTTCAGGCTTCAAAAACTTACCAGCAACAAACTTCTCAGTTGGCTGAGCTGGTAAACGTGCTAAGATCCTCCAATCTTCAGGGACTCAACTCTTCAGTGGACTCCATCCGATCTTCCCTGGGTCTTATGGAGTCCCACATGGCATCTTTGGCATCTTCTTCTTCCTCCCTGGCTAAGAATCTTGGGCCAAGGATGACAGCAATAGAGGCTTCTCAGGCTTCTCTTGAGACTAAGATCTCAACTCTTCAGAAGGACACCTCAGACATCAAGACCATGATGACTGAGATCTATCAGGCCTTCAAAGGTCAGGCTCCCTCAACTTCAGTGAGCGAACCAACTCTTGCTCTCACAATGGGTCAAGCAACAGTTGAGGGGGAGAAAGTCACTGAAGAAGAACCTCCTTCTCACACTGAGGGGGAGATTCCTGAGACAAACCCATCTTCATCCCACCAAGACAAAGGCAAAGGCATTCTCACTAAGCCTGAGCCTATTGCTACTAAATTAGTGGTTGCGTCCTCAGAAAGAAGGCCTGAACCTGATGAACCAGTCAAGGTCCCTTATGAGGTCAATGGGGTAATGCAACTTCTCACTCATGATGAAATTCAAGCTCACATGGAGAAAGAGGAGGCAATGAAGAAAGCTGCTAAAGATGAAAGGCAGAACAAGCTTGCTCTCATTCAGGTTGCAAAAGAAGAGGCTGAGAAGATTGGGATTGAGGCAAAAGACCTTGCTATAAGGGAAGGTGGTAAAAGCTTTGTGAAAGCTCAGGATGCTGAGATGGCTATTCTCAGGCAGAAAAGGGAGGAAAGAATGAAAAGGACTGAGGAGATTAGGCAGAACAGGATTGAGAGATATCAGTGGGTCATGACAAACAGGTTGAAACCAGAACCAATCACTGATGTCAAGATTCATCGAAATACCAAGCCTGCCATTGTTACTGTCTACAGAGGTGCTGACATGAGAAACTTTGATGTTCATACCCCCTTCAGATTCGCTGACTTCGGGATCACTGAATTGGATGAGTTGGGTCCAATATTAGCGAAAAAATCAAATGTTGTGGTCCCTGGTCTGTTGAAGTCCCTGAGTCTAAGGTATGAAAGATTGGCAGCAACACCTCAGGAACTTGGTATTCCCTCTCCTCTTCCTGCTTCAGCAAAACTGCCTGCTCCCTCTCAGTCTTCCTTAAGAAAGAGAAAGAAGATTGAAGCTGAGCCTGAGATCAAGGTCCCTGGTCTTGATTGCAACAGAGCCCTCCCTGAAGGAGTTCCATTCAGGAACAACTTGGTCATCGAACAACCTGAAAGAGGTTTGTTCTTCACTGATGAGTTTGGAGACTCTGCCTTCCAAAGATGGAGTGATATTGACCTATCAGGAATCAAGGCAATGCTGGGTTTCCTCATGATGGCCTCACCAATCAAGACTCCTGAGAATGTGAGGTTCTGCCAAGACCTGAGAACAAAGATTCAAGAGCATCCTGATCAGCATGAGCTTAAGTCCAAGAAGCCAAAGCTTGAAGCCTTAGGGTATAAGTTTGACTGAATCCGCCAACACCACTATCCCAGTACTATGTATAGTTTTGTTAGGACTTGTAATAATATTAATAAGATGATGTTTTTATTATTTCAGTGTCCTTATTTACTTTCTAGTACATTCAGTATGAGCAGAAGTCATTAGCTCACTCATTACTGATCAAAACACTTAGGAATAATTTATATCCAAATAGGGGGAGATTGTTGGGTCCATCAGTACCCAAGAATACTTACAACAAGATTTGGACACAAATTAACTAAGTATAAATTAAACCGAGAACAATTCAAGTCACTGAGTGAACAGTCTCTCAGTGAGTCATCTTCAGGATGCTTAAGGCGAATTCAAGAAGAAGGATTCACTACTCAGGAAGGCGGTACTCCCTGAGTAGGACTTAAGCCAAAGAAGAAAATGATGGTTCAGTGAGTGTTGGACAAGAACTCACTGAACCCCAGTCTCCTCAACAACATTAAGTGATTGAAGACTGAAGAACTCAACGCCTAAAAGAAAGGCGGGAAGATCTGGGAAGAGTTTAAGATAAGATCAAATCTTATCTTGTCAGGAAGAAACTTTCCCTAAGACGACTAAAAGTCGTGGAGTGTCAGACCAACCACTCCTAAAGACTTTATAATCCATTCCCATTGATTCTTGGAAATGAAAATTACTGTTGTAATTGTCAGACACGCTTGCTTCAACAAGTTGTAGTATTTTAATCACTTTTACTCTTTTATACTTCTGTATAAATAGGTTCAAAAAGAGAGAAGTTATGTGTGTTTTGTACATTGAAAGCCTTAGACTTTTGCAAAACAACTTCTCTCCTACAAAGAGTAACGTATCCCTGAGATAGCTCAGTGGGTCGAATTGTTACCACTCAAGCATAGCTTGAGTTTAGATAGGAGACACCATACCTTGTCTATTCAATCCCAAGTGTTTGTTCCGCAAAACACTTGGGTAATAGATTCTTTTATTCATTTCTAATAAGAATTTAAACGTTGAAAAATACTTTGTGTTTTTACATTTACGTTTCATTAACTGATAGAAAGAATCATTACAATGTATTAGTCATAAACACAAATAGATTAACTTTCTAGTTAACTCTAAGCGTGCTAAGGGAACAACAATACTCCCATTCGTGAAACTCTCCAACAAAATTAACCGACTCTGCGTATGTCGCTTGGTATTTCCGTTTTTTAAACCAATCTTGTACGAACTGCACACAATCTGTTAGACCTAAGAACCTAGTAACAGAAATAACGTGACCACAAGGTATCCCGGAAAGCTGCCACTTGCGGCAGTCGCATGACTTGGTCGCTAAGTTGACCTCACGATTGTATCGGCCATCGTACACCTGGAATCAATCTTGGTTAATCCCGTATACATTCCAAGTTGCGCTTTTTATTTTTCTCTTTTCCACCTTATGGGCAGCCCAATCTGTTATATCATACTTCATTTTCGCTGCATAAACACATAGACATAAAACAGTGACTTTATATTACACAAAATCATCTAAAAAAATATACATTTTCTTTTGGTAGATAAATACCAGCAACTTCTCGCCGTTTAAAATACCAATCTTGCACCATTTTTCGATATTGCTCTGTCAGCATTGTGATTGGCAGCTTCCTTGATTTGACAGTACAAGCATTAATAGACTCAACGCTGTTAGATGTACAATAATTGTAACGAGTGCGTGGGGAATGTGCTCTGGACCATCTTTGTACATCCGCATCAATTAGCTTGTTGTATGCCTCAGGCTGAATAGCCTGTAGTATTTGCATCCTCCTTTCAAATTCTTTAGGTGTATACGCTTTGCATATATTCCAATATAGCCCCTTAGTTTTTTTTTTCAAAGAGAGATTCATCATTAGATGACGACAACAAATACCATGAAACGCCAACGGGTATTCATTGTGTACTGCTAACGCGATAGCAGGATGCCTATCAGATATGATAACCAAATCCTCGCGATCGGCTATGCATTCTTTAAGGACTGAAAACCACCATGACCAACAATCACCAGTCTCCCCTCTGCATATACCGTAAGCAACGGGCACAATTTGGTTGTTTCCATCCATGCCTACAGCTAACAAGTTTGTCCCTTTGTATAGACCCTTCAAATGTGCCCCATCGACTACAAGCAGAGGGCGGAGATTTTGTACAAAACTTTGAATCTGAAAAAAAAAATGTAAACACCTTTTAATAAGTAAAAGTATAATAACATATAACATTTATTTAATTTAAAAAAAAAAATGAGTATAACTTACTGAAACACCAATGGCAACGAATAACATCTCGAAAACTCTGTTTTTGTTTGTCTTGATACGCGTGATTGTGCCCGGGTTTTTTTTTCTAGGTTGTGACAATAATACGGTAATATTTCAAACGATTCTGTCGGTGAACCCCTAATCATTTGTAACCCATAATCCTTTCCTCTCCATGCTTGTTGGTAAGATATACTTGTTTTATATTGCGCCAACATGTCTTGTTGCATATCTTTTGGTTTTAAATCTCGTCTATTGTCTTTTAACTTCTCACTAAAAATGTGACCACTAACTTTTTTATTTGCATTTCGATGGTTAGGATATGTTTGAGTTTTCGGACACGTGTGAATATCTTTCACACCTGTAACTACAAACACATCTGTACCTTGGATGCGTTTAGAGTTAATTCTCCATTGGCACTGTGAATAATGAAAACATTTACAATCAAACCTGTCTGGTTCTGACTTTCGAACTAAAAACTGATAACCTTCTGTTAAACATTTCAACCTAATTGCAACGTCTATTTTTTGTCTTGTTTCAAAATACTTTCCGACAAAAAAATCAGAATCACAATTGTATTCGTTTGAACTTATTGGTTTGGACTTGTAAAGAGGTGTTTCTGGAACAGCAGGAGTTAATGAAAATATATTTTTCCATTCATGGTGAATAGGTTTTGGGTTATTACCAACTCCGAAAAAACCATCATTTTCTTCATCTTTGACATCCTCATCGGCCTCCTCGAATGCAAACGAGGATCCTGGGTTTGTGAAGTACGGCTCATCTTTGTATCCGGACCCATTATTTTCATATTCATTACATTCAATATTATTAGATGGGCCATCATCAAAATAAGACTTACTATGGTTTTTATTATAGAAATTAGATGAGTTTTCTTGAAAAGCAGAGGACTCGATGTTTTGGTTAGTAGTTTTTGTTTCAAAAAAATTGTAAAACGTTTCGTTTTTTTGGGTGGACCGAAAACATGTTGTTTCTTCAAATTCTTTCGCTTTAACCACATACAGATGTGGCATTCCTGCATTCGAGTAAGCAAAATCAGTAAAAAAAAAGTTACCTCATCGTCATCGGTAATATCCATTCGAACGTCAAACGAAGGGTGCGAAAATTTAATATGCTGCCGAATATTGGGATCCACATTGAATTTAGAACGCACATAATCAACTAACCACGAGTACGTGATATTAGTATACATAGCCACACCTCGTTCAGTGTCATCAAAATGCAATATACATTTGAATTTATGTATATCTGAAGTCATTGCTATGTGTATCTGAATTTTTTTTTATTAGAGTAAAAGTAGTTGCTACGTTTCGATATAAATCTTTCCTTATATACACATACATTGATGTGACTTATGACAATTGCGCGTACGCGTATTTTTTTACCCGGGATATGACAAATTCGACAATGATGTGACAAGTCTATGACAATGATGTGACAAATACGTACATTGATGTGACTAATCTATGACAATTGCGCGTACGCGTATTTTTTTACGCGGGATATGACAAAGAATCTGCCCAAAATATGACATTGATGTGACAAGTCTATGACAATGTGACTAATCTATGACAACCCCGCGTACGCGTAATTTTTTACGCAGGATGACGTGACTAATATATGACACTTATTTTAAGCATCAAAGCATCAAACCTTAACTAGGGTTTGTTTTTATTTTTTTTTTATACTTATTTTAAGGGATCCAAAGCAGCGTATAACTTTTTTTATATATCTTGCATAAAAAAATTCATCCTGCGTACAAATATATGCGAGATATTAGTTTATATTTTTTTTTGTATCCTGCGTATTCTGCGTATAAACATACGCGAGATGCATGTTTAATTTTTTTTTTCTTTTGGACGGCTTATATCATGACACGTTATCTTGCGTATACCTGCGTATGATGATACGCAGGATGCATGGGTATTTTTGAGTTTGGCAAAAAGTTTGGCCATTTTGAGACAGCTACCCATTTACATGGGTAGCTTAGTAATTTTCGCTTTTTGTAAAGTGTTGCTCAACAATTGTTTTATGATATTTGGCGCACAACAAATTGTAAATAGTAATGTTCTGTTACTAATGGTCAAGTTGTTTGTAAATATATATGATACGTATTAAGACTCATTTCACAGGGCAACGCCCATTGTTTATAAGCTTAATTAATAAATAAAAAAGCTCGCACCTTCCTCTTCGCTTCTCTCTTTTACCTAAATATGTCTTAAGCATCATTTTCATGCTCCCGCTGCAACTGCTACATACGATCACCTGTTAGCCCGTTTGGCCGTTTACTTTTTAGCTAATATTTAAATTTGACCTGTTTTAGACGCAATATAACTATTGTTTGCTTACGGCCTTGCATTGGAACACAACTCTCCGAGGGTCAAAAGTAACTAATTGCATTGGCTCTAGCCATGATTCAAGACCCACTGAAGGCTTAAAATTTGTGCGACTTTGCCCCATTTTCATGTTTTTTGCTCGACTAACATGACATCCTAAATACGTTAGCAACTTACGAAAGTACGAAACCAACAATAAAATTAGCTAATGAAAAGACAGTTTGTGGATAGTATAAAAAAAATATTCTAGAAAACTTCATTCCAAATAATTTTGGGTAATTTTGCTCGACTGAAGGCTAAATATTTGTGCGACTTAACGCCACTTTCATTTTTTTTGCTCGACTAAAATAACGTGTACTCTACCTCTTAGATTTTTGAATAATTTTGCTCGACTCAAGGCTAAAAATTTGTGCGACTTAAAACCACTTTCATTTTTTTTTGTTCGACTATAATAAAGCATACATTGCCCCTTGTAGAAAGCGAAGATGCAGACGAGCAACCTCTAGTTAGGCATCGGACTAGACGTGTGTCTTCTAGCTCCACTGAGACTGCCTCGGGTCCCACACCACAACATAACGTGAATAATCCTTTAGACAACGAGAACGAATTCCCCTCTGAAGTATTTCTCTGTTTTTTCTTAATTTCCTACATACAAAAATTCTGTTTATATACCCCTACTCATTTTATTTAGTAGTAATTGTTTATGGGAAGTGGGGAGGCATATCGTCTCAAGAACATGATGAAGCGGTTATGCTTGAGGCTACAATGTTTGGTGGGATTCCTCAAGGAGGGGCTGGATATCGTGCACCGTATGCTACACATAGTCACACGCAAAATATGAATAGAATTGGTGGGTCCTACTAAAGACCAGCTCCTCGGCCTGCATCTCCCTCTCTTACTGCTCAATGCTTGATTAGGGAGCAACAGGTAATCCATAGGAATCTGTTTGTTAAAACAACACCATGTGATTGCTATCAAGCATCGGTCTAATTTCTGACAATTTTATGCAGGACGACGAATTTCTTGCAGCATTGCAAGCTGACAGAGAAAAGGAATTACTAGAACAGACAGCAAGAGAAGCTGATATGGAAGAAGAAAGGCGAAAGGAGGAAGAGGTGCAAAGAAAGTTGGAAGAAGAACAGGTAATGGCTGGTCATCTTTCTTCAGTAATATGCTTGACTAGTCAAGCACGTTTAGTCGTTTATTATACCAAGTGTTTTTGGCATTGTTTCTATAGTTGAGTATATTATTCGGGTAACTTTTTGCTTTCTGTTTGCAGGAAGTTGAGAGGCAGTTGGCAGCAAAGGAAGATTCACTTCCTAAGGAACCAGGATCTGATGAAGAAAATGGTGTAACCCTTCTCGTGAGGATGCCTGATGGAAGCCGTCGTGGTCGCCGGTTTTTGAGGAATGATAAATTACAGGTATGGCTTCTTTAGTAAATAGTTGACGTGCATTTTTTAGTCCTGTGCTTAATTCCAATTACTAACCTGTATATTTATGTTCTTATCTTGGCAGTATCTTTTCGATTTCATTGATGTTGGCAGAGCGGTCAAACCTAGCTTATACAGATTGGTAATCACTCATCTATATTTTTATATTGGTATATTTAATGTGAGTATGGAAGTGTGACTTCTTATATGACTAAACTTTGTCACATCTGTGGTGTTTCATTCGTATCCTTGTTGGTGAAGTTTGAAAAACTAAAAAGTTCAAGAAAGTTATCGACACTAAGATGAACTATAGATTTAACATTAGCTTATTATTGAGATTCTGCTACTAAATATAATTGTTCCTGATCCCATATGAATGATTGATACAGGTGAGACCATATCCTCGACATGCTTTCAGTGACAGAGAGAGTGACTTAACCTTGAATGAACTTGGTTTGACTAGTGTTAGTACAAATCTGGAGCACACTTACCAAGCCTAGGTTAGACTAGTTCCTGGACTCAGTCGGTTGAAGCAATGTTCATATAGGACTTCGGAGGCGCTTCCGTTGTCCACGTACATCCGATGTACGTGGTGTCCGCCCACCTCAGCCTGTATCACCAATGGATGGTCTTCCCAGTCGTCCTCCTTTATTGGAGGGAAGGATATCTCCAAATTAGGCCTGGTACTAGGAAGTACCTTCTGCTTCACAGTTCGTTTCCCAGGCTGTATCATGAATATCGCTGGGCCTTTATCCTTGGCCGCGGCTTCCTTCTTAGCACTTTTAGCAACCCCGCCCTTTTGGCTTCCATTCTTGATTTCTTTTACCAAGTGTGCCAACTGGCCAGATCTGACCGCGTCCTCAATTAGCCTTTTTAATTGGAAACATTCGTCCGTGTGATGTCCTTTTTCTCTGTGGAATTCACAATATTTGTCTTTATTTCTTGATTCAACCGGGCTTGCCATAGGTGGTGGAGCTGTGAACTTTACCGCGTCCATTGCTAGAATCTCCTTTGGTGTTTTTGTTAGGGGTGTGAAGCGGTCATTCTTTCTCCGGTCCGGCCTTGAATTCCCTTTGAATTCTGTTTTCCTTTCAAAATTCTGGTTGTGGGACATCCGGGATCCCCCCTCGTGAGATTTCCATGAAGGGCGGTCTTGTTTCTTTCTTGACACATTTGCCGCGGCTGTTTCCCCACGGATGAAGGCCGTAGTGACCTTCCACATTTCGTCGACCATCTTGGGGATTCTATCATTGAGTCTCCTGATTAGCTCTGGGTTGTTAATCCCGTGTATGAATCCCGAAACCTTCATGCACTCGGGGGCGCCCTTCACGTGCATACTTTCTGCTTTGAAGCGGTCGACAAATGTTGCCGTGGATTCTCCTTCTTTTTGCTTAATGAGGTGGAGTTCCACCGGATCTTTGGTGTATTTCTTCTGCTGGAGGAAGTAGGATAAGAAACTTCTGCGGAGGTCTTCAAAGCTGTCTATGCTCTCGGCCGGTAATTCATCAAACCACATTCGAGCATGACCCATCAGAGTGGAGTTAAACATGTGGCACCAAGTGGGCATAGCCCATCGTTCAACTTTTGCTGCGGTACAAAAATTTTTCAGGTAGTCTTCCGGGTTCCCTGTTCCATCATAAGTTTTTACATTGGAGGGCATTCGGGTCCTTCTTGGGAATTCAAAGTTTCTGACCCTTTGCGTAAAAGGATCCTTGTCATCAATGTCGTACGGGCGATAGAGATCGTCCATGTTTCCTTTGTTCTTCTCTGACCCGGCCTCCCAATATCCTCCGTCATAGTCTCCGTTTCCCTCCAGTATCCGGTCCCTTCGACGCCTAGACCCAGAGTTAGCTGATCCAGACCCGCCGCCTTTCTCCCTTGAACGGGGGGCGTAGCTATAGGTCGGACTTGGGCTTCTTTTTGGGCGATCCGGACTTCCTTCCACAAAAGGTCGCCCATCTCGTCTATAGTGTCTAGCTTCACCTCTACGCTCCCTTCGAGCGCGGCTCTTGGACTTAAATCGGGAAAATACGTCCGGTTTTCTTTCCCCTAGACGTGACTTAACACCTTCTCTCCGTCCCCCTAAACGAGTGAATACGGCCGACCGGGGGTGCCTGGCCCCTTCCTCGTTATCTTCGGTTCTTTACTAAGTCTGGAGAAAACACTCCGGGAGTAGGAACTTCCGGAAGGGTCAGGCTTCGCACTGGGGCTTGTCTTCCGCTTTCTTCTACTTCTTGATTCAACATGTCGGGATGGTTCCCGGGAGTATGAATCCTCCCATGACTCGTTCTCGAAGTCGAGACAGGTTTTTAGTTGTCCTATTTTCTCCATATGGACTTTTTCAGCCATTAAGGGCAATAGTTGGTTGTAGTGCTTGTCTCAGAACGCCCTTATTGCCTCATCTGGAAGGGAGTCTACATGTTGTTCTCCTTCTTTCCCTTTCTCCTTCTCATGGGTATTCCGTACTGTGGAAGGTTCTTGGGAAGGGGAAGGATTGTTCTCTTGATTGCTCATGGTAAAGGGTTTTTTTTTCTTTTGAAACGCAGTTATGTAACTGGTCCCACGGATGGCGCCAACTTGTTAGTACAAATCTGGAGCACACTTACCAAGCCTAGGTTAGACTAGTTCTTGGGAAGTATAGATCTTGCACTAAGTAACCTCTTGAGCTGCTAAGAAAAGTAGCACCGTTAGTCTTACCGCGGAAGGGGGGTCCCGCGGTTAACTTCCGGCGTGAGAGTAAATATATTGTTTGAGAGAGATAAGTTTAAGTGCGGACTAGGTGAAAGTAGTTGCAGTTAGGTCGAGTAATAAATGAGATGGGGGTATTTATACTACCCATATACTTACTGTGGATACCTCGGGAATGAGCGGGCTGACACACGCCTTACCGAGTAGGTAAATGTCAGGGCGGAAGTCAATCTTCACCTTACCATAGTAGGTAAATGTCAGATCAAGTGGGAGACACAATCCCATGAGATCTGGCTTTCGGTGGGATTACCGCGGCTGAATATATGCTCTGCCCCGGCCTAGAGAGGCCGGGACGCGTTCTTGTCTTGGCATGGCAAGACTGGAGTCTGTAGTGTGTATTGAATCTGCCGTGGTTATTGTATGAGCATCCCCGGCCCAGTATGCTGGGTCCAGAGATACTATACACAATCAACTAGTAAGCAGGAAGCGTTGTTTCTTGAGTCAATGTAACCAGTCTCTCTTTTCTATAATTATAAAAATAGTTGTCTTCACAGGTACATTGTTTCAGTGCTTGAAATTTATAAACTCAATTTTTTTTTATTGTTGTTTGTCCGATTTATGGTTATGGCACCTCAAATACCGACTAACACCATCCAACTAGCGCTGCAAACGAGTCAAGTCACTCGTGAACTACCCCCTGGACCGACTGGGTAAAAGGAGAGAGCTTTAGTGTATCATATATGCTTAAAATACATGGCTATATTAGTGTGGTCATTAGATTTCAAACACATGGCTATAAATAGACATCGGACGAGATAGATTATCACGAATACATGAATTCCTATATACGCTAGCAACCTACGAAACCAACGATAAAACCAACTAATGAAAACATAAAGTTTGTGGATAGCATACAAAAAATATTCTAGAAACTTCACCCCAAATAATTTTGAATAATTTTACTCGACCTAAGGCTAAATATTTGTGCGACTTAGTGCCACATTCATGTTTTTTTGGTTGACTAAAATAAAGTGTACGCTACCCTTTATAATTTTGAATAATTTTGCTCGAGTGAAAACTAAAAATTTGTGCGACTTATGGCGACTTTAAGTTTTTTTTGCTCGCTAAAATAATATGTACACTACATCTTATATTTTTGAATAATTTTGCTCAACTCAAGGCTAAAAATTTGAGTGACTTAGGGCCGCTTTCAATTTTTTTGATCGACTAATATAAAGTGTACACTACCTTTTATAATTTTGAATATTTTGCTCAACTCAAGGCTAAATGTAGCAACCGCGAATTTTTCAGGCCATTATTTTAATAATACTACAATTTATTTTTGACAAATAATACAAATTAAATATTTTCTGACATTTACTGATGGGTTAAACACAAAAACGAGAAGTTATCTAGTTTTTTCTGGAAAACTATACCACATGCGTACCGGCACCTGATTAGTAATTGTTCAAAATTTTAATTCATTTTCGAAGTCAGTAAATTTTACTTGATGTCAGTTTTATAAAAACGACTCCAGATTTATGTTTTTCACATTCATATGAAACCAGAGTACCACGATTTCACCTCAACTCAACAGAACACATGGTACACAAAATACAATTAAAAACAATTAATATTATAAAACACACCCCCACTCACATGTGCTTCTATCTTATCTCTTTGAATATAACACCAAAACCGTCCATATTCATTCTATCCCTAACATTTCCTAGTTCTCTTTCCCAACTCCCAAAAATCGATTCTCATCCATCACCATCAAGGTTTCTGGATCGAGGTGCTTTCCATACTCCAGAGTGTTGTCGTTCTCACTAGCCACCCCCCCCCCTTAGAAGTCAACAAATATTCACAGTCAACGTGAAGAGGATTGAGAAGGATTTTAGCTGAGATTGGATGATCTACAATCCCCTATGTTCTAAAGTATAACCAAGAATTTCCTTAATGTGTTCTTTTATTTTCATTCGATTCTCAGTGAATCCACACACAATCTCTCGTTCATAAGAGCTTTTCAAGATTTGCGGATTTGGGTGTATCGATCTACAAATCATTGAGGTGTGTGGGTTTGCTTGGAATCGGGTCCAATCGGTGTCAAATCAGTGTCCCTCGTTTGGTATTGTAAGCTCTTGAATTTTTTTATTGTGTTCAATCTCTGATGTTTATTTATTCGATTAATGAAAGAACTGATATTAAATGTTGTGGTTAAAAGAAATCGTTAATTTTAATTTAAGGTCATAGTGGCATTGATGCTGTGTTGTTATTGTTGTGTGTGGTGGAGGTTAAAAATCAAGAACGGTTAAGCTAAAAACTAAAACTTGGATTGGCTCAAATTTTTGGAAGTGTGTGTCGTAGGTTGTTGTGCTTATTTCCTTTGGTCGATTAGTTGTTCCAAACCGAATAGCAGTTAAGCCATGACGTTTTCGTGGTATACAAATGGAGTAAAAAAAAACGTTTGATTTAGATATCAGTGTATTCATGTGGCATTACCTTGGAAATGAGTAATTATTAAGTCGTCTGTTAATTTGACTTTTCTTTGTTCGACCTTTTTTAAGAAAGGTAATGGAATCTAGTGTAAGTGTTTGTGCTTGGTTGAGTCCTTGTGAGAAAATACACCAGTTGTTTGTTTGGTTTGCTTCCGAGTCAATAAGACACCCATATAGGGTATTAGTTGTTGTATTCGGTCTCGGAGGAGACAAGGAATACTCGATGTGGTGTGGTTGTTCATTTGGCAGTCGACTAGGGTGCGACTAATGGTTGTTCATTTGGCAGTCGACTAGGGTGCGTTTGTTTGTCGGTTGTTTTGTTTCATTTCCACAAGAGTCACCCGTAAGTGCGCGTTTGAAGGTTTCTCACTTCGAGTATCTTTTGTCACCTTTGTATTAGTCAACGAGTTTGGGACAAATAAGCATAACTGATTGTTTAGTTTTGGTCAAACGGTTCACAAGTCAAACCTCTCACGAAGAAAAGTCAACTTAAAACCATTAACGCAAAAACAATCAAGTTGTAATAACCGGATAAGCGAGTACCCGGGTCGTTCTCCCTGCGAGGCGTGAAATTGAGAATATCGTTTTCGGTTCGGTATTAAAATGCTTGAAAAGACGAGAGTTTGTTTTAGATTTTTAAATAAAACGAAAATTAATAAATTCGAACGGTAAACAACGAACGAGTAAAAACGTCAAAATATTTAAAAATTAACCCTACGAGTACCAAAATAATTTTCCTACGACTTAAATATAAAAAGAAAATTTTGGAAAAAAGAAAAATATTTTTTTGATTTTTTAATAATTTTTTATAATTTAAAAACTATTTAAACTAATTTAAATTACTAAAAATGCCAAAACTATTTTTAAAAATCTGAAAATTTTCCTTAAAATACTTTATACTACCAGAAAGCTAAGAAAAATTTAAAAAGTGAAAAAGCTTTTGGAAATAAGCTAAAGTTAAGCCAACAGTTCTTATAAGCTAAATAGAAAAAAGAAAAACAAAGAGGTTTAAGTTAAATTTTTTTTGTAGTGTTTAACTAAAAGATAGTTAAGAGCGCAGCGGTAAGGTTGGAGTGTTGTGTTTGGTGCTGACTGACCTGGGTTCGAACCCAGGCAAAGCAGTTTTCGTTTTTTTTTTTTTTTTTTTTTTTTTTTTTTTTTTTTTTTTTTTTTTTCTCTTTATCAAATATTGCTTAACAAGTTTTTTTAACTAAAAATTAACAAACTTTAGCAAACTTTAACAAACTTTAACAAACTTTAGCAATTTTAGCAAATAAACAACTTTAACCAACTTCAGCTTATTAAGCTATTCTATTAGGTTCACAAGATTTTCACAGATCAAACTAAATAAGCAGAATACTAAACAAAAGCACAATAAACACAAACAACTAATTTTTAAGCTAACACAAACTCAAACACAAACGATAAACACAAACAATAAACTTCCTGCTGATGCAATGAACACAAGCAATAATCCCACTGCTGCAATAACTTTATCAAACTAACTTTTTTTTTTTTTTTTTTCTTTGACTTTCTTAAAGCAACAAGCTTAAACTAAATAACCTCAAATAACCTCAATAACCTCAAATAACCTCAACATGCTTAAACTAAAATAATTTCTCAAGCTTAAACTAAGAACCTTTAAACAAACCATACAAAAAAAATACGCAGTAACAGGAATTTAATAAGCGGAAATAAAGCAGTAAACTAAGCGAATAAAAATTAAAACAGAAATACCATTAAAATTAAAACCAAATTTAAATTACATTAAAAAGAAAAATACAAAGTACCTTGGAAAAAAAGCTAAAAATAAACCTCAAGAAAAAAAAACTACTCGGCTCATCTTTATCTATTTATACTAAAACATACGAAAACCCTAGTTCTCTTTGTGCTTGTTGTGTGAGAGTGTCCCTTCTCGTGCGTTTGTGCTTCTTTGATGGCCATTGGATCATTTCTTGGTGACCACTTCGTTAAATCTCGAACGTTGATCTTTCTTTGGTGCCTCGGATCGATGAGGTGGAGGGGAGGGGACCATGGACAAAGTCATGTGATTGTTTTGGCTGGTTGTGTGAGGTGGGATGGGTTGATTAGAGGCGGGTGTTTAGGGAAGGAGAAGAAGGTGCAATAGTGAATTAGGGTTGTTTTTTTGGTGTTGATTGGGATTTTGACCAACAAATGGGGATTTGACCTCTTTATTTACCCCGTATTTTAGTTTAGCGAGATTGGGTCGGGTTGCTAAGGTGGGCTGGTGAATGTTGGGATTGGGCTTGGTGGGGCGTTAAATGTTTAGTTGGGTTGGGGTATTATTCTTGATTGGGCTGTGTAAAGTTAAGGGTTAGCGGGGTAAAGGGTTTTGTTATTTCTTTAGGTGGATCCGGTAGTTAAAGTTTTAGGATGTGTTGGATTTTAGAGTTGGTATAGAATTAAACATCAAGGACCAAAGGTGTAATTTATGAAATCGTAGGGACCATTTTTGCCATCTTTTCAAAGTTCATCCGAGGACCAATTTTGCCAACTAAAAATAATCCAAGGGCTCTTCGGGATTTTTGAGCAATATCTCGAACCAAACTCGTGAATTTCTTCCCGGGTCCCGGCTTTTGAGCTCTTTTCCAATCCATGCTCGGTTTTGCCTCATTTGCCTCGTTTTCAATCCTTTTTGTACCTGCAACAACTAAAACACAATCCAAGGATATTTGATATAATATATGGTCCATTTGGGTGTTTTTAGTCGTTTTTGTGGGGTTTTTCGGGTATAAAATGATGAGTAAAAGGCCACTCATCAATCCCCCACACTAAGCAATTGCTAGTCCCTAGCAATCCGATCATATAAAGTAATGAAAGGATCAATAATATCAAGATTACCAAAAATATACCACCCCGTTTTGTCTTTATAAAATGCAAGTAACTAAAACGAGAACAAACGTAAATAATATGCTTGATTTTCAAAAGTGGCATCATGGAACGGGAATCACACAAAATGGGTGACTCCGGGGAATTGTAATCGTCATCCTCTTTTTATACTTCCCAACTAAGTCTAAAACCCTTGCACAAATGTTTTTGTAAAATGCTAACACTACTTATATTAGCAACCTATGTAAGCCGAGACTTAACTTTTCACTCCCACAATTATTCATAAGTTAGGTGTGTGTGCTTGTTTTCAAAGTTTTGATCGTAAAAATCGACATTTGTTAGGGTTAAAAACCGACAATGATTTAGAAATTAGAGATTCAAAGGTGAGATCACTCCATGTAGCGACTTTCTTCTCAGCTTATCCTTAGTAAACTTAGGAGGCTAGGTTTTTACACCCTCGAGAATAGTATCGGAGCTCACGGGATCTTTGAAGTCAACAATTTCTAAATCACCGTCCAACTTTTAGACAATATCGACGAATACTAGTTCAACTTTCGATTTAAATTTAAGAAGAAGCAAGTTTCTCACATTTATTCATAAACAAACATAAACATTTTTTTTTTCATTTTCATTTTTCTTCTTTTTTTTTCACTTTTTTTTTTTTTTTTTTTTTTTTTTTTTTTTTTTTCATTACTTTTTACTTGTGTACTCTAAACGACGGACCTTCACGGTTTAGTTCCAAGACCTTAACGCCTTTCGGAATAAAGGATCCAAGGGCCGTTACAACGGAGAGTTCCAAGACCTTAACGCCTTTCAGAATTAAGGGTCCAAGGGCCGGTGCAAGAGGGTAGCCAAGACCTAAACGCCTTTCGGAAATAAGGATCCAAGGCCCGATCTCGAATCCGAAGCTTAGAGCACTTATTTATTCATACTTAAAACTTTAACTTTTGCAACTTTCAAGCAATTGCTCACTTTCATTTTGCATTCTTATTACGGTTGTAAGAAAGTATGCTTGTTTCAAAATTTAAATAAAACTTTGAACTAGTATTCTAAATCAAGATTGTATAAAAATTTATTTGCTTAACAAAAACGGTTTTTGCGTTCAAAAGTTTGAAAATAGCACTAATTTTAATCAGATTAGGATCTTTTGGGAGGAAAAGCCATATATTACTTATATAAGCTCTAAAGAGAACCAACTACTCCACGCTTAGCATTTTCATTTGCACAATTTGCAAAAACTTAGCCTAAACGTTAAGGGTAGCAGCTAGATCAACACTCTAGCAGAGTCGGGATTCCCCTTGTTCTAGCCTAATCAAGTCTAAACTTTCATTAATACCGAAGCATTAATGTATAGCAAATTATTTTTATTGTGCATAACACTTCTTTTAGACTAAAAATACGATAAAAATTTTAAAATTTTTGGTCAAAACGGGGGTGCTAGGGGACTAGAAGGTACAAATTGTGAAAAATTATCAAAATTTTTAAATTTTGGGTCAAATTCGCAAGAATCCCTCCCCCACACTTAGAAATGAATATTGCCCTCAATATTCAAAGTACCGGCCTGAGCCGACACTATAGAACGTAAAAAGGAAACACTACAATCTAAGTATGGAAAAGAAATCTTGGTTTTCACAAAAAGGATTTTTAAGATATCCCTAGATAAGCATAAACACAAAGATAGGATATTGGGCGGCTGGATTGAAAACAGGCGCGTCAATCATCACAATCTACGGGAATCCTGAAAACAAAGGCAAACATACAACCACAAAGCACAAGGTAGAGGAACTCCCCCACACTTAGTGTTAGAAATAAGAAAGAAGATAGAAGATAGGCATGGGTTGCCACCCACGAAGCGCTTGTTTTTGGTAACCGAGTCACATGAGCTTGACTCGACCCCGTATTTAATTGTCCTTGGGGGAGCAAGTGGAAGAGATAATCTCAATCGGACTTTCATTCAAGATGTTTGGATAAACATTGAAGCATATGAAAGTTCCACTCCGATGAGATACCCACGGCTTTAGAAGATAAAAGCGGTGATGCCGGGGTCAAAAACTTTGTCTTCGTTTCCGGCTGGGAACGATAGTAAAGTTTCAATCAGAGACAACTCCATGCAGAACGGGAGTTTTTGACCAGAAAGAAGTAGAGGGGAATCATTTTTCTCCAGAATTAAAAGTTCCTTAGATGAGGCGGGAAACTTTAAATTCTTATCAAGAGTCAATTTCATCAAAGGATGAATTTTACCATCATCGAGTATGCCTGGATTAAACACTTTGTCTTCACAAGAAAACTCAGCAGGGTACTCGATGGGAGACTCAATGGAGAAAAGGAAATCATCCTCGGGAAAATGAGGAGATAAGTCATTAGAAACAATTGTAGCATCCTCAATTATGGTTTCCATTTTAGGGCCTTTTTCATCACTAGGTTTCCCATATAAAAGATTTCTCCATTCGGTTTGATCGGCCCCAAAATCGAAGAGGTCATCATCATCTTGTAAATCATTAAGCTCGGTGTAAGAATCAGATGATGGAGAATGGTATAAAAGTTTTTCGACTTCTTTAAAATCAGCATGAAAGTCGAAAAGATCATCATCATTCTCTGATGGAAGTGGATCGTCGTGAGCGAGTTCATCGGCGAACTCCTCGGGATAAGAATCACATCTAGACGGATCACGGTTCAGCAAAAATTCCAATTCTTTAAGATCAGATTCAAAATCAAAGTCATCGTCCTCATCCCCCAGTGGGATTGGATCGATGTGAGCGAGTTCATCGGCGAACTCCTCAAGAAGAGAATCAATACTAGAAGTGGTACTGCCACTACTTTGCTCTTCTGATTTTGAAACAACAACTTGAACGGATTTAGGAAGCTTTTCTTTAACATCTTCCGGGGGAAATAATGGTTCATCAAATTTCATTTGTAATAACGAGACATCTTCCCCGGGATCACTATCGGTCTCAACAATTTCCGGCGAAATTGGAGCATCATCAAAGAACACATCGAGCTCTTCCCTCGAGAGATCACTTTCCTCAATCGGAGGAGAAGGATGGGAAGAGTCGGAAAGGTTTGGTTCAACAATCTCAATTCTATAAATCGATTCCGGAGGTGGGACAAGTGGTGTGCTCTTAGAGCTAGCAATTTTCACCACTTCCGTTGTGATCTCCGAATCTGATTCATCATCATCAAGAATACTCTTAACATCCGCGGAACAACTTGCAAACCATTTGCTTGAACCGGGTGTAATTTTCATAGCTTTTAGCTCAGCACGTTTTTCAGACATACTCTTAACCGCAAATCTTGAGAGAATCGAATCACTTCTTTTGGAAGCAATTACTGGATCAGATTTTTGATTAACCACAGCAACGTTGCTTTTGGTGGTTAGCGGTTTAGAGTTTTGATTGATTTGAAACGTGACTTTGTCATCATCAACTCTTAGAGTTATTTCTTCTCCGTACACGTCAATCAAAGCCCGCCCGGTCCTCAAAAATGATCTTCCGAGAATTAGAGGAACCCGGGGGTCAGCATCAAAATCAACCACCACAAAATCGGCGGGAAAATGGAATTTCCCAACCTTGACAAAGACATCCTCGGCTATTCCAAGTGGACGGGTTATGGTCCGGTCCGCAAGCTCGAGGGTCATGCAAGTGGGGGTATAATCGGGCAGAGAAAGTTTTTTCCAAACAGAGAGCGGCATTAGGTTGATGCTTGCACCAAGATCGGCCAAGGCGTAGCATTCAACCATCCCCGGAAATTCACATGGAATGAGGAATTTTCCGGGATCTCCAAGCTTTTCCGGAAGCTTTTTTAGGAGAACCGCTGAGCAGTGTTCATTTAACGGAGTTTTTGCTAATTCAATTAATTTTTCCTTGTTGCTCAATAAACTCTTCATGGTGGAAACAAACTTAGGCATCAGAAGTAAAGCATCCGCGAAGCTTATATCGAAATGCAATTCTTGAAAGATTTGGAAGAATTTTTCCATTTGAATACTAGCTTTTTCGCGGAGCTTTTGGTCATTAAGTCTAGATGGGTATGGGATAGAAGGTTTAGGTTGAGACTTCGGAACATCGGGTTCCGGAATTGGGGTTGGGACTATCGAAGGTTGGACGTGTGCGGTACTTTGTGGGCTTGTGGAATGCACCTTGTCCTTTGTCACCTCGGTCTCACGGTCAACTACTTTTGTAGAAGAAGAAGAAGTAGTAGTTGGAACCGTGGGTCCCTCATAAGCTACACCACTTCGGGTGGTAATAGCTTTCAACTCACCCTTCGAGTTAGGAATTGTATTACCCGGGAGAGTTCCCGAGGATGAAGCTTGGTGAAATTGGTTGATAAGGGTATCAAACATACTTTCAATCTTCGTTTGAGATTGATCGATTTTGTTCTTAAGCTCATTACCCTGCTTAATCATTGAATTTTCAAATTCATTTTTCAAATTTGTGATTTGATTTTGCATAGCCCTCATTTTCACCTCATTTGTCTTAATGTAATTTGAAAGATCATTAGAGGGAGCAATCGGGGCTGGGTAATTTTGAGCTTGATACCCTTGATTGTAATTGACCCCTTGGGTCGGGTATTGGTTAGTAGGGGCTTGATATGGAACATTTTGCTCCCTACTTTGGGTTTGATTGAATTTGTTTTGATTGTTTGGAGGAAAACCGGGTGGTCCTGCTAGATAGCTAGCACGATAGCTCGAGTCACCTTGAGGACGGTATTGAGTACCTCCTTGGTTGTAAGACCCGGCTACGGCATTGATTTCAAAAGGACGGCCATCGGTGGCGGTACAATTGTAATAAGCATGAGGACCACCACAAGTAACACAACTTTCTTCCACCGCTTTGACTTGAGCGGGTGGAGAAGCTTGTGGGGTAGAAGAAATATTAGAAGAAGAAGGATTTTTCTGATTAGAGAAAACCAAAGCTTGAATTGCATCCGTGAGCTTGTCAATTTTAGCATCCGTGCTAGAAGTACTCATCGAATGTGAAGTAGAAGGTGAAACACTCACTTGAGAAACAACCGGCTTGCTTCGTGAAGTGCGAACCTTTGACTTGTTCTCGATGATGGACAAAGCATCACGCGTAGTTCGATTCAATATATAACCACCGAAGGCGGCGTTTAGAGAATCTTGGTCAGTTTGGTTTAATCCATTGTAAAACGTATCAATTTGATGCAACTCAGAAAATCCGTGGTGAGGACATTTGCGAAGCAAGTCTTTAAAACGATCCCACGCTTCACTAAATGATTCATCAAATTTTTGAGTGAATTTGGTAATTTCATTTTTAAGACTTGTAGTTCTGGAAGGGGGAAAGAATTCGTTCACAAATTTCGACACCAAATCTTCCCATGTTAAGATAGAACGAGGGGGTTGTTTTTCAAGCCAAGTCCGGGCTGCCCCCTCGAGAGAGAAAGGAAAGAGAAGCAATTTGATTGCTTCTTGAGGAACATTCCTACATTTGACGGTAGATGAAATTTTGTTAAACCATCGAATGTGGGAATGAGGATCATCCCTCTCGAAACCGTAAAATTGATTCGACGTTACTAAGGATAGTAATGCCGGTTTAAGTTCGAAATTATCGGCAACGATCGGGGGAACAACAATAGCATCTCCATAACCCTCGGTGGGTGCTTGGAGAAGCTCAAGCATGGTGCGATTCTCCGCCATTATGTCAATGGGAGGATCGGGATTAGTACGAATCTCGGGTTCGACTAATGAGGCAGCACGTCTACGATTACGTCTTCGCGGAATTGCGACGAGTTCAAGAAAGGGACTCGATGACGAAGAAGAACGTGTGCGCATGCACCAAGAACATTTAGGTTAAGAAGAATTTTTTTTTTTTTTTGGGTTTTTTTGGATTTTTCAATTTTTTTGGTTTTTTGGATAGAAAATATTTACAAGATATTTACGAAACTTCACGAGGAAGGTTCTTCAAGTCACTAATCGTCAAACCGTGACGATATTGTCGCAACACACCTCCCCGGCAGCGGCGCCAAAAACTGATTGTTTACTTTTGGTCAAACGGTTCCCAAGTCAAACCTCTCACGAAGAAAAGTCAACTTAAAACCATTAACGCAAAAACAATCAAGTTGTAATAACCGGATAAGCGAGTACCCGGGTCGTTCTCCCTGCGAGGCGTGAAATTGAGAATATCGTTTTCGGTTCGGTATTAAAATGCTTGAAAAGACGAGAGTTTGTTTTAGATTTTTAAATAAAACGAAAATTAATAAATGCGAACGGTAAACTACGAACGAGTAAAA
The DNA here is from genome assembly GCA_021014915.2 of Artemisia tridentata subsp. tridentata. Taxonomy (NCBI): domain Eukaryota; kingdom Viridiplantae; phylum Streptophyta; class Magnoliopsida; order Asterales; family Asteraceae; genus Artemisia; species Artemisia tridentata. The sequence goes on along the minus strand of CP139509.1, from coordinate 266,465,274 downwards.
ACGTCAAAATATTTAAAAATTAACCCTACGAGTACCAAAATAATTTTCCTACTACTTAAATATAAAAAGAAAATTTTGGAAAAAAGAAAAATATTTTTTTGATTTTTAAATAATTTTTTATAATTTAAAAACTATTTAAACTAATTTAAATTACTAAAAATGCCAAAACTATTTTTAAAAATCTGAAAATTTTCCTTAAAATACTTTATACTACCAGAAAGCTAAGAAAAATTTAAAAAGTGAAAAAGCTTTTGGAAATAAGCTAAAGTTAAGCCAACAGTTCTTATAAGCTAAATAGAAAAAAGAAAAACAAAGAGGTTTAAGTTAAATTTTTTTTGTAGTGTTTAACTAAAAGATAGTTAAGAGCGCAGCGGTAAGGTTGGAGTGTTGTGTTTGGTGCTGACTGACCTGGGTTCGAACCCAGGCAAAGCAGTTTTCGTTTTTTTTTTTTTTTTTTTTTTTTTTTTTTTTTTTTTATATATTTCTCTTTATCAAATATTGCTTAACAAGTTTTTTTAACTAAAAATTAACAAACTTTAGCAAACTTTAACAAACTTTAACAAACTTTAGCAAACCAACTTTAACAAACTTTTGCAATTTTAGCAAATAAACAACTTTAACCAACTTCAGCTTATTAAGCTATTCTATTAGGTTCACAAGATTTTCACAGATCAAACTAAATAAGCAGAATACTAAACAAAAGCACAATAAACACAAACAACTAATTTTTAAGCTAACACAAACTCAAACACAAACGATAAACACAAACAATAAACTTCCTGCTGATGCAATGAACACAAGCAATAATCCCACTGCTGCAATAACTTTATCAAACTAACTTTTTTTTTTTTTTTTTCTTTGACTTTCTTAAAGCAACAAGCTTAAACTAAATAACCTCAAATAACCTCAAATAACCTCAACATGCTTAAACTAAAAATAATTTCTCAACATAACTAAAAATAATTTCTCAAGCTTAAACTAAGAACCTTTAAACAAACCATACAAAAAAAAAAAAAAAAATACGCAGTAACAAGAATTTAATAAGCGGAAATAAAGCAGTAAACTAAGCGAATAAAAATTAAAACAGAAATACCATTAAAATTAAAACCAAATTTAAATTACATTAAAAAGAAAAATATAAAGTACCTTGGAAAAAAAAAGCTAAAAATAAACCTCAAAAAAAAAAAACTACTCGGCTCATCTTTATCTATTTATACTAAAACATACGAAAACCCTAGTTCTCTTTGTGCTTGTTGTGTGAGAGTGTCCCTTCTCGTGCGTTTGTGCTTCTTTGATGGCCATTGGATCATTTCTTGGTGACCACTTCGTTAAATCTCGAACGTTGATCTTTCTTTGGTGCCTCGGATCGATGAGGTGGAGGGGAGGGGACCATGGACAAAGTCATGTGATTGTTTTGGCTGGTTGTGTGAGGTGGGATGGGTTGATTAGAGGCGGGTGTTTAGGGAAGGAGAAGAAGGTGCAATAGTGAATTAGGGTTGTTTTTTTGGTGTTGATTGGGATTTTGACCAACAAATGGGGATTTGACCTCTTTATTTACCCCGTATTTTAGTTTAGCGAGATTGGGTCGGGTTGCTAAGGTGGGCTGGTGAATGTTGGGATTGGGCTTGGTGGGGCGTTAAATGTTTAGTTGGGTTGGGGTATTATTCTTGATTGGGCTGTGTAAAGTTAAGGGTTAGCGGGGTAAAGGGTTTTGTTATTTCTTTAGGTGGATCCGGTAGTTAAAGTTTTAGGATGTGTTGGATTTTAGAGTTGGTATAGAATTAAACATCAAGGACCAAAGGTGTAATTTATGAAATCGTAGGGACCATTTTTGCCATCTTTTCAAAGTTCATCCGAGGACCAATTTTGCCAACTAAAAATAATCCAAGGGCTCTTCGGGATTTTTGAGCAATATCTCGAACCAAACTCGTGAATTTCTTCCCGGGTCCCAGCTTTTGAGCTCTTTTCCAATCCATGCTCGGTTTTGCCTCATTTGCCTCGTTTTCAATCCTTTTTGTACCTGCAACAACTAAAACACAATCCAAGGATATTTGATATAATATATGGTCCATTTGGGTGTTTTTGGTCGTTTTTGTGGGGTTTTTCGGGTATAAAATGATGAGTAAAAGGCCACTCATCAGCATAACACAAGAGAACCTGTAATTGTGTGATATTGGGTTTCCTTTGTGTATCCGGTTGGGCCAACGCCCCCTTTTCGAATCCCGGGCCCAATTTGATGCGTTAGACATTTAATAAGCATTCTGCTAGGACTCGACACACAGTTAAGGTGGTTAAACCTTGTGACTTTGTGTGTATGATATATTGAGTTAATATGATTAAGTACGCGGAATTTACTTAATCACACTTAGAAGATTATTTTTGTTATGGAAATGGAAAGGTTATGATTAGTTATATGACAATAAACAATGAAAGCTTTTCACCAAAACGATTCAATATTATTCAAAATAATACGAGTGATCTTTCTATCACTAGGGTAACAAAGACCTTGAATCTTATGTTCTTACAACTTGTGATATTCTTGTGTTTGTTCTATGTCTTAACAGTTATGAGTTCTAATAATAACGTACTAACATCGACACATAATATCAAGACTAAGATCTTCTTTTATAGTCCAAGAAGATCTTTACAATATTGCTTAAAGTCTAGTCGAACTACTTGCTAACTTATCTTGAGTGTGTCAGTACATAAGATACAACATGTATCTGTGTACACAACTTGATAACTAAGCACATGGGGTAAGATATTATCTACCGTATATTGTTGACCAAAATACAAATAATATCTTTTCATACTTATCCACTTAGCAGCATAATGTACATTAGCAGCAACAATGAGTTATCGCTAGCAGCAGGATCAAGTACACTAGCAGCAGGATCAACAGCAGCAGAATGTTAAGCCTAGCAGCAGAATCACTTTATCGCTAACAGCAGAATCAAATGTTCTAGCAGTAGGAACAAACATTACCAGCAGGAACCAAATGTACTAGCAGTAGAATCACACTTAGAGTATTTCTTTGAATAGAATCCGATATTAAACTTCTTGAATATTTAATTCCCAACAATCCTCCCCTAAACATGTGAATTCATTTCAACATGTTTCTGAATTAAATTATGGATTGTGAAGATCTTTCAAACACTTCTGTTCTTCAAGATTGAATATCTTTCTCAGTAATTCATCTGCTTTGTTCTTTGACTTTAACAATATCAACACATTGCTCCAATCTTGGACTAAAAGATGGTGCAATTTCCTCGGATGGAGGAATTATAAGAGGCAATGATGCTGTGTATCTTGGATGCTTGTTTCAACAAGTGAAATCATCTATCAGCATGCCTTTGCAAGTGATGAACAAACGTGGTAAACTGAAATTGAAACTTTTCTTCGTTTGACCTAGATAGAACTTTCTCCTTTGGAATGTTCTTGTCATTTTCAACCTCCATGTCATCATCTTGTATGTTCTTGTCTTCTCCTTCCATACATTGGGTTTTTCTTCCTTTCTTGGGCTTTTATTTCCTCCCCTGAGATGTTTTCCTCCCCTGAAGCAAATAAATTTTTTTTATCCTCCCCTTGTTTGGAAGATCTCTCACCATCATCCCATCACTATCTGATCTACCAATGTGAACTTGTTTTCAGACAATGTTGTACATGTAGCCATCAATTCCTTAAGAGTTTAAGTTGCTGCCCTCATCACTTCTAGGTGTGTTAACTCCTATCAGAGGTGAATCAGTGGACATTTGATTCATGGTCCATCAATGAATGGTTTTTGTGAATCCTTTGAAAATCCTTGTTTAAGAAATTGTTTGACTTAGCAGTATGTTCATGATTTTAGAATTGAAAAATCATACTGCTTTCAACCATTTTGAAGGGATTAAGTGTATAACAGACACTTAATCAAAATTTCGGTTTAAAGCAACCTCTGGTTGTGTGAGAACCAATGTTTTCAGTTATAAATAACAACCAGTGTGCAGATAAACTCATTCAAAGAGTTTTCCTGACAGGGTTTCCAGCTCATAGTAATTGTTACCTCTAACACAAGTGTTAGATTCACTTTTACTAGTTGTTCTTTCTATCAGATGTCCTTAGACTTGCTCATTATACTTGAAAGTATAAAATGATAGAAAGTGAGTTGCATCAGTTACTATCTGATCAACTAAGTTATCAATTCAATGTGAAATTTCATACTTAGGTTTCAAGAAAGAAGTTTTAAGGAGTTATAAATTCCCAAACTCAGTCCATCATAAACCTCATATGTAGCAACTGGATATCAGCATTTTGTTGCTTCCATTTCATTTGAAATTTCCTTTGTGTTCACATATTCATACCTGAAATTGTTAGTCTAAAAACAAAAGAACAATGTAAAAAGTACTTGTCTTGCATTAGAATAATCATAAGACCAACTGTATGAATAACACATTTTAAATTTGTACTAGCAGCACAAACTTTTGTAATAGCAGTAGTATCTTGTAAAGCCAGCAGCAGAATCAAAAATTTATTTACAAAAACACATCAGATTGAAAATTCAAAGATTAAGCATTCCAATACTTGCTACCAAGTACTGAAATCTTGAAACATCAAAAGCTTTTGTTAGCAGATCTGCAAAGTTGTGTTCTGAAACAACTTTAAGAACTTGAATTAACTTTTTCTCATTACAGTCTCTTATAAAGTGATGTCTAATTTCAATGTGTTTTGTTTTAGAATGTTGCACTGGATTTTTAATAATACAAATTGTACTACTATTATCAATATGAATAACGGTGTTTAAGAAATTATACCCATAATCAAGAAGTTGGTTTTGAAGCCATAGAACTTGACTAGAGCAACTTGCAGCAGCTATATATTCAGCTTCAGTTGTTGAATTTGCCACACTTGTTTGCTTCTTACACTGCCATGAGACAAGTCTACACCCAAGGAATTGACATCCTCCAGTTGTTGACTTTCTGTCCAAGCTAGCACCAGCATAATCACTATCCGAATATGCTACCAAGTCAAAAGGAGATTCCCTAGAATACCATATACCCAACCTTGGTTGACCTTTGAGATATCTAAAAATTCTCTTAACTGTAGTTAAATGAGAAACCTTTGGAGTTACTTGAAATCTTGCACAAACACAAACAGGGAACATGATATCAGGTCTAGATGATGTAAGGTACATCAAAGAGCCTATCATAGATCTGTAAGTGTGTACATCCACACTCTCTCCATCTTCATCTTTCAGAAGGTGCTTCTCAGAGTCCATTGGTGTGCTTGCTATTTTTGAATCAGCAAATTGAAATTTTCTAAGTATCTCTGCAACATATTTGTCTTGACTAATAAATATGCCTTCAGATGATTGCTTAACTTGCAAACCCAAAAAGAATGTAAGTTCCCCCATGGAACTCATCTAAAACTTATCTTTCATAATCTTCTCAAATTCTAAACACATATCTTTCCTTGTAGATCCAAAGATAATGTCATCCATATACACCTGCACTAACAGAAGATCCTTCTTGTGTTGTTTGATGAAAAGTGTCTAATCAATCTTTCCTCTTTGAAATCCATTCTCTAATAAATAGGAAGCTAGTGTTGCATACCAAGCTCTTGGTGCCTGATGAAGGCCATATAGAGCTTTCACTACTCTGTATACTTTATTTGGATGTTGTGGGTCAATGAAGCCTGGAGGTTGTGAAACATACACCTCTTCTTCAATTGTTCCATATAAAAATGCACTCTTGACATCCATTTGGTAAACTGTGAAGCCTAAAAATGAAGCATAAGCTAAGAAAAGCCTAATTCCCTCAATCCTTGCTACAGGAGCATAAACCTCATCATAGTCTATTCCTTCTTCTTGTGTGTACCCTTGGGCTACTAATCTAGCCTTATTCTTAATCACTATTCCCCTTTCATCCCTTTTGTTCTTAAAAACCCATCTAGTGCCAATTACCTTCACACATGTAGGTAAATCAACTAGCACCCAAACCTTTTGAATCTTGAACTGAAGAAGCTCTTCTTGCATAGCCTCTAACCAGCTTGAATCATCTAGGGCCTAAAGAATGTTCTTTGGTTCAACCTGTGAGAGAAAGCATACAAACAAGCAAGAGTTTGAAAGCTCATGCTGTTTTGAAGCATAAAGGGCATCAAGAAGCCCTTGTTGGTCTGAAGTCATCAATTGATGTCTTGTCTTCACACCAGATTGTACATCTCCAATCACATGTTCCAGGGAGTGGACTTTGTGAATTCTTGTGTGTGGTGTAGTAGGAACTTGATAAGATGGTGGGAGATTACTCAAATCCACTTCATCTTCTTGGAATTCTGCTTCTCTTGTGTGTGATGGGCCTGCATCAGAAGTATTTAGCCCAGCAGCAGGAACATTAAGCCTAGCAGCAGAGTGCTCTGGCTCAGCAGCAGAATTACCAGCAGAAACAGATACACTACCAGCAGCAACAGAAATGCTACCAGCAGAAACAATTTGTTGTTCCTGAGTTCCATCTTCTTTGCTTGCATCTTCAACACCTTCTTTAGTTTTACCATAAGAAGATTCATCAGTTACTGAAGTTGATTCCACACTTGTACTTGACCCTATTGGCATTATCACATCATTTTGATCTTTCTCTAACTCTGCCTCATTTGTTGTATAAGAACCTGCAAAATCATTAGTTTCTGCAACAAAAGGCACATAATTCATTGAATTGGTTAGATACTCTAGATCAAATAGCCATTTTGGTCCTTGACCTTCTACATTGGATTTGTTTTCTAAAAACTCCACATGTAGATTTTCCTCTACTATTTCTGTTCTTGTGTTGTAAACTCTAAATGCTTTGCTATTAAGAGAATATCCAACAAAGAATCCTTCATTTGCTTTACCATCAAATTTTACTAAATGGTCTAAGGTATTGAGAATAGTCACATGACATCCAAAAGGTCTAAGAAATCCTATTGCAGGAGTTCTACCATTAAAAAGTTCATATGATGTCTAATTGTGAGGCTGCACAACTAAAACTCTATTTTGAACATAGCAAGCAGTGTTGACTGCCTCTGCCCAAAAAGTTATAGGTAGCTTAGAATCAGCTAACATTGTTCTAGCAGCTTCTATTAGTGTTCTATTCTTTCTTTCAGCTACTCCATTCTGTTGTGGAGTTCTAGCAACACTAAATTCTCTCCTAATACCTTTTTCTTTGCAGAAGTCATCCATAACTCTATTCTTAAACTCTGTCCCATTATCACATCTAATGACTTTTACTTTCTTGCTTACGTGGTTTTCTATCTGTGTAATGAAATCCTTAAGGATGCTTGATGTCTCATCCTTAGTAGCTAAAAAGAAAACCCATGTAAATCTGCTATAGTCATCAGTAATAACTAGACAATATCTCTTATGCATTATGCTCATTACTGAAACAGGTCCAAATAAGTCCATATGAAGCATAAACAAAGATTGATTGATAGAGTTAAAAATATTGGGCTTACAAGTGGCTTTGTGTTGTTTGCCTTTAAGACAAGCAATGCATGTTTGATCATTTTCAAATCTTTTGTGAGGTAAACCTCTTACCAAACCATTCTTAACAATTTTATTTACGGTTTTGAAATTAATATGACCAAGCCTTCTATGCCATTTCATTGATTCATCCAATGTGGCCTTTGCAACAAGACAAGTTAAATTCTTTTTAGGAACAATGTTCTTCATGTCTACACTGTACATATTGCCCTTTCTAGGAATTCTAAGAAGTACTTGACTTTCATCAGGCATCTTAAAATCAGGAGAAAGTACAAGACATTCAGTCTCACAGAAAAGAACATTGTTCTTTTTGTCACACATTTGTGAGACACTAAAAAGATTATACTTAAGCTCTTGCACATAGTACACATCTTCAAAATCTAAATTTCCGGTTTTGATTGTACCTTTACCAGAAATTTTGCCACTAACACCCCCTCCAAAGATAACATATCCTCCATTGAATGATTGAAAATCTGGAAGATAAGACATGTTGCCTGTCATGTGCCTTGAACATCCACTATCTGAGAATCCTTGATCTTCTTGTTTATCAGTTGAATGTTCCTGCACACAAAAAAGAGTGTTAGTTTCTTTTGGGGACCCAAGCCATTACTGACTTGGATCTGCCTCTTGCATCAATGAAGTGAAATCTTTTTAGAATAGTTGATGCAACATTGGATTTAAGAATCCAACATGTTGAGGCCTTAACAACATTTGCCCTGTTTCCCTTAGCTGCAGAATGAACTGATTGCTTAGCAGCAGGAACTGCTAGCTTTTTAGTTCTATCCTTTGGTTTCCAAACTTGTTTTTGGACCACTGCTTTTGTTTGATTGGGCCTTAGAACAGTTGTTGATGCAAGTTTGAAAGTTGTTTTTGCACCCTTAGCTGTTGATTTTGGGTAGTCATAAATGGTCGAGCAGCAGGAACAATTTGTCTAACAGCAGGAACCATTAGTCTAGCAGCAGGATCTGTGTTTGAGCCAGACTTGTTTTTGACTACTCTTGGGGTTTGTTCTCTTAGAACTAGAGTGAGAGTGAGACTTTGGAGTTTGCCTTTTGTAGTTCACTCTATTGTTTTCATACCCAGATACCCATTGGTTGCAGAAAGCTGCAAGATGGTCAAAACTACCACATGTGTAACAAGCTTTGTTATAAAAATCAAAGTCATCACCTAGTTGGTGAGACTTAAGGCCATTCCAATTCCTTTTGTTGCCTCTGGGCTTGTTTGTAGTTCTATATTGTTCACAATATCTAACTGGTTTCCTAACATGCTTAATATTTGATTTAGGCTTAGCAGTATTGTGTTTGACTATCTTAGGAACACTTGTTCCTTCTTTCTTAACCACTTCAGGTTTAGAAATAACCTGTTCTTCATCATCATCACTATCAGTTGTACAATCCTCAACAACTATAGCATCTCCTTTCTTAACAAAGGACACCTTGTCCTGATAAAGTAAAGTTTTATCTAAACTTTTACTTATCTTTTCTACCTTAAGGCTCTTGCTAGCCTTAGAACCATATTCCATGATTAGTTCTTGAAACTCAGCTAAACCTGTGTGTGCTAGGTCAATACCTGGAGGTGAATGATGGTGGGAGATTACTCCAGAATTAATACCTCTATATGGTGGAGGAACAGTGTTATAACCTACTCCAGAATTAGCTTTATTGGTTACTTGAGCTTCAAAAAGCTTATTAACTCCCTCTGAGGCATGAGCTAAAGCATCTACAATTATCTTAACATTTCCTTTTTCCTTTTTGTGTCTAGCTAATGAATTATTCAGCTCAACAATACACTCATCTTTGATTCTAATGTCATTTTTAAGTATATTAATGTCATTAACAAAACTAGATTCATTATTTTGAAAATGTAAGACTTGTTTTTCTAGAACACCTAGACCTCTTTTGTGATTAGCTAAATTAAAAAGAGAATTAAGTAGCTCTTCTCGATGAGCATCAAATCTCTTACTAAGGTCTTCATAAGCTTTAAGATTAGAGCATGATTCAGTACAATTTATGATAGAATTTACCTCTGAATCAGAAAAGGCCATTAGAGCAATCTCATTGGCAACAAGAGCAGCATTTGGTGGTGCTCTTCATTAGCCATAGAGCTCCAATCATATCCAACACCATCAATAGCCAATATAGCCTTTGGCTCTTCAACTATTACTTCCTTTCTCTTATCTTGCTTATACCATGTGTTCCTATTATCCTGCTTCCTTGGGCTTCTACATTCTTTAGCAAAGTGTCCTAACCTATGATAGTTGAAACACTCCACTTTCTTCTTATCAAACCCAGCAGTTTCATTACCATTTATGGTAATTTGCTTCCCAGTTCTTTGCCAAAACTTCTTAGCCCTCATGCTAAGTAAAGCAACCTGCCACTTAATATCCATCTCTTCCAAATCATCACCATCTACCTGCTCAAGGTCTTCATGATTTGAGGAGAACCACTAGATTGACTGGTTATAAAGGCATAAAATGTTGGATCTCCAAGTCCAGCAACATCCTTTTGTGAACTAGTAGAAGGACCACCATAAGTAGCATTAGAAACACTTTCAACTTCATCTACCTCTTCAGACTTACTAATACTAGGAAATGATAAGAGTGCAGCATTCCCAGAACTAGTTCCATAGTTTCCAGACTTCTTTAGACTTTGTTCAACAATTTTGAAGTTGTTGTACAAATCATTGAGTTTCATGGTTTCAATGTCTGGCTTGTTCATCCAGACAATAACATGAGTATGGAACTCATCAGGTAGACTTCTCAAAAACTTCATGTTGAGATCTTCCTTCTCTATCTCAACACTCAACACAGCTAACTGACTGACAAGCTTATGCAACCTTGAGAACAGCTTATCAAGAGTTTCATTGCTAAAAGCAGTAAAGTTTTCAAATTGTTGTTTCAGCAATGTCTTTTGTGTCTTTTTGGTAGTTTCATTACCACCAAACCATGCACAAATCTCTTCAAAAAGAGTTTTTGCATCAAGATACTTGTTAAAAGATAGCATCTGCTCACCAGGAATGGTCATAAGCAACAAATTTCTTGTTTTTTGATCATTTCTCTTCTGTATCTTTTCATCATTGGAGACTAATCCAGTATTTCTTTTCCTAAGTGTTTTGCCTTCAAGGACAACATCTGAATAGCTTGGTGAAAAAGAATCAGCATACATAATGATATCCCAAAGAGTATAATCTTGAACCATAAAATATTGCTCAATTCTCATCCTCCATAACTCAAACTCATTCTGTTTGATCATGGGCAACTTTGCAGCAACATTTGAAACCTGAGCATTTTGTACATCCATTTCTATTTTAGCTTCTAAATCAACTATATCAGCCTTGCTCTGATACCACTTGCTAGGACTCGACACACGGTTAAGGTGGTTAAACCTTGTGACTTTGTGTGTATGATATATTGAGTTAATATGATTAAGTACGCGGAATTTACTTAATCACACTTAGAAGGTTATTTTTGTTATGGAAATGGAAAGGTTATGATTAGTTATATGACAATAAACAATGAAAGCTTTTCACCAAAACGATTCAATATTATTCAAAATAATACGAGTGATCTTTCTATCACTAGGGTTACAAAGACCTTGAATCTTATGTTCTTACAACTTGTGATATTCTTTTGTTTGTTCTATGACTTAACAGTTATGAGTTCTAATAATAACGTACTAACATCGACACATAATATCAAGACTAAGATCTTCTTTTATAGTCCAAGAAGATCTTTACAATATTGCTTAAAGTCTAGTCGAACTACTTGCTAACTTATCTTGAGTGTGTCAGTACATAAGATACAACATGTATCTGTGTACACAACTTGATAACTAAGCACATGGGGTAAGATATTATCTACCGTATATTGTTGACCAAAATACAAATAATATCTTTTCATACTTATCCACTTAGCAGCAGAATGTACATTAGCAGCAGCAATGAGTTATCGCTAGCAGCAGGATCAAGTACACTAGCAGCAGGATCAACAGCAGCAGAATGTTAAGCCTAGCAGCAGAATCACTTTATTGCTAACAGCAGAATCAAATGTTCTAGCAGTAGGAACAAACATTACCAGCAGGAACCAAATGTACTAGCAGCAGAATCACACTTAGAGTATTTCTTTGAATAGAATCTGATATTAAACTTCTTGAATATTTAATTCCCAACACATTCCAATCCACAACATAACCCCCCCCCCTTGACTTCAATTGGGCCACAGCCCAATAAGGATAAGGGATGCGTTTATACAAAACTTGGCCGAGAGTATATATATAAATATACGACTAAACGAAAATTATAAATGCGTGTACCGACGAAAACTTGTACTCAACCTATTTCACGACTCATTTTCTCTTCATGTTACTCGCCATAAATCATACAAGTGGTGAAATATATAATACGACACGAAATACTATATATATATACTCACGATTATAAAAACTTTATGCAATTACAACTTATAAACTTTAGACAAAACCAAACTTTTAGGCAGTTAACGAAGTTATGTCATTGTAAACACTAAAACGGTATTTAGAAAATACACCTAAGGTTTTGTAACAATTATGAAACAACTACATATTTTTGTAACCCATACTTACCTCGATAAACCAACCCCAATATACGGGTCATGCCCACTTCTATCAAAATCAATGTGCTTATCATGTTCTTGTTAAAAATTGACAAACAAAGTGTTTTATAAATGTTCAAAAATAACTACTTATATACTCTCTTAGCCATTATTTTTACAATGTTCCTATAGTCCAACAACGTCCAGTACTATCCGTAATCATCTTTTCGTTCGTCGTCTCTCGGTTATTGTCAAATTTGAAATCGTAATCGTCCTTGATATTTTTATTGTCATACACTTATGCACTTCCAAGTGCCAATACCTACAAAACTATTTTCTTTTTATTAAACTTAAGTGCTGCCACACAAGCAACAACAACGTAAACACCTTAAAACTTTTGAATAAAAATTCGTGGATTCTTAAACTTAGTCTGTAAACTAAAACATGCTTTACTAATCTAGGTCGCGTGTTGGTGTCGTACATTATTGCTACTTGATTTATTCACTTCAGACGACTATTTCTGAGGTGAGTTCTCGTAGCCCATTTTTCATTATGTTTTCCTTGGGGGAAGATGGTACTCAAATGACATTTTAACTATTTTACATGCTGTGATTATACTGTTTTCATGATTTTGGACATTATGTGTGTTGATACGATTATGTGCTACAAATTGTTTTGACTGTGTGTACATTGATGCGCAACTGTTAACTCTCTTCAGAGCCGAAACAATTGATAAATCTATCGGGGTAGCTCCCCTCTGTGTGTACTATTCATGTGTGCAACCATCGTGGCAGGTTCAGTTGGCGCGACACTATTTTTGTTTGACTTGTGTTTATAATTGGTTATCATGCTCACTTTTGTCCTACACTATGCTATCACAGCTCAGCGGTTTCGCTTTTAAACCTACGAGCTCACCAACATTATGTTGACGTTTTCTAGTACCATTTTCAGGTGTTATTGAAGCTGCTTAGAAGGTAGAGTATTGATTGGCTTAGCAAGACTTAAGACAAGATGTAACACCCCAACCCGACAAGGGTAAAGATGTCGCAATAATGGTTTCATAACAGATCAAAACAAAGCATACATTCAATAGTAATACAAGGTTACAAAAGTAATACTGAATATACAAGGCTACAAAGGGAACAAAAGCTAAATACTAAGCCTGTAAATGCAAATCCTTCTACTAGTCTCTACTTCATAATATCTATCAAGGTCTTCTAAGTCCAAAAGACTCTTCACTCATACCCGGCTTCCAACTAAAACCTGCCGCAGGAAAAGAAATGCGGCTGAGCTTAAAAAGCCCAGTGAACAGATATATATAAACTAAAACGAAAGCAAAAGGAAACGAACATATATGGTATAGTGCAATGGAATAACATAAGATATAGACAAAGGTACAAAGTAAGAAAGGGAAAAGGGAAGGTCAGTAATCCACCACGAGCCCAAACAAATCAAATATAGTAACCATCAGTAACCATAGAGGAGCGACCTCTCAAATATGTGAAGGACGTGTATAGCACACAGCATCAATCACCAAATCAAATCAAATCAAATCAAATCATGATATATCCCTCGAAACAAAACAAATCTAGGATGCATCCATACGCCCCCCAAACAAATAATCCTGGCCAATTTAAATAATAAAGCGCGCATGTAGTAGCAAATGGGGACGGTGTGTAACATCACTCAAATACACACTAGAGTCATGCCATTGGTGCATCAATGACATGGCCATGTTACCTTCATGGCTTGGAAACAAATTTTGGCTCGGGTATCAAACTGAAGGGTCAAAGGTCCAAATCATTACAAAGGTTCAAATAGTCTAAGTCATCAAATCAATATCAAAGTCCAGATATCAAAGGTTCATGGCAAAGGGTCCATATCCAATATCAAAGTCAAATGAATTCAAACGAACTGATCAAAGGTTCATAATCAAATGGTTCATTTAAAGAAATCTTTATCAATTGGTTTTCATAAAAATGATCTTCATTAACTGTTTTCACAAAAGTAATCTTTAAAAGTAATTTTCATAAAAGTTTAGTAAGATTCCAAATAAAAGTGGCATTGCATATTCCATAAGCATCATTTTAAAAATAGTTTTCCTCAAACATTCCCATGTTATAATTAAAAAGGTTTTCACATCTAGTTACCCAAAATCAAATGAACCTTCGAAGTATCAAGTGTCTCGAATACTAATATCACAAGGTAACGAACGAATATCAAATGGATCATTATAGAGGCTCAAAGCAAAAGGGTCATATCGAACATCAGAGTCAAAACGAATCAAACAAACGAACCAAAGTGTAGGGGAACATAGCAATGGCTTAGGGAATCTTAAAACGAATCAAGATCAATGAGTCATGAGAGGGAAAACACCCTTACTGAAAAAGGGTAGAATATCTGTACCTTATACCGCAAGTGTAAACAGATCTAGAAATATAAAGATCGGAAACAACTCCATCTTCAGCGAATCTACACGAATACATGGTCGTCTTATTATTAATATCTTCTTCAAATCAAATTTCTCATTTTAGTCGGCTTTCCATTTTTAGTAACTTTCCAATTATAGTAACTTTCCTCATTTAGAAACTTTAATTATCAACATTCCCTTTTATCAAATCAAAGTACTAAAGATGACCATATTCATAGTTTAATTTTCATAATGTCATTTACATAAGTTTAGGGTTCATAATGTAGTTTTCATAATTTTAGGGTTCAATATGTAATTATCACAAGTTTAGGGTTTAAAGTGACATTATGATAAGATTAGGGTCTAAAGTGTAAATATATTCAAGTTACAGGTTTTTACAAATTAAGTCCTTTAGTTTTAGCAAAATAACCATTTACACCCTTTAGTTTATAAAATAAACACATAACACTCTTTTAACAACTTTTACACTTCTCACAGATTTTACACTCAATTTAGTACTGTTTTCCCCGATTTTTAATCCTTATAAGAACTCAGAGATAAAATTCTCAAAAATTCATACAGGTGCCTAGATGTCTTAAGAATTTACCCTAATTTTTCCAGAATTTATTATTAAGTATAACTATAGTTCAAAAATCCTTTATTCCAAGTCGTCCAGATATCTTCTAATTCGACACGGTTTGCAAATTAAAATTCATAAACACGAACTAATTTTCCAGACATACGAATTCGATTAGACACTTAATTTTCCAAAAATCAAAAAGTAACCTTCCAGGCCTCTAAAAATTACAAGATTAATTTTCCCAGATATCTATTTCTTTGAACTTAGTTTTAGACTCTTAAAACACCCAAAAACACGTTCGCATCATTTAGTTACATTCGATTTAAGTTGGACCTTTTTCCAGATCAGTAGCAGTTTTTATCATATCATGAAATTCTTAGGGTTTTAACATTCTAATCTTTCGTTTTTACCACTAAATGATTTTAGATGAGTCCATAACATGTCTAGGTTGATTACATCTGGTCTTAACATAATCAAAACGAATAAATTCATCATATGTACACATGGTTCGATTTATACATCTTAAGTTTTAGGGTTTTCAACTTATTATTTTATGTGTATCTTTCATACAAATCGACAAGGACCAAAAACAAGAATATGACAAGGATTGAACAAGGATGATGATACAATACCCTTGAAGACCCAACGAAGACAAGGACACCAAAACTCGAATCACCAACAAATCCTTCCTTCCTCTTCTTGGTTAAATCGAATGGAACCAAAGAGAATCAAAATAGAGTGGATCGATTAGGGTTTTATAACCAATTCGAATGGATCAATTTTTTTTTGATATGAATGATTACCTTGATCAAGAACACCAAAATCTTCCTTGTGTTGTTGCTGCAACTGGATCGAATGGGAGAGGGCAAGAGGGAGCCGATCTTATGTTTTTAGGGTTTTTAGGGCTTGAAAAAAAAAGAACTTCGGTGTATATAAAAAAAAAGAACCGAACATATGGAGGGTGGATTGGGCCATGGGTTTGTTTGGTATCTTCAAGTGTTTAGGCCCAAAGGTTTAGTGCTAGTATGACAAAAGAATTTCGGCCCAAGGAAACACAAAAAGAAAACGTGTGCAAGTTTATTATTTTCGGACTATAGAACTTCTTAAACGTGCCATACTTCATATCATACGGTTCTTGTATCATTTCGTATTTAATTTAGGTTATATGTTCGTATCATGTAGTTTGGAGTCATAACATGTTATATAACTCAAGTTTTAATTTATAGCGTATTTTATAAGTTCTTGAAAGTTCAAAATTAGAGGGTATTTTGGTCATTTCGGATTGTTTTAATTTTGGGGTTTTACACAAGACCCTCCCGGGTTATATCTCGTGGAGTTGCATTTGATGTCCCCTAGAGACGTTGTTTAACTTTGAGACTTATGTTTATTTTGGATCTTTGTACTTATCCCGGTTTGAGAGTTTGCGACTATTATCTATCGTATGTTATGCATTTAGTGTTTCTCT
Organism: Artemisia tridentata subsp. tridentata; assembly: GCA_021014915.2. Taxonomy (NCBI): domain Eukaryota; kingdom Viridiplantae; phylum Streptophyta; class Magnoliopsida; order Asterales; family Asteraceae; genus Artemisia; species Artemisia tridentata. Next base: position 266,448,766 of record CP139509.1, on the reverse strand, counting down.
GTTGTGACACCTTATGTTCTTAACTATGAAGTCATACCCCGTAAATGCCATTCCGCTGCGCCATTTTTGGGGTGTGACAGATTGGCATCAGAGCCAAGTTATAGAGAATTAGGTGGTTTAACCTAGACTATAACCTAAGAATCCTCATATAGTTTGCATTATAGGAACTACGTGTGCGATTATGTGTATAGTATGACACGAAGTGATGATGATAAGTAAATGCAACATGATGCTATCCTAAAAACGCCTGGCCAACGTTTTTACGATAACATGATGCGACATGGACTTATCAAATTCATGGATTGTCAGATAGGAAGTTGAGTGTAGTAGTACGACACATATGCCGACATATCCTACCTATCTCCTATCTAACGTCTACCAATCTCCTACTTTGTAGAATCATGCCTCCAAGAATGTCGACTCGAGTTAACCGAGGCATTCCACCATCGAGGGGTGGAAGGACTGGTGGACGAGGAGGTAGAGCAGGTGGTCGCGGCACCGAGAACAACGGCAACGACAATGTGAACCCTGACCTTTCCGCCATGATCGCCGAGCAACTACAAGCATTGCTACCTACTATCGTCACCCAAGTTGGCGACCACATTAGTAATCTAGGAAACAACGGAAGCGGGAATGACCATGCAGACGATGGCATTGGTAGTGACCACAACAATAATGGCAACAACAACAATAGTGGTAAGGGGTGTTCGTACAAGAAGGTTACAGCATGCAAACCAGTGGACTTTGATGGCAATAGAGGAGCGTTGGTGTACACAAGATGGATTGAGAAAATGGAAGCAGTAATGGACATAAGCGAGTGTGCAGCCCACCAGATGGTGAAGTACGCTGCAAGCTCGTTCACGGGAAATTATCTGACCTGGTAGAACACGCAAATCTAGGCCAGAGGAAGAGAAGCCGCCATGGGAAGGAGTTGGGATGACCTTAAGGCATTACTAAAGGAGGAGTATTGCCCAAACAACGTGATGCAGAAGCTAGAGCATGAGTTCTACAACCATACTATGGTAGGTGCTGGTCATGCAGCATATACAGATCGATTCCATGAGCTTGCTAGACTGGTACCTCACATGGTCACTCCTGAATCCAAGAGAATTGAGAGATACATATATGGTTTGGTCCCTGAGATTCGCGGGATGGTGAAAGCGACTGAACCCCCTACCCTTCAGAGCGCGATACTGAAATCTGCAACCTTAACGGATGAAATGGTTAGGAATGGGACATTGTCCAAGAGCGGTGATAAGAGGAAGATCGTGAGTGAGACAAGTAAACAAGGAGGTGCAAATGCTGAAAATAAGAAGGCAAAATGGGGAAAAGGATTCGTGGCAACTAGCTTGAGCCGTAAGGGATATCAAGGTTCTCACCCTAAGTGTGCCAAATGTAACTACCATCACCCGGAGACTAAACCTTACCTGGTGTGTTTCAACTGCAATCAGACTGGTCACATTGCAAGGGATTGTCGAGCAGTAGCCATGCAGGCGACTCCGATTAATGTCATTTACCCAAGGACATGTTATGAGTGCGGGAGCCTGGATCATTTCCGGAATACGTGTCCTAAGCTGAATAGGGCATAGGGGCAAGTGCAAGATAACCAGAATCAGGCCTTAGTGACTAATGGAAACACTGGAAACAATGACAACCCAGCTCGTGGTCGGGTATTCGTGATGAACGCTGAAGAAGGACGCCAGAACCCGAACCTCGTGACGGGTATGTTCTCCTTAAACGGATATTAGACTATCATACTGTTTGATTTCGACGTCGATTATAGATTTGTTTCCACTTAGTTCATGCCTCTGTTAAAGGCGAAGCCTAGTGTCCTAGCTCTTAGTTATGAGATTGACATAGCGTATGACCAAAAAGGTAGAAACCGATAAGATGGTTCAAATCTTCACCACCTTGTAGCAAGATATTTGAGTGCTGAAATGCCACCCGTTCATTTTTGAGCAACCCCAAACTTTAACTAAAATTTTTCTTTTCTTCAAAAAAAAATAAAAAAATAAAAAATAGTAAGCTTTTTAACAACTTTTAACTTAATTTCATGTCAGTTCTTGTTTGATGAGATGTGAGATTAAGTTTAAAGTTGCTACTTAGCTTAAAATTTTTAAGTAATTTTGCTCAAGAATGGACGAGGCATTTCATGAAGCCTAATCACTCGATAGTTACTACAAACCGCCTATTTCAGTGTGCCTAGTAGGACGAGCAGAAACCCAAAGATACCTCGCGTGCTTAAGACTTCCCTGGAGTACTTCGTGAATACGTAACAGGATTTACCTCTCCTTGAAGAATTGAGATACGCATCAACTTAACTCCTGGAGTGACACAAATTTCATGATATGCGATACTTCTCGAAGAAAGATTTCAAACCCGAATGTCATTAGTTGAGAGTGCACAAGACTGACAACCCTAAAACCGCATTAAGAACGATGTACAGGCATTTTGAGTCTTCAGAATAAGTCATTTGGTTTGATCAATGTCTCCGCAGTATTCAAAGATAAGAAATCCAATTAGAACAACATACATGAGGAGCGCCTTACCTATTATATCGAATTATGACAGACGATCCACGTCGCGATTTTGGTAGACACTATAGGACGCATTAGGAACACAGTTGGAGTAGAGTACGACCTACCATTCCTAGACCGATGGTCAGTGTAACACCCCCAAAATACTGCAGCAGAACAGTAGAGTCAAGGGGGTATTACTTCATAATATAGATCAAGGTATAGAAAACGACCTCTAAATGAGACGTTTTGAAATATTATCATTCGAATTATTAAAATCAGAGTTGAACAAGTGATCCAAAGTATAACGTTACATAGATGTTTTCAAAGTATATCGAATGATAAAGATAAGATATGAGTCTTCAAGTATGCAAATGACTCTAGAATCCATGTATCCACTATTGCCTTATAACCTGAGATAAACATGCTAAAAAGTGTCAACCAACGGTTGGTGAGTTCATAGAGTTTAGTTTAACTGAAAAGCATTTGAATAAAGATTTCACCGCAAAGGCATTGTAAATCCACTCAGTCCCAAGCCCCGCCTATACAAGACTTGCAACCTGTGTGTTTACAACTCACTGCCAACATAGTATAATGAATAAAGTTTCCACCGTAAAGGCATTGTAAATCCACTCAGTCCCAAGTCCAGCCCATACAAGACTTGCAACCTGTGTGCTTACAACCCGCTGCCAAAATAAGATTATCATGAGACATCCAAATAATAGACTTCCAACATTGCCATGTCGGGTTGATGACTGCACCCAATTTAAGGGTCTACCGACATAGCCATGACAGGTTGATGACTGCACCCAATTTAATGGTCTATCGACATTGCCATGTCAGGTTGATGTAGGTCTGAATCGAATCTAATTACAGTTATCAATAGAAATCAAGAAAACGTTGAATACCATAAAAGTATAAATGTCTGAGTAATTGAATCACAAAGCAAATCATGTAGTTGATAAATGAGTAAAGTATTTCTAAGCATGTATCTCCCCCAAAGAGTATAAATCAAGTATTAAAAGAGTAGGGGCTATGACTCACCTTAGCTGTAAAAGTCAAGGTAATGTTATATCTAAAGTATCACAGAAACGGCTTCAACACACAACCTGAATAAGTAGGGAAGTCTGAGAATTTGACTTATATGAATAGTGGGTGTGAAAGTGAGAAAACGGATGACGATTTGATCGGTGACGTGAGTTTGATATGCTTAAAATGCTTAAAGTTCAAAAATAATATTATATATAATATTATCTTGTTTTTATGCCATTTAAATCGAATAATATCGTTTCCTTGAAAATGGTGAAACGAAACGTTAAGTTAAATCGTTTCATATTCGTTATATATAAATATAATGTAACGTGATAAATATATCGACGAACGTAAAAATGTACGTGATCGAGTTGGAAAGTGTAAAATATGAAATGGTAATGAAAATGAGTTAAAGTTTCTGTTGGTACTTGATCTTTTACATATTTTACATTTTCTACCCTAACGGCGTTAGCGTTGCACCGTTAGTCCTTGGTTATACTTTTAGTCCAAAAAGGGTCAAACTTGACATTCTAATCCTCCAACTTACTGTTTTTATCATTTTCTACAGTTAGTTTACTGGTTTTACAGTTTTGTCCATAGTTTGGTGAAGTTGGCAGTTTTAGTCCCTAAGGTTGAATTGCGTTGCAAATTTAGTCCAAAATCACAAAAATAGTAGGAAAAGATTTCTGAAAGTTTCTACATTTTTATAAAGCTTATTTAAGTCTATTGAAAGTTATATGGTCCTTGATTTAGTGTAAGTAACTTAAATGGTTTTATAAGTCCTCGTCATTTTACAAAAGTTACTATTCCGAAGGTAAAATAAACTTAGGAAAGTTTATTTTGAATGAAGATTGTTATTTTATGAAGTTCATTATGTTTAGTGAGTAATTAGTTTTGAAATCACATGGTTCTTAATTACTTGTCTAGTGAAAACTAATTTCATTTGACGTCGAAACTGTTTTACAATTTGAGGCAAGAAAGTGCCTCTATTTAGCATTTTCAGGCCGAGTTTTCATGTTGTGGATGTAAAATATCATTCCGGACAACTTTCGTGTTTTAACTTTTTGATGAATCGGACCAGAAGTGCCTCTAAAATTTACATCAGTCGTTCACAGTAGGTTTTTGACAGTTTCATATTTTTGGTTTCCTTAACTTCTTTCGATCATAACTTTTGACTCGTGTACTCGTTTTGGGTGATTCAAATTGCTACGTTTTCTTTATAAAACCCTCTATAACAGTACGTAATTTCCTAAGGTCATGGGTATTTTATTTTGGCCATTTTCTAGTCGACAGAGGGTGTTTTTATACACTAAAATACTTGGTAAAATTTGTGTTCAAGTTTTTATACGTGCGACATGAAGTTAACTAGGGTGTTCGTTTAAGCTTGTAAATGATTATGTAAGAATTGCATGAGTTTGTAAACATGGTTTCCTAGCCTTCCATAAAGGAGGCGAACATGTTTTTCTAGAAATGAGAAATAAAGATACATAAAAATACAAGAAAAACTATTATACGTTCGAAACAAATAGCATACGATGCATGGAACATTTTAAATCATAAGAAAGTATTGAAATGAGTTGTGAAGACTTACAAAATCAAGGAGGGTGAGAGTTAACGTGACGAACGAGCTAGAAATTCAAATAACCCGATATGCTATATAAGTAAATGTTTCGAAAAGGATCTAACGACTTGTAAATTTAGATTAATGGAAATGGGAATTGATTCTTGGCCTTCTCAGTAGCACGACATAGCTATAAAGTCTAGGAGAATTGCATGTAAAAATAATGTGGTGTGAATGGGATTAAATGAGAAGAGAATTGTATGTAATATATGTCGATATATATTATAAAATGACAAGTGGATTTTGGTTCAAGATATACTCGATCTATGGCAGTGAGTGTGTAAGAGATTTTAGATTTTAAGAGATCTTGTATTGACTATAAGAATGTTGTGAGGATAGGATTCGATTTAGTGACAATATATATGTCGACTAGAATTGTTTATATGTCCAAAAATTGAATCAACGTGTTACATGGAGTTCTTGGATGAGAAATACCCTCAACAACATATATTCAAGCTAAGAAAAATATTTGAACTAAGTGGGAACAAGTTTGAGTCGAAACGGATAACTTGTGAATTTTTGTCATGTCGAATGGGTTGCCTCATGGCACTTCACTTTGCCTAAATTAAGCGTAGCAAATATTGGTATTAGAAACTAACACTCGTCAACCTAATTCTTTGGTAGGAGGAGAATTAAGTGGTACAAAATTCGAATATGTCGTGTTTCAAATTTGGGAGAAAACGAGGTGAAGTTGGAGGGCTTTGGTTCGATTAGAAATGAATTATATAAATGAAAATGGGCTTGCATTGGGCTGAAATGAATAGTAACCAAAAATTAAAGTTGGGCTGAAATGATTTAGGCCCATTTTGCAGTTTTTGTTCATAATTAGGTTTTCGTGGTTCGCGTGTGAGCTCGTTCCGATATTTGGTGAATCACGTAATAACGTTTTCGTGTTATAATAATATAATAACAAAAATTAAAATTTGCCCGTAAAAATGGTTAAGTGAATAGTAACGATTTGTTAATACTAGATTACCGCTGACTAATGACTAGGGATTTCTACGAGTTGCTACAGTCAGGGTGAGCATACTATCCGACATTAGGAGATATACTTAGAGCACGCACTATTGATTTTGGAGGAAACAGGAATGCACATCCCTTTTAGTTGAATCTCCTCTTTGGATATTTACTAGCTTGTTTATTTGAAAGCGATCCTAAAATTGGGTCAATCCTTCAAAAATGTTGAGTTTCCTTTCTTACAACTTGATACCTAACTTAATTTTATGACAGTTCTTGTTTGATGAGTTGTGAAGTTAAGTTAGATTCAAGTTGTTACGTAGTTTAAAATTAGGTTTAATCTCATGACAGTTCTTGTTTGATGAGTTGTGAGATTAAGCTGAAATCAAGTTGTTACTAGGCTTAAACTGTGGTTTAGTTTAATCTCATGATAGTTCTTGTTTGATGAGTTGTGGGGTTAAGCTAGATTTCAGTTGAGGCTCAACTTAAACTATCGAAAGGATACCTAAGGTTTTTGATGGCTTTACTCAAGGACGGGAAAGCTTGCCTTACTGTGTGATTATTACGTGGTTTCATTTGTGTGATTTCCAGACGTTAGGAAGTATTGATAGTACCAATTGGGAAGTAGCACCCGGTACTATTTGGATTGACACCCACACCCTTACCTTCCTGTATGCAACCAAATCGAAGGGTGAATACTGTCCGATCAAGCTCAGACCCTTAGTCAACTGAATTTTGAGGACAAAATTCTTATTAACGGGGGTAGACTGTAGCAACCGCCAATTTTTTAGGCCATTATTTTAATAATACTACTATTTATTTATGACAAATAATACAAATTAAATATTTTCTGACATTTACTGATGGGTTAAACACAAAAACGAGAGGTTATCTCGTTTTTCCTGAAAAACGATACCACACTCGTACCGGCACCAGATTAGTAATGGTTCAAAATTTTAATTCATTTTCGGAGTCAATCAGTTTTATAAAAACGACTCCAGATTTAGGTTTTTCACATTCATGTGAAACCGGGGTACCACGATTTCACCTCAACTCAACAGAACACGGGGTACACAAAATACAATTAGAAAAACTTAATATTATAAAACACACCCCCACTCACATGTGCTTCTATCTTATCTCTTTGAATATAACACCAAAACTGTCCATATTCATTCTATCCCTAACATTTCCTAGTTCTCTTTCCCAACTCCCAAATATCGATTCTCATCCATCACCATCAAGGTTTCTGGATCGAGGTGCTTTCCATACTCCAGAGTGTTGTCGTTCTCACTAGCCACCCCCCCCCCTTAGAAGTCAACAAATATTCATAGTCAACGTGAAGAGGATTGAGAAGGATTTTAGCTGAGATTGGATGATCTACAATCCCCTATGTTCTAAAGTATAACCAAGAATTTCCTTAATGTGTTCTTTTATTTTCATTCGATTCTCAGTGAATCCACACACAATCTCTCGTTCATAAGAGCTTTTCAAGATCTGCGGATTTGGGTGTATCGATCTACAAATCATTGAGGTGTGTGGGTTTGCTTGGAATCGGGTCCAATCCATGTCAAATCAGTGTCCCTCGTTTGGTATTGTAAGCTCTTGAATTTTTTTATTGTGTTCAATCTCTGATTTTATTTATTCGATTAATGAAAGAACTGATATTAAATGTTGTGGTTAAAAGAAATCATTAATTTTAATTTAAGGTCATAGTGGCGTTGATGCTGTGTTGTTATTGTTGTGTGTGGTGGAGGTTAAAAATCAAGAACGATTAAGCTAAAAACTAAAACTAGGATTGGCTCAAATTTTTGGAAGTGTGTGTCGTAGGTTGTTGTGCTTATTTCCTTTGGTCGATTAGTTGTTCCAAACCGAATAGCAGTTAAGCCATGACGTTTTCGTGGTATACAAATGGAGTTAAAAAAATGTTTGATTTAGATATTAGTGTATTCATGTGGCATTACCTTGGAAATGAGTAATTATTGAGTCGTCTGTTAATTTGATTTTTCTTTGTTCGACCTTGTTTAAGAAAGGTAATGGAATCTAGTGTAAGTCTTTGTGCTTGGTTGAGTCCTTGTGAGAAAATACACCAGTTGTTTGTTTGGTTTGCTTCCTAGTCAATAAGACACCCATATAGGGTATTAGTTGTTGTATTCGGTCTCGGAGGAGACAAGGAATACTCGATGTGGTTTGGCTGTTCATTTGGCAGTCGACTAGGGTGAGACTAATGGTTGTTCATTTGGCAGTCGACTAGGGTGCGTTTTTTTGTTGGTTGTTTTGTTTCGTTTCCACAAGAGTCACCCGTAAGTGCACGTTTGAAGGTTTCTCACTTCGAGTATCTTGAGTCACCTTTGTATCAGTCAACGAGTTTGGGACAAATAAGCATAACACAAGAGAACCTGTAATTGTGTGATATTGGGTTTCCTTTGTGTATCCGGTTGGGCCAACGCCCCCTTTTCGAATCCCGAGCCCAATTTGATGCGTTAGACATTTAATAAGCATTCCAATCCACAACATAACCGCCCCCCCCCCCTTGACTTCAATTGGGCCACTGCCCAACAAGGATAAGGGATGCGTTTATACAAAACTTGGCCGAGAGTATATATATAAATATACGACTAAACGAAAATTATAAATGCGTGTACCGACGAAAACTTGTACTCAACCTATTTCACGACTCATTTTCTCTTCACGTTACTCGCCATAAATCATACAAGTGGTGAAATATAGAATACGACACGAAATATATATATATATATATATATAATATATATATATATATATATATATATATATATATATATATATATATATATATATATATATATATATATACTCACGATTATAAACACTTTATGCAATTACAACTTATAAACTTTAGACGAAACCAAACTATTAGGCAGTTAACGAAGTTATGTCATTGTAAACACTAAAACGGTATTCAGAAAATACACCTAAGGTTTTGTAACAATTATGAAACAACTACATATTTTTGTAACCCATACTTACCTCGATAAACCAACCCCCATATACGGGTCATGCCCCACTTCTATCAAAATCAATGTGCTTATCATGTTCTTGTTAAAAATTGACAAACAAAGTGTTTTATATACAACATCTATAAATCAGTTCTCAGATTTCGAATCTTTTAGATAAAATCAAAATTATTCATACACTTCAAATATATTTTAGTAAATGTTCAAAAATAACTACTTATATACTCTCTTAGCCATTATTTTTACAATGTTCCTATAGTCTGACAACGTCCAGTACTCTCCGTAATCATCTTTTCGTTCGTCGTCTCTCGGTTATTGTCAAATTTGAAATCGTAATCGTCCTTGATATTTTTATTGCCACACACTTATGCACTTCCAAGAGCCAATACCTACAAAACTGTTTTCTTTTTTTTTATTACTTAAGTACTGCCACACTAGCAACAACAACGTAAACACCTTAAAACTTTTGAATAAAAATTTGTGGAGTCTTAAACTTAGTCTGTGAACTAAAACATGCCTTACTAATCTAGGTCGCGTGTTGGTGCTGCACACTATTGCTACTTGATTTATTCACTTCAGACGACTATTTCTGAGGTGAGTTCTCGTAGCCCCTTTTTCATTATGTTTTCCTTGGGGGAAGATGGTACTCAAATGACATTTTAACTATTTTTCATGATGTGATTATACTGTTTTCATGATTTTGGACATTATGTGTGTTGATACGATTATGTGCTACAAATTGTTTTGACTGTGTGTACATTGATGTGCAACTGTTAACTCTCTTGAGAGCCGAAACAATTCATAGATCTATCGGGGTAGCTCCCCTCTGTGTGTATTGTTCATGTGTGCAACCATCGTGGCAGGTTCAGTTGGCGCGACACTATTTTTGTTTGACTTGTGCTTATAATTGGTTATCATGCTCACTTTTGTCCTACACTATGCTATCACAGCTCAGCAGTTTCACTTTTAAACCTACGAGCTCACCAACATTATGTTGACGTTTTCTAGTACCATTTTCAGGTGTTATTGAAGCTGCTTAGAAGGTAGAGTATTGACTGGCTTAGCAAGACTTAAGACAAGACCCTCCCGGGTTATATCTCGTGGAGTTGCATTTGATGTCCCCTAGAGACATTGTTTAACTTTGAGACTTATGTTTATTTTGGATCTTTGTACTTATCCCGGTTTGAGAGTTTGCGACTATTATCTATCGTATGTTATGCATTTAGTGTTTCTCTGTTGTGACACCTTGTGTTCTTAACTATGAAGTCATACCCCGTAAATTCCATTCCGCTGCGCCATTTTTGGGGTGTGACACTAAAAAATTGTGCAACTTATGGATACTTGTATTTTTTTGCTCGACTATAATAAAGTGTACACTACCCGTTATATCAAGTAACAAAAACTGTCATATAAAGTTTTTTAACAAGTATGATAAATCCATTCAAATATGAAACACCAAAGTCAATATCTTAACGGAACGTATATTCTTTTTTCATAAATGTTTAAAACAAAAACACCCTTTAAGATTCTATCAACTTTTTCGAAAAAGAAATAAATAAATCCAAATATTTTTGAATAATTTTTCTCGAGTGAAGGCTAAAAATTTGTGCGACTTAAGGCCACTTTCATGTTTTTTGCTCGACTAATATGAAGTGTACAGTTGTACACTACCTCTTGTAATTCTGAATAATTTTGCTTAACTGAAGGCTAAAAATTTGTGCGACTTAAAGCAACTTTCATTTTTTACTCACGCTTTACACACGAGTGCAACCTTTTAGATTCAAAAACAACACTTTCTGCATTATAATGCAACACTTTTCATTTTACCATCACTAGGTTTGCAACATTTTAATGTATCAAGTGCGACACTATTTGTTTTTTTTACCATACAGGTGCAACACCTTTTTTATCAAGTTGTAACACTTTTATTTCATGCAAAAAAAAAAAAAAAAAAAAAAAAAAAAAAAAAACATGTATTTTTTTGGTACACTTAAATATTATAAATTACAATAGATAATATAATGTTGTACTCTTACAAACTTGTCCAATGTATTGCCTGGTAAAAAAAATGTAATCTAATTACATTCCTAGAAATCGTGAAATCTTCTTTGCAAATCTCCCCTCACACCTTAAAGTACACCAAAACAACATAGTCTGCAACACATGTAAAAGATTAGGTTAGCTTTTTTCTTCTTATTGTGGAATAAAAAAGGCTAGCTACCATTAGTAAAGATTTATAACTTATGCTAAAAAATCTGTAATAAATCTTTGTAATATTGTTCATATAGCTATAAGGTCTGGATTGCTAGACCTTATAGCAATCCAGAAGTGAAGATTGAAGTTGCTAAGATCTTTATATATTTGAAGCAAAAAAACGTATTAAAAAATAATAAATAAATAAATAAATAAAGCACCCTACCTTGCAATGCTTCCTTAAATTATGTGCCTAGTGAGTCTGCGATCTCAAGAAGTTGTAAAGCACTCCTTGGCTCAACCATATGCTCCGCTGCAAATTTCTCACATAGGCTTTTCAAAACATACCTCTCCATCAGCTCCTAAAACTATGGTGTGATACTTGGCTGCAGATACAAGGATAATTTTTTTCCCTTTTAAGTATTCAGTGAGCCTTGTTGTGTAATTGGCTGCAGATACGTGACATCCCTGATAAGTAGCGGCACAAATAAGACAAAGTTGTACATGTTGCATATAAAAAACTTATATGCACAGAAATATAAGTACATGTGTATCAATAGTTTTTCCGTTAGTCACAAAGAATAATCCAAGAAGTAATCCCCTAAAAGTCTTTATATCCGCTTCAATTTGTGTCCGGAAATTTATTTCAGCCAATAAGGCCCCAACTAAAAAAGCCCCAAGCTGCAAAACTACACCAAATTAGCAAAGACTTAAGATATATATATATATATATATATATATATATATATATATATATATATATATAGAGAGAGAGAGAGAGAGAGACTGGCAAGTACAATACACCAAAAAAAAAAAAAAAAAGACCGTATCACTTAAGCCTAGTTTATGAGTTATTAGTGATGTTTCAGCAACTGTTAATAAACAAAGTGCTACGAAAGCTTCTTGAGCTTCTTGCTTCTGCAACAGCGTGAACATATGAATACAAAATGTTTTCTGTAGCACTGCCTAAAAAGCTTGAAGTGTTCGAGAATAAGGGATTTCCATACCTCAAAAATACGCCTAAGAAAGAAGTTTCCTCCAAAAGAAAGCAAACCTAAACCAGTTAAAGGCTTAAAGCCTTTAAACTTTCTTTCACAAGCATAGGCAAAATACTCTCTTGCACTAGATTCTGCATAAAGTATATGAAAAGTAACATTAGAGCTAACATTATTTATTTATAAGAGTGCCATGTGAAATATGCTGACCTAGCTCTCCAACACTGGAAGTATGACCTACAGAGGTACGACTGCTATATTCTGTAAATATTTAGCCATGTCAATCCATAAAGGTTCTTAGATCATCTTTGATGTGTGTGTCACTCGTAAGTCATGACCATGCAACAGATTAAACTTATTTTAATTAAGAAAAGCGAACTTGGAGTTGGAGTATCTCGAGAGTAGCTGAGCCGAACCGCGTTGGTAGCTCACCTTTCTCTGCAAGAAGCTACATCTTACTAGGTAAGCAAACCGTAGTTGACCAAGTATCATGCTAAGAGCTGCAGGATAGAAAGCGGGATTATTGAATATATCAATGTGTACTGAAAATCAAATTACCAGTAGAACAAATGCAGAAAATGACAACGAAAGAGCAGCACCAATGATTATAGCCTCATCAATAATTCTGATGTTCACCTGCAAGCCTTTTAAGCCATCAATTAATAGCCCACTCATACAAAATAGATACAGAAGAAAAAAAATATTAAAGAGATGGTTACACTTACACCATACTCTAATAACAAGCCTCAGTTCATATTTCTTCCTTAAAACAATCATCCAATTTACTCGATATTTCTATGACCATTGAGCACACATTAATTATTAATTATAAGCAATATTAGAAACTAGAAAAATAAAGCAGAAAAATAAAGCCATTTCCCACTCTTCACTTAGGACAATAAGGTCATTCAGTTTCTGGCTCATACAAAGGGTAGCCTAAGACATGTATGTACTAATTAATTCTTATTTTGCAAAAGGATTTCAACTAAGAACGTGTTTAAGCCATATTGGTTTAACAGGGAGTACATCTTACTTCTATAAGTTTAAATACTGATCGGTTTATTTTGAATAAGCACCCTGGTTTAACATATTTAACATGTGAATCTCTATGTAAAGCCGATATGTAACTTTATTGAATATCTATTCTAATACTAAATATCAAGACATCTTGAGGTAAAAAAACGTTGATAAAGAACAATATAATTGATAATACACTTCTGTATGACTAACTTATAGTGGGCCATGCCTAGATTTGTTGCAGTATAGAGTCAAAATCACTTAATGAGAATACTTGCGACCGACTTCAATAACAACATTTCTATGTGATGTATATGTAGAAAAGATAGCTTAATATGAAATGAGTCAAACCATAACAGGCAATAGTAAGTTGTAGCCTGTTTACATATACTCACACGTTCCAGATATAGGTAGCAATTTCAATCCATATACTCATGAACAGGTCAAATAAAAAGATAGCTTAATAGGAAATGAGTCAAACGTGCCAAAAGTTCCTCAAACTGTAATTATGACACGCAAACTCCAATTTTTTTTTAACAAAAAATCTATTACTAATGAAATAATGCAATTCTTGTAGTCATAATTCTTATTCAAGTTGACCCAACCCTACTCGTACCAAATACTCTTTTTGACCCGTAACCCAACCTACCAATTTCTGTCACTTCTCATTCTCTACAGCTAATTTTGTGAACGATTTACAATTTTACATTTTTACACCAATGATCTAAATGCATCACATGCTCCGTATTGAATTTTCAAATTCATTGGTTAGATTCATATATGATTATACGCATAATAGTAAACTTTGACAATAGAAGTTGCATTATGTTCCAACAGTAAGTGTAGGATAATGCTTATGTTGCCCTGTTCATGAGATTGGAGAAGGGGCCAGACGAGTTCTAAAGACGCAGATCCTATTTCCCCTAATCAGTTATGGTGCACTTTAGAAGGCCCAATTTTTTTGAAAACCAAGGGTTTTGATTGGGGTAAATGATAAAATGAAACTAGAGTTAAAAACACATAAATTCTCGTCTATTTATGGTCTCAATCACCAAGAGCTACCTACAGAGATCTTGGTTATTCCACTCTCAAGGCAGGTGTTCTCACATTGACCAAGGTATCTAACTTTATTCAGGCTATAAAGTTCTATATATATAACACAGTTTATGGTCGTATCTTCTTTCTGGGGTCTGATACTTTAAGCATGTCTTCCAATTTCAAGAAGTTAACCCTTCTAACCAATCGACTATTGCAAGAACAAAGGCCTATTAGTCATTTTTTATTACCCTCTCTTTTTCTAAAGACGTCACAAGCTTCATTTTTGAATTTTATAAAAAAATAGAATCTAATGATCGATATTAAATCGCATCAATAACTTTTCAAACCATTCTAGCCCTTTTTGTCAAAACGAATGTTCAGTCTTGAAAAGTTTATGATAGATTCTTTTACAATAAAGAAGATTAATTACTCGTGCAAAAAGTAAGAAAATTTTAGAGTCAGAAATGATCATACCTGATGAGAAAGCGGACCTAATAAGATCAGCACACCAGCAGTAGGACAGAAGATGAACATTCACATTTAAAATTTCGTTCTTAGTGTTGTTCTGAGAGAAGCCCATCCAACCATCATGGAGAATAAGTCGTTCACCAGCAGGTTTAATATCTTCAAGGTTCAAACCCTTGAGTACATTCGATTCAATCGTTTGCTCCTCTCAAATTCTGATAGTTGTTCCAATGCTTTCTTCAGTCCTTCATAATCAAACTCCACAAATGCAAAACCACCATAATTAAACATAACTTGGTGTAACGACTAAGGAAGGGGGGGTTCGACATGCATTTTCAAAGAGCTATAAGATTATTAAACAATTAGAACTTATCAAAAATTCAAGACAACTCTAATCTATCAATATCCAGAATCAATTTAAGTACACATTAAAACATCCCTTAAAAGAATGATACACAACTAATCATGGATAAATAATTTTACTTTTCTCATTCGCCTCAGTACTGCTCATACTCCTCTGAGTACTGTCTAGAGAGTAGCTCCCATGGGTCTAGTATCAGACACTTTCCTTGACCCTAAATTATCATCATGAATCTACCAAATACATGTAATATTGAATATTAATGAGAGTTTAATACAATCTTATATTGAGAGAAAAAAATTTGCAGCAGAAATGATGTTCCAAGTTTATGTACATTTAGGGTGTGTTTGTTCATTAACGTGAACCAGTAAGAGGCGGCTAGAACAAAATAATGTTGCTTTTATAATTGTCCTAATGATTTTAGGTGTTCGTTTCTACAATTTATTTAAGTAACACTTTTTATCATAAATATAACATATATACTATATCAAATATATTATATTAACACGAGTCTTCAATCTCTTATCAAGTAAGAGGCAGTAAGACAAGTCCCCCACCTCTTAATGAGTAAGATGTTATATGTCTACTGGGTCCGACTCAAAAGAAAAAAATAAACAACCAAAACGTCTGACCATCTTTACTGGTAAGAGTAAGAGGGCTAGTAAGACTTTTTTTTTTAAAACAAACACACCCTTAGTTTCACATAACCCTAAATTCGAAAATCACCAAAACAGTAAAATGACCTGTGAACATGTCAAATTGGTAAGGAAATTGAAGATATAACACATTTAGTTACCTCATTTATGGATTAATGGACTTGAACCAGGACAATGATGGTGCTTGATATGTGAAATGAGATGAATGGGTAAAGTAAGAGATAATCAAATTTGGAGAATACCACCAAATGGAGTGTAAGTGTTACTGTTAACATTATTTTGATTTTGGGTGAAATTTCAAGCAGGATTTGGGGAAATTTTTTAGCGGGATGATGAAAATTTTCTAGATGGAGGTATTAAATTTTAGGAAAACTTAACTCGGTTTACTCTTAGTAAGTTGTATTATTAAAACTAGAAAATAATCGTCCTTTAATAGCGTGAGCGTGGCGTGACGGCATACCCAAGTCTCACGTCTTAACGGCTAAGTCAAAGATTTTGCGTTTTTAAGGCGTGGCATAAGACAACACAAAATATGAAAATATTTATAAATTTATATCATATTTCATATATATCAAATTTACAAAAAGCGTTGTACATAATTAATAAAGTTAATAAACTATCCTTACATGTAATATTCTTCATTTAAAAGTGTTTTTATTAGATGATATTAATATACATTAGATGCTAAACGGATGATTCGAAATGATATTGGTATACAAGAGATGCTAAACATATGAGTCGAGATGATATTGGCATACATGAAATGTTAAACGGATGAGTCGAGATGATATTGATATACATGAGATGTTAAACGTATGAGTCGATACGATATTGGTATATAAGAGATGTTAAACGGATGATTCAAGATGATATTGTTATACATGAGATGTTAAACGGATGAATCAAGATGATATTGATATCAAGGTTGCAAAAATCGTGAATCGGTAGTCGGGCGGTCGACCCCTTTGTAGCTTGTAATCGATCTAGGCGGGATTACTCTGTGATTAGTCAGATTGACATTTTTGGCAAGTTTTGAGTATTTTCGGCGAGTTTTGGATATTCCTAGCCAGATTTTCCTTAAAAAAACATCTTATAATATATATGAACATCGACTATAAGAGATTAAAGTTAGTTTACGTCGAGTTTTGGGTATTTTCGGCAAGATTTGCAAGTTTATAGCAAGTTTGACCAATGTTGACCGCCGTTGACCATTGTTAACCGATTTACACAAATCGGAAAAGTTGGTGGCCCAATAGCGCCTAGGCGGCGATTAATCAGCCTTGTAGACCTTTTTTTGAAACACTGATTAATCGGCCCAATAGCTGAGTACCCGCGCCTAGCGGCGGCGGTGCATAGTTTTTGACTAATTCTGGTAGCATTAATATTTTGAGTCTATGTTTTATCCGTGTGAAGTTTAAAGACAACGGTGACGAATAAGATCATCCAGATTTCTGATGACACAATACTTTATTATTATGTTTGGTTTGGTTTGGTTTGTAGAAGTTTTTGTTATGCGTTTGCGTTTTTTTTTTTATGATAAACATTGAGATCTCTAGTGAGATAACGCAAAAGATGCTGCTTCTGATTCTACTAAATGTAGAAAAGGACCTCCGACCTGCATTTTCAAAGAGCTATAAGATTATTAAACAATTAGAACTTATCAAAAATTCAAGACCATCAAATATGATTATTAACTCTAATCTATCAATATCCAGAATCAATTTAAGTACACATTAAAACATCCCTTAAAAGAATGATACACAACTAATCATGGATAAATAATTTTACCTTTCTCATTCGCCTGTGTACTGCTCATACTCCTCTGAGTACTGTCATCATGAATCTACCAAATACATGTAATATTGAATATTAATGTGAGTTTAATAAATATATTGAGAAAAAAAAATTTGCAGCAGAACTGATGTTCCAAGTTTATGTACATTTAGGTTCACATAACCCTAATTTCGAAAATCACCAAAACAGTAAAATGACCTTTGAACATCTCAAATTGGTTAGGAAATTGAAGATATAACACATTTAGTTACCTCATTTATGGATTAATGGACTTGAACCAGGACAATGATGGTGCTTAATATGTGAAATGAGATGAAAGGGTAAAGTAAGAGATAACCAAATTTGGAGAATACCACCAAATGGAGTGTAAGTGTTACTGTTAACATTATTTTGATTTTGAGTGAAATTTCAGGCGGGATTTGGGGAAATTTTTTAGCGGGATGATCAAAATTTTCTAGATGGAGGTATTATATTTTAGGAAAACTTAACTCGGTTTACTCTTAGTAAGTTGTATTATTAAAACTAGAAAATAGTCGTCCTTTAATAGCGTGAGCGTGGCATGACGGCATACCCAAGTCTCACGTCTTAACGGCTAAGTCAAAGATTTTGCGTTTTTAAGGCGTGGCATAAGACAACACAAAATATGAAAATATTTATAAATTTATATCATATTTCATATATATCAAGTTTACAAAAAGAGTTGTACATAATTAATAAAGTTAATAAACTATCCTTATATGTAATATTCTTCATTTAAAAGTGTTTTTATTAGATGATATTAATATACATTAGATGTTAAACGGATGAGTCGAAATGATATTGGTATACAAGTGATGCTAAACAGATGAGTCGAGATGATATTGGTATACATGAAATGTTAAACGGATGAGTCGAGTTGATATTGATATACATGAGATGTTAAACATATGATTCGATACGATATTGGTATATAAGAGATGTTAAACGGATGATTCAAGATGATATTGTTATACATGAGATGTTAAACGGATGAATCAAGATGATATTGATATCAAGGTTGCAAAAATCGCGAAACGGTAGTCGGGCGGTCGACCCCTTTGTAGCTTGTAATCGGTCTAGGCGGGATTACTCGGTGATTAGTCGGATTGATATTTTTGGCAAGTTTTAAGTATTTTCGGCGAGTTTTGGATATTCCTAGCAAGATTTTCCTTAAAAAAACATCTTATAATATATATGAAAATCGACTATAAGAGATTAAAGTTAGTTTACGTCGAGTTTTGGGTATTTTCGGTAAGATTTGCAAGTTTCTAGCAAGTTTGACCATTGTTGACAGTCGTTGACCGCCGTTGACCATTGTTAACCGATTTACACAAATCGGAAAAGTTGGTGGCCCAATAGCGCCTAGGCGGCAATTAATCGGCCTTGTAGACCTTTTTTTGCAACACTAATTAATCGGCCCAATAGCTTAGTACCCGCGCCTAGCGGCGGCGGTGCATAGTTTTTGACTAATTCTGAGAGCATTAATATTTTGAGTCTATGTTTTATCCGTGTGATGTTTAAAGACAATGGTGACGAATAAGATCGTCTAGATTTCTGATGACATAATACTTTATTATTATGTTTGGTTTGGTTTGGTTTGTAGATGTTTTTGTTATGCATTTGCGTTTTTTTTTTTTACAAACATTGAGATCCCTAGTGAGATAACGCAAAAGATGCTGCTTCTGGTTCTACTAAAGGTAGAAAGGGACCTCAGGCCTTGCAAGGAGTAAGGACCTCCGACATGCATTTTCAAAGAACTATAAGATTATTAAACAATTAGAACTTATCAAAAATTCAAGACCATCAAATATGATTATTGAACTCTAATCTATCAATATCCAGAATCAATTTAAGTACACATTAAAACATCCCTTAAAAGAATGATACACAACTAATCGTGGATAAATAATTTTACCTTTCTCATTCGCCTGAGTACTGTCTAGTAAGTAGCTCCCATGGGTCTAGTATCAGACACTTTCCTTGACCCTAAATAATCATCATGAATATACCAAATACATATAATATTGAATATTAATGAGAGTTTAATACATATATTGAGAAAAAAAAATTTGCAACAGAAATGATGTTCCAAGTTTATGTACATTTAGGTTCACAAAACCCTAAATTCGAAAATCACCAAAACAGTAAAATGACCTATGAACATCTCAAATTGGTTAGGAATTTGAAGATATAACACATTTTGTTACCTCATTTATGGATTAATGGACTTGAACCAGGACAATGATGGTGCTTGATGTGTGAAATGAGATGAAAGGGTAAAGTAAGAGACCATCAAATTTGGAGAATACCACCAAATGGAGTGTAAATGTTACTATTAACATTATTTTGATTTTGGGTGAAATTTCAAGCGGGATTTGGGGAAATTTTTTAGCGGGATGATGAAAATTTTTTAGATGGAGATATTAAATTTTAGGAAAACTTAACTCGGTTTACTCTTAGTAACTTATATTATTAAAACTAGAAAATAGTCGTCCTTTAATAGCGTGAGCGTGGCGTGACGGCATACCCAAGTCTCACGTCTTAGCGGCTAATTCAAAGATTTTGCGTTTTTAAGGCGTGGCATAAGACAACACAAAATATGAAAATATTTATAAATTTATATTATATTTCATATATATTAAGTTTACAAAAAGCGTTGTACATAATTAATAAAGTTTATAAACTATCCTTACATGTAATATTCTTCATTTAAAAGCATTTTTACTATATGATATTAATATACATTAGATGTTAAACGGATGAGTCGAAATGATATTGGTATACAAGAGATGCTAAACAGATGAGTCGCGATGATATTGGTATGCATGAAATGTTAAACGGACGAGTCGAGTTGATATTGATATACATGAGATGTTAAACGTATGAGTCGATACGATATTGGTATATAAGAGATGTTAAACGGATTATTCAAGGTGATATTCAAGATGATATTGTTATACATGAGATGTTAAACGGATGAGTCAAGAAGATATTGATATCAAGGTTGCAAAAATCGCGAATCGGTAGTCGGGCGGTCGACCCCTTTGTAGTTTGTAATCGGTCTAGGCAGGATTACTCGGTGATTAATCGGATTGACATTTTTGGCATGTTTTGAGTATTTTCGGCGAGTTTTGGTATTCATAGCAAGATTTTCCTTACAAAAATCTTGTAATGGATATGAACATCGACTATAAGAGATTAAAGTTAGTTTACGTCAAGTTTTGGGTATTTTCAACAAGATTTGCAAGTTTCTAGCAAGTTTGAACATTGTTGACGGTCGTTGACCGCCGTTGACCATTGTTAACCGATTTGTTTGACCGATTTACACAAATCAGAAAATTTGGTGGCCCAATAGCGCCTAGGCGGAGATTAATCGGCCTTGTAGACCTTTTTTTGCAACCCAGATTAATCGGCCTAATAGCTGAGTACCCGCGCCTAGCGGCGGTGGTGCATAGTTTTCGACTAATTCTGGTAGCATTAATATTTTGAGTCTGTGTTTTATCCGTGTGAAGTTTAAAGACAACGGTGACGAATAAGATCACCTAGATTTCTGATGACATAATACTTTATTATTATGTTTGGTTTGGTTTGGTTTGTAGATGTTTTTGTTATGCGTTTGCGTTTTTTTTTTTTTTTTTTTTTTACAAACACTGAGATCTCTAGTGAGATAACTCAAAAGATGCTGCTTCTGGTTCTACTAAAGGTAGAAAAGGACCTCCGGCCTTGCAAGGAGTAAGGACCTCCGACATGCATTTTCAAAGAGCTATAAGATTATTAAACAATTAGAACTTATCAAAAATACAAGACCATCAAATATGATTATTTAACTCTAATCTATCAATATCCAAAATCAATTTAAGTACTGATGAAGCGAAAAGTGTACCGCTTTTAGGGGGTCATTTAAGCCCTAAATCGTATTTATTTGATCAAATATTGCCCTAAATCGTTCCTTTTGTCATTTTAGGTACTTTTGAGAAGAAATCTGGAAAAGGAAGCATTTTGGACGTTTTTGGAGCATAAAAGTGAAGAAAACGGCAAAGTCTCAAAATTATGCTGGAAAGTACCTTTGACGGCGTCAGGGATTGGCCCAGACGGCGTCATGGCTTGGCAAAAAAGAGGTGGATATGAAAATTACTCATGATAAGCCAGAGAATTTTGCATGAAAAATCTAACGGCGTCACCCTTTGAAGTGATCAAGGCCATCACGGTTTAAATTAAAGAGGGACGGCGTCAAGCTCAATTCTGACGGCGTCACCCCTTGATAGGCCAGAGCGGATTTTGGAGCACTAAAGAGGGACGGCGTCAGGAAGGCCATCCGAGAACCCTAAAAGCGGCGAGGTGACGGCGTCAGGATCTATAACGTGACGCCGTCAGCCCTTAAACTCTATATATAGTTTTGCAATTTTTTGTCATTAGGGGTGGAACTTATTGTGTGTAACTTTGGAGGAGAAACCCTAAGACGAATTTCTGCCATTTTTAAGGGTTTTCATACCCTTGGATCTCCCATGTTTAATTGAAGATAAGTGTTCATTTAATCAATCAATATGTCTATGTGTTGTTTGATTATATCTTGTTCTTGTCTTTTGATTAACATGCTAGGCTAGATTTATCTTGTGTTTGCTTAGATCTAATGAAACCTAGCTATTGATTATTGGTTATTAGTGTGTTATTAGTTGTATTGGATGATTGTTTATCTATGTTAGGCTTAAGAAAACTGGCTAACCTCCTATTCGTAACTTGCTTGAACGTCTTAAGAAACATGAACCAATGCGTACTAAGGTTTTTATGGTTGTATTTAATGCATGAGCGAATTCTAGTGATCCCATGTTAGGAGCTTCTTAGCCGGCTCGATATAGGAGTGAAGTAGGAGCTTATAGAGTTGGGGAAGTACGTACGCCACCTCACGATTGGTATTAAGGAATACACCCGTCATCCACGCGATTAATACACACTAATCAACCGGTAAAAGATAGTTAGGGAGTAAGGAAATCTAAGTAAACACATTTCTCTCCACATAAGTTTCACAACCTTTTCATTTTCAGTTATTTTATTTTATTTGCATTCGTAGTAACTTGGGTTAGTTGGCTAGCAACTAATTCCGCCCACTCCTTCAAACCCGAGATTTTACTTGCTTTCATAAAAATATAAAAACATAAAAATAATCTTCTCTCACCCTTAGACCTATTAGAGTAGTTTTTCAATCCTAACAACACTATTCCCTGTGGAGAACGATCAATCCCCCGTACTTACCACTACACTATACTACATCGGTCAGGTACACTGCCTGGTGGGGTTGTAAGCCTCTTGAGATCCCTCGAGAGGTAAAACCTGTTGTAAGGTTGCAAAACCACGCATCAAGTTTTTGGCGCCGCTGCCGGGGAATAGTTATTGTTTAGGTTGAATTTTTATTTTTATAGGTCTACTCACTAGATTCCTTTCTAGTGAGATTTTTATTTTATTTTTCTAGGTTTTCTTTAGTCTATCTTTTTTCTTCGTTTCTTTGTTCGTAACCATTACCATTCGACATCATGGAAGATGGTAATATCCTTGATCCCAACAACCAACCACCACAACCTCCTAGAGCCCGTACCTTAGGAGACTACTCCCGTCCCAGCCACCATGGCTATCGAAACACCATTGAGCTCACTCAAGGAGCCAATGTCACTCCCTTGCGATCCGACACCATCCGGTTGGTGCAAAGCGGATGCGCATTCCATGGACTTCGTTCTGAAGATCCTAATCAACATCTCAAGGACTTTCTCAAAATCGTTGATTCCATAGACCTTGATGTTGCCACGCGAGAGACGACCCGACTGCGTCTCTTTCAATTCTCTCTGCGGGACCAAGCTAGTCAATGGCTAGAGCGTCTACCCGCAGGATCCATCACCTCTTGGGATGATCTCACCACTCGTTTCCTTGCTCAGTTTTTCCCACCAGGAAGAACTACCAAGTTAAGGAAGGATATCTTGATGTTCGAACAATGTCGAGGCGAAACCCTCTACGGGGCATGGATTCGATTCAAGGACTTACTCCAAAAAGTCCCTCATCATGGCATAAATCTTTGGCTTCAAATCCAAATCTTCTATGACCATGTTGATTACCACACCAAGCGTGCCATCGATCGAGCCGCCGGGGGCAGATTGCGCGACAAAAGCGCCGAGGAATCATGGGAAATCATTGATGAGCTTGCATCCGACGATGATGAATTGTGGCAAGTTTCCCACGACGTACGCTCGGCGGTCAAGACATATTCATCGCCCGATACAGCCAATCAAATCACTGAGGAAAGCGTTAGTGAACTTGAGAAAAGGGTTGCATATCTTATGGAAAAGCAAAAGAGACCCTTAAGTCCACAAAAAGCAACAATTAACTCGGTCTCAAGCGTTAAGCAAATACCATTGTCCGAATCACCCCTTAGGGAAAATACTAAACCCTTCCATAAGCACGCTCAACCCAACTCACCACCTCAGGAACTTAGTCCAACATTCGAAGCTCGAATGAGAGAATACATGTCAAAACACTCCGAAGGAGGAAATGGAAGAGAAGATGGCGGAGATGATGAACCTTTTGAAAGAATACACAAATACAAAAGCTCCTGAAAAAGTGTTGGTGAGGAATGACGTTGAAGTTCCCAACACTAAATTTGTCAAGGCCATCTCCGTCGTCCAAGAGGGCGAAAATGATGGAAGAGGGAAATCCATAACTATGGAAGTTAACAAAATTGACCTCGTCCCACTTAATGATGGAAACACCAATGCCTGCAACTGCGATTCAGACAAAGGCAAGGAGGCGCCCTCTAAGGAGCGCCAATTGGTAGAACCGCCAAAGTCACAACAAGTGAGGCATTACTTGAAGCACGATATAAACAAGGAGACCATAAACGATTGGGTGAGAAACTATCGACGTACTCATCTACCCAACAAGGAGTCCAAGAGAATGGAACCGGATGATGAATCCGACACATTACCCGGGGGGCAATTATATGAGTGCCTCATAAGACAAAAGTTAGTGGAAAAGCAGGAATTCTACGGGGTCTTCGAAATACCATGCAGCATTGAAAAACTCAAGTATCTGGATGCGGTAGCCGACCAAGGTTCCGACGTAAATTTGATGCCTTTATCCGTCTATGTCCAGTTAACCGACGAACTGCCATCCATCACCCGTAATAAACTCTCCTTTGCAAAACATTCTTATGAGTACCCGTTAGGAATTGCAGAAGATGTGTTGGTCAACGTTGCCGGATTCCTGTATCCGGTCGACTTCATGATTATTGAGAGGAATGATATGAATATGCCAATAATCCTTGGGGCACCCTTTCTCGCTACCACTAGGGCACAAATCGATTACGGAAATAGTGCCATCCTAATGAAGAAGGGGAAGAAAACAATAAACTTCCCAACGGTCCCACGACATATACGAGATGTTGCTCTACAAAAGGAGATGGAGGCGAACTCCAATATAATCCGTGGTAATGTTCGAGAGAAAATCCGTGCATGGGAGGCAAGGATTAAGAGTTACAATGAAAATGAGATTAGAGAATGTAAGGGGGGAAATAACGATTATATTGAGGATGATGAGATGACCAATAACCCCGTTGAATTTACAAAAGGAGACTCAGTGCTCCTAAGGCATTCAGAAACAAAAGCACCTACCGATGAACCAAGTCCCTGGTGGTACGGACCATTCACAATTAAAAGTCTATACCAAGATGGGGTAATAAGCTTGACCAGCAAGGGAGGAGGTGAAGTGACTGCGAATGTCGAGCGATTGAGACACCACCACCCTGATAACAAGGATTATATCTATCAGGGATACGTCATTATGAATGATGGAATCATGTAATGTACATGACTTTGAGTCTAGCTACAAGACTCGTTAATAAAGAAAAGCGCTTCTTGGGAGGCAACCCAAGCTTTATTTGTTTTGTGTGTTTATTTATTTGTTTGTTTGATTTTATTTGTTTCCGTATGTATGTTTAATTTTTATTATTGTTGATTCATGTTCAAAACTAAATTGTGAAAATGCTTTATTTTGTTTTTAACTTCGTCTTAACTACATATAAAGGTATTTTGCAAAAGTTAAGTGTAAGGGAAATCTAAATCGGTTTATTAGAACAAATGAACATGAATCGTAATAATATTAAACTAACATACATATTAATATTTGTTTGAGTCAAATGCTTGTTTCGAGTCATAATGATGTTTTGCAGGATTTCCAGGAAGTAAGGTATAGGTTTTTCCAAAATTTTTCCGGAAACTTAACATGAGAATTCTGTCAGATCATTTCTGACGGCGTCAGGCGTTACAACCTGACGGCGTCAGGTTTTAATTTTCTGAAAACTTTGAAAGTTTTGTTTTCATAAAAAGTTTTTATTAAATCTATAACTTATAATCTCCAGGAATCTGCAAAATTATCATTCCACAAGCATTATATCCTTATATAGAGTTTATCCCGCCGATGTTATGCAGGTTTTCGTGTTTGTTTTCTCAGGTTTAACAGGTTATTTTGGACAAGGAAATGTTTGTTGGATCAAGCTTTTGGCGATGCATTAGTCGTAAAGCTTCTACATTCTCTTGGAAGAAGATCTAACCGTGTTACCACATTATCCACCGAGCGAATCAGGGGAGTATTTGATTTCATTCTTTTACCTTATTACTTCTACATCTTTGTATTTGAACATTGGGGACAATGTTCATCTTAAGTGTAAGGGGGTAAAGTACGATTAGAGAATGCTTTTACGCTTGATTTTTGTTTGTTTAATAGTAGATGTGTAATAAAACTGAGATAAATACCTGTTAGGGCAATTTTAGTGCCAAATTTAAAATTTTTTACAACATTTAGGAGTGAAACTTTGATCTTAATGAGCATCTCACGGATAGGAGTTATATGACTAGCACAAAAACCGTACCACTAAAAAATTTTCCACCCCCAAATATGTGAGGTTCGCCCTTAGAATTGGTAGGAAAAGCATTTATGCTATGATGTGTGTACCGGTAGCACTTAGATTCTAGAACTTGCGTTAGGACCATTCCGAGGCCACAAGTGAGACTACATTCGTGTAGTTAGATTTACTACTTGATAAGAGGCATTAGGTTTAACCCATTGTTTTACACCTGTGTTTTTGTTATAATTACTTTGGCTACATTGGTCAAGTAATTTTCCCACACCCTTTGCGTTGTACTCATTTTTAGTACACGATACCCCTAGTACACCCCTCAGAGCCTATCTTTTCGTTTCGACCTTTAAGCATTTTACTTAAAGGAAGAATTTGTTACACCCCACTAAAATGTACACCCAAATCGCCTTAGCCTACCTTGTATGCACTCATTTTTAGTGCATTATTGTGACAACATTTGTTTAAACCCAAGTTAATTATCTAATTGATTACATGGTTGCTAAGTCGAGTCATATCCTTGTACATATTGTTTTGGGACGATTGGGACTCATGGCTAAAGTACTAGTGTAATGGAGTAATGGGGAAGAACATCATTTATTACCCCCATATGTGCTAAATATTTTAAAAGTACTCCAAGTTTTTCAATTATCTTAATTCGAGTCATTAGAATAGTTATTTGTAAAGTTATGTAAAATTTCAAGTGTAAGGGGAATGCAACGCCCCTATGATGTATTATTTTGGATGGTAGGGCAAAAGTGTATGCAAAAAAAAAAAAAAAAAAAAAAATCAAGAAAAATACAAAAAAATGAGAAAAAGAAAAGTAGAAAAAACATACGGACTACCATCCCGTTTTATTTTATGTTTATTTTATATTTTTGTTATTTTGTTTTTAGCTTAAGATTGAGTCGAGTCTTGGCTTAGCAACATTGTATAGTACATGTAATTAATCAAGATCTTTAACTCGCCACCAGTAAAATATCCCTTATCCAACAAAACTGTGTTTATCATATCCCTACACCTCATGTTATAACCCATGTAAAAGCCCTCTTTGATAGTTTATCTTAGGTGCTTACGCCTAGTGGAGAAGGTTTTCGATCCTTGCCCAAGCCTATGGTAATCTATTTGCTATGACAGGTAGTGAGAGATATTATCCGTTTTCATTTATGAGATTTATTTTGATGACACTTGAGAGATGTGAGTATCTAAACACTACTTGTGAGGTGCTAGTTTGTAATCTCCGTGCTTATTATGATTAAAGTGGAACGACTATTTGTTGTAATTACTTTTATATTAGTGTTAAATGACCCCTAACTTGTATTTTGATTAGAATAAAAGCGCATTCGCTTGAGGACAAGCAAATCTCAAGTGTAAGGGTATTTGATGAAGCGAAAAGGGTACCGCTTTTAGGGGGTCATTTAAGCCCTAAATCGTATTTATTTGATCAAATATTGGCCTAAATCGTTCCTTTTGTCATTTTAGGTACTTTTGAGAAGAAATCTGGAAAAGGAAGCATTTTGGACGTTTTTGGAGCATAAAAGTGAAGAAAACGGCAAAGTCTCAAAATTATGTTGGAAAGTACCTTTGACGGCGTCAGGGATTGGCCCAGACGGCGTCATGGCTTGGCAAAAAAGAGGTGGATATGAAAATTACTCATGATAAGCCAGAGAATTTTGCATGAAAAATCTGACGGCGTCACCCTTTGAAGTGATCAAGGCCATCACGGTTTAAATTAAAGAGGGACGGCGTCAAGCTCAATTCTGACGGCGTCACCCCTTGATAGGCCAGAGCGGATTTTGGAGCACTAAAGAGGGACGGCGTCAGGAAGGCCATCCGGGAACCCTAAAAGCGGCGAAGTGACGGCGTCAGGATCTATAACGTGACGCCGTCAGCCCTTAAACTCTATATATAGTTTTGCAATTTTTTGTCATTAGGGGTGGAACTTATTGTGTGTAACTTTGGAGGAGAAACCCTAAGACGAATTTCTGCCATTTTTAAGGGTTTTCATACCCTTGGATCTCCCATGTTTAATTGAAGATAAGTGTTCATTTAATCAATCAATATGTCTATGTGTTGTTTGATTATATCTTGTTCTTGTCTTTTGATTAACATGCTAGGCTAGATTTATCTTGTGTTTGCTTAGATCTAATGAAACCTAGCTATTGATTATTGGTTATTAGTATGTTATTAGTTGTATTGGATGATTGTTTATCTATGTTAGGCTTAAGAAAACTGGCTAACCTCCTATTCGGTAACTTGCTTGAACGTCTTAAGAAACATGAACCAATGCGTACTAAGGTTTTTATGGTTGTATTTAATGCATGAGCGAATTCTAGTGATCCCATGTTAGGAGCTTCTTAGCCGGCTCGACATAGGAGTGAAGTAGGAGCTTATAGAGTTGGGGAAGTACGTACGCCACCTCACGATTGGTATTAAGGAATACACCCGTCATCCACGCGATTAATACACACTAATCAACCGGTAAAAGATAGTTAGGGAGTAAGGAAATCTAAGTAAACACATTTCTCTCCACATAAGTTTCACAACCTTTTCATTTTCAGTTATTTTATTTTATTTGCATTCGTAGTAACTTGGGTTAGTTGGCTAGCAACTAATTCCGCCCACTCCTTCAAACCCGAGATTTTACTTGCTTTCATAAAAATATAAAAACATAAAAATAATCTTCTCTCACCCTTAGACCTATTAGAGTAGTTTTTCAATCCTAACGACACTATTCCCTGTGGAGAACGATCAATCCCCCGTACTTACCACTACACTATACTACATCGGTCAGGTACACTGCCTGGTGGGGTTGTAAGCCTCTTGAGATCCCTCGAGAGGTAAAACCTGTTGTAAGGTTGCAAAACCACGCATCAAGTACACATTAAAACATCCCTTAAAAGAAAAATACACAACTAATCATGGATAAATAATTTTACCTTTCTCATTCGCCTGAGTACTGTCTAGTGAGTAGCTCCCATGGGTCTAGTATCAGACACTTTCCTTGACCCTAAATTATCATCATGAATCTACCAAATACATATAATATTGAATATTAATGAGAGTTTAATACATATATTGAGAAAAAAAATTTTGCAGCAGAAATGATGTTCCAAGTTTATGTACATTTAGGTTCACATAACCGTAAATTCAAAAATCACCAAAACAGTAAAATGACCTATGAACATCTCAAATTGGTTAGGAATTTGAAGATATAACACATTTAGTTACCTCATTTATGGATTAATGGACTTGAACCAGGACAATGATGGTGCTTGATATGTGAAATGAGATGAAAGGGTAAAGTAAGAGATAATCAAATTTGGAGAATACCACCAAATGGAATGTAAGTGTTACTATTAACATTATTTTGATTTTGGGTGAAATTTCAGGTGGGATTTAGGGAAAATTTTTAGCGGGATGATGAAAATTTTCTAGATGGAAGTATTAAATTTTAGGAAAACTTAACTCCGTTTACTCTTAGTAAGTTGTATTATTAAAACTAGAAAATAGTCGTCCTTTAATAGCGTGAGCGTGGCGTGACGGCATACCCAAGTCTCACGTCTTAGCGGCTAAGTCAAAGATTTTGCGTTTTTAAGGCGTGGCATAAGACAACACAAAATATGAAAATATTTATAAATTTATATTATATTTCATATATATCAAGTTTACAAAAAGCGTTGTACATAATTAATAAGGTTAATAAACTATCCTTACATGTAATATTCTTCATTTAAAAGCGTTTTTATTAGATGATATTAATATACATTAGATGTTAAACGGATGAGTCGAAATGATATTGGTATACAAGAGTGTAACACCCCCAAAATATCACAGCGGAAGATAGTTCTCTGGGGTATTACTTCCTAGAACAAAGTACAAGTTACATAAAACGACTCTATAAAAGAGACGTTTTTAAAAGTATTTCACATTTAATACATTTAAAGCTAAGAGTTTGCAAAAAGGTCCCAACAGTTTTCATAAAACACAATGTTTTCAAAAGATTGCAAGTGTTTTAAACATAACATAAATCTTTAAAATATAATCTCTTCAAATGTGAAAATATGCCGTGTCTTCAAAATATATCCGTGTGACTCCATCCAAGACCTTCGTACCTTCAAACCTGAGATAAAACATGCTAAAACGTCAACACAAAGGTTGAGTGAATCCATAGAGTTTTAGTAATAAGCAGTTGATCATAATATAATTCATTTTATAAAAATGACTAAGCAACAAATGCAGAGTCTAATTCAGTTATTATTGCCCTAAGCTCGTGACCCCGACGCTAGCGTTTCTGTTTTTGAATCAGCCCTTCATACATAGGTAATAGCCACACCTATCATTTGTTACGAATACAATACACACGACTGCCTTATAGGCACGTTCTTTCTGGTGGGGAGTGCTGTTACCAATAGATCTATTTACTGTATTCGCGCTCACTCGCAAGTGACTAACGGTTCACGATAAAGGGACTTTCGGCTATGGGAAACTTAGGCAATAATAATAACATGATATAATCCAATTTCCAAACAAATGTGATCATAAATATTTATAGCATGTATCTCCCCCATGGAGTTTGTAAAACAATTTAAGTAAAACTTGGGGCTATGAACTCACCTTAAGTAGTGGAGTGAAAGAGCACGAATAAAGACAACCGAAGAACCGAAGCGAAACTAGAAAGGACCTATAACAAGAAACGTGTCTAAGCGAATGCAAATTGAATAAAAGAACGAATGCACATAATTATACTTGATTCACATGGCCAAGGCATAACACTAAGGGTTTTCACAAGTCATATGGTCATGGTTTCCAAAAATATTCAGTTGTTTACCCCTCACATTTCCTAGTTTTTACTAGCGGCTGAAAACTTTCCCCGACTTCCAAAAATCACTACTTGCAAACCGTAAGTCAAAAAATTATGTTCTTTATATCCCTAGTTTCCTTTAAGTCCCTAGTATACTGTAAAAATAAGTTTACTTAAAAGTTTGCAGGTCTAACCACTTTTATAAATTTTCTTTACAGATCTGTCCTAAAGACAATTGTGACTGAGCTTTACGTCTTACCGAATCGGCCATAATTTGAAATCTACAGGTCCTATGAAGGTGAGGCCAATTGGAGGTGATAGCTCTATTTTTCTATTACAGGTTACATATTTAGTTTTCAAAAAGTTATGGCATAAAACTTGATTTTTGCCCCGAATGCCAACAACATACAGAATCTGACCCTTTTTTACCATAAAATTCATAGTTTAATCATCGGGTATCGTCACGGAATTCACCACCCGGAGAAATGACCACAAGACATAGATCTACAACTAAATATTTTTATTTTTGGTCCAAAGTCTACTGATTAGTACAGTTAATTCCATTTATACCAATGGTCTGCAGCAGTCCCAAGTTTTCCTACCAAACACTAATTTTGATGTATTTCCCAAACCGTGATAGCTATTAAAGTGAACCCACTTTGAGAAGTTAGATTAAGATGCATACTACTGAGATTAGCTTTCTTATCCTACATTCTATAGTATTAACTTGGAGTTTATCTCGTTTTCCAAACAATGTTCCAGATTTGACTAGCAATCGTAAAATGGCCATAACTTCCTCATCCGGAGGAGTTGATAACCAATCCAATTCGCCACATCAAGCCTAAGACTTTATCTAACCATCCATATAATTTTTTCACAGGCTCCAGGCCAAAAATTTAGAGAACTAGCCCCGTTTACCTATTGGTCTCAAAACAGTCCAGTAATTCTTCCTCTATTTCATCATAAACACTTCCAAACCACAATCACCCTTAACCACTACCCCTAATGAATCAAGTATAATATGCACATGATTTAGAAAGACCATTTGCAGAAGTGAAATCAATATTTCATTAAAAGATAAAAACCCATTTGCATGTAACAAGAATCAAAGAAAATGGTGAGATTAACTTACTAGGAGTGAAAATCACCAATAACCTTTCTAAGGTTTGATTAGGAATGGCTAAGTGACACCACTACAAGATTGGAACTTCTCTTTTACACTTCCAATAGAGCTTTTGGGCTGGAGAAAATAACTCTTAAACCACTTTGATGAAGACTTCAAGAGAACACCAAGATTTGAGGAGATTGAGTGTTGTTTGAGTGTAGTAAATCAAGAACAAGACTAGGACTTCAAGATCTATAATCTATGATCAATAATTTAGTGAAAATTTAGATGAAATAGGTGATTTGGATCTGTTCTTGGTCGTTCATACCAAGAGGGAGAGAAGGAAAAATGAGTTTTTGGGTGGTGATACAAACAAGGTAGGAAATGAGTGTGTTTTCTTGAAAATGAAAAAAATAAAATAAAGTGTTGAAGTAAATAAAAGGGAGGGGCCGGTTTTTGGGGCTCTAAGGGAGTGTTATCTTTTATTATTTTATAAAAATACATTATATACATGTTTTGTACAAGTATCATAAGTCACAGAGTGAGTTTGAAGGCCAACGGGGCTAAACCGGTAACGTTTTATGCATAGTTTGTGAAAATAAATGTCATGAGGATAATATTTTCATAAAAATGTCACATTTAACTTAAAATGACCCAAATTGATGTTTCATATATTTCCCGAGCCTTTTGGAGTGTTAACATGTCTTTAAAGCTTAAACCGCGAGCCGAAAATGCGAATTACGCAGTACCGGGTGACTTGAAAACGTGAATTTTGGGAAAATGTTATAAAAATATTATGATACTGTTATGAAGTGTTAAAATTACTAATTTTAATATTTCATGGGAGACTTGGGTTTATCAGAGGGTTTAAACGTTGTTAAAACCTAAAAACGTAAGTTAAATACGCGTAAAATGTAAAAAGTACAAGGTTTACGTAAAAAGGATAAAATGACAATAGTTCATATTAAATATGACTATCGGTGAAATATGGGTATTTTGAACACATAGACTTATCCTAGTCTTGTGTCGGTACGCGTTGTGTGTGATTTTCACATTTTGCGAGATATCTTCTCGTTAAATAGACAGAGATTTTGCGAGATATCTTCTCGTTAAATAGACAGAGGTGAACGAAAACGTTCAGAGAGTAACAATTCAAAGAAGAGTGAATTAATTAACTTGTAAAGTTACCGGTTACAGTATTTGCTTTTACGTTATGGTAAAAGTCAAATAGTCAAGAAGTAAAAGTCAAATTCAACTTTGGAAAGTCAAAGGGCAAAATAGTCATTTTGCCTTATGAAATTTTACGGGTTGTTACAAAGAGATGCTAAACAGATGAGTCGAGATGATATTGGTATGCATGAAATGTTAAACGGATGAGTCGAGTTGATATTGATATTACATGAGATGTTAAACGTATGAGTCGATACGATATTGGCATATAAGAGATGTTAAACGGATGATTCAAGATCATATTGTTATACATGAGATGTTAAACGGATGAGTCAAGAATATATTGATATCAAGGTTGCAAAAATCGCGAATCGGTATTCGGGCGGTCGACCCCTTTGTAGTTTGTAATCGGTCTAGCCAGGATTACTCGGTGATTAATCGGATTGACATTTTTGGCAAGTTTTGAGTATTTTCGGCGAGTTTTGGGTATTCATAGCAAGATTTTCCTTTAAAAAAAATCTTGTAATAGATATGAACATCGACTATAAGAGATTAAAGTTAGTTTACGTCGAGTTTTGGGTATTTTCGGCAAGATTTGCAAGTGTCTAGCAAGTTTGACCATTGTTGACAGTCGTTGACCGCCGTTGACCATTGTTAACCGATTTGTTTGACCGATTTACACAAATCGGAAAAATTGGTGGCCCAATAGCGCCTAGGCGGCGATTAATCGACCATGTAGACCTTTTTTTTTAACACTGATTAATCGGCCCAATAGCTGAGTACCCGCGCCTAGCGGCGGCGGTGCATAGTTTTCGACTAATTCTGGTAGCATTAATATTTTGAGTCTGTGTTTTATCTGTGTGAAGTTTAAAGACAACGGTGATGAATAAGATCATCTAGATTTCTGATGACATAATACTTTATTATTATGTTTGGTTTGGTTTGGTTTGTATATGTTTTTGTTATGCGTTTGCGGTTTTTTTTTTTTTTTTTTTTTTTTTTTTTTTTTTTGATAACATTGAGATCTCTAGTGAGATAACGCAAAATATGCTACTTCTGGTTCAACTAAAGGTAGAAAATGACATCCGGCCTTGCAAGGAGTTAGGACCTCCGACATGCATTTTCAAAGAGCTATAAGATTATTAAACAATTAGAACTTATCAAAAATTCAAGACCATCAAATATGATTATTTAACTCTAATCTATCAATATCTAGAATCAATTTATGTACACATTAAAACATCCCTTAAAAGAATGATACACAACTAATCATGGATAAATAATTTTACCTTTCTCATTCGCCTGAGTACTGTCTAGTGAGTAGCTCCCATGGGTCTAGTATCAGACACTTTCCTTGACCCTAAATTATCATCATGAATCTACCAAATACATATAATATTGAATATTAATGAGAATTTAATACATATATTGAGAAAAAAAAAATTTGCAGCAGAAATGATGTTCCAAGTTTATGTACATTTAGGTTCACATAACCCTAAATTCGAAAATCACCAAAACTGTAAAATGACCTATGAACATCTCAAATTGGTTAGGAATTTGAAGATATAACACATTTAGTTACCTCATTTATGGATTAATGGACTTGAACAAGGACAATGATGGTGCTTGATATGTGAAATGAGATGAAAGGGTAAAGTAAGAGATAATCAAATTTGGAGAAACCCCCAAATGGAGTGTAAGTGTTACTATTAACATTATTTTGATTTTGGGTGAAATTTCAGGCGGGATTTGGGGAAATTTTTTAGCGGGATGATGAAAATTTTCTAGATGGAGGTATTAAATTTTAGGAAAACTTAACTCCGTTTACTCTTAGTAAGTTGTATTATTAAAACTAGAAAATAGTCGTCCTTTAATAGCGTGAGCGTGGCGTGACGGCATACCCAAGTCTCACGTCTTAGCGGCTAAGTCAAAGATTTTGCGTTTTTAAGGCGTGGCATAAGACAACACAAAATATGAAAATATTTATAAATTTATATCATATTTCATATATTTCAAGTTTACAAAAAGCGTTGTACATA
This sequence comes from Artemisia tridentata subsp. tridentata, assembly GCA_021014915.2. NCBI lineage: Eukaryota > Viridiplantae > Streptophyta > Magnoliopsida > Asterales > Asteraceae > Artemisia > Artemisia tridentata. Next base: position 266,413,096 of record CP139509.1, on the reverse strand, counting down.
ATTAATAAAGTTAATAAACTATCCTTACATGTAATATTCTTCATTTAAAAGATTTTTTATTAGATGATATTAATATACATTAGATGTTAAACGGATGAGTCGAAATGATATTGGTATACAAGTGATGCTAAACAGATGAGTCGAGATGATATTGGTATGCATGAAATGTTAAACGGATGAGTCGAGTTGATATTGATATACATGAGATGTTAAACATATGAGTCGATACAATATTGGTATATAAGAGATGTTAAACGAATGATTCAAGATGATATTGTTATACATGAGATGTTAAACGGATGAATCAAGATGATATTCATATCAAGTTTGCAAAAATCGCGAACCGGTAGTCGGGCGGTCGACCCCTTTGTAGCTTGTAATCGGTCTAGGCGGGATTACTCGGTGATTAGTCGGATTGACATATTTGGCAAGTTTTGAGTATTTTCGGCGAGTTTTGGGTATTCCTAGCAAAATTTTCCTTAAAAAAAATCTTGTAATAGATATGAACATCGACTATAAGAGATTAAAGTTAGTTTACGTCGAGTTTTGGGTATTTTCGGCAAGATTTGCAAGTTTCTAGCAAGTTTGACCATTGTTGACAGTCGTTGACCGCCGTTGACCATTGTTAACCGATTTGTTTGACCGATTTACACAAATCGGAAAAGTTGGTGGCCCAATAGCGCCTAGGCGGTGATTAATCGGCCTTGTAGAGCTTTTTTTGCAACACTGATTAATCGGCTCAATAGCTGAGTACCCGCGCCTAGCAGCGGCGGTGCATAGTTTTCGACTTATTCTGGTAGCATTAATATTTTGAGTCTGTGTTTTATCCGTGTGAAGTTTAAAGACAACGGTGACGAATAAGATCATCTCGATTTCTGATGACATAATACTTCATTATTATGTTTGGTTTGGTTTGGTTTGTAGATGTTTTTGTTATGCGTTTGCCTTTTTTTTTTTTTTTTTTTTTGACAAACATTGAGATCTCTTGTGAGATAACGCAAAAGATGCTGCTTCTGGTTCTACTAAAGGTAGAACAGGACCTCCGGCCTTGCAAGGAGTAAGGATCGAACCCTTGACCTCTATCTCCAGAGGCAAGGGTTTTAACTACTTGATCTAAGCTTTGCTATTTACAATTGTACGAAATTGTTCCTCGCAATTACTTACTCAAAACACTAATTTTACTAAGGTAACTTTGATGAGTGTTTAAATACTCGTCATTTTATACGCATAAAGGACACAAAAATGACCAAAAACACCCAAATATATCAAATATTGTTGCAAATATTTGTGGTTTGTGTTTTTATGTGTTTCAGGTACAAAAAGATTGAAAACAAGGCAAAACCGACAAAAACCGAGAACAAGATTGGAAAATCGTTAAAAGCCGAGGACGGGGACGAAATTTACGAGTTTGGACCGAGAAATTGATCAAGATGTCAAAATCAACCTTCAAGAATATCAAGTTGTCAAGATTGGCCCTTGGAATTATTTTTTGTACAAATGACAAATATGGTCATTGGATTTTCAGAATTTACAAAATTGGTCCCTCAAAGTTAAAACAATTCCAAATCAAATCCAATCCTATTTAACCCTTTAACTAAACAAACAACCCATCCTATAAACCCCAACCCAACTCATCCCTGGCCCAAACAAATTAAACCCTTAACCGACCCAACCTATTTTCCCTTATTAGCTAACCCTGGTCAACAAACAAGTCAAACAAAACCACCCTTCCTTCCCAAAACTAACACCCCGCCAAAACCACCATGTCCATTTCCCCAGGCCAAAAGTTACCAGACAACCATGTCCCCCATGCTTTTTCCCCTGTCACACTCAACCTCCCCCCCCCCCTCACTTAGCTCCAGACACTAGTACCTTCTCACGTGCTCAGAAAAGGATAAATCCCATTTTGGCGCCAAAACTGAAAAGGACGATTGGGATTGTTTCTAGCCAATCTAATGGCTGGGAAATATTCAGAAAGATGGGGGGAGACTTTTGAGTGTTATAAAGCTCATTTCTCACACACAGAAAAAAAAGTAACTAGGAGTAGATTAATTATAGTAGTCGTTTGAGTATTTTTAGTATGTAGCTAGTTGCAATTTAAATTCAAAACTTTAATTCAAGCTCAGTCAAGCTCCTTTGTACTCATTTGTTTTAGCATTGTTCTAATTTCTTAGTTTTATTAAATTTCAAATTCTCATAATGTACTGATTAATTGAATTGAAATTGTTAGTGGTTAAAAATAGTTAAAAGCTCTCTTGTTAGTTTGGTTAAGCTCATTTCAGCTTATTGTGAATTTCCCTTTCATGGATTCAGTTTCAATTTCAAAATAGCCATTAAGTCAACAAAAGTCAAAGGTACTGTACATCAGCTTAATAAGTGCATATTCTCATTTTTATTGCTTAATTGTTCCATTTAGAGTTGATATAAGCTAGTTTGATAGTTAGTTATAGCTTAGGCCTCATTTTCACTAAAAAAGCCTTAAACAGCCTAAATAACCCATAGCTTATTTAAGTGCTTATCACCTTAGAAAAGTTGTTCATTAGGATTAAATAAGCTAGGTAATTAGTATTAAGTAAGTTCCACAGCTCATTTTTACCCATTTTAGTTTAAATATCCAAAAAAAGTTAGTTTAAAGGGTTGTTTGGTTTATGGGTCAAAATGGGTAAAATTAGCAGTCACTGTTCATATGCCCATAGCCTAACTTTAATTCTTCTTCATTTAGCTAATATAAGCTTTTTCCAAGATGTTTTAAGCCAATTCAAAAGGTTTCATTGATCTAGACCAACTATGGTAATCTTAGTCCATGAAATGATCTAATAAGCTATCTAGAGCAATAAGCTCTTGATGACCTTTATTTTTGCATTTCTCTGCTCATTTTGGTCCATTAAGTGAGTACAAAAGAGTTGGTTAAGTCTCAGTTTGAATTGTAGCTAGTGGACACCATCTTGATGATCAACTGATTCACAGTCCATCAGCAGACCTCATCAGCTTTTTGGCTGATTTGAAGCTTATTTATAAGCTTCAATTAAGCCACCCCTAGTCTAGCTTTTGGATCTTTTATAAGTTCTTAATATGTAGCTTCTGAGGTTTCTTTTCGGTAGTCCAAATTCAGCTTATTAATAGTTTTTAATGCTTTCAAAATAGTCCATTAAGGACTGATTTCTCATCTATCTCATCTGCCTTTTTAGCTTATTTTGCCTTTCATAAGTGCTTGTTTATCTGCTTTAGTAGCTTTTTCAGTCCCACTAATAGCCCATTGTTAGTATTTAAGCTTTTTCCACTTTTATTATAGCTGATTTTTGGCTTATGCAGCCCTTAGCTTTTTCCCTTAGCTTATTTCTTTCCATAGTCCACTGCCCAATCTTTTTGGCTTATTTCCCAGCTTATTTCAAGTTTTCATAAAAAGTTACAGTTTTCAAAATTGCTTATTTTCAAGAGCTTTATTAGTTTGTAAAAAGAAAATTAAAAAAAAATGAAAACTAAAAATGGGGTGTGAGTGAGATTCGAGCCTGGGACCTATAGGATAGCATGCACTCAGACACACATCCCTTAACCATATGCACCAAGTTATGCTTGGTGTATGTTTTCCCAAATTTTATTTTTATACCAGTTTGTCCCTTTTAGCTTATTAATGCTTATTTGCATATTTCGTAGCTTATTTGAGTAGCTGTTTCAGTTTTTATATTTTTCCTAGATTAATATTAGCTTAATAGACTTTCTGGTAATTTTTTATAATTTTCACTGTACATTTGCTATTTCTCTCGTATTTATTTAGTTTAATTTTTTTTAATTCATAATAATTAATATAATTATCAGAAAAATATAATTGTTTTTTTTTCTAAATTTTTCTTTTATCATTTAGGACTTAGGAAAATTAGTTTGATGCCCGTAGATGTAGTATTTCATCGTTTTGATGTTTTTAGGTTCGTTTTTAATTCCCGTTTTCTATAAATCGCGTTTTTAAGTTTTTCTTTACATTTTTATTTACCTATGCTAATCTTAATTGTTTTACTTGCTTTTTAAGTTGTTTTTATTTTATGTTCATCAATCTTAGTTTAAAATCCCAAAATCTCTTTGTTTCTACTATTCAAATACGTATTCACAAATCGAGATCACAAAATTCCATTCAATCCTTCGTTGGGAAAACGACTCGGGTTTACATATTTCCTTTGTAAATCCTTGGAGAAAAATACGTGTTGATCTTAACGGATCAAATTTTTGGCGCCGCTGCCGGGGAAGGTTGAAGCGAATTTTAAATTCTCGTTTGTCGATGCGTGTTTTGAAGACCCTTCTCTCGAGAAGTTATCGTTTTCTTCGTAAATATTTTCTTATAAAAACCCAAAAAGATTTTCTTTTCAAATTTATTTTCCTTTTTCTTTTGTGTTCTTCAAATGTTTCTAAATTTTAAAAATCCAAAAATAATCTTCTTATTCCTCTTATTCGTTTAATTCTTTATCTCTCACCCTCTATCCGTTTGATTCTATTTTTCTTATCCCTCCTTAATGTTTAATTCTCATGTCGTCACTCGACTATCACTGTTTTCATTGTAAAAGTATATTGGGTGATGATCATCGTTGTTACAAGTGTTTGTGTGAGCGGTGTGGAAATAATGCACCAAACGGATCTTGTTATTGGTGTGAATTAGCCATTAAATCAAATCCTAATTCCTTCAATGATTCCCAAGGTCTTTCCGATTACCCTCCACAATCCCAGCTATTCTCATTCAAACAGCAAAATTGCTATGTATGTGCAGATCTGCTGGGAGACGAATCACTTTGTGAACGGTGTTTATGCAAGGAATGTGGGTTTACTCACGGACTTTGTATATGTTGCACTTCTGAAATCGAAAATACATTCACTTATCCAAATTTTCAAAATGATTTCAGCCACCTTCCTCAGAATTCATTTGAGCAAGAACCGTGCTATCAAAATTTCAATGATACATTGCTTCAAAATGCTTCGAATATTCCTTGTGCAAATTGTGGGGGTCTTCATGACGATTATGAATGTCAACCGTGGAATCAAGAACCTAATCCTTGGTTTAATACTCCCGATTTTGACAATGTCCAACCCCCACAGTATTCCATCATTCATGAAAAGTCTATGGCAGAATTGCTAGCCGAAGAACAAGCAGCGGAAACGCGTGCCAAATTTCTCAAGGCTTCCATTCTTGATGAAGATGATGAGGATACTATTTAAATAAAGGAATATTATGAGAATTCGTCAGCTGCAATCACACCTGTCTAGAAAAGGCAGGAAGACAAGAGTATTGCAGAATTGCTAGCAGAAGAGCAAATGGAACGTATAAAAGCCATCTATGCTAGCAATAATGATGAGGAGGACGACGAGGAGAGTACTATTCCTTTGAGCGATATCATTTCTCAACTCCCTCAGTCTATTGCAATCACATCCATCTTACCATCTATGGACCCCAAGGACTCTCTTATTATGGGGGGTGAGCATCTTAGCACTATTCCTGAAAAGGAATCGGACAAATTCATAAAGTCTAGTGCTGAGAACCTTATCCCAATCCCAAGTGAGTCCGAGGATATATCCGACAATGAATGTGATTTATCTATTTGTAGTGATCATCCTCTTGACACTACTGATGATTTTTCCGGGACGTTTTCTAACCCTCTTTTCAATTTCAAAGATGATTTTTCCTCTAGTGACGACGAATCACTTTTTGATGAGGACGTTCTAAATGAAAGTCTCAAAGTCTATTCGAACTCTCTGTTTGAATTTGATGACCAGTACTTTTCAAGCAACGTAAATCCTATTTTTGATGAAGTGTTAGAGAACGATGAGGTCAAGGACTCTATTACTCATAAACTTGATGATATGACCTCAAATATCAATCCCGTGATTCAAAAAGACGTTCTTTCTCCGACATATGTGACATTTCCCGTTGAGGATCGCCATTATATTGATTTCACATATGTCGTTCGAGTTTTACGCCCTTCTTCACCTATACGGTGACTTGTCCTCTCCTTCTCTCCTTTGGAAATGAGGACAAAGTTTTTGACCCCGGCATCTCAATTTATCATTCTTTTGAGCCGGATGTATCTCATCGGAGTGGAACTTTCAAGTACTTCAATGTTTATCCAAACATCTTGAATGAAAGTCCGATGGAGATTTTCTTTTCCATATGCTTCCCCAAGAACAAATGAATTCGGGGTCGAGTCAAGCTAGTGACTCGGTTAACAAAAACATTAGCACCACATGGGTGACAACCCATGTTTCTGACTTCTTTCTATTTTCTGACACTAAGTGTGGGGGGATTCCTCTACTGTGCTTTGTTTTGTGTGTTGTTTGCTCTTGTTTGCAGGTTTCCCTTAGATCGTGACGATTGATGCGCCTGTTTTCAATCCAGCCGCCCAATATCCGATCTTTTTGCTAACGATTATCTAGGGATATCTTTTTAATCCTGTTTGTGAAAATAGAGATTTCTGTTCCACACTTGGCTATTAGTATTACCTTTTTACGTTCTAAGTGTCGGCATAATAGCCGGTACTTTGAATATTGAGGGCAATATTCAATTCTAAGTGTGGGGGGAATTCTCGCAATTTTTGTCACATATGTACCTTCTAGTGCCCTAGTACCCCTGTTTTGGCCAAAATTTAAAAAAAAAAAAAAAAAATTGTTTTTAGATAAGAAATTGCAATTAAAAAAAAAAAAAAAAATGTTTAGTCTTGATTAAGTTAGAACAAGGGGAATCCCGACTCTGCCAGAGTATTGATCTGGCATATCCCTTAACGGCTAGACTAAGGTTTTACGATATGTGCAAATGAAAATGCTAAACGTAGAATAGTTTGTTTTCTTTAGAGCTTATATTAGTAATCTATGGCTTTTCCTCCCAGGAGATAACTAATCTGACTTAATAAGTGCTTATTTTCAAACATTTGAACACACAAAATCATTTTTTTATACGATTTTGAAAAATACTAGTTCAAAGATTTATTTAAACTTCGGAACAAGCATATGTCATAATAATGCAAAATGAAAGTGAGACGTTGCTTGAAAGTTGCAAAAGTTAAGTAATAAATGTATGTGCTAAAAAGCTACGGTTCAAGATCGATCCTTGGATCCTTATTTCCGTAAGGCGTTTAGGTCTTGGCTACCCTCTTACACCGGCCCTTAGACCTCTAATTCAGGAATGTGTGAGGTCTTAGTCTAACACCCTTGGATGCTCATTTCAGGAATGTTTAGAGTCTTGGAACTCTCTGTTGTAACGGCCCTTGGATCCTTTATTCCGGAAGGTGTAAGGTCTTGGTTCCCGTGAAACTCCGTTAGTTTATGTTGCACAAGTAAAAAAAAATGATAAAAAGAAAAAAAATTTGAATGATATTGCAAAATGCAAAAATGGAATGATATTGCAAAATGCAATAAGTTTTGATGTGTTGAATAAAGTTTTGAAACTTGCTTGTTGCAAATTTTAAATCTATCTTTCAACTAGTATTAGTCAAAATCTTATTAAAACGTCAATTTTTGTGATCAAGATTTTGAAAATAAGCACATTCACCTAACTTGAATAAATATGGGAGTGAAAAGTTAAGTCCCGGCTTACATAGATTATTAGTATAAGTAGTGTTAGCATTTTACAAAAATATTTGCACATTGGGTTTAAGCTTAGTTGAGAGTAGAAAAAAGAGGATGACGATTTTAATTCCTTGGAGACACCCATTTTGTGTGAATCCCGTTCCATGATACCATTTTTGGAAATCAAGCACGTTATCTATTTTTGTTCTAGTTTAAATTTATTGCATTGAATAAAAAGTTGAAACGGGGTATACTTGGTATTCTTTTGATCCTTTCATTACTTCATATGATCGAATTGCTAGGGACTAGCAATAGTTTAGTGTGGGGGATTGATGAGTGTGTAAATACTCATCATTTTATACCCATAAAAGACACAAAAATGACCAAAAACACCCAAATATATCAAATATTGTTGCAAATATTCGTGGTTTGTGTTTTTATGTGTTTCAGATACAAAAGGATTGAAAACAAAGCTAAACGGACAAAAACCGAGCACAAGATTGGAAAATCGTTAAAAGCCGAGGACGGAGAAATTGATCAAGATGTCAAAATCAACCTTCAAGAATATCAAGTTGTCAAGATTGGCCCTTGGAATTATTTTTTGCACAAATGACAAATATGGTCCTTGGATTTTCAAAATTTACAAAATTGGTCCCTCAAAGTTAAAACAATTCCAAATCAAATCCAATCCTATTTAACCCTTTAACTAAACAAACAACCCATCCTATAAACCCCAGCCCAACTCATCCCTGGCCCAAACAAATTAAACCCTTAACCAACCCAACCCATTTTCCCTTATTAGCTAACCCCAGTCAACAAACAAGTCAAACAAAACCACCCTTCCTTCCCAAAACTAACACCCCGCCAAAACCACCATGTCCATTTCCCCAGGCTAAAAGTTACCAGACAACCATGTCCCCCATGCTTTCTCCCCTGTCACACTCAACCTTCCCCCCCCCCCCCCTCACTTAGCTCCAGACACTAGTAACTTCCCACGTGCTCAGAAAAGGATAAATCCCATTTTGGCGCCAAAACTGAAAAGGACGATTGGGATTGATTCTAGCCAATCTAATGGCTGGGAAATATTCAGAAAGATGAAGGGAGACTTTTGAGTGTTATAAAGCTCATTTCTCACACACAGAAAAAAAAGTAACTAGGAGTAGATTAATTATAGTAGTCGTTTGAGTATTTTTAGTATGTAGCTAGTTGCAATTTAAATTCAAAACTTTAATTCAAGCTCAGTCAAGCTCCTTTGTACTCATTTGTTTCAGCATTGTTCTAATTTCGTAGTTTTATTAAATTTCAAATTCTCATAATGTACTGATTAATCGAATTGGAATTGTTAGTGGTTAAAAATAGTTAAAAGCTCTCTTGTCAGTTTGATTAAGCTCATATAAGCTCATTTCAGCTTATTGTGAATTTCCCTTTCATGGATTCAGTTTCAATTTCAAAATAGCCATTAAGTCAACAAAAGTCAAAGGTACTGTACATCAGCTTAATAAGTGCATATTCTCATTTTTATTGCTTATTTGTTCCATTTAGTGTTGATATAAGCTAGTTTGATAATTAGTTATAGCTTAGGCCTCATTTTCACTAAAAAAGCCTTAAACAGCCTAAATAACCCATAGCTTATTTAAGTGCTTATCACCTTAGAAAAGTTGTTCTTTAGGATTAAATAATCTAGGTAATTAGTATTAAGTAAGTTCCACAGCTCATTTTTACCCATTTTAGTTTAAATATCCAAAAAAGTTAGTTTAAAGGGTTGTTTGGTTTATGGGTAAAAATGGGTAAAATTAGCAGTCACTGTTCATATGCCCATAGCCTAACTTTAATTCTTCTTCATTTAGCTAATATAAGCTGTTTCCAAGATGTTTTAAGCCAATTCAAAAGGTTTCATTGATCTAGACCAACTGTGGTAATCTTAGTCCATGAAATGATCTAATAAGCTATCTAGAGCAATAAGCTCTTGATGACCTTTATTTTTGCATTTCTCTGCTCATTTTGGTCCATTAAGTGAGTACAAAAGAGTTGGTTAAGTCTCAGTTTGAATTGTGGCTAGTGGACACCATCTTGATGATCAACTGATTTACAGTCCATCAGCAGACCTCATCAGCTTTCTGGCTGATTTGCAGCTTATTTATAAGCTTCAATTAAGCCACCCCTTGTCTAGCTTTTGGATCTTTTATAAGTTCATAATATGTAGTTTCTGAGGTTTCTTTTTGGTATTCCAAATTCAGCTTATTAATAGTTTTTAATGCTTTCAAAATAGTCCATTAAGGACTGATTTCTCATCTATCTCAGCAGCCTTTTTAGCTTATTTTGCCTTTCATAAGTGCTTATTTATCTACTTTAGTAGCTTTTTCAGTCCCACTTATAGCCCATTGTTAGTATTTAAGCTTTTTCCACTTTTATTATAGCTGATTTTTGGCTTATGCAGCCCTTAGCTTTTTCCCTTAGCTTATTTCTTTCCATAGTCCACTGCCCAATCTTTTTGGCTTATTTCCCAGCTTATTTCAAGTTTTCATAAAAAGTTACAGTTTTCAAAATTGCTTATTTTCAAGAGCTTTATTAGTTTATAAAAAGAAAATTAAAAAAAAAATGAAAACTAAAAATGAGGTGTGAGTGAGATTCGAACCTGGGACCTATAGGATAGCATGCACTCAGACACGCACCCCTTAACCATATGCACCAAGTTATGCTTGGTGTATGTTTTCCCAAATTTTATTTTTATACCAGTTTGTCCCTTTTAGCTTATTAATGCTTATTTGCTTATTTTGTAGCTTATTTGAGTAGCTGTTTCAGTTTTTATATTTTTCCTAGATTAATATTAGCTTAATAGACTTTCTGGTAATTTTTTATAATTTTCACTATTCATTTGCTATTTATCTCGTATTTATTTAGTTTAATCTGTTTTTAATTCATAATAATTAATATAATTATCAGAAAAATATAATTGTTTTTTTTTCTAAATTTTCTTTTATCATTTAGGACTTAGGAAAATTAGTTTGATGCCCGTAGATGTAGTATTTCATCATTTTGACGTTTTTAGGTTCGTTTTTAATTCCCGTTTTCTATAAATCGCGTTTTTAATTTTTTCTTTACATTTTTATTTACCTATGCTAATCTTAATTGTTTTACTTGCTTTTTAAGTTGTTTTTATTTTATATTCATCAATCTTAGTTTAAAATCCCAAAATCTCTTTGTTTCCACTATTTAAACACGTATTCACGAATCGAGATCACAAAATTCCATTCAATCCTTCGTTGGGAAAACGACTCGGGTTTACATATTTCCTTTGTAAATCCTTGGAGAAAAATACGTGTTGATCTTAACGGATCAAACTTCTTCGAATTTTTTGAAGAAAAGAGCTAATGTTCCCAAAAAGGTGAAAACTTGTAATGCTTTAGAATATTGATGCTCGTCTAATTGCTTATAATAGTTGTTGTATGTGTTAGTATATTTATATTTGGAGGTGTCTTTTTGGTTTTCTATCACTGCAGGTATTTAATTGCTGATTTGGCAATAATGTGGAAGTCATTTAACCATGATAGTGTGGAACTTATGTGCGAATGGGTTTTATCGCCGCACATCATGACTCAATAAATAGCAATAGTCTTGTCCAACAAAATCAATACCAATTTCAATAATATGCATATTTGAAAATTGATATTTATGTATTTTCAAATCTACACTTTCCATAAGAAAATGATGGTTGGTCGTCTTTTTTTTGGGTAAAGGGGAGTAATCCTGCACCCTGGTAAGTAGATTAACCAAAAACGTTTAAGTACAAATGGAATATGGCTGAAGTACCATATTAACCTCAAGCTAAAAAGCTTGATAACCACCTAACTCTAGTGCTTAAGACATGCCAAAAGCACTTACAAAACTAGAAACAAAAAATGCATCTAGAAAAAGAACTGAAAAAACAGCTAGCCAGCAGAAAACGTGCGAGATGAACTTGCCCCAGTATTAGCAAAAAGATTGGCCGATTCATCAAACACATTTACCACAAGATCTTCACCATCTTCATCATCCTCATCATCCATCACCAATGCAGCATACGGATTAGATGTAGTAACATTAACTTCCTTAGAAGCATTTCCCATAGTAGGAGCTCCCTTCTTAGGTTCACTAGTAACTGCCTTAGGAACAAATTTGAACTGTTTAACCATAGTACCAACAGATTGATTCCCATTAGTAGCCTTGGCTTTACCCTTCTTCTTTTTTTTACCCACCTTTTGAAAACCATCAGTATCCAACTCCACAGTAGGAGTAGCAACATGAGAAGTAGAAACAGTAGAAGGACTAACCACCTGTGTAGGAGGCCTCACCACCTGTTTAGGACATTGATCATGGGAATGACCAAATATTTTGCATAAATTGCACTTGGGGGGCCTCCATTCATACTCAACACGTATAGTCTCTTTATTAAAACCCTCTCCAGTGAGAGAGGGGAAACCAATAGTCACAGCCTCCACAAGATCAGATTCAGACTTAACCTCAATAAGACATCTAGCAAAACTACTTCTAACCCACGAATCCTTACACATAGAGCTAGTGTAAGAATCAAGCATTACAAGCTTACCAATAAAAGAAGCAATCAAACTAATACCATCCTCTTCAAAGACTTGAAGAGGGACATCATGCAATTTAACCCATAACGGTATGCTAGTCAATTCTTCCTTACGCAAACAAGTATCCATAGACCATTTCTTAAGAATTATAGGAGACTTGCGTATCATCCAAGGAGCTTCTTCCAAAACAGCTTCTAAACCAACCAGTGAATCAAATTTGAAGAAAAAGAATCCTTTGGAATTCATCATGATCCTTTTAAGACCATGTTTCGCACAGTTACTCCTAGCATAGTATTCAACAACAGGAAACGCCATCCTTTTTCCAATAAAATAGTCATATAAAGTATGTTCCAATCGAGAACTAACCTTTTCAACCACTTTACGAGGAATGGAGATGTTAACGCCTTCAAATATAGGTTCAGGGTTAGGAGACTGATGAGTCGATGTATTGATCGATGGTTGAGCAATAACATCATCCTTAATAGCATCCCAAAAATGTAGTAATATATCCTCTACCCTTGACCGACCTTCCCTATCTAAAGTAGACCACACCGGATACTTACCCTCTTCAAGCCCCTTAGTGAACTCGTCAAGGTCTTCATGATTACCCAGTGTTACTCCAAACAAATCATGAATGTACTCAGTACCCGTGATATCGTGAGGAACCGATTCGTTTCTTTCTTTGATCTTAGCAGCACCTGAGCGTAAATCATGATGGTTGGTCGTCATATCACACTCAACTTGTTAACCACTCTAAAAGCCAGACTAGCCAAATCAAAAGCCAATAAAATTTGTTCTTTCATCTAAAAATAGTATGGAGTTTAAACTTAAGTGTAAATATATTTTTTTCTCTATTGACTACTACTCGGTTTCTACAAAAGTCAAAGAAAAAGCAAATGTATCTCATGGGTTGTTGAGCCATGAAAAGAGATAGAAAACTGTTTTTTATGTCTCTTTATGTCTTTTGAAAGTCTTTGGCTACTACTCTATGTGTGAAAAGGATGGCACTCTTCTTGAAAATGGTGATCTTTCACATTTTTCTATGTTTGAACTTTGTTGATACAACAAAATATTTCAAAAGTAAAAACGTTTAAAAAAAGATACGGCGTATGTCAAAACCTTCAACATATTTCAAATTTCAAACAATTGAAACTTTGCATCATTGAAATTTGAATACTTTAAAACCTTTTAACAATTAAATTTACAAAACCAAATTTACACAACAAAATATTTAAACAAATTTATATAAAATACTACACTATTAAATTTACAAAAACATTTATACAACAAACTTTAACAATTATTTTGAAGAACCTATACATCTCGGGCAACAGAGTCCGATGGTGGCAGCGGCGACGTTCTAAAGAAAAAAATGTCAAAAAACCATCAAAAATACGCAGATCTATAAACTCGAGCAGAAGATCCGGCAAGGAAGCGGCAACACAAAAAATTCCGGCGAGGTTGCGGCATTGATGTGTCGTGTGCGTATGCTCTAATTTATACCCACGGTATGTCGTAGTGGTTTTAGCAGTATTCAAGTTTTAAATTTATATTTAGCCGACTTATCAATAACACACACACTTTAACGAGCAATGTACCCGGTCAGTATGAATATAATGGTAAGTAGAGTGTCGATCACTAAGAGTGGAACGTATTATCTAGTTATCCTAATCAGTATTTTAATATCTTAAGTTAGCTATACAACCTAATCTAACGCAAGGGGGTTTCAGCCTGCGAGACTGGCACGGTTTGGTTGTGATTAAATAATAAACTAAACTAATAAGCACGAATCAGCGAGTAGCACACACGTACACAGATAAATACTTGAGACAATAAGAAGACCTGTCCTGATAGTTAAGTAGCTTGTCACTTGTTTTATTGCTAGTTTTATATGAAGTGTATAGTTCGATGCAACGCACCGAGATTTAGTCCTTTCTCGTTGGTTCTAATCTTATCGGCGAGTAAACCCTTAATGATTACTTATGACTATCCTATTTATCTTTCTTCCTACTTTTCTACAGACGATAGAATGCATAGGCGATCTAATAAATAGGCGAGGAAGGGGCATGGCGACCCAAGCAATGCTCAGCTAGACACAGAGGTTATCAATGCACTAATAAAAGTCACCAAAGACATCAACATATAAACTTTAATTAATGGGAAAGCAATTTTAAGGGGAGTTGAAGTGAATGATAACATAACACAAGCCCATCAATCCTGATCAATTAAAGTGTACTAATACAATAAAACAAAACTACTTAATGAATTGAATACATGCAGGACCTTCTTACAGCTCTTGTATCTTCGTTCAAGGTGTGTCTTATGCTGCTACTTCGACTGAATTCGGCTTAGGTTTTCTGGTCTTCGGTCTTCTAAAACTGTCGAACTGCGAATTTCGTCTGGTCTTGGGGTATTTATAGTTTCTGTCTGAGGGCTAAATGCGGCGCATAGGATAAGTAGATGCGGCGCATTGACTTAACTTCGCGTGGGGTCCAAGATTAATATATTCAGGAATATTCGTACACCGCCAGAAGATGCGGCGTAACTCCATTCTTAGATGCGGCGCATGTCCTTGCTGTCTTGGATCGTATCTTGTGAAATCTTGATAGTGATGCGCCGTATATAATAAGTAGGATGCGGCGTATCTGGAGCAGAATGATCTTGATCTTGTACATTTCAGTAGACTCTTAACTTCTTGCTTGTTTTGCTCCACTTGAACTTTACTTGTCCCCAAGTAAACCTTAGAATTAATCTTATGAAAATGTATCCTAAAAGATATTAGGATTTATTTTTATATTTAAGCATGTATTCATTTTTGTCATAATCACACAACCAAACACTTAACGAATTAGAAGTAAAATAAAATATTTTGATAAAAGCAAATCTAATCGTTTAACTGTCCAGTCGTGACGAATATTCTATCATAAGCTTGGCAAGTATACGCATCTCCCCCACTAAAGCCAAGGAATAACAAGTCTAAAGCGGTAAAAAGGGTTTGTAGGTTAAGGGTTAATCATTCTCCTTAATCTCTATCGATCTCAAATTCCAGAAAAGGCGACAAAATCACAAATACATGATCGAATCCACGAACACGATACTTGCAATTGCTCAAATCCTTAACTCGAATAGGCTAAAGATAGGACCAAGTAATCTTTACCAATAATATTATATCAAAAAGGGCGACAAAATCATAAATACATAGCCGAATCCACGACTACGATACTTAAGATTGCTCAAATCCCTAATCTCAATAAATCAAAGGTTTGGATAAAGAATAATATAGGGTATGGATAATATTTGGGATATAAATTGGTGTAAAATGAAAAATAAACAAAACAGATAAATTAAAATCCTAAGTGTGTTTAATCACTATCCCAACCATCCCATGAATAAGACTCATATCATAGAATAACTCACGCTTTAACACTTGAAACACACGTTTTTAGGTAGACACGAATTATACTCAACAAGATCTCAATCAAAGAATAACCTTAATTGGCGTTCCCATAACGTTCAACTCCCATTCAATCCATAAATATAATATACAACAACTAGTGGTGATATCGACCACTTAATACAAAACATTACATAAGTTGGTTAAAACAAACACCCAACTTTTCCTTTTTTTTCTTTTTCTTTTCAATTTTTTCGATTTTTTTTTTTTTTTTTTTTTTTTTTATTTTAAACTTGAAACATAAACATAGATGTGTAAAATTTCACCACATCACTATAATGATAACTCTGGATAATTTTTCCATACTTTTCATGACTTCAGAAATAACGGTAATAGTGAAAGTAGTAAACACACGAAAAATAAACTCAAAGATATACAATATTTACTTTCACTCCAATTGCATTGTGCAATTTCCCGACCTAACCATAGATAATGAATTACGCACGCGAACACAGGTAATGTAAGGAAACACACTTTGCCAAAAGCAATTAACCAACCACGGATTTTAATCTACAGGATAGGCTAAGGTGTAAGGGTGCAACGAAACATTATAACAAAGGTGTAAGAAACGAAAGGAATGGCTCTGAGTGTTTTTCTAGGGGTATCTTACTCTAAAAGTGAGAGTAACAAAAGGGTTTATACGGGGGTTAACTAACCAGTGTAGTTAGCTAATATCACATAACATATAATAGGCTATTTGGGTGTAATCCTAGAAATTTACCAATTTAGACAAGTCATTCCAATTATGTAAATAATACTTATTATGGTGGTCTCGAATAGTATACAAGCCAAGTTCTAAAGTTTACAAGTCACCGGCACACTCATAGATTTGTGAATTTTGAAAAGTTCACAATTTTTGAAATAATGTCATGTGTGCAGCTATGTAATTTAGACTTTAAACAAAAACATGCTAAAAAATTTTAATTTTGATATATTAAGCACATTTTAAGCATATTTTGAAAAAGTTTAGGACAAGTAAGTGTTCTAATTCTCCAATCCCCCCACTTAAGTTAAACAACGTCCTCGTTGTTTGTATCAAAGATTAAAAACTGGAAAATAAAAGAATTAGAACAGAAAAACTCCCCTGAGATTTGCTCGGTATGATCCTCCATTATTTGTATAAGAGCAAAAATCATTTTTCTTGTGGATGAGAACGTTTAAGCTTCATAATAGATGTATCCACAGGAAATGCAGGAATCTATAATACCATCAAGACTTTAACACACCTAAGTTAAGAAGGTTCAAACTTGCATAATACATTAGTAGTTAGTAAAAATAAAACATAAAAATTAAAAATGAAAATCATCAGGTCAGTCGATACGCCGTATCTTATGAAAGAAGATGCGCCGTATCGAGCCTGGAATAAATACGAATCAGAATAGAGGATGCGTCGCATCCTTAACCAGGGATGCGCCGCATTAAAATAAACTGATAAAAAGTTTTAAAGTCAAAAATAAAAATGCAGAAAAAAAGTAAGATATGACCAGTGCAGAGATGCGTCGCATCTTGGATTGAGATGCGCGTATCTCTGCGGGCCTGACTGACTCGACACATAACAGAATAGTAAAAATTTTTCCGGTTGTCTCCGGTCAGCACTTGTCTTTATTCAGAGTCTTCAAGTTAGATCACGTTCAGCTCTTTAATTAGATCTATTGATCCCACATGTCCGCGCACGATGTAGTTGCGAATTACTTCGTCACGAACATATTCCGGCCCCAATTCAAGTACACCTTTTGTAGAATCCTTTCATCTTTTGGTACGGATACTCGATCCCTTTCTCAGCATCATTTTCATCTACAAAAAGAAATGGTGTATATTTGTAACAAAATTTGTTAGGGGCATGTTCAAACATTGGGTGAGCATGAGGCATCATGTAAGTGATAACGTTGTTTCCAATTTTAAAGGTGATCTTTCCTTCAAATCTTTTAGCGTTAATTTCGATCTCCTTACAGAATGGTTTCCCAACGATCACGTCACCCATCTCAACATCACGATAAGCATCCATGTTTTCCACCACAGTGAAATCTGTAACAATAGTTAAATTCCCAACAAAAATAGGTACATTCATGAACATTCCAACTACGTTTTTCCCTCTATACTCAATTTTGTTTTTCATTATAGAATTATAGAAATCTTTTGACATTACATTAATTGGTAAAATAGGGAAAAAGTTGGCACTAACCTGTTTAAATCCTATCATGCAAGGAAATTGTAAATTATAAGCACAATCTACATGGATCTTTCTACCATAATCACAGAAACTAGGATATCCTTCAAATTCATCATAATTCTTAGTGTTGATCATATTGACTCTAGGTATATCCATAATCTTAGCACGGGCGGTAGACAAGAAAGGTCTTCCAAGGATTAAAGGAATCTTAACATCCTCGGGCATATCTAATATAACAAAGTCTACAGGGAAAACAAACTTCTCAATCTTAACTAGCACATTATTAGCAATCCCTTCAGGTCGTTTTACCGTTTTATCAGCCAATTCAATAAGCAACTTAGTTGGTGCTAATTTTCCTAGTCCTAGGGTAGTGAATGTCTTAAGGGGCATTACACTAACACTAGCTCCTAAGTCAGCTAACACATTATTGAAAGATATATCATTAATTGAACAAGGTAAAGTAAAACTTCCTGGGTCCTTTTCTTTATGAGGCAAGGCATGTAAATCGGTTGCAGAGTTCTCTTCTTTCATTGTAGCCTTGATCTCTTCTTCAATCTTCGTCTTCTCTTTGAGTAACCTCCTTAAACTGATTGAAGAATTAAAGAAAAATTCGGGTCTTGCACCATCATTACCATTCATCAGGCTTCTAGGAAAAGGAATGTTAGGAGTGACTTCTTCAGTGGTGCTTATGGCCTTGACATGATCTCTTGGGTTGGTTTCAGTTGAGCTAGGTAAATTTATGTAGAGGATACCTGGAATTCTATTTCAAGAATTTTAAGATACTTAATGTTACCAGTACTGAATTCTCCTCCACTCTTGTTGTCTTATTACAGCCTTACAATCATCAACGGTTTGATTGCTCCAGCTAGCATCTCATGGTCGGGCTCAGAATGTAATCTTCCATAGTGATGCTTAAGCCATCATTTATCCTGAAAGTAAACCAACTTGCGCACGAGAGTAGTGGAACGATCAAAGTGAATATCAAAAATCAACTATATTTATCAAATTAAATTCGTCGTATTAACAAAAGCTAATGCGCCGTATTTTCGTTGCGTTTCAAAATACAAGATTTTTTATTCAGAAGATACGTCGTATCGATAAAAATCGATGCGTCGTATCTGTTTAATAATTCGAAAACTGTTTTTAATTAAAATAATAGATACGCCGTATCTGCTAAAGCAGATGCATCGTATGGCGTTATCGTTTAGAAAATTTTTTTTATTAAAAACAGATACGCCGTATCTTGGGGAAAGATGCGTCGTATCGAATTTATTAAACGCGTTGTATTTTATAAAAATTAAACGCAATACGCCGTATCTATGAAAATAGACGCGCCGTATCGTTTGAATTAGCTCAGTACAACGATAGCAGTATGCAAGAAAATACAGAAAATAAAAACAAAAATAAAACAAACGAAAATAAACAAAAATTAAACACACGAAAACAGAAAATATGCAAAATAATACAATGAATGCAAATTAACTAATATACAACAGAGTTAGCGGTTAGAATAAAAATAAAAAAGAAAAACCTAATTAAAATACTAATCAAATTAACAGATAATAACAATTCACTCCCCGGAAACGGCGCCAAAAACTTGATGTGTGGTGTGCGTATGCTCTAATTTATACCCACGGTATGTCGTTGTGGTTTTAGCAGTATTCAAGTTTTAAATTTATATTTAGCCGACTTATCAATAACACACACACTTTAACGAGCAGTGTACCCGGTCAGTATGAATATAATGGTAAGTAGAGTGTCGATCACTAAGAGTGGAACGTATTATCTAGTTATCCTAATCAGTATTTTAATATCTTAAGTTAGCTATACAACCTAATCTAACGCAAGGGGGTTTCAGCCTGAGAGACTGGCACGGTTTGGTTGTGATTAAATAATAAACTAAACTAATAAGCACGAATCAGCGAGTAGCACACACGTACACAGATAAATACTTGAGACAATAAGAAGACCTGTCCTGATAGTTAAGTAGCTTGTCACTTGTTTTATTGCTAGTTTTATATGAAGTGTATAGTTCGATGCAACGCACCGAGATTTAGTCCTTTCTCGTTGGTTCTAATCTTATCGGCGAACCCTTAATGATTACTTATGACTATCCTATTTATCTTTCTTCCTACTTTTCTACAGACGATAGAATGCATAGGCGATCTAATAAATAGGCGAGGAAGGGGCATGGCGACCCAAGCAATGCTCAGCTAGACACAGAGGTTATCAATGCACTAATAAAAGTCACCAAAGACATCAACATATAAACTTTAATTAATGGGAAAGCAATTTTAAGGGGAGTTGAAGTGAATGATAACATAACACAAGCCCATCAATCCTGATCAATTAAAGTGTACTAATACAATAAAATAAAACTACTTAATGAATTGAATACATGCAGGACCTTCTTACAGCTCTTGTATCTTCGCTCAAGGTGTGTCTTATGCTGCTACTTCGACTGAATTCGGCTTAGGTTTTCTGGTCTTCGGTCTTCTAAAACTGTCGAACTGCGAATTTCGTCTGGTCTTGGGGTATTTATAGTTTCTGTCTGAGGGCTAAATGCGGCGCATAGGATAAGTAGATGCGGCGCATTGACTTAACTTCGCGTGGGGTCCAAGATTAATATATTCAGGAATATTCGTACACCGCCAGAAGATGCGGCGTAACTTCATTCTTAGATGCGGCGCATGTCCTTGCTGTCTTGGATCGTAGCTTGTGAAATCTTGATAGTGATGCGCCGTATATAATAAGTAAGATGCGGCGTATCTGGAGCAGAATGATCTTGATCTTGTACATTTCAGTAGACTCTTAACTTCTTGCATGTTTTGCTCCATAATTAGTCCAAAATAGCCAAGTTTCACATAATACTTGTTTTTACCTGAGAATTACAAAAGTAAACATTAACGTATCAATTCTCACGGATAATATAATAAAACAAGTCAAATAAATAGGATAAATGATGGTAATAAAATGTACTTATTTGAGTTCATCAGGCATATATAAACATATATATATATATATATATATATATATATATATACATCATATATATATATATTATATATATATATATATATATATATATATATATATATATATATATATATATATATATATATATATATATATATATATAACTCGTAAAAAACTCATATCTATAAATATAATATGTAAATCTGTAAAACAAACCTTTCAAAACTAAATTGGCGACATCAACGAATTCAGGCAGTGACAGAAGCAGTGGCTGCGGCTGAATAAAAAATGCCCAAACTTTTATGTAAACTCAGACCTATAAAAAAGATCTACATATCTATAAGAAAAAAAGTTCAAAACTTGTTTTTAAATATATATAGATCTACTAATAAAACTAAAAACATGAAAAACCCTCTTGTGATGAGGAGGTTCCAATGGTGGTGGGTCTCCATAGTGGAGGTTTCTGTATTAGTGGCGGGCTCTGTGGTAGTGGGGTTTCAGTGGTTGAGGGGTTACGGTGGAGGTGGGGTTCCGTTGGTGGCGGGGTTTGGTGGTGGTGAGGTTTCGATGTTCGTGGTGTTTCGATTGTGGCGGGGTTGGTAGTGGTGGAGTTTTTGTGGTGGAGGGATTCGGAGGTGCTGGAGTTGTGGTGGTGAATGATGTGCTTTGAGATAAGAGTGTGTTTGTTTTTAGGTTTTTTTGTTTGAGGGGAAGTTTGTTTGTGTGAGAGAAAAGGTGAAAATAAATGAGATGGGAGGGAGTATATTTGTGTGGGTATTTGTTTTTACGTTGGATTTATATGGTATTGTAGGTTTGGAATTTTTACGGCTTGGAGAGTATGTAAATTTAGGACTGGATTAGGGAGGTTTGGATTTTGGTTAGGTATATTAGTGTTTTATAAGGGAGTATAGATAAATTGCCAAAAAAAACTCAAGTTTATCTAACAAAAAACTGTAAATATATAAAATAAAATAAAAAAATATGAAAATGAATCAGTATAATATAAAAAAAATGGAAATCTTGGTTTAGAAAATAAAACAAAAGGGTAAATTAATATAAAAAAACTCAGATATAAAAAAATAAAACTAAAAATAATTGAATGCATAAAATAAACATAAAAGAATCGGATATCTGTGAAGGAAATTCAAAAAAATTAAATTTATACAAAAAGTCAAATTTTTATAAGAAAATGAGATTTAATAATAAAAAAAAAATCAAACAATCAGATTTTATAAAAACACTCGATTCATCCATTTAACGTCTAATGTATACCAATATCATCTCGACTCATCCGTTTAACATCTAATGTATGTCAATATCATCTCGACTCATCCGTTTAACATCTCATGTATGTCAATATCATCTCGACTCATCCGTTTAACATCTCATGTATGTCAATATCATCTCGACTCATCCGTTTAACATCTTATGTATGTCAATATCATCTCGACTCATCCGTTTAACATCTAATGTATGTGAATATCATCTTGACTCATCCGTTTAACATCTCATGTATGTCAATATCATCTCGAATCATCCGTTTAACATCTCATATATGTCTATCATCTCCACTCATCCGTTTAACATCTAATGTATGTGAATATCATCTCGACTCATCCGTTTAACATCTTATGTATGTCAATATCATCTCGACTTATCCGTTTAACATCTCATGTATGTCGATACCATCTCGACTCATCCGTTTAACATCTAATGTATGTGAATATCATCTCGACTCATCCGTTTAATATCTCATGTATGTCAATATTATCTCGACTCGTCCGTTTAACATCTAATGTATGTGAATATAATCTCGACTCGTCCATTTAACATCTCATGTATGTCAATATCATCTCGACTCACCCGTTTAACATCAAATGTATGTCAATATCATCTCGACTCATCCGTTTAACATCTTATGTATGTCAATATCATCTCGACTCATCCGTTTAACATCTCATGTATGTCAATATCATCTCGACTCATCTGTTTAACATCTCATGTATGTCAATATCATCTCGACTCATCCGTTTAACATCTCATCTATGTCAATATCATCTCGAATCATCCGTTTAACATCTCATGTATGTCTATCATCTCGACTCATCCGTTTAATATCTAATGTATGTGAATATCATCTCGACTCATCCGTTTAACATCTCATGTATGTCAATATCATCTCGACTCATCCGATTAACATCTCATGTATGTGAATATCATCTCGACTCATCCGTTTAACATCTAATGTATGTGAATATCATCTCGACTCATCCGTTTAACATCTCATTTATGTCAATATTATCTCGACTCATCCGTTTAACATCTAATGTATGTGAATATAATCTTGACTCATCCGTTTAACAACTCATGTATGTCAATATCATCTCGACTCATCCGTTTAATATCTCATGTATGTCAATAACATCTCGACTCATTCGTTTAACATCTAACGTAGGTTAATATCATCTCGACTCATTCGTTTAACATCTAATGTATGTCAATATCATCTCCACTCATCCGTTTAACATATAATATATACCAATATCATCTCGTCTCATCCGTTTAACATCTAATGTATGTCAATATCATCTCGACTCATCCGTTTAACATCTCATGTATGTCAATATCATCTCGACTCATCCGTTTAACATGTCATGAATGTCAATATCATCTCGACTCTTCCGTTTAACATCTCATGTATGTCAATATCATTTCGACTCATCCAGTTTAACATTCTTATGTATACCAGTATCATCTCGATCTCATCCGTTTAACATATCATGTATATCAATATAAACTCGATTCATCTGCTTAACATCTAAATGTATGTCAATATCATCTCGACTCATCCGTTTAACATATCATGTATTTCAATATCATCTCGACTCATGTATACCAATATCATCTCCAATATCATGTATACTAATATCATCTCGACTCATCCGTTTAACATCTCATTTATGTCAATATCAATATCATCTCAACTCACCCGTTTAACATCTCATTTATGTCAATATCATCTCGACTCATCCGTTTAACATCTCATGTATGTCGATATCATCTCGACTCATCCGTTTAACATTTAATGTACGTCGATATCATCTCGAATCATCCGTTTAACATCTAATGAATGTCAATATCATCTCGACTCATCTGTTTAACATCTCATGTATGTCAATATCATCTTGACTCATCCGTTTAACATCTCATGTATGTCAAGATCATCTCGACTCATCCGTTTAACATCTCATTTATGACAATATCATCTCGACTCATCCGTTTAACATCTCATGTATGTCTAATGTTGCAAAAATCGTGAATCGGTAGTCGGGCGGTCGACCACCCTGCAACGATTAATCGGTCAAGACGGGATTAATCGGTGATTAATCGGATTGGCATTTTTTGCAAGTTTTGTGTAGTTATGGAGAACAAACTAAAGATCTTAACTGATTGCAGGCCTACTATGTTTCCAAACCTTAATAAAAGGCTCCAAATCTGATTATAAGGCCCATTGTGCGTTATAAGTGAAATAAACGATCCCCAAATTAAGTAGAATGCCTAAATTATTATTTTTTTAATTTGACCGATTGGACCGATTCGACCGATTTTTGGCCGATTTAACCGATTTTTGACTGATTCGGCCGATTTTTGACCGATTCGGCCGATTTTTGACCGATTAGTGGCCGATTTTTGCCTACGCCAATTTTTTCCTCCGATTTTGAAAACTCAACAAAGTATAAGGCCGATTATCAATTAATCGACGATTAATCGGCCAATTTTTGCAACATTGTGTATGTCAATATCACATCGACTCATCCGTTTAACATTTCATGTATGTCAATATCATCTTGACTCATCCGTTTAACATCTCATGTATGTCAATATCGTCTCGACTCATCCGTTTAACATCTCATGTATGTCAATATCATCTCGAATCATCCATTTAACATCTCATGTATGTCAATATCATCTCGAATCATCCGTCTAACATCTCATCTATGTCAATATAATCTCGACTCATCCGTTTAACATCTAATGTATGTGAATATCATCTCGAATCATTTGTTTAACATCTCATGTATGTCGATATCATGTCGACTCATCCGTTTAACATTTCATGTATGTCAATATCATCACGACTCATCCGTTTAACATATCATGTATGAAAACATCATCTCGACTCATCCGTTTAACATCTCGTGTATGTCAACATCATCTCGACTCATCCGTTTAACATCTCATATATATAAACATCATCTCGACTCATCCGTTTAACATTTCGTGTATGTCAATATCATCTTGAATCATCCGTCTAACATCTCATCTATGTCAATATAATCTCGACTCATCCGTTTAACATCTAATGTATGTGAATATCATCTCGACTCATCCGTTTAACATCTCATGTATGTCGATATCATGTCGACTCATCCGTTTAACATCTCATGTATGTCAATATCATCTCGACTCATCCGTTTAACATATCATGTATGTCAACATCATCTCGACTCATCCGTTTAACATCTCGTGTATGTCAACATCATCTCGACTCATCCATTTAACATCTCATATATATAAACATCATCTCGACTCATCCGTTTAACATTTCGTGTATTTCAACATCATCTCGACTAATCCGTTTAACATCTCGTGTATGTCAACATCATCTCGACTCATCCGTTTAACATCTCATGTATGTCAATATCATCTCGACTCGTCCGTTTAACATCTCATGTAAGTCAATATCATCCCGACTCATCCGTTTAACATTTCATATATGTCAATATCATCTCGACTCATCCGATTAACATCTCATGTAAGTCAATATCATCTCGACTCATCCATTCAGCATATTATGTATGTCAATATCAGGCCGACTCGTCTGTTTAACATCTTATGTATACCAATATCATCTCGACTTATCCGTTTAACATCTCATGTATACCAATATCCTCTCGACTCATCCGTTTAGCATCTCATGTATACCAATATCATATCGACTCATCTGTTTAATATCTCATGTATGTCAATATCATCTCGACTCATCCGTTTAACATCTCATATATGTCAATATCATCTCGACTCATTCGTTTAACATATCATGTATGTTAATATCATCTCGAGTCATCCGTTTAATATCTCATGTATGCCAATATCATCTTTACTCATCCGTTTAACATCTCATGTATGTCAATATCATCTCGACTCATCCGTTTAACATCTAATGTATGTCAATATCATCTCGACTCATCCGTTTAACATCTTATGTATGTCAATATCATCCGGACTCATCCGTTTAACATCTAATGTATGTCAATATCATCTCGACTCATTCGTTAAACATATCATATATTTCATAGCCGCCGCCAGGATGTGTTGCTGTCACTTCTGCTCCACCGGGAACGCTATCTATGGCCGGACATTGTTTGGTTCTTTTTAATATTTGTGGGTAAATTTTGTTATAAGGTTATGTAAATATTAATATAAACTTTCATATAAAATTTGTTATAAATTTATGAAATATTTGTTATAAAGTTCTATTTATTTTTTTGTCGAGATCCATATGTATAGTCTGGTCATTCGTGTGTCATTAGTTTGCATGCATATTTGTAGATTTTTTAATTTTGATCTTACTTTGTTGGTAAGCTATTTATTATTTATTATTTTTATTTTATAGATTGTTGGTAAGCTGCTTTTATTTTTTTTATTTTTTTAGATTGTTGGTATATTAGGGTACTGGCAGCCATGGCGGTTTGGCCATCGGTTTGCCCCAAACCGCCGGGGAACACCGCCGCCACCTCAGCGGTTTGGGTGGGCGGTTTGGTTCAGCGGGTATGTTCACTGCTGCGGTTTGGAGAAAGTATCCGTTTGAAATGCATTTATGAAATGAACGTTGGAGAAAAAACAAAAAAAAAAAGAGCCGTTGGTTAGTGGAATAAAAAGGAAGAATGAATGAGTATTTGAGCTTTTGAAGAATGGCAGATTGGACGTTGAAGGGAGATAAGAAGAAGGAAGAGAAGGATATTATCTTTGTTATTTCAATTATAGTAATATTTCTATGAATAAAAAAGATTAGTTAGTGGAATAAAAATTGAGGGTATCGACTGCTTTTTTTCTTTTATATATACATAATAAATAAATTGTTTCTTTTTATCTTTTATATATACATAATAAATAGTTTTACATTTATTTTTTACGTATTATGTAATTTTCTATTAATTATGTTTTTTTTTCCCAAGTATTATGTATTTTTATTTTAATTATTAATGAAATATTATGTTTTTATTAAATTATTTATTTATGAAAATAAAAAATAAAAAAATAAAAAGTTGGTGGTTTGGGAGGTATGAAAAAAGTGACCATTGCCACTAAAAAAGGGTTGGGAAGTATGAAAAAAGTGTGAGTGAGGTGGAATGATATTATTGGTGGGTTGGGAGGTATGAGTTTTTTTGGGAGGTATGGTTGCCACCACCCTTAGCTAAAATTTATGAAATGTAAAGTTTGTTGTATATTTTGTTGGTCAATTTTGTTATTAAGTTTGTGAATTTTGAACTTCTTTTTAATTTTTTTGGTAAATTTGTTATAAAGTGTAGTTAAATTTGTTGGTAAATTATGTTAAACTAATAATGTTGGTAAATGTTGAAATTTGATTCTTTCAAAGTTTTGTAATTGATAAAATTTGATATATAATTTATGTAAATTATTTGATAGTTTAAAAGAGTAAGACTTTTTAAATTTGGATTATTTTCAAAGTGTAAAATTTTTAAAATTTGAAAATATTTTGATAGTTTAAAATCTTTGAAATTTGAAATATTTTGAAACTTTTTTATAATGCTTGAAATTTTCACTTTTTAAAATTTGGTATAATTTAAAAGTGAAACACTTTAAAATTTTGAAAGTATAAAAGTTGATTTTGAGTATGAACCTCACGATTGTTTTCTAGCAAGAATGAATATGAGCATCGACCCACATATCTTGAAAATTATGGTACTTTTGAATACAAAAGAGGAATAAAGATAGATTTTCAAGTAATTGATAGGATCGAGGCACCTAGAGGCGTGTTGTCAATCTCTTTTGAATTAAAAAATAGGGGCAATTCTCTACTTACCACAAGTACAAGGATACTCACCCCATATAACAAAAAAAATCAACTTTCTCCAAATGCCCCATGGGCGAAGGTCACCCTTGAAATCTTGGGCGACTATCATATAATTTTGACACGTGTCCCCCCTTTGTACTTTTGTAAGTACTATACTAGTACTAGTGTGTAAGCTAGTACCATAGGTACTTCTTGGGCGACTGAGGCCCACTATTTCTTGAGCGACTTGTTTTTTGTCTTTTTATAAAAAAATATAGTCTTTTAATATAATATAATAGTACATATTTCTTGAGCGACTGAGTATTACTATTGTTTATTATTGGGCGACTGGTTAGGTAAGGAGTACACCTTTATATTTTTTTAATGTGTTAGTACTTGTGACATACTTCTTAAATACAAAATACATTTAAATACAAAAATACAGTTTATATCTTTTATACATTATATATACATTTAAAATACAAAATACTTAGAAAACTTCTTAAACACTCTTATACACACACTGCTCTCTCACTTTTTTACTTTACTCTTTCACTTCATTTCTTTACTCATATACACTCACTGCTCTCTCCAAACGACACCTCCACCACCATCATTCAAACTCAGATCCAAACGACACCTCCACCACCGATCAACCACATATCCAAACCACACTCAAATCCAAACCCTAACTCATGCAATTGGACACACACACATATTCAAAACCAACCAGATCCAAAACAACCGATAGCAACGTTTGGGCTTTTAATTTTTTTATGATCTAACGTTATAAAAAATGTTGTGGGCTAGGGTAAGTTATTTTATTTTGATTTAGGGTTACGGTTTTTGATGGTTAGCCTTTTTGTTTGTTTATGGTTTGTGTTTTATTGTTAGGGTTTGTTTAATTGTTAGAGGATTATTTAATTGTTTGTGTAGCTGTATTTTGGGTTATTTAGGGTTAGGGTTTATTTTGTGTATGCTTCATATTTTATAGTTAGGGTTTGTTAATTAAAACCTCAAAATGTTATATAAACTGGTTATTTCAATGTGTATGTTTGGGTAGTGAAATGGTTTGGTTAGTGAAACGGTTTGTAAATTAAAACCTGAATACTGGTTATTTCAGTGTTTATGTTTGGGTAGTGAAAGGGTTTGTTAATTAAAACCTCAAAACGTTCTATAAACTGGTTATTTCATTTTCGTATGTCGCTAGTGACATAGAATTATATGATGGGGGACAAGGTGAAAGTGAGCTATATGTTGTGGTATATCTAAAACCTCATTTATGTGTTATTGTAAAATTAAACTTCACACATTTTTACAAAACAATTTACAAGATTTTATGTTGGAAACCTTTGTTTTGTGTCTTTGTGGTTGATCTAAGTGTTGATACACTGGTGGTAAGCGGCTATTCTATGGGAATCTTTGGGGGGAAACGGCAGTGGTAGTTCCGTAGATCCTTGAACCATAGATGGTCTGTTTACTTAACCCGGTAGAGTTGGGCTCAGATATCGGGCCTCAGATTATTCTTTGCTTATACACGGCGGGGTAGTCTATACTCTCGACCAGGTTCAATCTATTAGGGCAACTGGGTTGAAACTACTGGTGATTGTAACTGCGAAGACGTAATTCAATTTTCGACACAATTTTGCAAATTCTTTTAAAAAATGTGTGAACTTTAATTTTCCACTAACCAAATACAATAAACATAGAAAGTATTTGAAAGTGAATATGAATCAAATGACAAAATATTTGGTTAAATCTGGCTAAGTATAGTCTTCATTTGGACAGTGACTTTAAGGATGTTTGACGGATATGGTAGTTTTTCTAGTGATTTTCCTATTATGTAGCTATTGATTTGCTTGTTTATGAACTTGAGCTTATGGACCTAACATACAAACACCTCCTAATAATTTTGAAACACTTAAATGGTTGGTTATCTGATTGTGATGTTATAGGAGCGCGTATAGGTTATTGGTTCTGATTAGTGTTGGTTGATCTTGAAATGCGTTGCCAAACGTTCGCTTTGTTAGTTGGAACTTGGACATCCCCATAAGTGGTTTGTTGATGACTGGGTGATTGTTTGGGTATCGGATAATTAGTTTAGAAGTGAGCTACAACAAGTTGAATATTGACTGATTAGTTGAGGCTGTTTTACGTGACAATTAAAATGATCATAATTTGTGAGATACTTAAATAGTTGATTATCTGATTGTTATGTTATAGAAGAACGCATAGGTTACTGGTTCTAATTAGTGATTATTGGGTATATGTCGCTCTCAAAATGCTTGGCTAAACACTCCCTTGACTGGTATGACCTTTCCCTTTATTAGTGATTATTGCGAATCCTAGAAAATGAGGCTGGGTAGTTATTTTAGTTGAGATGATGTGTGATAAAGTTAAATATGGATAGACGGATCATAAACATAGAAGAGGACATGTTAGCAGCTGCCCTGGTGTAATTGAGGAATTATGTAATATCGCACGATCGTCAAATGTCTGGAAATATATGGCGATTGATTGTCTTTTATGGTTGCTCCAAGATCCTAATACCTTTCATAAGGTAATATCTAATATCTAATATACTGTTAACTTGTACTAATGATGAAATATAATGATAATCTGATAGAAAATGAAAGCAACATACTAATTTGCAAGAGTATGTCTACTATTAAAAAGGCTTGAGAAAAACATAACAGATTTGGAATTTTGTGTTTTTCTGCAGTAATATGATAAAAAAATGAATGCTCATCTTTTTTTTAAAAAAGTTTTAATGCAAAGTTTAATATTCTGTTACATAGGTTATGACAAGGAAACACCTGCAGTTTTGGACCTAGTAGAAATCTCATCTCTTGGGGATCATAAAAAGCTTGGAGATTCCATTCTCAGTGTTCTTCAGGAATGTATTCAGTCACATGGAACCGGTCGTAATTCTGTTAGTAATCGAAATAAAGAAGACGTTGAAGAAATATTGTATTCAAGGGAGAGGTTGAAATAGGAAAAAAAGTGTGCCTAAAGAGGATCTCCATATAAAACAAGTTGCAACATTGGCGGTAAGGTTAGAAGGCAACTCCCTTTTTTTCATCAGGAAAGTGCAAAAAGAGCTGCATCAAAGTACTCTGAAGCACTAGCGTTGTGTCAAGTAAGATATAAGAAAGAAAGAGTTGTATTGTACATCAACCGTGCCCTATGTTATCTTTTGCTGCAACAACAATTGGGTGCAATAAGTGATGCTACTCGTGCACTTTGTCTTCATAATCCTGTCAATCGACATGCTAAAAGTCTATGGAGGAGAGCACAGGCTTATGATATGTTGGGTTTGGCTAAAGAGAGCTTGTTGGATGCTATTTTGTTTATAAACGAGTTTTCTCAGTCAACAGATCCCGATCTGTCATCTAGGCAAAATAAAGTGGCTCATTGTGCTGAGAGGTTGGTTAAGACATAGATGTGTGCTGCTTGGTTGTTTAGGGAAGCTGCTATAAAACATGGGGGTATAGATTGTGAGGCGGAAGACGGTAATGTTTATGGGCAAGGGAGTGATGATTCTGAATGGGAGACTGCCAATGAAAGCGATGTAGGAGATGACGGTAAAAAAGAGATGAGCAATAACGAGGAGGGGAATGCAGACAAGAGCAAAAAACTTTCTACAAGAGGTATCATCTTTCACTTCTCTTATTCCTATCAAAATAATTTTTACTTTTTTGACCCGTACGCAAGATGTCACTCATGTTCACATATTCAGTTAAAAACCATGCCAACAATAAATAACATCGGCGTGTCACTAGTGAACATATGAAACTATATTTAGAAGAATGAAAATATAAACCGAGGGTGTGTCATCCCCTCCACTCAGCCTTCTCTAGATTATACTGATGCATAGGCTGTACTGAATTTGAAAGTAGTAGAACTTAACTTTACCTGGCATTAAGAATCGAAATCTACAGGAAAGATTACTGTCTATGTATGCCACTTGGACTACACCACCCATCAATATATTGAAATATAGGTCCAGACTAATTCAAAGTGTCATATGAACGGAAGCTTTTACAAACTATTACAATTTGACACATGGTCCTAGAAGACCCCTTTCTTGCCTAAACTATTATGGAATGAGAGGAATCATACATTTAATATTTGTATTCTTTTTAAATTACTAAGCTTTTGTCATGATCCTAAGAAATTTCTCATGATTGTTACTTCATATATTCAAATCTTCTTGTATTGTATTGTATTGAACTTCTTTTTGGAGCTTCAACTTATGTACTAGCTTCTAGATCACACCACCTCTATTTGTATGAAAGACCCTTTTGGGATAAATAGTTAAATGTGTATGTACTAGTAGTTATTTGATCATTGTTCTATGAAACATCAAATTTTTTAGGAGTTAAAAAAGGAGGAATAATCTCAGAAGCTAAAAAATCACACCTTTTGAAGCTTTCTTGATGTTGATTAGATCAAGATTTGGGAAGATCGCAAGTCATCACCAATTGCAGTACTGAGACCACATGATGGGCTTACCGGTCAACTGTGCTATATTTTTGACTGCTCCTCATCGTCCAGATCATATCATACTTATCACTGGGGTATGTGCCGAGCAAATTGTATTCTTTGATTTAATAAGTGGAACGTCTTATGGTCACTGCTGAGTTATATCTATTTATTCTTATTTTTTGGAAAATGTTCACAGGGTCCATTCAATCGCGAAGTGAAAATATGGGCCTCATAAAGTGAGGAAGGGTGGTTACTTCCAAGTGATGCTGAGTCATGGCACTGCACTCAAACATTAGAATTGAAGAGTTTGTGGAAACCATAGAGGGGGGGGGGGGGGGTGAATACATTTCTGTTTAAAAACTTAAAAAATTTTCATATTTTATCACCTTCATGGGTAATTTGATACATGGATCGTACTCAATTTTGAAAACCATTTGTTTTAAAATTTTGAGCAACCTGGCTCTGATATCAATTGTGGAAACCGTAGAGGGGGGGGTTTAATACGTTTCCGTTTAAAAACTTAAAAACTTTTGTATCAAACACCCAATCAAGTGTGACATAATATGAAAAGTGTCAACACTAGTCTTACACGAACTAGAGATAATGTATAGCAACAAGTAAGGCATGTCACATTAACACAAACTTAGACATCAGCTAACATAATATAAGCAACAAACCATACAAATATAAATGCAATGCAAAGTATAAATGTAAAGCGGTAAATGCAAGAATAAATGTAAAGAGATAAGTAAAGAAAGCACAAACCGGACACGATGATTTATAGTGGTTCGGTCACGAAGCTCCTCTTTGCCCTACTCCACTCCTTGAGTACCCAACTCAAGAGTTACTTCACTAATCAACAAGCTCCCTTCTCGGCGGAGAAAACCATACAACATTGCTTACAATATTTTCTGACACTAAGATAGATGTCGAGTTCTTCTTCGGGTACAACCAAACCCGTTATGTTTTATGGCCCAACATAACAAACCTTGTGTTTTCAGGCCTAAACACATAAACCGCGTCGCTTACATTATTTTCCGACATTAAGCTAAATGTCGAGTACTAATCTAGCTAGTACCAATATCACTCACGATCTACCCGATCCTCACAAATCACACAAGCTACACGATCCACATGATCTACACTCGATCTACTCACGTCTACCCGATCTATTCACGATCTACCCGATCTACCTTATCTTCACACGATCTACCCGATCTTCACACTATCAACACAAGCTACACAAGATCTCTCCGATCTCTACAAGATCACAATGATCCACACGAACTAACTAAACAAGATGATAAACAACTTGATGTATATCAAGATACAACAAGTACGTAATAAATGTTACGAGTGCGCTACACTAACACTATAACACTTTGTATCTTTGTGATACGATGTGTTCTTCTCTTGCACTAGTAGAGGAATGAAGGTGATCTCTTAGTTGGATGAAAGGATCACTCTTAAACAAACTAAGACTCTCTACATGATCAAAGAAAGTTGATGACGTATAGTCCGCATTCGGGTCACGAACCCGACCAATGGACGCTACTAACACTCAAGCCCATCACGAATGGGCTCAAGCCCATCACGAATGGGCTATCACGATAACGGTTTGGGCTTATGATGGCCCAAACCCAAAACTATTTATGGTCTTGATATAGGATATCTCTTATTTATGGGATATGTATCAAGCGACCGACTTAGGCGGATACGCCGAAGGGTAAGGAACACGAAACCAACAAGGATTTCGTGTGTATATATAGAGCATCTCGGCTCTCATTAAAGGTACGAACTAATAACCCTAACTCTTCAACTAAACCCTAAAACCGATTACTTACTCTCACGCCGGAGGATAATCGTGGGAGACAATCCCACGATAAGCCTAACGGTGTCTTTTTGTTTTCTTAGTGCGCAGGTCTCAAGCATTAAGATCTAATTGGTACGGAAACAAGGAACGCCCAACTTTTGTATCAACAAGTGGCGCCATCCGTGGGACCCAACACTAAGAACTTTACTAAGGACTAGAATGACGAAGCATGGAAACCCAAATCAGCGGACTCCGCAAGCAAAGAAAACGCATGAAAACCTACAAGGTAAGAAGTAGCAAACTGATGCAGCCGCTAAGCAGGCCTCTGGGACAACCAGTGCGCCCAAAAGCCTAGGATCGTACTCAGATCTGGCTTTTACTGCAGTAGAACCGCCCATAAGGGCTACCCATGCTACTACAACAACCACTAGCGCGGTAGATCTACTGCGCACTCCTTTCACCATGCCCGAATTAAACTTCACTGAGCCGCCGAATGCGCCCACCCGAAATAAGGGTCCTGATTCGGAAACAGACATCCTCGCGTTAGAAGGAGTTGCGCCTGAACTAGCGCCAAGTGATTTCGTGTCCCAAAACTACGAAACCTTGGCTGCGCTAATGCGAGAGGAAGCAAAAAAGAGGTCAAGTCAGAGTCTGCAAGCCAGGCTCAACTTTAACCCTGAGCATGAAGCATCCCCACCGCGTTACCGAAAGGAAAGGCGCGAGAAGGATGGTCGCTGACACCCAGTGTTTACTAGGATCGGAAAGAAAGTTGTGGACGATGAAGCAGCCGACCTACAGTCTCTGGAGGGGCATGAAGATGATGGACGGCGTAGCAATGTCCACGCTAGACTTGGCAGTCGCAGGATCCACGATAGACTTGGGCGATGATGCTCCCCAAGTGAAAGCCCTTCAAGCTCGGATTCCGAGGATAGTCGGCGCAAGCGCCGCAAAAGGGTAAGCTCATCCTCAAGTGACTCCTCGGACAACGAGGACAAAGAAATAGGACACTGGAAGTCCAGGGGAAGATCCCGCGACTGGGAAGACGAAGATATGTCTCGTCCCTGGCGCCGCCAAAAGGTTAACGCATTCACTCGGCGCATCAGTGACTTTTCAGAAAATAAAAAAGGGCGCATGCCCACTAATGTTAAGACTTATGATGGGACAGGTGATCCTGATGACCAACTAAAAATTTTCGAATTAGCAGCAACCATCGAAAATTGGCCACAACCTGTGTGGTGCCACATGTTTAACTCTACTTTAGTGGGGAATGCGCGAAACTGGTTCAGTAAGCTTCCACGTAGAAGCATCAATGGGTTTGAAGAGTTGCGGAAGGCGTTTCGTTTGAACTTTACTCAGAGGAAGAAGTGCGCCAAGAACCCTGTCGAGCTCGCTAGGGTAAAACAGCGCCAAGGGAAATCCACAAGCGCTTTTATGGAGCGCTTTAAAGACGAATGCATACAGGTCAAGGCATGCCTCGAAATGCTAAAGATCTCAGGGTTTATGAACGAAATCAATAACCCAGAACTTATAAAAAAGTTAAATGATATGGTTCCCCAAACCTTTGACGAACTCATGAAGCGCACGAGGTCCTTCATCCAAGGAGAAGCCGCCGCTGCGGATAGCAAGAAAGGCTACTCAAACTATAGGTCACAAGAAGAGCCAAGGAGACAATCCAATGACCAGAGTAGCAATCGTAACAAAAGCTATCGCAGTCAAGGGGGCGGACGGGGAAACGACAAGTATACCCCACTAACGAAGACTCCAAAGGAGATATTTGCAACGGAAGGCGCGAACTTTCCGAGACCACCACCGATGCGCACCCAAGAAGATCGGCGCGTAGGGAACGGATACTGCGAGTATCATGCACAGAAGGGCCACACAACCAATGAGTGTGTCCAATTGCGCCAATTAATTGATAAGCTAGTAAAAGAAGGCAGATTGGACCATCTAGTTAAGAACATTAAGGATGGGAAAGACAAACAGAAAACTGGGGGCAAGAAAGAAGCGCCTAAGGACAAGGCTGACACAATCTACATGATACAATCATGGCAGCGAAAGACTAGGCAAAAGGATCCACGATTATCCTCCGGCAGCTGCGATTCATTTGGCTTGAGAAAATAGTCAGCTTGTGCCTCTGCTCCCTCCGCTGCATGCCTAGCCAAGGTTAACCCCTCCATAATAACACTTATGGGGTAATCTTGGTCGCGCTCCAGTTGAGCAATATGGGGAAGGTCTAGCAGCTTCATCTTTTCCATTGCAGCAACAAGCTCATCGAAGGAATCAACATTATAATCGGGCACTTGTGTGGCAGGCACCTTCAACAATCCGCTCTCAGAGAGCTCCTCTATAGCTTGCGCCTTGCCACAAGCAAGCGCACGCTCCACAACTTCCCCAAACGCCCCCCGCACCTCTTGGGATTCCAAAGTACCCAAAGCAGCCAGGCGTAACCCATGGCTGATAAGCCACCTGCGCTCAGCGATAGAAGACACTAGATGGGGATATAACTCTTCGTCATACTCGATACTGAGCTTGCGCAGCTTGATCTCTTGCTTCTCCAGCGACGCCTCCACAGCCTTGCGGAAATCATCTAGTCTGGCGAAATGAGCGCTCTTGTTCTGCTCCATATACTTCAAGGCCCAAAGGCAAGTGGCCTTGTACTCTTTTGCGGCAGCGCGCTCTTGGTCCACTTGGGCAAACAAGGATAGCCTCTCATCAGCAATCTTCTGAGCATACACGGTGGTTGACTCCACTTCAGCCCGAGCATCAGCTAACTGCGCCTTCAGTAGCGCAATTTCCCTATCCTTCTGCGCCAAGCTACTACCTTCACCCGCATACCTAGCTTTGAGCTGTGCAACCAATGAGGCTTGATGCGCAGCAGCCAAGCTTAACTCCTCAATCAACTGGTCCGTAGGCACATCTTCAGAAGCCTTTGTCCCAGATTCTTGGCCCCCATGCGCAAGATGATCAGTAGGCGAAGGACTCGCCTTGGGGGGCGATTCCCCAGCGCGCGCAGCATCATCACCAGCAGCCTCAACACTGCACGCAGATAACAGAGCTACTTTATAGTATCATTGCGGAATAAAGAAATGCAGATCTAAAGATACAAGCCTAATTACTTACTTGAGGGAAGGAGTTTCAGCTGTATCCTTCTGCGACGCATTCTCCTCTGATGATGATGATGGCTCACTAGAGATAAGATGGCGCCTTCTTTTGGACGTACCAGCGCCATCATCTCCAGCAGCTTTCTTGCGCTTCACCCCTTGGCCAGCGCCTTCTTGCCCACTTTCAGACATGGCAAACTCCCCACTTTCTGACGAATCATTCTGCGATAGCTCTTCTACATGGATTTGTACCTCAGGAGTGGGAAAACTGCGCAGAGGAGTCGCCTCTAAAACAATTGGGGGTGTATCCTCTGACTCCTCCTGCACGATTTCCATCGTGCGCCCCGCGGTAGCCTGTAGAACTGGCTCCTCGCCATCTCTCAAAGGGCGCACCCCTACAGTCACTTGTTTCGGCCTCTCCAAGCGAACAACAATGAATAGATCCATCTCTGCGCAACAAACAATAAACAAACACAAAATAAGTTAGATAAGTTACAAAGGGAAGAACGCTTACAACTAATAAGCGAATAGGAAGGAAGAGACAAGCACCCACCCCGGCTATTCTCGTCCAAAAAAGTTGGCACTTCCTCCGGACTACCGAAGTAATTGTGACTGATGCCCATGTGCACCAAAAACTCCTCTAGATACGCCTTGATCGGTATGCGATTAGCATTAATCGTCTCCGCATCCTCTGCGCTATACGTTCCGGGGAGGGGGCGCTCATCTCTCGGTAATGATTCTTGGGTATAGAACTCAAAAATCCATGGAAAAAATGCACTATCAACCCAAAAGAACTTTTCCCTCCAATTTCTCAGTGTGTCTAACTTTTCCGTATAGCACTGCAGAGGCCCTGCACGCTTGGAAAAGGACACCCACCCGTTTGACCACGAGGTGTGATAAAACGCGCGGAATAGATGGATGGTGGGTTCAATCGCCAACAGGCGACAATTTACTTCAAAATTGGTTATTTTTGCTGCACCTATACAGTGCAGCTGGGAAATATGAAGACGATAGTGGTTGAGAATATCGTACAAAAATAGGGAAATGGGCACACGCTGATTAGTAAATTCGAAGAAACGTGTGTATACCCCTACCTTCCTTTGAGGGAAATTGGCTATTGACGCAGCCGCCACCGGAACAACCGGGTGCAATGCGATAGGGATGTAATAATCTGAGGTGAACTGACGAAGCTCGTCCTCAGATATATCGAAAGTAAAATTGGATAACTGCAGAACCATGGTTAGAATTTAAAAGATTCTGAAGCGCACGCGCTGTTACCTTAGGAGTTCTTAATTTCTGGTTCGCTGCTTAAAGTTTTTAACAATGGCGGCAATGGACGCTTTTACTGTGATAAGCACAGTGAAATGGAGATGACACTTTATATAGGGTTACAAGATCGCATGGATGATTGACATGTGTCACCCACTTGCCCTAATCGTGTGGCTGGGAGGCAAAAAGGTGAAGCACTTTTTCACCCACCCCTCACGATTTACGGAGGAGATACGGATGTACTTGGACTAGATTAATTATATTGTTAATTTTGGCGGGAAATACTTGAAACTTCTCCGCTACGCATTCCGGAATACTTTGTTGCTACATTTGTTAGTCTAGCATCCGCAGTCGTTACACTACGCATACTAGACTGGGGGGACATGATGACGTATAGTCCGCATTCGGGTCACGAACCCGACCAATGGACGCTACTAACACTCAAGCCCATCACGAATGGGCTCAAGCCCATCACGAATGGGCTATCACGATAACGGTTTGGGCTTACGATGGCCCAAACCCGAAACTATTTATGGTCTTGATATAGGATATCTCTTATTTATGGGATATGTATCAAGCGACCGACTTAGGCGGATACGCCGAAGGGTAAGGAACACGAAACCAACAAGGATTTCGTGTGTATATATAGAGTATCGCGGCTCTCATTAAAGGTACGAACTAATAACCCTAACTCTTCAACTAAACCCTAAAACCGATTACTTACTCTCACGCCGGAGGATAATCGTGGGAGACAATCCCACGATAAGCCTAACGGTGTCTTTTTGTTTTCTTAGTGCGCAGGTCTCAAGCATTAAGATCTAATTGGTACGGAAACAAGGAACGCCTTACTTTTGTATCAACAAAAGTGATATAAATAAGAAGGGATTAGACCAGAGAAAACTAACTGGAAAAATCAAGTTGGAAGTGTAAAATGGTCCACTATTTATAGTCAAATAAAAACTAGCCGTTACAGACAGACGGTACCACTAAATTTAGTGGTACCGTGCCAGACAAGGGATGCTCCAAAATAAAACATTTCTTTTTAATTCAAAAATAATTTGCAAAATTTATTTTTGAAAAACTGTTTTGTCACATTAAAAATGTGAAGTTTAGGAAAAAAAAAATATTATTTCTTTGATCATCCGTCAAGATTAAATTTGTTTGTTCATACCTTGAGTGATTTACGTCAGGATGGAAATCAACGACTCTGTTGAGGCATACTTGAGACGTCGAGAGATGTTGATGTAAGTATGCATTGATGATTTGTGTTTACAAGTAACTTGTGCATTTTACGTTATGCATTACAAGTTATATGTTTGTCATTATTAAAACTGAATAAACCGTTTAGTTTAAATATCGTAATATTTGCAATAACAATCTCCCCTTTTTTGATGATGAAAAATATGTAAACCGTAACACACAGTAAAATGTAATAGTTACTTGTTTACACTCATTTCTCCCCAATTTTTCGAAGCAGAAAGGTAGTTGCCTCGAGCTCTCCCTTAAATTCACTCCCTACTCCCCCTTATTACACTACTTTCCTTTCTTCCCAAAAAGGCGAGCTTGCATCATCCCAGTGAAGTCTTCTATCGCCACTGTTAAAAATACTTCATGCTATGTATTCAAATACTCCCGAGCTCCCCCTAGCTCAATGCTTCCCTATGGTGATTGAATCCCCTTGTGTATTTACCTTAATATCTAGCGGATCCATGGATCAAATTCTTAAAAAGGCTTTTCCTACATCAAGGGTTAGCTTCGTGCAACATAATATATAAAAGAATAGGAGCAACATTATAGGGATAGAATACACATAGCAAGACATGCAAGGGTTATACTATATTGAAATGTAGCTACTAAAAAAATGAATTTGATGAGCATATCAAAGTATGCAAGAAGTTAGACACATGATGAAAGTGTGCCAAAAGGATAAAAACAAAGAAGAAAGCCCAAGAAAGTTGATCGACACAAACTTGTGAATGAGTAATGCAATTTAATGACACTAGAGAGTCACAACTTGACCGACAACCTAAGGTGTAATTGTTCAGTCAATCACACTAACAAGAACGAGATTCGTTCGTTGACTGACACATAAAATGACTTCTTCCAAGTTGTCATTGGGAAGGCAAGTTCTAACAAACCTTTTGAACGTTATTATCATCTCCCTAAGATGATTGGCGCAAAGGATAGTTTGTTGATAAGACATACTCTAAATGAGGTAGACTCAATAGAAGTTATACTTAAAAAAATGAGAACGATATGTACCTAAACGTGAATGGAAATGATTCCATCAGATAGGAAGTGTTGGATTTGACCTTTGAGAAAAGATGGAAAAAGATGGTTTAGATTAATATATCGTTTGCAATGACAATGAGATGCATGATATATTTGAAAGGAGAAAAAAAAATGTGCATGTGATCCTATTGTGGGTGGATATCTCTAACGGGGTTGAGGTAACGAAGTTCTAGATTTCTAGTTTTGGATGATCCTAGTTGTGTGTTAGAGATAATTTGGTGCATGAAGGGTTTCGTGTGATTGTGAGGATTGAAGGTTATTGAACTAACTATCACTATTCAAAGTGAGGAATAGTTGTAAGGTTTGAGTGTAATGATCGACGGGTTGAAGGTTCTTAGATTAACTATCACTGTCAATAGTGAAGTGTAGCTAAAAGGTTTGAGTGGGATTGATATAAGGGTTGAAGGTTTTGAAACTAAATATCACTGTCAAGAGTGAAGTTTAGTTATATGGGTTGAGTGTGATGATGAATGATATTATTGTGAGGTTTGATCTGAGGGTTAAAGGTGCTTGTATAGAACAAATATCTAGGTGGTCACAAAGAGTAGAGGTTAGAAAGCTAGAACCGACTGTGGTTTTATGACTGAGGTTTTACTAAGTAGCGGGTACTTAAGAAATGAGTGTTTTTGTAAAGAATTCTAGGGAATAAGAACCACATTTGTGTGTTCTTGAGAGTGTTTGGTGAAGGACTATATGTGTATGAGTGTGTTTTCTCTCCCTCTTAATCGATGACCATCCGGACAAGATGTGTTAAAAAATAAAAAATAAAGAGGAAAACAAACGTTTACGGAAGCGATGAGCTTAGTAACGTCATGACAAGTGGTGGATAGCATACAATAAACTTCACCTTTAAAGTCACGTAGCTCTTCTCAATCATTGTGAATATTCATAGAACATTCATATGATGAGGCATGTGATGACGTGGAAATGTGCTAAGGGTTAAGAAGATAGAATCTTCAAGGTTGTGGAGTTGGTGATTGGGTTTTTGTAGAGTTATCTTTGCTAGAAGAAACTATGTTGATGAAGACGAGTTATCTCAATTTATCCTAGCGGTTCTTCGCTTGAAGTGTATGGAAGATGAGCGGGATGCGGAAGCATTGGTAGTGTAGAACGAAGGTTGAGAATTGTAGATAAGTTGAGCAGATGATGGATACGGAAGTAACCAAACATATGGTGTGTTTAGTACCATGCGGAAGTGAAAGGGGAAAAAGCTTAAGGAATCAGAAGATATGTAGAATCTATTCAGATATGAGATGGTTCTGGTTCTGGTTCAAGACTACAGCCAGTGGGTTTTGATAGTGCTTTTGAAACTGTGAGAATTGAAAACAACATAAACTGTCTCAGCAAATAACGGTCCGACGGTATCGTTAAATTTAGCGGTACCGTCCCTTATTTAAGTGTACCGTGACCTGCTGAGGTCAGTTTTGACCCAGAATTTGATTTTCGACAAAGAAATTTCACATATGTTGTGATTTTTCTGGACCTTAGATTATAGGAATTTATACTAAATAAATTCTTTTATGAATGAATCCAACGGGATTCGATGAACGTTGATCGAGAACGAGAGATGACATTTCATTTCATTTCGCAAATTAAATATGCTTTAAATATTTCAGGTGAAATATTTAAGTTGTCATTGGAAGCTTGAGAGGATTTGACTATAATCTAGAGATGTTTTAGACACACATAAATCAACGATTTGAGAGGATCTAACGAATAAATCTCGCTGATTTAGTGAGACTTTTAGACATGATAAAAGAATCTATACCTAATAAATTCTTTGAGGGATAAATCCAACGGGATTTGACACGAGATTATTGACAATCCGAGATTACTTTAATATTTCCAAGGCAATACTTAAATAGTCATTAGACGTGACTCGAAAGATGACTTCAACATTTCCAATGAAATATTTAAATAGTCATTAGACGACACATAGGAGATGTTTTGAACACATGTAAATTATGAAATTTACGGAATGTGTTCCATCATTCCTAGACCTAAGCGTAAGTAATTGAATGGTTCACGTTTGAGAGGTTTGGATGTTTCTAGGGTGATTGATGGGATTTTTGGGATGAACATCCATTGTTGTTGTGAGATCGCTGCACGTCGGTAGGTGATCAAGATTGACGACGAAAAAGAAAAGACTCAAAAATATCAATCTTCGTATAGGCATATTGCCCGTTATTCGGAAGAAAGAGAGTATCAACGTACTCTTGGCGAGATAGGAAGATAAGTTTGTTTTCTACCCTAAAACGGATGGATAAGTTCGATCCTCATTATCTATGAGGTGAGCTTGACACAAAACAAGATGACAAACCTATGGGGATAAAAGGAACTAACGGAAATGAATATACTTGGTCTTAAGAAGTGTATATTCACACGAGGATGAAAGGAACTACTAATCACTTATGTAGTAACTCTTGATTCCTTTGTCACCCGAAGGTTGATGTTAGCTTTTAGCTTTTGGATGAGCGTTTTAACATATGTTGTTAAAAGGCTTGAATATGATGTTTCGGATATGACATTTAACAATTACGATCGCAAGTTAAAATTACTTGAATATTTCAGATGAAATATTTAAGTTGTCAAACCTACTCCGAGTTCTACTAGGCTTGTATCTAACCT
This sequence comes from Artemisia tridentata subsp. tridentata, assembly GCA_021014915.2. Taxonomy (NCBI): domain Eukaryota; kingdom Viridiplantae; phylum Streptophyta; class Magnoliopsida; order Asterales; family Asteraceae; genus Artemisia; species Artemisia tridentata. The sequence goes on along the minus strand of CP139509.1, from coordinate 266,369,714 downwards.
TCCCTTGACAAAAGAGTGTATCACTTGGAAGAAAGCGAAATGATGACCAAGGAATTAGGGCAATTTCGCGACTACTCTAATTTTTAGATTTTGACACTAGTGTAAGACTAAATGACGTCTAAAAGTTTATAGTGATAGGCATACCTAAATCTTTATGTGTCAAAACAACATAGTGTGGGTGCACAATTAACAAGCAAATCAGGTAAAATGCACATAAGGAACAAATGCAAACATCATACAAGTTGTGGGATGCAAGTAATCTAGGTTCGCTAAGGAGGATCATAATTACTAGTTGTTCAAAATGAAATCCTAATGGGAGATAAAGTTCACCGATGTAAACTATCTTTAGTCAAATGTAGGAATGAAAATTTTTCAAGTTAGAGAATGAGTATGAGATTATCACTAATGGTGCTCAATTCAGGCTAAACACGACCATTTTTACGGGTTATACCACGAACCCAACTTCTCTCCTAGAAGCAATTCAACCATTAGGTCAAAATGAATATCTAGTGCGATAGGTTCTCCAGTAGTCATTCTCATGTCAGAAAAATTCAAATTCCTATATTTGCCTATCGAAGTGTAGCAAAGATGATATTAGCTTATTTCACTAATACATGGCCTAATATGAATCAACTAACCATATTTTGAAAGTCGGTTAAGAAGATGACATGTCTTACACAACTTCTAACAAAGGCAAGCAAAATATTTTAATTTCGTGTTTGAGATTTAGAGGTTATTTGGTGGAGATGGTGCATTTTATGATCTCTTGGATAACATCTTTGTTTGTTGAGTTGTTACATGTAATTTTAACATGATTTGGTTTTCTATAACCAAGAGCTGCCTTAATGTGATACAATGTAGAATCTGCTACATCGAGAGTGTTTCAAGAATGCTCCTTTGCATATCTTGAGAAATGAATCTAGTAAAGGTTATTTACCTCAATAGATCTTGTGAGTGTTATATGATGTATTATTGAAATGAGACATATTATATCTTTCAAAAAATATGCTTTTCTAAGAGAAAGCTTATTACTCTTACGAATGCTTAGTAAAACAAGTATTTTAGTGTATGACCAATTTTACTTGTTTATGCAATGACACATATTGTATTGGGTTATTATTCAAATCTAATATCCTATATTTGTTAAACAAGATGCAATGTATTCTCTTGTAACATAACCATTCATGTTACAAAGAAAATAAGATGCATAAGATATAAGTTATCATTTGTCAATCTTTTGTTAAGAGAAATACATGTCATATTCTCGAAGATTGATGACGTACATAATAGTTAATAACATATTATGTGCGATACTTTTACTAGACCTGTGATTTTGAGTGTTGAGTCGTTCATGAGCAAAGTTTACATATGTTGTTTGTTTGCTTGTGTTTGCTTTTTCAGAAATGACACATTTACTAATTGCATTGCAAAGTAAATTACTTGAATATTTCGGATGAAACATCCAAGTTGTCAATCCTACTTAGTTGTGTATTTTATGCATCTTTTAAACATATTAGTTTAATGTTTGGAACACAACCATTGGACAAGAAGACTCAATATGGCATCTTCAACACAAGTGTGAGTTATGATCCGATGCATATTATTTTCGTCTTGAGAGGACGTCATTATTTTCATAACAACCGAGTGTGATTGAGTATGTAGATTCAAGATAATATATTTCATTATATTTTGATGTTATCTCGAAGCTAGACAAATAATGACTCCAATTTCATGTCCATACTCGAAAACTTGTCAATTAGATTCGATAATGATATCAATCATAATTTGAATAATGAATTGATATGTGCTCGAAATCTTTCTTGACCCTCACGATCACGCCTTTTAAAAAGAAAATAAAAATTTAAGGAATGTATTCCATTTATTCTAATACTAGTTGTATGTGTGAGGTTAATGACATATTAACTTACTATTTCGAGATTGTCATTTATTTTTATGTACGAAAAACTATTTATTATTAAGTATAATATTATTAGTTTTCGACATATCATGAGTATAAAAATAATTATCTTAACCATTTTTATACAACATACGTAAAATACTGAATGTTTAAAACATTTTGTGTGTGAGTTAGATCAATTCAAGTTTAATACATTAAAATACTGGATGTAATGTTTTAGAGATCATGCTACGGATTTAATGAAAGTGTTAAATATTTTGAGGTAATATATTTTTTACACTTAAACCTTTGGAAAAATAATTGTGTAAGACAATATCTTTCGACACACATGATCAACCAACTTAGTTTCCATTCCCAAGAAGGTTACTAAAGCATTTTAAAACTTGCAAGATGTCGAAAACATATATGCAAGAAAAGTGGTCTGTGCCTATATGCAATGCAAAACAAATTACGCAACTTAGTGCAAGGAGTCTATTTTAAGTCCTATTGACGCATAAACCGAAAAACTAATAATCAACACATAGCGACAAGGCATGTAAAACACTTGTGATTATAGATATAATTAGCTCAACTAAAGATAACTATAAGCACTCAAAAACATTAACTAACAATGTTAATACACAAAGAAAAGCAAATAACCATTTAGCATAACACACAGAAATACTTATCGTCATTTTGTGTATTAAGTATAACAATGTATACTAAGTTTGATTTTATTTAAAAATGAATTGGTTTCCTCCCCATTTCAAAGATTTTTACCAAGTCACTTTGAAAATACGTCAAGGTTCGAAAGTTGAAATGCCCTTTTTCAGTTTAACCAAAAATTTACGTAAACGGCATGACCAAAAAGACCTTTAGTTGAAAATCAAGGATTCTACTATACTTTCATTTAGAATAAATTCATAAAAGTATTTTTCAAATGAAAGTGGACTCAACTTCGTTTAAAATGATGGGTGACACGACTCCTACGAATTTATGGTTGATTTTATATGAATTTCTAAAAATGACCCAATTCTGAAAATAGACAGACAGATGCACGGTACCTTTAAAACCCCACGGTACCATTAAATATAACGGTACCGTCCTATATTTAGTGGTACCATCCACTGTTGTTGCAGTTCGGTCTCAGTCTGTTTCGACATAACGAAGAGATGTACAACTTAGTAAACTAGATACGGAACATGTAGAACATGTTAAGTAACATTTTCATGTTTATGACTAAGAAACACATTTACAAACATATATTTACTATAAAACAAAGAGTTGTCCCAAACGCTCCTTTCAAAACCGCATCACTTTACGACTCGTTCAAAAGACATGACCGGATACTTATAAACTCTATTCTTTTATTTGTTTAAGAAAACATTCAAGCTAGTATGACAAAGTATACTTAACAACAAAACTTGTAAGTATTAAGCAACTAAATACTTTTCATATTTTATCACCTTCATGGGCAATTTGATACATGGATCGTACTCAATTTTGAAAACCATTTTGTTAGTGCAAATATTACGATATTTAAACTAAACGGTTTCTTCGGTTTTAATAATGACAAACATGTAACTTGTAATACATAACGTAAAATGTGCAAGTTACTTGTAAACACAAAACATCAATGCATACTTACATCAACACCTCCCGACGTCTCAAGTATGCTTCAACGAAGTCGTAGATTTCCATCCCGACATAAATCACTCAAGGTATGGACAAACAAATCTACTACTTGACAAATGATCAAATGATTTTATTTTTCTAAACTTCACATTTTTAATGTGACAAAACATTTTTTCAAAAATATATTTCACAAATTATTTTTGAATTAAAAAGAAATGTTTTATTTTGAAAAATATGTTTGAAAATCCCAACAGTCAAATTTCCCCCCAAAACAGCTCATAACTTCCCCAAATAAACCTTCCCCACAAAAGACAAAAAAGGGAGCGTCCACGGCACCGTTAAGTATGGACGGCTCCACTAAATTTAGTGGAGCCGTCGGGTATTTAGTGGAGCCGTAGGTCTGTAACGGTCTGATTTTCCCTTGCCTATAAATAGTGGACCATTCCACACTTCCAACTTGATTTTTCCAGTCCTTTTTCTCTGGTTTAATCCCTCCTCACTTAGATGACTTTCTTTGATCATTTGGAGAGTCTTAGTTTGTTTAAGAGTGATCCAATCATCCATTCAAGTGACCCTCTTCATTCCTCTTGATTAGCAAGAGAAGAACACAAAGTATTCAAGTAGATACAAAGTGTTGTCATCCCTCTTGATTAGCAAGAGAAGAACACAAAGTATCCAAGTAGATACAAAGTGTTGTCATCCCTCTTGATTAGCAAGAGAAGAACACAAAGTATCCAAGTAGATACAAAGTGTTGTCATTCCTCTTGATTAGCAAGAGAAGAACTCAAGGTATCCGAGAAGATACAAGAGTTGGAGTTGTTAGGTCTTGTAACATTCGTTACACTCTTGATTGTATCATAGCATACATCAAGATTATTTTTCTTTTGTGAGAGAGTGAGTCAAGATCATTGTGATCTTAAAGAGATAGTGAAGATCTCTTGAAGCCATTGGGCTTGTGTGATTGATCATGTGGATCAAGGGTTGATCGGGTAGATCGTGGTAGATTGGTGCTAGCTAAGATTAGCACTCGACATCTAGCTTAGTGTCGGAAATAGGATAAGCAACGTGTATGGTGTAGATCGGGTAGATCGTGGTAGATTGGTGCTAGCTAAGATTAGCACTCGACATCTAGCTTAGTGTCGGAAAACAAGTTAAGCAACGTGTACGGTTTTCTCCGCCTGAAGGGAGTTTGTTGATTAGTGAAGTAACTCTCGAGTTGGGTACTCGGGGAGTGGAGTAGGGCGAAGAGGAGCTTCGTGACCGAACCACTATAAATCACCGTGTCCGGTTTGCGCCTTCTAACTTATCTCTTTACTTTCATTTCATTAGTTATCGCTTTATATTTATATTTGCATTGCGTATGTGTTTGTGTGGCTTGTTGCTTATGTAGTGATTGATCATGTATGTTCCATGGTTTGATTGTGCATATGTTGTAGTTTACTATAGTCATCTCTAGATGCTATAAACTCATAGTTGACACTTTTCATATTACGTCACACTTGATCGGGTGTTTGATACAAAAAGTTTTAAGTTTTTAAATGGAAACGTATTCACCCCCCCCCCTCTACGGTTTCCACAATTCGTACCAGAGCCACGTCTCTCAAATTTTTAAAACAATTGGTTTTCAAAATTGATTACGATCCATGTATCAAATTACCTATGAAGGTGATAAAAATATGAAAAGTATTTAGTTACTTAATACTTACAAGTTTTGTTGTTAAGTATATGTTGTCATACTAGCTTGAAGGTTTTCGTAAATTGATAAAAGTTGGTACTGTTCAAAAACTGATGTCAACCGTACGGAACCGTTAAATATAACGGACGGCTCCATTAAATATGGACGGTACCGCTAAATTTAACGGTACCTTCGTCTGTTTTTCAGAATTCGGTAATTTTCAAAAATTCGTATAAAATCAACCGTAAGTCCGTAGGAGTCGTGCCACCTATAGTTTTAAACGTAATTGAGTCTACTTTCACTTAATAATATTTTTAGAAAGTGATTGTAAAGTAAAATTTACGAGATCCTTTAATTCGTAACAGAAAGTCTTTTCCGGTCATACCGATTGCACAAATTTTTTTGTCAAATCACAAAGTGAACATCACACGTTGATGCATTCATGATTTCAAGGTGCTGAACTTGATCAAATTTTTTTGAATGGGGTGGAAAATAATTTATTTTTAAATGAAATCAAGCTTAGTATACATTGTTATACCTAATACACAAAATGACGATAAGTATTTGTATTTCTATGTGTTAAGCTAAATTGCTATTTGCTTATTATAGTTTTCCGATTTATGCATTTATAAGGTTCATGCTAAATCACTTGCACTATATTAAGTAATTAGTTTGCATTGCATATAGGCATCAACCATTTGTCTTGCATTTGTTGCAAGTTCTTAAAATGGTTTAGTAACTTTCTTAGGAATAGAAACTAAGTTGGTAGATCATGTGTGTCGAAAGATGTTGTCTTACACAATTATTTTTCCAAAGGTTTAAGTGTAAAAAGTACATCACCCCAAAATACTTAACACTTTCATAAAATCCGTAACATGATCTTTAAAACATTACATCATTTTGTCTTGTTTGACCATGGGTTGTCTAAACAAGATAAAATGTCATTTTAATACATTAGTACTTAAGTAAAGGAAAATGTATTAAACTTGCATTAATCTAACACACATACAAAATGTTTTAAATATTTAGTATTTTACGTATGTTGTATAAAAATAGTTAAGATAATAATTTTTATACAAATGAGGTGTCGAAAAACTAAGAATATTATACTCAATAATATAAATAGTTTTTCTCAAATAAAAATAAATGACAATATCAAAGTAGTAACTTAATATGTCATTAACCTCACACATACAACTAGTGATAGAATAAATGGAACACACTCCTAAAATTTTTATTTCTTTTTAAAAATGAGTGATTGTGAGGGTCAAGAAAGATCTCGAGTACATATCAATTCATTATTCAAATTATGATTGATATCATTATCGAATCTAATTGACAAGTTTTTGAGTGTGGACATGAAATTGGAGTCATTATGTGTCTAGCTTCAAGATAACATCAAAATATGATGAAAAGTATTATCTTGAATCTACATACTCAATCACATTCGATTGTTGTGAAAATAATGACGTTCTATCAAGACGAAAATAATATGCATCGGATCATAACTCACACTTGTGTTGACGATGCCATATTGAGTCTTCTTGTCCAATGGTTGTGTTCCAAACTTTAAACTAATATGTTTAAAAGATGCATAAAATACACAACTAAGTAGGATTGACAACTTGGATGTTTCATCCGAAATATACAAGTAATTTACATTGCAATGCAATAAGTAAATGTGTCATTTCCGAAAAACCAAACACGAGCAAACAAACAACTTATGTAAAATTTGCTCATGAACAATTCAACACTCAAAGTCACATGTCTTGTAAAAATGTCACACATAATATGTTATTAACTATTATGTAAGTCATCAATCTTTGAGAATATCACATGTACTTCTCTTATCAAAAGATTGACAAAAGATAACTTATATCCTATGCATCTTATTCCCTTTGTAACATGAATGGTTATGTTACATGAGAATACATTGCATCCTGTTAACAAATATAGGGTATTAGTGTTGAATAATAACCTAATACAACATGTGTCATTGCATAAACAAGTAAAATTAGTCATACACTAAAATACTTTGTTAATACAAATAGCGTCCCAAAAACGTTATTTATATTCTTTGATCTTTCATTAGTTTTGTTAATGACAAATAAAAGGAATATCTTTTAGCAAATAATAAATACTAGCTTAAGTCTCTTAAGTACACATTTTACACTTCACATATTAACCAAGAATTACAAGTTTAGTAACTTGTTTCCTTAAAAGGAAACTTTAATTCTAAAACCATTCCATGACATCATTGCATACATCACATACAATATCTTTGATATATCTTGGTTAGATTTGCAAGATACATAGTTGACTTTTGAAGATCTTGGATGATTTGGTAAGATACAACTAAGATATGGTAAGAGACAACTATACCTTAGCTGTCACGTCCCACGGATCCAAAACACATAAAGGACGGATCCCTTGTGAGGGATCCGTGGGATCCGTGAGCTGAAGATCAGCTTGCCTATAAATAGGAAGCTGATCATTTGGCTCTCTCATCACTCATATAGCTTTAACACACATATTCATTCAGTACATATCTTACTAACATCATTCATAGTTGCATTTCACTTTGATCTTTCATTTTGTAGAAAGGAGATCAAGCATTCAAGGATCTACAGAACCGTAATCCTTTAGTTGCATTACTGTGTGATATTGTAGTTTGTTTCACACATCATATCTATCATTTGTAATCAGTGAGTGTGGTTAGTGCTTTAGTCCTTAAAGCACAAGGAGTGTAGGGAGTAGTTGTACCCGTGTAAAGAACTCGACATCTAGCTTAGTGTCGGTAAAGTAAGTAGGCGACGTCAGGTTGGTTCTACCTTGTGAAAGAACCCGGTGTTTAGCTTAGTACCGGAAAAGGAAGTAAGCGACGTGTAAAGGTTTTCGCCACCTAGGAAAGGAGTTTGTTTCTTAGTGAAAGATAAACTCTCGAGTAGGAAACTCGGGGAGTGGAGTAGGGCAAGGAAGAGAGTCCTTGTAGCCGAACCACTATAAACAACAGTGTCGTGTGGTTTGATCTTTCCTCTCTTTATCTTTTACTTACATTGTATGATTATTTATTTGTGATTGTTTCCTTTGAAACTAACATATAGTAACAAAGCAAATAAAACTTTAAAACGGTAAAAACTATTCAACCCCCCTTCTAGTTTTCCACAATTGGCATCAAGAGCTACGTTACTTAAGATCTTTAAAATATATTGTATTTTAAAACTTAAAACGATCCATGGATTTTGAAAACTTTAAAGAAGGGCAATCTATGCAGAGACCACCTCTATTTGAACCAAATAGTTTTATTTATTGGAAAAATCGCTTTGAGACTTATGTAAAGTCAAAGGACATAGATCTATGGTATATTATAGTTGATGGTGATTACAAACCTATTAGTAATAATATTTCGGTGGTCGGGATGAAGGAGCTTCTCTTACTCGTCACAGTGATGAGCAAAAGAGACTAATTGCCAAAAATAATGAAGCCAAAATGATGCTTTATAATGCCTTACCTAAGAAAGAATATGAAAGAGTTTTTATGTGTAAAACGGCTAAGGATATTTGGCAATCTCTTATTATCACACATCAAGGGAACTCACAAGTAAAAGATAACAAAATTGATCTTCTTGTCCAACAATATGAACAATTTGTTATCTCTGAAGATGAGACCATTGATAGTGCGTTTGCTAAGTTCAATACTATTATTACATCACTTAAAGCACTTGATGAATCTTTTTCTAGTAAGAATTTTGTCAGGAAATTTCTAAGAGCACTCCATCCGAAATGGAGAGCAAAGGTGACAGCTATTGAAGAATCTAAAGATCTCTCAAGCATGACACTGGATGAGCTCATAGGAAACCTTAAAGTTCACGAAATGATTATGGAAAAAGACTCGGAAATTGTCAAAGGCAAAAGGAGAAGATTAAGTCTATTGCCTTGAAAGCCAAAGTTGAGTCAAGTGATGATGATGAGTCTTGTTCAAACAGTGATGATGAAGAGTATGCCATGGCCGTGAGGGATTTCAAGAAATTCTTCAGAAGACGAGGAAAGTTTGTAAAACCACCTCGTGATGAAAAGAAATCCTCTCGGAAAGATCGTGACGATAAGAAAGGTAAGGTTGATAGGAAATGCTATAGGTGTGGTGACTCCAGTCACTTAATAGGAGAATGTCCAAAGCCTCCAAAGACCAAGTCTCAAAGAGCCTTCGTTAGTGGATCTTGGAGCGATAGTGAAGGAGATGATGATGATGAGCCTAAGAACAACGAAATGGCACTTATGGCTAATGACACAGAAGAGGTATGCTTGGAAGTTGATCTTGAACCTGATGAGTGGATCAAAGATAGTGGGTGCTCAAGACACATGACGGGAAACAAAAATCTTTTCTCAACCTATCAAGTGTATGACGGAGGTAATGTCACATTCGGTAGCAAGCTTAAAAGTAAAATCATCGGAAAAGGTACAATCTCTCATGACTCTCTATCTATTGATGATGTTGCTCATGTAGAAAATGTAGGATTTAATTTACTTAGTATAAGTCAATTATGCCGCAAAAAGTATAACGTCCTTTTCAGTGAAAATGGAAGTAAAATACTTAAAGATGGCATAACCGTAGGAAAAGGTGTTTTAAAGAATAATGTCTATGTTATGAAATTAGATAAAACACCTAAAGATAAGTTATGTCTTACCTCCTTGGACGAAAACTCAACTCTATGGCATCGACGCTTAGGTCATGCTAATATGAGGCTTATTCAATCTTTGTCATCCAAAGAACTCGTTAGGAACCTACCCAAGATAAAATATGACCAACACTTTTGTGATGCTTGCAAAATTGGGAAACAAGTACATAATAGCCATAAGGCTAAAAACATGGTATCTACATCTAGATGCCTAGAATTATTACATATGGATTTGTTTGGCCCGTCGGCTATACAAAGTTATGGAGGAAATTTTTACACTTTAGTCATAGTAGATGATTACTCTAGATATACATGGACAAAGTTTTTGAAAACTAAAAATGAGGCATTCGACAAATTTGAAATTCTAAGCAAGAAAATTCAAAATCAAATAGGAAGTAATATAGTATCTATTAAAACTGACCATGGTCGAGAATTTGACAATGAAATTCAATTTGGAAATTTTTGTGATAATAATGGAATAACTCATAATTTCTCGGCTCCTCGTACACCTCAATCTAATGGTGTAGTAGAACGTAAAAATAGAACAATTCAAGAAATGAGTATAACTATGTTAAATGAACAAAACATACCACAAAAGTTTTGGTGTCACGCTGTAGATACTTCTACATATATCCTAAATAGAGTTTTAATTAGACAATTTTTAAATAAAACTCCTTATGAAATTTATCGAGGCAAAAAGCCTACATTAGGATATTTTAGAGTTTTTGGAAGCAAGTGCTTCATTTTAAGCACAAAGGACTATCTCACTAAGTTCGACCCAAAGTCGTATGAAGGTGTATTTCTTGGGTACTCACAAAACAGTAAAGCATACATTATATTAAACAAGGAAACATCAAGAGTCGAGGAATCGTTGAACGTAACATTCAACGAAAGTCCACCTCCTTCTAAGACATCACCTTTGGTAGATGATGACTTAGTTGAAAGTCAAATGGTTAATGATATAGAAAACATTGAAAATGACAATGAACCCGTAAAAGGAGAAATAGTCAATATTAAGGAAACTAAAAGTCATCCATTAGAAAACGTCATAGGAAAACTTAATGAAAGAACATTAAGATCCAAAGCTCAAAATGAAAGTAATTATTTTTGTTTTATTTCAACCATTGAACCTAAAAATATAGACGAGGCAATTAAAGATGAATCTTGGGTAATTGCTATGCAAGAAGAACTTAATCAATTTATTAGAAATGATGTTTGGACATTGGTCCCTCCACCTAAAAACCAAACCATAATAGGCATCAAATGGGTCTTTAGAAATAAAATGAATGAAAAGGGTATTATATCTAGAAATAAAGCTAGGCTAGTAGCTCAAGGTTACAATCAACAAGAAGGTATAGATTACGATGAAACCTTTGCACCCGTAGCTAGAGTTGAGTCTATTAGAATATTACTTGCATATGCATGTGCACATGATTTTAAGTTATTTCAAATGGATGTCAAAAGTGCTTTCTTAAATGGTCTTATAAATGAATAAGTATATGTTGCACAACCTCCCGGCTTTGCCGACTTTGAAAAACCAAATTATGTTTTTAAACTTAAGAAAGCTTTATACGGACTTAAGCAAGCACCAAAGGCTTGGTATGATCGACTTAAGACTTTCCTAGTTGACCATAAGTATACCATAGGCCTAGTAGACAATACTCTCTTCACCAAGAAAAAGGGATCACATATTATTATAGTCCAAATATATGTGGATGACATTATATTCGGTTCAACTTGTCAAGAGTTATGCAACGATTTCTCAAAAATCATGCATGACGAGTTTGAAATGAGTATGATGGGGGAACTAAACTTTTTCTTAGGTCTCCAAATTAAACAATTAGAAGATGGGATATTCTTCAACCAATCAAAGTATATCAAAGATATGCTTAAGAAGTTTGGTCTTGAAGACTCAAAACCCATGAGAACACCCATGTCCTCCGAAACCAAACTTACTAAGGATGAAGAAAATGAATCCGTAGATAGCACTAAATATAGAGGAATGATTGGTAGTTTACTCTATCTTACGGCTAGTAGGCCTGACATTATGTTTAGTGTTTGTCTATGTGCACGTTTTCAAGAAGATCCAAAAACGTCCCATCTTGAAGCCGTTAAAAGAATATTTAGGTACATCAAAGGTACTACACACTTAGGATTATGGTATCCCAAAGGAACGGGTGTAGAAACCATAGTGTATACTGACTCAGATCACGCTGGTGATTATGTTGATAGGAAAAGTACTAGCGGTATTTGTACTTTTGTAGGATATTGTCTAACATCATGGTTCGCTAAGAAACAAACTGCCCTCGCAATCTCAACAACAGAGGCAGAGTATGTGTCTGCAGGAAAGGCGTGTCAACAAGCACTGTGGATGAAACAAGCTCTCGTCGACTATGGAATTCAACTTAACAACATTCCCATTCTTTTCGACAACAAAGGTGCTATCGATCTAAGCAAAAATCCAGTCCAACACGCTAGAACCAAACATATTGAAATACGCCATCACTTCCTTCGCGACAATGTACAGAAGGGAATCATCTCAATTGAGAAAGTTTCCTCAGAGGACAACATTGCCGATATTCTCACTAAACCACTTAAACAAGAACCTTTCAATTATCTTAGACTTGGATTAGGATTAATGGAACCTAGTGATTAGGAGAAACATTAGTGTAAACTTTAGTTTAGCCACACACGACACCAAACCAAAACATGTGTTCTGATCCGGGGATCCAATCGAAAACAAAGACGGATCCTTTGTTTGGGATCCGCCGGATCCGTCGCATGCTGTGATCAGTTTATTATTTAATAAACAAGAACAACTACTATTCATTCCTACTCCAAAACATATCACCTTACTACATCCGACACACACTTAATCTCCATCACATTTTAGACCATTTTCTTCCACAAATTTGTGCTTCTAACATCACTGTAAGTATTCTTATCATATTTATACTCCTGATCTGCGTCTAGGATTTCCATTTCATGCACAAAACATAAACTTGGGGTATATGCATAATTCTTGAAAAATCATGAAGCATATTTATTGAATTATACTTAAAAACATGTTTTTCTTAGTTAGGAATTGCATCTCATAGCACATTGTCTTAATTTAACAAAAACCCCATGAAAATTTTTCACTAAAATCTTCTAACGACTAGGTAAAATGATTTTTTCTTACATTGTTCATACAAATGCAAAAACGTTATCTTTTAGACTTCACTTGCATAATGTCTCTTGAATGCTAAAGGGAATACATAATTAATATGTATTTTCGGGTACATTCAACCGTAGCTACATTGAAATAGGAGTGTTTGGGTTATCTCTCGTTTGTAAACAAAACTTGCATAAACTAATTTTTCTTGCATCAAAAGGAGTCGAGATAACCGCACCTCCACATTGTCCCCATGTAGGCACACACTAGGAATTTTACACTTCATTTGATCATTTTAACTAAAACTATGTAACTTTTGTACTTAGGAAAATCATGCCTCCCGCAACCAACTACGATCACAAGAAAACCGTTAACTACTTACCCAAAGTCCACAAAACCAAAGGTCTAACCAATGCCCAAATCGAAATTTTCAAAGCCTTAGAGAAAAAGTATGTCCATGAGGGTAGAGCCGTAGATTCATCATTCTATGAAGGAACTCAACTTAGGGAACAATTAGCCGCAATTCGATTTGATTCTCTTTTAGACATAGATGAACCAATCATTCCTAGGTTCATACTTGAGTTCTATGCTAGTGTAGGTCTTAGTTCGAGTGATGAAGGTTACTTAAGTCTTCATTTTACTCTAAATGGAAATCTTGTCAACATCCCTCTTGATCAATTTGGTGAGGTCTTAGGAATTCCAAGCCAAGGGACATGTATTTACTCGGACAAATGGTCCTTAACAATCTTAGACTCCAATCTCGATAGGACGGCACCATATGCCACTCCTCTCGAATCAAAAGAAGTAATTAGGGAACATCTCTTGTTTCGTGGTCGTGAAGTTGCTAGAGATCCATTTGCAATGGAGCTTAATGAACTCAAACCCGAGTTCAAGAAGATGGAGGATGTATTAAGGGCTAATGTGATGTGCACCATAGGAAACCGTGATCATATCAATGCTTGTTTATGCCACATGATGTACAACATCTCTACTCATCAACCCTTCAATCTTGCTTATTATGTTGCCAAAAGAATGTGTGACATTCCGGTTCAAAGCAAGATTGCAATGCCTTATGGTATGCTCTTAACCCGACTTTATAGAGCCTTTGCACCCGCTCGTCCAAACCATTTAGGCTTTGTTCCGGATTACAACGAAATTGAACATACCTTCGTTCCTTTGAGCGACTTTAGGGTTAGTGTTGATAAGGGCAAACGTCCTCGTGTACCAACATCATCCTCATCATCTTCAATGAGTGAAGATGATGGTATGCCAAATTCTAGGATTCCTCCACCCGAGTACTTGAGCCATCTTCCTCCAATTCAACATGAATCCGCTGAGTATCGAAACATCAAAGGAATGGTGAAGAATCTGGGTCGTTGGATGATGAAATTACACAAGGGGATGAAGAAGTTGAAGAAGAAGCTGAGTTGATGGAGTGTTTGGTTTTAAACAATGTTGGATATTGTGTTGTTAAACTTCTATGTGTCTAGAATTTATCTGATAATACTTGTTGTGTATGTGTAATAACTAACACTTGCAGGTGGATAACCATCATGGTTATTAATTTTCCGGGTTATAGCCAGTGTTTGGCATAACACCTAAAACGGTAAGTTTCTAAGTACGGATTAAACTATGTGCAATCATGTGTTAATGTTATCATATTTAGTTGTTTTGCTATACATATTAGATGCTAAATAAGGTCTAGGTGAATTTTCGTGTTTTCGTCGAAAAACGAAAAATATGACATATGTTCTGTTTAGTTTTTAAGTTTTAATCATACGGATCCGGCGGATCCCAAAACAGGGTTCCGCCAAGGCTTATCGTTGGATCCGCCATCCGCCATACTGCGGATTTGGCGGATCGCTAAACATGGTTCCGCATGTGCAACCACTTGGATCCGCATGTTTCCCAGTAAAATTATAAAACTTTTTCGACTTATCCCGATTCTTAAATCTTTAATGTTTAGTATCACTTAGGATTCATTCACTGATCACAATTCCTCTTAGAATCATTTAGGAATCCTTAGAAACTTAGGAACAAAAATTCCCACCAAAATTTAAATTTTTAAATTTTAGGTGTGAGTTACCAAACAGATACAAAGAAGGAACCCTTTTTAGGGATCCGTCAAATCCGTGAAAATATCAAATCATCAGACTTTCCACTATCTTCTTGTATTAACTGCAAATCCACAACATATTACTCAACCAAAGCTCAATGGATTGACTTCCTTGATATGACCTGCACAAATTTTTGTTCCAAATCATTAGTAACCAACATTCTCTATTGGATTCACATCAAATCCAAACACACAGACTCACAAACCTTCTGTCTATAAATTAGCACTTTAGGATCATCCCTTCACACAAAAACCATTTCCTCTCCTGTACATCTTAGCTATCATACTTCACCATGACTAAGTCAAACAACTCTTCCACATCTAGACCTTCAAGAAGAACAGCCCGCATTAGTGTTAAACCCTGTTGTTTTATCAACTTAGCAAACTCCTCATCTGAGGAAAATTCTCCTCTCAATATATCATCACCCATTGCTAGTGAAAATTTCCTTACACTCTCCACCCCAACACCATCAAATGTTGTTATACAAACACCACCACCAACCATTACTCCAATAGCCTCTACTCCACCACTGGCTCCATCACAGCCTGTTAGATCACCATCACCACCAAAATCACCCAAACTTCAACCCTTGGAATTATTTAGGACTCCTCCTACATCACCACATCTTGATGACTTAGAAGAACTTTCACCAAAATTACCCAATCTTCCACCCATGACCTTTGAAGGTCAACAACCATGCTTTTTCACCCGGTTTACCCGGATATCCATGGCCCTTTATACCATGATGCACAATCATCCCAACCTCAACAACAACCTCTATCACCCACATCCACTCTAGTTGCCATTGACGAGGCAATGTGGATGAATGTGCCTCAAACCCAAGAAGAGATTAGTGAAGAGCTCAACCGTCTCTACACTCTCTCGGGTATGGTTGACCATCGCCTTCATGAAGCAATGGACATTCAAAACATCCTTATGAACTCCCTCCAAACACCACAACAACCATCAAACAACAACAACAACCAACCACCATCACCACCACCACCACAAAACTTGGAGCCTAATCTTCCTCCCGGCTTCTCAAGTCATGATTGCGTACACTGTGAGAGAACGACTCACTTGGCCCAAAGGACCGACATCTTGGTCCATGAGCTTCAAAATGAGATGAGGTTCATCTTGAACCATGTTCTTGAACGCTTAAACGCAATCTCTCATCCTCCTCAATAGGAGCTTTTTAGACTAGTTGTTAGGACCTTTTAAATTGTTGATTTAGGACTTTTTATTTTTCTAGGATGTCTTTTTTTTTTTTTTAATTGTAACATCATTTCACCATTGTGACTTTTGTCACAAAATTTTCATTATCTATGAATATGATGTTTTATGCTTATGAGTGATCAACATATTGCATATTATCATTGTGAACTAACATTCTTCTATAGCATATATTATACCTTGATTATAATTACCATAGGTACAAATAATGATCAGACACTTACTTTGACTTTTAAAAGTCAAAACTTATTGAAAGGCTTGTTTGGGAGAATACTTCACAAGCATTCTACTTCTTAATTGAAGTCATTCATTACTAACACTTCACTTGCAGCATATCATACCCTTCATAGTATACGTTGGTACTCGAGTAGTGAGGAGTATACATCAAGGGGGAGCATCTCATAAACATTTCATATACTAACCGTTTGTTTTGTAGATTCATGCATTATTTCCTTGATTACTCCATCTAAGGGGAGTATAAAACAAGGGGGAGCTTTAAAGTTCTCAAAATCGCATTCCGCTACGCTACTCTTTTTATTTCGACAAAAAGGGGGAGAAAGGAACTAAGTTTGCATCAACTGTGATTCATCACAGTACATACATTTTTTACAAAACTTTTCTTTAATAAACAAACTTAATATATATTTTTAAGAACTCATGCTATATTTATTCTCTTTCTCAAAAATATACCTTATGTTTTGTCATCAACAAAAAGGGGGAGATTGTTAATACAAATAGCGTCTCAAAAACGTTATTTATATTCTTTGATCTTTCATTAGTTTTGTTAATGACAAATAAAAGGAATATCTTTTAGCAAATAATAAATACTAGCTTAAGTCTCTTAAGTACACATTTTACACTTCACATATTAACCAAGAATTACAAGTTTAGTAACTTGTTTCCTTAAAAGGAAACTTTAATTCTAAAACCATTCCATGACATCATTGCATACATCACATACAATATCTTTGATATATCTTGGTTAGATTTGCAAGATACATAGTTGACTTTTGAAGATCTTGGATGATTTGGTAAGATACAACTAAGATATGGTAAGAGACAACTATACCTTAGCTGTCACGTCCCACGGATCCAAAACACATAAAGGACGGATCCCTTGTGAGGGATCCGTGGGATCCGTGAGCTGAAGATCAGCTTGCCTATAAATAGGAAGCTGATCATTTGGCTCTCTCATCACTCATATAGATTTAACACACATATTCATTCAGTACATATCTTACTAACATCATTCATAGTTGCATTTCACTTTGATCTTTCATTTTGTAGAAAGGAGATCAAGCATTCAAGGATCTACAGAACCGTAATCCTTTAGTTGCATTACTGTGTGATATTGTAGTTTGTTTCACACATCATATCTATCATTTGTAATCAGTGAGTGTGGTTAGTGCTTTAGTCCTTAAAGCACAAGGAGTGTAGGGAGTAGTTGTACCCGTGTAAAGAACTCGACATCTAGCTTAGTGTCGGTAAAGTAAGTAGGCGACGTCAGGTTGGTTCTACCTTGTGAAAGAACCCGGTGTTTAGCTTAGTACCAGAAAAGGAAGTAAGCGACGTGTAAAGGTTTTCTCCACCCAGGAAAGGAGTTTGTTTCTTAGTGAAAGATAAACTCTCGAGTAGGAAACTCGGGGAGTGGAGTAGGGCAAGGAAGAGAGTCCTTGTAGCCGAACCACTATAAACAACAGTGTCGTGTGGTTTGATCTTTCCTCTCTTTATCTTTTACTTACATTGTATGATTATTTATTTGTGATTGTTTCCTTTGAAACTAACATATAGTAACAAAGCAAATAAAACTTTAAAACGGTAAAAACTATTCAACCCCCCTTCTAGTTTTCCACATACTTGTTTCACAAAGCATTCATAAGAGTGATAAGTTTCCTCTTAGAAAAGCATACTTGTTGAAATAAACAGTATGTCTCATTTCAAATAAAATGCTCACAAGATCTACTGAGGTAAGTAACCTTTAGTAGATTCTCACTCAAGATATGCAAAGGAGCATTCTTGAAACACACATAATGTAGTAGGTTCTACATTGTATCACATTAGAATGTCTCTTGGTTCTAGGAAACCAAATCATGTTAAAATAACATGTAACAACTCAACAAACAAAGATGTTGTCCAAGAGATCATAAAATACACCATCACCATCAAACAACCTTTAAATCTCAAACACGAAATTAAAACATCTCGCTTGCCTTTGTTAGGAGTTGTGTAAGACATGTCAATTTCTTAACCGACTTTCAAAGTATGGTTAATTGAGTCATATTAGGCCATGTATAGCAAAACAAGATAAAATCATATTTGCTATACTTCGATAGGCAAATATAGGAATTTAAATTCTTCTAACATGAGAATGACTACTGGAGAACCTATCGCACTAGAAATTCAATTTGACCTAACGGTTGGATTGCTTCCAGGAGAGAAGTTGGGTTCGTGTATAACCCGTAAAAATGGTCGGTTTAGCCTTAATATGAGCACCACTAGTGATAGTCTCATACTCATTCTCTAATTGAAAAACTTCATTCCTACATTTGACTAGAGATAGTTTAATCGGTGAATTTATCTCCCATTAGGATGTCATCTTAACAGTATAATTAGGATCTGCTTAGCAAACCTAGAGTGCTTGCATCCCACATACGTGTTTCAAAATGATAACATGTTCTCATAAGATATGGTTAAATGTCTTCATGATCTTAAATGCTAAATGATTATCATGTTTTGCATGATGGTTGCATTTATTCCTTATGTGCATTTTACATGATTTGCTTGTAAAGTTTGCACCCACACTATGCTCTTTTGACACATTAGGAATTAGGTATGCCTATCACTATGAACCCTTAGAAGTCATAAAGTCATACACTAGTGTCAAAACCTATAAGTTAGAGTAGTCGTGAAGTTGTCCTAATTCCCCAGTCATCACTTCGCCTTCTTCCAAGTAATACACCCGTTTGTCATGGAAGTTAGATACAAACCTAGTAGAACTCGAGTAGGATTGACAACTTAAATATTTCGTCCGAAATATTCAAGTAAGTTTAACTTGCGATCGCAATTGTTAAATGTCATATCCGAAACATCATACTCAAGCCTTTTAACAACATATGTTAAAACGCTCATCCCAAAGTTAAAAGCTA
Organism: Artemisia tridentata subsp. tridentata; assembly: GCA_021014915.2. Taxonomy (NCBI): domain Eukaryota; kingdom Viridiplantae; phylum Streptophyta; class Magnoliopsida; order Asterales; family Asteraceae; genus Artemisia; species Artemisia tridentata. The sequence continues at coordinate 266,350,182 of CP139509.1, read as the reverse complement.
ACATCAACCCTCGGGTGACAAAGGACTCATGAGTTACTATTTAAGTGATTAGTAGTTCCTTTCATCCTCGTGTGATTATACACGTCTTAAGATCCCAAACCCTGCTGCGAATCAGCACCATAGGCTTAGCTTTACGTCTTTCAAAACCCCATGAAACACTCGTGTGCGAAGCACATCAAAATCCGTAAATCAACCAAACCTCTCAACCGAGAATCCCCTAACCATCTTCGTCTAGGTCTAGGAATGATGGAACATTTTCCATAAATCTTATGACTATTTAAATATTTCACTGGAAATATTAAAGTCATCCCTTGTACCCCTCTTATGACTATTTAAATATTTCACTGGAAATATTAAGTCATCTTTCACATTGCTCTAATGACTACCTATGTATTTCCTCGGAAATATAAAAGTCATCTCTTCTCGTCTAGTACCGTTCAAAGAATTTATTAGGTATAAATTCTTTCCTTGTGTCGAAGAGTCTCACTAAATCAGCGAGATTTATTCGTGAAATCCTCTTAAATTCCAATGACAACTTAAATATTTCATCCGAAATATTTAAAGTATATTTAATTTGTGAAATGCAATTAAATGTCATTTTTCGCTCTCAATCAACGTTCACCTAATCCCGCTGGATTCATTCATAAAGGAATTTATTCGGTATAAATTCTTTTAATCTAAGGTCCAGAAAAATCACAACATATGTGAAATTTCTTTGTCAGAAATCTAATTCTGGGTCAAAAATGACCTCAGCAGGTCACGGTACTCTTAAATAGGGGACAGTACCGCTAAATTTAACGGTACCGTCGGACCGTTGTCTGCTGAGACAGTTTATTCTCACTGTTTCAAAAACACTATCGAAACCCACTCGATGTAGTCTTGAATCAGAACCGTATCCTATCAGAACAGATTGTATCTATATTCTGATTCCTAAGCCCTCTTCCCTTTCACTTCCGCATGGTACTAAACACTACCAATGCTTCCGCATCCCACTCATCTCCCACACACTTCAAACGAAGAACCACTAGGATAAGTTGAGATAACTCCACTAGAACCTTATCACCAACCTCACAACCCTGAAGATTTTATCTTCTTAACCCTTAGGATATCTCCAAGTAATCACATGCCTCATCATATAAATATTCTATGAATATTCACAATGATTGAGAAGAGCTACGTGACTTCAAAGGTGAAGTTTATTGTATGCTATCCACTACTTGTCATGACGTTACTAAGCTCATCGCTTCGGTCAACGTTTGTTTTCCTCTTTATCTTTTACATCTTGTCCGGATGGTCATAGATTAAGGGGGAGCGAAAACACACTCATATAGTCTTTCACCAAACACTCTCAAGAACACACAAATGTGGTTCTTATTCCCTAGGAAACTTCCCTTTAGCTGCCCAGAACTAGGCTGCACAGGAAAATTCGTGACTTCCAGGTCACGGTACCTTTAAATACGCCACGGTACCGTGCCTATGTTTGACGAATTTTCACTGTTTCCTTTAGATCCCTGCATCCCTAACCTCAAACCTGCAAAATTTTGCAAACTCACATACACCCTAGGATTCCCTCACTACACCATAGGACTCTAACACCAACTTTAGTTTGAATCCCACAACTCTTGCCTATATAAGGCCTCACCATTGCAAGCTTATCTTGCATCTCACATTCAAACCTATTAGCTACACTTCACTCTTGACAGTGATAGTTAGTCTAAGAACCTTTAACCCATAGATCATCACACTCAAACCTTACAACCTTCAACTCATCAATCATCACACTCAAACCTTACAACTACTCCTCACTTTGGATAAGTGATAGTTAGTTAAACAACTTTCAACCCTCACAATCACACAAAACCTTTCATGCACAAAACTATCTCTAACACACAACTAGGATCATCCAAACTAGAAACCTAGAACCTCGTTACCTCAACCCCGTTAGAGATATCCACCAACAATCCTGTTAGGATCACATGCACCTTTTCTTTTTCCCTTTTGAAATATATCATGCATCTCATTGTCAGTGCAAACGATATATTAACCTAAACCATCTTTTCCCACCTTTCCTCAAAGGGCAAAACCAACATCTCCAACCACATCATCATCATCCTCCACCTTTAGGATTCCTACACCCTTACCTCCACTAAGTCCACCACAACCTTTAGCTATCACACTAACCCTATCACCATCAAACCTCTTTGGACTTGGCACCAACACATCATCCTTATCACCATCACCACAACTACTAATGGGTCATCCCATTATCTATCTCCTACAACCACATAACCCAAGTTGTCCTTGTTGTCATCACAACCAACACTCTCCCACCTTATGGAATCATTTAGGTATAACCTCTATCGAGTCTACTTTATGGCACGACTTGTCATAATAGTAATCATTTAGAAGTATGTCCTATCAACAAACTATCCTTAACATCAATCATCTTAGGCAGATGATTATGTTGTTCAAAAGGTTTGTTAGAACTTGCCTTCCCAATGACAACTTGGAAGAAGTCAATTTGTGTGTCAGTCAACGAACGAATCTCGTTCTTGTTAGTCTGATTGACTGAACAATTACACCTTAGGTTGTCACTCTTCACCCTTTTGGCACCCTTTTAGGTTGTGTCACTCACATAGTTTAACCCTTGCATGTCCTGCTATGTATATTCTATCCCTATATGCTCATATACTGTTATATATTATGTTGCACAAAGCTAACCCTTGATGTAGGAAAAGCCTTTGTATGAATTTGATCCATGGATCCGCTAGATACTAAGGTAAATAAACAAGGGGATTAAGTCACCATAGGGGAGCATTGAGCTAGGGGGAGCTCGGGAGTATTTAAATACATAGCATGGAGTCGTCTTCACAAGTGGTGACAGAAGATTCACTGGGATGATGCAAACTCGCCTTTTTGGGAATAAAGGAAAGTAGTTCAAAAAGGGGGAGTAGGGGATGAATTCAAGGGAGCGCTCATGACACTACCTTTTTGATTCGACAAAAGGGGGAGAAGGAAGTGTAAACAGGTAACTTTTACATTTTACTATGTCTTACGGTTTACATATTTGTCATCATCAAAAAGGGGGAGATTGTTAGTGCAAATATTACGATATTTAAACTAAACGGTTTCTTCGGTTTTAATAATGACAAACATGTAACTTGTAATACATAACGTAAAATGTGTAAGTTACTTGTAAACACAAAACATCAATGCATACTTACATCAACACCTCCCGACGTCTCAAGTATGCTTCAACGAAGTCGTAGATTTCCATCCCGACATAAATCACTCATGGTATGGACAAACAATTCTACTACTTGACAAATGATCAAAGGATTTTATTTTTCTAAACTTCACATTTTTAATGTGACAAAACATTTTTTCAAAAATATATTTCACAAATTATTTTTGAATTAAAAAGAAATATTTTATTTTGAAAAATATGTTTGAAAATCCCAACAGTCAAATTTCCCCCCAAAACAGCTCCTAACTTCCCCAAATAAACCTTCCCCACAAAAGACAAAAAAATGGAGCGTCCACGGCACCATTAAGTATGGACGGCTCCACTAAATTTAGTGGAGCCGTCGGGTATTTAGTGGAGCCGTAGGTCTGTAACGGTCTGATTTTCCCTTGCCTATAAATAGTGGACCATTCCACACTTCCAACTTGATTTTTCCAGTCCTTTTTCTCTGGTTTAATCCCTCCTCACTTAGATGACTTTCTTTGATCATTTGGAGAGTCTTAGTTTGTTTAAGAGTGATCCAATCATCCATTCAAGTGACCCTCTTCATTCCTCTTTGTGAGGAATTCGACACACTGTTAAGGTGGTTAAACCTTGTATACTTTGTGTGTAATGATATATTGAGTTTATATGATTAAGTACGCGGAATTTACTTAATCACACTTAGAAGGTTATGTATGTTATGGAAATGGAAGAATTATGTTTGTTACTTAACAATGAACAAAGAAAGTTTATCACTAAACGATTCAATATTATTCAAAAATAATACGAGTGATCTTGAATTTATCACTAGGGTTACAAAGACCTTGAATCTTTTGTTTCTAGATTTGTGATATATGTTTTTGTTTGTTCTATGTCTTAACAGATATGAGTTTGTAATTGTGCACGTACATAATCACTAATCTAAGATCTCTTTTATAGTCCAAGAGATCTCTTACAATATTACTTTAAGTCTAATCAACACTTGTCTTACAAAAGATCAAGTCGAGCTAGCGTATGGAAGTTTATATCTCTCAAGTTGTTCAAATGAATTAATGCAAGCACATGCATCAACTTGTTGACTGAGAACATATCTAGATATTATTTTTGCATAAGAGTGACTCATACAAATAATATCTTCTTCGATCTTATCCTTGTAACAGCTCTATGACTCACTGATCAGCAGTACCATTTTCTACTAGCAGTACCTTCTACTTGAACTAGCAGTACCTTCTTGTTCTAGCAGTACCTTGATGTACTAGCAGTACCTTGATCATGAACTAGCAGTACCTTCTTCTTAAAGTATTTTCCTATACTCTAACTTCAGAATATTTAATTCCCAACAATCCTCCCCTAAACATGTGAATCATTTCAAACATGTTTTCTGAATTAAATGAGGACTTGAGAAGATCTTTCAAACATTTCATGAATCTAAACTATTCTTCTTATTTTGAACTGATCTGCTTTGTTCTTCTTTGACTTCAGCAATATCAAAACATTGAACCAAAAGATGGTGCAATTTCCTTGGATGGAGGAATTGTAAGAGGCAATGATTTCAACAAGTGAAATCATCTATCAGCATGTCTTTGCAAGTGATAAACAAACATAATGAACTGAATTGAAACTTTCATTCGATTGATCTAGATTGAACTTTCTCCTTTAGGAATGCTTCATCCCTTCTAGATATATGATCTATTCTTGTCATTTTCAACCTCTATGTCATCATCTTGTATGCTCTTATCTTCTCCTTCCTTTTATTGGATTATTCTTCCTTTTCTGGGCAATTATTTCCTTCCCTGAGATTGTAACCTCCCCTGAAGCAAATAACTTTTGTTTCCTCCTCCCCTTGTTTGAACGATCTCACTATGTACCTTTGACTGATCTATCAATGTGAACTTGTTGTCAGACAATTTTGTACATGAAGCCATCAATTCCTTAAAAGTTTAAGTTGCTGTCCTCATCACTTCTAGGTGTGTTAACTCCTATGAGAGGTGAATCAGTGGACATTTGATTCATGGTCCATCAATGGATGGTTTTTGTGAATCTCTTGAAAATCCTTGTTTAAGAAATTATTTGACTTAGCAGTATGTTCATAATTTTAGAATTGAAAAATCATACTGCCTCCAACCATTTTGAAAGGATTAAGTGTGTAACAGACACTTAATCAAAATTTCGGTTTAAAGCAACCTCTGGTTGTATGAGAACCAATATTTTTCTGTTATAAATAACTGCCTGTGTAAAGATAAATCTATTCAAAAGATTTTCTTGTCAGGGTTTCCAGCTCATAGTAATTGTTGCCTCTAACACAAGTGTTAGATTCACTTTTACTAGCTGTTCTTTCTATCAGATGTCCTTAGACTTGCACATTATACTTAAAAGTATAAAATGATAGAAAGTGAGTTGCATCAGTTACTATCTGATCAACTAAGTCATCAATTCAATGTGAAATATCATAACTAGATTTCAAGAAAGAAGTTTTAAGGAGGTTAAATTCCTAAACTCAGTCCATCATAAACCTACTATGTTAGCAATTGGATAAGCATTCTGCTGCTCCCATTTCACTTGAAATTTCCTTTGTGTTCACATATTCATACCTGAAATAGTTAGTCTAAAACCAAAAGAACAATGTACAAAGTACTTGTCTTGTATTAGAAAAAGCATAGAGCCAACTGTATGAATAACACAATTTACATTTTTGATATATTAGCAGTACCTTATAAATCCAGCAGTACCAACAAAAATTTATGTACATAAACACATCATTTGTAAAGATTTAAAGATTAAGCATTCCAATACTTGCTACTAAGTACTCAAATCTTCCAACATCAAAAGCTTTTGTAAGTAGATCTGCAAAATTATATTCTGAAGCAATTTTCATTACTTGAATTAATCTTTTCTCATTGCAATCTCTAATAAAGTGATGTCTAATTTCAATGTGTTTTGTTTTAGAATGTTGCACTGAATTTTTAATAATACAAATTGTACTACTATTATCAATATGAATAACAATGTTTAAGAAACTGTACCCATAGTCAAGAAGTTGGTTTTGAAGCCATAAGACTTGAGCACAGCAACTTGCAGCAGCTATATATTCAGCTTCAGTTGTTGAATTTGCCACACTTGTTTGCTTCTTACACTCCCATGAGACAAGTCTACATCCAAGGAATTGACATCCTCCAGTTGTTGACTTTCTGTCCAAGCTAGCACCAGCATAATCACTATCCGAAAATGCTACTAAGTCAAAAGGAGAGTCTCTAGAATACCATATACCCAACCTTGGTTGTCCTTTGAGATATCTAAAAATTCTCTTGACTGCAGTTAAATAAGAAACCTTTGGAGTAACTTGAAATCTTGCACAAACACAAACAGGGAACATGATGTCAGGTCTAGATGATGTAAGATACATCAAAGAGCCTATCATAGATCTGTAAGTGTGTACATCTACATTCTCTCCATCTTCATCTTTCAGAAGGTGCTTCTCTGAGTCCATTGGTGTGCTTGCCATTTTTGAATCAGCAAATTGAAACTTTCTAAGAATTTCTGCAACATATTTATCTTGAGAGATAAAAATGCCTTCAGATGATTGTTTAATTTGCAAACCCAAAAAGAATGTGAGTTCTCCCATAGAACTCATCTGAAACTTATCATGCATAAGCTTCTCGAATTCTAAACACATTTCCTTCCTTGTAGATCCAAAGATAATGTCATCCACATACACCTGCACTAACAGAAGATCCTTCTTGTGCTGTTTGATGAAAAGTGTCTGATCAATCTTTCCTCTTTGAAATCCATTTTCTAATAAATAGGAAGCAAGTGTTGCATACCAAGCTCTTGGTGCCTGATGTAGGCCATTTGAGCTTTCATTACTCTGTACACTTTGTTTGGATGGTCAGGGTCAATGAAGCCTGGAGGTTGTGAAACATACACCTCTTCTCTAATTGTACCATATAAAAATGCACTCTTGACATCCATTTGGTAGACTGTGAAGCCTAAAAATGAAGCATAAGCTAGAAACAGCCTAATTGCCTCAATCCTTGCTACTGGAGCATAAACTTCATCATAATATATCCCTTCTTCTTGTGTGTACCCTTGGGCTACTAATCTAGCCTTGTTTCTAATAACTATCCCTCTTTCATCCCTTTTGTTCTTAAAACCCCATCTAGTGCCAATCACCTTTTCATTTCTAGGTAAATCAACTAGCACCCAAACCTTTTGAATCTTGAACCGAAGAAGCTCTTCTTGCATAGCTTCTACCCAGCTTGAATCATCTAGGGCTGTAAGAATGTTTTTTGGTTCCTTTTGTGAGAGAAAACATACAAACAGGCAAGAGTTTGAAACCTCATGCTGTTTTGAAGCATAAAGGGCATCAAGAATCCCTTGTTGGTCTGAAGAGACCAATTGTCTTCTTGTCTTCACACCAGATTGTACATCTCCAATCACATTATCCAGGGAGTGAACTTTGTGAATCCTTGTGTGTGGTGTAGAAGGAACTTGATAAGATGGTGGAAGATTACCCAAATCCACTTCATCTTCTTGGAACTCTGCTTCTCTTGAATTTGAAGGACCAGCAGTATCTTCAAATGAACTAGTCGTACCTCCAAATGTACTAACAGTACCTTTATAGATACTAGCAGTACCTTGCTCTGTGTCAGCAGTACCATCAATATTTGAAATATTGAGTTGTTCCTTTGTTCCATCATCCTTGTTGTCATCTTCAACATCTCCTTTAGCTTTACTAGAAGAAGATACATCATTTGTTGAAGTTGATTCCACACATGAATTTGACCATATTGGCATTGTGCCATCATGTTGATCTTTTTCTAACTCTGCCTCATTTGTTGCTTGTAAACCTGAAAAATTATTAGTTTCTGCAACAAAAGGTATATAATTCATAGAATTTGTTAGATACTCAAGATCAAATATCCATTTTGGTCCTTGGCCTACTACATTGGATTTGTTTTCCAGAAACTCCACATGTAGTTCTTCTTGTACTTTCTCAGTTCTTAAGTTGTAAACTCTAAAAGCTTTGCTAACAAGAGAATATCCAACTAAGAAACCTTCATCTGCTTTACCATCAAATTTTCCTAAATGGTCTAAGGTATTGAGAATTGTCACATGACATCCAAAAGGTCTAAGAAATCCTATTGCAGGAGTTCTACCATTAAAGAGTTCATATGATGTCTTATTGTGAGGCTGCACAACTAAAACTCTATTTTGAACATAGCAAGCAGTGTTGATTGCCTCTGCCCAAAAGATTATAGGTAGCTTAGAATCAGCTAACATTGTTCTAGCAGCTTCAATTAGTGTTCTATTCTTTCTTTCAGCCACTCCATTCTGTTGAGGAGTTCTGGCAACACTATATTCTCTCCTAATACCTTTTTCTTTGCAGAAATCATCCATAACTCTATTTTTGAATTCTGTCCCATTATCACACCTAATGACTTTTACTTTCTTGCTTACTAGGTTTTCTATTTCTGTTATGAAAGTCTTAAGAGTGCTTGATGTTTCATCCTTAGACACTAAAAAGAAAACCCATGTAAATCTGCTATAGTCATCAGTTATAACAAGACAATGTTTCTTATGTTGCATACTCCTTACTGAAACAGGTCCAAATAAGTCCATATGAAGCATAAACAATGACTGATTGATAGAGTTAAAAATCTTGGGCTTACAAGTGGCTTTGTGTTGTTTGCCTTTTAGACAAGCAATGCATGTTTGATCATTTTCAAATCTTTTGTGAGGTAAACCTCTTACCAAACCATTCTTAACAATTTTATTTATGGTTTTGAAATTAATATGACCAAGCCTTCTATGCCATAACATTGATTCATCCAATGTGGCTTTTGCAACAAGACAAGTTAAATCATTTTTAGGAATAATGTTCTTCATATCAACACTATACATATTGGCCTTTCTAGGAATTCTAAGAAGCACTTGACTTTCATCAGGCATCTTAAAATCCTTAGATAGAACAAAACATTCAGTGTCAGTAAAAAGGAAATTGTTTTTTTTTTGTCACACATTTGTGAGACACTAAAAAGATTATACTTTAGCTCTTGTACATAGTACACATCTTCAAAATCTAAATTTCCGGTTTTAATTGTACCTTTACCAGAAATTTTGCCACGAAAACCACCTCCAAAGGTAACATATCCACCATTGAAAGCTTCAAAATCTGAGAGATAAGACATGTTGCCTGTCATGTGCCTTGAACATCCACTATCTGAGTATCCTTGATCTTCTTGTTTATCAGTTGAATGTTCCTGCACACAATTAAGAGTGTTAGTTTTCCTTGGGGATCCAAGCCATTACTGACTTGGATCTGCCTCTTGCATCAATGTAATTTAATCTTTTAAGGACAGTTGATGCAATATTGGATTTAAGAATCCAACATGCTGAGGCCTTAACAGCATTTGCCCTATTACCCTTAGCAGCAGAGTGAATAACATGCTTAGCAGCAGAGTCTGCTAGCTTTGTAGTTGAACTCTTTGGTCTCCAAATTTGTTTGTGGACCACTGCTTTTGTTTGAATGGGCCTTAGAATAGTTGTAGATGCATGTTTGAAAGTTGTTTTTGCATCCTTAGCTGTTGATTTTGGGTTAACAGTCATCAAAGGTCTAACAGTACCTTTAGTTCTACCCGTACCTTTCATTTGTACTGGCAGTACCTTTTTGTATGTATTAGCAGGACCTTTTTGTCTATCAGGACCTTTTGGTCAAGACTTGTTTGAGATTGTTCTGGGTTTTGTTCTATGAGTGTTAGAGTGAAAGTGAGTTTGAGGAGTTTGCCTTTTGTAGTTCACCCTATTGTTTTCATACCCAGTTACCCATTGGTTGCAGAAAGCTGCAAGATGGTCAAAACTACCACATGTATAACAAGCTTTGTTGTAAAAAGCAAAGTCATCACCTAATTGGTTAGACTTGAGGTTGTTCCAATTCCTTTGGTTACCTCTGGGCTTGTTTGTAGTTCTATATTGTTCACAATATCTAACTGGTTTCCTAACAGTCTTAACATTTGACTTAGGCCTGTTAGTGTTGTGATTGACTATCTTAGGAACACTTGTTCCTACTTTCTTAACCAAGACAGGTTTAGACATAACCTGTTCTTCTTCATCATCATCACTATCAGTTGTACAATCTTCAACAACTATAGCATCTCCTTTCTTAACAAAGGACACCTTGTCCTGATAAGATAAAGTTTTATCTAAACTTTTACTTATCTTTTCTATCTTAGGACTCTTAGTGGCCTTAGAACCATATTCCATGATTGGTTCTTGAAACTCAGCTAATCCTGTGTGTGCTAAATCAATACCTGGAGGTGAATGAACACCTCTGTATGGTGGGGGGACAGACTTAAATCCAACACCAGAATTAACCTTATCAATTACTTGAGCTTCCCAAAGCTTATTGAATCCATCTGAGGCATGAGCCAAAACATCCACAGATATCTTAACATTTTCTCTTTCATTTTTGTGTTTAGCTAATGAATCATTCAACTCAACAATACACTCATCTCTGATCTTAATGTCATTTTTTAGTATATTGATGTCATTAGTAAAATTAGATTCATTACTTTTAAAATGTAAGACTTGTTTTTCTACAACACCTAGACCTCTTTTGTGATTTGCTAAATTAAAAAGAGTATCAATTAGCTCTGCTCTATGAGCATCAAATCTCTTACTAAGGTCTTCATAAGCTTTAAGATTAGGACATGATTCAGTACAATTTTGAATAGAATTTACCTCTGAATCAGAATGAGCCATTACAGCAAATTCATTGGCCATAAGAGCAGCATTTGGTGGTGCTTCCTCTTCAATAGCCATAAAGCTCCAATCATAACCAATACCATCAATAGCCAACATAGCCTTTGGCTCTTCAACAGTAACTTCCTTTTTCCTATTTTGCTTATACCATGTGTTTCTATTCTCCTGCTTCCTTGGGCTTCTACACTCCTTAGCAAAGTGTCCTAACCTATGACAATTGAAACACTCCACTTTCTTCTTGTCAAACCCAACAGTGTCATTACCATTTATGGTAATTTGCTTCCCAGTTCTCTGCCAATGCTTCTTGGCCCTCATGCTGAGCAAAGCAACCTGCCATTTGATGTCCATCTGATGCGTGCGATGTGTCGTTGCGGTTTAGCAGTATTAATGCCTACTCAAGTTTTAAATTTATATTTAGCCGACTTATCAATAACACACACACTTAACGAGCAGTGTACCCGGTCAGTATGAATATAATGGTAAGTAGAGTGTCAATCACTAAGAGTGGAATGTATTATCTAGTTATTCCAATCAGTATTTTAATATTCTAAGTTAGCTATACAACCTAATCTAACGCAAGGGGGTTCAGCCTGAGAGACTGGCACGTTTTGGTTGCAATTAAATAATAAACTAAACTAATGAGCACGAATCAGCGATAGGCATGCACGTACACAGATAAATACTCGAGACAATAAGAAGACCTGTCCTGATGATTAAGTAGATTGTCACTTGTTTTATTGATAGTTTTATATGAAGTGTATGTAATTAACCCTTTCTCGTTGGTCCTAATCTTACCGGCGAGAAATCCCTTAATGATTACTTATGTCTAAAAGTCATTCCTAAGTGATCAATTTAGTAACAACCGTGGGAGCCACATTCTCTTCCGTAGTCAAATGCACAGGCCACTAATAAACACAGAGGTTATCAATGCACTAATAAGTAGTAACCAAAGACATCAACATATAAACTTTAATTGATGGGAAAGCAGTTTTAAGGCAGTGCAATCTTTCTCCTCACATTACACAAGCCACCAATCCTGATGAATTAAAGTTTACTAACACAATAAAACAAAACTACTTAATGAATTAAATACATGCAGGACCTTCTTACAGCTCTTGTATCTTCGTTCGGGTGTGTCTTGTGCTGCCTAATCGTCTGAATTCGGCCTTAGGTTTCTGTGGTCTTCGTACCTCGTATATATTATGTCCTCCCGAAATTCGTCAGGTCTTGGGGTATTTATAGTTTCTGTCTGAGGGTAAGATGCGGCGCATCTAATAAGTAGATGCGGCGCATTGACTTAACTTCGCGTGGGGTCCAAGATTAATATATTCAGGAATATTCGTACACCGCCAGAAGATGCGGCGTATCTTCATTCTTGGATGCGGCGCATGTCCTTTGCCGTCTTGGATAATATCTTGTGAAATCTTGATAGCGATGCGCCGTATGTAATAAGCGAGATGCGGCGCATCTGGAGCAGAATGTCTTGATCTTGTACATTTCAGTAGACTCTTAACTTCTTGCTTGTTTTGCTCCATAATTAGTCCAAAATCGCCAAGTTTCACCAAATGCTTGTTTTTAACTGAGAATTACAAAAGTAAACGATTAAGTATCAATTCTCATACATAATAAAATAAAACAAGTCAAATTAATAGGATAAATGATAGTAATAAAATGTACTTATTTGAGTTCATCACCATCTCTTCCAAATCATCACCATCAACCTGCTCAAGGTCTTCATGATTTAGAGGAGAACCACTAGATTGACTAGACATGAATACATAGAATGCTGGATCACCAAGTCCTGCAACAGTCTTTTGTGAACTAGTAGAAGGACCACCATAAGTAGCATTAGAAACACCTTCAACTTCTTCTACCTTTTCAGACTTACCAAGACTAGGAGATGACAAAAGTGCCACATTCCCAGAACTAGTACCATAAATTCCAGACTTTTTAAGACTTTGTTCAACAATTTTGAAGTTGTTGTACAAATCATTGAGCTTCATTTTTTCAATTTCTGGTTTGTTCATCCAGACAATAACATGAGTATGGAACTCATCAGGTAGACTTCTCAAAAACTTCATGTTGAGATCTTCCTTCTCTGTCTCAACACCCAACACAGCCAACTGACTGACAAGCTTGTGTAACCTTGAGAATAGCTTATCAAGAGACTCATTACTAAAAGCAGTAAAGTTTTCAAATTGTTGCTTTAGTAATGTCTTCTGTGTCTTTTTGGTAGTTTCATTACCACCAAAATATGCACAAATCTCTTCAAAAAGAGTTTTTGCATCAAGATACTTGTTAAAAGATAACATCTGTTCACTAGGAATGGTCATAAGCAACAAATTTCTTGCTTTCTGATCATTTCTCTTCAGTATCTTTTCTTCATTTGAAACTGGTCCAGTATTTCTTTTCCTAATTGTTTTACCTTCTAGGACAACATCTGAATAGCTTGGTGAAAAAGAATCACCATATATAATGATATCCCAAAGAGTGTAATCTTGGACCATGAAATATTGCTCAATTCTCATCCTCCATAACTCAAACTCATTTGGTTTGATCATGGGCAACTTTGCAGCAACATTTGTTTGAGCATCATGTGCATCCATTTCTGTTTCTTCTAATTCAATTATATCAACCTGGGCTCTGATACCAACTGAGAGGAATTCGACACACGGTTAAGGTGGTTAAACCTTGTATACTTTGTGTGTAATGATATATTGAGTTTATATGATTAAGTACGCGGAATTTACTTAATCACACTTAGAAGGTTATGTATGTTATGGAAATGGAAGAATTATGTTTGTTACTTAACAATGAACAAAGAAAGTTTATCACTAAACGATTCAATATTATTCAAAAATAATACGAGTGATCTTGAATTTATCACTAGGGTTACAAAGACCTTGAATCTTATGTTTCTAGATTTGTGATATATGTTTTTGTTTGTTCTATGTCTTAACAGATATGAGTTTGTAATTGTGCACGTACATAATCACTAATCTAAGATCTCTTTTATAGTCCAAGAGATCTCTTACAATATTACTTTAAGTCTAATCAACACTTGTCTTACAAAAGATCAAGTCGAGCTAGCGTATGGAAGTTTATATCTCTCAAGTTGTTCAAATGAATTAATGCAAGCACATGCATCAACTTGTTGACTGAGAACATATCTAGATATTATTTTTGCATAAGAGTGACTCATACAAATAATATCTTCTTCGATCTTATCCTTGTAGCAGCTCTATGACTCACTGATCAGCAGTACCATTTTCTACTAGCAGTACCTTCTACTTGAACTAGCAGTACCTTCTTGTTCTAGCAGTACCTTGATGTACTAGCAGTACCTTGATCATGAACTAGCAGTACCTTCTTCTTAAAGTATTTTCCTATACTCTAACTTCAGAATATTTAATTCCCAACACTCTTGATTAGCAAGAGAAGAACACAAAGTATCCAAGTAGATACAAAGTGTTGTCATCCCTCTTGATTAGCAAGAGAAGAACACAAAGTATCCAAGTAGATACAAAGTGTTGTCATCCCTCTTGATTAGCAAGAGAAGAACACAAAGTATCCAAATAGATACAAAGTGTTGTCATTCCTCTTGATTAGCAAAAGAAGAACTCAAGGTATCCGAGAAGATACAAGAGTTGGAGTTGTTAGGTCTTGTAACATTCGTTACACTCTTGATTGTATCATAGCATACATCAAGATTATTTTTCTTTTGTGAGAGAGTGAGTCAAGATCATTGTGATCTTAAAGAGATAGTGAAGATCTCTTGAAGCCATTGGGCTTGTGTGATTGATCATGTGGATCAAGGGTTGATCGGGTAGATCGTGGTAGATTGGTGCTAGCTAAGATTAGCACTCGACATCTAGCTTAGTGTCGGAAATAGGATAAGCAACGTGTATGGTGTAGATCGGGTAGATCGTGGTAGATTGGTGCTAGCTAAGATTAGCACTCGACATCTAGCTTAGTGTGACAAATGGTAATTTTCACGTTGCTAATTAATATTATATGAGTATTAATTATTTTTAAGCTAAGCATTTCTGTGCGCATTTGCATGTTTCTGAGTATTTTTGAGCATTTTCGGGAGCTGTCCCAGCATACTGTAGCTTACAGTCACTGCAGATAAGTTTATTTTTGTCAATAAAGTTAAATTATCACATTTCGGATAGTTACTGACAAGTATTATAATTTACTGAGAGCTTTCTCGCATTTTTCTGAAAAACAACCGCACGCGCGTTCCGACAGCACAGTACACATGGTAAAGGTCAAATAAATATATTTTTGAGTCAGTAATGACATTTTATTGTATTTCTGACAAAAACGTGGTTAAAAACTTTATTTTACGATATCGGGTCCAAAAACGTCAAACCGGGACTTTACGGTAACTTTTTAATTTAAACCGACACACAATACACCAAAGCGGGATAAAAACTAAACTTTCCCTCTCCTAATTAATACCAAAACCGGCCTTAGGCCATATCACAAGCTCACATGGACACCTCATACCCCTATCTTAATAAAATCTAGTTTTTACCAAAAATGGTGTGTTACTTTTGAGATTTTCATGTTTTATCTTTAATATTTGCCTAGATTAGAAGCCACATTTTCTTCTTAATTGGCTTCATTTTGACGCCTAATAACACACACAAAAACTTCATTTACTAAATTTTTCTCTCAAGATCAAGATCAATGGTGCTAACATAAAGGTTTTTGGGTAATTTGGAGCTTAATTTGGGTAATATTAGCAAGGTTTTTGGGTGTTCTTGGTCCTTCTTCACACGTTAACTTTCAAAAACATTGTAAGGATTCTTAAACTTTTCAAATCTTGTTAATCTTGTGTTCATTTGGTGTATTGTGATGTTTATAAATGTTAAATGTACATGTTTTGATAATATGAGTAAAGCTAAGGTTTGATCTATTGCATGAAGTGCTCGACATATATGAATGTTTATGAGTTAATTAGTTGATTTCTTGCTTGTGTGGTAAATCTTGTTGCATATAGTGCAAGTTTGATGATACAAACACTAGATACGGTTTTTACGCTAATTTAAGCACTATAATGATTTTTGTGAGCTATATGTGGTTCGACCCATATATAAAATAAAGGATTATTGGGGTTTTGAAAAACATAAAATTTTGGCTCAAATGGTGAAATGGTGGAAATATATAGTGAAGTGTTTATTTAGTTTGGTTTATTTAATAAGTTATAAGTTACTAAAAATAATTAGCAAAAAGATGAAAATAAGTTGAAATGGCTTATATTGTTCGAATGAATAGTAGCAAAAGTCAAAGTTTGACTTTTGATTTAGTAGCTTAATTATTGGAGATTATTTGATAAGTAAAAATGTATGTTTAGTAACTAAAAATAATTAATAAGTACCAAATAAATACAAATTGGACCAAATGAATTTTTGGGCCAAAAAGCCCATGGTTTTTCTGTTGGGCCGAAGCCCATATAAAATTTTGATGTTTTGACTTTTTGACCAAACGAGCGTATTGAACGAGTAAAATGATTTCTAGTAACGTGTCGATATATACGTTATAACTAAAAATGTGTTTTAGGTCAAAAATAGTAATTGGGCTTATTTTGGAAGTTTCGGCCCAATTACAAAAGAAAAATGATAAATTTGATTTTGGAATATTTTCCGACTCGCCGAAGTTAAAAATGTTTAACGAAACGATAAATATAACGATAACTATTTTTGGACTTGTTTTGAGACGCTTAGTCTCCGAAAGGGTAAAAATTGACATTTTTCCTAAAATAACATTGAGATTGACTTTTGTTGACTTTTTGAAGAAATATTGACTTCGTGTCGAAATTTGGTGTTATTACTTAAAAGTTAAGATAACGAACAATTCAACGACGAATATATATTCACGAAACTTGACATATGTCACTAAAAGTATTTTGCACTTATTAGCGAAGTAATTGAGTAAAGTTGCAACAAGTGAGATAAATGGAAACGTTGTATAAACGAATGGGTCATGCCCAAATTTTTTAAAAATCCAACACTTAGAGTATTTTGAGAAAATCCACAACTTAAGTAAACTTTATGAAAATACTTAACAAACTTGTTTTCCTTATAACAAATGTTGCAACAAAAGTAATAAACGACGTTTCTAAATATAATAGTTTTTCACTAACTAGGTTATATTAACCACTCTTCAAGCCATTTAATTAATCTCTATATATGAGGATTTAACTTAAGATATATATATATATAAATATATAAATATATATATATATATATATATATATATATATATATATATATATATATATATATATATAAGTATGAGCAAATATATATATATATATATATATATATATATGACACTTGCACAGTTAAGTTGCGAATACTAGCACGGATGTTCCGTTACGTATTCCCACCATGCACTTTCACCATGAGCTACCCTCAAAGAGTTATAAAAATAAATTGTTTCGAAATATGCTTTACCACACAGCAAGCAAGAAATACACGAGCACAGGTCAAACGTAAAACTTTTCAAATAAAGTAAAGACTTGAACCACGAATGATTTGCTAAGACTTACCGTACTAATTTAGGGTGCTGATCGGCGCGGTTGCATTATTTTGATTGATTGCTGAATTGCTGTATTTGAAAGGTGAGTTTATAGCCCCATATTTTTATACGATTTTTGGTTTTATAAGCTTGGGGTGAAAAACATGCAAAACTGTTTTCATGGACCAGAATTGATGTTGCTTTTAAGATCACACTAGTATGCAGAAACCTAAGTTTGCTGAATCCCATTTTGTGCCCACTATCATCTGCCGTTAATTCCTGATGGTAAGCCGGTTGTTATAAATAGATCTATTGGGAGTGACGTCCCCGTTCGGTTGGCTCGGCATAGCCAAGGCGAACATATACCATTCGGGTTTTTAGCCGGGTGTCTAGGGATTAACACTCGCGGGCACCCTTAATTATTTGCTAACGCTAGTCGTGCTGCATTGTCTTAGTTTCGGTAGGATGAGGCTTAGTGTTTGCATTACGGATAGTGTGTATCTGCTGATTTTGTTTTATGATATTGCTATTGGTCCATGTGTGCTATTATTTAAACCTATGAACTCACCAGCGTTAGCTGACTTTTAGCATGTTTTTCTCAGGAAACTGAGGTGCGTTTAGCCGGGTGCAGTGCATGGCGTCGGTCACAATAAATGATGGAAATGTTTTTAATGCGTTTACTCTGACAACTGGACCTTTTGTTTAAATGGGCTTCATTTTCATCTGAAATGGTTTTTATGTATCGCTACATGACTTGACTTATGTAATATATTTTAAAACGGATTTTTAATCCGTTCACTATATCTTGTGTGATGATTATCAACCACGTAGCACCCCAAAGTGTATGCTTCCGCGAATATTGTGATTTTGGGGGTGTTACACTTAGTGTCGGAAAACAAGTTAAGCAACGTGTACGGTTTTCTCCGCCTGAAGGGAGTTTGTTGATTAGTGAAGTAACTCTCGAGTTGGGTACTCGGGGAGTGGAGTAGGGCGAAGAGGAGCTTCGTGACCGAACCACTATAAATCACCGTGTCCGGTTTGCGCCTTCTAACTTATCTCTTTACTTTCATTTCATTAGTTATCGCTTTATATTTATATTTGCATTGCGTATGTGTTTGTGTGGCTTGTTGCTTATGTAGTGATTGATCATGTATGTTCCATGGTTTGATTGTGCATATGTTGTAGTTTACTATAGTCATCTCTAGATGCTATAAACTCATAGTTGACACTTTTCATATTACGTCACACTTGATCGGGTGTTTGATACAAAAAGTTTTAAGTTTTTAAATGGAAACGTATTCACCCCCCCCCCCTCTACGGTTTCCACACATTTGTTTTAAAAAGTTGAGCAACCTGGCTCTGATACCAATTATGGAAACCGTAGAGGGGGGGTGAATACGTTTCCGTTTAAAAACTTAAAAACTTTTGTATCAAACACCCGATCAAGTGTGACATAATATGAAAAGTGTCAACACTAGTCTTACAAGAACTAGAGATAATATAAAGGAACAAGTAAGGCATGTCACATTAACACAAACTTAGACATATTAGTAATAACATGCCATGACACAAACACAGCTAACATAATATAAGCAACAAACCACACAAATATAAATGCAATGCAAAGTATAAATGCAAAGCGGTAAATGCAAGAATAAATATAAAGAGATAAGTAAAGAAAGTGCAAACCGGACACGATGATTTATAGTGGTTCGGTCATGAAGCTCCTCTTCGCCCTACTCCACTCCTTGAGTACCCAACTCAAGAGTTACTAACAAGCTCCCTTCTCGGCGGAGAAAACCATACAACATTGCTTACAATATTTTCTGACACTAAGTTAGATTTCGAGTTCTTCTTCGGGTACAACCAAACCCGTTATGTTTTATGGCCCAACATAACAAACCTTGTATTTTCAGGCCTAAACACATAAATCGCGTCGCTTACATTATTATCCGACATTAAGCTAAATGTCGAGTACTAATCTAGCTAGTATCAATCTCACTCACGATCTACCCGATCCTCACAAATCACACAAGCTACACGATCCACATGATCTACACTCGATCTACCCGATCTACTCACGATCTACCCGATCTTCTCACTATCAACACAAGCTACACAAGATCACAATGATCCACACGAACTAACTAAACAAGATGATAGACAACTTGATGTATATCAAGATACAACAAGTACGTAACGAATGTTACGAGTGCACTACACTAACACTATAACACTTTGTATCTTTGTGATATGATGTGCTCTTCTTTCGCACTAGTAGAGGAATGAAGGTGATCTCTTAGTTGGATGAAAGGATCACTCTTAAACAAACTAAGACTCTCTAAATGATCATAGAAAGTGATATAAATAAGAAGGGATTAGACCAGAGAAAACTAACTGGAAAAATCAAGTTGGAAGTGTAAAATGGTCCACTATTTATAGGCAAATAAAAACTAGCCGTTACAGACAAACGGTAACAATAAATACCCGACGGTACCACTAAATTTAGTGGTACCGTGCCAGACAAGGGACGCTCCAGTTTTTGTTTTTAGTGGTGAAGGTTTATTTGAGGAATTTTGGAGCTGATTTGGGGGGAGGAAATAGCTGTTGGAATTTTTAAACTAATTTTTCAAAATAAAACATTTCTTTTTAATTCAAAAATAATTTGTAAATTGTATTTTTGAAAATGTGAAGTTTAGAACAAAAAATTTATTTCTTTAATCATCCGTCAAGTTTAAATTTGTTTGTTCATAATTTGAGTGATTTACGTCCGGATGGAAATCAACGACTCTGTTGAGGCATACTTGAGACATCGAGAGATGTTGATGTAAGTATGCATTGATGATTTGTGTTTACAAGTAACTTGTGCATTTTACATTATGCATTACAAGTTACATGTTTATCATTATTAAAACCGAATAAACCGTTTAGTTTAAATATCATAATATTTACACTAACAGAGTTCAGCTTTAAGGTCATGTTTATTGAATGTAGGTTTGTTTGGTACTCTTTTTATGCATTTTGAATGTAGGTCTGTTTGGTACTATTGTGTATGTTATCGTTAAATTGGTATTAGTAGTGGTAGTGTTAGGTTTTTGGCATTGCGTTATAAAAGTTGTGTGTGAGATAATGTAGTGTTTTGGCAAATTTTGATTTGTGATAATTCTTGAAATGCCCCTCTAGTACACATGCACTTACCTTAAATGTCTCAAGAATTTTTTTTTCTCTCCAAATACCTCATAGGAGAGGGTCGCTTGAAAATCTTGAGCGGATGTCATAAATTTGTGCCAAGTGTCCCCTACCATGTACTTACATAGTACCACTCATACTAGGTACTTTCTTGGGCGACTGAGGATCACATTTCTTGGGCGACTGGTCTTTTTTGTTTTTTAGTCAAAAAAATAGTCTTTTTATATTATATAATAGTATATATTTCTTGGACGACTGAGTCACACTATTGTTTATTCTTGAGCGACTTTTTTTTTTTATCTTTTTTTGAAAAATTTGTTAACTACATTTTTGGTCTTGGTCACACTATTTCCTATCTCTTTTAAAAGATATATCTTTAAAGAGGATTTATCTTTAAACTACTTAACTCACAACACTGTTAAATGAAAGATAAGAGCATTTACCAATGTTTTTAAATCAATACAAACTTATCATCAACCTTTACGTCCACCATTTAAAGCCACACACCAAATCAAACCAATAGTCTATTTCACAAGAAAATAAAATAAAAAATAAGTCAAGAACAAACACAACTAAACACTTTGTATTAATGTATTATGATTCTAAAGTTTGTACTTCCATCATTTAACAAGTTTTCACCACTTTACAAACTTAACTAATACTATTAATGGTTCCTTTTCTGGACTCATTGCTCAATGAATCTATAATCTATAGTGGTTGGTGAGACCATGGCTCACCTGCATTGACCTTTCCAGCTCAACGGTAGTTAAACCAACTATACAAACTATTTGACAATACGAGACATCTACTCGACTCTGTTGGTGCACCTCAGAATTGCATGCTTCATTTCCTCTGTACCTAGCCATGTTTGCACCACCACCTGCCCATAACATAGCCAAACGTCATTCACAAATCGACGGTAAATTTATATTTGCTATAGCAAGTTTGACATTCAAAGTTTGACATCGGTCTGTAAATACTTCATAAACCAGATCCACCACTCCTAATTCTATACATTCTAATTTAACCATAAAATCCAACTGCTACAAAGTATTCATGTTGCACATTATAAAAGGTTTTAATAAAAATCGGATTTAAATAAAAGTTACAAATTAGGGTTTTGAAAATATTAAATAAAAAGGGAAAGGGGGCGCGTGCGAGGTGTTACCGAAGAGAAAAGAGGTGGTGGGGTGAAACTGTGGTGGCGGCACGGTGGTGGCAGTGGCGGTGGTGGTGTGTCACGGGGTTACACGGCGCGTCGAGAGCTCACGAGCTCCAGAAAGGTTCTAGGTACACCGATCTATCGAATCGGCAAAGAAAAGGTCTCGCCGGAAAATTTTCCGGCGATAGTGGTTGCCGGACGGCGGCTGGGTTTTGGCCGGAGAAGAAGGCGGCGAGGGGTGGGGGTGAGAGAGAGAGAGAGTGTTATATGTGGCGTGTGGGAAATAAGAAATAAATAAAAAGTGTGGGTTTATATATTTTTGAGGATGGATCAAACGTGTACAAACGAAAGTGAAGGGGTCGTCCAAGAAATATACTTAACAACGTCGCCAAAGAAATGTGTTTTTTAAGGTTCTACATCTAAACTGGCCTCTATATTAGCTTTCTAGTAACCCCTTTTAGATTAATTGACCATGTGTGACTCAAAAACGCAATGCCAAACACCCCCTTTGATGTTGAATAAGTTGAAGTCGTAATCAGTTTTGAGTGGTGTGATAAAAGTAATGCAATAATTGTTTATCTATAACTATGGACATGGTCGTAGTGCACGGAGTAGTCTTGTGTCAAGATCATCGGGAGCTCTGGAAGATGCGTAAGTGACCTTTACGGATTTCACTCCACTTCCACCTGCTACGAGTCTTACAGCTAATCTTCCGAGCTTTTCAGAAAGTGTAACATATGGTGAGTCGTGTTTGTGTGATTGGAGGTGGGGGGTGTAGGGTTGTGAAATGTGATTTGAGAATGGGTTTAAGTTAACAGACATACTGGGCAGCCATATGGAGTTGTTTGGTGCTACTTCTGCTTCAATTAGACTAACTATATACAATTCAAATGTATTCCTCATTCAGAAAATAACTAGCTATGAAACCATCTCCTTTGCGTTAATTTTGACCGTAATTACAAAATAGGAGTTTAGGACCTACCTTGAGTTAATCCATATGCTATGGCTTAGTCTGTGGTGATCGTCTAAGCCACATGACAATGTAAAGAATAAACTCTGTATGTTTAGTTTAATTTTGTCATAAACCACTTCAACTTTCCAGTGGAGTTTGTAGTGCTTTTTAGTATGTTTTGAGATGATTTGGTATTGGTATCAAGTTTTAGATGGGCTTTTTTAGATTGTTGCATATATTTTTTTTTCTGGAATTCTGGATCTGAGAAGACCTTAAATAAGTATTTGAGCTTCTTGCACTTGTAAAATCATTCTGAAATACTTTTTTTACAGGTTGGGTGAACAGGTTTGCTAATGCTGGTGACACTGCTGTAGAAATAGCAGAAAGCACAGCTGTTCGGGTAAGCATCAGTTCTGTACTGTGTTTACTCTTTTGTGTTTGTGTGTTTCATTACTATAGTATCAGCAATAGGTAGAAAAACAGTGGGCTTGGGTGACGGGTCAAAATATGGATTCATAGACCCGTCAAAACTTTTGCTGTTAATATATTTTGAGCCCCGTCAATAGTTAATATATCACGAATCACAAAAACTATTATATCCATTCTATTTGATGCCATGGTTTAGGAGATTGTAAATAAACTTTTTGATCGTTTCCATTTTTATCCATGCTTTTAATTTTACCAATTTGACTCATTATCAACAAGATATATATCAGATTGATCAATTTCCATATAAATGGGCTGAAAATTTAACACATTTATTATTAACATTATGTACTAACTCCCTTTCAGAAAAGCTAAAACGGAGATTATGACAGCAAGCAAAGTGGCATATCGATTTCTTGCTGGCATCACCTCAAATAATAACAACACAGGGTCTCCAAATTCCCCCGGTGGTGCAAACAGAAACAGCCCTAAATTCCAACAACTGGCTTGGTTTAAAAATCTTGTGACCGCAGGAGCAAAACCATCAACTAGTATGACGCTTGATAATGGACAAGAGCAAGTACACCCTCAGAAACCACTACAGCAAAGACAAGATTCGGAAGTAGCGACCCTGCGGTCATATGAGATGTAGAACATTTGTTGCTTCTTGTTTGTGTACTAGTTTTATGGGTTTATGTATGGACTTGTAACTGATTTTTTCCATTCTTGGTATAACTAAAACTCCCAAATTTGCCATTTTATCAAATGTACATATAAATTGGTTTTCAATATGATCGATTAAAGGAAGCATATAATGAAAGCACAAACTGCCTCCATGATCATTCTAAGAAGTTACACACAGATTGTTCAAGACGAGCAATAATGCGTCTCTATGACAAATGAAACATATGGAAATGAATGTATGGGCCTAATTCCATAAGAAACTGTTAACATATGTACTAGTTAGGTAACAAACCGCAAATTACCAATGAATAGTTTAACAAACTTAAAGACCTGCACTAACCAAGACGATCCGCACAAGTGCAGTACCAATAGTAACATGATAATAATGAGAAAAATAACATTACTAAATAACTTTAAAGTGTTATTTAAGATTATTAACGACACTTCCAGTACATGACTTCAATAGAGAACAATGATTTCAAGAAGAAGCAAGATCAAAAGAACACAAAGCGCCCCAAACACTCAACACAACATTTTAGGGAATGATTTCACCAGGTTCTCTGTAAATACAAACAAAATAAACCATCATCGGATCAAACGTAACACTTGAAGGAAGCATTCAACCTCTGAGCATTCTATTAAAAACAAAGGCATTGACACCATCATCTGCAATTTGGAGCGAAGAAATAGCCTCAGCAGCTTCCCACAAAGAGCTCAAAATTACCGGCACAGTATCCCCACGGATACCATTCTTCATCGTTATGCATCATCGCTTGAACACATGATTTGTCAGATTCTTCACCAATTAGAACTTTGTTATCGGTTGCTTTGGATCTGATTGCTTTGGATTTGTGTGTGTCTGTATGTTAGAGTTAGGGGTTTGGATCTTTGTGTGTTTATGATGCAGATTTGGGGGGTGAAGATTTGGCGGTGGAGGTTTGTGTGTGTGTGTTTGATCGGTGGAGGTGAAGATTTGAAGGTGGATATTTGAAGGGAAATTTTATGCTGATTTAAGGGCTTTAACTGCTTTCTCTGCTGCATCATCTATGTCTTCTGCCGTGATCAATGCCATCCCACTTTCCTGTATATCCAGAGGCATTGTCAAATTGTTATAAAGTGCCAATATACCTTGAGGATCCAAAACTTATAACATAATAAAGTGAAAATATACCTTGAGGATCCTCTTCCCTTGATCAACGTTTGTGCCTTCAAGACGAACCACGACTGGTACCTTCAATGAGACCTACATACACCAAAAAAGTAGAATATTTTCATTAAAATCTGCTTTGTCGTGTTACTCAATATACATGACCAAACCATTATGCCCCATCTACTAAAATTGTTCTTCTATGGTTGGTGACATCCTAAGTTCCTAACTACCTAAACAGATATGACAAATCACAGATAAACTATAAATAGAGCAGTGGGAAAGTATTACGGAGTAGCAATTAAGAGCTAGAAAGTTGGATTAAATTTAAAGAAGATGCAATTATTGCACTAAATAATATGCAGACTCACGTGTTTAGCAGCATTGACGATCCCACTAGCAATCACATCACATTTCATCATTCCTCCGAAAATGTTTACCACGAGCATTTGTTCTTCGAGTGATCCTTCTCGTCTAAAGTATGGTGCAATGTTTTAAAAGTGGCTGAACTACCTTAGGAGCAAGACCATCTACAACCTTGGCAGCATCTTCATCTGTAATTCCTTTGAAAACATCAATAGGCACCTGTGAAAAGTCAAATTGGTGAATCATAAGTGAATGTGCATTACACAATGACATGAAATGCAAAAACCCTCTAAGGAAAAGAACTTGTACTTTAATGATCATGTCGGGGAATTTCTCAGCAAGGTCTTCAATGCTGGTTCCTCCCTCTCGGAAGGCAATGATAAGCTGCAGAAGTAAAGGCCCAGTAAGCAGCAAATTGTGTGCGTGATCTGTATATTCACTAGAAGAAGAAACTTACAGGGCCAACAGTTGTCCGATCAAGAGTGATTGCGAAGTACATTTCATTAACAAGTGACACCTTTTCACATAAGTAAACTTGCATAAAAAAATTGAGCAGTATAAAAATCAAGATGCCAGATCATACTAAGAACGCTTGCTTGGCTTCACTCATATTTTAAACGATAACAATAAGATCTGTATTTAGCTATTTTAGCTTGACTAAGCTCAGATGATTTGTGTTCCTATAAACTATTTGCATCTAAATACAGATGATAAGTACACATATTAGTGAAGAAGCATCATATACGCAATTTACACGCATTTAGCCTTGACATCACACAAAGCTTACAACTGATGACAAAAGTCCCACAGTATTGGCGCGGAAACCTTTACTGATTGCTAACCTAGACCTTAGCACAACTGGTGGTTACTGAAAACACTTCGTTTGTTGTTGGTTGGCACTGAAAGAATAGTGATAACTCATACAAAAAAAAAAAAAAAAAAAAAAAAAAAGGAAACCACGTTGAGCTAAAAAAACACACAAGTTTGATCATTCCATCGTGTCAGCTGATCATCTAACAAGTAACAAACAGTCAACATTACTCTAATAACTCCAAGCGTAAGTACATAGAATGTACGAATTCACAGGAAAGATAATATCCAAACAAAACTATTTTAAAGCAAATACAATGATAATAAAATTATTAGCAATACAAAATGTCTACCTTGCTGACAACTTTGCCTTGGGGGCCTGTTTGCTTTGTGACAAGAGACTGCCCGAGCATCTTCCCTAAGGAACAACAAAATCAAAATCAAAAGCATTAGTAGTCCACTGATCAATGAAAAAATGACTTTTTCGTACTTAATGATAGCCTTTCACTAGTAGAATCTACTAAATATATATTGCATATTTCCTTAATATCAAGGTAAGAAACTTTATTAAGGCATACATGTTCCCGCTTCACCTTAATGTTTGAAACTGCTTTAGACTTATTAGTAGTCCATTGTTTCTTTTTTTTCCTGTTTCTAGTTAGCTCCTGTGTGGATATATGTGTACTGTTTCTAGTTAGGTCCTGTGTGGATATATGTTGTTTCTTTTTTATGCTTAATTGACCATCTTAATACGAGTTTTTTCCCGAACTAGTGTAGGTGGAAAAAATTTATAAAAATTCGAAAAATTTATGAAAATTCGAAAAAATTTATAAAAATTTTAAAAAAATTCGAAAATTTTTAAAAATTCAAAAAATTTATAAAAATTCCAAAAATTCGAAAATTTTATAAAAAATTATAAAAATTCGAAAAAACTTATTAAAATTTTTAAAAAATTCAAAAAATTTATAAAAATTTATAATTTTTTTAAAATTCAAAAAATTTGTAAAAATTTATAATTTTTTAATAATTCAAAAAAATTATAAAAATTCAAAAAATTCGAAAATTTTATAAAAAATTATAAAAATTTTTAAAAAATTCAAAAAATTTATAAAAATTTATAATTTTTTAAAAATTCAAAAAATTTATAAAAATTTAAAAAAAAAATTTATAATTTTTTAAAAATTCAAAAAAAATTATAAAAATTAGAAAAAAAATTTAATAAATTCAAATTTTTTATAAGTTTTTTTGAATTTTTATAAATTTTTATAAAATTTTTGAATTTTTTGAATTTTTATAAATTTTTTGAATTTTTATAAATTTTTTATAAAATTTTCAAATTTTTTGATTTTTTATCAATTTTTCGAATTTTTATAAATTTTTTTGAATTTTTATAAATTTTTTGAATTTTTATAAATTTTTATAAATTTTTTGATTTTTTATAAATTTTTTATAAAATTTTTGAATTTTTTGATTTTTTATCAATTTTTCGAATTTTTATAAATTTTTTTGAATTTTTATAAATTTTTTGAATTTTTATAAGTTTTTTCAATTTTTATAAATTTTTTGTATTTTTAAAATTTTTTGAATTTTTTTAAAATTTTTATAAATTTTTTCGAATTTTCATAAATTTTTCGAATTTTTATAAATTTTTTCGAATTTTTAAATTTTTTTTGAATTTTTATAAATTTTTTCGAAGTTTTCTAAATTTTTCGAATTTATTTTTTCCACCTACACTAGTTCGGGAAAAAAATCGTATTAAGACGTCCTGAATAGAAACAGTATCAAATTTTGCCCCCTTCCACATTAAGGATTCTCTTTTGCAATAAGTTAAAAAGAAACACCAAAGTTTCCTGTTTCCAGCCAGTTTTGTTACCAAACAGGACATTAAGTTGAAAGTAAACGGCCTTAGACTTGTTAGTATTTAGTCTCCATTAACTAATAAATTAGTAAAGGTGAAAACATAATGAAATTCATACCAGCTATCTCTTCGGCCTGGTCAATTTTCACGATGTGGACTCCACCCTGAAGACCACTTGTGAACTTCCCTAGACCTCGTCCACCAGCAAGGATTTGACTCTTGACCACCAACTGAACCAAAAGAAACCAATGTTGCTTATGTGAGCCCATAAACATATAGCTCATTTGGAGAGTATTTTGGAGGCTCACAACCTTTTAGATTGCTTTAGTATCAAGTTTATATTACCATTTAACCAAATTGTAAACGTATATAAGTATTTTTTTCCTATAATCTAATTTAACACTTATAAAGGATGGATAAGTTTCTAAATGTAGACTTTCAACCAAAGTATCAAGTAACACCAAATGGGCAGTTCCCTATTTATCCCGAAATCCGAAAATAATTATGTTGCCCAGGGCAACCGGCAATTTTTTGGGCAACTGAAGGATTTTCAGTGTATTTTTTGGGCAACAATCGCCATTTTTTGGGCAACTGAGAACATTTTTTGGGTAACCGGGGTATGGTATAGACCATTGGTCTATTTGGGTAATTATCCCTTTAACAAATTAGTTATCAACAGATAATGAACAAAATAGTGTTTATGGTTCAACTGAACCCAAGCTATTATTACTTAGTTTGACCTGATACCCACCCACCAGCCCATTTTTTCCAGTTTTTAGTTGCTAGATTTGGCACTTCACCTCGCTGTCGGATTCACTATCTACATCTATTTGCATTAAATCACCGCCTAAACTCATATTATCGTCCTCGCAAGGATCAAGCACACTTTTAACCTGTAATGATCAAGAAACATGATGATTATTTAACTATACTAAATCATAAATTCTAGCTTGCTATTGCACTCATAACTGGCAATGTTAACAGTGTGCAAAGTTAAGGGTAAAATAGTTAGTAAGTTCATATCGTGACATCATCATAATAGAGAAGTTTCATCAGGATGGTGCACTGTCTGGCTTTGTTTTTAATGACTATGCCATTTTCATCAGTTTTGTTTTTGAATACCCATTTCATGCCAATGACTGAGACATTCTCAGGACATTTGACCAAGGTCATTACCTTGTTTCTGTCAAATTGTTCCAGTTCATCATGCATGGCCTGAACCCAACTTGGATGTTTAAGTGCTTCTTTAACACTTTTGGGTTCAATTGTGGAAATGAAGTCCACAAATAGGCATTCATTGAATGAGGCTGCTCTTAGACTAGCAGCAGCCATGCTCCTGGTGAGCATGCCTTCAGTAGGCTCTCCAATAATATTGACAAGTTCAATGTCCTGAGACCTAGTCCAGATTTCTTGAGGTCCTGGATACTGATTTGAACTTGTGAAGGCCCGATTGGCTAGAGGGGTTGGTTCTGGAGTAGACACATGATCATTGTTTGGATCTTGAGTGTCTATCAGATTACTGAGATTGTTTGCATCTTGAGTGTTTTGAACAGGCTGATTGATAACATCAGTGTGTGTATGTGCCTCAACAAACTCAGTGATGGTTGGGTTAGGTAGGTTGTGAGGGATTATGTAATAGGAGAGATTAGCATCATCTTGATACTTAGTAGAAGAATTGTTTTTAGACAGATATTCATCAGGAGGATATCTTGAAGAATTATCAATTCCTATCTCTTCTACTGAGGCAGTTGAGAACCTGATAGCATCAGTGCTCTCATCAAAGGTAACATGAAATGTTTCCTCAGTCTGCTGTCTCCTTGTGTTGAACACTTTGAAGGCTTTTGAGACAAGTGAGTATCCCAAGAAGTATCCATCATCAGATTTTGCATCAAATTTCCCTAGGTGATCCTTATGATTATGAATATTCACAGGACACCCAAAGACATGTAAGTAGCTGATGTCAGGGATTCTCCCTTTGAATAACTCATATGGGGTTTTCCCATGTCTCTTGACAATAATGGATCTGTTTTGTGTATAACAGGCAGTTTTGACTGCATCAGTCCAAAAATGGTTGGAAAGGACTGATCCACATAGCATTGTCCTAGCAGCTTCAATGAGTGTTCTGTTTTTCCTTTCAGCAACACCATTTTGTTCAGGTGTGTATGGAGAGGAAAAGTTTTGGGAAATACCTTTCTCATCACAGAAACATTCAAGTTCATTATTTTTGAACTCAGTCCCATTGTCAGTTCTAATTTGTTTGACCTTAATGTCATTTTGATTTTCAATGTTCCTGACAAAGGACATGATTGTTTCAGCTGCCTGACTCTTTTTTATCAGAAAGAATACCCAGGTGTATCTAGAGTATTCATCCACTATGACCAGAGTATACTTCTCATGGTTAATAGACCTTGGACTGACAGGTCCAAATAGATCCATATGGAGAAGATGTAGGCAGTTCCTGATGGAAAAGTTGGTTTTGGTTTTAAAGGATGCTCTGTGATGTTTACCTTTTTCACAAGCTGAGCATGGTTTATCCTTAGAAAACACAAGAGATGGTAAGCCAAGGACCTTGTTTTGTTTGACAAGATTGTTTATGTTCTTAAAGTTCAGGTGGGTAAGTCTCTTATGCCAAAGCCAGTTGAGTGTATCAATGGCTTTAGCAAAGAGACAAGTTCCATCCTGAGTTAGACTGGACATGTCTAAAACATAAACATCTTGTCTTCTTGGTGCAATGAGGACAATTTCCTTATTTGCATTGAAGATGGTTCCTTGCTTTATCATCAAACTGAACTATGTATTTTGCATCACATAGTTGACTGACACTGATCAGATTATACTTAAGACCATTTACATATGCTATCCTAGTAAAGACAATACCATTGCAGTTTACTGAACCATAACCTTCAGTGAGACATGATGAATTATTAGCAAATATCACTTTGGGTCCTGGTTCTTCCACATATTTGTGCAGACACTCCTTAACACCAGTCATGCTCCTTGAAAATCCACTATCTAGATGCCAAACAGGATCCCTGGCATGCTTCTGCACAAATAGTAAACTAGGTCAGTTCTTTCTAGGACTCCATTTCATGGAGGGTTTGGTATTGTAGGTCTTTATGAAAGTATTAATTGATTCATGGTCAGAGGTTGAGTGGACTGAGCTACCACATGTTTTGCATTTGGTTGTAGGGGTAGCCTCAGTAGTCTGAGAGGATTGTTTCATTCCTCTTCTTGACTGGATGACTTTCTCTTTTCCTGAGGATTTCTGAGTGGAACTTCCACTAGATTCACAATGTTTGTCATATTGACAATCCTCAGGGTGGTGGTCATTGAATCCACACAAAGGGCAGGGTGGAAAAGGCTTGGCCTTTTGCTTCTGTTTCTGCTTAGAATCAGAAGGGTAGTTCAGGCACTGAGCCTTAAGTCCTGAAAAGTTTGACATGACTGAGCATTGTTTATGATCAGAAGTCCTGTGATCTTCCTTTTTGCAAATCATGCAATAAAGGACTCTATAGCAATCATCAGTGAGATGATTTGTATAGTTGCATAGCTCACATCTTTTCAGGGGTTTTGTGGGTTTGGGTTTGGTCTTTGAGGAAGTTGGTTTTTGTTCCTTCTTGGGTTGAGAGGATTTCTCAGAAGATGCAATTTTCTCTCGTAGCTTCCTGACCATTTCAGCCAACTGATCAAATTTTGAGTCAAGGCTTTGGGTTGATACTTCAGAAGGGACTGAAGTTGATGAGTCATCAGTATTTACTGAGACATCAAGGTTTGCTCTCTTCAGGATGGTTGTTCCCCTTCCTGATCTCTCCTTTGGAGAGTGTGGTGAGAAAACCATAGGTGGGAGGCCTAAGTTAGGTGTAGCACCCTGAAGGGTATTCAGTGGAGGAAGTGGAGGGTATGATTCTGATTCAGACTCATCCAAGGACTCAGTGAGTGGTTCAGTGAGTTCAAGCTTACTGAGTTTTTCAGTGAGTCCAAGCATATTTTTCAAAGCCTGACTTTCAAGAAGCAAGATCTTTCCAGTCTCAAAGTTTGGTAACTTACTGACTGGGTTGTCCCTGACAATCCAGTCATTTGACTTGGGAAGTAATTCTTGCTCAAAAGATATGCCAGCTGGAACAAAGTTCATTTCATTTTGACACACAGTTGGATCAACCATAAGAGGGTCAATACCAATGGTTTTCTGAGAGATTAATCCCACAGTGTCAAAAACCTTAGGGTTCTTCTTGGTCCAGCTTTGAATGATAGCATTTTCTTTGTTAAGTTCAGTTTGAAGGAATTGGTTTTGTTTCAAAATCTCAGTGTTCTGAATTTGTAGAGTTATTGTTTCTAGTTTGGCTTGCTTAAGTACAAGCAGTTCATCTCTACATTTGTTCAATTCTGACACAATATTGTTATATTTTGAAAGCAAGTTAAGCCTTTGTTCTTCAACAAACTTTAAATCAACACAAATATAATTCATGTAAGACTGCCAATCAGAATCATCATCCATAGAAAGTAAAGTTGTTACCTTCTTCATGGTGATGTTGACCCACTCTCCATTTCTAGCATGGCCTTTTCCCACAGCCACCTGATCCTCTTCTGAAAGTGCCATCAGTGCACTAACTCTTATTTCCTCATCTGAGGAAACCTCTTCATCATCCAATCATATGCTTCAGCTATTAAAACCTTGTTCTTTGTCTGAATAGGTTTAGATGTTTGAGCAGCCTGAGACAATATGGGGTTAGTTTCAAGAAGTGCAAGTTTAGCTTTGATATTCCTATATTTTGTTTCAAAATCCTTTTAACCCTTGTTTTGGAATTGTTGGGTGGACTGAAATATTTTAGGTTGAAACTTGCTAGTTCCTGAAAATTTGTAAGAAAGGGTTCTGAGATAGTTTTAGAATAACAGTCCCTGGCAAAATGACCATTTTTACCACATTTAAAGCATTCAGTGGTCTCATTTGCTTTTGATTTTGTAAAGTTGGACTGATTTCTTTTGATGAAACGTTTTGAACTAGCAAGGAGTGCCCTTTCTTGGAATTCCAAGTTTAGGTCATTCAGGTATTCCTCATCAGTCCTTTCATCAATTTCTTCTTCAGAATCCTCTTGAGTATCCTGCACAACACCATTAGAATAGAAAGCAGTTGATATGGGTGTGGAGGTTAAGGCCTTTTTGGACTCAAAAGCTTTTGAGTCAGGGTATCTCCTTGAGATCAAGTTGTCTTCATAGAAAACTTCCCATAAATTTCAGGGAGCTCAAGGGTCTGAATGTGGTTAGCATTCCTCAGGCCTTGTGAGAAGTTGAGCCACTTCTCAGGGAGACTGTTGACAAAGCCAACATTTGTCTCATGTTTGGTCAGTACAACACCATCATTTGATAATTCATTTATCAAAGTCTTGTATCTGGTGTAGGTCTGTGAGAGACTTTCAGAGTCTTTTGCCCTGAAAGTATTATACTCAAGTTTAAGGTCCATGACCCTATTTTCCTTGGTATCTGAGGGACCCTCAAAGATGTTTACCAAGTCATCCCAAGTTTGCTTGGCTGTTAGACAGTTGATGACTGATTCCATTATATCGTCAGGAAGACATGATATAAGGATGCTTTTCAGGCGTTGGTCTTGGTTGACCACCCTCCTCTCATCAATGGTCCATTGGGCCTCAGGCTTGTTTAGCCCTGTGGCAGTCTTTGGGACAAATGGGCCATCCCTGATACAGGTGATGTAGTAGGGTTCCATACCAGTAAGATAGCAAATCATACGCTTCTTCCATTTGCTAAATTTCCCAGCTTCAAGTCTGGGTGCAACAGCTGAGTAGCTGCTACCCTTTTTGTCGACTAGCTGGGGTACATTTATATCAGCCATAGTAGGATCTTGGTTTTAAAAACCTAGAGCACTCTTGGTTAGTTTAAAAGATTTTATAAACCAGAGGCTCTGATACCACTTGTTGGTCCCTTTACACTATTAGAGTTAACTAGAAAGTTAATCTATTTCGTGTTATGACTAATACAATGTTTATGATTAATTCTAACAGTTATAAAACGTGAGTATAAAAACAACAATATTTTTCAACGTTTAAATTCTTATTAGAAATAATTCCAAGAATCTATACCCAAGTGTTTTGCGGAACAAACACTTGGGATTGAATAGACAAGGGTATGGGGTGTCTCCTATCGAAACTCAAGTTTTGCTTGAGTGGTAACAATATACCCACTGAGCTATCTCAGTGAGTTGTATACTCTTTGTAGGAGAGAAGTTCCTTTGCAAAAGTTCAAGACTTTAAATATACAAAGCACACTTCAACTTCTCTCCCATCTGATCTATTTATACACAAGTAATCTAAGTATAAGTGATTAAATATAATACAAGTTGTTTGAGGTTGCGTGTCTGACAATTACAAATAGTAATTGTTATTTCCAAGAACCAATAGGAAAGGGCTAATAAGTCTTTGGGAGTTGTTGGCTGACACTCCATGACTTTTAGCCGCAATAGGGAAGGTTGGATCTGACAAGAGAAGAGTGTTGGGCTTACACTATTATCTTCTCAGATCTTTTCCCTATTGTTCCCGCCTTTTCTTCAGGCGTTGGTTCCTCAGTCCTTCAATCACTTTGTTAGTTGAGGAGACTGGGTTCAGTGAGTTCTTGTCCAATACTCACTGAACCATCATCTTCTTCTTTGGCTTAAGTCCGACTCAGGGAGTACCGCCTTCCTGAGAAGTGAATCCTTCTTCTTGAATTCGTCTTAAGCATCTTGAAGATGACTCACTGAGAGGCTGTTCTCTCAGTGACTTGAATTGTTCTCGGTTTAAGTTAAACACTTAGTTAATTTGTGTCCAAATCATGTTTTACGTATTCTTGGGTTTTTCATGACCCAACAGTTTTTTTTACCATGTTCTACTTCTACGAGTTGCTGAAAACAAGGTACCGAGGTTTTTAGTTTTATTTCTTTGATGTATTGTATATTAACCTTTCAGACTATACAATTTTTGCAGGTATTAATGCATATATTGAGCCAAGAACGACTCATTTGGAAGATGAAGGGTTTCCAGAACACTACTTTAATTTCATCGCCTATAACGAGCTTGCTCCGTACAGACGTCCGAGATTCTATCCTAACAGGTGCACCTTTGTCCGTATACTGGATTTTAATGTAAATACGTATTCTTGACTTTTACAACTACCTACAGACTATATAGGCATCATCCGCGGTGTAAGCAGGATCGAAGAATTTGGAGGCGCAACAACAAACAGAATCTTAAGAAAGAATGTCGAAATCCAGAATCTTAAGTAAGTTATACATTTGACAGGTTAATGGAAACACCACTATACGTTGCACACGTAATAAACAAATTTACTTCTTTATAGTGGAAATAGCGTCACTTTAAGTTTGTGGAACGAGATGGCCATCGCATTTGAACAGCATGCATCGATGGTGCACGAACAGCCGATCAGCTTAGCAGTTAATTCCTGTATAGTAAAAACGTATGCAGGTAAGGTACCCTTTTAAATTCCAAGCGACAACATTATTTAAAATATAGTAACAAGCTAAAGTTCCACAAATGACAGGTTTTCTTCAACTTTCGGCCACTCCAGCTACACATTACTATTTTAGCCCAAACGTGCCAGAGACTGAACACATACGTGCAGTGTGAGTCTTTTATAAAATATTTCAACAACAGGTGTTCAGTAACTTTTGACACGATCAACTATTAAACCCATTAAAATGCAGGTACAACGACCTTCTTGGCCCTGTTGTGTCTATACCATTACTGGCTGGTACGCTACACAAAGAAGAAGAAACAACACTCCAAGAGCCGATGTCGATAGCAGAGTTGCTGTAGATCAACCCTGAAAATGTGTCGGTAATGCAATGACAGAGCTATGTTTATACTTTCAGTGTTATACTTTCTAACAACGCTTACTAAACAGTTGTACCAAAAGTTCACAACTGAAGTGATCATAATGACAATTGAGGAAAACAAGGGCTGGTATATTAACAGGTGCCGAACGTGCAATCAAAAAATTGAAGACAGGTCTCCCCATTGGCACTGCCAACAACCAGGAACAGAGCTTAAACCTAACTACAGGTTTGTAATGACTACATGAAAACACCCTTAGCTCATTGTAATTTTATTGTTTTTAACTAAATAGGTTGAAACACTTCATGTTTGTAGCTACTCCTTGAAGGCAATCATCGCCGACGTTACTGGAAGCATTTTAGTCACCTGTTATAGTCCTCAGGCACACTCACTTCTCCCACCAATCACAAAGCTTCTCAGTTACGCTGATCCAAATCCTTACAAACTTCCAGCGATTATAAAAGACCTTGAGCATACGAAACGAAAGTTTGTCCTGCACTTTGCTAAAGGAAGCCGAAAGCGATTTCCAAGATTTATTCTGGATGATGCCAAGGACGCGGACCCACCAATGTTACCGCCGCTTGGGACTGTACAGCCTTTACTTGCACTTACAGCTGCTCCGTCCAGCACAAAAGAGGCCACTTCCTCAAAAAACACAACACCAACGGGTGATGAAACAAGGTTGACTCAAATGTCTTCGCCAGACACACCAACCCCAGCTCAAGAAACACATTTCAGTGAGATATTAACAGACACATTAACTCCACCGCCTGCATCGACAAAACCGTCAGAAAAAATACAAGGCAAAAAACAAACAGAAACGTCGAGTGCCCGGAAACAGCTTTTCGAAAGCTCAGAGGATAAGGATAGTATGCCAGCTACTAAGAAAGTTAAGAAAGCTGAAGATGATCCACAGGAGTGACAAACCTCCTCAGGTAACTAAACGTACGTACCTGGAACGTTTGTTTCTCTTAGTTACTTAACGCTACAATATGTATATAAAGACTATAGACGTAAGTAGTAGTATGGAAATGCCACATGAATAGCAGGGCATAAATTTTACCCACCTTTCGCATCTACGTAGCATAAGTAAACTTTTAAGCTGCATTTTGTTGGAAAGGTGTGTTAAAGCTGCAACAACCATGTGTAATGTCTTTGTTGTAATAGATATATATGTAGACCTGAAATAGTATAAGTGCAGAAAAAGCATTACGGCATCAAATTTCAAGAAGTCTATTACATGATTATGTTAAGGAACATACGACATTAAAACCGTAACAAGAAAATAACAAGCTTCACAGAGTATATTTATACCACATTACAATAGCAACACATTATCTATAAAAAAAGCTTCTAAGATGAGTAATGGAATAATCACAAATAGTTTTTGCGATCAAACATGACCCAACAAATGTGGCCTGACTTGGCAATTTTATGGTTAAATATCTCACATTTGATCCGTTAGTAACTGCAGATTGCTATTCAAATTTAAGGGGTTGTCAGAGCTGGATTGCTGGAATGGGCTGCTTCTTTCCCATTTAGACAAACCATTTCACTAAAACATCTGCATAGGAAATCAACATATGGCATAGTATATATCAATTATCTACTAGAGCAAACATCAATAAGACGTATCATACTTGAAAACAATAAATTAAAACTATACAACTGTGAGTATACTGATTATCCAAATATAAGCATTACAACGGTAATATCAGATAACATATATCTGTTACAAGAATCATGGTCCCTTATCTTCAAATAAAACTTTATAAAAGCGTTTTCTTTCCTCATGATCGAATATGCTTATGAAAATGCTAAGTATTTGCGTGGCAAATTTTAACAATTTTAATCAAATAAAGAAACATACTTTAAATAAATAAAAGTGATAAGCAACTAAAAATAAAAAAATAAAAATTAACCACGACTATTTTTTATAAATCTAACGAATAGCCCCCCCCCCCCCCCCGGGGCAACGCGGGGGGTCGTATTCCTCGTTATTACAATAGCATAAATAAGTTTTTAAATAAAAACAATTTTGGAGGTTGCAACTTAGGCGGTGTAGGACTGTGGGTGACTTTCAACCATTGGATCAATTCCCCCTTTAACTCATTTGAGATGAAACCAAACCCAAATTTACCCATTCATAAGTAAATGGGCGAAATGGCCACCAGCCGAAGAACAAAATGGATGCTTTTTTTATGACAAAAGGCTTGTAATTTTATGCCTCCCCTTAAGAATACCAGCCTTCTCCCCAGCAACTGCTCCAAGAGGTATTTCCTACTCAAAGAACAACAAAAGACCATCATATATGTGAAAACATGGGGGGGGGGGTTGAATACATTACCGTTTTAAAATCTTTATACTTGTTGTATCAAATATCCGATTAAGCTTGTTGTAATATGAAAAATGCCAATTGTTGTCTATGACTAGTATATACTAAAACAAGTTGTCACACGAGTATAACCATCAAGTCACACCACAAGCAATAATATAATGCAAGCAGTAAGTAAAAGAAAGTGCATATCGGACACGAGGATTTATAGTGGTTCGGTCACGGATCTCCTCTCCGCGCTACTCTACTCCCCGAGTACCCAACTCGAGAGTTGCTTCACTAGATCAACCAAGCTCCCTTCTAGGCGGAGAAAACATTACAAACGTCGCTTACACTTTTTCCGGTACAAAGCTAAATACCGGGTTCTAGTTCGAGGTAGAACCAACCTAACGTCGCCTATACAATATTTTCAACACTAAGCTAGATGTCGAGTTCTTTTACAAGGGTACAACCACTCCCGTTATGTTTTATGGCCCAACATAAAAACCTTGTGTTTTATGACACAAACACATAAACCAATATATTGTGATGATACAGTGATGTTTACAATGATGATCCACGACACAAATGTCTAATGGATATGTATGACTAATCTAAATGAACTTCCATTGATAGGAAGCCTTCAATGGATGAAGATCACAAGTTTTATAAGCTTATTGTGATAGATCTTCATATATGTATGCTTGTGGTGGATGATGAGTCAAAATCTCTGAGCTTGCTTCACAGGATCATTTCGTGAGTATGCTTACAACATAATGAAAGTTAGAAGCATTATGATCATGATAATGAAGGTGTTTAATATATGTTACTACATTGTTAATGACTAATCTAAATGTAAGCAAGATGTTCTAGAAAGTGTGTTTTGAAGTGGTGAGAAACAACTAAGTTTGGCTTGCTATTTATAGGCAAATAACTTCAGCAAACCACAGATCAGGCGGAACCAAATATTTGGTTACGTCCTTATATAATTTTGGTTCCGCGGGTGTCTAACAGAAAATCTAAAAATATTTATCAAATCTTTCCAAAATCAAATCTAAATATTTCCAAGATCTTTCCATAATCTTACATGAAATCTAACCAAGATATGTTCTTGATTTTGCTAGACTAGGATGATCAAAGGCATGATGTAAAGTATATAAGAAAGTTAACTTGTAAAATGAATTGTAACTAGTTTAGACAAATGTCTAAATGTAACTAGTTCAAGAAAATGTCTATTTTAAGTGCTTGTTAAAATAAAATGTATTTTGTCAAGTGTAAGTAAACTTCAGTACTTAATGCAAAATGTAAAATGAGGTTCGAAATAGAATGGTTAACCTATTAAAATGCTTAATGACTCTAAACGTATTTTAAACATTCTAAATGATTTGATAAGGGGTTTGATCATAATGCCACATAACAAATATGTATGAACCTGTGTTGTAGCATACAAGGACTTGAGGTGTTGAATGAATGTTGAGACAAAATATGATTACTAGTAACTTGTACATTTTACGTTATGTATCAAGTTACATGTTTGTTATCAATCAAAACAAACGAGACTGTATAGATTAAATATCATAATATTTGCACTAACAATCTCCCCCTTTTTGATGATGACAAAATATGTAAACGTGATAGATAGTAAAATGTAAAAAGTTACTTATGTCTGTACTACCTTTTACATTACTTTCTCCGTTTACACTCGCTTCTCCCCCTTTTGTCGAAACAAAAAGGGTGTGTCCTTAGAGTTAACTTTATTTCTCCCTGAAAAAGTGAGCTTATCATCCCTAGTGAAGTTAAATTGTCTACTCCAATCCTCTATGGTTGTTGCGTCCCCTAGGTTATTGCCCTTATTCGGTAGCGGATCCATGGATCAAGTTTACACTCTTAACCTACATCAAGGTTAGTTTTGTGCAACATATAAAAAATATATGAGAAATGCATGATGAAGAAAATGCACATAGCAAACGATACACGTGGGTAAGCTATGTTAGACTATCTTCTCCTCCTTTTTGTAGAAACACAAAGGTGTGTCGAAGAATGAGAATGATTATGAATGCGTGCATGCTCCCCCTTGACGGTTGCTCCCCCTTGATCGAGGCGTCAAGGTATGATTAAAAAGCTACAAAACAAATATTAGTGCAAAACTATATTCGTCCTTGGACGAGTATGTGATATACAACCAAGTGTATAGACGATGCAATATGAGTGCTTGATGGATATTCCTCCTTGTTCGAGGGTGTCAAGAAGCACCTAAAATAAGGAAAATAATTGATGCAAACTTCATCCTTAGATGAGTATGTTATATACAATCGAGTGTATATGATGATGAACCTACAATGAAAGAATTAGTGCAATATATTTCATCTTTTTGACAAAGAAAAAAAAGAAGATGTATATATATGCAATATATAAATGATATAATCACAAGCAACTCAAAGTAGAGAACCATGATTATGAAATCAAAGATCTCATGAAGTGTAGTCTTCTAATAAGAATTACAATCATAAGAAAAACGAGAATATAATATGATAAGAGCCTACAAAATAAAGCCCGGAAAGAAGATATGAAGTGAAGTTGGAATATTAAAGTGAGTGGTGCTAGTGTTGGTGTCGATTTACTATTAGGATTCCTGTGGTGATAACTCGATAGATGACTCAAGTAAGTTTTCGCTAATCCATGGTGGTGATGATTAGTGAAAGTGGTGGTGATAACGTAGGCAACTATTAAAGAATTAGAAACACGTATGTATAGAAAATTCTATAAAAATAGAAAATATGGACTCATGCAATCCTTATCTAAAATTCACAACTTAAGGGATAAGCAAAGAATGTGACTCTCGTAATGCATAAGGGTTACGATTTGAATGATATTATTGACGCTAACAAGAACAAAATTCATTCATTGATTGACACAAATTATAAAAATGACCTATTCTAGGTGACAATGGGAGAAAGAGTATTAACATGGTTTTGACCGACATGATCTTTTATGACATTATCATCTACCAAAGATGATGTATCATGCCATAATATACGATTGAATGGTATTAAAGGAAGTGAAGACAATAAGCACCTAGGATCAGAAATTCCATAAAAAAATAAAAAATAAAAATACTAAATACCTATATGAGAATGACATCATATGATGGGAGAGTGTTGGTTAGATCAACGTGTTGAAGAAGTGTTGGTTATCCTATTGGAAAGTATGATCAGAGATGGTTATCCTATTGGTGCAAGTGAGATGACATGATCCTAATATGAGTGAATATCAGTGAAAAGTATTTTAGTAACAAAAGTGAGTGATCTAGAGTGCGGGATTTAAACAAAAACGAAAATTTGTTATTGCAGGCTGGCGGCACCAAAACATATAACGGGCGGAACCCATATTTTTGTGCCGCCCCATCCGTGGGTAAGATTTTGGCGGTACCAAAAAATTACACAATTGGTTCCGCCCCATCCGCCAAACCAAAATTCTTAACAGAAGGCATTTTTCAATCCCCGAAACTTGTTCAAATCCCGTAATTTCTCCTAAAACATGTGTAATTAATTAGTTGTGATTATAAAACAACAATAAAACAGCTATAAACACATTTATTGGTATAGATCATGCAAGGGCTAGAGATTTCACTAAAACGTGAAAAATAAAAATTGATAACATAATGATGTGATCCACTTGCACGGCACTTGGTTAGTTCACAAAGCGTTAAATAACAGGTTAACATCCTACAAGGCATATAATGGTTCGTACATCATTGTTTCACACACCTTTTTTAAAGATACTGAATGCTTCGATAATCATTGAAAGTAGTGACACATTTTAACACTTGAAGTATTAGGTGGGAGTTTGTGTAAAACAACATTTTTCAAAGTACTAGACTAGTTTTACTTAGTTCTCATTTCTAAGAGAATTATGCAAGATTTTAATATAACATATGCAAAGAAAATTATCTAAGTCTATAAGTAATGCAAAAATAATTTTCCAACTTATTGCACAAAATCTAGCAAATGTCCTATTGTGCATAAACAAGAAATCGACAAAAAAGCAAATAAATAACATGGAAAGATTGATACTTATGTTACACAAACAATCAAGTGTAAACAACAATTTGCAATAAGTGAATAACATATATGAAACCAACATAAACTAAAACAAGTAGTCATATAACATAAAAAGAAAGATACTTTTCGTTACTTTGCGTTTAAATATGACGATGTATACCAAGCTTGATTAGTTTCCTTTATATATATATAAATATCACAAAATTCTTTAGTTTTAAAAAAAATTATATCAATGTTCAAAGGATACTAACTTAAATTGCCCTACTCAAAAGTTTGAGTTTCTATGTCAAAACGAAGCTTAATATTTTTGGATACACTGTAGTATTTGGTTTATTATACTCACTTCAAATTAGATTTAGGCCCTAAGAGTATTTAATAAAAAAAAAGTAGACTCAATTCCCATTAAATTGATAGGTGGCGCGACTCCTACGGACTTACGGTTAATTAGTTACGAATTTTTGAAGTTTGCAAAAAATTTGGACTGTTCAGACCAAGGAAACCTTTTCCAAAGAGCAAGGAACCCTTCAAAGGGTTCCGTCTGATCCGTGTCTCTCTAAGACAGAATGTCACAAAATGCTACAAACATGTATTTTCGCATAGCGAGAATGTGTAGGACTTACTAGATTTGGTAGTAAACATATAATACACATATTTTAACATCATTTCTACTTATGTGACTTATCTAATCATTTACGGAGGTGATTTTTCAACTAAATTTATAGTTAACGCTCCTTTCAAAACCGTATTTTTTGTAAATTTGCTTTAAGCACATAACGACACTTACAAATTTTTTTAAGAAATATCTTCTTTTATTTTTCAAGGACACCTTCAAGCTTGTATACAAAGTAACATTTAACAACAAAATAATTAGCAAAATATTTTTCATTTTATATTCCGCTTCAATGGTAATTTGATACATGGATTGTACTCCATTTTAAAAACCATTTGTTTTGAAAATAAGAGCCACGCGGCTCTGATGCCAATTGTGAAAACGTGGGGGGAGGGGGGTGATACGTTACCATTTTTAAATCTTTATACTTGTTGTATCA
Source organism: Artemisia tridentata subsp. tridentata (assembly GCA_021014915.2). NCBI lineage: Eukaryota > Viridiplantae > Streptophyta > Magnoliopsida > Asterales > Asteraceae > Artemisia > Artemisia tridentata. The sequence continues at coordinate 266,306,814 of CP139509.1, read as the reverse complement.
AATATCCAATTAAGCTTGTTGTAATATGAAAAATGTCAATTGTAGTCTATGACTAGCATATACTAAAACAAATTGTCACACGAGTATAAGCATCAAGTCACACCACAAGCAATAATATAATGCAAGCAGTAAGTAAAAGAAAGTGCAAACCGGACAAGAAGATTTATAGTGGTTCGGTCACGGATCTCCTCCCCGCCCTACTCCACTCCCCAAGTACTCAACTCGAGAGTTACTTCACTAGATCAACAAGCTCCTTTCTCAGCGGAGAAAAACCTTACAAACGTCGCTTACACTTTTTCCGGTACAACGCTAAATACCGGGTTCTAGTTCGAGGTAGAACCAACCTAACATCGCCTATACAATATTTCCGACACTAAGCTAGATGTCGAGTTCTTTTACAAGGGTACAGCCACTCCTGTTATGTTTTATGGCCCAACATAAAAACCTTGTGTTTTATGGCACAAACACATAAACCATCTAATCTAGTTTGGTGAATATATTGTGATGATACAGTGATGTTTACAATGATGATCTATGACACAAATGTCTAATGGATATGTATGACTAATATAAATGAACTTCCATTGACAGGAAGCCTTCAATGGATGAAGATCACAAGTTCCCTAAGCTTGTTGTGATAGATGAGGGGATTCGATACACTGAAAGGGTGTTAGTCCTTTGTAACTTTTTGTATATGATATGTTTGAGTTAATATGATTAAGTATTTTAGAATCTACTTAACCACACTTAGAAGGTTATTTGGATATGGAAATGAAACAGTTATATTTGTTATTGAACAATGAACAAAGAAAGTTTATCACCAAACGATTCAATATTATTCAAAATAATACGAGTGATCTTCACTATCACTAGGGTTACAAGACCTTGAATCTTAATGTTTCTATGACTTGAGATATTGTTGTGTTTGTTCTTTTCTCTTAACAGATATTCAAGTTCTATTTTTGGCACAAATCTAAGTTATACAATATCTAGTCTAAGATCTCCCTTTTATACAAAAAAAGGAGATCATTACAATTATGATAAGTCTTGTCGAACTACTTGCTAGCTTATGTTGAGTGTGTCAGTAGCTAAGATACAACATGTATCTATGTTTACAACTTGTTTGACTGACTACAAATCAAAGATATTATCTACCGTATATACTTGACTTTTATACAAAAATATCTTTTTATACTTATCCAACCAGCAGTAGTAAACGTGTCACTTATCCATCCAGCAGTAGTATAAGTTATACCAGCAGTACCTTCTTTGTACTAGCAGTACTAACTTCAGTTAGTACTGTTAGTTATAACTTGAGAGGCTTTAGATATACACTAGCAGTAGGAACTGTTAGAGTATTCTTCTCAATAGTACTAACTTTGTGAACTTTTAATTCCCAATACTAATCTTCAGAATATTTAATTCCCAACAATCCTCCCCTAAACATGTGATTCCCTAATCAACATGTTTCTTCTGAATTAAATTTTGATTGTGAGGATCTTTCAAACACTTCATAGTCAGATTCTTGATCTGAGCTTTCCTTTGTTCTTCAAGATTATTCTGTCTAACTTATCTACCTTCTGTGTAACTATTTCAGCAATAACATCATCTTTCTTTGTCTTGAACACAAAATTAATACCTTGAATAAAAGATGGTGCAATTTCCTTGGATGGAGGAATTATAAGAGGCAATGGCGTTGTGTATCTTGGATGCTTGTTTCAACAAGTGAAATCATCTTCCAGCATGCCTTTGCAAGTGATGAACAAACGTAGTGAACTGAAATTGAAACTGAAAGCTCCTAGATAGAACTTTCTCCATTTGAATGCTTCATCCCTTCTGAATGTATATAATACTCCAGAATCTTCATTTGAAGAGCTTATTCCCAGTTTCCATCAACTGAAAAAGTTTATTCCTAGCATCCATCAACTGAATGCTTGTTCTTATTATTGACTGAATAATAAGACATGTTAGCCTCTCAAAAAGCTAACATCATCATCTTGTATGCTCTTATCTTTTCTTTAACTTGATCAATTTGAGTTTCCTCCTCTCCTGATTCTGAGCATACACAATCTTTTCTTCCCTTATTGATTAATCTTCCTCCCCTGAGATTGGAAGATCTCTCACCATGTACCAAAATATTTGAGTTTCCTCCCATGAGATTTATCATTTCCTCCCCTGTTTGGAAGATCTCTCACCATCATCTGATCTACCAATGAGAACATGTTTTCAGACAATGTTGTACATGAAGCCATCAATTCCTTAAGAGTTTATGTGCTGCCCTCATCACTTCTAGGTGTGTTAACTCCTATGAGAGGTGATTCATGGGGCATTGACTCATTATCCATCATTTGATGGTTATTCTGAGCCACTTTGAAAATCCTTTTAAAGAACTTTTGATTTAGCAGTATGAATATGATTTTTTGATGAAAAATCATACTGCTCTCAACCATTTTGAAGGGATTAAGTGTGTAACTGACACTTAATCAAGAATTCGGTTTAAATTAACCTCTGGTTGTGTGAGAACCAATATTTTCAGTTATAAATAACTGCCTGTGTAAAGATAAACCTATTCAAAAGGATTTCTTGGCAGGGTTTCCAACTCATAGCAATTTGTACCTCTAACACAAGTGTTAGATTCACTTTTACTAGCTGTTCTTTTTATCAGATGTCCTTAGACTTGCTCATTATACTAACTAAAGTATAAAATGATAGAAAGTGAGTTGAGTTGGTTACTATCTAACCAACTGAGCCATCAAGTCAATGTGAAACATTATAATCAGGTTTCAAGAAAGAAGTTTTAAAGATTTTATTAACTTAGGTATTAACCTTTGTTAATGAAATCCCAAACTCAATCCATCATAAACCTATTATTTTAGCAACTAGAATCATTCTGCTGCTTCCATTTCACTTGAAACTTCTTTTGTGCTCAATGATCATACCTGAAATTGTTAGTCCAAAACCAAGAAACAAAATGCAAAGCATTTGTCTTATAGTAGTATAAACCTTATATGACTAACAGTATGAACTGCACAAACAAAATTCGTACTAGCAGTACAAAATTTTCAATAACAGTACCAATTTACAAAGTAAGTAGTACAAACAAAAATAACACGGAGTTTAAAATTATTGAGGATTAAGCATTCCAATACTTGCTACCAAGTACTGAAACCTTCCAACATCAAAAGCTTTTGTAAGAAGATCTGAAAAGTTGTGATCAGAATCAATTTTAAGAACTTGAATCAAATTTTTCTCATTACAATCTCTAATAAAATGATGCCTTATTTCAATGTGTTTTGTTTTAGAATGTTGCACTGGATTTTTAATTATGCAAATTGTACTACTATTATCAATATGAATGACAGTGTTCATGAAATTGTACCCATAGTCAATATGTTGGTTTTGAAGCCATAGAACTTAACCACGACAACTTGCAGCAGCTACATATTCAGTTTCAGTTGTTGAAGTAGCCACAATTGTTTGCTTCTTACACTGCCATGAGATAAGTCTACACCCAAGGAATTGACATCCTCCAGTTGTTGACTTTCTGTCCAAGCTAGCACCTGCATAATCACTATCTGAAAATGCTACCAAGTCAAAAGGTGATTCTCTAGAATACCATAGACCCAACCTAGGTTGACCCTTGAGATATCTAAAAATCCTCTTGACTGCTGTTAAATGAGAAACCTTTTGAGTTACTTGAAATCTTGCACAAGCACAAACAGAGAACATGATGTTAGGTCTTGATGATGTGAGATACATCAAAGAGCCTATCATAGATCTGTAAGTGTGTACATCTACATTGTCTCCATCTAAATCTTTAAGAAGTGGCTTCTCAGAGTCCATTGGTGTGCTTGCCACTTTTGAATCAGCAAATTGAAATTTTCTAAGTATCTCTGCAACATATTTATCTTGACTAATAAATATGCCTTCACTAGATTGCTTAACTTGCAGACCCAAAAAGAATGTAAGTTCCCCCATGGAACTCATCTGAAACTTATGATGCATAAGCTTCTCAAACTCCAAACACATCTCCTTCCTTGTAGATCCAAAGATGATATCATCCACATACACCTAAACTAGCAAAAGATCACTCTTGTGCTTCTTGATGAATAATGTCTGATCAATCTTGCCTCTTTGAAATCCATTTTCTAATAAGTAGAAAGCTAGTGTTTCATACCATGCTCTTGGTGCCTGATGAAGGCCATAAAGAGCCTTAACTACTCTGTACACTTTTTCTGGATGGTCAGGATCAATAACTTTTTCCTTGCAGAAGTCATCCATAACTTTATTTTTAAACTCTGTCCCATTATCACATCTAATGACTTTTACTCTTTTGTCTACTTGGTTTTCTATATGTGTAATAAATGTCTTAAGGATGCTAGAAGTCTCATCCTTAGAACCTAAAAAGAAAACCCATGTAAATCTACTAAAGTCATGAGTAACAACTAGAAAATATCTTTTATGCTTTAGGCTACTAACAGAAGTAGGTCCAAATAAGTTCATATGAAGCATAAACAATGATTGATCAATAGATTTAAATATTTTGGGCTTACAAGTGGCTTTGTGTTGTTTGCCTTTAAGACAAGCAATGCATGTTTGGTCATTTTCAAATAGTTTTTGAGGTAAACCTCTTACCAAACCATTCTTCACAATCTTATTTATGGTTTTGAAGTTAATGTGACCAAGCATCCTATGCCATATCATTGATTCATCCAATGTGGCCTTTGCAACAAGACAAGTTAAAGCCTTTTTAGGAACAATGATTTTCATATCAACACTGTACATGTTGCCCTTTCTTGGAATTCTAAGTAGTACTTGACTTTCATCAGACATCTTAAAATCAGAAGAAAGTACAAGACATTCAGTGTCAGTAAAAAGAACTTTGTTCTTTTTTTCACACATTTGTGAGACACTAAAAAGATTATACTTAAGTTCTTGTACATAGTACACATCTTCAAAATCTAAATTTCCAGTTTTAATTGTACCTTTACCGGAAATTTTGCCACCAATACCTCCTCCAAAGCTAACATATCCTCCATTTATTGATTGAAAATCTGTGAGATAAGACATGTTGCCAGTCATGTGCCTTGAACATCCACTATCTGAGTATCCTTGATCCTCTTGTTTATCAGTTGAATGTTCCTGCACAAAAATGAGGAATATTAGTTTCCTTTGGGGACCCAAGCCATTACTGACTTGGATCTGCCTCGTGCATCAATGTAATTTAATCTTTTAAGAATGGTTGATGCACCATTGGGTTTAGTTTATCTCCAAACACAACATGCTGAGGCCTTAACAGCATTTGCCCTGTTTTCCCAAGCAGCAGTATGAACTACATGCTTAGCAGTAGAAACTGCTAGCTTTGTAGTTGTTCCATTTGGTTTCCAAACTTGATTTTGGACCACTACTTTTGATTGAATGGGCCTTTTAACAGTTGTAGATGCATGATTGTAATTTGTTTTTGCACCTTTAACTGTTTGTTTTGGGTAAACAGTATGAAATGGTCTAGCAGTATGAACTGCTTGCCTAGTAGTAGGAACTGCTTTTGAAACTGCTCTGGGTTTTGTTCTCTTAGGATTAGAGTGAAAGTGAAATTTAGGAGTATGCCTTTTTAAGTTCACTCTATTGTTTGTATACCCAGATACCCATTGGTTACAGAAAGCAGCAAGATGATCAAAACTACCACAAATGTAATAAGCTTTGTTATAAAAGGCAAAGTCATCACCTAATTGGTGAGACTTGAGGTTATTCCAATTTATATGGTTACCTCTGGGCTTGTTGGTGGTTTTGTATTGTTCACAATATCTAATTGGTTGCCTAACATGTTTCATGTTGATTTTAGGCCTATCAGTATTTTGTTTGACTATCTTAGGAACACTTGTTCCTGCTTTCTTAACAACTTCAGGTTTAGACATAACATGTTCATCATCATCATCATCAGATATCCAGTCTTCAATGACTACTCTATCTGATCTTCTATCAGAGGACACCTTGTCCTCAGGAAGTGAAGTTTTACTTAAACTTTCACTTACTTTTTTAGGATCATCAACAACTAACTTGGTTTTTGGCTGTACACCATATTGTAGCTCAGGTTGTTGAAATTCAGCTAATCCTGAATGCTCTAGGTCAATCCCTGGGGGTTTAGGGATTCCTCTATAAGGGGGTGGGACAACATTATATCCTATCCCTGACTTGGCTCTATTAATCACTTGACATTCAATCATGTTGGTTACACCTCTAGAAGCATGTTCTAGTTTTTCTACAGTTAAGTGAATGTTTCCATTTTCCTTTTTAATCCTATCATAAGCTTCTCTCAAAAGCTTAATTTCAGCATCTCTAAAGAATATGTCTTGTCTAAGAAGAGCTTTGTCATCAGAAAAAGCAAATTCATTTTATTTGTAATGAATGATCTGCTTCTCTAGGGATTCTAAACCACATTTATAATCTACTAAGTCTTGTTGAGTTCTGCTTAGGACTTTCTTTTGGTCATCATAATGTTTGATTAAAGTTTGTAGTTCTGAAAGAGCTGTGCAAGTATTAGAACAAACTTTATGATTTTGTACCTTAGTAGAGAAAGCCATGAGTGCCATCTGTGAAGAATCTTCTTCTTCATCAGCCATGAAACTCCAATCAAAACCTAGCCCATCAATAGCTACCATAGCTTTTGAGTTTGGCTCAGAAACCTCCCTTGTTTCGGATGTGCTTCCAAAACCTCTATTCTTGCTATCCTGCTTCCTTGACCTTCTACATTCTCTTGAGAAGTGCCCCATCATGTGGCAGTTATAGCACTCTATCTTTGACTTGTCAAAACCAGCAGTATCATTGTTGTTGATTGTGAGCTTCTTCCCCGTCCTTTGATAGAACTTCTTGGCCCTCATGCTAAGAAGAGAAATTTGCCATTTTAGGTCCATTTCCTCTAGATCATCATCATTGATCTCTTGGAGGTCTTCATAAGTGAGCATGGACCCATCATTTCGACTTGTTAAAAATGCACAACAAGTCTTCTCATCCAAAATACCCATGGTACTGCTTGATGAACTAGCAGTACCAACATCATCAACAACTTTCACCTCTTTACTTTGATTTGAGGTACTAGGAGATGACATAAATGCCATGTTCCCAGTATTAGAACTAGTACCTCCATTTTTCTTCAAATCTTGTTCCACAATCTTAAAGTTGCTATACAAGTCTATCAGTTCCATGGTGTCAAGGTCTGGCTTATTCTTCCAGACAACAACATGTATAGCCCACTCTTCTGGTAAGCTTCTCAGAAATTTTGAGTTCAAATCTTCTTGAGGTATTTCAACCCCAAGAATAGCAAGTTGGCTCACAATATTCTGAAGCCTATTAAACATATGGTCAAGAGATTCATTGTTGGTAGAGTATAAGTTTTCAAATTGCTGCTTGAGCAGTGTCTTATGGGTTTTCTTGGTGGCTTCATTTCCACCATATCTGGCAACAATAGCTTCAAATAATGACTTGGCATCTTTGAACTTGCTGAAGTTTAAAAGTTGATCATTGGGAATGGTCATCATCAGCATGCTTCTTGCCTTTAGGTCATTTTTCTTCTTTATTCTGTCTTCTGCAGATGTTGGGTGGAGCTGCAGAGTTGTCACCACTTTGCCTTCCACTGTTAATGTAGTGGTTGTAGGCTAGTAAGAGTTTCCATCTTCAATAATTTCCCAAAGTGCATAGTCTTGCACTTGGAAATACTGCTCTATTCTCAGCCTCCACATCTCAAACTCATTCTGTTTGAGCATGGGTAGTTTTGCAGTAACATTGGTCTGAATAGATTCAATGTCCATTTCTTCTTCTTCTTCTTCTAAATCAAAGATATCAACCTAAAGCTCTGATACCAATTGAGGGGATGCTTTACACTGAAAGGGTGTTAGTCCTTTGTAACTTTGTGTATATGATATGTTTAAGTTAATATGATTAAGTATGCGGAATCTACTTAACCACACTTAGAAGGTTATTTGGATATGGAAATGGAACATTTATATTTGTTATTGAACAATGAACAAAGAAATTTTATCACCAAACGATTCAATATTATTCAAAATAATACGAGTGATCTTCACTATCACTAGGGTTACAAGACCTTGAATCTTAATGTTTCTATGACTTGAGATATTGTTGTGTTTGTTCTTTTCTCTTAACAGATATTCAAGTTCTATTTTTGGCACAAATCTAAGTAATACAATATCTAGTCTAAGATCTCCCTTTTATACAAACAAAGGAGATCATTACAATTATGATAAGTTTTGTCGAACTACTTGCTAGCTTATGTTGAGCGTGTCAGTAGCTAAGATACAACATGTATCTATGTTTACAACTTGTTTGACTGACTTCAAATCAAAGATATTATCTACCGTATATACTTGACTTTTATACACAAATATCTTTTTATACTTATCCAACCAGCAGTAGTAAACGTGACACTTATCCATCCAGCAGTAGTATAAGTCATACCAGCAGTACCTTCTTTGTACTAGCAGTACTAACTTCAGTTAGTACTGTTAGTTATAACTTGAGAGGCTTTAGATATACACTAGCAGTATTCTTCTCAACAGTACTAACTTTGTGAACTTGTAATTCCCAATACTAATCTTCAGAATATTAATTCCCAACAATAGATCTTCATATATGTATGATTGTGGTGGATGATGACTCAAGATCTCTGAGCTTGCTTCACAGGATCATTTCGGGAGTATGCTTACAACATAATGAAAGTTAGAAGCATTATGATCATGATAATGAGGATGCTTAATGTATGCTACTACATTGTTAATGACTAATCTAAATGTATGCAAGATGTTATAGAAAATGTGTTTTGAAGTGGTGAGAAACAACTAAGTTTGGCTTGCTATTTATAGGCAAACAGCCTCAGCAAACCACGGATCAGGCGGAACCTTCCGTCCTTGTATAATTTTGGTTCCGCGGGTGTCTGACAGAAAATCTAAAAATCTTTATCAAATCTTTCCAAAATCAAATCTAAATTTTTCCATGATCTTTCCATAATTGTTGAAACTACGAACGTGGTAAAGATAGTTTCTTGGACCGTTTGTAACTCTATACTTGTTAGGTCTAATATTATCTAGGAATGATAACATTCACATGATAAAACATAGCGGAATAAGAACGATATCACAAACAAGGTTTTTCTTCATTATCTTTCGTACACACCTCAATCCTACTTGATCAATTGTAGGACTTGTTATCTAAACTATAACAAGGAATCAACGATGCTTGAGGCGAAAACCATAAACCCTAGGCGTTTTTACAAGACTTAAACGCCTAGAACACACACACCTTTAGTTGACTACATCTTGTCTAGACTTAATAAACTCAACGCCCCTATTTATCTTTATATACTAGAGACATCTAGGGTTTACAAAGGAAAACATTACTAATACAATAAGGAAACTATTTTAAACATATCTTCTAAGAATCTTCTAAAAGCTCCATCATTTTGTAGTTTTCCTTCTTGTCACTTTAAGTCCTTCATGTTTCATTCTTTATGTTTTGTATCTTCAAATCTTTTTGACCCAACAATAATCTTACATGAAATCTAACCAAGATATATTCTTAGATTTTGCTAGACTAGGATGATCCAATGCATGATGTAATAAACCATTTTCTTTTTGACTTAAGTATATAGGAAAGTTAACCTATAAAATGAGTTGTAACTAGTTTAGACAAATGTCTAAATGTAACTAGTTCAAGAAAATATCTATTTTAAGTGCTTGTCAAAATAAAATGTATTTTTTCCAGTGTAAGTAAACTTTAGTACTTATTGCAAAATGTAAAATGAGGTTCGAAATAGAATGGTTAACCTATTAAAATACTTAATGACTCTAAACGTATTTTAAACATTCTAAATGATTTGTTAAGGGGTTTGATCATAATGCCACATAACAAACATGTACGAACCTGTGTTGTAGCATACGAGGACTTGAGGTTTTGAATGTATGTTGAGACAAAATATGATTACGAGTAACTTGTACATTTTACGTTATGTATCAAGTTACATGTTTGTCATCAATCAAAACAAACGAGACTGTATAGATTAAATATCGTAATATTTGCACTAACAATATAGACATGACACTAAAAATACAAAACAAGTAATAAATAATTATGAATGACAATAAATGGAATAGAAATTTAGTAAACTTTGCAAAATAGAACATGTGAACTTTATACTCGAATAAAAGTAAAACATGTAATGCGCCACAAATAGAAGTGAGTTATGTTTAATGACTGTTTGGGAAAATAGAGCTAATAATATGTTGAAACTAACCTAAGATTTCTGTGTGGTCATACCCTAGTTATGTTTAATGACTGTTTGGGAAAATAGAGCTATAATATATTGAAACTAACCAACAAGAAAATTTTAAGTCTGTAACAATAAAATCACTAATATAGTACCTTCTATCATTTCTCTGCTATCCTGCGCCTATTTCCTGCTGAATCGAAAGGTGAACTGGGCTGTTGCCACTTTCCAAGAGTCGAGCCTGTAGAGAAGCATTAGTGGGGACTGTTTCAGTTTGAGTTGCAGCAAGTGTCCTTCCACGTCCTGGGAAATCCAAGATAGCTGAATCTGTTTAGAAAACAAAAATCGAAGGTGTCATAATTCAAAATTATCATCATGTGTTCACTAAATCAAACCTAGTCATCAAAGTTTCACAAAAAAAGTTGATCATAATCGATTCAAACAACTGATGTGACTACCTATGATCAGCTTTTTTTGTGAAACTAATTTGGGCCTTACTTGAATCAGCATTCAAAGGACAAGGTTTGCACCATTCGAAAGTAGAATTTCAGTAACTTTTACCCAACCCTTGCTGGCAGCATAGTGAAGAGCAGTGCGACCACCTTTATTTTTCAAATTTACATCATCCCCTGTTCATCAAAATAATAACTTTAGCAAATAATAGATTCTCATTGTGTAACGAATTTAAAGAACATTTAACTAATAACTCAAAAGTTAAATATACCAGGAAAGAAAGCAAGGAAACGTGACAAAAGCTAAATATCTGTGATGGCTTTAATCACAACATATGTCAACAAACACCAGAGCACAAATACGGATATTCATATGCAAAAAAATACTATAGGATACACCTTAAGGCGGTGTCTGGACTATCTTATTTAGAGTGCCTATTGGCTTTTTTCAGTTTCAAAACACAATACGCCTAAAAATAAAGCTTATTTGAGGACTTATCAGCTTATTTACGCCTAAAGGTTTTTTGGGTCATCTTAAAACAGTTTAAGCTCATCCAAATAAGCTAATTCAAACACCCCCATAATCCAGTACTATGCAAACAAATAGGGCTTTTAACTTAACCAATTTCTTCACAGTGCACACCAGTCATAAACTTGAGCATTACATTAACATCAACATCATAACTAACAAATTGTAAAAAAAGAAAAAAAAAAAAAGTGGAAAAACCCTAATAAATCAACTAAAACCAATAAACAATTGTGGAAAAACCCTACAAAAATTATAAAAAAATATATAAATACGTTACCTTAATCGGTTCTTCATCTTCAATTGTTTCTTTTTCTTGAATCTGCTCTTCCATAGAACATATAATGGCTCGATTACAGTGGTCTTGTGTGTTTCGTGTGTGTGTTTTTTTCATTGAGCCAACTGATAGATAGCTGTTAATGGATATACTGATGGATATTATAAGCTATAAAAATAGATCTGCTGATGGATCTACTGAGGGAGTTAAATAGATCTGCTGCTGATGGAGTGCACGGGCAGAGTCGCAGGAAAAAAGTGCACGGGCAGAGTCGCGATAGTCGAGCTAATCGAGATTTTTTTTGGAAAAGGAAGTCGCACAGTCTATATAGTGGGAATTGTTATTTTTTTGGTCGATTTGGGGTATTAACCTTTTGTTGAATGCATCTTATACACACTTTGTTGTATATCACATACTTGTCCAAGGACGAATATAGTTTTGCACTAATATTTGTTTTGTAGCTTTTTAATCATACCTTGACGCTTCGAACAAGGGGGAGCAACCGTCATGGGGAAGCATGCAAGCATTCATCATCATTTCTATTCTTCGACATTCCTATATGTTTCCACAAAAAGGAAGAGAAGATAGTCTAACATAGCATGTCCACATGTGTCGTGTGCTATGTGTATTTTCTTCATCATATATTTCTCCTATTTTTTTTATATATGTTGCATAAAACTAACCTTGATGTATGTTAAGCACTTGTTAGAATTTGATCCATGGATCCGCTATCAACAAAGGCTAAACAATTAGGGGATACAACAGCCTTAGGATATTGGAGTAGACAATTTAACTTCACTAGGGATGATGCAAGCTCGCCTTTTCGGGGAGAAATGAAGTTTAAAACTCCAAGGACACACCGTTTTTGTTTCAAAAAAAGGGGGAGAAGAGTGTAAACAGAGAAGGTAATGTAGAAGGTAATACGGACACAAGTAACTTTTTACATTTTACTATCTATCACGTTTACATATTTCGTCATCATCAAAAAAGGTGGGGGGGGGGGATTGTTAGTGAAAATATTACGATATTTAATCTATACAGTCTTGTTTGTTTTGATTGATGATAAACATGTAACTTGATACATTACGTAAAATGTACAAGTTACTCGTAATCATATTTTGTCTCAACATACATTCAACACCTCTCGACGTCTCAAGTCCTCGTATGCTACAACACAGGTTCATACATGTTTGTTATGTGGCATTATGATCAAACCCTTTAACAAATCATTTAGAATGTTTAAAATACGTTTAGAGTCATTAAGTATTTTAAAAGGTTAACCATTCTATTTCGAACCTCATTTTACATTTTGCATATACAAGTATTTTTACTTGTGCATCATGCTTCCTAAGTTGTATTCACGTCAATATAGAATAAGTGTCACATTAGGTGTCAAAATATGATAAGTGCCACATTTGATGTCAAAGTGCACTTTAAGTGTCAAACTAAGACAAATGTGTTTATATACTTCTAAAAATGATGTTAATGACATAATAACTTAAGTCCTATAATAGTATAAGTAGTTTAACATTTTTAGTAACACATAAACTAACATGGTACAACTTGTTAAACATATATCAACTAGTTAAGTAATTCATTTTACAAGTTAACTTTTTTATATACTTAAATCAAAAAGAAAATGTCTTATTACCTCATGCATAGTGTCTCAAAATTCATAAAATCTCTGCAAATTTCATTTGGAAAGATCTTGTGTTGATTTGGAAAAATTGTGTGCAAAATCCAAGAAAATCTTTCTGATCCCAAGGAACCCTTTTTTATAACGGAAGGAACCCTTTTTTTGGTTCCGTGGGATCCGTGGGTTTCTGAGTTTGTTTGCCTATAAATAGAAGCCCATTTTTCACTCATTCACTCACCACTTGAAAACACACTTTCTCTACCCTCTTGCGTACATTTAGATAAGTCATTAACAATGTAGTAACACTCATAAACACCCTCATAATACATGATCATAATGCTTCTAACTTTCATTATGTTGTAAGCATTCTCCCGAAATGATCCTCCAAAGGAAGCTCAGAGATCTTTCATCCTCATCCACCACAAGCATACATACATGAAGATACATCACAGCAAGCTTAGGGAACTTGTGATCTTCAGCCATTGAAGGCTTCCTATCAATGGAAGTTCATTTAGATTAGTCATTTGTATCCATTAGACATTTATGTCTTGGATCATCACTGTACATTTGTAACACTCATTCCATCTCATAAGGGTTATAGGTTTGGTGTGTTTTAGTTGTAAAACACTAAGTTGGTCGGTTTGTTATGTTGGGCCTTAAAACATAACGGGAGTGGTTGTACCCGAGAAAGAACTCGACATCTAGCTTAGTGTCGGAAATATTGTATAGGCGACGTCAGGTTGGTTCTACCTTGAACTAGAACCCAGTATTTAGTTTTGTACCGGAAAAAGTGTAAGCGACGTTTGTAAAGGTTTTCTCCGTCGAGAAGGGAGCTTGTTGATTTAGTGAAGTAACTCTCGAGTTGGGTACTCGTGGAGTGGAGTAGGGCGGAAAGGAGATCCGTGACCGAACCACTATAAATCCTCGTGTCCGGTTTGCACTTTCCTTTTACTTAATGTTTTACTTTTATACTTGCACTATATTATTGCTTGCATTGTGACTTGATGGTTATGCTTGTGTGACAACTTGTTTCACTGTATGCTTATATTAGTCATAAACTATAATTGGGATTTTTCATATTACAACAAGCTTAATCGGATATTTGATACAACAAGTTTTAAGGTTTTAAAATGGTAACGTATTCATCCCCCCCCCCTCTATGTTTTCACACACTTTAAACCCTAAACTTTGGTAATTGTCATGTTAGACCCTAGACTTTGCTAAATTTACACATTTAACCCTAAACTATGGTATTTGTCATAATAAGCCTTCAACTTAACTTATGATCATTTGTAAACCCTAAATTTTGATTAACTATGAATGTAACCCTAAGTTACTAAATATGGAAAGTTACTTAATATGAAAAGTTTCTAAAAATAGAAAGAAACCCTATTTATGTAATCTGGATAACTATAAGCACTACACTTATAAAATGAGCCTATAAGTAATACGTGATCATTAATTCGTGTAAATTCTCTGAAGAGGGAGTAGCTTCTGTTTCCTTGTGCTTTCCTGGTTATTTCATTTGCTGTTTGAGGTACAGATATTCTACCCTTTCTCAGTAAGGATTTATTCTCATTATGATCCTTGACTCTGATTATGATTCCATTTGTTATGGTTTCCTTTTCAATGATTCCCTTTTATATGATCCTTTGATTTGATATCCGTTTTGCTACTCGTTTGCTATGATATCCGTTTGCTATCCATTTGCTATGATGTGATTCCGTTCAGTTTGATATGCTCTGTTTGGATATGATATGATGATTTGATATGCTTTGTTCTGTTCTGTTGCCCGAGCTATTTAACTAGTCATGGAGGTACCATGACCATGTCATTGATGGCACCAATGGCATGACACTATCTGTGGCGGTGTGATTAGTCCACGGCGTTCCCCTATTTGTATTATATGATCACTTGACCATTATGATGTGTGTATATACTTGTCTAGAACAGGTGTATATATATGATTTGTTTTGCAGGGAGCGTATGGATGCATCCTATGTACTTTATTTTGTTTTGATGTGATTGGTTTGTGTGTGCCTTACACCCCTTTCACTTTTGGTACTTTAGAGGTCGCCCCTCCTTGTACAACTTATGATTTGATGGATATATGTATATGTGGTTATTTGGTCTATTCATGTATCATGTTTAGACATATGTTTTGAGCTCGTGGGCATTCCTTTGTTATTTCATATTCCTTATTCATTTATTATTCCTCACGACTTATGATTTTCTGTTCAACAGGTTTCTTAGTTTCATTTCGTTTATTTGTTTGCTTATTACCTTTCATTATTTATATCTGTTCACTGAGCGTTAGCTCAGCCGCATTTTTTTTTCTATGCGGCAAGTAATAAGCAGGATGCTGGGCATGAGTAATGAGAGTAGGAGCTTAGAAGACCTACCCATGATTAGTTTTCCCCATTTGTTGGACTTATGATTATTAGACATATGTTTTGAATATTTTCCTTTTGGTTTAGACTTCGTTTGGATTATGTACTTTGGAAGTCATTTGTTTTCATGACTTTGGTATTTATTTAATAAGTCTTCTGCTTGCGTTTATTTATATGTTCTGATTGACACCATAATGTAGCATTTGACCCTTGTCGGGTTGGGGTGTTACAAGATTGACTTTTAGAGTTCTGAGATATCTTAAAAAGGAACCTGGTTTGGGTATCACATTTAATAGATGTGATAACAACAATTTGAGAGTCTTTGTTGACTCTGAGTGGGCTAAATGTAAGATTACTAGAAGATCTGTTACTGGATATTCTGTGTTTATGGGAAATAATCTTGTTTCCCGGAAATGCAAGAAACAAGCTGTTGTTTCCAGGTCTTCTACTGAGGCTGAATATAGAGCCACGTGTAATGTGTGTTGTGAATTGATGTGGATCTTGAATGTCTTAACTGATTTGCAGGTTAATGTTGATTTGCATGTGGATATGAATTGTGATAATAATTCTTCAATTCAAATATCTGCAAATCGTTTTTTACATGAGAGGAGTAAACACTTTGAGATTGATCTATATTTTTTGAGAGAAAAGATTAATGCAGGTTTTATAAAACCTAAAAAGATCAAATCTGAAGATAACATTGCAGATTTGTTTACAAAAAGGTTAAGTATTTCTGACAATAACAAGTTCTGCAAAGGTCTTGGTTTGTTTAATGTGTTTCAGGTTTGATAAGCTGATGGGGGAGTGATGGAATGCTAAAGCTTATGGGGGAGTGTTAGAAGACTAAGCTTCAGCTCAAACACGTGGGCCTATTTGTCATTCCTCAATAGTTCAAACAGGAAGTGATCCCTCCCAAATGCTCAAGGACTAATGCTGTCAAGACTTAAAGTGTGAAGGGCTTAAGTGAGAATTCTAGCTAAAGGCTATATAGACCATCATCTCTCTTTATTGTGTTATTAGCCTCATTTGTTTCTGTGTGTTTTACTCTCTCATCTCTGTTGTTCTCTGAGTTGAGAGAAACCCTAGTTTGTGTAATTCTTTGATTCTTGTTTTTCTGTTTGTAAAAGATATTGCCATTCTTTGGCCTAATAAGTTTAATAATAAAAGAGTGAACCGTGGGGAGGTTCGCTGGGTTCATTCACAAGAATCTGTGTCATTATAGCTTTGGTTTATAAGTTTTACAGGTACTTATGATCCGAGAATACATTAAGAATTTTTGCATTTGCAAATTAGCTCTATTTATCTGCCATACATTGTAATTGCAACTTATTCATGAACGTTGATTTTTAATAGCAATCTATATTCTACCATCAAGATACAACTTTTCCTAGAAAACATTTACGTGTTTGAATACATGCTTAGAGCATCCGGTACGCATGGCTGGTAGTAGGGGTGTTATCGGGTCTTATCGGGTCTTATCGGGTCGGGTGAGTCGGGTTTTGATTTTTTTAAAACTCACCCGCAACCCGACCCGATAAGGAATCGGGTTATCGGGTTCGGGTGGTAATCGGGTCGGGTTATCGGGTTGCATGCTAACCTCAGTTCATAGTACCCAAAATTTTTGAGAAGAATGTGGAAAACTAGAAGGGGGGGGGGGTTTGAATAGTTTTACGTCTTTTTAATTTTATTATGAAAACCTTTGTTTATTTTTAAAACACTTAGATTCAAGTTTGTATGAAAAATAAAACTTCAACCTTATTATTAGTTATATATGTATTCTTTTAAATTGATTGTAAAAGTTTTGGTTTCTTGAATGGATTTTCAAATTGATCTTTATGTGAAGTCGACCTCTAATTAATACTAGCAATTATATAAGCCTATGTGTATGAAAGTAATGACGATGCAAGTAAAGAAATAAATAAGGTATGGAAAGATCTAACCGAGACACGAGAGATTTATAGTGGTTCGGCTACAAGGACACCTTCCTTGCCCTACTCCACTCCCCGAGCACACCTTGCTCGAGAGTTTTCTTCACAACTTCAATAAGCTCCCTTATGGCGGAGAAAACCGTACACAACTTTGGCTTACACGGGTTTAACGACACAAAGTTAAATGTCGAGTTCTAATCGTAGCTAGAACCAATCTCACAACTTCACAACACAACTTCTTCACAACTTATTCACGACTACTTCACAACGGCTTCACGACTGCTTCACGACTTCTTCACGACTTCAACACGACCGCTACACAAACTCTATGATGCGGCTTCACGACTTCAACACTATGTCTTCATGACTAAGACTTCACGACTTCAACATGTCCGCTACACAACCTCTATGCTACGGCTTCACGACTTCAACACTAGGACTTCACGACTAGGACTTCACGGCTTCAACACAACCGCTACATAACTTCTATGCTACGGCTTCACGACTTCAACACTAGGACTTCACGACTAGGACTTCACAACTTTAACACGACCGCTTCACAGCTTCTATGCTACGGCTTCATGACTTCAACACAAGGACTTCATGTCTTCTAAGCTACGGCTTCACAACTTCTACACCACGGCTTCACGACTTCTACACTTTGACCTCACAACTTCTATACCACAACTACTTATACAACATCTTCACTACTTACACACAACACTAATCTACAACACACACCTTACATACAAATGAATGAATGATTTACAAACTTTGTTAAACACACAACTTAAGTAACAAAATGATACTAAGTTGTAATACTTCTAATCTTGATTGATAGAAGTATTCTTCTTTTGCACTTGGATGGTGGAAGCTTGGATCACTTGGAAACCAATGCTTAAGATTACATGATCAAAGGTTTATTTAAGATATGAAATGAGATCTACAACAGAAAGTTTTAGTGCAAAAGGGTTGAGTAAAAATCCAGGGGAAGGCTGGTATTTATAGGAGAAAAATCTGGATAGTTGGAGCCTACTGGAGCGGGGTCGGTCCCCTTAAATAGGGGGCGGTCCCCTTAATTATTAAGGGGGCCGCCTAGTAAAATTAAGGGGGCCGCCCCTACTGAACGTTGGCCAATTTTGTCCTTTTGTGGGGAAGGTTTTTCTGGAATATTTTAACTGATTTTGGTTAAAAATTTGAATTCATATTTTTATAAAAGATTAAACATTTTTATTTAATACCAAAAATGTTTTTCAAAAATATATAAAATGTTTTTGATGTTTTATAAAAAAATCTAGTTATTAAGAAAATGTTCCTTTGATCATATAATGCATTAAGCACTTGTTTATTCATACCTTAAGTGATTAAGTTGTAAAAGTGAATATTTACAACTAAATACTTGTTTATTTGATAAGTTTATGTTTTAATGAGTTTACATTTTGTGATCATCAAAACATAGAGATATGAATAAATATTGATAATGTTTTTAGGCATTATTTATGTCAACAAAGAACATGTCAACAATGGTAATCTTAGTAACAAGTGTGAGTTTGTATTTGATGGAACACTAGAGATTCAACTTAATACAAATATATTTAGTTATTTTCTGTTCCCATGCACAAGTAGTTGATTTTGAACATCATAAAATAGTAATTATGATAATTTGTCCACTCCTAACATTAATTGAACTCATAACTGATACAATTATTAAAAAAATCCCTGTACGGCAAGTGCTTTTACAACGATGCTTGTGTTAAGTTCCATATTTGAATGTGAACAATCGAGATAACATGCACTTCTATCATATTAAAAATTAATCATTTGGATGTGGCTCAATGGCTTGAGTGCAGATGAGATGCAGCTTGACTTTTTAGCATTGAACAGTCGGTCTCACTTTATCATTTTACATTAAACTTTTATGCTTCCAATACTTCCGTTACTAGTTAGCTAAGCGTCAGTACCATTAGGAAAGTGTATAGCTTCTCTTTAACAAAACATGATTTACATAATTAGGCTAAGTATGTTTAGGTATTTACTGATCTTCAATCTTGATAAATCATTTAGCTTAATGATTGTATTTCACTATTTTGTGTACTGTAGGCTTAGTTATCATCACAGGTTCATGCTTCTTCGCTAATATGTTGTAAACTAATACTAATAAACATGTGCTCTAAAAAGTAATAATTAAAAAATCAATAAGTCATTGTCGGGTCTTATCGGGTTGACCCGATAACCCGATATCATTTTTTATTTAACCCTAACCCGACCCGATAACACTATCGGGTTATCGGGTTCGGGTCACTTTAAACCTTGTTGTTTTATAAATTTACATTATTTGCCCTTGTTAATGTTTTTCTTGCACCATCAGTCCTTTTTGTTTACACCGTTAGTCCTTATTTAATTATGTAATGTGTTTTATATTAATGAAATTAAATTTGAGTTAATCTAATGTGTTTTAATTTTAATTTTAATTTTATATATCTCTAATAAATTATGTAAGTTAAAAAAAATGGACGACGGCACTACATTTTAGTTAATATTGTGTATGTTTTATTTAATATTGTATATGTTTTATTTAATATTGTGTATGTTTTATTTTATATTAAAAAAAAAAAAAAGGACGACGGCACCACATTTTCTGGTGCCATGGGTAACGGCCAGAATGTGGTGCCGTGTAATTTCTGGTGCCATAGATATTTTTGCTGACGTGGCAGTCAAATTTTTGTTATGGCTTGAAGTAGGGGTGAGCAAACAAAACCGAAACCTAACCGAAAACCGAAAAAATCAAACCTAAAAAACCGACCGAAACTAAAAACCGATGGTTCGGTTTTTAATTTTTTAAAAACCGAAAAATACAGTTCGGTTTCGGTTTTCTTCCAAAAACTGAACCGTAAAAACCGAACCGAACCGATTTTATTATATAATAATATATAATTAATATAATATGAATAAATAACTAAATAAATCAACTTTATAAATTCACATTCATTTTATGGGTAGATTTATAATATGTTTATCTTAACGTTTATGTTTATATGCATGTTTGTCGTGTCGTGTGTTTACTTGAGAATATATCAATAAATATATGACGATGATCATACTATGCGTATGTTCACTTGCATGTGTGTCTCATATATATGTGTGTAATTATAGAATTTTGCAATAAACATTATTATGCTTAAATTGACAAAAAAAAAAAAAAAAAAAAAGTAAATAAGAATAACCAATTTCTATGTAATACAAGTTTGTTGATATAAATTTGACATGCCCAAATATAAACGGTTAGAAACCGAAAAAACAAAAAAACTGAACCGAAACCGATAATAAACCGAAAAAACCGAACCGCCAAAAACCGAACGGTTTCGGTTTTGGGTTTTCTAAAAACCGAACATTTCGGTTCGGTTTCGGTTTTAGCCAAAAACCGACCCAAACTGAACCGTGCACACCCCTAGCTTGAAGCCATGGCTCATGGGTACCCAATACTCTTATCGAATCACACGTTTAAAATAAAGTTAATATAGAGACACACGCTTAGTATAATGTTCTTCATTTCTAAAACGTTTTCTGAAATTTTCAAATATCGAATCTTAGAAGAATTAGGGAATCCTAGAATTTGATAGAATTGCACACATTCACACAATTAGTCATGTTCACATTCAATTATGGGTTTTGACAAGTTCACGTATACTCTTTTGTCTAATATTCACATTCTCCTGATTGACTACAGTTTGATGATTTCTTTCTTTTAATATATTAAATCAATAGATAAAACATGTTTGATGTCACATATATGACGAATATATTTCAGTGTGGCTTTTTGATGTCACATATATGACAAAAAAATAGATGTGTTTGGCAAAACTAACGGTAGCCCGGAAGTAATAGAAAATAAACGATGCATTGGATTTTTGTTTGACCCCGGCGTATCGAGACTCGTTGCCATAATAACTAAATCTAGTTTCGTTGGGCTCTGATGCACTCATACTCTAAGATTGATGTCCTGCTTGGTTGGTTTATCTCTCAAGAGTTTATCTCTCACACGATGGACATGTGATTTCCTACTTTGTTGCATTCCATTATATTAGTCAATGTTTTGAAACACGTTTGACCTAGTCAGTGTAAATGATTATGGTAAAGAAAATTAGCCAAATTAAACAGGGTTTTTAATTTTAGAAACCCAGTTAGGCTTACCGGGTTTAAGGCAACCCAAGTGAATCTGGTTCTCGAGAGCCAGCTGGGTTTGGGTTTCTTTCTTGTTTTTTACAATAACACAAGTTAATTATATATAATTATGACGTAATTTATTTTTACATGTTATCTTTTTCAGTAAAAGTTTTTCTAGACTCAATATATTGATTAGTCATGATTTATATAAATCCTTTTTTTGTTATTTGAAATAAAAGTTAATTGTTTTTAAAAAACCGGGTTGACCCGAAGGTCGAACCGATAACTCGATAAACCTATGACTCGACTAAGTTGATTAATGACCCGGTTTTCAAAACATTGCTATTAGTCATACTCTCGTGAACTTCCAAATAAAATCTATATAAGCTTTAACATGAAATTTATCTAAATAAAACTTTAAAAGTAACTTACAATAAATCAATATATTTCAACATGGTTAATAATGACGTAAGTTTGTTTCGCCCAAAATAAAGTCGTTACGGGAAGCTGACAAAGTCGTTCGTGTACTTGGAATGTGAATGCAATAACATTTTGATGCTTTCTAGTCTTTAGGGCCCAAGGAGTCATAACATCCTACCCTTCCGACCCTTCCAAATTCCACCAATAACATCTCTCCAACTCATTTTATCCTTTCAACCCTCCCAACCAACCCTCCCAACTTAATTCTTAGGCATTCATCACATTCTCAACCCTCCCAATTTTTATTTTTTTTCATTTAATTTAATCAAACATTTATGTAATAAAAACTTAAACATTTCATTAAAATAAACTAAAAAAAAAAAAAATACATAAACGACATAAACATTACATAAACCTAAACATAATTAATAAAAACTACATAAACGACATCATTATTAGAAAATAAAATACGACATAAAGAGGCCTAAATCAATGTCTCGATCGGTGGTGGCTGCTCCGCTGGGTCATCAAGGTATGCTAAGTCCAAACCCGATATATGCGCTGTCAGATCATACCGGAGGCGATGATGGACTTCTTCGTCATGTATCTCCCGCAGCACATTCCGGTTATAAGCTACAGGGGCAGGTGGATCCATAATACGAACCGGTGATATTGCCCTCCCGTCGTCTTTTATGATCATGTTGTGCAATATAGTACATGTGGCGACGACTTTCCCGATCTTCTGTTTTGTCGTGAGCCGTAGGTTTCCGCCATGCATAAATACTCATCGTACGCGTCTGGAGGTTCACCCGTCGCCAATTGTTTGATCGCCGATGTGCATTTCTGTATAGCCGTGAAACTTTTTTTTCCACGAGCGTCGTATCCTTCTTGAAAGTACTCGAACCCGGCTTCAATATCAGCAACAATCTTCAAAAACAACCTTTTGCTCATGCGAAAACGATGACGGAAAACTGACTCATCGAATTTCGGGTCTTCAACAAAATAGTCAAGCATTAGTGTTTCCCCCGCTTCGACCCGTTCCCGATCAATGTACCTACGGGTGTCAGTAGAGCTTCCGGTGTCTTGATACGCGTCTAAGACCGTTTGCAAAAAGTTAAAAGTGCTCCCCGTTGACGAGTCGAAAAGCGAAGGCGGATCACAATACGAAGAAGAGGAAGAAGATGAATCCATTTTGTGATAAAAGTGATGATTTTGGGGTTAAATATGTGAAAGTTGTGGTTTAATATGTGAAAGTTGTGGTTTAATATGTGAAGATTTTAGTTGTTTATAAAGAGGGAATTTTTTTTTTTTTTTTTTTTTAGCCGTTACAAACACAAGGGAGCGTTTAATATTGCTTTCAAACGGTCGAATTTTTCCAGCCCTTTGCCAAACCGCAGCTGCTTGTCCAGCCCGTTATTTCCAGCCCGCTGGGCAACCCGCTGGGTCGGCGGCGGTGTTCCCCAGCGGGTTAGCCCAGCCCTTTGCCTACCCGCTGACCACTCCGTGAGCCCTTAACCAATTTGTAATAGTACTTCGATTCTCACTTGTTTAGTTTATTTAATTTTCCTAGCACATTTGATCTTATTAGTTTATATAGATTAAAACAACTTCTCTTACTTTCCTAGTACTAGCCAAGTCTTTTTTTAAAAGGCCTACATGTTTCGATACAATTAATTAGTGATATCAAATGAAACTTAAACTTACAGGTAACTAATTTTCTAACAGTTGTTATCGACTGATCACACAATCAATATAAGTTGACTACAACCTATGATTCAATCTAACCAGTTTGGTTAGAGAGTTTGGATTTGATAGTATTTGAATACATTTGTTTCGAGAGCAAAGAGTCTGAAAGTATGTTTGATGGGTCTGAAAAAATGCGTTTGATATATGGGTTTTACGGACACAAAACATGAATTTATTTAAGCAAATATGTGTTCAGTGTAATTTCCATTTAGATTACAATTTTCATTTAAAATACACATGATCGCCTCACAGTAGTAGTATAATGTTCGGGTACACACAACAAAAAGCAGATGTCATTAGTTCAAATCTTGTCTCCATACATGTATGTTTAATTGTGATATTACACGATTTATCTTTAGTGTTGACTGTAAAACCAGTCGGTTGGGCAACAACCCCCAATAACTATTAAGATGACCGAAAACTAAAAGAACCAAAAACACAAAGGACCGCTCTCATATATAGTGGGTACTGGGTCTCAAGCCCAGCCCATTAATAGCGGAATGGACCTAATGATAAGCATCATTTTGATTTGCAAAATGATTCTTTACAAGATTGGCGATGGTCGCCGCGTTGCCGGCGTGCCTGTTTATTTTGCCAAAAGTTTTTTCAGTGGTTGCACGGCTGTTTGTTTTGCGAAATGTTGTTTTTTGTTTGGGTGTTTTGTTACATAGGGAAATTATAATGTTTAGTTTGAAGGTGTTTGTTTTGTTAATTGGCTATTTACGTTACATTTTTCCATTAATTTATTGCAGTTGTTTTAACAGTGTTACGGTAAAATTTTGTAATAAAAAAAATTGTGTAAATGATTATAAGTTTTTTTTTCTTTTTTCTTTTTTTTTTTTTGGTCATTTTATTTATTATGTTTTATTTAATGTTATAAATGGATGGTTTAATATTAAGGGGTTTGGTATCCTTTTGGTGCTAATAAAAATTTGAGTTTTGCCTCTTTTCATTTCCACCGAAACCCTAAGTACCCCCTCTTCCTATTCAAGTTCTATCTGTCTAATTCCTTGGTTCTATGATGGCGACACTACCAAGAACTCCTAATTTCCAAAGCCTAAAGTTCGCTGCTTGGTCCACTGAAGTTGGTGATTGCTTGCATGCTGCATTTACCCAGGATTACACTGAGAATGATCGATTGCTAATGGCGCTCGGTGAGCAGCCTGATCAATTAGCTGTAAAGGTCAAGTGGTTAGAGGATTTGGTTGAAGAGGGAGAGGGTTTTTTACCGTTACATGAGAGCGGTGACATTGGTTTGGATCGTCTGAAGGAGACTCTGAAGAGGGAGAGGAAGGTGCTTGGTAGGTTGATCAAGGCTATGGATTCGGCACGTAAAGGAAGGGAGGAGAAGAAGATTAACCTTTTCTGGTTTGGTTGATGGGGCTGCTACTTTTTTATGGTATATTTTGTTGGTATTTTGTGTTTTGCTGGGTACATGGGTCTTAGCTGTTTGCAAATATGGGTTGTGTCTGTTTATGTATGGATATGATATCATGTATTATGCTTTTTTTTGTATGATATCATATAACTTGTAAGACGTTTGATGAATGTGAATATAAAATTATGACTATGCTTCTTAATGTATTGTCTTGTGTTGCAAAGTGATTGGTAATTTTTGTGAATGTTATATTTGCTGTGCAAAAAACTGTAAGAAAGAGCAGTTTAGTAAAGAATAGGCAAGTGCGTAAGTAGCTAATGCTACATAGGTGAATATTTAAGCTTACATAGGCGATGTTTTCTGAATGTTTGACAAAAAAAAAAAGCATTACATCTAAGTTATGCCATATCACTGGCAATAGCAGCGATACATATTTACATACTGCATAGTTTGCTGGAAGCAGAGAAGAACGTTATGTCTAAGTACCAAAAGGTGTAGATAATTGTTTTTTAAAGGATACCTGCCAGTGCATAGTTATGTAGAATATTATACATAAATAGCTGAGACGTTCCTGCTGGGTCTGTGCTATGTAAGCTTGTGTCGATCAGTCTGTTTTTTTTTGTTTTTTCTGAGATGCTGTTCCTTGTGCATTGCTGGTTTGCGGAAAAAGGGTCTTCCTGGTGCCTCTTTTTGGCCGTTCTTTTGTTGGTTTGGATGTTTCAGGTAAAGGAGTTTGTTTTGGCGGTGGTATGGTGTCAGTTTTGGTTGGTTCAAAGGTGTCAGGTGTGTGACCTTTTACAATGCTACTCTTTGGCGGTACATCTATGACACTCACTGGTTTTTTTTCAGTTTCAGGTGTTGAAGTTTCAGGTAAAGGTGTTTCAGCAGTTTCGGTTTTGGTTTCTGCAGTGATTGTTGGAAGTGTATTTTGCATGGAAGTCTGTGCGCTACTTTCAGGTAGTGCAGCAACATTTGGTGTCAGCATTGGTGTGTGATCCCAACAGGTATCAAGAATGAAAACCTGTTTTTCTTTTGTACTCTCTGGGTCAAAGTGTAGCTGAAATTTTTTTTTCTTTCCTTGCAGGGAAAGCAGTTCTGCTGGATAATCATAGGGATTTGGATCAGGTATGGCCTTGCACAATTCTTTGCAATCTTTTACCAATGAGTTTGCTTCATTACTGAAACATGTCATTATTCCAGTGGTAGTGGCATCAGACAACACTACCCTGAAGCAATAGCTACGCAAAAAATTTTAAACACGGTGCTTAGTAATGATAAAAGGTTTTATATAAACAGTGTAGTATGTATTGTAGTTTACCTGGAAAGCAAGTCATCGTCGGAGGTTGGCTGTTTACAGTGGGTATGTGGAAATCGGTCTGAGATTTTATAACCGCAGTCAAAGCATTTCTTGAAAAACCATGTTCTTTTTGTATCAACTTCGTTAATTGTAGCAGCGACAGTAAACCGGACATTCTGGCATTTAAATTAAAAACGTGTATTAACTGTTGATTTGATAAGGGGCATGTTACAGTTATTTATTACCTGTTGGTTTTGTGGATTTTCTGCAGCTAAATCTGCCAGAGTGACGCGGTTCCTATATTTTTCTTGGTCTGGGTCTGCACATTTTTGGTACTGGATATTCAGTATTGTTGGTGGGTCGATGAATTCTTCATACCTGTATTATTAAACGATGTAAGTTTAAGTTCTTTTAAAAGATAAAATGTAATTTTAGGCTTTTAGTTTATGGTCTTACACATTGCGGATTTCTTTGACTTCTGATATGTTAGGATTGAAGTAATACGACGTTGCAGATGTGCTTGATAGTTGAAGGCCTGTATTAATTTACACAGATATTAAGTAATAAAATCAAAAAGCCGAACAATAAGTCTAATCTTAAAAGGTAGAATGATAAATATTAATTAAAAAGTTTACCTCCGTAGTCTTTTACAATGCATGAGGTCACTGCTATGATAACTGGTTTCTCTGCGTGCTCGTATTCTGTTTTCCTAAAAGTGTGAGCATCTTGATTCCATAAAGTAAATCGGACTGTGTGACCACTGGTAGAGTGACAAAGGATCTTTTAAAGTTAATTTTTAAAGGTAATTTTTAAAGCTAATTTTTAAAGACTTACTCTAAATTTTGGATACCAATGTCTCTCCAAACTGTTGAACTTTGTGTTGCTTTTGTTGGATGTTGTATATCAGTTACATACTGAACAGAACCAACATAATCTGCAATCAGTAGTAGCAAATCAGACATTTATTATTATTATTCATTTTATATTTACGTGTCTTAGGTACCTGTTAACAGTCCTTCTTTTACATTGACTTTTGAATACAGTTCTCGATAACTGCTGAAGTTGAAATAGTGCTCTGGAAAGCCTGTGTCTGGTATGTCTTTAATATCTGTGTATGTTCCAAAAACCAATGAAAGTGTGTGAGGAACAACTTGCATATATGGTTTTGCAGGTTGAAAGCCAAAGCCAGTGATCTTGCAAGTTCTGTTGATCTGAAGGAGTGCATCAAATTTTGCCTTTTCACGTAGGTTGACAGTTGCTTCTATAGCTCCTCCCTGCAAGAATGATAGGTATTGATAAATTTTAAATGCATTTTTTTTAAAGAGAATATGAGACTTTTGAATTGTGTAGTTGGTTCATAGAATACTGGTCTGTACCTGTCTATCAATCAACATGCAACAGAAGACTACGGGTTTTCCTTGTTTATTTGTTGGTGTCCATTTTCGGTAGACTTTTACATATATAGCTTTGCCAGTATCCGATTCTTTTAGGTCGTTGAGGGCAATGTCTTCTGATTGTGTAACGATTGCTTTGTCTTTAGACTTGTCCGGTTCTACAATGCTACAGCTATGGTCCATTTGCCTACATGTTAAGGAAGAAAATGTTTATGATAAATGCATGTAAATATATGTTTAATGGTAACAGTAAAATTTAAGTGGAACCATGAATACTGAAAATTATGCAGTGAAGTAAGCTTAGAATGCATACAAATAACAGTACAATATCTTGCATAATAATGTAAACCTTAGCAAGATAGCTATTTGGTAATTGCACAAACGTATATTTAAAAGGTAAATATAAGTGTAAGGAACCTGTGCAGGTGTCACCATGTTTAAAAATTCTTTATAAACAACATTCTTTGTTGTGTTTTTATGATTGCCTGGACATTGTTTGATTAGCATTTTTAAACCTTCCGGAGATGTTGCTCTTGACAGTGCAACATACAATTGACCATGGGCAAAAACAGGTTCGGGTAGGTATACGCCTATTTTGTTTAATGATTGCCCTTGGCTTTTGTTGATTGTCATTGCATAACAGACTTTCACCGGGAACTGCTTCCTTTTAAACACAAATGGCAGCTGTTCTTCTTTATTGATAAGCACAATACGCGGCAACCAAACTTTTTCTCCCATTCTAGTACCGGTTACGATCTTTGCCTGAATAAGCCTCGTATACACCTGAGTCACAATCATCCGTGTGCCATTACACAATCCGCCGCCTAGGTTTAAGTTTCTTAGTAGCATTATGGGTGCACCTATTTTAATTGTAAGTTCGTGGGGTGGCATTCCTGAAAAGGAAAGTGTGTTCAGGTATTCTTGAGGATATAGCAGCTCTGTTGCTCCTCCATCATTTGATTTTGGTATAGCTTCGTCAACACTTATAAAAGTATACGTATCGCTGTCTAACATGTTGAGGATAGTAGAATTTATCGTATCTGCAGTTTCGTTTCTCGGGCACACTATTGCTTTTCCCTGTAACGATGCTGCATCTGGTGCTTGTAATGTTTGTTCATCGTATATAAAATTAATAAGGTCTTGAACAGCTGTGTCGCTTTCGGGAATGCAGTACCTATCTGGTATCTGTACCCATGATGAATTCTTTGGGTCGGCTTCATCCGGTTGACCAATGCTACCATTTCCAACGTCAAGTAACCATTGTGAGAACGTTGAAATCTCTTCAGCTTGTTCAGGAGAAAGGCCTGGCTGTTGGAGTCGCATATTTTGTTTAAGCCTAATGATTTTGAAATATGGCCATAAGTATGACTGTGCTATGCATGAAGAAATAATCTGCTTCTTTGTAGCTTTTTTCTTTACGGGAAGTGTTTGCCTGAAATCGCCTCCTAAAATAACCGTTTTCCTTCCAAATAGATCTGTCGGCTTATCCATTATATCTTTCAATGTGCGGTCAAGTGTTTCGAAACATCTGCGATCGTTCATAGGTGTTTCGTCCCATACGATAAGATCAGTTTGCCTAAGCAATTCTGCTACCTGCGTTTTCTTTTTTACACTGCACATTGATTCGTCAGATAGATTTAACGGTATCTTGAATCTTGAATGAGCCGTTTGTCCTGATGGAAGTAATAAGGCAGCAATACCTGAAGAAGCGACTGCCAAGACAATCTTTCCTTCCGATCTAAGCGTAGAAATTATAGTCCTCCAAACGAAAGTCTTGCCTGTCCCTCCATGGCCATAAACAAATATGAGGCTCTGGTGCCGACCATTCATTGCATGTGTGATTTGCTCAAAGATTATTCGTTGGTCAGCATTTAGACGGTGCACTAATCTTTCACTTTCACTTCTTAACAATTCACGATTATAAGACCTTTCTTCCATTAGCGCCCTGTTGTTCAATACTTGCAGCAACTGAGGTCGAGGCAGATTAAACCCAAAATCTTTGACCGATTTTCCATAGGAAGTAAGAATTGCTTGCAGCTCATACATAAGACCATCATGTAAGTCTTCAGGAGTAACATGAAGATGTTGTATATGCAAGAATTCTGAAAGTATTTGGGGAATGTCTTCTGACATGGAATCTGCGTGTGATTGTAGAAGTATAACGGGGCTAGAAACCTCACAAAAGATAAGTATCTGACAAAAAAGGTTTCGCATGTAAGACGGGGTGGCTGAGAAAGAAGCTTCTTGCAAAGCAATATTCCATTCTTGATCACCACCTAGTAGCCCCATTGCTTCACACGCGGCTCTATTTGTAGGGCAGACAACCTCGTCAACTGTACGGATATGTCGGAATGACATTGAACCTTTTTGATGACAGAGTAACAATCTTAAGTAAAATGCATCTCCAGAGTTAGGATGCACATATGCCAAACGGCCTATGGCTAATGTGCTGGCACGGCGCCTACGTTGCCAGTACTTCCCATCTTTGTACCATACGTATTCTTTTGGAAAGTTTAAGTATGTTAGATGGGGCCGTCTGTATTGTAAAGGTTGTATTTAAACCATTCAGTCAGCGTCGTCCTTTTGTTGTATTCACTATCGACAACCGTTTGCAATTGCTGGTGGCTTCTAAAGTTCACTCGCTGCATATTTTCGAGGTGAACTGCAAGTATTTGAACCGGTGGATCCCTGCTATGTATGTTGAATCCAAGAATCCTCCAGCATGCTTCATGTGGCCCAATGAATCTAGCATCTTGGAAATTCTTGATTTCATCAATGTGCGATGAACGATGGCTTGTGCTTGTTCCTGTAGTTCCAAGTGTTCTTGTAATATGAGTTACGATTCTGTCAGTGCCTTTTGAAATATACTTAAAGAGATATTTTATAAGCATTGACCATTTACAGTACTCAACATTGATATGCGCGTAGAACTGCATGCATATAGATCGGTTATGTGGAACAACATAACCGTTATCAAGGCTAACATCCTGCCTCATTGTTGTTATGCCTGAATCTCTTCTACGGTAATGCACATATCCTTTGTCATCAATGAAGGTTTCTGGGCAAAAAGCTTTAGGAAACTTCTTAGTGCATACATCACTATCCCGCATACACGGTGCTGATGTATTTACCAATCCACATGGCCCGTGCATCATAAACTCAGTAATAACTCTGTAGCCTTCAGGATCAGTTGCTGGGTTGGAAGCTCTGCAGAAATATATCTATTCACATCTGTGTGTGCTCGTACACGGTCGCTTTCTCTGACCCACAGGAGCAAATGACAATGCGGCAACCCTCTCTTCTGGAACTCTACCGTGTATAAAACTGCAATGAGATGATAGGTATTTAGGCATTTGTTAAGTATAGTAATTTGATAGAGAGTCTACGCATAAAGAATTTAAACGCTACCTGCTTCGACATGGCCAAAAGGCTTTGAATCTCGTAGGAAAGTAAGTAACTGATGTATCTTTCTTTCAAAGACACGATCCACAACATCAGGCCTGTCGGCAACTGTTACATGCGGGAACTGCTCCATATATTCTTGGATCTCAGGCCAGTTCACATTGCATGTGAACGTGATAAAGAATGATGGGTTCCCGTGCACCCGGCATATAGCCAAAGCATCTAAATAATGGCTATACATATATCGTGGTCCTCCTGTGAAAGAAGAAGGTAGAATTGTCTTTGAACCGACATCTGAACCATTTGTATCACCGCGTGAGATAGCATCATGGAGGCCTGCCATATAGTCATTTCGAATATCACCTTGATGTTCTCTTATAAAGTCAATTCTTGACTGCTCAATGCTACAGTAAGCTGTAACAACATATTGCTGAAAAAGTCTGCCACTCCTTGGCAGCAGGCGATACTCATTTAAATGGTCGTGCAGCTCGTATGCGTAGTACATTTTCATTGTCATTTTTTTGGGAGGGTCGGCCGATGCACATCTGGTCAATAAGACGCGCCCTAAATGGTATCCATCTTCACCAAAGAAGAAAACCAATGGGAATTGCATTGACATATAAGATGCGTTTAGCTTGCTCACGTGCTGCAGCTGACGATCATGCTGTTGGATAACAACATCAAATTCAGTTTCCACGTCTGGCCCGCCTTCAAAAACAATTGCACCAATAGAATCGCCTGTAGGCAATTCATGCTGCCTTGAACCGACAACACCAAACAAACGGACCTTGAATTCTGGAATATCAGCTTCTGCCATTTTATCCCTTGCAGTTCTAAACAACTGGACTAATTCATTGTGGTTGTCTAGTAGGTCAATCAAATTTTCCACAATGTCTGCACGCAGGCGCTGACCAGACCTTTGAAAATGCTCTAAACGATTTACAACTTCATTTTCTGTATCATAGATATATAGCTGTAGGAACTGCGGGCGCATATTGGTTTCTGGACAGAGGCTACCTATCCGATGGTAAAGCTGTCCGGAAATTTTAGAGACATAAGGACCCCTACCCATGTTTATAGAGTTGTCTATTTCTGCACCCAATGATGTCATTGCGAACATTTGATAGTATGCACGAATATTCTCCATAAAATGCCGATTAGTAAAAAGGTCTTTTATATATTGCGGGTATTCACCCTGAGCATTCAGCCTAACTTTCCCGCCATTGCAACATTTATGATAATCAATACGGGCTCTAGTACTGGAAGAAAGCCTCTCATCATACCAGAACTGTGCACCGCAATGACGGCAGACCTGATCACATCTGCCCATATGCATATATGTTGTCGGCGGACCTGCATTAGATATATAAAATATAATTCTGAACAATGGACCTGTAAAAATAAGAATGTTTGATTTAGCCTGCATATGAAACAGGATAACTGAAACCGGTAACACACCTTGCCTAGGCCTTTTAGTTCTGTTGTGCGGAGCACGGGTATTGTTTGATGAAGAACGCATTGTAACTGCAACAGATAAAAGAAAAGACGGTAAGCAAATGCAAAGGGATTTCAGATGGTATGTTTATTTGTTTTTATTCTTAAATTTTTTTAAAGCAATGAAACCTTAGCACTGACGTTGCTGACTATTAGTTTGGACATTTACGTTGCAGGGTTGTGGCAAAGGAGCAGCGGTTGGAAGAATCTCATTAGATGAAGGGCCTGCAGCCTTGGACGTGAAGGCGTGCGTAACACACTCAGATATAATTCCACTGCGGCTGGCATCGGCCATAAAAATGTCTTTGTCGCCTGCAACAAACATGAACAGTAAAGCTCTTAACCCTTCAAACAACAGTTATAACAATAATTGAAACATAAAAAGAAACGCAAATTACATAGGAATTCTGTATCGTTAATTTCTGAAGATGTAGAATGGGGTCTTTCCGAAACAAACGGCTGTTCATTAGAAAGGTGACACAGTTTTTGCTTTGCTTTATCCACAAAAGATGTAGCCCCATTTACCGTAGAACTGCCCATAGCTTGAGTCTGTTGCACATGACATTCATCTGGAAAACAATAGGACAAAGGTTTTTGAAAACATAAGTGTGATTAAAAATTTAAGTAAGACAACCTAAACAGTATAGCACAACAAACATAATGCGCACCTCTTATTTGTACAGGCGGGGCAACATTCATACGATACTCAAAATCTTTGTCACTGTGGTGAGACGGTTCTCCGTTGGCCACATGCAGCATACTTTCAAAGGCTTGCTCTGAAAACCCGGTAAGTGTGCAATGACATTGAGAATCTACATTATAGGTACAACCTTCTTTCCTGTTTTTCATATTTGGCTGTTGTATAGGACCACTGCCAATCGAAACTTGGCTGCTACCAGGCCTATCCTTACACAGCCTCTTACTAATCGAGTCTAAATTTACGTCAACACTACCTACAGGACTTATGATGGTCTCTGATCTTAAATCCAGAATATGTTCCTTCCTTTCAGGTAAACCATAATGATCTATAGATTCTAAAGAAGGCACATTTGTAACCCTACGTATTGCTCTTTTTTTAGTCTTCATATGGGACACATCTAACAATACTGAGTTTCATATGGATACAGGCAAACAAAGAAAGCAAAAATGGACATGAAGCATAGAAGAGCAGATTTATAAGCATTATACATATAGCAAATATATATAAAGCAAATGCACATGGATACAAGCATCATCAACAATGCATGCATGGAAGACAAAAAAGATCAAGACAAATAACAAAATAACAGTGGATAGCCGTGAAAGAAAATTAAACAAACCTGTTTGAGACGATCTTGAGGAGGCTGAAATTCTTTTCTTGAATGTTTTATTTTTCCTGCTTTTTTTTTTTTTTTTTTTTTTTTTTTTTTTTTTTTTTTTTTTTTGTTTTTTAGATAAACCACCACTCTTGCCTGGGTGCAAGTATGAGTGTTTTTTGGCTTTAAACTTTGTCTCATTCTATAAGAGAAGCATGGAGCATTGTACTTTTCTAAACTTAAGCCATACAAATTGAGACAAAATTCAACATTAGGTAGAAAGTTTATGGATAAGGCAGTAGATCATTGACACGTTCAATAGCATAGTATATTTGTATATTTGTAACCTATACATTCGCATGATACGGCAAATTTTTTTACATATTATACCTTGTATATACTGGCATTTAAACTGGGCCAAAGCAGCCAAGGATCTGGGAAGGTAGATGGGCTACCAAACGTGGTCCAAACTTGGGTCAAATTTTTGGCAAGAAGCCCGCAGCACAAAACGGCGGCGTTTACCGCGTGGTTTAATATAAACCTTAATAAATGAAATATGTATGCTTTTTGGTCACAAATCAATATTCAAGCGACATAAAAAATGAAACAATACAAATTTTATGATACAATACGGCGTATAACAGTATATATATTAGGAAAAACCGAAACCAACGTTTTATTTAAGTTGATACATCCTCAATGAAATAATATCTAACAATCTTGATTCCTAAAACGGTGTTGTAGGATTTGGTGCGACAAAACTATTGTACGTATAGTTCAGCCTGGTAAAACGGGTTGATCACATAAGGATTGTACACTTGAATCTGCAAATCGTTACCTGTCTGCTCGTTTAAATCATTTGACGATACACCAAAGCTATCGGGCTCATAGTAGAAGTGATTATTCGAAACAAAAAGTGGTGCTAGGATGACCGATGCTTCAAGCAACACTTCCCAACTCATAGTCTTTTCTTCCTTCTTTTCATCATCATCATCAAATTGAACCCAATGATTAAACCTCACAAGTTGCTTATTGTCTTCCACCGAGCTCGATGAAGAATCAATAGTAGACCCCATCGGAGAACCAGTGGACGAGCCCGAGTCTGTTAACTGCCACATACCATTAAGAAAATTCTCTAAAGCTTGGATTTGGATCTCGGGGATTCGATCAACAAAAGGGTATTCATAGATTCCACAAAGCCCGACGGACTTACACCAATCATAGAATTCATAGAGATGATCAGCTTGAACCGCGGCTTTTTTATACACACAAAAAGCGGTCATGCAACTTTTATAAGGTAGCTGAATTAGATGATCTAATACTGCAAGTATTTCGCTATGGAAATTATCATAGCAAAAGAAACTATCGCGGACAATGTATTTTAATGCACATTGTATGAGAAAGCTTCTCTTAGCAACCCCTTTTGGCTTGCATTCTATTACTCGATCAATTAGGCTTTGAAGTTGTGGTAAGAGTTCTAGTTTTTCACCGACACTTTTCATTTTTTCAGGGAAACTTTGGAGTATCATTTCTTCTTCTTCATCTCCTTCGGACTCGATGTTCTCTTGTGAATCTTCATATGCTAATTCACAATCTATTGTAAGGCAATCTAATGCTTCATCAAGTAGATTAGCATATGATGAAATAAATTGTGTATAATCGTGTGAATTAGATGAGGAAGTATCACGAAAGGGACAAGGATTTAGCGAAAGAAAACCATTAGAACGAGCCCACAGAAGCTCAGTTCTAAACCGGCTATCATAGGGCAATGCACGAAGCAAACGATGCATAAGAATTAGGCATTTTAAAGCAACTCTCCAACACTTCGTTTTGCTAAACCGTCGTGAAAAGCTAGAAGCAAATGTACGGTAAGCAGAAGTTGAAACCATGAAGATTTTCAATAGCTGGAGGACATACCTATCGCGTAAAGGTATATCCTCAGGAGTCGTTGCCTTTACCAATATTAAATCAATGTCACAAAACCCTCCAACCGTCGCTATTTTTGCATAACTAACAATCGTGTTTTCCTTGATGGAAGTGTACGCTCGTTGAAATCGCCTATGCATCGTGTTAATTAGAAAATGTCTTGCGTGTTTATGGTTTGATGAATCTAAAAATGAGCAAATGAGGTCGAGTGCTATATAAGTTGCTGACATTAGACCGTTTTTTACAATAAAGATTCTAATAGCATGAACGATGTTTTCAAAGCAAAGTTGGATACAGGACACACATAAGCCTCTTGAAGTTGTCATCTGATTGACCATATCTTATGTTGTGTTTCATTGTGTCCAAATGTTTTTGTATCATGTAATGTAGTCTAGTGATATGTTTTGTATAGTTGTGCAGGCCAGTGGGAGTAATAAGTAAAGTTGATGCGTTTAATATGCAGGCTTTTGATATTAAATTGTCAAATAGTTGGAGACAGTGATTACTGATTAGTGTAAACGTGTAGCATTGAGTATTAAAGAAACGAGTCAAGCTTTTGTCGAGTAACTCGAACTTTTTCAAGTTTAGCTTTATCGAGCCACGAGTTCGAGCCCAATAAATGAGCTTGAAATGTTTAACAAGTTGAGCTCGAGCTTATATAATATAGGCTCAACTCGAGTTATAGTATTATATAAGGTTTATATGTAACGAGTATGGTGGAGCCTGCGCGCGTTGCTGCGAGATTTAAAATATGAATTTGTTTTTTCTCTCTAAAAGTGCGATCTTATATATGTTCATGAGTCGATTTTCATATTTTTCTAAAAGTGTTCGCAATTTTGGTTAATAGAAAGCTTGGGTTATTTAGGAACAAATCATTCACTTTGGGTATTGTGTGTTCGAAACTAAAACTTCAAACCACATCCAAAGTTTGAGTAATTTAGGGATATTTTTTATTTTATTTTATTTGAATAGTATCTTAAATAAAACTACAAACCTTAGTAATATGAGGAGAGTTATTTTACATATCAAACTTATCTTACATACCAAGGGACTCATCTCTGTCATCAATTTAAAATGAAATCAATAGTTGAGATTAAAAACATTTTAATATTTCACATATTTTTAATAATTTAAATATCTCTTAAACCGTTAATCGTTAATCGTTAAACGAAAATAATTACACTATCGCAACGAGCATTTTAATATCTTTCTATAGACGGGCACTTTGATATACTTTCGACAAAAAAAAAATTTCATTTTTTTCATCTTTTTTTCATATATATTATATATATATATATATATATATATATATATATATATATATATATATATATTTTTTCATTATTGAAATTTGTATGAAAAATCACATTCGATATTAGTGTTAAATCACATATGATATTTTCATGCAAATTTCAGCAACGAAAAAAAAAAAAAAAAAAAACGTAAAAAAGTGAAAAACACGAAAAAAATAATTTTGTCGAAAGTATATCGAAGTTCCTATCTATAGAAAGATAATGAAATGCTCTTCGTAACGGTATATTTTTTTCGCTTAACGATTAACGGTTTGAAAGAAATTAATATTTGAAAAAAAGATAGATTTTTTTTTTTTTTTTTTTTTTTTTTAAATTGTTGTAATTAATCTCATCTGTTAGATCAAATAAAGATGAATGATGGAGATTAATCTCTTGGTATGTAAAAAAAATTTGGTCCTCAAATAATCTTAAATCTAGTATTATTATGTAACTTGTAAAAACTTTATAAATGCATCTTGTTAATTGATAAAAAAACAAAATTAGAAAGTTTATGTCAATGTTTGATAAATATATCCAAAACAGTTGTTTTTAAAAAGTAAATTTCTCACGCTGGTTGCTTGCTTAGTTTTTAGCCAACTTTTCACCTTGCTAACAAAATAATATAGTTAATAATCAAGCTTTAAGGTATTATTCCGGCTATTTCTTTTCGTTTTCAAGCAGGTTGTGGCACTCGCATTCGGTTCTAGAAGGACATTTGGATCGGTGATTCTCCTCTTTATAGCCGTTATCATCGTCTCTTTAGCTTGGATCAAGACAAAGACTATCTCATCATTGATCATATTGAAAATGGGCAATGGCTTTGGAATTGGTCGAGGATCAATCTTGGTGCCCGTAACTTGGCATACTTACGTGACATGCTTTCAGAGATTAGCTTAGCTGATATTAATGAGGGTGGAGACTCTTGCTTGTGGACCTTGGGTTCGGATAGTGTGTTCACAATGGGGGAATCTCAGCGCCTTATTGACTCCAAGATCCTTCCCTCGTTGTCTCCTCCGACTAAATGGGACAAACTCTTCCTCGAAAAGTAAATATCTTCATTTGGAGAATAGCTTTGGATCGGTTGCCTCATAGGTCGAA
Source organism: Artemisia tridentata subsp. tridentata (assembly GCA_021014915.2). Lineage (NCBI taxonomy): Eukaryota > Viridiplantae > Streptophyta > Magnoliopsida > Asterales > Asteraceae > Artemisia > Artemisia tridentata. The sequence goes on along the minus strand of CP139509.1, from coordinate 266,268,423 downwards.
TCTCTCTTCTCGTGTAATTGACATTCCGACGATCTCGTGTCCCTCTTGCAATGGAAACGTGGAATCTTCTAATCACATTTTCTTTGAATGTGAAATAGCTAAGGAGGTTTGGAATCTAGTTCGAAAATGGTGTGATACCCCCTCTTCCCACTCTTACTTCTCTCGAGCATTGGACGGTTTGGTTTGACTCCTGGAACACTTCTAATGAGAAGAAACGTCGTCTCTCCGTTGTTTTTGCTTCGTCCCTTTGGTGGCTTTGGAGGTATCGCAATAATGTCGCTTTTTGTTCACACCCGATGAGAAAAAGTGATATTTTCGACAACATTCGTTTAGTTTCCTTTTCTTGGCTCACCAGTAGGGGTCATATGTCGTGTAATTGGATAGAATGGCTAAAAAATCCCCAGCTTATTTCGAGTTCGTGATGTGCGCTTCTGGGAGTTTCGAGCTTCGCGAGTTTATATGGTTCTTTTGTATCATTGTCTTTTTGTTTTCTTTCCCCCGAGGCTTGTTTGGGTTTACATCAAAAAAATAAGCAAGCTTTGATATACTATTATACTTAGAGGTGAGATCCGTAACAATCATGCAATCTCTAAAGAACAAACTAGCCAATCATGGCCTTTGATTTCATTTTGATCCAACGCCTGTAATCAAAATTGTTAACATCAAAGAAATATAAAAAGAAGTGACGGTCATTCTCTTATTTATAACTTTGTAATGTGTCGTAGAATATATAATAGAATAGTTAATGAGCTCACGGATTGGACTAATCTAATAGGTTAGTATTATATGTTAAGTCATTTATGTAAAGTCCAATCCAATCCAAGCCCATCCAAGGCCCATGACAAAGCCCATGAGGCATATGAACCTAAGTATAAAAGGCACCTTTGCCTCATTTGTAAGTGTATGCTTGAGTGTGTAAGTGTGTGTGTTTTAATAAAAGTTCTCTCTTCATCTTTCTACTTTCTCTCTCTAGTTATACGCCTCATATACATACTCTTGTCACCAATCCGAGCTTTATATATTGTATGATAAGGTTAGATCTAAGATCCTACAAAAATATCAAATCGCACAGCGAGGGTAAATTTGTCCAATATAAAAACGCAAAATATACAACATACCTTCATGTTATCTTCTACACTATCAGGTCTACAATCCTCTCTTTACAAAACACACATACACAAACAGTAGAAACACATACAAAACACACACTAACCACCGTAAACTGTCGTACTCGCCGATCCTCCACATCATCGTCGATCTCCGGTTGATCTGTCATCGAGTTGCCGTCGATCCGCAACTAATGCTATTATTTGCTTCTCTCAGATAATAATATAATTTGATCTGCAAATGTTCTTCTGATTCTCTTTTTACACCTCATTATCATCATCAACAGCTTATCATTTCTCCAAAAAGACGTCGTTTAATGTAAAACCCTAAATTCTGGTTTCACATTTTCACATCTAATTTGAACTTTACCTAAGACTATATATGTTATATGATTACTAATACATTATAAATAAATAACCTAAGATTGGTAAATAATAAAAGTGAGTTACAAAAATCAAATCCTAAACCTATCCTAATCCTAAACAAACCGGCCCCCTCCCCTATTTTAGCCCCTAATCACGACATTATCATAAACACAATCAATCACAAATTATTTGTTTCCTAATTAAACCAACGCTCCTCCTGTGCTCTCTATATGGATAGGTCCTTTTTCTTTTCTTCTTCTCTTCATACGACTCAAATAATAAACACACACATAGTTCCTGGTTATTTCTTTTTCTCTCAAGACTTAGAAGGATTGTTGCTGCTTGTGGCTGTGGGGATACGATCGTAGCATAGAGGGTTGTTGTTGTAGTTATATACGACTTTATGGTGGTGTTCTTGTTCTCCCTCTTTTGTCTCGTTAACCAACCAAAGGTATCACCCTCCTATTTTTTTTTGGCCATTCGACACATACATGGGAATATATATATAAGCAGAACTTAATAACATCTAAAACCTAATCGTTTCATATAAATCTGAATGATATGTGATGTTCGTTAATCTGTAAACCTATATGTATATTGTCACATGAAATCGTATGGAATGACATACTTAAAACTTGTGTAAATCGACCATGTTTGCTGTTTTGTTTCGACCCAACATGTACGAACCCTAGTATGGTCTTACAACACTAATTATACCCTTTAATGCACATTTAATAAGCGTTAAAAATCTGAAAATCCTAATACGTATCTTAACGAGAAATTAGGGCTTGTTTGTGACTTTATGTGAATTAATTTGTGTCGTTATAATTGGGGGTATGTGTGTGTATGATGTGTTTCAAACTAAAGGGCTGTAAACATGTGTGATTATTGGCTAATCTAAACCTATGAAACATGTGTGTACAATCAGATCTAAAAGGGATTATACATAGGACTTGTTTTGCCTCGTTAAACCTATAAAGGGTCTCGTTAATTTGTTGTCATGTGTACACTTGTGCATGTGTTAAACGGATGGTTGTATAATGTCTTAAAACTTGTTAAAACCTGAATTGAATAAGGTCTAAGAGTCGTGGTATCGGTTTGGTTAAGCTTAGCTCGTTTTTTGTCTCGCCTTCTATGCTGTCCAGAATTTGTGTCGGGTTTAAATGGGTCTAATTTGATGATGCCAACGTGTTTTTGCAAGATTTTTGAGTCTAAAACTAAGCTCAGGATGTGTGCTATCTGGATATATAATTTCATAAATTTTGGAGGTCGGATAGGTGACTTTCTGATTTTTAGAACATTAGATGTCAATCCTGAGTTTAGGAGTCTAGAAATTCAGCTGGTGTTTTTGAATTTAATTTCCAAACATTGGGGAGTTAGGAGGTCTCATTTGACAGAGAGAATATTTAAGATGTATAGGACTTATTGTGTAAAACCCTAAAATCTAAAATGTGTAAAAAGACCAAAATGCCCCTACAACTTTGAAAATTAAATAAAGGCTTATAAAACTTATAAATTAATTCCAAAAATTATGAAATGAATTAAGTATGACATGAAATAATTAGAGAGCATCACAAAATATTTGTGCAAGCTATAAAAATTATTATTATGCATAAACAAGTCCAAAATGATTAAGTATACATTTACCTTAATTTAAAAAGTGTAATTAAATTGCAAAATAAATGGAAATAAATGCAAAATAAATGATGATTGACCAAGGCATTAATTTGGCCGCTCCTATGAGTTCCCCCCTCCTCCTAATATTCAGCACTATCATCTTTAAACAATCAAAATCATTTCCTTTCCCTAAAACAAAACCGAAAGAAACAAAAACACAAAATAATTCATACCACCTCCATTCGGCATTCTAAAATCCTTAGGCTATTTTTCTGAGTTCAAGCATCATCCAAGGAGTGCAAGAAAAAAATCATTGTAAAGGTGTTCATCGTTCGAATCGACCGTGGTGAAATTTTGTAAGTCGCGACATACAAAAGGAGGTATAATTCGATTTGCTTTATTCGACCACCTTAAAATTCGTTTCTTATTTTTTTTGTGTTCCTCACATCATATGTGACCTGTGAAAATTGGTTTCATGATTTTTAGATCGTTTTTGAAGCCGTGGTGATTTTTGACCCATTTTGGCCATACGCGTATAAAAGAATTCGTACACCTCATTCCACACGTTCAAATCTTGATTTGGTATTTTTCTCAGACCCTATATATGTTATGAGCACCAAATAAAATGTAATAGTCGATCCATGCATGATCAAAAAATTATTTGTGAATTAAATCTTAAAAACATGAATAAACCCTAAATAATTCAATTCGAATTTTTGAGGCTTCATATTTATTTTATTTGGACTCCATATGATCATACTAATCTGGGAAAAATGATATTTCGAATTGTTAAGGCCTAAAATAATTATTCTTGATTTATTTAGTTTTACCGATTTTAAAAAAATTAAAAAGAAAAAGAAATAAAGTGTAATTCGATTTAGGGTTGGAGTTAGGGCTTGTTATTGGTCATTTAATGAGGATTTAATGATGGTATAATTATTGAATAATGATTTGTATTTTTAGGGTTAGGGTTTTGATTAAATAAAGTGTTATACGATTTGCTAAAAATGTTTTGGGTGAGTTTTGTAACTTTTAAAACTTAAGGGTTATTTTTTAGAACTTATTTTGGGGCATATACTTACTTTATAAGGAGGGGGTCAAGTGTCATTTTTGTATTTTAAAGGATTAAAATGTTTTTAGGGTTTAATATGGTTCGAATTGTAAAATAATTAAATGGAGGGACTAAACTTGTAATTTCTGGATAGATAGTGCTGTTTTGAGTAATATAATATATTCAAGGGGTTATGTGTTAATTTGGTGATTTATTGGGTTAATATGTAACTATAAATAATATAAAGTGGAAAATGTAAATTAAGGGACTAAATATGTAACTTTGTAAACTAGAGGGACCTATTGTGTAAATTCTATAAAATTGAGGATACATTATTATAATATGATAAAATAAGTGACCATGGTGTAAAATTGATAAATTAAGGGTTTAATGTGTAACTATGAATAATTGAAGGTTAAAAGTATAACTTTTGTAATAAAGGGGTATAAAGTGTAAATTGTGAATTCTTAAGGACCTAATATGTAAATATGATAAAAGATACCCTAATTCCAGAAATAATGATTTACCTAAGTGTGTTACTCCATATTACTAAAAATGGAAAGTTACTATATATGGAAAGGTTTGTGATTCTTTTCTACCCCTCTAGGTGTGAAGAAGGAGAGGACCTGATTTCCTTTGCATCTTATTCATTTTGATTTGTGCTTTACTTTGGAACAAGGTACAGATATTCTGCTCTTTGTATAAGGAGCCTTCGGCCTCTTACTTTGATTCGTATTAGGTTTTCCTAAGCCATTGCTATGTTCCCTACATGTGATTTGAACCTTTGATATTTGAAACTTTGACATGTGAACCTTTGATTTGAACCTTGAGATTTGGACTATGATTATGACCTTGTGAACCATTGCTTTGATATGAACCTTTGACCCTTAACCCCAGTTTGATACCGAGCCAAATGTGTTTCCTAGCCATGAAGGTAACATGGCCATGTCTTTGATGCACCACTGACATGACTCGTGTGTGGTTCGAGTGATTAGCCACACCGTCCCCATTGTGATTGTGATATGCGCGCTTTATATTTATTATGGCCAATGTGATTTGTGTGGGGGGCGCATGGATGCATCCTAGGTACGTTGTGATATGTGATTGTGATATGATTTGTGCTATGTGGTGACTGATGATGGGTGCAATCCACGTCTTTCACAAAATGTGGGAGCTGATCACTCCAACTGGTACATGAGGCCACCCCTTATATTATCAGCTTTTGAGAGGCATCCCCTCTATGAGATTATGATACGATATGTGATGTGATATGTGATGTGGGCTCGTGGTGGATGACTGTCCTAACCTTTACTCTTGTACCTTATTTATATTCCTTTCATTATGTTTCATTTGTTCGTTTCCGTTTATTATATATCTGTTCACTGGGCTTTTTAAGCTCAGCCGCACGTTTCCTTTCCGTGTGCGGCAGGTTTTAGTTGGAAGCTGGGTATGAGTGAAGAGACCTTTGGACTTAGAAGACCTTGATAGTTTCGGAAGTAGAAGATTTTAGAAGGATTGCATTGACAGACATAGCATTTAGTTTTGTTTCTCGTTTGTAACCTTGTAGTTTCAGTATATCATTTGTAACCTTTGAATTTCTATTGTATTATTTAAGTCGTATGTTATGCTTGCCTTTGATATGTCACCATTTGCGTGACACTTCTACCCTTGCCGGGTTGGGGTGTTACAATTATGGTATCAGAGACAGGTTTGCGACTTGTAGTACATCTACCCTTGGCCTGTGTAAGTTAGGACCCCTATGTTTCCACTGTAGGCGCTCATAGGATAACCTTTGCAAAGTTGCGTAAGATTTTCCCATAGGAGCATAAGTCATAACCGGTGAGGAATGGGTAAACTAGGACAACCATGTGAGTAGTATTTGCTTCCGCATCACTCTGAATCTTGCCTTTGCCTTTAGTCATACCTTATAAGAACGTTTGTCTCAGAAGACGAGGAAGTCTTATCTTCCGTCATTTGAAGAATGAACTTTGTATGTTCCCTTTGGAAGGATTTGATGTTGATATTTGTCTTGTACGAAATTGTTATCTGAGCATGCTGATGCTAATAACTGATATTCCATACATCTCGCCTCTGACAGTTAAACGATGTTCGTATTACTATCGGTGCACACCTTACCATTCCTATGCTATAAGCTAAACAAAATTCCGATCCTTTGAACTGTTCACTTTTCCATCCCACACTTTGATGAACCATGTACCTAAATTTGATATGTAAACTATCCGTATGATTTGACAACCACATTCGCTCTGAGAATCCGTTTCCCCTTGAATGTATTTGACTTTGAAGCCTCTTGATTATGGATTGGTGGTTTCGTAAAGTTATCATAGACTACAATATTTGAAATGCGACCCTTAACAATCTGCTCACCATATTTTGATATGATTTTCTCAATCATTTGAATCTGTTAAGATTATTGTTGCTGTGAAGCACATACTCCGGTCTCTTTGATTTCCAATTTTCTTCTAACGCCTGTTAGTATCCACTCTTGGAAAGCTCCGGCACTTGAAAGTTTGTTGTACGGATTTCTGGTGTTTCTGATAAACCTTTTGAAATCCGTTTGGGAAGTAAAGTTTGCATTGAACTAATCTGAATTGGCAAAACCACGATATTGAAGAAGTTAAGAGATTGTAGGAACTGATGGGATATGAGTTTGTTCACTTCAGTGATCTCTTGAATGCTCCTGTTGGGTTATGAGGAAGAAAGAGAGGAGTGTGCGGCGGCACACCGACCATCGTGAATGTAACCGTAATCATTATTCCATTTCCGCGTATCAATAATTGATTTGTTCTATTTCTGAAACTCCGTAGCAGAAGACCTCTATTGAGTTTGAAAGATGGAAGAAGCAACAACCAGAACATCTGAGGAAGAAGTTGATTAATTGAGATTAAGTTCCGCGAAGCATTACAATTTGATTTGCGAGGAGAAAGATTTGTGATATGAAGTTTTCCATAAGAAGATTTCCTGAAGTTGTTTTAGTAACCATGTGACTACTATGAGTTTTGAATGATGTCAATTGTATTGACTAGAAGATTCATGTTTTCGCAAGTATTCGGACAATTGTCATAGCATGACAGTATGTTTGTGCTCAGAGACGAACGAGGAGCACGTTGACCATTTTAGTATGAAGTGAACCGACCCTTTATTCTAGAAGAATAGATTTACTTGACGATCAGAGATTGTAGCAGACAACACCACCAGGTATCCGAGGACTAAAGAGCTTTCACGAAAAGGACCAAGACTGAAGACCGTCGTCAGAGTTAGAACCTTGTGGAAGATGTGCAGAAGAGGTTCGTGACAGGCGTTACCAAGAGAGAAGCAGGTGAGGAGAAGACAGACTGAGATGAGACTCGATTATACCTCAAGCATCACGTGGAGATTTCAGTTGGGCATCGAGATAACCAGACCGTAGAAGATGAGCTTTCAGCACATAAACCAGGAAGTCCACAGCAGTGAGTTGGTGAACTTTGAATCATGCTAGAAGACCTGTAAGAGACACGCAAACTTGCTTCTCTAGTCATTTTAGTTGTACTAAGATGAATTGAGAGCTGAAGCAGACTCGCAAATGGAGGAATGCACGGTGATCACGTCAGAGATTCACGCTACCGCACAGAAGTGTCCAGAAGAAGTGTCGAAGACTTGAGGAACCAGACTCAAGTTTATGATTTCCTTTTTTTCACCCTATGATCGTATGATTTGACAAGAGAGCGACTACTTGGAATTTGAAAAGATTCGAGATCATGAAATTGAATGGATGAAATTTTGTAGTAAACGTTTGGATTCGGAAGACTTGATTTTTGTAAAGGATGAAGAGATTGAAGACGTAATTCATTTCCTCTTAGACCACTCAAGTTTCCGTTACCTTTCGATAAGATCTTGAATGAGCCTTACCCTATTAGGAATTCCGTTCTGTGTTCGTTATGCATTTGTTTGGATGATGGTTCCGTTGTGAGAGGGATGATGAATTGTGGAAGACCTAACGTTTCGACGACGAGTTCCATTTTGAGGTGTACACATTCCGTTACGCTATTTGTACATTCAAATTCCTCCGATTTAGAATCCGTAGTGATGTTGGTTTTGGACCAACCTTAGGAGGTAGAAAGACTGATAGGTGGTTAAGATAAGTAGTTCTGTTCGCGACTTGAGATAAAGTATGACCATCATGATGGTATACTCATATGATGCTGGTATTATGACGGTTCGCGAACGTGATAATACTTACGTCATATGACGTACCCTCATTGTGTTCATAGGATATTTCGAGGAGTACTTTAGAAACCTTAGAATTTTGATTAGAGAGGTGAGAAATTTCGCATTTGTAAGATTTAGGTTCGTTCCACCTATACGCTTAATCTGTTTCGCCGTTATACGATTTGATACGTTTGGATTCTCGGTACGCGGTTGTTGACCTTTGCAATTCCGATAAGAATCTTAAGTTCTGCTATAAGTTTCTTCCATTTGATATCACCTACAATTTATTTTCTGTACGATCTCATCTGATTTGTCTAATCGAATGCTATGGACGGCATATCCGTCGCAATCTTGCGTATCCTTGTATCTCTTCTGAGAGAATATGATAACCATTCGTCATTTTTGAATATGATCCTTACAATCTGAAATCCGTATGATATGTCATTTCTGGGAACGGAAGTTACTTTTGGATCGGCAATGAAGAGTCATGAGAAACAAGTCTTTTTACATTTCCGTTCGCTGTCCGTTGTGTCTTCTGTTTCGTTTCATCTCCGTTCGTAAAGATTCTTTGGAAGAATCACCCAGAGCGGGAGGCTACCTGGGAGACCGATGAGTCTATTCGAGCTAGTTATCCTCATTTTGTATTCTGATCTGGTATGTCTCTATTTTGTTTCCATTCCATTTCAGTTCTACTTCTTTGCAAATTTCGAGGACGAAATTTTTCGTTTAGAGGGGAAGAGTTGTAAAACCCTAAAATCTAAAATGTGTAAAAAGACCAAAATGCCCCTACAACTTTGAAAATTAAATAAAGGCTTATAAAACTTATAAATTAATTCCAAAAATTATGAAATGAATTAAGTATGACATGAAATAATTAGAGAGCATCACAAAATATTTGTGCAAGCTATAAAAATTATTATTATGCATAAACAAGTCCAAAATGATTAAGTATACATTTACCTTAATTTAAAAGTTAATTAAGTGTAATTAAATTGCAAAATAAATGGAAATAAATGCAAAATAAATGATGATTGACCAAGGCATTAATTTGGCCGCTCCTATGAGTTCCCCCCTCCTCCTAATATTCAGCACTATCATCTTTAAACAATCAAAATCATTTCCTTTCCCTAAAACAAAACCGAAAGAAACAAAAACACAAAATAATTCATACCACCTCCATTCGGCATTCTAAAATCCTTAGGCTATTTTTCTGAGTTCAAGCATCATCCAAGGAGTGCAAGAAAAAAATCATTGTAAAGGTGTTCATCGTTCGAATCGACCGTGGTGAAATTTTGTAAGTCGCGACATACAAAAGGAGGTATAATTCGATTTGCTTTATTCGACCACCTTAAAATTCGTTTCTTATTTTTCTTGTGTTCCTCACATCATATGTGACCTGTGAAAATTGGTTTCATGATTTTTAGATCGTTTTTGAAGCCGTGGTGATTTTTGACCCATTTTGGCCATACGCGTATAAAAGAATTCGTACACCTCATTCCACACGTTCAAATCTTGATTTGGTATTTTTCTCAGACCCTATATATGTTATGAGCACCAAATAAAATGTAATAGTCGATCCATGCATGATCAAACAATTATTTGTGAATTAAATCTTAAAAACGTGTATAAACCCTAAATAATTCAATTCGAATTTTTGAGGCTTCATATTTATTTTATTTGGACTCCATATGATCATACTAATCTGGGAAAAATGATATTTCGAATTGTTAAGGCCTAAAATAATTATTCTTGATTTATTTAGTTTTACCGATTTTAAAAAAATTAAAAAGAAAAAGAAATAAAGTGTAATTCGATTTAGGGTTGGAGTTAGGGCTTGTTCTTGGTCATTTAATGAGGATTTAATGATGGTATAATTATTGAATAATGATTTGTATTTTTAGGGTTAGGGTTTTGATTAAATAAAGTGTTATACGATTTGCTAAAAATGTTTTGGGTGAGTTTTGTAACTTTTAAAACTTAAGGGTTATTTTTTAGAACTTATTTTGGGGCATATACTTACTTTATAAGGAGGGGGTCAAGTGTCATTTTTGTATTTTAAAGGATTAAAATGTTTTTAGGGTTTAATATGGTTCGAATTGTAAAATAATTAAATGGAGGGACTAAACTTGTAATTTCTGGATAGATAGTGCTGTTTTGAGTAATATAATATATTCAAGGGGTTATGTGTTAATTTGGTGATTTATTGGGTTAATATGTAACTATAAATAATATAAAGTGGAAAATGTAAATTAAGGGACTAAATATGTAACTTTGTAAACTAGAGGGACCTATTGTGTAAATTCTGTAAAATTGAGTATACATTATTATAATATGATAAAATAAGTGACCATGGTGTAAAATTGATAAATTAAGGGTTTAATGTGTAACTATGAATAATTGAAGGTTAAAAGTATAACTTTTGTAATAAAGGGGTATAAAGTGTAAATTGTGAATTCTTAAGGACCTAATATGTAAATATGATAAAAGATACCCTAATTCCAGAAATAATGATTTACCTAAGTGTGTTACTCCATATTACTAAAAATGGAAAGTTACTATATATGGAAAGGTTTGTGATTCTTTTCTACCCCTCTAGGTGTGAAGAAGGAGAGGACCTGATTTCCTTTGCATCTTATTCATTTTGATTTGTGCTTTACTTTGGAACAAGGTACAGATATTCTGCTCTTTGTATAAGGAGCCTTCGGCCTCTTACTTTGATTCGTATTAGGTTTTCCTAAGCCATTGCTATGTTCCCTACACTGTGATTTGAACCTTTGATATTTGAAACTTTGACATGTGAACCTTTGATTTGAACCTTGAGATTTGGACTATGATTATGACCTTGTGAACCATTGCTTTGATATGAACCTTTGACCCTTAACCCCAGTTTGATACCCGAGCCAAATGTGTTTCCTAGCCATGAAGGTAACATGGCCATGTCTTTGATGCACCACTGACATGACTCGTGTGTGGTTCGAGTGATTAGCCACACCGTCCCCATTGTGATTGTGATATGCGCGCTTTATATTTATTATGGCCAATGTGATTTGTGTGGGGGGCGCATGGATGCATCCTAGGTACGTTGTGATATGTGATTGTGATATGATTTGTGCTATGTGGTGACTGATGATGGGTGCAATCCACGTCTTTCACAAAATGTGGGAGCTGATCACTCCAACTGGTACATGAGGCCACCCCTTATATTATCAGCTTTTGAGAGGCATCCCCTCTATGAGATTATGATACGATATGTGATGTGATATGTGATGTGGGCTCGTGGTGGATGACTGTCCTAACCTTTACTCTTGTACCTTATTTATATTCCTTTCATTATGTTTCATTTGTTCGTTTCCGTTTATTATATATCTGTTCACTGGGCTTTTTAAGCTCAGCCGCACGTTTCCTTTCCGTGTGCGGCAGGTTTTAGTTGGAAGCTGGGTATGAGTGAAGAGACCTTTGGACTTAGAAGACCTTGATAGTTTCGGAAGTAGAAGATTTTAGAAGGATTGCATTGACAGACATAGCATTTAGTTTTGTTTCTCGTTTGTAACCTTGTAGTTTCAGTATATCATTTGTAACCTTTGAATTTCTATTGTATTATTTAAGTCGTATGTTATGCTTGCCTTTGATATGTCACCATTTGCGTGACACTTCTACCCTTGCCGGGTTGGGGTGTTACATATTGGAATTTTCTAGATTTTTCTGAAGGGTTCAAATGGGTTAAGTAAATACAAACTTTCGGGGTATACCTGCAGTGCACTTTCTGGGCAGGTTTGGGAAAACGATTTTTGAAATGGTACTATCACTTTAAAATAAAATCTGGGAAAATTACTATAAGTGCCCAACATGTATTAGTATTCATGATAAATATTTGAGATCCTCAGTAAACAATTAAGTATGGTATAAAATTCATAAATAAAGGGACCAGAATATGATAAAATCTGAACTATGTTGTAAGTTAGGGTTTTAGTTTAACCTAACCCCATTTAATGTGTTTTGACCTAAATTACATTTGTAACATTAATACGGATAATCTTAAACATATGTTAACCTAACTTTAGTAATGAAACCCTAATCACAAATAATGAATAACTATAAGTATTTAAGAATCAGTTATGACAATTAATGACCTTTAAAACGGACTCCTAAATAATAATTGATCCATAATTCATGTAGACTCTCTGAAGAAGGAGTGATTTCCGTCCCTGTGTTCATTTCATTTCGTTTCTTTTCATTCGCGTTAAGGTACAGATATTCCGTCCTTTCTCAGTAAGGGTATCTCATGACTTAAATTCTTTGATTTTTAATATTCTGAATATGATCCATTTGATATTCGTTTGGTTGTTTTGTGTGATATGATTCGTTCGTTATCTTCTGTGACTTCAATATCTGCATTTGAATCCTTTGATACTTTATAACGCATTAGATATTATGACTTGTATGAAAAACCTTTTTGAATATATATCTTGATGATGGTTTTGGGAAAAACTATTTTAAAATGATTTCTATGAATACGAGGTAACACCACTTTTTATATAAGGGTTTAATGACTCTCATAAGAACGGCTTTTAAAAGAATACTTTCATGAACACAACATTGGAATGATTTTTATAATTACATAATCTGGTTGTACTCTATCCTTAAAGATTTCTCATGACTTATTGTTTCCTGATATTTGTTTTGCTTTGATCCGTATTTGTCTAGTTATTTGTTTGATTATTCGTTTCATGCTATATTCTATTCATATGGCTATCATCTGAGTTGGATAATTTATAATTATCCCTTATCATTATATTGCATGTACTATGCCTATTATGTTGCCCATATCTGTAGCCAGTCATGGGGAGTCCATGGCCTTGCCATTGATGCACCAATGGTATTGACACTATCTGTGGAGGTGGGTTTTAGTTCACAGCGTTCCCACTTATGCTATATAGCAACTATGGCCGCCATATTTATTATTATTATATTAACGTACGTATGCACAGTCTCGAACTTGTATATGTATATCTGTTTTGTAGGGAACGTATGGATGCATCCTAGATACTTTGTTTAGTTCAGTTATTTAGTGAATGGATTGTGTGTGTGCCATACACCCCATTTCACACTAATACTATTGGAGTCTGCAGCTCGTATGTACAATTTGCTATGATATGATATATGTTTGTTACTTGGGCATTTCCTTGTTATGATTGTTATCCGTTTCATATTCCTTGTTATGCTTTGATTCCATTATCATATATCCCATATTTCATTGATATCTTGTTCAGCAGGTTCTCGTGGTTCCGTTTCGCTTATCTGTTCATTTTACTACTTATTGTGACTTATATCATTTTATCCAACAGATCCTTGTGATTTCATTTCAGTTATTCTTTTGCTTTAGTTATCCATTTGTATATATATGTTCACTGGGCTTTTTAAGCTCAGCAGCATTTTCTTTTCCTGTGGCAGGTTTTAAGAGGGAGGCTGAGATTCGAGTGATGAGTGCTTAGGAGCTCTTAGTGGAACACCTTGATAGCTTTTCATGGATTAGAGATGCATTTAGAGTTTTTCTTTTGGACTTAATTTGTATTTTAGTATGGAAGTTTTAATGTTCAGATTTAGTACTTTATCTTTTCCTTAGAATACCTTTGTAAACATTGTATTATTAAAGTCTTCCGCTTGCGTATGTTCTGTTTGACGCCATAAATGTGATATTTAACCCGTTCTCGGATGGGGGTGTTACATTTAATTAGTTTTTAATCGATATTCCCAAAAAAAAAAAAAAAAAAAAAAAAAGGCTTTTAATCTTTAATAGCCACTTTTTAATACCTAAATTCGAGTTGCTATTTCCAGTGGTTGTGTAGGTTTGTTCTTTTATCATTTTAGTTTTTGTTTATTCAGTTAGATTGATTTTTATTGTTGTGGTATTTTGGGAGTTGTGATTAGTTAGTTGACTTATGTTGAATTAGTCAACTGCTTAGATTTTTAGGACGTGTTTGTGTTAATTTTTTAAAGAATTCAAATTTTAAGTTGTTATTAGAAGTCGAAAGCCAAATAATTTGCGCGTTTGTATATATGTCGTACATTATGAGAAATTAGTTGCAGGCTATTTTTCGGAATGTCCTTTTTAAAGTAATTTAGTGTATTTGAAATTTGTTGCTATTAGTTTTGTATTGATTAAGTTATGTTGTCGTCAGCTGTTTGTATTCGGTTTCGTGTTATATTTTACATAACAAGTTAGAAGGGTGTACAAATGATTTGTTGCCGTGAGTTAAGTATGTGATTTCAGATAAATCACATGTGATTTCAATAATGTACACCAGTTGAGTATACACCATTGAATACAATCACATGTGATTTCAGATAAATCACATGTGATTTTTGTGGTTGATATGTAGATCACATGTGATTGTATCTCAAATCATGTTGCTTGTCAGTAGTTGATATGTTACTTACCATAGGTTGATATGTAGATCAAATGTGATTCAATCTTAAATCACATGGAGTCGAAAGGTGGAGCCTGAGCCAAAGGCGAAGCCCTGTGAATATTTTGAGGAAGATAAACATGGAATCAAAAGTAATGTGCACACCCATGGTTTTCTTTTTGAAAAAAATAAGCAAACAACAAAGCCGCAAGTAGAGACACAGACTTCGGCGAAGCTGTGGTCTAAGGACCTTGTCTGGAAGGAACGAAGACCATCAAGAATGCTATATGGGACAAGAAGGAACGTGCTTATGATTTTTCCAGGATGGAACGTGTTTAGGATATAGTATGTATTTGTAACTAACAACTTATCTACTTATGTTAAGATGTTCAATGCTTTACTGCAAGTATCAGTTGACATTTTGGACAAGTGACTTTTCAGATTTTGTTTGTATAGAAAAATTCTAATCTAGTTATGGACAAGTAACTATTTAGTGTGTGTTACTAAATGGAAATACGATGTTTATTTCGTATCTTTAAATGTGTGTTGGAATAGATTTGTTTATATTACTAACTTTTAGGATATGAATGTTTTAAGTACATTTGCTTCATTGTTTCAGGATATTACTTACTTTAAATATATAAAATGTCAATCACGTGTGATTGTCTCTGAAATCATGTGTGATTTGCAAAACAATCATATGTGATTTAATGAATCACTAGTGATTTAGCCTAAGAATCACAAGTGATTTAGCATGAAAATCACAAGTGTTTTGGCATGAAAATCACAAGTGTTTTGGCATGAAAATCACAAGTGATTTACACGTGTACCTAATTTTATAACATTTTTTAAACAAACCGGTAATTGTAACAGAAAACCTTAAACAAACTAATAAACATGAAAAATTAAAATCCAATTAAAGTTCTTATTCAATTAACAATCCACATATCAAAGTTTTTAACTGAAGTGACAATTCGCATCTTAATTTTAACTCAAGTAACTATCCACGACAATATAAAAAGAATGAAAGCAGAAATGTAATTATAAAGTAAAAAAACATCAGTTTGCATTAGCGTTATTCATCGCTTGTGCAACCACTTGTACACCCTATTTTGCTTTTGCCTTTTGATTTAGCAGTCAAGTCTTTCTGGTATGCGTATTAGTATTCTCTCTACATTCCCCGCATTTCCTCTTCGGCTTTAAACTAGCGTTAATTGCTTTCTCTTTTGCCCTTTTCCTACATTCCGCCCTTGTACCGCCTGGTTCTTTAATGGAAGCTGAATCAAGCAATTAAAGCTTGTAAGCCACCTTTCCTATTAGTTGTATATCATTTTGTAAGGACAAAAAATATCGTAACATAAGTTTTTCATTGCGACGATGAACTACCAACCATTGACAATATGTCCCCATTACGAATAAACTTTTTCTCCATCTTCAGATTGTACCTCTTTTTTATGTTTATCAGCTTTTGTCTTCACTTCATGACTTGCTGCAGTTTCTTTAACTGTTCATCTGTTCCTTCAACTTCTTAAGAATCTGACTCCTCTCCTCTAAATACTTATACAACTGAAACCAATGAGAAGAATTAATTCTTGAGAATAGCTTTAAGCAAAGGTACAGGAGGAAACCTGTCGACAAGGCCGACTTCCTGAGTGAAATGCACAACATCAACTTGCTGTCCCCTGCTAATCAATTTAATCATATCTGAAAGCGAATGAACAAAAAGTTTAGATATCAATCAATTCATAGATATAAATATATATATAGACTTGTAAGAAGACCACAAAGAATAACAAATATATAAGAGCTACTACGTTAATCTAAAAAAATAAAAAATTACATCGGTATTCCAATACAGGATGTTCTAAAGTTATAATGACTGAATACTAACTAGACTAGTTGCAAAATTCCTAAAGCATGATTTATGCTTTTAGGAATTAGGATATTACTGTATCAATTCAATCACAAATCACATAAGCTAAATCAAAATAGATACCTAACACAGGGTGAAGGATAACAAATATACCAGGCATCTTACCACCGAGCCCAAGCGAAACAGCAAGCTACATTTGCTTCCTCCAAGCGGAACCAACAACAAGCTTCCAATACAAATCAAAATCCTCATCTTTGGCAATCCCAAACGTGACCAAATGCTGCAAAAACGTATGAACCTCAGACGCCTTCACATTGTCAACCCCACCACCATCGTCCAAACTCGCCTTCCACATCTCCGCAACCTCCATCGCCCTCTTCTTCACGATCTGGATACATAAAAAAACCATTAGCATCAAACTTAAAACAACTCATATCCAAACACAAACTGTTTACTTATATCCAAACACTCAAAGATATTTATTTACTTTTATCCATAATTCTGTATAAAAACTTAATAACTGATGATGAATCAACTAACAAAAAATGAACATATTAATGATTAAATCTTACCTGAAGGAGTGTAAAATTGCTTGAATCGAGCTGTGATTGAATCATATTCAGTTTAACGGTCTGATTGACGGTCCAGCAGAAGCGTTGATTTTGATCAATTTGGCAATGAATAGCAGTTAGGGTTTGATACGGTGGTTTGATGGTGGTTAGTGTGTGTGTAACCGGTAGAAAAAGTGAATGAGAAATGTGTGTGTAACCGACCCATGGATTGAGTTATTGAGATAGTAGAATTATCAAAATGCCCCTCGTTAAATAATTAAATTAAAATTCCAATTAATCTTAGCCATTGGATTGAAGTTGGATGGGTGGTTGAGATCAAGCCGTTTGATGAGAAAAATGGTTCTGCATTGAACTTTTTTCTTATACTTATCACCCAAAATAAACAAATGGCCAAGTTTGGGCTTGAAAAGACTTAACACTCGGGCCAAGACGCTGGTGCTAAAACGTTGTTATGCTTGATGGATGGGAGATTTGAACCCGAATCACTCTTATTAAAAAATAAACTTATTTAACCACTTGAGCTATCATGTGTTGTCGGTTCCTTAGGCTGGTTGGCAAGGAGCATACACTTTCACCATACACATCTGTTTGTTGTATTGTGTTGTGGTGTTCCCAGAACAGGGTAAAGATAATCAATCAAGGTACCGGATATTCACTTGAAATCGTGTAATCACTTTCCAATAGAAACTATTCGACCCTATGCCTAGGTTACACGAATATCTCTATGGGATAAGACCAAGTGATGTTCTTGTTTTAGGCACAAATCAAGAACCGAATTGCTTTCAATTGTTTAGGTTTTCTGTGTATTTCTCATGCCGATGTGTTGATCTCTATATATATTAGAGATATATTCAAAACCCTAGTCAAAGGAAATATGAGAAAATATTGGCCAAATATTATCCATATACTTTCCTTAATTCTAGATACAGTGGTTACAAGACCAGAAGATTATGGTCTTAATTACGAATTTGAACCTGCCCAAAATAGAGCAAAGTTAGTTACAAATTCTATCCAGCATACTAGCAGTAGAATCTTATGCCTAGCAGCAGAATCTATTGCCTAGCAACTCAGCAGCAGTATTATTGTACTAGCAGCAGTATCAATAACACTAGCAGCAGAATGTTCTGCATCAGCAGCACAATGAATAATACTAGCAGCAGAATGATCTGCATCAGCAGTATTATCATTTACACTAGCAGCAGAACCACAAACCACTTAATTTGAGTCAGGCTAAACATTGACCTGATGGGTGTACACTCCGTACCTCCAAGCCCATTACCAGGTGTGAATTAACCCCTAAAGTACACTAAATTTTCCAACAATCCTCCCCAAATTTAGTTCACTTCCTTTGCATGAAAAATAAACATTAAACAAACATGTGCATAAATGAAAATATCTTGAAGATTGAATTCTCATCTTAGTACATTACACGTTCAAATATTCGAGAATCAGGGTGTTCTAAGAATTGAACCCTTCAACCCATTTGAATACCTGAAGATAAAATACACACAAGTTTCAAACACTTAAAAGCTCCTGACACTATATAAGCCATGTGTCCATATCCAATTCATAAATGTTGTAAAAGCTAAAAGTCCAAAGCTTCCTGAAGCGGCAAAACTTCAACATTTACATAGGTGGTTCCTCTTTATTCATGCTCCTGCTAAGCACTTTTTCAAAGAAAATTAACCATTGAGAACTTAAGACTTCATCCTCCTTTTCAACAGGTTCTGAGCACAACCTTGGGATGTAAAATAAAACATGTGCTCCAGTACACTAAATGTTCAACTTTCCACATTGAACTCAGCTCCCAAGTTTCCTCAGGAGGGAGTTGGGTGTCTTAGCATTCAGTGACTAAGTTGGACTTAAACCCATCCCTTTAGCAGACTTTAAAACCAAGTCTCTAGCCAAACCCTTCGTCAAGTGATCAGCTAAGTTTTGTTGAGATCTAACAAACTCTATAGATACCACCCCATTCATGATAAGCTCACGAATCATGCTATGCCTGACACCTAAGTGTCTAGACTTCCCATTGTACATCTGGCTATAAGCCTTTGCCAATGTAGCAGCACTATCACAACGGATAGAAATAGGTGCTATAGGTTTAGGCCACAATGGAATCTCAAGAAGCAAGTTTTTCAACCATTCAGCTTCTTTACCAGCAGCAGCTAAAGCCACAAATTCAGATTCCATAGTAGAACTGGTGATGCAAGTTTGCTTCTTGAATGCCCAAGAAATTGCACCTCCACCAAGTAGGAATACCCAGCCACTAGTAGACGAATTGTCTTCAGTGTTACTGATCCAGCTTGCATCAGTGTATCCTTCTAACACTGAAGGATAACCAGTATATGAGAGACTATAATCCATAGTTTTCTTCAAATACTTCAGTACCCACTGAATTGCTTGCCAATGATGAGCACTAGGATTACTAGTATACCTGCTCAATTTTCCCACAACAAATGCAATATCAGGCCTTGTACAAGTCATGGCATACATTAGGCAGCCAATCACCCTAGAATACTCAAGTTGAGATACAGCTTTACCAGTATTAGGCAAAAGCTTCTCACTTGTATCCATAGGAGTACTCACTGGAGTACAATCAAAGTAATTAAATTTCCTCAACACCTTCTCAATGTAATGAGACAGAGAGATAGAAATCTTGTTACTTTCATGTTTAATCCTTATACCAAGGATAACATCAGCCTCCCCCATATCCTTCATGGAGAACCTTGATGACAAAAATTCTTTTGTTAGGTTAACTTGATTTTGGTCAGTGCCAAAGATCAACATGTCATCAACATATAGACAAATGATGACTCCTTTACCAGATTCATCAAATTTGCTATATACACATTTGTCAGACTGATTAAGTGAATAACCACTAGACAAAACCACTTCATCAAATTTTTGATGCCATTGCTTAGGTGCCTGCTTCAGTCCATATAAGGACTTAATCAGTTTGCACACCTTATTTTCATTGCCAGGCATGATGAAGCCCTGAGGTTGGTTCATATACACCTCCTCATCCAATTCATCATTCAAGAAAGCTGTCTTCACATCCATCTGATGAATAATCAGATTATGAATTGATGCCAAAGTAATTAGCAATCTTATGGTACTGATACGAGCTACAGGGGCATAAGTATCAAAATAGTCAATCCCTGACTTTTGTTTAAAGCCTTGAATGACTAGTCTAGCCTTGAACTTTTCAACAGTTCCATCTACCTTCATTTTCTTTTTGAAAATCCATTTGCAACCCAAAGGTTTGCAACCAGGTGGTAGATCAGCCAACACTCAAGTGTTGTTGCCTATGATGGAGTCCATCTCATCATTTATTGCCTTCTTTCCAGAAAGCAACATCCTGGGACTTCATTGCTTCATCAAATGTTTTGGGATCATCCTCAACATTAAAGCAATAGGAGTGTTGGTCAGAGACCTCATCCCTTGTTCCTTCAATTAAATATATTGAAACTCAGGTCCAAATGACTTTGGAGTCCTGACCCTTTTGCTCCTTCTGAGCTTAGGTTCAGGTTGTTGAACCACAACCTCATCAGGGACCTCATCAGAGATATCTGATACACCAACATCATTAGTTCCATTAGGAATCCTCTGACTTGGTCTAGGGACTGATGAGAATCTATTATCATCAAAGATTGCATCCCTTGATTCAATTATAGAGTTAATTGAAACAGATTCATTAGGTTCAATAACATAGAACCTATATGCCTTGGAATGCTCATCATATCCAACAAAGATGCATTCAATGCCTCTTTCACCCAAAGTTTTTAATTTTGGATCAGGGAGTTTCACAACAGCCCTACAACCCCAAACCCTGAGATAATTCAGGTTGGGTAGCTTTTTAGGCCAAAGTTCATAAGGGGTTGTCTTGTTCCTTTTGTTGGGAACCCTATTTAATAAATAGCAAGCTGTTAACATATCTTCACCCCAGAACCCTTGACTCAGCCCAAAATAGGACAACATAGAATTAACCATCTCCTTCAGCACCCTGTTTTTCCTTTCAGAAATACCATTTTGCTGAGGAGTATAGGGAGCAGTCGTTTCATGGATTATACCAACAGACTAAAAATACAGAGTATCCATGTACTCACCTCCCCTATCAGTCCTTAATCTCTTGATCAGGGACTCTTGTTGCAATTCAACCGCAGTTTTAAATACTTTAAATTTATCTAATGCTTCATCCTTAGTATGCAATAAATAAACATAACAATACCTAGAAGCATCATCAATAAAAGTCACAAAGTATTTCTTATTCCCCAAAGAGGGAGTAGCATGTAAATCACATAAGTCACTATGAACGAGTTCCAAATACTTTAGTTTCACATTTTACACTTTGAAATGGTTTCTTAGTTATCTTGTTCATCATACAAGTTTTACACCTTTCAGTGTCCATGTCAAATGCTGGGATTAACCCATCCTTAGATATATCTTGCATCCTTTTAAAGTGTACATGGCCAAGTCTAGCATGCCAAAGGGTTGAATCATTCAATTTAGATGTCGACATAAAAGCAGAATTAACAACATCATGAACAATGTTAAGCCTAAACATCTGATTACATAAATTATCAAAACCAATAAATACACCATGTTTAGACAAAACAAACTTATCAGATTCAATAACTTGTTTATAACCACAATTATTCAAAATACTACTAGAAACCAAGTTTTTCCTAATAACAGGAACATGTAAAACATTAAACAAAGAAACAATCTTTCCAGAACTAAACTTCAAATCCACACATCCTTTTCCATGTACCAGGGCTGTTGACTCATTTCCCATATGAAGAATAGAACCATCATTCATTGACTCGTAGGTCTTGAACCAGCTTCTATCTTTACACACATGAGTTGTTGCTCTAGAGTCAACCCACCACGGAACATCATCATCCTGCACAAAGTACACATCAGATATATATGTAACATAATAAATCTCAAAAGACTTATCAAATATATTCTGACCTTTTAGGGAATTGGCATTACCATTCCCTCCACTTGTGCCTGATCTATTGACTTTATTGCCAATCTTAACACCTTTACAATCCTTTCCTGAAGTGTCCAGTTTTACCACACTTCCAACAAGTAGCTTTTGACTTCTTGTTAGGATCAGTTTTGGTGTTATCCTGATGCTTACGTTTGCCCTTGTTGTCATTGTTCCTGGAGGAGTTGTGATGCTCCACCAAATTGACAACTGATGGACCAGCAGCATTGCTGCTCTTTGGCTTGTCACTTTCATGTGCTTTGAGTGATTCCTCAATGCGCAAATGACTACCCAACTCAACAAGAGTTAAATCCTCCTTCTTATGCTTCAGCATATGCTTGAAATCTTTCCAAGAATGAGGTAATTTATCGATGATACAAGAGACTGAAATAGCCTCATCCATGTTCATCTTGTGTTGTGTGAATCGACCAAGTATACTAAGAAGTTCATTGTATTGTTCCATGACAGGTCTAGAATCAACCATTTTGTAATTGTTAAAATTACTTACAAGGAACTTCTTACTTGATGCATCCTCAGCCATGTATTTGGCTTCCAAGGAATCCCACAGTTCTTGAGAAGAATCAACATTTTGATAAAGATCAAACAAAGAATCAGACATACCATTGAGGATCAACCCTCTGCAAACACAATCATCATTCTCGCATTTACTCCTGTTCCTTACCTGTTCCATAGTAGCATCATCCCCATGATCTTTAGGAATGGATGTGGTCAGCACATACACCACATTCATGCTTGACAACAAGAAGTGCATCTTCTTTTGCCACCTTCTGAAATCGACACCTTCAAACTTTTCCAGTTTGGAAAAGTTAGCAGCCATATGCCTCATAGCAGCCGCCATTGATTATCACTGAATAGTTTCTATTGATTGTTGGTTGTATTGTGTTTGGTGTTCCCAGAACAGGGTAAAGATAATCAATCAAGGTACCGGATATTCACTTGAAATCGTGTAATCACTTTCCAATAGAAACTATTCGACTCTATGCCTGGGTTACACGAATATCTCTATGGGATAAGACCAAGTGATGTTCTAGTTTTAGGCACAAATCAAGAACCGAATTGCTTTCAATTGTTTAGGTTTTCTGTGTATTTCTCATGCCGATGTGTTGATCTCTATATATATTAGAGATATACTTAAAACCCTAGTCAAAGGAAATATGAGAAAATATTGGCCAAATATTCTCCATATACTTTCCTTAATTCTAGATACAGTGGTTACAAGACCAGAAGATTATGGTCTTAATTACGAATTTGAACCTTCCCAAAATAGAGCAAAGTTAGTTACAAATTCTATCCACCATACCAGCAGTAGAATCTTATGCCAAGCAGCACAATAAATTGTACTAGCAGCAGAATCTATTGCCTGGCAACTCAGCAGCAGTATTATTGTACTAGCAGCAGTATCAATAACACTAGCAGCAGAATGTTCTGCATCAGTAGCACAATGAATAATACTAGCAGCAGAATGATCTGCATCAGCAGTATTATCATTTACACTAGCAGCAGAACCACAAACCACTTAATTTGAGTCAGGGTAAACATTGACCTGATGGGTGTACACTCCGTACCTCCAAGTCCATTACCAGGTGTGAATTAACCCCTCAAGTGCACTAAATTTTCCAACAACATCAGCGCCACGTCAGCTTTCTCTCTCCTCTCACTCCCCTTCACCTAACTTCACCATTTACTAGTCAAGGGTTCACCAATCTTTCACCTTTAACTCCCATTTTTTTTTATACTTACACAATTAAAAACGTAAACGTAAAAATATAAAAACGTAAACTTCAAATTTAAAAACACAACGTACGAAATTAAAACGTTACATAAACTTCAAATATTAAACATAGTACATAAACGGGGAATATTAAAACAATACATAAACTACGATTATTAAAGATGCAAACATACGAAAGTAAAACATTACACAAACTTCGAAATTAAAACTAAAAGTTTAAACCCCACTTCTTTTTTATCCCCGCTTTAATCTCGTCAATGGCCTTGCGTGCATCCCCAGTCAAATGTTCATATGGCTGCATATAGAACATTAAGTCTGCTTGCTTTGCTTTATATTCATTCACTTCCACTTCCTTTCTTTTTATCTCCATCCATTCAGCCCGTTCTTTCCTCTTCAGGTGTCGAGGGATTGTTTTGATTATTTCTTCGTTGGGCACGATTGATGTTTCGGGGAGTTTTTTTGAGACATTTTTTTGATAAAAAGAGTGTTAAAAGATTTGAGTTGTGTTTAAAAATGGTGGGTTTTGTGTGTATTTATAGAAGAAAAATTTGGGGTGTTGATTTTTTTTTTTTTTTACTTCATGCAACGGTACATATTGAATTTTGAATGGATATTGCAGCAACTTCGAAATGTTTAATGGTGAAGGATTCACCGAATATTGTTTTGGGAATTGTGTGTTGCGCGTGGATAATGGTGGAGGGCAAGGACAAACGCGTGAGATTGGGTAATGGTGAAGGGTTCACGGATCCCTTGCCAAGCAGCCTTAATAGACTTTTTTGTATTTATAACATTTAATTCTATTAACCAATTAAACCAACATGATGTCGTTAATACACCTAATATATACTAGTATAAGATAAATATATGAATGTATCGAGTTTTTCGAGGCCGAGCTCGAGCGTAACTCAAGTCTTACCTTATATTTGAATTCTAGTTGGTTTGAAAAACATATGATTACACATACTTTGAGCTTGTCAAGTCGAGTTCAAGCTTCCCTCATGAAGGTTGGTCGAGCTCGAGCTGAACAAAATATTTTCGTGTCAAGTCGAGTTCTACTAAAGTTAACTCGATTCGACTTGTATATACCCTTGTATAAAGGTGCTCAAATTCAAACTCTTATAAGAGGAGTAACTTAGGTAAAACCAAAATTTCATATTTCCACATGCTTTCAATTTTAAAGGTATTATACGTATGTATTGAAAATTCCAGACATATCGAATTCTTCTAATTCATATGTGTTTGATAATGTTGTGGTTGTATTCGCTTGTTGGGTGTAAAGGTTAAGTTTCGAGTTTATTAGCTAGTTTGGCCAAGTTTTTTTCAAAAACAATTTCAAACATTCTAGTTTTTTGAGAAAAAAACTATACAAGTGCTCGAATAGTTGCTAACAGTATAGCTAATTGGGCACTAAGATATTCTACAACTTCTATTGAATGATTATTTTCATATGTAGCAACTAGCAAGTTAATAATCATTCAATTCACTCTATTTACTTTATTACGTTAGTATATTTACTTTGTTACGTTGATATTTAAGTTTAGACATAATTTTAAAAGTTGTAAAGCCTTACATTATATAGAAATTTATATAAAAAGAAAATGAAGAATAAGAAAGAAACTAGACTGCACAGAACGGGCCAAAATTAATAGACCGGTCCAATTGAGCAAATTGACATCAAACTTGGAATTATATTAAGAAAGATAAAAGTTCCGTATAGATCCACTTTTTATCATAGACCTGCTGAATTAATCCGAACCTTTCATCTACATATCATCCAATGGCTATGATTATTTGTAATTTAATAATTATAAAATTTAATTATACCTCTCAGGGGTGACGTGGTCATTTACCACACCACACTCTTCACACTCTCATTCCCACTTTCATTAACTCACACCTAATTCTTTCTCATTATCTTTTTCAATCAATCACACCTAACCCTAATTTTACCCCCAAATCATATGAATAATGGATATACGAGATGAAAGTGCACCGAGTAAAGGTAAATTGAAGTTCGATTCATCATCTATTCAACCTGATGATACTGTTTTCCGGTAACTTTTTTGAATTTTTTTCTTTATATTTCAGTTATTTTCAGTTGATTATGAGTATGAGTAAAAGCTGTGGATAACTAGTATAATTGTGGTTTTGTATGTTTTGATGCTAAAATTTTAGATTTTAGTTTTTAGATTTCATTAGACAATCAACTGAAAGTAGTAGATAATCAGTATAGTTGTGGTTTTGTATATTATTGGTCTTTGTGATAGTTATTGAAATTTTTATTCAGATTTTGTTAGATTGTTGTATTGTGATTATTGCTGTTGTGGCTGTTGTTTTTATGATTGTTGATGCACACCATGTGTTTGATGAAATGCGTTTGTGATAATCACATGTGATTCTGTAACAGGCAATTCATATGAGAGGTAAGCACCCATCTTATCGTTATCAGTTCCATACTTGATGTAGTTGTTTTCAAGATAGGGCAATAACTAACCTAAACATCAACTAACCTAAACATCAATATATAGTGCAACTACAAATAACCCACCTTTATTTGTTTTCCGTCTATATGTCAGTTAGGTCATATAGTGCTTCTGAATATGTGATTATGTGTTTGGCGGCTGCTAGAAGGGAAAAGAAATATCTTAAGAAGATTTTGGCTTGGGAGAAACAGAGGATGAAGATGCAGGAGGATATTACGACTGAGAAGCAGAAGTGTAATACCCGAAATTTCAAAACATGCAAAATGACCAAATTACCCATGAAACTTAAAAATTTAATTAAAACGTATTTAAAGCACCAAATAAATTCCAAACCTCTTGTAATGAATAATTTTGAGGCAACATCCTAACATTTTTGCATGTCCAAAAAAATTATTATCTCACACAAATATATATACATATACCAAAAGTTATATAATCTAATTTATTTATACTTATAAAATCATTTAAAAAAGGAAATAAACTAAAAATTCAAAACTCTGATTTTTGCCAACCTTTGGACCGAATCTCCAGCCCATTCCCCCCCTAATTCCGGCCATTATCATTATTTAATTTATTTCTCCCCATTTTCCTTTTATTCTTATCCAAAAACCCTAAATTAACAAACCAAAACTCTCTCTTATTCCATCCTAATTTCTGGAGGTATTTGGGTATTTTTATGGTAATCATCAAGGTCTAAGGAGGCTGGGAAAAATAAGCTTGGGGTCGTAGGAAGCTTGGTTCGATCGTGGGAATTATTTTGTGTCGATTATCCATCTGAGGTACCAAAAATTACTACGCCTAATCCACACGTTCTAAATTCATTTTGGTATTTTTCTAATGTTATTTAGATCATATATAACTCATATAAATTCTTAGAATCGAATCATGCAAGTTAATTGATCATACAAATTTTTGATAACTAAAACCCTAATAAAATACAAACCGGGTCATGCGATTTTCTGGGTCATGTACATAAGTTTTTCTGGGTTCTAATCTGATCATATCACTCTGGAAAAATGTTGGCTTGATTTGTTGAAGCTTAGATCGATCGTGGTAATTTTGTTTCTAATCGGGTTTTATAAAAAAGGAAAGAAAAAAATAAAAAAAACTAAGTCGAACGATTTAGGGTTTGGGTTTTTAAGGATTAATCTGACATATTAATTATGATTTGATGATGTTTTGATGATTTCAAAATGATTTGATCAATTAGGGTTAGGGTTTGATAATAAAATTGTTTACCGATTGGAATATGAAATTAAAAGGGGCTGTTTTGTAATTTCTGAAACCTGTGGAACATTTTTGTAATGTATTTTAGACCAGGTACTGTTCGTATAAAATATAATATGAGGGTCCTATGTGTAAAATTTGCAAGAAAGGATTTAATTTGTAATTATGTAGTTCGAATTGAAATTAATTAAAATGGAGGGACTAAAAATGTAAATTCTGGAAACTTAAGGTGTCTCGTGTAAATACTGATATTAAAGGTGTAATGTGTAAATTTGAGTATTTATGGGCTTAATATGTAATTGTTATTAAATTATGATTTGAATTATAAGTGTTGTAAAGTTAAGGGACCAAATGTGTAATTTCTGAAAACTGAGGGTCTGATTCGTACTATACTTAATTCTGAGGTTACATTCTGTAATTTTGTAAAATAATATGCTTGTTTGGTAAATATGGATATTACAGGGATTAAATCATGAATTATGTAAATCTAGGGTTTGTTTTGTAAATATTGAAACTAGAGGGGTATAAACTGTAATCTATGAAACTAAAGGGATTAGGATGTCATTCTGAATAAAATGAGTATTTAAATCAGTAACTTAAAGTATTTTCATGTTAGACATTTGAATTTAGAATATTTGCATTTAAAACCCTAAAATATGAAAATCTGTCATAATTAACCCTAAAGTTTTGCAACTTGATAAAATACACCTTAATCCCATTCTAATCTGTAAATAGGGACTTAACCTACTATGTAATAATAGTATCTTGTTAAATATGGAAATCTGTTAATTCTGGAAACCTGCTAAATAAGGAAAGTTGCTATTTCTGGAAAGTTACCTAAAAAGGAAAAGTTGCTAAAAATGGAAAGCCGACTAAAATAAGTAATCCGAATTAAACAAACTATTAATAAGACAATCATGAATTCGTGTAGATCCGCTGAAGATGGAGTTTGTTTCCGACCCTTATTGTTCTGTTGCGTACTTGCTAAATAAGGTACAGATATTCTGAACCTTCTCACAGGTTTCTCATGATCTCTTTCATTTTCTGATCTGTTAGTTTCTGTATTGATGCCATTGCTATGATCCCCTTTGTTATAAATTCCTGATATAAACCAACTTGATATGAACCTTTCTGATATGATATCTGACCCTGAGTTCTCCGATATATTGAACCCTGTTCTGCTCACTTGATACTTGATATATTTCGTTCATCACCCTGTGACATGAATACTCAACCCTTGGATACTTGAAGTCCTTTTGATATTATGACTAAAATTGGAAAACCTTTCTTAATTATATCTGAAAATGTTTGAGAAAAACTATTTTAAAACGGTATTGTTAAACACGATATTATATCTCGTCTAAATGAAATTGTACTAAGGTTTTATGAAAATTCCTTTTTAAGACTTTCTTTATAAAAGGGTTTTACTAAACATCATTCTATGAAAGTCACTGGAAGATTATTTTAATACATGTTTAATATGAAACCTTTGAATTAAAATCTTTTCTATGAACCTATAAACCTTTTTGATTATGAACCTTGGATATGACCTATTGAACCTTGATTTGAACGTTATGATAAACCTGGTTATAAACTCTTATTTGAAACTTAATTTGAACTTTGATATAAGCATTAATCTGATACACTATTTCTGAACCTGGACTTGAACATTGTTATAAACTCTGATATAAACCCATCTGATTTCTGAACCTCTGATATACACTCTGTAACCTCTGACATGGACCTTATAATCTGAACCCTCTGATATGACACTCTGATTTTGACCTGATACTTGATACTTGACCCTGACCACGGTTTGATACCCGAGCCAACTCACTAGGCATGAGGTGTTCATGTCCTTGTCATTGATGCACCGATGACTTGACTCTAGGGTAGGAGAGAGATGACCTATCTCGTCCCTGACTTTATTTTATCTGGTGTGTATTGGTAGACTCTGGCCACCTGGGGCGTATGGATGCATCCTAGATTTGTTCTGTCTCTGTTATCTGTTAGTATTTACTGGTTATATATATATCTCTGGTGACTGATGGTGTGTGCGATACACGTCTTTCACAACCTCTGGGAGCTAGCTACTCCATATATATTTGATACATGAGGACACCCCTCATATTATCTGGTTACTTGAGAGGCATCCCATCTGGATTACTGATATGGTTACATGGTCATGATACTTCTGTTTATGGGCTCGTGGTGGATTACTGTTTTTCTCTTTACCATTTACATTTACTTACCTTGTCCCTTATTATACCTTGCACTGTTTCCCTTTACCTTTACCTATTTATTATTCCCTATCCCTTTATCCTTACTCCTTTATTTACCCTTTAACTCTGATTATGTCTGCATGACCTATATTTCTGATACTCTGTACTATTCTTTATTACTGCTTGTTACCGTTATATCTGTTCACTGAGCTCTCGTAGCTCAGCCGCATTTCTTTTCCTGCGGCAGGTTTTAGTAGGAAGCTGGGTATGAGTGGAGAGTATCATTGGACTTAGAAGACTACACTGTGATAGATATTTTGTTATAGAGATGACTAGAAGAATTTTTATTTTCAGACTTAGTATTTATTCCTCTGTAATTCAGTATTTCCTTGTAATTTCTTGTAACCTTTGTACTTCTTTGTATTATTGAAGATGTATGCTTATGTATGTTTCTGATATGTCACCATTGTTGTGACATCTCTACCCTTGTCGGGCCGGGGTGTTACAATTTATGGTATCAGAGCTACAGGCTGCGACTCGTAATACATTTACCCTTGACCTGTGAGTTCTGGACCATTAGGCTTCCACTGTAAGAACATAGGAGAACACTCTGAGAACTTGCTTTAGGATTTCTTGATATGAACTTAAGTTTTGACCAGTGAGGAATGGGTAGACTATAAGGCGTTTGTTTAAGTATTTTGCTTCCGCATCACTCTGATTCGTGCCTTGCTTTTGATTTAAGTCTGTTAAGATCACTTTTAGAAATTGAAAGCTTATGCTTTGCACTACCCAAGATTTGAGAATTAAATAAATCTGGAAGGCATTGAGAACTGCATAATATGGCCTGACACTATTTGATCCTTGTCTGCAGAGTCCGACTCTGACCTCTGATCCTTCTGTTTATCATTTTGATGCCTCTTCGGCATTCTGAAAATCTCCTTGGCAATGTCGTACTTGACACCTTCTGTTATTTGTCTTCTGCTTTTGATAAGCATTTGATACCTTCTGTTAATTGACTCTTGTCTCTTGATAAGCATCTATAAATTTTCTGACACCATTTGATTTCGTCTTAACCATCTCTGTCCCTATGAGAAGTCTTGTGGTGTTTAACCATGAGTATAAGAATGTTTCCCTCTCATTTTGGACGATAAGATTTGCTTTGTTGATCTGTCTTTCTGTGGACTGTTAACTCTAATGTTATTTTGATAAAGGATTGGTTGTTTGACAACTATCCTCCTATGCCTCACCTTTGGCGTTTGAAACAATTTGAACTCCCTACCACGATTACCGATTGTTAAACTTTCTGCTATCGCTATCACTCTGGGGACTCGTGTGTTACTTTCGCGGTTATGAAGTTTTCCTTAAACCTATTTCGTACACCAGTGAATGAACCTTATCTTGAGAAATATTCGGCACCCTGAGTTTTTTGAACACGATTTCTGATTGAACCACCAAGTTTCCTACCGGAGTGTGAAGTAAGTTTGCTTAAGTGTATTTTCTTGGTGTATTTCAGTTTTGTTCACGATAAAGAAGAATGATGACAGGAGATATGTATTGATTTCTGGAAGCTGAACCGTATTACCATTTGGAACCTTTATTTTCTTCACCCCGAAACGACTTTATACCTATTCAATTTCAGAGCGCGAAGTTTCCTTCAGATGGAAATATGAATTGAGGTTATTCTTGAGATCGCTGTCCGCATTTGTAACGACTGATATAAAGATTGTGACGCTAATAGTATTAGTTAAAGCTCTGACTATTCTGTAAATTTGATAAATGAATGTGTTCTCGTGAGTACTTGGGCAAATGGTCATTGTATGACTTAATAGTACATTCGGAGACGAAGAAGAACATGAAAATCATTTTTGCACTTTGTAAGAAATTTGACGATCACTTGTGTATTCTGAGAGATTGATATCTGTTGAGACAACGGTTTTTCCTGATTGAGAATATCCCTTTTAAATCCCGCAAATTTTGAAACTATCACCGAATGGTCAAGACCGATAAAAAAATGGTAAACTGAAATCTTTTGAACCTTGCATAAGAATTCTGAAGACGTTTACAACTTGCGTTACCCTTGATAAATTTCGTGACCAGAGAGAAACAGCTTAGTCTGATTGAGAACGGAGTTTTGGAAAGCTGAAATAGAAATTTGTTTCCATACCTTCAGACGGAACAAATTTTGAGACATTTCAGAAAGAGACTCAGAAGGTTTTGCGTATGCATCAAGACAACTAGAAACGCATCAGAAGTATTACTTCACTACCTGACCTAGAGTTGACAACAGTAGTGACTACCCTGAAGAGTGAAGACATTCCTTACAAGACAGAAGTGTTGGCGATGCAGAAGAAAGACGGCGAACCTGGAGCTGATGAAGACGTACAGTCTCACTTCCCTATTCATCTTGGTTGTACTAAGATGAATTGAGGGCGGAAGCAGACTGGATGATGAAGAAACTTAAAGATCGTGCCAGAAATTCACATTACTCCATCACATTCCAAGAAGAACTGCAGGAGGCGTGATGAACCAGACGATTTTGCTTCACTTCCAGATTGATGGAAAAACGAAGACATATTAACCGGACTTGAAGAGAGTAGATGTTTTGAATGAACGGATTTCTGAATCAGACCTTTTATGTTTGGAAGAATTGATTCTGTGAAGACCGAAGTTATTGACGATTAGTTTTCATTTCCGTTGACTCCCTTAAGCTTCGTTATATCATGATAAGATCCGCTAATGATTTAAGTTTCCTAGAAGCATTTCAGCCCTGTGCTTACTTTCGTATGTTCGATGATGGTTTTGTTCTGAGGAATTTTGGCGAACTGTGGAAAATCTGATGCTTGTGACGGCGTGCCTTACTCTGCTAGGCAATCTGGAAATTCCGATACTCTTGCGAATAGTCTTATTTCTCTCTTGACTATGACTTTGATCTGGTTGACTCTGAGACTGTAGAAGTACTAGGTGGATTAAGATAGGTTGTTATACTCACGACTCGAGATAAAGTATGATCATCATGAAGGCATATTTATGTGGTGTTAGTATTATGACGCCTGATCAACGTGATAATACTTACACCATATAATGTGCACTCATTGTGGCCATAGGATATCTTGGGGGAGTACCTAAGAAGTTTAGAATCTGATCTCCGTTGGATTATCTGTGATTAGTGAGACTTTAGGTTCATTCTACCTACGCGTATACTCTGCCTTCGTTCACTAGATATCTGGATGAGTTTGGACTCTCGTTCTACATTCTGTTGACCTCAGTTATGAATCTTGAAAACTCTTTGTAGAGCTCTATACTGTTGACACAGTCATTTTGATTTGAAATCTTGTTCGTATTCCATGTGAGCTTTCTGAAGATTCACCTATCGTCCATTTTATGTTGCATGGACCCTTTGTTCTGAATCAACCTAATTTTTCTCCTTCTGAGGATTTCGAACCCACCTCGTTTTGATTTGAGTCGTGAGAACTATTTTGGTCTGAAGATTCTTTTGGAAGAACCTCCTCGGGCGTGAGAATGTTTGTGACGACCTTTTACGATTTGCTATGACTTGGCTTGACTTTGCGACATCAAATTTCGAGGACAAAAATTTTCTTTTAAAGGGGAAGAAGTTGTAATACCCGAAATTTCAAAACATGCAAAATGACCAAATTACCCCTGAAACTTTAAAATTTAATTAAAACGTATTTAAAGCACCAAATAAATTCCAAACCTCTGGTAATGAGCTACATATGAAATGAAATAATTTTGAGGCAACATCCTAACATTTTTGCATGTCCAAAAAAATTATTATCTCACACAAATATATATACATATACCAAAAGTTATATAATCTAATTTATTTATACTTATAAAATCATTTAAAAAAGGAAATAAACTAAAAATTCAAAACTCTGATTTTTGCCAACCTTTGGACCGAATCTCCAGCCCATTCCCCCCCTAATTCCGGCCATTATCATTATTTAATTTATTTCTCCCTATTTTCCTTTTATTCTTATCCAAAAACCCTAAATTAACAAACCAAAACTCTCTCTTATTCCATCCTAATTTTTGGAGGTATTTGGGTATTTTTCTGGTAATCATCAAGGTCTAAGGAGACTGGGAAAAATAAGCTTGGGGTTGTAGGAAGCTTGGTTCGATCGTGGGAATTATTTTGTGTCGATTATCCATCCGAGGTACCAAAAATTACTACGCCTAATCCACACGTTCTAAATTCATTTTGGTATTTTTCTAATGTTATTTAGATCATATATAACTCATATAAATTTTTGGAATCGAATCATGCAAGTTTAATTGATCATACGAATTTTTGATAACTAAAACCCTAATAAAATACAAATCGGGTCATGCGATTTTCTGGGTCATGTACATAATTTTTCTGGGTTCTAATCTAATCATATCACTCTGGAAAAATGTTGGTTTGATTTGTTGAAGCTTAGATCGATCGTGGTAATTTTGTTTCTAATCGGGTTTTATAAAAAAGGAAAGAAAAAAATAAAAAAACTAAGTCGAACGATTTAGGGTTTGGGTTTTTAAGGATTAATCTGACATATTAATTATGATTTGATGATGTTTTGATGATTGCAAAATGATTTGATCAATTAGGGTTAGGGTTTGATAATAAAATTGTTTACCGATTGGAATATGAAATTAAAAGGGGCTGTTTTGTAATTTCTGAAACCTGTGGGACATTTTTGTAATGTATTTTAGACCAGGTACTGTTCGTATAAAATATAATATGAGGGTCCTATGTGTAAAATTTGCAAGAAAGGATTTAATTTGTAATTATGTAGTTCGAATTGAAATTAATTAAAATGGAGGGACTAAAAATGTAAATTCTGGAAACTTAAGGTGTCTCGTGTAAATACTGATATTAAAGGTGTAATGTGTAAATTTGAGTATTTAAGTGCTTAATATGTAATTGTTATTAAATAATGATTTGAATTATAAGTATTGTAAAGTTAAGGGACCAAATGTGTAATTTCTGAATTCTGAGGGTCTGATTCGTACTATACTTAATTCTGAGGTTACATTCTGTAATTTTGTAAAATAATATGCTTGTTTGGTAAATATGGATATTACAGGGATTAAATCATGAATTATATAAATCTAGGGTTTGTTTTGTAAATATTGAAACTAGAGGGGTATAAACTGCAATATGTGAAACTAAAGGGATTAGGATGTCATTCTGAATAAAATGAGTATTTAAATTAGTAACTTAAAGTATTTTCATGTTAGACCTTTGAATTTAGAATATTTGCATTTAAAACCCTAAAATATGAAAATCTGTCATAATTAACCCTAAAGTTTTGCAGCTTGATAAAATACACCTTAATCCCATAATAATCTGTAAATAAGGACTTAACCTACTATGTAATAATAGTATCTTGTTAAATATGGAAATCTGTTAATTCTGGAAACCTGCTAAATAAGGAAAGTTGCTATTTCTGGAAAGTTACCTAAAAAGGAAAAGTTGCTAAAAATGGAAAGCCGACTAAAATAAGTAATCCGAATTAAACAAACTATTAATAAGACAATCATGAATTCGTGTAGATCCGCTGAAGATGGAGTTTGTTTCCGACCCTTATTGTTCTGTTGCGTACTTGCGGTATAAGGTACAGATATTCTGAACCTTCTCACAGGTTTCTCATGATCTCTTTCATTTTCTGATCTGTCAGTTTCTGTATTGATGCCATTGCTATGATCCCCTTTGTTATAAATTCCTGATATAAACCAACTTGATATGAACCTTTCTGATATGATATCTGACCCTGAGTTCTCCGATATATTGAACCCTGTTCTGCTCACTTGATACTTGATATATTTCGTTCATCACCCTGTGACATGAATACTCAACCCTTGGATACTTGAAGTCCTTTTGATATTATGACTGAAATTGGAAAACCTTTCTTAATTATATCTGAAAATGTTTGAGATAAACTATTTTAAAACGGTATTGTTAAACACGATATTATATCTCGTCTAAATGAAATTGTACTAAGGTTTTATGAAAATTCCTTTTTAAGACTTTCTTTATAAAAGGGTTTTACTAAACATCATTCTATGAAAGTCACTGGAAGATTATTTTAATACAAGTTTAATATGAAACCTTTGAATTAAAATCTTTTCTATGAACCTATAAACCTTTTTGATTATGAACCTTGGATATGACTTATTGAACCTTGATTTGAACATTATTATAAACCTGGTTATAAACTCTTATTTGAAACTTAATTTGAACTTTGATATAAGCATTAATCTGATACACTATTTCTGAACCTGGACTTGAACATTGTTATAAACTCTGATATAAACCCATCTGATTTCTGAACCTCTGATATACACTCTGTAACCTCTGACATGGACCTTATAATCTGAACCCTCTGATATGACACTCTGATTTTGACCTGATACTTGATACTTGACCCTGACCATGGTTTGATACCCGAGCCAACTCACTAGGCATGAGGTGTTCATGTCCTTGTCATTGATGCATCGATGACTTGACTCTAGGGTAGGAGAGAGATGACCTATCTCGTCCCTTACTTTATTTTATCTGGTGTGTATTGGTAGACTCTGGCCACCTGGGGCGTATGGATGCATCCTAGATTTGTTCTGTCTCTGTTATCTGTTAGTATTTACTGGTTATATATATATATATCTCTGGTGACTGATGGTGTGTGCGATACACGTCTTTCACAACCTCTGGGAGCTAGCTACTCCATATATATTTGATACATGAGGACACCCTTCATATTATCTGGTTACTTGAGAGGCATCCCCTCTGGATTACTGATATGGTTACATGGTTATGATACTTCTGTTTCTGGGTTCGTGGTGGATTACTGTTTTTCTCTTTACCATTTACATTTACTTACCCTGTCCCTTATTATACTTTGCACTGTTTCCCTTTACCTTTACCTATTTATTATTCCCTATCCCTTTATCCTTACTCCTTTAATTACCCTTTAACTCTGATTATGTCTGCGTGACCTATATTTCTGATACTCTGTACTATTCTTTATTACTGCTTGTTACCGTTATATCTGTTCACTGAGCTCTCGTAGCTCAGCCGCATTTCTTTTCCTACGACAGGTTTTAGTAGGAAGCTGGGTATGAGTGGAGAGTATCATTGGACTTAGAAGACTACACTGTGATAGATATTTTGTTATAGAGATGACTAGAAGAATTTTTATTTTCAGACTTAGTATTTATTCCTCTGTAATTCAGTATTTCCTTGTAATTTCTTGTAACCTTTGTACTTCTTTGTATTATTGAAGATGTGTGCTTATGTATGTTTCTGATATGTCACCATTGTTGTGACATCTCTACCCTTGTCGGGCCGGGGTGTTACAAGAAGCTTATAGAGGTGCAAGACGAAATGGTCAAAGTTGAAGCAACTAAGAAGACTGCTGAGGTATGATCTGGTTAATATTATTATTGGACATAAAATGCTTTTAAACTCTTGTTATCTGTTAGTATATAAAGTTGATGGTGTTGTGATCATCCGTTGTTTATAGTATTTGTTTATTTGTGTAACACTTGGATGAATTCAATCTTACAATTCACCATTGCCTCTATTTTATATGTAAACATTAGATAAAAAGAGGAGCCACATTAGAGCCTAGAGAACTAAAACAAATCCATTATTACTTTTATCTTAAACATAGATTGATCCATTGGTGATTACTATGGTCATGATGGAGGTCAAAAAGTACACAAATAGTTTGTGATTGCTGATATGATAATAGTAGGAGACTAGGCGTAGTTACAAATGTTTGAGCAGTGAGTTAACCCAGGCAAAATGTTTATACTTTTCTTTATATATACATTTTCCATTAGTAAATTAAGTTTTAGGAAACGTTTTCAGGTGAATCTCTTATTCCTTTTGAATTTCTAGTATACAATTTGGGAATATGTTAATGATATATGGTTCACTCTTCAAGATCACGCTGATACTATTAGGCCAAGAAACACCCATAGTTCCTAAGTTTATACAATATGTAATGAAATCAAATCAAATACTTACAAGAAATAAAAAGCTTTTACTATCTACTATTTAGTATTTACAGTACAATAATGCGTTTACTTATTTTTAGTCTAAGGCTGAGTCTAAGCCTAAGCCAAAGTCTAAGGTTCGTTTAGTTATTTTTTAGTTTTCCATTATAAGCTAAATGTGATTTGTTTGGAATCACATGTGATTTGTTTTGAATCACATGTGATTTTGTAGTATAAATCAGAGTAATCAATTCAGATTACATGTGACTAATTACAAGATTGTATGTGACTAACTACAGGTCTTGCTTACAAAAGTTGAAGAGAAGCGTAAGCCAAAGGCTGAGTCTAAACCTATTCAGAGAAAAAAGAAGTTATTAGATTCTGATAGTGATGAGCGTATGAAGGTGTGAAAGAAAATCAGGGGGAAGATGATTAAAGAGTATTCTAAAAGTGATTATTCTTTTGATGAAGGTGAAAAGAAAGCGAGGCATAAGAAGCAGTCACAGAAGTTAAAGGGGAATACGAAGAAAGAGTATTTAGATTCAATTTTTTTTTAGAATTATACTTGTGCTTTTTCCATACATGGAAAGAAAAAGAGGTTTATGAGTTTAAGAGCGAATCCGAAGAAGAGAGGGCTAAAAATAAGATAGTACATGTTTATGGTCGTAGTTTGTTTATCGTATTCTGGACAAGTTGTAATGATCTTATTG
The DNA here is from genome assembly GCA_021014915.2 of Artemisia tridentata subsp. tridentata. Taxonomy (NCBI): domain Eukaryota; kingdom Viridiplantae; phylum Streptophyta; class Magnoliopsida; order Asterales; family Asteraceae; genus Artemisia; species Artemisia tridentata. Next base: position 266,229,833 of record CP139509.1, on the reverse strand, counting down.
GAAGTATGTAATGATCTTTGAACAATTCGTATGTTTATTAACTAGTCTTTTGTTGAATGTTTTAACATATGTCTTCTTATTTTTGGTAAATATGATAACCCATGGTCGTAGCCTGGGCAAGTTATACATCTAGATCACATGTGACTCATGAGAAAATCATATGTGATTTTCACATGAATCACATGTATAAAAATCGTATTAGTTTTTGACATAAATCACATGTGATTTTGGTATGAAAATCGTATGAGTTTTTGACATAAATCACATGTGATTTTGAGATGAATCACATGTGATTTTGACATGAACCACTTGTGATTTTGAGATGAATCACAAGTGATTTTATTCAGTGTAATATCAAATCTGCTAGATCATCAAACAAAATAGTATTAAAGTAAAATTCCATATATTCAAACTAAAATTTATATAACACTTTTGCAGAAGTTCAAATGAAATGAAAAACCCAAATATTAAAAAAAGGGTATGAAATTCAAGAAGCATTAGCCACTTGTTTAGCCATTTTCAATTGTTTTGCAATGAATTTTGGATTTAACGAACATGTTGACTTGTTGTGTGGTCATTAGTCTTCTCTCCGCAGCATCCACATTTTTTTCTCGGCTTAGATCTACCTTCAAGTGCGATATGGTATTACATCCCTTCTCCAACGCCTCAAATTGTACTTTTCCGAAATCAATTCAATATGACGGTTCTTCAAAACACAAAATATGTGGCGATATAGAAATCCAAACCAAATACAATGCCTACAAGTACATTCCACTGACCCGTCTTCAACAGAACGCATAACCTTATTACAAAACAGAAAAAAAGTATTAATACTTATGCTGGAATCACATGTGATTTTCACCCAAATCACATGTGATTTACACCAAAATCACATGTGATTGTTATAACAAATGATAACAGCCAATAAATGTTACAAAACAGTTGATATGCAGATTAAGGTACACTTGTTGTCATGAACAAATGTGTATGCTCTTTATTTGGAAAACATTAGTCATACAGAAAAAGTACATTTTCAAATTAAATTATGCACCATCGCTCAGATTTGCATCTAAGCTAGTTTACACTTTTAAATCAGACTGCATGCACGACAAAGACAACAACTCGACTCAACTAAACCACATATAGTGAACAAACAAAGCTTGTTAGGATAACCAGCAACATAAAAAAACTCCATGAACTATAGGTTTTAGCTATGATGTTCTGCCCCAATAAGAAGTATACACGAATACTGAAAAAATATAATACAAGAGATGGTACACTTTTCAGTATCCTTTTTACCCCTACCATCAAACATGAGATGCAGTTTATCAAACACCAAACTGTTTGAAAATCGACACACAAAGTAAAAGGGTAGCCAACATCACATCCAACCAACCAACCAACTGTATAATAATAAAATATGTACAAAGATACACATCTACAATGTGATTTGGTGATGACTAATGACAAACATTATTAGAGTTCGTACACTCAACAACAACTACATCAAGTATGAAACTGATAACAATAAGATGGGTGCTTACCTCTAATACGAATTACTTGTTACATAATCACATGTGATTTTGCTTCAAAATCACATGTGATTATCACAAACGTATTTCATCAAATACATGGTGTGCATGTGGATCATCAACAACTTCATCCTTAACCTGGATTTCAAAATCAACTACACGATTTTCAGCATCCATAACTTGAACAAAGAGTAAATCACACGTGATATACATTTTTCGAAAACAAAAAAAAAAAAAAAAAAAAAAAACAAAAACAAAAACAAAAGCACATGTGATTGTACCTGCAATTTCTTGTACATCATCTTCTAGATCTGCAATTTGTGGTTCATCATCTTCAATAACCTGTATTTCATTCAAGTTTGTTCAATTAACTAATTTTAACCATTTTTAGATCAACAACGTACAACAGATCGACGACGGACGTTGGATGACGGCGGCGGATCGACGGAAGCAAATCGACAGTGGATGACGGCGGCGGATAGATGGCGGCAGATCGGCAGCGGCGTTAAATCAGAGTTATATCGGAATGTAAGCGGGGCATTTTTTATGGAATCAGAATTGAATCGGGGGAGAGTGTTTGTGTGTGTGTGTGTTTTTGCCCTATTTTTTTGGGGGAAAAAATGAAGCCCGGTTGTTTTGTTGTTGTTTTTATATTTGTCCTTTTTGCCCTTGTTGTGTAATTATCAGATACAATCTTAACCTTTGAATCATATTGAGATGGATGGTTGAGATGTGTTCACAGGATCTATGGAGAATAGGTGGTCTAGAGGGATCTCATTTCGTATAAGTTCAATGCAGAACCATTTTTTTCTAAAGATCAAACCGCTTGATCTCAACCACCCATCCAATTTCAATCCAATGGCTAAGATTAATTGCCATTTTAATTTAATTATTTAACGAGGGCCATTTTGGTAATTCTAATATCTCAATAACTCAATCCAGGGGTCGGTTACACACACATTTCTCATTCACTTTGTCTACCGGTTACACACACTGCTTTCACACACTAACCACCATCAAACCACCGTATTAAACCCTAACTGCTATTTATTGCCAAATTGATCTAAATCAACGCTTCTGCTGGACCGTCAATCAGACCGTTAAACTGAATATGATTCAATCAAAGCTCGATTCAAGCAATTTTACACTCCTTCACGTAAGATTTAATCATTAATATGTTCGTTTTCTGTTAGTTGATTCATCAACAGTTATTAAGTTTTGATACATAACTATGGATAAAAGTAAATAAATATCTTTGAGTGTTTGGATACAAGTAAACAGTTTGTGTTTGGATATGAGTTGTTTTAAGTTTGATGCTAATGGTTTTTTTATATATCCAGATCGTGAAGAAGAGGGCGATGGAGGTTGCGGAGATGTGGAAGGCGAGTTTGGACGTTCCGAAAAATAACTTAATCAATACAAAACTAATAGCAACAAATTTCAAATACACTAAATCACTTTAAAAAGGACGTTCCGAAAAATAGCCTGCAACTAATTTCTCATAATGTACGACATATATACAAACGCGCAAATTATTTGGCTTCCGACTTCTAATAAAAACTTAAAATTCGAATTCTTTAATAAATTAACACAAACACGTCCTAAAAATCTAAGCTGTTGATGATGATAATGATGTGTAAAAAGAGAATCAGAAGAACATTTGTGTTAGACCCGTTTCCCGGGTGGTGGGACCCCACCCTAGATGAAGTTGACCCGAGCATAAGTATGTTTTACTAGAGTGTGTGGTTGTCTAAGGGTAATGGTTATACTGTTAAGTGTTAATCTGTTAGGGCCTAGATGCGGCGCATCTAGGAAGTACATGCGGCGTATGGTAGAAAGGGAAAGTAGAACCGACTTATTATAGTCCATGCGCCGTATTGTATATGGAGATACGGCGTATATGTGGATGCGGCGTATCTATGAAGATAGATACGGCGCATCAACCCTAAATAAGCAAGATTGACTAAATTGCCCTTTTAGCTAGAAACTTCCCTATTATTCTATAAGATACCACACTCTTCTGTATAAGAGAGTGTGTTTTCTGTGGGTATCGAACCAAGGAGAAAGAGAGGGAAAAGATGGAGGTGAAAGTGCTATGATGATGATTTTTAAATGGCATGATCTCTAGCCATGATTCCCCTTCAAGTAAGTAGCTATGTTCTTGATGATTATAAGTTATAGTTAGTGGGTTTTCATCATATGATTAAGTTATGATCATATGATGATGTGATATGGAAGATAAGTGTATTTGATGGGTTTTGATAACCCTTGTCATGTGATTATTGTTATGTTGTTAGGTTTTTATTATTTATGAAGGATGATGATGATGATGATGATGATGATGATGATGATGATGATGGATCTTGATGATGATGTTCTTGATGTGTTGTGTAGCTTGGTTTGAGGTAAGTAAAATGATGATAGCATATGTTATATGGAATTCCATCATTATGTATTATGTATGTTTATGTCAAGAAAGATTAGCTTGTGTTATGCTTATGTGATGAATGGATGCTAGGAGATAAGTTGATGTTATGTGCTAGATGTGATGTGAAGTAAGTGGTTTATGTATATGATGCATTATGTGGTTTGAAGTATAATTGTATGTTATAGTCGTTTTACTTGCTAAGCGTTATCGCTTACGGTTTAGTTGTCTAACCGTTTTGTAGGTGGTTATGATATGGCTTGGATGTAAGGATATATGGGCTAAGGATTTGGTTATGCAAGATGGGTAGTCTTGGTAAGGATGTAGAGCTTAGGTAGATACCGAGCTCAAGTGTATAAGTTTGTACCCCCGTTGGTCTTTTATGAGTAAACAAGTGTTAGATTGTATGTCAAGTGTTTTGTAATGAATTGGAAGTCATTTGGTATGCATAGGTATGTTTATGTGTTATGGGTTAAGTTAAAGGGGTGTTTGGATTAGTGTCCATTCGTACCCATTTTGGAGTCAAACGGGTCAATTGCCGTGTATTATTGTTGGATATGGCTTTGAATGTAAAATGAGTATTTTGGTACAGGTTATAGTGTTGAAAAGGTGTCAAAGTGGTGTGTTGAGTTTATGCAAGTCTTCCTGCTGATGTTCTGTCTAAATTGGTCGATGCAGCGCATCTAATATGTTAGATGCGACGCATCCGAAGTTTAAAGTGATGCGGCGTATCTAATATGTCAGATGCGGCGTATCATAAGCTTGAGTAGATGCGGCGTATCATTTCAGGTTGATACGGCGCATAGTCTCGCATCAGTAGATGCGGCGTATCCCTCAAAAGGATACGGCGCATCGTTGGTCCCAGAAGAGTTGTGTAATTGTGTTATTCAATTGTGTAATATGTCTTGGAGGTTGTTGAGTATATGTTCTGGCAATTGCTTTAAAGGGTTAAATGTTATAGACTCTGATATTTAAGTGAAGAATTTGTATAAGTCTGTTTTAGTCAAATGTTTCCGCGTCAAAAGTCAAAGTTTTTAGTATAAACGGGCACGGGGCGTTACAAATTGGTATCAGAGCTTCGGTTTAAGTGAATTAGGTTTCCACTTAGGGTTGCCTAGTCTTAAACCAATCGTAGAAGCCTTAGAGGTAAGTGTTACACTGCGCGGAAACTAATTGCTAAGTGAGAGATGGATTATGTTTTATGTTAGCTGAGCCTATTATGATAGGTGTAACACCCCAACCCGACAAGGGCAAAGATGTCACAAATACATGGTTTCATATCAGATACAAGCATTCAAGAAATAAAATAGCGGAAGCCTTAACATAAAAATTCAAAGGAAAATAAGTCAACACGACTTATATCAAGTGCAAGACAGAAATAACGAAGTACAAAACAGAATCCAAGATGCCCAAACAATGGCATAACATAAATAATATCCAAATGGTCACACTAGAATGACAAGGTCTAAACTTCACACAAGTTGCTCTCATCCCAAGCTAAAACCCAGCTCCTAGCTTAAATGTACCTGCCGCAGGAAAAGAAATGCGGCTGAGCTACGAGAGCTCAGTGAACAGATATAACGGGAACAAAGCAGTAGTAACGGAATAGTAAAGTAAAAGAAATAATACCAGGTGTAACAAGAGTCAGGAAAAGGAATACAAAAGAGTTATGCAGACATACCAGGAACTAAGAATGGTTACAATAGTAGATGTAAATGAAACCAGAACCCACCACAATCCCAAGTCAAATCAAGTCAAGTCCAATGTCAGGTCAAGTATCAGGTCAAGTAACAGGTCATAAGGTTACAAGGTTTCAGGAAAAACAGAAATCCTCTACGAGCCCAAACATATCACATCAAATCAAATCATATATCAGGGTGTATGGAGGGGTGACCTCAGCATACCAGGAAACAGGGTGAGGGGATACCTCCAGGGGTTGGAGTTGCAAGCTCCCAGGGTTGTGAAAGACGTGGATTGCACCCATCATCAGTCACCACATATCATATCACATATCACAAACAGGACAGGTCTAGGATGCATCCATTCGCCCCCCAAAACAAATCATATTGGCCATAATAACAGGAGTGTGCACATATCAAAATCAGGATGGGGACGGTGTAACCAAATCACTAGGGCTACACACTAGTCATGCCAGTGGTGCATCACAGACACGGCCATGTTACCTTCATGACTAGGGAACAAATTTTGGCTCGTAGTCTCAAACTGTGGGTCAAGGTCAAGTATCAAGTCTCGGGTGTCAAGTCTCAGGTATTAAATGTCAGGTATCATATCAGGGTTCATATCAGGATTCAAGACAGGAGATAAATTCAGGGGTTCATTGTCAGGAGGTCCATATCAGAAGGTCCAATACTAGAAGGTTCATAATAGTTTATTATAAGAAATGGTTTTAATAAAATGATCGTTAGAACAATTTTCATAACAAAAGTCCTTTAAAGAAATGTTCAAAACCTCATCATATATAACTAAAAGTAGTTATAAAATCCTATGAACCTTCAAGTACCCAAGGTCTTAATTATTCAGGTTACCCGTGGTGAACAAGTCATGTCAAGTATAGGAAGAAAACATAGCAGGGTTCAGGTCAAAGGTTCAAGGCAAGAGTTCAAGTAAAGGCTCAAGTCAAAAGGTTCATATCAAGTGCATCAAGGTTCAAGTTCAGGTTCATGACAAGGTTCAAGAAAAAGGTTAAAGCAAAGGTCCAAATCTATGGTTCACAATACAAGGGAAAACATAACAATGAAACACGAATCAGAAATGAGACGAAGGCTCTTTACAAGAAGAGCAGAATATCTGTACCTTATTCAAATAGCAAGCACAAACACAAGAGTAGCTGACAGGGATCAAGATCACTCCCTCCTCGAACCTAAAGGAGTAGAAGACAGAAATACGGAAGGGGTTCAGTTATCTTCCCATTATAAGTACTTCTATTTTTAGTAACTTTCTATTTTTAGCAGGTTTCCATAATTAGTAAGTTACCACATTTAGCAAGATTCAAGTGATATAATTCAAGTTAAGTCTTTAATTAGCTTATTATGGAAGTAATATTCATTTTAACAAGTTACACAAGTTCAGGGTTAATTATGACAAGTTTCATAGTTCAGGGTTATAAATGTAAATTTGCCAAAGTTCAAGGTTTAAAATGAAAATATCACCATTAACTCATTCTCACTCTCAAGTTATCCAGAATTACACCTTTAGTCCTTTAGTTTTCATACTTTACATTTTATACCCTTGTACTTACATAAGTTACCTTTTAAGCCCTGTAATTTACCATTTCAACCTTTAATTATTAACAATTACATATTAAGCCATTAAATTACCAAAATTACACATAACCCCCTGAATATAATTTATTACTCAATTCGACCCTAACTTTCCAGAAATTACATATTTAGTCCCTCTATTTAATTATTTTACAATTCTAATAACACGTTAACTAATTAACCAAAATAACCCTTTTAAATACAAAATTAACACTTGAGACCCTCCTTTTATATTTTGTACAAATTCCAGCAGGTCTAACATAATTTACAAAATTATCCCTCAAGTTTTAAAAATTACAAAACACACCCTTAACTTATAATTTTTCAAATCGGTAATTATAAAACATTACCAAAATCAAACCCTAGTAATCCCAATCATTATACAATAATTTTATCATCCTTATGTCACCTTTATTTCCAGATTTCATCCATTAGAAACCCTAGATCGATCGGTTTAGAATTTTTTTCCACAATTCCTCCTTTTATTTTCAAAAACCCGATTATACAATAATTCCAAAACTCACGATTTCGACTTCAACAATTCAAGATACTATTTTCCCCATGTCATAAGAAGTATAAAGAACCCATGAAAATTATTCCACAAGCTCAGAAAAAAATCGTATGATTTAATAAGGATTCGTTTTTGATTTTAGGGTTTATAAACCCATTATTTTTCGTTCGATCATAAAACAATGCATGGGTCGATTCCATTATTTTTCCCATGTTATATGTGATTAAAGAAGTACTAGAAAATTACCAGAAGGATTGTAGAACGAACGGATTACATGGATTGAATTATTGAAGCTCGGTTGCACTTTTTCGACCCAAACAAATCCCCACAGCCAAACGATCGACCCTAGGACCTTGTAGCTATTTTTCTCACCTCTCTTGCATCACTAAGAACTCCAGAAAATTGGGTTTTTGATTTATAAAAATCGGATGAGGATGGGAGGTATTTTTGAAGTGGCGGCTAATTAGTTTTAGGGTTAAATTGGAAGAATTAACTTGGGAATTAATATAAATTAGGTTGGACCGGTCTTTGGGGAGGGTATGGGCTAGGATACCGAGATTTCTAGTTAGGGAAATTTATTGGGCTTTAATTACCATCTTAATTGTGTTTTTAATTACATTTAATGTCTTAATATAAATCATAAAATTCAAATTGGCGCACAAAGGGTATTTTAGTAATTTTGTAGCTTGCAAAAATATTAAATGGGTTTGTCAAAATTATTTGGGATCATAAATTGTTCATTACCCGAAGTTTGGAATCGATTCGGTACTTTATAAGCTTTTAATTAAAATTTTAAAGTTTCAGGGGCAATTTGGTAATTTTAACATGTTTCAGATTTTCGGGTTTTACAATAGGTGATGTATGTATGTTATAGTGTTGTTGAGTATGAGATGCAAGTCCATGGGGACTTGAGATGCTTAGATGATTAGTTGGCCGTGCACCTCGGTTGGTGCCGGTGTTAGTATTGCGATTATGTGAGGTAAGTCCGTGGGGACTTGAGATGTTTATATGATTAGATAGCCGTGCATCTTGGTTGGTGCCGGCGATTTTGTATTGCGATATGCGAATGTATAGTAGAGCCAAGGTGATGGCATGCGAGTAGAAATGCTATGTGGTATTAGAGATGGGTTAGCAAGTGAACGAAGGTTTATGATGCCTTAGCTATAAGATGGGCTATTGCTTGTGGTTAGTTAGAAGGTCGATGCCTAGACATTGCTTGGTTATGCAATGTGATATATGATGCCATAGACTATGTAAGTTGATTGTGATTTTGAATGTTTTAACACTTGTCGGATAAGTGTTAAGCGTTATGGTATGATTGCTCATATGATGTTAAGTGTTGTTGTTTATATAATGATAAGTCTATGGTAAGTTTATTGTATGTCTAAGTTTTATGTGGTGTGCTTGAGAGCGCGATTGTATAGTTAGTGTATGAGATGAGATAGATGCCTTAGAATGCATGTGTTGACCCAGTTGTGGTCGGTAAAGCTAAAAAGAAAACATTGATATGTGAAAAGAGTTAAGAAGCATGCTAATAATTTGAAAAAACTTAAATGCTTAAAAAGATTTAGATAAGTAAGAAGCGAATAGCGAAGTATGTTTATAGCTTGAATGCTTAAAAGACGTATTGAGTCTAATTGTGATTTCTGTTTTGAAAAAAAATGAATAGATGCTTGAAGCATGATTTATTATATGCTAAACTAAAATGAGAAAGTTAAAGTGTATAGTTAAAACGTGATGAGATCATGTTTCATATGAAACATGCATGATAAGTAAAATGTGTTAGTGATATATGGTAAAGTATGATGAATAGAAGTGACGAATAAAGTATAGATTGCGCTAGAAGTCATGGGTGACTTGATGTACGCTAGAAAGAAATGTAAAACATGAATGTGATCATGTTAATATATTTGAATATGTAAGATGAAATTAAAGAAAGTGTTACAGAATAAACCTATGTAAGGTTTGTATGTATACAAGTGGAATAAACTAAATAAAGTGACAGTATGAAGTGAGAATATGGTCAACAAGGGTTGACGGGTAATAGTAAGAGTGTGTTGTAAGAACACGTAGAGATGTGTAAGTTGTAATGAATAAGCATTACATATAAATTTTCTAAAATAAAAATGGCACATAATTAGTGTATGAGTCAACTTGGGGTTGACGGGCAAGAGATAAGTGGCATTGTGAAAATGCGATGATAATAAATGAGCAAGTGTTATATAGAAACTTGCCTAGATGGTAGAAAGCGTGATAGTGAATGTTGAGATTGCGTAAGGCAATGAAAATTTAATATATGATAGTGTGTCCCTAATTATATAAGTGCATGAAAGATAAAATGAGTATACATGATGAGACAGATATAGCTTGGATCCAATGCTCGAGTTTTGGCATCCATTGGGATGGCCTAGCTTGCCTTTTATGGCATGATGTATAGTTTGCCTTTTATGGCATGATTGTTAGCTTGCCTTCACCGGCATGGTTTGCCTATATCCTTGGCATGATGTTAAGGTGTCTTTATGACACGATGGTAAGGTGTCTTTAGGACACGATGTTAAGGTGTCTTTATGGCACGAGGTTAGCTTGCCTTTGTGGCATGGAAGTAAGTTTGCCTTTACGGCATGAATGTAAGCTTGCCTTTGTGGCATGGTTGTCAGCTTGCCTATACAGCATAGTGGTTAGCTTGCCTTATGGCATGGATGAAAGTTAGCGAGATTGGATCCAAGGCTAGTAAATATGGAAAGTATAGTATGTACGAGTGTTAGGTCGGAAGCGTATAAGTAGGATGGTTTATGGTTTCTTGATTTAAATGGATTGGGACGCCTTTTCATTTGAATGAGGAAATTGTAAATCACCGAACCATGAATTTGTAATTCTTGATTTACATAGATCGGGACGCCTTTTTATGTAAATGAAGAGTTACAAAGGAGTGGGCTTATGTGTGACCGATATGACATGAGTACGGATAGTGATATGAGGTAGTAAAAACTAAAACCGGTTAGACGTCATAAGAAAAGATAAATGCAAATAAAACTTATAGTAGCATTAAGGTCATGTGTAAACCTTAAGATAGACGTCTGAAATAAATTGTGCATTAAGTTAATGAGTCAATTTATGAGCATTTCCGGAATTTGATAAGAAAGTATTCTTAAGTGTTGTGTGTGATAGAGGTTTGAAGGTGCCGTTGTATGGTACCTTGTGTATTTTGAGATAAGTTGCCGGTTTTTAGTATAGATGCGTATTTGGTAATAGGTGGAATGTGAGATTTGCCGGATTTATGAGGTTATGTTATGAGTAGTGCATTGTTGAATGCCGTGTTATAGTGATGAAGTTTGACTCATATAGAGTCAAAGTAGTAGATTTTCCCGGATGACAAGTAGTTGTTTCGGAAAATTTTAGAAAAGTTTATGATGAGAAGTGTGCTTTTAGCGGATTATGAGTTGTGTTTATGCCTAGTAAGAGTAGAATTTGCAAGATCATGTAGATCGTTGCAAGGATTTGGCCTAGAAAGCATGAGAATAGAGACATGTTTATGTTTTGAATTTAGTTTTGGATAGTTTTAGACGAGAGATTTCAGGGACAAAATCTAAATAAGGGGGTAGAATTGTTAGACCCGTTTCCCGAGTGGTGGGACCCCACCCTAGATGAAGTTGACCCAAGCATAAGTATGTTTGACTAGAGTGTGTGGTTGTCTAAGGGTAATGGTTATACTGTTAAGTGTTAATCTGTTAGGGCCTAGATGCGGCGCATCTAGGAAGTACATGCGGCGTATGGTAGAAAGGGAAAGTAGAACCGACTTATTATAGTCCATGCGCCGTATTGTATATGGAGATACGGCGTATATGTGGATGCGGCGTATCTATGAAGATAGATACGGCGCATCGACCCTAAATAAGCAAGATTGACTAAATTGCCCTTATAGCTAGAAACTTCCCTATTATTCTATAAGATACCACACTCTTCTGTATAAGAGAGTGTGTTTTCTGTGGGTGTCGAACCAAGGAGAAAGAGAGGGAAAAGATGGAGGTGAAAGTGCTATGATGATGATTTTTAAATGGCATGATCTCTAGCCATGATTCCCCTTCAAGTAAGTAGCTATGTTCTTGATGATTATAAGTTATAGTTAGTGGGTTTTCATCATATGATTAAGTTATGATCATATGATGATGTGATATGGAAGATAAGTGTATTTGATGGGTTTTGATAACCCTTGTCATGTGATTATTGTTATGTTGTTAGGTTTTTATTATTTATGAAGGATGATGATGATAATGATGATGATGATGATGGATCTTGATGATGATGTTCTTGATGTGTTGTGTAGCTTGGTTTGAGGTAAGTAAAATGATGATAGCATATGTTATATGGAATTCCATCATTATGTATTATGTATGTTTATGTCAAGAAAGATTAGCTTGTGTTATGCTTATGTGATGAATGGATGCTAGGAGATAAGTTGATGTTATGTGCTAGATGTGATGTGAAGTAAGTGGTTTATGTATATGATGCATTATGTGGTTTGAAGTATAATTGTATGTTATAGTCGTTTTACTTGCTAAGCGTTATCGCTTACGGTTTAGTTGTCTAACCGTTTTGTAGGTGCTTATGATATGGCTTGGATGTAAGGATATATGGGCTAAGGATTTGGTTATGCAAGATGGGTAGTCTTGGTAAGGATGTAGAGCTTAGGTAGATACCGAGCTCAAGTGTATAAGTTTGTACCCCCGTTGGTCTTTTATGAGTAAACAAGTGTTAGATTGTATGTCAAGTGTTTTGTAATGAATTGGAAGTCATTTGGTATGCATAGGTATGTTTATGTGTTATGGGTTAAGTTAAAGGGGTGTTTGGATTAGTGTCCATTCGTACCCATTTTGGAGTCAAATGGGTCAATTGCCGTGTATTATAGTTGGATATGGCTTTGAATGTAAAATGAGTATTTTGGTACAGGTTATAGTGTTGAAAAGGTGTCAAAGTGGTGTGTTGAGTTTATGCAAGTCTTCCTGCTGATGTTCTGTCTAAATTGGTCGATGCGGCGCATCTAATATGTTAGATGCGACGCATCCGAAGTTTAAAGTGATGTGGCGTATCTAATATGTCAGATGCGGCGTATCATAAGCTTGAGTAGATGCGGCGTATCATTTCAGGTTGATACGGCGCATAGTCTCGCATCAGTAGATGCGGCGTATCCCTCAAAAGGATACGGCGCATCGTTGGTCCCAGAAGAGTTGTGTAATTGTGTTATTCAATTGTGTAATATGTCTTGGAGGTTGTTGAGTATATGTTCTGGCAATTGCTTTAAAGGGTTAAATGTTATAGACTCTGATATTTAAGTGAAGAATTTTTATAAGTCTGTTTTAGTCAAATGTTTCCGCGTCAAAAGTCAAAGTTTTTAGTATAAGCGGGCACGGGGCGTTACAATTTGTAGATCGAATTATATTATTATCTGAGAGAAGCAAATAATAGCATTAGTTGCGGATCGACGGCGACTCGATGACAGATCAACCGGAGATCGACGATGATGTGGAGGATCGGCGAGTACGGCAATTTACGGTGGTTAGTGTGTGTTTTGTATGTGTTTCTACTATTTGTGTATGTGTGTTTTGTAGAGAGAGGATTGTAGATCTGATGGTGTAGAAGATAAGATGAAGGTATGTTGTATATTTTCGTTTTTATATTGGAAAATTTTACCCTTGCTGTGCGATTGGATATTTTGATCACAGGCGTTGGATCAAAATGAAATCAAAGGCCATGATTGGCTAGTTTGTTCTTTAGAGATTGCATGATTGTTACGGATCTCACCTCTAAGTATAATAGTATATAAAAGCTTGATTATTTTTTTGATGTAAACCCAAACAAGCCTTGGGGGAAAGAAAACAAAAAGACAACGATACAAAAGAACCAGATAAACTCACAAAGCTCGAAACTCCTAGAAGCGCACATCACGAACTCGAAAGAAGTTGGGGATTTTTTAGCCATTCTATCCAATTACACGACATATGACCCCTACTGGTGAGCCAAGAAAAGGAAACTAAATGAATGTTGTCGAAAATATCACTTTTTCTCATCGGGAGTGAACAAAAAGCGACACTATTGCGATACCTCCAAAGCCACCAAAGGGACGAAGCAAAAACAACGGAGAGACGACGTTTCTTCTCATTAGAAGTGTTCCAGGAGTCAAACCAAACCGTCCAATGCTCGAGAGAAGTAAGAGTGGGAAAAGGGATATCACACCATTTTCGAACTAGATTCCAAAACTCCTTAGCTATTTCACATTCAAAGAAAATGTGATTAGAAGATTCCATGTTTCCATTGCAAGATATCATTATTATTGTTTGTAACATTTGATTAAGGCTTTAGGTTACATTTGATTTATATTAAGATATCATTATTATTGTTTGTGACATCGGAGTTTGATTCCACATATCTTACTATATTATAAATCATTAAGGCCTACTTAATATAGAAACTCTTAAAATTAAGCAATCCAAGTTATAAAGCTAAAAGTACAAGTAATTAAAACACAGTTTCTAACATTAAATACAATTACAAGTTTTAAGCTCAAAGTACAACTAATTTAACATTGTTTATTATAGTAAGAAATAAAATTAAAACACAATTAATGTCAAGATATTTAATGTAGTCAATTAATTAACTGGTCAATAAATACAATTAATGCAGTTATTAAAACACGCCTTACATAAGAAATACAACTTATCAAGCATATTATACAACCAACTCAAACACAATTATTAAATGTCACTAATACAAATAATAAAGCACATTATATAAATATTCAAGTCTGAACGGGCAACGGGCCAAAAGGGGTCGAGCCCGAACGGGCAACGGGCCAAAATATCCGTAAATTTAAATTGTCAAAAAGAACATAATAAACTAACGAGTAGTGATAAATAGGCCTACTAAATAGACCTACAAATAGGCCTACTCCATTCACATTTTGACAAGTATTAAAAACACTCTTTCTCTCTCCTCATATTTACCAATCAATTTTGAATTACACCAATCATATTTGTAGGTCTATTCTTAGTTTCATTACTTAGGCCTACAAATCATTTTTCTAAACTAAAATACATGATTCACCGAAAAAATTTATTTTAGGGTACCCGCCGCTGCAACGCGCGGATACCCTGCTAGTACACATATTGTTATAGTTTGGCATGAATTTTGATTTAATAAATGTCATTTTGCAACCCACTTGGGGCTGCGTTCTTTATAATAAAGTGGTGTTCGTCCCGTCAAACATTTCTTGTGCAAACTTGGATCTTCAAGAGAATTTTCATAAGTCATCAAAGAATGATTAATTAATCTTGAGTAAATTACACCGTTCGTCCCTGTGGTTTGGCCAAAATCACTAAGCTCGTCCCTCCATTTTCATGTTTGCATTGTGAATCCTTATATTGAAGTTTCGTAACACTGTTAGTCCTTATCGCTAACTGTCGTTATCTTCTCCGTTAGCTCTCAGCCGTCAAATGGCAACGTTAGTCCATTAACCAAACGATCGTTTGCAACGTTAGTCCTTTATACTAACAGTCATTTATAATTAAATAAAAATTTGGTTTTCTTATGTAGCTCGTCCACTTTCATAAGTTTTTGTCCGTTTTCATCCCTTTCTATACGTTTTCATCCAGTTTTTTTACGTTTTTATATGTTTTCGCCCATTTTTACACGTTTTCATCCGTTTTTATACGTTTTCGTCCGTTTTTACACGTTTTTGTCCATATTCACACGTTTCTGTCCGTTTTTCTTACGTTTTCGTCTGTTTTTATACGTTTTCGTCCGTTTTGGTACGTTTTCATACGTTTTCTTATGTTTTCGTCTGTTTTATAGGTTTTCTTCCATTTTTATAAGTGTTCATCCGTTTTTACATATTTTCGTCTGTTTTTACACGTTTTCGTCCGTTTTTATAAGTTTTCGCCTTTATGTTACGTTTTATACGTTTTCATCCGTTTCTATACGTTTTCGCCCATTTTGCTACGTTTTCATACGTTTTCGCCTATTTTTATATGTTTTCGTCCATTTTTCTATCATTTTTACAAGTTTTCATTTGTTTTATATGTTTTCGTCCGTTTTTATAGGTTTTCGCTTGTTTTGTTACATTTTCTTCCATTTTTATACGTTTTCGTTCATTTTTACACGTTTTCATCTGCTTTTATAAGTTTTCAGCCCTTAATAAAATGAACGAAAAACAGACGAAAATGTGTAAAAACAGACAAAAATGTATAAAAACATACGAAAACAAAAGAAAACCTGACGAAAACGTATAAAAACGAACGAAAACGTGTTAAAATGGACAAAAATATGCAAAACGGACGAGAATGTAGAAAAACGGACAAAAACTTGTAAAAACGGACGAAAATGTGTAAAAACGGACGAAAACGAATAAAACCTAAGAAAAAATGGGCGAAAACATATAAAAATTGATGAAAACATAGCAAAACGGGCGAAAACGTATAAAACGTAACAAAACGGGCGAAAACGTATAAAAACGTAAAAAAACTGATGAAAATGTATAGAAACGGACGAAAACGTAGCAAAACGGGCGAAAACGTATAAAAATGGACGAAAACGGACAAATACGTAAGAAAACGGACGAGTTACGTAAGAAAACCAAATTTTTATTTAATTATAAACGACTGTTAGTATAAAGGACTAACGTTGCAAACGATCGTTTGGTTAATGGACTAACGTTGCCACTTGACGACTGAGAGCTAACGGAGAAGATAACGACAGTTAGCGATAAGGAGTAACTGTGTTACAAAACTTCATTATAAGGATTCACAATGTAAAAATGAAAATGGAGGGACGAGCTTAGTGATTTTGGCCAAACCACAGGGACGAACGGTGTAATTTACTCATTAATCTTTTAGTCAGGTTTAATACGGGTAGTCAATTCACTGGTTGGGGTTCCTTGTTATTTTTTTGATAAGACAAATTTTCCTTGGAAAACAGTCATTTTAGAGTAAATTGCATTTTTGGTCCCTAAGGTTTGCCAAAATTGCATGTTTGGTCCCTAAGTTTTGGAAAGTGCAATGGTGGTCCTCATTTTGAAGTTTTTGCTGCATGTTTGGTCCCTGGGTACAAACGACGTTAGTCTGCGTCCGTTAGTACATATCCCACGAGGGTATTTTAGTCTTTTTGTGTCACTACAATACAAAACCACTTAAATAAATCCCCCCAACCCTACCAGATCTATTTAAATACTCCTACCACCCCCACCATCACTTCGCTTTACCAATTAAAAAACCCCTAATTTTTAAATCAACCCTAATTTGTTCAAAGCCAAATTAAGTTAAAATGGGGAATTGTTTTTGTAGTTTACAATGTGCCATTCGCACATCATGGACTGATGTGAATCCAGGTCGCCATTTTTTCTCGTGCCCCAGAGATGTAAGTTCTGAAAAATCCTTAAGTTGGTTTGATTATATGATTTTTTTGAGTAAATTGAAATTAGTAATGTATTTTTGTAGGCTCCGAATTGTGGGTTTTTTGATTGGTGTGATCCTCGTTCAGTGGTTGTTATACTTGGTTTGCTAAGGGCTAGGAATGCTCTTCAACAAGAAATGAATGGAATGGTTGCTCAAAATTGAAGATTGAATATGATGTTGATTTGCAGTTGGATTGTGTTTGTAATGTATTTGTTTATGTAGAAGTAGTAGTTTGAATGACTAGTTGTTGAATGGTTGATATAATTGACCCAAAAAAATGTGTAATGGTCAATTGATTTTGTAATATCTTTTATATGTCAATCAAAAAACTAGTTTCTGCCTAACATGCTGTTCTTAATTGACTAAGTATATAAAAGACAATTTTGAAACAAAGACATAAACTGCAGACAAACCAGATAATTAAACCAAAAGACTAAACCATAGATAGACTAAAAGAAAGTCTAAAGTCACATAGTGAGTCACATCACATAGGACTGTCACCAGATACTTAAACCACACAAGTCATAGTTCAAAATACAAAGAGTGATAAAGTGCATTTACAATACTTCAACCATAAAAGAGATAGTTCAGAAATGTGGAATGAAACACATCAAACATTCTTTGTTGGTGACAAGACCCTGTTTGCAGATGTTTTGGTTCTTTTCACACCAGTTGCAGACCCTTGAACCTGGGTTGTAGAAGCTTGAACATTGCTTGCAAAAGCTTGAACATTGGTTGTAGAAGGTCAAACAGCACTTGCAGACCTTTGAACTTGTCTTGCAGCACTTGCAGCCCTTTGACCTGCAAAATGTCTAACAGCAGCATGTCTAGCACCACTTGCAGTCAATTGGCTTGAAAATGGTCTAACAGTGACAGGTATAGCACCACTTGCAGATACTTGGCTTGAAAATGGTCTAACAGTGACAGGTCTAGCACCACTTGCAGACACTTGGCTTGAAAATGGTCTAATAGCAACAGGTGTAGCACCACTTGCAGAAGGTTGACATTGACTTACAGAAGGTTGACATTGACTTGCAGAAGGTTGAGAGTGAAATTGGCTTGCATCATGTTGAGATTGAGATTGACTTGCATCATGTTGAGATTGAGATTGACTAGCACCAGATAACTTGCATGATCTTTTATTGTGTCCTTTCTCTTTGCAAATGGTACAAGTGACTTGCAGCCCTGTTTTACTTAACTTTCCAGCCTTCACCATTCCTACAACCTCACCAGCACTCTTCTTTCTTTTTTTAGGTGGCCATCCAATTTGTACATGAACTTTTGGTGGTAGCAGTGTTGTTGGCCACTCATGCTTTTCTAATAAATTCCTACCAATGACAGGGTTGATCTTAAAGGAGTATTGTTCTGTCCATGTTTGAAGCCTATATGTTGGATGTACCCAGTCTTCAGCCAACCCAACCTCCATTCCATTTTCAGCCATATCATGAATACATGCAACTGCATGTTTGCATGGCATGCCAGAAACTTCCCATTTTCTACAACTACAATTTCTCTCAGTTAAGTTCACAATACACTGATCATTATGAGGTCCTTTAGCCTGATATAGATCTAAACCATTCCATTCTACTTTGTAATTTGCAAAAGCTTCTTTGATTTTTTCAAAAATCTTTGTAGCAGCAGGACTTAAAGAACCTTGAGATTTTGCAATGACTTTTTGAACAATGAAAATCCTTTTCATTAGATACTCTCTAATATATTCTAGTGCAGATAGAATTGGTGAGTCCCTATCATCTAATAATTGTCTATTGAAAACTTCACAGATGTTTTTGATTAGTAAATCACAATGTCCCCTACCTGTCATGTTTATATGATTGTGTATAAGAAATACGAAGACACTACGTTAAGTGATTGCGCAGGAGTTGGACCCTGCGAACCACCTCCGGCATGCGAATGAGTATATGATATGATAAGTTGGTAAGTTTGTAGTGAAATGAGAGAGTCAAATTTTGCATACCATTATTCCCAGCCCGTCCAAGCTATTTATAGGGGAGAAAATAGGCCTTGGAGAGCTCATGCACAAATATCGGAGATCATGGGGGCATCCCATGATTTAAGGTAATCGCTAGGGCTTAGTGACCCACTATCTCTTTCTTGGCGGGAAAGAGGAGACGTGGGTATGACCAAGTCAAGGTGCTCTCCACTCTAGTATCTTCGAAGGGTGTACCCCGAAGGGCTTAAGGCTTCGATTGGCGAGTTTCCAACTGGTAACCATATCATAGATGAATGGTTTGACGCCAGTGAAGATTTTAGGAGGTTGACCTGGAACTTCGAGAAGAAGGCTTCGTACAAGCTCGAAGAGGTGTCCTTCGACCTGTTCGGAGGGTACATCATCAAGCCCCCCAGTCGAAAGTTATATATACGTACGAGGATATATTGCTTATGACTCTTTCATATACTTACACCATTTCCATTTCGTCACAAAGTCGTACAAAACGAAAAATGTGCTTAACTAATTACGCATTAAATGCGGTAATTATTATCGAACAACCCACCTTATAGGCTACAGTTACCCTTATCTCGGTAACCCCAAACATCCTTTCAAAAATTAAAAAGCGATGTGAAATCCGGATGGGGTTTAAATCTAGAAGGACACGTGGTTGGTTAGGATTAAAGGGACAAGGGGTATATAAGGTTTTTATACCACAAACCCTATTTCACTTTACCACTCCGCCCAAAAATTTACACATATTGCTCTGCTTCGTGTATCATTCCAGTCAAAAGGTAACGTCCTCCCTCACCGATCTTTAATTTCTTGCTTTACTTTTATACATTCACTACAAAAAAACAGGCTTTTAGAGACTGAAAAATCAGTCTCCGATACACCATGATCAGTTACGGATGGTCTATCAAGGACTAATTTGCTAGTCACTAATCAGTTACAATAGCTTAGTTACGGAAAGTGACGTTATCAACTGAAATTCAGTCCTTGTTGTATCGAACCAACGAGGACCAGAGATCAGTCACCAAAATAAAAAAGTCAGTCCTTATTTCTATGGGTTGGTATCATGTTATTTCAGTCCCCAATGCATATTATCGGCGACTGAAAAGTCAGTCGCCAATACTATGTTTGATCAGTTATTAACACATGGATTTAGGGACTGAAAATTAGTCCATAAACATTGTTTATAGTCCCTAATACGTTTCGTTGTTTTGTAGATCACCGTACCAAATCAGTCTCTAATAATAGGATTTAAAAACGAATTAGTCTCCGATGAAAGTCTTTAAAGACTGATTGTTAGTCACAAAAAACAGATAAATTAGTCCTTAATTTGTTTTTCTAGTGACTGAAAATTAGTTTCAAAATATATGTTAATCGATACAAAATAACATTCAAATCAGTCTCCAATATGATGGCGCCGTTCCATTATATTTCTATTATAAACTAAAAGCTAGTGGCAAATACAATTTAATTCAGTCCCCATTCACAATGCATACATGACCCCTTACAATAGTATATAAAACTCCAAACCATAAACAATAATAATAACAATATTTCTTTAAAGCATAATAATCACCAATCCAAATAACAAGAGTTTACAATTCAATATGTTTAAAAATAAAACCAAATTCAATAGAAATAAATTTGAACGTCCTATATATCACTATCGGTGAATGTATCATCCACCATCACCGTTACCATCACCTTCAGTAGTATTTGGTGAGCCTATTGTGATCTCGAAGTCAGGAAATTTTTGGCTCAAGAATTTTGCCAATTTCTCATAATTACGTTTATACGGTTCAAGTTCACTAACCTTTGCTCTCAATTCATTAATCTCAGTCGAGTTTTGTTTAGGTGTTGAGTCAGCTTGTTGAGATGATTCAGCTGCTTCTTTCATCCAATAATCTTTTTTCCTCATCACTAGCCCAACACCCACCTCCCATTACTTGGTTGTCGAACGAGCAAAAGTCTTACCATTGAGTGCACAAGATTGGTTATCGAACGCGAGCCCCCTCTGCTTACATTAACTTGTTTCTTTCTGTTATCTTCCATCTTATCACTCTAATTCTAGAAAATCAAGTCCAGCATTTGCAGAAGGAAACTCTGCCCTGGATGTCAATCTGTAACAAATGTAAGAAAGGAAAAAGTAAAATAATAATAATAATAATAATAATAATAATAATAATAATAATAATAATAATAATAATAATATAATAATAAATAATAATAATAATAATAATAATAATAATAATAATAATAATAATGATAATGATAAATAATAATAATAATAATAATAATAATAATAATATTAATAAATAAATAAATAAATAAATAAATAAATAAGAAAGAAAAAACATGTTGGTCTAATGCTATCCGAGATTGTAATGTCCCCAACCAAGAGGTTCTGCTCTCAGTCCTATCTGGACCAACCAGGCCTATATCAGGCCAACTTTCAATTTAAAGATCGGCCCGATAACAGCCTCAATCTGGGCCCCACATGGTCCTCAGCCTGGTTGAAATCCAGTCAAGTGATAAACTATTTATAATGCACAAATTTGTTTTTTGACTAATGAAAAAGGTTTTACTCCTAGCAGACTAACCTACACTTATGCAAATGAATGGCACACCATTTACAAAGTTTAAATACAATGGAATAATTTGCTGGCTCAAGTATGCTTAGCATAATACTAGTGTAGCATACTTAATCATGAAGTTATGATATCCACCTTTCCGCAAACAAGCATGCTATTTTGGCATTATATATGTATATGCATGTGCCTTCTTCTGTAAATATTATTTATAATAGGGGATGAGGTATATGATCCCATGACCTTTTAGGATCCTCTTATCAGATGTCGCCACGGATAAATTACTCTACAAGGCACATTATCTATTTTAATAAACCACGTACTCACATTGTTTGATGATTTTATTAGTTTAATTAAGTTTAAATGCTTTTATTTGGTGTCACGTGAAAGTACTGTGTTCTTGAAAAAGTTACTGATATATATGTTCATCAAAAATCAAAATACTGAAACTGACCATTATTTTCGTGAGAGATCCTACTGCAGAAAGAAACTTGTAGTTGTTCGTCTCCTTCAAACCCTCAAATGCGGATCGCCACTTTGATATGACAAGCAAAAACATCGCCTCATTCATTGTTTCAGAGATTGACCCACACATGCTGCCTCTAAACAATGTACTATCACCATGATGATCTTTAGAAGACTCTGATATATTGAGCTTAGCATCAGACTGTTGTAGCACAAAAATACCCATTAGAGTAATATATTGCAATGGAACAGAAAACACCATTAGAGCTTAGCATCAGTCTGAATAATGCAGAAAGTAATTAATTATATGTTGCAATCCAGTAAAAAAAACAGTTCTAGTCATTAAAGACTACACATGTCCAAAAGTTTGAATTAGTATCATATTGTTAGTTCATTCGAAATAATATCTCACCTTTGAGCTAAGTAACTTCTGATTCTGGAAAGACATAACAAATTCAGCAACTTGAAAAAAGTAACAACGTCGCTGTTTTCAATAGCATGGTGTTCTTTCTCAATATCCACACGGATCGATTGCATTAACACTGTTGAGGATGCAGTTCAGAGTTATTAATTAGCCAAAAAGAAAATTACGGCTGTACTTGAACATACTGAGACATGGCCTAATAAACTTCACAAACCTGATTAAAATGTTGTTGCAGTTTCTCACTAGTTAAATTAATGCAAAACTGCTCGAAACTGCATAAGGCCAATTGGAAATTATGTTAAACAGGAATAAAAATCAACACTTAAGTCTCAAGGTCGTTGATGCAGTGATCTACAAGAAATGACCTAACCAAAAGCGTACCAGTTAAGCACTTGTTTGTCTTGAAACTCTCGAATCCATAAATATCCAGAACTCCAATGAAGAATTTTGAGCTAGCGTCTTGACCGATAGTATTATTAATCTTGTTAACGAGTCTGGGTCAATCAATAAAGCCATTGAACAGTAAATCAAAAGAGTAAAACTGAAGATTCAGTTCAGTAACAATCTTCCATTCAGATACACCCTTACCAGTCAAACAGTTTTGAGTAAACTATTTTGGCAAATGCATCTCTGCTGATAGTCGCAGCATCTGAATCGAGGCACTTTTTGATGCTTTCACCACGAGTTACAATCACACGCTTGCAAAACGAATCTTCAAGAGCCGTCTTATCACACCTAAACAAAATGTGGACATCAAATAGTTGCATTAACCAGATGAAACATCAGAATTGCAAAAAACTCATAATTTTGCTATCACAAATTAATAAGTACACGAATAGGTCAGCCGCAGTTTCTAGATGAGATCGAGATTTATCATCCTTAAGTTTAGAGGAATCTGGTTCACTTCCTTTTGTGAATTCAATGTTACCTAAGTGGAGAATTGCAGCAACAACACGGAATATTGCGTCCTGTAGGAAAAATATGATTTAGATAGGACTTTATAAGTGTCATGAAAGATATATAACCAGTATGTAATAACCTGCTCATCGGAGCTGATCCCAACAATATCCATAGCCTTCGTTGTCGCGAGATACTCTTTAGACTCATCCACTCCTTTTAGGTCATAAAAGCTTGATTGATTAAGGTAATGAAACTTCCTCGGATTATCAACTTTGTACTTCTTAGACTCCTGAAATGTGACGAAGATGTTGAACTTATTACTTGGCCCATAATTATAGGATAATATGGATTATTGTAAGTATAACGCTGCTATTTGTACTAAGTTTAAGGACATATGAAACCATATATTTGTGCATACAGATTACCTCTGGTGGTGCAGCACATAACATGTAAAAGCAATGATAATTTCTCTCAGGATCCGAAACTTGAGTGACACGTGACCTTTCCAGTAGATAACTTCGTATAGCAGCTCCAGAGATCATCCCTTTATCATTAAACTGGATCTCGACAAACTTACCAAAACGACTGTAGTAATACCGCACATTATAGAAAGTTTATCATCTGAAAAGAGATGTGTTGATAGTTTGTAGGTTGAAAATTTTGTTACCTTGAATTATTGTTTCTGAGGGTCTTTGCATTACCAAATGCTTCAAGAACCGGATTTAACACTGCAGCAACATTTTAATCAGGATCGCGAACCCAGATTACTGAGATCAGCGGTAGAAGCTTCTGCATCTCCCTCTACCTGATGAACAAATGCACACACAAAGCAACAACACTTCGCAACCGCAGACCACCACCCAATACGAGTTTAACTTTTATGTGTTTATCAATTTCATACAAAAAAGTTCAAGATAACCCAATATCACTATTAAAACTCAAAAAACTAACTAATCATACTTAAAGACTAATCAAAGAAATTCCGCAAAAACTGTCATTAACAGCACCAAATAACAAATAAAATCAATCCTAACAAAAACAAACCCTAATCACAAAAACCCTAAAACACATAATCTAACAAAAAACCCTAAAATCATAAACCACTCCAAAATTCCTTCAAGGGTTTTCTTCAAAACCACAAACCAATCATAAAAATCAAATCTTTTTAAAAAAAAAGGGAAAAAAAAGACATACTTGAGTTTCATACGAGCAAGACGATCAGCAACAGAAGTATCTTTTTCCATCTTGGGTTCTTTTGTACCGAATGAGTAGCTTGATAATGGGTATGTGTTCACAATTGATGAACTCACCATCTTGATTGGATTTAGGGTTTTGATTTTGTCACCATCTTGATTGGATTTAGGGTTTTGATTTTGTGATGTATGGGTTTATCTGATTGGTGTGAAGTTGCTAATACTGATATTTGGATGGAGGGATAATTTGACTTTTGGGAAAACTTACAGCGGGACAAGTGAAAATGAGAGCGGGACAAGTAAAAATGAGAGAGGGAATTTTTTTTTTTTTTTTTTTTGGGTATTATAGAATCTAATTTATATATTTTATAAACCAACTAGTTTTAGAACTCATAAACGCACGAGGTTTAGCCAGATATTATAACAGGTAATAAATTTTTAATAATTTTATTTTGAAGTTAAATATTGCGACAATTAATAAGTAACTTATTTTAAGATTAAATATAATACAATTACGAGTTGGGGTAACGCTCACGAGTCGACTCAGTTGATTTGTGTCAATTACCCTAGAGGATAATAGACTTGAATGTGGAGTTCGCAAGACAGGATATGTTGCTTGAGATTAGCTTGATCCATTTCGAGAAAATGGTATAGTATTTATAAGGAGACCTTTAGGGTGTGAGAACCCGTAAAGGCAATATGATGGTCCACGTGGTGTAAAGTAGAGTGCGTTGATTGGCTATATGCCTAAATGCAACTTTCTTGTTATTATCTTGAATGGAAGTGGTGTGTATAATATAGTGGATTGACGATTGCTATAGGCACCACGACTTATTATATATGGTAAGAACGTAATAGTCGTTTCTTTAAGAGGGATGTCGCGCTCGATGAAGCAACTGATTGATGTCATTATCTAGATTACAAGTCTTAAATTGTCAACACTCAAAATGAAAGCCATCGGTGAATACTAAAGATGTTATGAACGTCTGAAACTTGAATTCTGCTCGACTTCCCACGTCACGGGGGTATAAACCGAGGTTTCGTGCGTGAACCCCTAAGTGTTACACATAAATAGCAATCCGTAAATAGGTTTATATACAAACTTACAATTACTAACAACGATACAAATATATGTAGGTCTTAAAAACAAGTGTAGTACATTACAATATATAGAACCATATATTCTGTCGGTAATCCATTTTCATCCGTTTTTGTTACTTTTTATCTGTTTTTGTCCGTTTTTATACGTTTTCGTCCGTATTTTACGTTTTCGTCCGTTTTTATACATTTTCGTCCCTTTTTACATTTTTGTCCATTTTTTACTTTTTCGTCCCTTTTTTTACGCTTTCGTCCCTTTTTTTACGTTTTTATACGTTTTCATCCATTTTAGTCCATTTTTTTACGTTTTTATATGTTTTCATCCGTTTTCGTCCGTTTGTATACGATTTCATCCGTATTTTTATGTTTTCATTAGTTTATATCTGTTATATTTTAACGTTTTTATACGTTTTTATCTGTTTTAGTCCCTTTTTTTACGTTTACGTTTACGTCCATTTTTATACGTTTTCGTTCGTTTTTTACGTTTACGTCTGTTTTGATACGTTTTCGTCTGATTTTAAACGTTTTCGTCCATTTTTATAAGTTTTTGTCCGTTTTTAAACGTTTTAGTCCGTTTTAATCTATGTTTATACATTTTAGTCTTAGTTATGATGTCCATGTATTAGAGACTGAGTTGTGATTCAAATTCAGTCACTAACAAATTTCCCTCCAAACTTTTTTTATTGCGCAAACATATTTGTAACTGAATTTTAGTCTTAGGTATGATGTCTATGTAATAGGGACGCAGCTGTGACTGAAATTCAGTCACTAAAAAATTTCCCTCCAAACCTTTTTATTTTGTAGACATATTTGTAACTGAAACTTAGTCTTAGCTATGATCTCCATGTATTAGGGACCGAACTGTGACTATAATTCAGTCACTAACAAATTTTCTGCCAAATTTTTTTATTGCGCAAATATATTTGTAACTGAAATTTAGTCTTAGATATGATGTACATGTACTAGGGACTGAATTGTTAGCTTATTCAGTCACTAACAAATTTGCCTCCAAATTTTTTTCCCGTACAGGCATATTAGTAACTGAAATTTAGTCTCAGATATGGGGTCACTGAATCGAGGACTGATTTTTAGTCACCGCAATCAGTCAATAAAAGGTCAGTCCTTAAAAGTATCAGTAACTGATGTTTCAGTTACCGATGCTATGTATCAACGACTGATATATCAGTCCCTAGAAATTCAGTCTCCGAAAGCCTCTTTTTTTGTAGTGATTCATCATGAGCATGGGTGCAAAACGCATAATTAGACAACAAAAATGTACATTGTCTAAAGAAGCATTATCCGATTTCCTCAATGAGTACCCTATACCCAAAGAGTTTAAGGTGATGCTTCCAAGCAAACACAAAAATATCTTCGACGCACCTGAAGGGTACGTAGGGCTGTATGTACATGCTTTTACCTAGTCAAATTTGAGGAAACCAATCCACCCATTGATTTTAGAGTTGTTACAGTACTATGAGGTACACATCTCTAGGTTTAAACCCTTTGGCTTAGCCAAACTTACCACCTACATAGTAATGTGTAAGGCGTATGGGTATGAGCCCACACTGACAGTGCTCAGGGTCTTTCTAAACATTTACCCTGGTGGAGATTGGATAACCCGGGCAAAAAAGGGTGAGAATGATGTGCCGTATTTGGTCACAAAACCGTTTTCAAACATAAGGAACTGGAAAGGGCAATTCTTCTATGTACAAAACACTATTATACCTCCCTAATATCATGCATTGTTAAATGAAGCATCCCAATACGATGAAAAGCGGTTCAATGATCCATTGCCGTACACAATAAGAAGGAGCCTAATCTACCAGCGTCTTGCTCGCCATCCTATCAATGTCCAAACATTCTCTGAGCCCATTCTCTTCATAACTGGTATTGTTGACCATTGGGAAGGGTCTCCCTTGAAGCCTGAAATAGAGTGTGATGGAAAAAGTATGTACATTCCTATTTAATTAAAATTAATAACTTAGCTGATGATATTTATCTTTTTTTTGCTTCTTGTTGCAGAGATGGCCTTCCGAAACTTTGTAGTGTCTAGTGGTGCGAAAGAAGTGAGCTTCATCCTGAAAGATCCCAAGGATGCGAGTTATGGTGTAGGCTCTCCATCTGTTTCAGTCAACAACAACGATGTGGATGCTCAAGTAGTGGAACCCATAGCAATAGCCCAACTTTTGAAGCCTGTGAACACAGAAGAAGCTCCATAACTGGTGGAAAATGTTGTAGATTCTGACGATCCCCCCTCCGAGGGTGATCAGGTTATGATCGTAGGGTCCTCTGGCATTGCGGACATGGTGTGGAGCAGGAAAGGAACCAGTGCAAGATCTGTGAAGGCTACTCACAAGAGGAAGCTGACCTTACCAACCCCTCCCTCCAGAACCACAAGACAAAAAGGTTCGCATGGTAAGGCGATCATGCCTTCGGCTGTAGAGATGTCAGATGATAATTACATCCATGGTAAGTAAAGATCTTCTCAACTTAATGATCCTTAATATGCCATATATCTGATTAATGTATCTTATGCAGGTTTGCCCAACACGAAGGAGCTTTCGAACTCCCTTGCCTACCATCGGTTGGTTGAGAATGTGACCCCTGCTAGTTGGAGGGGGACTCTGGATAATATGTCCATGGATGAGTTGTGCAATTTGCTTGATAAGAGCTACACAAGACAAGCTGTGCTAGATTATCATCTCAACTCCCGAACGAAGGATCTGGTCTGTACGGTGAAGGCTGCGAAAGAGAAGATGGATGCCATTTTGGCCAAGGAAAAGAGTAGAGACCTCGAGTATGATGAGTTAAAAGCTAAGTGTAAGGAGGCCATGGAGGATTTCGAGAAGAATCCTCTTGTTCAAGACCTTCGAGCCAAGGTTCATAGTCTCGAAGAGCAGCTGAAGGAAGCCCAAGCAGAGTATGGGAGGCTAAGATTGGAGGAGGCGAAGGTAGCTGGCTACAAAGCACAGGTTACCACTCTTGAATCTAAATGTGCAGGTCTTGAGGCTGAGAGGGCTAGCTTTGGAGAGCAGGAGATCAAACTGCGTGAGAAGGTAGATGGCTTGAACCGCCGTTGCAAGAGCTTGAAAAAAGATAGAGCTGATGTGGTGTCAAAGGTTGTTCTATACATAGCCATGAAATTATACCACAGTGATGAGGTGGGAGAGATTGTGGGAAAGTTGGTGAATGCTGCTATATTTTATGGGAAATGCACAACGTTGGAGGAGATTGCAGAGACCAAAAAGCCTGTGGTCCTATCGGAAGTACCCTATTACCGTCCAACGTCTGAGCAAGAATAAAATGATGTTGGAAATGCATACACTACAGCAGAGTACCCCTTTCTCACCGAAGCAACCAAGAACCCATCAGCATCCATAGAAGATCTCATCTCCAAGAAGCCTCGCATGATTCAAGCACCTTCTCCGAGCAAAAAGACTTCTTCTGTGAAGCCTCCATCTCCCCTTCAGCAAGAGGACCACATGTCATCGAAGAATGCATGAAGGCTGCCCTGTTGGCAGTTATTTGGCCCCAAGGGTGGTATATACCCTTAGACAATTTTAGTTAATGCTTACTAGGCTGGTGCCTATTGTTAAACAATTTAACTCATGCGCTTGTTGGGCTTTGGCCTGTCTCATAGACAATATTTTGATGTTTTTATCGGTTTCGGCCATAGCCTATCTACTAATGCAGGTAGGGGACAACGTCCCACCTTTAATATCATGCTTTTCTTCTCTTACGTTATTTATTAACGTGAATATACAACCTAAGGCTATAGTAGATAGATAACCTTATTGTGTGTATTTTGAACCAAGATTTTAGCAATCGTATAATTTAATTGTTGACAGAGGGTTTGTCCTTAAGATACAAAGGGCTTGGAATACCCTAAGACTTTTAGGAAAGTTAATGTGAATTGTAATGGATGTTATTTTTATACAAGACATATGTGTCTTGAATCATCCTTCGACATTGAAACTTGTAAATCACTTGGCTGAACAAATCTTTGTTGTATAGAACGAAACAAGAGATTTGAGGGAAATGCGTTATATCATTAATTGGGTAGGGAGGATTACATCATTTTAAGAAATGAAAACTAGGACGCCTACCATTAATGCTTCTTTCCCCAAATGAGAAGAATGCGATACATGAATCTGAAAACAAACTAAATGTTTTCAAGGCAGTAAGTCTTATATGTAAACCTAACGAAGGTTAGTACCATTCCAAGTCCTATCCACGACATCTCTGAAGAGTGTTTCGAGCTTGTACGCTCCGTTGCCGTAGGCTTAGGATATGACGTAGGATCCTTCCCATGTGGGCCCTAGCTTTCCTTCATACTCAGCTTTGCTTGCGCTGTTTAGCCGAAGGACATATTCACCCGGCTTGAACGTTGAAGGTCTAACTCTGTTGTTGTAGTACTTCTCAAACTTTTGTTTGTAGATAGCCTCTCTGATTGAGGCTATTTCTCTTTGTTCTTCAAGTAGATCATGGTTTTCATGAAGCCTTTCTTCGTTCTCCAATGTCTCAAAGTTCACGATACGTTCTGTTTCAACGCTTATTTCCGAAGGTATAACAGCTTCTGTTCCATAGGTTAGGCTAAAAGGAGTCTCCCCATGGCTTGATTTGGGGTGCGTCCTATGTGCCCACAGAACTTGGTGTAGTTCATCTACCCAACCATGATGGCTTCGAACTAACCTTCTTTCTATTCCTTTGACAACATCCCTGTTTGTTACTTCTACTTGTCCATTACCCTGAGGCTGATACACGGAAGTGAACGATTGTTTGATCTTTAGACCTTTGCAGAAAGTTGGGAATACCCCTTCGGCAAACAGTTTCCCATTGTCAGAAATGATAATGTGGGGGACTCCAAATCGGCAGATTATGTGTTCCCACACAAATTTTTCCATGTGTCTTCCTATTACTGATGCCAAAGTTTTGGCTTCGACCCATTTAGTAAAGTAGTTGATGGCTACGACCAAGAACTTCACTCCTCCTGGGGCTACTGGTAGGGGTCCGACTATATCAATCCCCCATTGACAGAAAGGTCATGCGGATGTTACTATAGGTGATGATGAATATAAAACTATATTAAAATTAATCAAACGCAACGGAAAACATCACCTAACAACGGATCCATATAGCCATATGATCAATCACTAATTAATATAATAAATATCAGAATTATATACCTTTGAAGCATGATTCGGGTTTCACCACCAACACCAACACCACGATTGGATGTAAGAAACAAAAGATCAATAAGGTTGATCTTCCCTTATATGTGAAACACACTACACGTCACAGATCACCACTTGATGCTAGTCTTGACCTTATAACAATTGATCTAGCTTCAACCTACAATAGATTAAGCAAGAGTCAAATCAAAAACACAAACCCTAGATGGGTGTTATGTTTTGTGCCGTACATCCTAGGGGAGAGAGGGGGAAAACATTTTTAGTAAGTTTAATTTTGTGATAAGTGATAAATCAAAGACTAAATCGACTTTGATCTTATCATTATCAAGTTACACATAGCCCCTCCAAAAAAGCTTCTCATGCCTCTTTTCCCCTCCATATGGCCGGCCTTAATACATTACAAATGGGCTTGCCCATTTGTTTTGTCCAATCCAATATACTAAGTACAAGCTTAGTAATTAGAAGTCCGTTATTGATCTCGAGTTACGTAGTCATATATATAGTGTAAATACGATAAATAAAATATATATAATGGTGTCTCTGTGTATAAGTGTGTGATCCTATAGGCTCACATATGTCTAGCCATATAATTATTTATTATGACATGAGCATACTCCAACAGCTCCCATTTGCGACGTCATAATAATCAAGTAATTATACAAGCAAAGGTTAGTGTCTGGCAACACACCAATTCCCCTAGAAATATGTGAGAATAGTTTCTTAAACCTCTCATTTAAATGGTTTATATGTCATCCATCCTTTTGTTTCAGATACCAGGTTGAACATTAGACATTGATCAAATGTCATTCTAATAGTTCAACTATTATGTTTCTTGATATAGATATTGAACAAGATTACCAAGTGGAACAAGATTCATCTTAATCTCATTTGGGTACGGCCATACAAACATCTGTCCAATTCATCGAGGGGCCCAATAGTATCTTACTCCATAACATGTGGAGGAACAAATCTTATTTTGACTGCATGTGTCATTCATGTGTTTCATATCACTCATGAAGATAGTTTTTATAACTACCTTATTCAGGACATCGTTTAACCATATCAAGGAATGAAATTCCACGCATGCAAGACCTACTTGCATCTCAAGTCTAAGGATAAGAGACATAACCAATTGCGAGATTCACTCTTAACGCCGATCCATGTAGTGAATACTCGTAGGTTGGGTCAGTCCAATGTTCATCACAATGAACAACATGTGAGTTTGGTGGAATCATCAATTAATATCCATTCTTAATAAATATCACCAACACGCTCACATTTACCTTAATTCGATGATACTCTTGTATCGTCAACTGGCAATGGACTATTTTAGAATAAATAAATTATTCATGGATTAAACATGCAAATATAGAACACAGTAGCATAAATGAAGACGATCATACCAATTATATCAATTCATTATATAATATGACTGCTTACATTTCCATTATCCAAATACTAAAAAACAGATATGCATAAGACTACTCACAGGTCGGAATCCGATGTTCCCACCATGATCAAATTATGTTGTACAAGACAACAAGTAGTCATCTGAGTAAACTTTGAGAATACTTGTTTTAAAATTCATGAAAGGTTTGAATGATGATTGTCCTTTGTATGTGTGCATTCAAGTACAATACGAGTATTGCAACAGTAAGATATGACCATCTTGATTGTGTGCTTGATTCGGGTGGCCTTGATTCATGGAAGATTAGATCCATGTTGAGTTAGGTGAAGATGAACTAGAGAGAGAGAGTGGGAAACTCAAAAGAAAAATTAGATTAAAAGTAATGAGAGTTCCACCCTTCCTTTTTGTGGGAAGGGTTATATATATAGTCCTAATAATGTGCCCCTAGTGGGCTGTGGAGTGAGCTGACAGTGGGGAAAGCCCCGACCCACTCCACAAATATAACTACGACTAATACTATTAAACTAATAATACTAATATTACTAATAGTACTAAGCTAATATTAATAAGCCTACGAGCTATGTGAATGCTAAATAGTTGCTCGGGGTGACCGAACCTTCATAAGAATATTTATATTCCTAACAATCTCCCCCTAAGGGAGGTCACCCCGGAAATAATAATTTGAATTCTAGCATTCTGTCTTCTGAACTTGACGTCATAGCTCGTAGTCTTTGATTCTTCAATATCTTGAAACTTTGTGCCTTCAGCAGTGATCTTTTGATGACTGTTCTTTTATCTTGGATGATCTTTGAGTATTCTTCTACTTTATCATCCAACATTTGTCTTCATGTCATCTTTCAACAGAATGTTTCCAAGTGATGTGTTATTCTTTGAACCGACATGCTCATACTATTTGGTGTCATGATCTTTAGCATCAGGGTTTGCAGAAGCCGTGTTAAATGTCTTTTTGGTTGATCATGACTTTGTTGAGTTACAATGATGATGTAGTGTGAGCATGTGGTAGAGGATTGGCATCTTTTTCTTCAATCAGCTACAACCGCATTCAGCTGCAACCTCGATCAGCTACAACCGCAAACAGCTGTAACAGCAATCAGCTTCAACCGCCAGATGTTCCTGCATACGACAGTTAGCAATAAAACGTCCGGTACTTACAGGTTCGGACTTCGAGATTGTTAACAGCATAGTGTGAAAACTCTCTCTAATCCCTACCAGGACCGTTCCTAATCGAAAACCCACAGAGGGCTTTTTAAGATCGTACCGTAGTATATCAACGATTAGGTGAGTCGCTGGAGATCACTCCACGACTGTAGACCGTTTGAAACAGCCGCGATCACTAAGCGTAATCCACGAGGAATTACCGAAGTGACCTGCTTTCAGGGCTGTTTGATGTTGACCCAGGCAGGAATTTCCATTCAATCATTGAGAATTACATTTGTAAATTCTCTCATAAATGTTCTGGCAGATTGCTAAGATCTGCGTAGGACTCATAAGTTTACAACTGGTGCCCTTAATGTTGAACAACCAGTGTAGAAGTAATTCGTGTCCCTATGAGATCTTATTATGTATCTCGTGGCTCTAGACTCAATAGTGCGTTTTGATTTGGTGATCGGAGGCTGGATAGGACTGCCACCTTTTCAATATCATCTAACTCGGAGTGAGAGAGACGATAGAAATGTATTGAACTCCATGACAATTGAAACAAGAATCCTTTGAGGGACCTTGAGTGGCTAGGGAGGGTTGTGCAGCGTATCACTGGGTCCATGATACTTTGTCTTCAATGTCAGCAATCAACTAAGTGATTCTGACAGCATATGAATTGACCCGGTTTCTGCCTAAGTTGTAAGGAGGGCTTCTTTCTTTTCACCCTTTATCTTTGCAATTCTTTTTCATTCTTCAACCCCTTCAGTGCTTACCGAGACTTCATTACTAGAACCTTGTTGGGTTTGTTCCAGCACTAGCTCCATCTCAGTCGGCACTTTTCCCTTATCCACTTTACTCCTTTTTTAATCATACCTAAGGACTTCTACACTAACTAGTAGATTGTCCCTGGGTAGATCCCTCCGGCTCTGGCGGGATCGTGGGAACTTGAGCCTAACCTAACCATCCTTATAACTCCATACATTCATTAAAATGGTCGGTCTTTGGTGTACTTCCACGATTGCCATAAACCAAATCTTTGAAAAATCTCTCAAAGTGTTCATTATTCAGAAAACACATTTTTGCTAACACTTGAGAGTTTTATATTTTTCAAATGCTCCCCCTCAACATGTGCTCAAATGATTGTTTTATAAATTTGCACATGTCAGGTGAAGCTCGCACTTTTGAATTGATTGATTTTCCAAGAACATGATCATCGCGAGACACGCTTACATCACTAGTAAACTAGCTTGAAATTATTACCCGTCCAGATCACATTCTAGGAAAATCGCTCGAAATCGGTACATTCTACTCAGACACGTCCTTTGCGAGACACGCTTACATCACCAGATAATCTGGCTTGAAATTATTACCCGTCCAGGACATGTCCTTTCGACTACTGACTTTAGCTATCGTCAATTCATTTGTCAAGTCTGAGTCACGATCTCTTGCGATGCCAAATCCTTTTTGTTCATTCGCTCCCCCTCAATATGTGCATCGATATACGAAAGAGTTTAGCACATATGGGAGAGCTTACATTTACGTCCAAACATCACATTTTATTAGATTTCATATTTAAATCACATTCTCTCCCCCGATCAAAAATTTCAAACCATTTGAGATTTGTGATCCCAATTGATTTAAATAAGTTAGAAAATGTGGGAGAAAATGTGTCCGATTTAATGTTTTCTGATAATGGAACATACTATGCTCCCCCTTAATCTAAGAGGGAGATTCACCGCTTTTTATGCACAAGATATCTTTTATGACACAAATGTTATTGACCTTTTTGCGCAGACAATGTAATCATCCGCTTTTCTGAGTGAGTCAGTGGTCAACATCAATCATCCATCCACCAACAAATCTTTCGCTAATGTAGTTGATCCCCACTTGGCGAGACCAAAATAGATGAATGGTGGTGGTGGTGGCGAAAGTGTTGTTGTTGTTGTTGTTGTTGTTGCCGACATTGTTGTTGTGGTGAATTCCGAGCCAATCAATAGAGTTTGATCGTCTGATCAAGTGGTTAGAGCGGGAACTGGCACATTCATTTTGGCTATGGAATCTGCATAAGAATATCAACACAGATATGCATACATACAGATACACTATTCCTCAATAGCTACCCTTTAGCAGCTTGCCACATTATAATGCCAAATTCATTTAATCAAACCACAGTCAGGTAATACGTCAAACCGCTATCTAGCATGAAAAGCAATTAGCAATCATGAACATGGCAATTCACACAGTTTCAATATTCAATTCAGGATCTTAGGAACATGATTCTAACATAATAGCTATATACCTAAGCGAATCCTGAGAACATATGCACAATATCAACAACAATTAAGCAGCAATCGACTAACAAGAGTTAAACAGCATTTGAAACTCATTCATTCAGATCATACAAATGTCATAGGAGTATTCAAGAACATCAAACACAACTGGTTTTCTAACTTCTTTTAGATTTTGAGTTTTAAAGTATTTGGGAATTAAACGAGGATTCCAAAGTAACACAAATGGACCTTCTAGATATATAAAGCTAGGAAACTATAAGCACATTGCACATAATGTCCTAAACTTTCTAGCAATTAACACATTTGGCCATTTGATATAAATTTTAGCAATCTCCTCTTCAACTAATACCCCATTAACTACAAAACCTTTTCTAAGAGTTATGAATTTATCAAGAAACCCGTTTGATGATATAAAATTTGAATTCACTCTCCCCCTCAATCAATGACCATTACTAGTCGTTGATTGAGTGACAAATTTTATGCACAATCCAAGTCAAAAGAATTTCAAGTAACACGTAATCACCAAGTGTCTCACAAATAATTTTCAGAAGAATCATAGAATGAAAACTATTTGTATGCAAAGAAGACTTCTCTTCTTGATCTGGAAATGATGCACTGAAACGTACATCAAATCGGAGAAACATGGATATAAAGTAATCCATGCCCAGGTGAACATCACCCAGTTGGAGGAACAGCCGTCTTTTTGGCGACGTGCTTTCCCCATTTTGAAGCGCGGGTTGCTATCTGAAGTAATAGCAAGCCATTTAGACATGTTTTAACCATCCATTTTAACTTCTGCTTGAGCTTCATTTAAAGACCCGTGCCATTATTGAATGACATTTCTAAGTCCGTAAATGTTATCGATAAACAGAAGACATACCTAGGTGAAACTATTTTTGGTATTTTCTATTTTTTAATTTTTATGGTTTTTCTGGTTTTACGTTTCTCTATTTACAAATTGCATGTTTTCTATATATCTATTTACAAAATGGTATAAGATATGAACAAAAATGAATGAAGCAAATATATACAAGGATACGAACCGAAAACCATTACTCCTCAGCATCCTGAGTCTTTTCCGCTTCCATCATTTAACTTGCTGAAGAGTAACGTGAGCACTTTTAACTTAGGGATTAATTCAGGCTTTTCACTCTCCCCTAATTAGTGCTCTCCCCCAATCTGACAACCTTTCTGATGAACACCCATAATAGAAGAAAGAATTTGGATGAACGCCCATAATATGAAGAAGTCTTTTGATAACCGAATGCACGCCGTCTTTAGTCTTCTAACACATAGCGGAGAATGTAGAGAAGACTGTAGACTCGACCTTCTTCAAGATTGCCCAATATGGAGGAACAGAATACCAACCGCCTTCATCTCACCAAATGCCTTCCAGTAACCTTACATGTAACCCATCAACCCGCAGTATACACATGAGATGATAACACCCAACCGATTCTTCAGTCTTTAGTATAACACCAAAGTAACAAGTTGAACCACTGATCATCTATAGAATGTATCCATATTTGGATATTAAGCCGTGATCACGTGAACCTGTTGTGCGTCCTTGATGTACACATTCTCTCTCCCCTGATGGTTACGATTAATCATACCATGACGTAACATTGAAACGTTAATACCAAGGTGACAAGTTGAACCACTGATCATCTCTGCGGCTTTTCAACACCGGGATACACGATTAAGCTCGATCACGTGAACCTTTTGTGCGTCCTTGGTGTACACATTTCTCTCCCCCATGATGGTTACGAATAATCGGAATCATCATCAATATGTGTACATGTAGCCTGATGACGTATACATGAAGCATTGACTAGAAACCCTTTGTTACTGATTGAATCAGCCCGTGAGACGATGTCGATTAGCATTCCATGACCATGTTCTTCAACACCTTGATAGACGGAGGAAGATGTAGTGTTGGAGAACCATGGTTTGCACGACTCCTGAACTGACGTATTCAGGAGTCGTATGACCATTTCTCAATCATCAATCAACATGTAGATTAATATTCACCCTTTCCCCCACCCCCTCAAAAATTGCATATGCCTGCCAACTGCAATTTTTGATGATTGAACTAGTGAATATGAATACCATCAACGGTAAGTAGCTCCACTTGACGGTTCTTGAAGACTGACATGTTGTTTATTCACCCTTTCCCCCCCTCAAAAATTGCATATGCCTGTCAACTGCAATTTTTGGTTGAATACGTGAATAAAAATATACTCCAATATGCGCCGATCCACTTGAAGACTGAATAAGCACGGAAAGAGCATAAAACTTGTTGATGAGAATGGCCATAAATAAGAAGATTCCTCTTCTTTTGAAGATAAAGTGCACTCAAGCGTACACTTTTCTTTTCTTTGAAGAACGAGGCCTGAACAGATGTGTACAGACATCATACTGATGAAGAACGAGGCCTGCACTGATGTGTACAGACGTCATTATGTTGAAGAACGAGGCATGCACTGACGTGTACAGACGTCATAATGATGAAGAGCGAGGCCTGCACTGATGTGTACAGACGTCATTGTCATTGAAGTGCGAGACCTGAACTGATATATTCAGACATCATAATGATGAAGAGCGAGGCCTGCACTGATGTGTACAGACGTCATTACTCTCTCTTTACTAATTCACTCATCAAACTCGTTACCAACCCCATTATTATTTTGTCGGCTTGAAGTCGTGACCACTGATGGAGAAAAACCCAATATGATGAACTTGAGCCTGAAGTAACATAACCCGAACTTGTGACTTAAACTTGTATAAATGCGAGACAAAGAGCGGTGCAAAGACTTCGTGCAACATCGAATCCCTAAGTACTCTATACTCTTCAACCAACCAACCATCAAGTATAAGACGTACATCACCTCTTGGATATCCACAACTTCGTGTGACACTGAGCACTACAACGTGACTCCTTAAAGTGATAGTTATTTTGTAAAAGAGAGAAAGAAAAAATAACTAGATATCCAAGTCCTCGTAATTGTAAATGTTGAAAGCTCGAACAAGGATCTCGAAGAATCTTCATCCAACCTCCCCGATATCTTCAGATACTAAGTACACGCACCCATGAAATTTCACTTTAGCCTCAAATAAATAATACTGATCTAATGCCGTAGTCACATCTTGTCGATTAACTGCCCCCGATCCAGCCATTTGTGATGTTGTAGCTGAACTTTGATAATGGTTTTAACCCGATCATGGTCAAGAGCGCATAGCCCATCATCACAGAATTTTACAAATCTATAGTTTAAACCGAGAAATAAGTTCTTTCGCGGGATTTTACAAAACCAAGAAGAAACCGTGTGATAGTAACAGATTGGATGTGGCATGACTGATTCGTTTATGGTGAATATCAGTTTGGGTTAGGAACATCCCGTGAGAATTACTGAGCACATCACAACTTTGAAAACTTTCGTCCAACTAACCAACCTCGAACATAAACAACTAGTTGTGACCACTTGATGAAGGAAACCCAATATACCAATACTGCGAATGAAGTAGAATTACTCAAATTTGTTACCTAAGCTTGCATTGTTGTTGGAAGAACGGTGTCAAGTCTCTAAGTACGTAATGTTATCCTGACAAAGTATGAGACTTTCATCACCTCTTGCGATTATCCACAACGTCTTCTACGTGTGACACTGAGTACTACAATGTATCTCCTTTAAGTGATAGTTAACCAGGTCTTCAACCATCCACCCCGACTTCTGGAAACTAGATAACCCAAGTCTTCAACTTACATCTTAAGCACGAGCAAGTTATCATTGAAATCATGCATCCAACCATCCCCGATTTCAAGATAAAAATAGGTAGACTCTTTCGTGAAATCCAACTTCACCCTCAAGCAAGGAATGCCAAATTAACTTCGTAATCATTTTGTGCGGTTGAATAGTCAAAGGGAGAAGAAACATGCGCTAATTCTTAGCAGTGCATGGAATAGTTGTGCGGTTCACAGCAGTCAGATCGATCGGTTTAGTCAAAGGGAGAAGGTGCAGTGCATGGAATAGTTGTCGTACTGTGTACAGGATTTTACAGTTCTTAAGATTTAACCGAGAAATAAATTCAAGAACAAACTGCACAACAGTAAGTATCAGACCGCTAAAATCTTAGGCAAATAGCTAAGCCCCAAACCGCTGAAAGCTAAACCACTGAAACTGGAACCGCTAATATTCAAACCTCTGGAGACTGAACCACTGAATCCTGAATCGCTATGATCTGACCCGCTGAAACCAGAACTGCTAAGATTCAAACCGCTGGAGACTAAACCGATACGATCTGACCTGCTGTAACCGGAATAGCTAAAATTCACATCGCTGGAGACGGAACCGCTAGGAAACTTGCGCTAATTCTCCCCCTCAAAAAGGGCATGAAATGACCTTTTTGCCAAAAATTGAAAGTTCGTGATGGTTGTGATTTTGTCAGGCACAATACATGGAAAGAAACAAATAAAATTACTGCAACGACGATGGAGATTAAGACACTCTTGTAGTAACCCCTTGCTTGTCTCCTCATCAACGGCTTAGTAGATTAACAAAGTCACTGAAGCTCGTAATATGCCAAAGCCGCTTGATGAAATGTGTTTATCTTAAGAGTGAATAAAAGGTTAAGACACGTCTCTAAACAATCCACCTCGTCTTTAAGTCTGACCACCTCTTGAGAAGATCTTGAACTACAATCCCATTAGAAGCTTGAGAGAGAACAATCACTTGATGAAGCTTGATAAAGGACAAGTTCGCGACTTATACTTGCACTAAATTTGTGATTTAGGACCTATATTGAGCACAACAACGTAACTCCTTTAAATATAGGTAGAGATATATACCCAACCTTTCATCCTTTATTGTATATATCCAC
The DNA here is from genome assembly GCA_021014915.2 of Artemisia tridentata subsp. tridentata. Classification (NCBI taxonomy): domain Eukaryota; kingdom Viridiplantae; phylum Streptophyta; class Magnoliopsida; order Asterales; family Asteraceae; genus Artemisia; species Artemisia tridentata. The sequence goes on along the minus strand of CP139509.1, from coordinate 266,189,083 downwards.
TTCTTGAACGTCCAAGTCTAATCACCTTAATCACCTTAAATTGCAAATTGTGATTTAGAACCTATATTGAGCACAACAACGTAACTCCTTTAAATATAGGTAGTGATATATACCCAACCTTCCATCCTTTATTGTATGTATCCACTTCTTGAACATCCAAGTCTAATCACCTTAAATACGCTCGAGCAAGGGTCATCAAACATCGTGCATCCATCCACCCCGAGATGTTTGAGACACTAAGTACACTAACCCGTGAATCAATAAACCAACCAAGTTATCATAATTTCCCAATTCCTGCCGATCTCGTAGCACAAACTTATCCCGAAAGATTGGTCAAACCCCGTAAGTATTATTATGTCTAAATCCAAGTCCAGCCTACTTGTCCAAAATTAATTTCACGGGATTTTACAGCTCTTGAGATTTAAACTGAGAAATCGAATCTTTCGCGGGATTTTCTAAAACCTACAAGAGAAACCGTAAAATCAACAAGAACAACTAAGAGTGAATTGCAATACTAATCTTTAAAATTTAAGTCAAAGAAGTCAAATCACAACTTGATCAGATCGCAACAAGTCAAGTCACAGGTTGTCAACTTGCAACAAGTCAGATTGCAATCAACCAAATCACAATTAGACAAATCGCAAGTGTCAACTCGCAACATCAAATCGCAACTGGTCAGATTGCTGTCAGTCAAGTCGCAACAAGTCAAAACGCAACTTGACAAATCGCAATTTAAACAAATTGTTATTTGTCAGCTATAACTTAAATTGCAAAGATCAAATTGCAGGCTCACTCAAGTCGTAGGCACAAATAGAACAATGCTGACAAACCCACACCTCTGAAGCTACGTTGATATTCATAAACCCAAATAAGAGCCGTGACGAATTAAACAAATCTGATAAGGGTATTCCGAAGTTATGTCCAACAACCCCGACATTGTCTCAACCAACACAATTCACAGTCATGGGTTAACGTAGCATAAAAAATCTATATCCAAGATTATATCAAAGTACCAAATTAATACATTTCACCCACAATACAAATCTGTTAAGTTAATTGTTGTAGATCAGCCCGATAAATTGAAGCCCACATTACAAATCGTCCAGCCCGTTGACAATTAAGTGTAGGTCCAATCCAAATCTCTTAACCCTAATCAACACTAACATATAACAACTATATAATCAGGGCCCCCTAAACACGCCTCTTTTTCATTCCCTTCTCATACCGTAACCCTAATGACCTTATTAATCCACCCCCTTTCACTCCAACATTATCTCATACTCTCCCACGCAATTATCAAACACACACCAGTAAACTCAATTCACAAAATCATCCGCCACCATTATTTGATAATAGTCACGTTGCCAGATCCCATCATTATCAACCTCATCTAATCACCCATCGTCAACACCGATTAGCTCAAAGACAACCCCAATTAACACAAACTCAACCGAACAAGATGTCATCAATTTCTTCAGTCTGAATCACGAACAAGTCAAGACCCTTTGGAGGATCACGGTAGGTTCATCTTATAATAGTTTGTTGTTGTGTGTTTGAACGAACCACGACACGTGGATGACACAATTGTTATCTCTCTTATCTTTTGTGTTCGGATATTTACAATAAAGCTAGGCTTCAAATAAAAATCAGTGATGATTCTATTTCGTGTGATAACCTTCAATGGTTTTGAGTTATCTCTGAAATATGCACGGAAAAATTATCTGAGATTTTATGATTATCATGTTGCGTGTCTTTAGTACGATTGGAGATGGGAGGAGATTAGTATATGGGTTTTGAAGTTGTAGGTTGTGGATAGTGTCGATAGGATTTAGGGTAGAAGGATTGGTGATTATTGTAGTTGGTTGTGGTGCTCGGTTACACATCAGTTTATAGATTTAATTAACGATTTGTGTAAAAGACTTGTGATGTTGCAAACTGAAGTCAAAGAGTTGGTTTTGGTGTTAAGATTGTGGTCTTGGTCAATGGGTCAAACTGTCTTCATCTGTTTCATTCTAAAGACAAACCGCTAGTCCTCTTGAAATTTTGGCAGCATCTCATTATAGATTTGCTAATTAAAAGAATAATAATAGGCAAACCGCCATATCACCAAGCCGCTAGGACAGGTCAAACAGCTGTTGACTGGTCAAACAGTCAAACCGCTGGAGCATCAAGCCAAACAAGTCACTTTCAACCGCTAATTGTCTTTTTCCCCATTTTGGATATAATCCAAACTGCTACTCCAGTTTTTGCAAAGAATAGCTATTATATTTTGGGAAGGAACAAAAAAATATTGCAAACCTCTACCAAGAACAAACATATAACCCTTCACGACAAACCGCTGCCAAGAACAACTTTTAACCACAACCAAGAACTCGCAAGCCGCTGAGATGAAATATACTTCCAATACACAAACAAAATCACCAGAAAAAAATAAGCAGTGTACCACAACAAGACTACACCAGTGATTATAGAGAACAAAAAAAAAATGCTAAGTAGAAAAATGTAAAGTTATTCCCACACAAAAACAAAAGTATTCAACTTGAACAACTAAGGCCCAAGTCAAGCCCATACTCTTAGACCGTATATCAAAGAAGCAGCTGACTAGTGGTTCTTGAGATGTTTTACGAGCCAAAGAAAACCAAAAAAAACAATAGAAAATGTTCTTGAGATGTTGTACGAGCCAAATAAAATAAAAAAAAATAGAAACATTTTCGAACAAAAGCAAGCAGAAATAGAGACCAAAAAAAATGTTTGCAATACTTGTGACGTAATTTCTTGCAATACATGATCAAAACAGAAAAAACAAATGAACAATAGAAGCACTGCTTGTTCGGGCCAAAACAAGTACAAATGTGAACTGTTAAAGCAAGATATATTGTTCGAATCAAAACAAAAGAAAGAAAAAAAAAACAAGCACACACAATCAATCGAACCTAACCATGGCTCTTGATACCAATTGTAAGATATGACCATCTTGATTGTGTGCTTGATTCGGGTGGCCTTGATTCATGGAAGATTAGATCCATGTTGAGTTAGGTGAAGATGAACTAGAGAGAGAGAGTGGGTAACTCAAAAGAAAAATTAGATTAAAAGTAATGAGAGTTCCACCCTTCCCTTGTGTGGGAAGGGTTATATATATAGTCCTAATAATGTGCCCCTAGTAGGCTGTGCAGTGAGCTGACAGTGGGGAAAGCCCCGACCCACTCCACAAATATAACTACGACTAATACTATTAAAACTAATAATACTAATATTACTAATAGTACTAAGCTAATATTAATAAGCTTACGAGCTATGTGAATGCTAAATAGATGCTCGGGGTGACCAAACCTTCATAAGAATATTTATATTCCTAACAGCAACAATACATTCCATAGGGTGTTTGAAGCTAGCAAAACACCTACATTAGACAATCATCTGAACAGTTTCTCAAACTGTAAAGTATTCTTATTCTTTTAATGTATAACGCATTCATGCTCTCAGTCAAGCACATCTAGTCAGCAATGTCATCATTCATGATGACATCCAACCATAACTAGTGTTGAGCATCATCTCAGCTAAATAAGCATCAATATATGTAAACAAAACAGAGCTCCTCAAATATCTGTAAACGTTGAATATATCTTTGGTACTTTGTAGGTCCATTAGAATGTTCATTTAACAATTATCTAATGACTTTCACTTAGACAAATGATATAAATAGTACAATGCATAATATGACATACATAATGAATCCTTTATTTAAACGTAAAGTTTCCATTCATGCGTTAAATCTCATCAGGTGAGATTGATCATTGAGACTACCCTCAATAACGTGTCATATTGTGTTAGACTTAATAACCGCTTATGTTTATTCTAATAAACATATGTAACAAGGTTGTATGTTTTATTTTCTAAATCCCTTAAGAGAAACTTCATTCCAAACTAAGGATTAAAGTCTAGATTAGATGGAATATTGTTTCTAATATGTTAACGACATATGAGATTTAAGAAAATAAATACAGTTCTCCTACTTGCTCTCAGTGTACTCAGGAGTAATCTTATTTAATCAAAATCAAATTAATGATTTTATAATTAACTTAAGATCTCTACTCCTAGATGCATGATCTAATCCACACCTGGATCCTTGTATCTTGTATACATAACAAAGATTATATGGATTCATAAACCCTTTTGATTACTCATCGTCCTCGCAAAGGTAATCAACAAGAAAAGTGTTTTGATATCCTATTGTCATATTTCATTTACATGAAAACGGGTATGACAATTTTAATCATCTTTATACATTTAATGTTTGTATGTAGGAAGATTTAATCATAGTCAATTTCTTGAGTACGAGTAAACTCCTTTTACTACGCGTGCATTAAATGTGTGTACAATTTTGTCCTTTTGAGTCTTCTCATCAAGAAACTCATTCTTAACCTCACAGTCTAACTGATTGGTAAGAGATCAATCAAGCTCCATGAGTGATTGTCTTTCAAGGACTGTATCTTAACATTCATAATTTTGAGCTATTCATCAGATACAAGATCTAATAATGCATTTCTGTAGTTAGCAGGTTCACAATGACCCTCTAACTTATATCCCCTAGCATTGATACAACAACTATATCATTTAGGTGCAAGAGGTATCCTTGCGGATCTATGAATGAGTGTTATCATTTTATGGTTTAACATATGTATGTTCAACGTTATAATGACATTAGCAAGTATACTCAGAAGGTTGTGTATTTAGTTCTTGAATAACTTCAAGGTCTAGTGGTGCTCCCACTTGCTTTTGTAAGTAGAGACTAATCTCCAAATACTCAGCATCTTGAGTAACAATAAATTGTTCTCAATTGGTACATCCAAAGTACATAGTTAGTTCTTGACTCAAGTTTGTTAATTACTTACTCTAGGTATTTAACAAATTCAGAACTTTAATCAAGACATAATGGGATTCATCCCATTCCATAACGCGATGGTGTCTTAAATTCCTTCTGGGTTGGAACCATATTTAGTGTACATATGATACATCTAATTTTTTAACCTTGATAGCTTTGGAGGTAAAACAGTTTAAGTCATCAAAGATCAAACAATATCATTAGAGTTTGATTTTCCATGATGGACATACCATAAAGTTGTGGTATTCTATGAGGACTGATGTTCTGAGACTATCACACAACTCATTAGATGAACTTATACTTTTTGGCTTACGTATCTGCCAACCAAGTCAAACCAGATGGCATCAATAGTAATTTTAGCCTACTGCATACTTTACTTCATGTGCATGTTTTGGCTAGAAAACATAAACATTTAATATTTTACTATACGTCGTAAGTGTACATGTCTTAACAAGAAGATATAACAAGTTAACGTCTTAATTTACGTTATGAGTCTTCCAACAATTAACAGAATTGATGTTTATGTCTTTACAAGAGACCTAAACATATTCAACTAAAGTAATTACGAGCGCCGACTCTTGGCCTCAATAGTAAATTCAAGTTAATTTCATACTTCTTGATTATGAATTTACAAGAAAACATAATCATATTTACTAAACAATTCAGTGAATATGTTGAAGTAGCTTTTCATGTTATCTTGATATTTGTTCTAATTAGGGCAACATATATTTTATGTGTAGAAGTCTTAGTAGAATCTTAGTTCCTTACCTTGCAGTCAAGAAAAACCATTAGTCATATTGTTATATGTTGTACCTTGCACACAATTAAGATTTCTCCCACTTGTGCATGGCACAACATCATGAGAGTATACAGACAACACTACGCTCGTTTGTTTGTATGAGCAATATGACAATGTCTAAGATAACATATGATTTTTAGTCAAAATCAAAATATAGATATGCAGAACTTTATCGTTTTAATGATGAATCATGCATAACAAGTTTATAGATAACATTTCAGGAAGCAACCTCAGGAACGCGACAAGTTGTCTTATAAAATTTATGCAATGGTTCTTATATAAACTATGATGCTTAACATGTGGAAAGTAATGTATTATTTCAAGACAATCTGGAAATAAGATGGGCAACTTGCAAGGTAATAAAGCTTACAGCTCCCACTGGATTAGACAACATTACATGTGTTTCGTCACCAGTAATATAATCACGTAGCTCCCACTGGATTAGACAACATTATAAGTGTTACGTCACTAGTGGAGAGTGAGTGGCGATTGGATACTTTCCTTCTTTCTTTGAATATCTACACATTATTGCTAATGTGAGTCACCTTGACTAGTAAACATGTACTTAGGTATTCAAGGAAGTGCATCAAGTTCTAACATATAGATGATGGGCGAACCATCATTGCTATTTTAACTTTAAAATATGCATGCATTTCCTCCATATTTGGTTTACTTTACCACAAGGGTATGTAGGACCTTAGTAGGTTTATTGGGTTAAGACAAATTGCTAGGTAATCATGCTATTAATTGCCTTTACCACTTTGCGGTTTATTGATATTTCCGTTTTCTAATTATTTAAACTCATTTTAGCTTGGTAGCTATAGAAAACGTGTTCTCTAGTTATCAAAATATCTTATATTTCTTCAAGGTTTCAAAACCGGAACTAGGGTTATAAAACAACCTTGAAAGAATAAGATGTGTAACCATACGTAACCGTTTTGACTTTTACAAGACATCACGATTTCTAGAGTAGGTGTTCTTTGAGTTTGATTAGAATTAGGAAAATTCAAATATTCCTATTATGGCTTTTCCTCATAAAGAAAAAGGATAGGAACAAGTCTCTTTCTTACAAGGAAAGAACGACTTAGTTCGTCCTTTTAACAAGAAAAGAACAAACTCTTGTTTACGGTTTGTATTGCATTAATTCATTAATTGAATTTACAAATTTCATTTTTAGTATTTTCGATAATTATCCTTTTGTAATTTAACTACTCCATGTTTACAATTTAAAACAATTAATTTTCAAAAAATCTAAGATCCACATTGTGCTACTACTATCACGTCAGTTGATCTGCTAGCAATAGTAGATTCAAGTGGTAGGCGACGATCACCAATTGTATTACATGTACAACTCTTAGATCCTTATGGGACTCATGGCATCTAGTGTAAAACCCTAAAGTTCGGATACCAAATTTTCGTCTAATTATGAATTTTACCCTAAACTTTGTAATGAATTAATTAGACCCCAAACTATATATTATGTATTACGATTAAATTACTGGGTAACAAACCTAAGTTTCTACTTAATTAAATCTTGAACACACAAAAATAAAAGCTTCCTAATCACTATAAATAGCACACGTTTCCTATAGTATGGCACATTTAAATGAGATACTAATCCCATAATTTTAGCCCTTATATCAATATCATAACCGAACCAATCAAACACAATTAAGAGGCAATCAAGACCTTCCATAATTGCTATACACGGTTTCCTCCCTATAACTTATACCTATCTTTTTTTTTCTCCTTCACCGATCCAAAACAATAGCATACAAGGAGGTTCTGGCCATTTTTTTTCTCCTCTCTCAGACCTAGGCGCCTATCTTTTATTCCAAAGTGTTGCTGCTCGTTAACCTTGTGGCTGTGGTATTCCATTAGTGGTGATCAAGAGTTGTGCTACTGCGTTGTGGTGGTGATCGTATAGCGTTAAGGGTTTCCAGCTTGCTTAAACCGATTTGGTGTTGTGACCTCTTGTCCTCATCCCTTGCTGCCACATTAAGGTACACGGACCCTATTATATACAACCTAATAAACTAATCAGATCATGTCATTCTCGTTGATTGGTTTCTGTTCCAATAACTAAAACGTATGTATATATATATAAGATAACATCATACAAAACCTGTTAAATGTGTATGTCGATTTCCAGCCCTAATCTATGTCATTGAAAACCTACATGAAGTCAGTAATTAAGCATTTAATATGGTACTAAAACTGAAAACCTAGATACTAAATTAACGAGGGTCTTTGAAGGAGTCTAGGCTTGAAATTGTGTGTCGATGTGGAAGTCTAAACCTGGTTTAAACATGTTGCTATATAAGATAGAGTGGAGTTTTGTTGTGCTTCGTTGGCTGCCTCACCAAATTCACTCGCACCCTTTGCTTTTGGTCTTGCATATTGCGTCTCGTTCAGCTCGTTTTGGTCTCGCGAGGGTTTGTGGGTTAATTCTAGCCTCACTACAACTTGATTTTTGTCTCGCGTGTGTCCCGGTAAAAGTATACCGAGAGGAGTTTAAATGAATGAGTTGTGAGTTAAGCATGTTAACGAGTTATTAATTTAAGAACTAGACAAGTTAAAAACATCCATGTGAGATATAAAACCTATCTGTACATGGGTTGGATGGGGTTTTAAAAAAATCTGAAAATGGTGTATGTATGTGTGTAGCGTAGTAGAGTATTACAACTTTGCATGAGAGGTTTTTGTCTTGTGTGAAATGAACGTGTGAGTGTGTGTGTGAATCTGAGATAAACGGGACTCATTATTAAAAAGGGACGAGAATGGTGGTGTCGTTGTGTTTGTGTGTGTCGAGCTGTGTGGTCTTATTTCGACAAGGGCTTTGGTGTTGGTTCGTTAAAAGCTGTTAAGGGGTGGGATAAATGTTTGTGTGTCGATTCTGTATGCATGGTGTCATGCACGATTTAAATTATATATTAAACCTGTGTCACTCGCATGGAATCAGAAAAGAATCTGAAATAAATGTGGAACAAGAATATGTTATAGCAATGATGTGGAGTTTAATAATAAGAAATAAAGAAGAAGTATGCTAACAGTTGCATGTGGATCGAATAGGGAGAAGAGTTTGAGGATTTGTTATTTGTGTGTCGTGTGTTATTTTATGTGTGTCAATTGGTGGCGAAGGGGGAGATAAGTATTTGAGAGATATAGTGGTAAAAAGGGGGTGACTTTATGTTGTGTTGCGTCGTGTGTCATGGGCAAACTAATAAAAAGGACTTGAGTCAAGGTGATTAGGGTTAGAAAGGAAAAGATGAGTCGGGTGTATATGCATGTGATAATAACATATTTCGGTAGTCGCGAATTAAGATTAATGTCAAGACTACGTTAATAAATTATGAACGTTAGGGTCTAAAGTTATCATAAGCTTTGAAAATAATTTTATTTGACATTTTAATATTTAACTTCGATAAATTACGTTTTGACCATGGACTCTGTTAAATCGGCATAAGTAACTCTAAACTATTGTAATTGTCATTTTAACCGTAGACATTATAAATTGTCAATTATAAACCTAGAAATTTAAAGTACTAATCGGGAAAAACTACTAAGTATGACAGGTTACCAGAAATAGAAGTTTCTAAAAATAAAAATAAAACCCAATAATGAAATCTTATTTAAAGTGAGCGTATAAATAATATGTGATTATTAAATCGTATAGGTTCGGTGAAGAAGGAGTGACCTTTCGTTCTGTGTGATCCGCCTTGTATCCGTTTGTCAATCTGAATAAGGTACAGATATTCTGCCCTTTTTAATAAGGTGCCTTCAGTCTCTTGAACTCTGATTTGATGTGACCCTGACCTTTGCTATGAACCTTTGACAATTGAACCTTTGGCATGTGAACCTTTTGATATGAACCCTGTGATATGAACCTTTACATTGGACTATGATTATGACCATGTGAACCTTTGCTTTGATATGAACCTTTGACTTGTGACCCCAGTTTGATACCCGAGCCAAATGTGTTCCCTAGCCATGAAGGTAACATGGCCATGTCTGTGATGCACCACTGGCATGACTAGTGTGTAGCCCTAGTGATTTGGTTACACCGTCCCCCATTGTGATATGTGATATGAGCTCAACATGATATTATTATTATGGCCAATGTGATTTGTGGGGGGGCGAATGGATGCATCCTAGGTACGTTGTGATATGTGATTGTGATATGATATGTGCTATGTGGTGACTGATGATGGGTGCAATCCACGTCTTTCACAAAATGTGGGAGCTGATCACTCCATTGGATACATGAGGACACCCCTCATATTATCTGGTTACTAAGAGGTATCCCCTCTAGATTGCTACAGGATTTGATATGTGATGTGATATGTGGGCTCGTGGTGGATGACTGTCCTAACCTTTACTCTTGTACCTTATCTATTATCTCTTTCATTATGCTTCATTTGTTCGTTTCCGTTCATTATATATATCTGTTCACTGGGCTTTTTAAGCTCAGCCGCGTTTCTTTTCCCGCGGCAGGTTTTAGTTGGAAGCTGGGTATGAGTGAAGAGACTTTTGGACTTAGAAGACCTTGATAGTTATTCTGAAGTAGAAGTTTTTAGAAGGATTTGCATTGACAGACGTAGTATTTAGCTTTTGTTTCTCATCTTGAAATCTTGTAGTTTCAGTATCTCATTTGTAACTTTTGAAATTCTATTGTATTATTTAAGTCGTATGTTTATGCTTGCCTTTGATATGTCACCATTTATGTGACACTTCTACCCTTGCCGGGTTGGGGTGTTACATCTAGTGTCAAACAACTAGTATCATATAGGCATGTTTAGTCCCATCTTTGCCTCGAGTCAAGGTCTCACCGGTTAACTCGATTAAGTCATCCAATTTGAGAACGTGTGAGAATATATCTAGGTCTCACGCATAGAGAATAGTCACCTTGGGTTACAATTCAACCTAGGTAACACGCATAGGCAAAAAGTAATTGCAAGTGTTATCAAGCAATTGGACGGCATGACTTAAATTTGTAACGGGTAAAATATTTTGATGTGAATCAAAAAGAGGTGTACGAAAGAAGCATGCATTCATTCTTCGTAGCACAAGTTAAAAGCTTTTCTTAACGTAAGTCTAATCATTGTTTTAATTTATGTGTGTCGAGTTGTCCATTTTCAATACTAATATTAATCCTAGGTGGATAATAAAGTTTGGATAATACATAACAAGAATAACATACATAACGAGTTTAAGAGTTATTTATAAAACAATGATTTTATGTTTCAAAAACTTAGTTAAACTAAATCATAAGACTTAGCTTAAAAATGGTTTGTGTTTCGTTTCATGTTTTTAGAAAACAATTTGCAATTTACATATAATCAAAGCATATATAAGTAGCAAATCAACAAACACACAACCACAATATGCAAAGCCTCAACCGATAAAAAAAAAAAAAAAAAAAAAAAACCTATGCTCGGTCTCGTGAGCCATCACGAGAACCAAGAGTCATCTAGGGACAAGCCTACACAACCACACGGAGGGCTCCCACTTGCTCCAAGACAATCAAGAGCAAGTAGAACCCCATTATGCACATGAAATAATGAATCTGTTCGCCCATAATTTCTGTATTGGGAGGCCCAAAACGCCTAGAAGGAATCTTCCCCGCTCTTAGGTCCAAACTACAAAGTTGTAGGCCCATATATTGTGTACTTGCACACCAAATTTTAGCCAAAAAATCCTTACCAATCACCGAGAAAAGCCAAAATACTGCAGCTCGTTCCAGCAGCCCTTATCGGCATAAATGTCTTTAACTCTTTCGCCATTCTTCACCAAGCATCGATTACATGATATGGAAAGTAAAATACAACTAATCTACTTTCTATCTACTGTAAAGTGCCCAAACAATGGAGAAAAAAATAAATTAAAATACATACATGAATGCCGAAACGATGGCAAAAAACCCCAAAACACGAAATTAACGACAATTCACAACAAACATGTCCCATGTGGTCTAGGTTTTCATCGGCTTTGCATATCACACATAATGATACATTAACATTATGAACATAACAAGGTGTTGGTTAATTCCATGGACAAACATGCATGTATTTGCCATGGAAACAAAATTAACAACAAGAATTTAAAGAATTAGCCAACGAAACGAGAAAAATAATTAACAAGAATTAAAACCCCGATAGGTACTCGTGTCAAATGGACTTAGGTTGAAAACCCACTGATATTAGGACCTTTTAATTATCATTTTACCACAGAAAATTAAGCCATAGTGGCTGATTTGAAATCGTTTCATAAATCGATCAAAATAGTGCATTTTAGGCCATTTTACACGTACTGGACAAGTATACCAATTAAAATATGCGTAACAAATGGCTATGAGATCAAAAATCACAGATCATAAGACCCCTCATGGGTCATTGATATATAAAAAAATAGAGCCCTAGGGGCTGTTTTAAAGATGGTTTAAAAATTCATCAAAAAATACCCGATTTAGCCATTTTTACGCATACTCGATAATCATATGGCACATATGATGGCTCGTGATACCACTATAGGTGATGATGAATATAAAACCATATTAAAATTAATCAAACGCAGCGGAAAACATGACCTAACAACGGATCCATATAACCATATGATTAATCGCTAATTAATATAATAAATATCACAATTATATACCTTTGAAGCGTGATTCGGGTTTCACCATCAACACCAACACCACGATTGGATGTAAGAAACAAAAGATTAATAAGGTTGATCTTCCCTTATGTGTGAAACACACTACACGTCACAGATCACCACTTGATGCTAGTCTTGACCTTATAACAATTGATCTAGCTTCAACCTACAATAGATTAAGCAAGAATCAAATCAAAAACACAAACCCTAGATGGGTGTTATGTTTTGTGCCGTACATCCTAGGGGAGAGCAGGGGAAAATGTTTTTAGTAAGTTTAATTTTGTGATAAGTGATAAATCAAAGACTAAATCAATTTTGATCTTATCATTATCAAGTTACACATAGCCCCTCCAAAAAAGCTTCCCATGCCTCTTTTCCCCTCCATATGGCCGGCCTTAAGACATTACAAATGGGCTTGCCCATTTGTTTTGTCTAATCCAATATACTAAGTACAAGCCTAGTAATTAGAAGTCCGTTATTGATCCCGAGTTACATAGTCATATATATAGTGTAAATACGATAAATACAATATATATAATGGTGTCTTTGTGTATAAGTGTGTGACCCCATAGGCTCACATATGTCTAGCCATATAATTATTTATTATGACACAAGCATACTCCAACAGTTATGGAGGTCATGTCTTGCTTTGGTAGTCGTGGGACCTTAGAGTGAATTTGACATGCTTCACATTTTTGTATTATTTCAGTTGTGTCCCTATGCATCGACAGCCAATAATATCCCAGCTTTGTTATCTTTGAAACAACGGAGCGAGGTCCTACGTATAAGCCGCAGGATCCTTCATGAACCTCGTAGATGATGTTCAAAGCTTGCTTTGGCCTCACACAATGAAGCCACGGAGATAAGAAAGACCTTCTGTAGAGATTATCCCCAATGATTCTGTATTGGGGAGCCTTGATCCTAACCTTTCTTGCTAGCTTTGGATCTTCTGGAAAAATACCACTTATCAAGTATTCTCTTATTGGAGTTATCCAATTGAATCCATCTTCAAGTATGACGTCAGACACTTCACTCCTTTTTATTGACCTTTCGGCCAACACTTCGACCAAGACCTTATTCGTTAGATGAGAAAATGCCATTGAAGCTAGTTTGCTTAATGCATTTGCTTTCTTGTTTTGGTTCCTGCGAACATGCTCTATAGCATAGGACTCGAATCCGTTGAGAAGCTCTTTAGCTTTCTCCAAATATTGCTTGATGGTAGGCTACCGTGCTTCGTAAGAGCCTTTGATTTGGTTTGCTACTAACTGTGAATCAACAAAAATGGAGAGATCACGAACCTCCATCTCCTTTGCATGTCGAAGGCCAGCTAACAAAGCTTCATATTCAGCTTCGTTGTTCGTAGCTTCGAACTCAAAACGTAATGCATAAGTATACTCCTTTCCCTCCGGACTGACCAACATTAGACCTGCTCCCGAACCATCGGAGCTTAAGGCTCCGTCAGTGTACAATTTCCACCCTTCCTTCATCTTCGAGGGTTTTTTATTAGGAATTTCTTTGTCTTGACTGGGTCCGGAGGGTGTTTCGGCAAGAAAATCTGCAAGTATCTGGACCTAGACGGAGTTTCGACCTTTGTACTCTATCTCGTGCTCTCCCAGTTCAATAGCCCGTTTGGCTATCCTTCCTGACTTCTCAGGCTTTGATAGTATCTGTTTGCTTGGCTTATCAGTCAATACTGTGATGGGATGAGCTTAGAAGTACCTTCGAAGGTGCCTTGTAGCATGAACTAAAGCTAGAATTAACTTTTCCAACTCCAGGTAGTTCAATTCAGCTCCTTGTAGGACTCTGCTAACGAAGTAAATTGGGATTTGTTTCTTTTCCCTTTCCGCCAAGAGCACAGCGTTGATGCTTTCGAAGGATGCTGCAATGTACATGAATAACACTTCGCCTTTGATTGGGGCTGTAAGTGTTGGTAATATCTCCATAAACTCTTTTAACTTTTGGAAAGCAGCTTCTGCCTCACAACTCCATTGAAAAGTCTTCTTATCTACACACCCTTTGAGTGTCTTGAAAAATGGCAAAGATCGGTCTGCACCCTTTGACAGGAACCTGCTAAGTGCTACGAGCTTCCCATTTAGGCTTTGTACGTCTTTCAGTGACTTCGGAGCCTGTAGATCTGTGATAGCTTTGACCTTCGAAGGGTTGGATTTAATCCCTTGCTTTTTAATCAAATGTCCCAAAAATTGTCCTTCTTCGACGCCAAAAGAACATTTCTTTGGGTTGAGCTTCATGTTGATTCCCCTTAATTGATCGAAGGTTTCTTGGATGTCGGAGAGTAAGTCTTCTTCGGTCCTGCTTTTTATAACCATATCATCAACGTAAGCCTCCAAGTTTCTTCCTATCTGTTTGTTGAAAGCTTTGTCTACTAGTCGTTGATATGTTGCTCTTGCGTTCTTTAAACCGAAGGGCATTTTCTTGTAACAATAGACACCCTTTCCTGTGTAGAAAGCTGTCTTCTCTTCATCTTCCTCCACCATTTGTATATGATGATACCCTTTGTAGGCATCCAAAAAGCACTTCAAACGAAACCCCGAGAGAGATTCGACCTTCCAATCAATTTCTAGAAAAGGGTAGCAGTCCTTTGGGCAAGCTTTGTTGATGTCGGTGAAGTCAACACACATACGCCACCCTCCATCACTCTTTTTTACCATAACTGGATTTGCTACCCAGGTTTGGTATTTCACTTCTCTACGTATTCCTGCTTGTACAAGCTCATCCACCTCTTTGCAGGCAGCTGCGTTTCTTTCAGGCGCTAGGCTCCATCGTTTTTGCTTAATTAGTTCAATGTGTTTGAACTCATTAAGCTTATGCTCTGTGCTGAAGGGCTTGCCATCGATCATAAGTGTCCCAGGGACCCTTTTCATGTCTGAGTATGTCCATACAAAGATGTCCTTGTTGAATTTGAGCATTTTCTCCAAGTCTGCCTTGAAGTTAGCAGGGAGTTGCTTCCCGATTACCACCGTTTGCTCCGGATAGAGCTCATTTACCACAATGCACTCTTCAGCATCCGCGCAACTTAGAATGACTTTCGAAGGTTCCTTAGGACTTTCTTTAATCTTCTTACCAACATCTCCTGCCTTTCCCTGGTTGTAGCTGGAAAGTACGGTTCCTATTTCATATGGTGTATGGAATTTTACCGCTGCGTGTATGGTGGAGACTACGATACCCATCTTCTGCATGGCGGTTCTTCCTATCAATAAATTATAAGGAGAATCGGACCTTACGATTGCGAAAGTGAGGGTTTTTGTTCTTACGAGCTTTCCTTCTCCAATCGTTATGTCTAACGGTACTTCTCCCAGAGGCCACGAATGCTCACCTGAGAACCCCACCAGAGGTATATTTGAATCAACTCGCTGTGACCTGATCGAAGGCTTGAGTTTTAAGAAACAATGCTCATATATGATCTTGCAGGAGCTCCCGCAGTCCATGTAGGCCCTATTTACTTCCCGGTTGGAAATTAAGACTTTGATGACTACTGGATCGTTCGAAGGGACTTGGCCTGTAATGGAGGGAAACGTTACTTCCCCTACTTCGTTTATCTCCTTCTCCGTCACTTTTCTTTTCAAGCTTTCTTCGCCCCAATGAACCATGAGTATTGGGGCTTTGGGAGGAGTGGTGTCTTTAGCCAATTGAGTGTCAGAGGCTTTCTCCTTGCCCTTCTTTATGCCCTTCACCAAATGTGCCAACTGTCCGGACTTTACGGCTTCTTCTATCTGCCTCTTTAGTTCTCTGCAACTATTCGTTTCATGGCCATAATCTTCGTGAAAGTGACAATACTTGGTTGTATCTCTGTTTTTCCCCTTGCTTGTCATGCGAAGGGGGTGGTTCAAAAGCCTTAGCAGCCCTCTCCGTTGCGAGTATTTCTTTCAGAGATTTAGTCAGGCTTCCTAGCAACCCATGGTTAGGACCTTTGTTGTACGGAGTGAACCTGTCTCTGTTTTTGTTTTTGTTCTTCGATCCTTCCCACACAGAGTGCTTCGAGAACTTGTTGTGGCTTTCTCTATTTTCGATCGGAGCACTATTGGTAGATACTTCCTTCGCTTCTATCCAAGTGTATGTCATTTCCATTAAACCCTTGTAAGTTGCCGGAAGGTCAGTGGACAAGAATTCCACCAAGCTTCGATTTCGTAGGCCATGTACGAAACCAGAAATGCGCTGATCTTCATGTAGACCCAAGATCTGTAGAGTGTCATCGGTGTACATTGTAACGAAAGCGCTTGTGCTTTCGTTCTCCCTTTGTTTAATGTTGTGCATCGTTAGATGGGTCCTTTTGAACTTCTTTTGCTGGCTGAAATGTGATCGAAACTTAGCCTTTAGGTCATCAAGGTTGACAATACTACCTGGCTTTTGTCCATTCCACAAAATACGAGCAGAATCTCGTAGGGTATATGTAAACATGTGACAGGCTACAGGCATGACTCACTTTTGCATCCTAATGGCCCCTTCGAACAAATGTAGAAAGTTGTCCGGATCCCCCTTCCCATCAAAAGTACCAATGTGTGCAGGCATTTTCAACCCATCGGGTAAAGGGTAGTCTTCTATCCATCTTACGAAGGGTGTGGCAGAACCCATAGGCTCCGAATACAGGCAATTATAGGGTGGTGCATACATAGGGATGTCATTATATGGATTATGGTTTGGGGGTACTCCTATAGGAGTTTGGTTAGGGTAAGATGGGTAGGATGCATTCATGCCAAAAGGATAACCATTTCCCACGGTATATGGAGGGTATATCGTAGGATGCCCGAAGGGTATTGATGATGTACCCTCTGAACGGGTCGAAGGACTCCCTTTCGAGCCTGTAGAAAGCCCTCCCTTCGGAGGCCCAGGTTAATCTTCTAACATGTTTCATTGGCGTAAAACCATTCGCCTGCGAATTGGTTACCATGTAGGAATCCGCCAATCGAAGCCCTAAGCCCTTCGGGGTATTCTTGACGAAGGGACTAGCACGAAGGACCATCCTGACCTGGTCAAACCCACGTCTCCTCTTCCCTTTGGCTTTCCCGCCAAAACAGAGATCGTGGGTGATTGAACAAATACTTGCCAGCCAAGCCTTCGATGGTGATCAAAGGAATTATGGGGTGTTGAGATTGCGCCAAGCTTGTTCTTAACCTGAAAATAAGAAATACGAAGACACTACGTTAAGTGATTGCGCAGGGGTTGGACCCTGCGAACCACCTCCGGCGTGCGAGTAAGTATGTGTAATGGTAATGTAGGTCGTAAATTTAGAGAGTGAAGTTAACTTACTTAGTTTTGGCCCGACTATGCTATTTATAGGGGAGAAATAGGACATAGTGGGCGGTTGCACATTGTTCGGAGATCATGGGGGCGTCCCATGAAAAGTGGTAACCGCTAGGGCTTTGTAGCCCACGATCTCTGTTTTGGCGGGAAAGCCAAAGGGAAGAGGAGACGTGGGTTTGACCAGGTCAGGATGGTCCTTCGTGCTAGTCCCTTCGTCAGGAATACCCCGAAGGGCTTAGGGCTTCGATTGGCGGATTCCCACATGGTAACCAGTTCGCAGGCGAATGGTTTTACGCCAATGAAACGTGTTAGAAGATTAACCTGGGCCTCCGAAGGGAGGGCTTTCTACAGGCTCGAAGGGGAGTCCTTCGACCCGTTCGGAGGGTACATCATCAAGCCCCCCAGTCGAAAGTGATATATACGAACGAGTATAAATTGCATTCGACTCAACAAACATGCATTACACCTATTAAATTACATTCTCGTGCGAAAATAAATGACTAACCAAACCGCGCATTTAATGCGGGCTAATGATTATCTTCCCACTTGGGCTATAAACTCAAATGGCTTATTTATTCGGTATTAGCAAACATCACTTCAAAATTTAAATGCCCATTTAAGATCCGTAAGATCTTCAAAGTTAGGTGTACACGTGTGCGCTTGGGATCAAAACCGTCTGGGTACATAAACCCAAAATAATTAAACCCTAGCTCATTTTACCTCCGCCCAAAATACACATTGCTCTGCAATCTTGTGCTTCCGTTGGAGTCAAAAGGTAAAATTCCACTAAACCTTCCTTGATCTTTTATTCTTTTACTATGAGCATGGTCGCTAAGCGAATTATTAGGCAACAGACCTGTACCTTGTCGAAACAAGCCTTATCTGACTTCCTGCTTGATTACCCTATACCCTCGGAGTACAAAATTATGCTCCCTAATAAGAAACAAAATATTTTCGATGCTCCCGAAGGGTTTGTTGGTTTGTATGTGCATGCATTCACTCAATCGAATCTTAGGATACCTATTCATCCCTTGATTTTAGAGTTTCTACAATACTATCAAGTTCATGTGTCTAGGTTAAACCCTTTTGGTCTTGCTAAATTGACCACTTACATCGTAATGTGTAAAGCATACGGCTATGAACCCACATTGACGGTGCTTAGGGTTTTGTGAATCTCTACCCTGGTGGCGATTGGGTAACCATTGCCAAAAGGGGTGAACATGACGTACCTGCTCTTGTCACGAAACCTTTTTCAAATATTAGAAACTGGAAAGGACAGTTTTTCTATGTTGAGAGTACTATCATACCTCCTGAGTATCCAGCATTGTTGGATAAAGCGAATATGTATGACGAGAAGAAGTACAATGACCCTCTTCCCTATGAGATAAGGAGTGACCCCTTGTACCAGCGTCTCGCACGCCATCCTGCTGACGTCCAAACGTTTCCGGAGCCTATATTGTACATGGCTGGTTTAAGTGACAGCTGGGACGGGTCTCCGTCATCACCTGAAATAATTTATGAAGAAAAAGTATGTATATATCTTATTTAAATAATTCAAATAACTTATCTGCTGATATTCATCTCCTTTTCGTTTGTTTGTGCAGAAATGGCTTTCCGTAATTTTGTTGTGGCCGGAGGTGCCAAGGAAGTTAGCTTTATGCCAAGGGATCCTCAGGATACGAGTTACGGAGTGGGATCTCCTTCCATCTCTGTCAATAATAATGATGTTGATGTCTCTCCACCCAAGCCTCTTGCTGTGCTCCCCCCAATCAAACCCCTTGGTACTGAGGAAGCCCTCCAGCTAGTGGAGGATGTTGGTGACTCTGATGATACCCCCTCCGGAAGTGATCAGCTTAGGATCGTAGGGTCCTCCGGCATTGCTGATAGAGTGAGAACAAGGAAAGGTACCAGTGCCAAAGTTGCAAAGACTGCTCCAAAAAGAAAACCCAATGTTCCTACACCCTCATCGAGGAATGTCAAGCAAAAAACAGAAAAAGCTCGTGGGAAAGCCATTATGTATGCGCCAGAGGGAATGGTTGGTGAAGATGACATCTCGGGTAAGTGAAAATTCCTCAAGTCTTCCTTCCTTTCCGTAATATTGCGTATTTGGATTATATCGCTTTCTTCTCTTTTTTTTTTCAGGTTTGCCAGATACGAAGGAACTGCCCAACGCTCTCTCCTGCCGCTTGCTTGTTGAGAATGTCACTCCTGCCTCATGGAGGAGTAAAATGAATGAGATGTCCAATGAGAAACTTTGCGATCTCAACGACAAAAGTTATATCCGGCAAGCAATTCTGGATAGCCATCTTAGCTTTCGCACCAGGGGGTTGCTTAACAAAGTCAAGGAAGCGAAGGAGGAGGTTGCTGCTGTTGTTGCCAAAGAGAAAGAAAGGGAGAAAAATTATGCTGAGTTGGAGAAGAGGTGTGACGAAGCCATGGAGAACTTTGAGAAGCATCCAAGGTATGAGGCTCTTTGAGACAAGATTGATGGTCTTGAGAAACAGCTTAAAGAATCGCAGGCTGAGTGTGGTAGGCTAAAACTAGAGGAAGCTAAGGTTGTTGGTTATGAAAACCAGGTGAGTGCCCTGGAGTCTAAGTGTACTGGGTTGGAGACTGAGAGGGCCAGACTAGTGGAGCAGGATGCTAAGCGTTGTCAAGAGGTTGATAAGTTGAAACTCGAATGCCAAAGTTTGAGAAAAGATAGGGCTGAGGTTGTATCGAAGGTTGTTCCCTACGTTGCTATGGAATTATATCATAGCGATGAGGTGGGGGAGGTTGTGGGTAAGCTAGTGAATGCAGCCATATATTCATGGCAAATGCACAACTTTAGAGGAGATAGCCGAAACCAAGAAACCAGTTGTGCTGTCGGAGGTGCCATACTATCGTCCGAATTCCGTTCGGGAGTATGATGAAGCTGGTAACGCATTCACCACAGCAGTGTACCCCTTTCTTGCCGAAGCAACCAAAGATCCTTCAGCCTCCATCGAAGATCTCCTTTCTAAAAAACCCAAGAGCATACAGCCTCCGTCTCCAACTAAAAGAACCTTGTCTGAGAAACCCAAGTCTGCGACTCATTTGGAAGACCCAAACTCTTCTATCAACAAATGAAGGCTTCCATGTTGGCAGTAATTTAGTCTGTAAGGGTGGCGTGTACCCTTTAAAACAATTTGGTTATGTTTAAAGGCTGGTGCCTTTGTTTAAGACAATTTATCGTGCTTTTATCAGGTGTGTGCCAGTTGGAATAGTTTTTCTGGGCTTCGTCCCATAACTTTAAACAATTATCTCTTTTGATGATAGCTACGCCTGTGCGTAGTCTTTATGAATCTTAATTTGGAGGAATACTCTCCTTTTTTGATGCCATGCTTATCTTCTTTTACGCTCATTACAAGAACGTAAACATACAACCTAAGGTTATAACCTTATTGTGTGTATTTTGGACCAAGATTTTATGCAATCGTATAATTTGACTGCGACAGAGGGTCGCGACCCACTCCATCTTTATCCTTAAGTTACAGAGGGCTTTTAATACCCTAAGACTTCATAGGAAAGTTAATGTGAATTGTAATGGATGTTAATGTTATACAAGACATGTGCCTTGCTTCATCCTTCGACATTGAAACTTGTAAAGTACTTGGCTGAACAAATCTATGTTGTATAAAACGAAACAAGAGATTTTGAGGGAAACATGTTATATCATTAAGTGGGTAGGGAGGATTACATCATTTGAAGAAATGAACACTAGACACCTACCCTTAATGCTTCTTTCCCATGTGAGAAGACTGCGTTACATGAAATTGAAAACAACTAAGTGCTTTTTAAAGAAGGGTAAGTTCTTATATGTAAGACTTACGAGAGTTGGCGTCATGTCCAAACTTGTTCACGACATTTTTTGCTTCTGCCCTTCGAGCTTCTATGTCTTTTGCCACATTAATTCTCCTTTGACGCTGGGCTCTTTCACTTGGTTTTGTTAGCTTTTATTCGAAGGACAACTTCCTATATGCCCTCAAGGCTATGGGAAGTTTGTCTGCCCACTTATGCTGATATTTCCCTAGCTTCATCTCGATTTTGGTGACAATATCCTTGTCAACACAAACGAACCTTTGCTTCAAATTCAGGCTTTTGCAGAAAGAAGGGAACACTCCTTCGGCAAAGTGTGGCCCTTCGTAAGAGGTGATAACTTGTGGGATTCCAAATCTGAAAATTATGTGCTCCCACATGAACTCTTCCACATCTTTTCCTTTTGTTGATGCCAACGGCTTGGCCTCAACCCACTTGGTGAAATGATCGATGGCTATGACCAAGAATTGTACCCCTCCGGGAGCTAATGGTAGGGGTCCGATTATGTTGACTCCCCATTGACCGAAGGGCCTTACTGTCATGTTGGATGTCGCATCATACTCTAATGGTTTCCGGGCTTTGGAGTGTGTCTGACATACCATGCATGTTCTGATTGCTTCCCTTGCGTCTTCTAGTACGGATGGCCAGTAATAACCCCATTTTGTTACCTTCGAGGCGATGGCTCTAGGGCTTGTGTGTCTTCCACAAAATTCTTCATGAGCATTGTAGAGAATGTTCGAAGCCTGTTTTAATTCGACACAACGAAGCCAAGGAGATGAAAGACGCCTTTTGTAGAGATTATTGCCTATGAGCCTGTACTGGGGACTTTTGGCATTGATTCTTCGTGCCGAATTTGAATTATCGGGCAAAATGCCGCTTATCAAGTACGTTTTTATTGGTGCTATCCAGCTGGAGCCTTCATCAAAGGTTTCACTTCGTGCAATTGACCTGGTGGCCAATACTTCCACTAAAACCTCGCTGGGTAGATGAGCGAAAGCAGTCGATGCTAATTTGATTAGGGCCTCCGCCTTTTTGTTTTGGCTCATGTGGACATTTGTCACTTTGTGTCGTTCGAAACCCTGAAGGAGCTTTTTAACTTCGTTCAAGTATTCCTTGATTATTGGCTGCCTTGCTCTGTAAGAACCCTTGATTTGACTAGTGACTGAAAGTGAGCCTACGAAGATGGAGAGGTCATGAACCTCCATGCCCTTCGCGAGTCGAAGGCCAGCCAGCAAGGCTTCGTACTCTGTTTCATTTTTTGTGGCCTTGAATTCAAAACGTAGTGCATAACTGTACTCCTTTCCCTCCGGATTAATTAGGATTAAACCTGTTCCGAAACCATCGGAGCTTGAGGCTCCGTCAGTGTATAATTTCCATCCCTCCGTTGCTGTTGGGGGAGTTTCTCCATTTTGGCTGTGTCCGGAAGGTGTTTCGTTGAGGACTTCTGCGGATGTCTGACTCTTGATGGAGCTTGGACTATCACGTCTTTTCAATGATCTTAGAGCTGGTAGGTCAATAGCTGCTTTGAACTTCGAACGGTTGGCTTTGACTCCTTGCTTCGTTGACTTAATGGGTTTGAACCCCTTGAGTCGATATTTCTTGTCGTAGAGCTTGTCATCAGTCATCGGTGCCTGAGGAGTTCTGGTGTTCCTAGAATGTGTCCCTTCGAGGACCTTCCCCTCGGCTTTGTGTGGCTTCTTCAAGTCTGTTGTGGAACTATTTGGAGATCGCTCTTCGCCTACCACTCTTCGTTTTGACATGATGCTTTTTTGTGACGATATCTTCTTCGACATCCGCACTCCTAATAACATCATTCGGAGGTTTTTTAGAACCTTCCCTTTTTTTCTTGCTATCCTTCGGGCTGTGCTCAGAAAATACCGTCCCTATTCCGTTGGGTGTGTTAAATTTCACCGCTGCATGTATAGTGGAGACTACTATACCCATCTTTTGCATGGCGGTCCTCCCTAACAACAAGTTGTAAGGAGAATTGGACCTTACGATAGTAAACATGAGGGTTTCTGTCCTTGCAATCCTGCCTTCTCCGATTGTTATTTCCAGCGGAACTTCTCCTAGAGGCCACGAGCGTTCGCCAGAAAACCCTACTAAAGGCATCTTTGAGTCAACCCTTTGAGACCTGACCGTAGGCGAAAGCTTTCGAAAGCAATGTTCATATATGACTTCGCAAGGGCTTCCGCAGTCCATGTAAGCTCCCCTTATTTCTTGGCTAAAGATTAGGACTTTGATAACCACCGGATCATTCGAAGGGATCCTGCCTGCGATAGGGGAAAACGTTATTTCCCTTACCTCGTTTGATTTCGGCTCTGGTACCTTCCTTTTCGAAGTGGTTTTGTTTCGATGTATCATTAGTATGGGGGCTTCGGTAGGGTTAGTATCTTTGGCCATTTGAGTGTCAGTCATCTTTTCTTTGCCTTTCTTGATTCCTTTTACCAGGTGTGCCAATTGCCCAGATCTTACGGCCTCTTTAATTTGTTTCTTTAGTTCCCTGCAACTGTTCGTATCATGGCCATTGTCTTCGTGGAAGTGACAGTATTTGCTGGTATCCCTGTTTTTGCCCTTACTTGTCATACGGGGAGGCGCCTTGATGAACTCAAATAAGTACATTTTATTACTATCATTTATCCAATTAATTTGACTTGTTTTATTATATTATGTATGAGGATTGATACTTAATCGTTTACTTTTGTAATTCTCAGGTAAAAACAAGCATTTGGTGAAACTTAGCGATTTTGGACTGATTATGGAGCAAAACATGCATAAAGTTAAGAGTCTACTGAAATGAAGAAGATCAAGACTAATCTGCTCCAGATGCGCCGCATCTCTATCAAGATATCACCATATACGATCCAAGATACAAGAGGACATGCGCCGCATCTAATCATGGAGTTACGCCGCATCTTCTGGCGGTGTACGAATATTCCTGAATATTATAATCTTGGACCCCACGCGAAGTTAAGTCAATGCGCCGCATCTACTTACTAGATGCGCCGCATCTTCCCTCAGACAGAAACTATAAATACCCCAAGGCCAGACGAATTTCGTGTGCAATATCATAGTTTCGAAGACCGAAGCAGAAAAACCCTAGGACGAATTCAGTCAAGGAGGCAGCACAAGACACACCCAAATCAAAGATACAAGAGCTGTAAGAAGGTGCTGCATGTGTTTAATTCATTAAGTAGTTTTGTTTTATTGTGTTAGCAAACTTTAATTCATCAGGATTGGTGGCTTGTGTAATGTGACAACGAAAGATTGCACTCCCTTTAATACTTGCTTTCCCATCAATTAAAGTTTATATGTTGATGTCTTTGGTTACTACTTATTAGTGCATTGATAACCTCTGTGTTTATTAGTGGCTTGCGGGCATTTGACTGCGGAAAATAATGTGGCTCCCACGGTTATTACTAAATTGATCACTTAGGAATAACTTTTAGACATAAGTAATCATTAAGGGTTTACTCGCCGATAAGAATAGGACCAACGAGAAAGGGTTAACTACATACACTTCATATAAAGCTATCAATAAAACAAGTGACAATCTACTTAATCATAAGGACAGCCCTCTTATTGTCTCGAGTATTTATCTGTGTACGTGTGTGCTACTTGCTGATTCGTGCCTATTGGTTTATTTTATTATTTAATTGCAAACAAAATCGTGCCAGTCTCTCAGGCTGAAACCCCCTTGCGTTAGGATATTAAAATACTGATTAGAATAACGAGATAATACGTTCCACTCTTAGTGATCGACACTCTACTTACCATTATATTCATACTGACCGGGTACACTGCTCGTTAAGTGTGTGTGTTATTGATAAGTCGGCTAAATATAAATTTAAAACTTGAGTAGGCATTAAAACTGCCAAAACTTTACTCCAACACACGCCCACACCAAGTTTTTGGCGCCGCTGCCGGGGAGTGAATTGTTATTATCTGTTAATTTGATTAGTATTTTAATTAGGTTTTTCTTTTTGTTAGATTAATTGCATCATTGTATTATTTTGCATATTTGTTGTATTGTGTGTTAATTGTTTGCTTTTATTTTTGTTTTTGTGTTTATTTTGTTTGTGTGTTTTTATTTGTTTTTATTTTTTCGTGTTTTCTTTTCTGCTATCGTTGTACTGTGCTAAATCAAACGATACGGCGCATCTGATCTCTCAGATACGGCGTATTGCGTTTAATTTTTTTAAAATACAACGCGTTTAATTAATTCGATACGACGCATCTTTTCCCCAAGATACGGCGTATCTGTTTTTAATAAGAAAATTTTTCTAAGCGATAAAGTAATACGACGCATCTGCTTTAGCAGATATGGCGTATCTGTTTTTAATAAAAAAAAATTTCTAAACGTTAACGCCATACGACGCATCTGCTTTTGCAGATACGGCATATCTATTATTTTAATTAAAAACAGTTTGCGAATTATTAAACAGATACGACGTATCGATCTCTGTCGATACGGCGTATCCTCTGAATCAAAAATCTTGTATTTTTAAACGTAACGAAAATACGGCGCGTTAACTTTCGTTAATACGACGTATCTAATTTTGAATAAATATCGATTTTTGATTAATTAATTCGATACGGCGCATTCATAAATTCTAAGCGGCGTATCTATTTTCTGAATAAAGTCTGATTAAATTTTAACGATTATAAGATACGGCGTATCCAACTTTTTGGATACGGCGCATCGTCTGCAGATATCAGCTATTTGTATTCTTATATCCGTTTCTATATTCATCAATTTCTCTTCTAGCGAACAAATCCTACTGATGATTTTACCTTGGATGACAGATTTTGCTATGGAAGACATGTCAGTTAACGGATATCTTGCTAAGGAATGCTTGTTTTCAGATTCATTCAATGTGCTCATGATCGATGCAGATTTATTCTCTTGGGAGACTCCTCTTGAAGCTGCTTTTAAGGAATTCATGCGTTTATGCAACATTGACAAAGAGGTATTCTCTTATGATGTATTTGTGAGGTACACTGGAGAAGAATTGTCGCTCTTATGGCCTATCATTGAAGCCGAAGGATTGAACTGGACTACTATCGAAGAAGATGATGGGAAATTCTATCTTGCGTACATGGATTCAAGCAACGAAAGCTGTGGTGGAGGCAATACCCAAAACTCTTACATGCCTTATTCCGAACAGTACTGGGGATTAAATGAGAACTATCTGGATAATGACATGAATTATGCTTTGGCGGAGTTACTATTTCATGGCAGATTGGTAAGATTGATAGACCTCTCCCTCAATGATTGGCTAGAACTCAAATATGGTAGTCCGGAATTTGCCCCTGCAGATGAAGTCAAGCAGATTATGACTTCATGGTTGACTCGGAGTTTTAAGAAGCAATTTAACGAGTTCATGGAGATAAAAAAGAATATGATTGGAAAGGCTTGCTTTGACGTTAACCACGATCCTAACGATGTTGATTTTTCAGAATGGTTGGCTAGTAAGTTTAATAACCATAAGAGCATGGATCGTGCTACTAAGGATGCATTATGGGTATATTGGATGAGAGGAGAAGACGAAGAAGTAGAAAGCGATTATGGGTCGTCACTTCATGATTCAACAATCAATGAGGGCATTGAAGAACTTTTCAGGATTGACATTGATGTGTTCGATTATGAGACACCCTTGTGCAAGCAGTTCAAGGAATTTAACTACCTTCTTCAAGTCGACGATGATGTGCTTACTGGAGATCTACCAGGATTTAAGACTTATGACGATTTCAAAAACACCTGGTACTATGAATGGAATGACCAAGTACCATGGGTTTGGGATAAACCATGGGAATTTGTGCACATTAATCACACTTGTACACCCTTCGTTTTCAAGGACGGGAGTAGTGTTTGGCCGACCTGTGATTATAAAAGTGACGGAACCTGTAATGGGGGAAGTATAATTGGGATGAGACGGGTTGGAAACGATGTAACCTTTGAAGATTATGAGTGGTACGATAATGTTGAAGACTGCCCACAAAAAGCGGAGGCTTTACAAGAAAAGGGGAGAATTGAACGCTTGAAAGGACTTAAGGGGACATCAGATACTACTTTCTGGGAATGGGTGCATAAACAGTTTGATGATTTCACAAAGCTTAGTCGACGGTTACAATTTGATTTGGAAAGAGAATGGGAGGCGATTCAAGATGATAATAATAATGAGTCGTTGATTGAAGAACTAGATGATTATTTGATTAAGGATCCTTATTTTAAGTTTGTTGATAAAGACGAGGAAGAGTTCACCAAAAGAAAGTGTCAACTACTTGGGATTCCTTACAATGAGCCACCCATGATTATTTCTGAAAAATTTAAAATCATCAAATATTCTTTAGGTCCTGATGAAGAGTATACTGCGGCGAAGGCAAAGAGTTATATTAGATTAAGTCGAACGGAAGAAAACGTCGCAGAGATATACGGGAAAATCTTTCGGATGAAGGAAGAAGGATGGACCGTGACAAGGACTTATTGCTGAGCTGAACGTGAGTCTAACTTGAAGACTCTGGAATAAAGACAAGTGCTTACCGGGAGACAACCCGGATTAATTTTTATTATTCTGTTTTCTGTGTCGAGTCAGTCAGGCCCGCATGAGGATACGGCGCATCTCCATCCTGAGATGCGACGCATCTCCTGCAATGGTCATATCTTATTTTATTTTTCTGCATTTTTATTTTCGACTTTAAAACTATTTATCAGTTTATTTTAATGCGGCGCATCCCTGGTTAAGGATGCGGCGCATCTTTATTCTGATCCGTATTTATTTCAGGCTCGATACGGCGTATCTTCTTCCATAAGATACGGCGCATCGACTGACCTGATGATTTTCAGTTTTAATTTTTATATTTTATTTTTATCTAACTACTAATGTATTATGCAAGTTTGAACCTTTCTTATCTTAGGTGTGTTTTAAAGTATTGGTGGTATTATAGTTTCCTGGACTTCCTGTGGATACATCAAGTATGAAGCTTTAACGTTCTAATCCACAAGAAAGATGATTTTTGCTCTTATACTAATGGAGGATCATACCGAGCAAATCTCAGGGGAGTTTTTCTGTTCTAATTCTTTTATTTTCTAGTTTTTAACCTTTTATACAAACAACGAGGACGTTGTTTAACTTAAGTGGGGGGATTGGAGAATTAGAACACTTAACAATTACTTGTCCTAAACTTTTCAAAAATTATGCTTAAAATGTGCTTAATATATCAAACTTAAAAAAATTTTTAGCATGTTTTTGTTTAAGATCTAAGTTGCATAGCTGCACACAAGACGTTATTTTCAAAAATTGTGATTTTTCAAAATTCACAAATCTATGAGTGTGCCGGTGACTTGTAAACTTTAGAACTTGGCTTGTATACTATTCGAGACCACCATAATAAGTATTATTTATATAATTGGAATGACTTGTCTAAATTGGTAAAATTCTAGGATTACACCCAAATGGCCTTTATATGTTATGTGTTATTAGCTAACTACACTGGTTAGTTAACCCCCGTATAAACCTTTTGTTACTCTCATTTTTAGAGTAAGATACCCCTAGAAAAACCCTCAGAGCCATTCCTTTCGTTTCTTACACCTATGTTTAAAATGTTTCGTTACACCCTTACACCTTAGCCTACCCTGTAGATTAGAATCCGTGGTTGGTTAATTGCTATAGGCAAAGTGTGTTTCCTTACATTACCTGTGTTCGCGTGCGTAATTCATTATCTTTTGTTAGGTCGGGAAATTGCACAATGCAATTGGAGTGAAAGTAAATATTGTATATCTTTGAGTTTATTTTTCGTGTGTTTACTACTTTCACTATTACCGTTATTTCTGAAGTATGAAAAGTATGGAAAAATTATCCAGAATTATCATTATAGTGATGTGGTAAAATTTTACACATCTATGTATATGTTGAAAAAAAAAAAAAAAAAAAAAAAAAAAAAAAAAAAAAAAAAAAAAAATTCGAAAAAAAAATAAGAAAAGAAAAAAAGAAAGAAAGAAAAGTTGGAAGTTTGTTTCAACCAACTTATGTAAAGTTATGTAAGTGGTCGATATCACCACTATTTGTTGTACTATATCTATGGATTGAATGGGAATTGGCAGTTATGGGAACGCCAATTAAGGTTTATTCTTTGATTAAGATCTTGTTGAGTATAATTCGTGTCTACCTAAAGCGTGTGTTTCAAGTGTTAAAGCGTGAGTTATTCGATGATATGAGTCTTATTCATGGGATGGTTGGGATAGTGATTAACCACACTTAGGATTTTAATTTATTTGTTTTGTTTATTTTTCATTTTACACCAATTTATATCCCAAATGTTATCCATACCCTATATTATTCTTTATCCAACCAAACCTTTGATTTATTGAGATTAGGGATTTGAGCAATCTTAAGTATCGTAGTCGTGGATTCGGCTATGTATTTATGATTTTGTCGCCCTTTTTGATATATTATTATTGGTAAAGTTTGGACCTATCTTTAGCCTATTCGAGTTAAGGATTTGAGCAATTGCAAGTATCGTGTTCGTGGATTCGATCATGTATTTGTGATTTTGTCGCCTTTTCTGGAATTTGAGATCGATAGTGAAAGAGAATAATTAACCCTTAAGCCTAAAAACCCTTTTTGCCGCTTTAGACTTGTTATTCCTTGGCTTTAGTAGGGGAGATGTGTATACTTGCCAAGCTTATGATAGAATATTCGTCGCGACTGGACAGTTAAACGATTAGATTTGCTTTTATCAAATTATTTATTTATACTTCTAATTCGTTAAGTGTTTAGTTGTGTGATTATGAATTAAACGAATACATGCTTAAATATAAAAATAAATCCTAACATCTTTTAGGATACATTTTCATAAAAGAAATTCTAAGGTTTACTTGGGGACAAGTAAAGTTCAAGTGGGGGGATATTTGATGAACTCAAATAAGTACATTTTATTACTATCATTTATCCTATTAATTTGACTTGTTTTATTATATTATGTATGAGGATTGATACTTAATCGTTTACTTTTGTAATTCTCAGGTAAAAACAAGCATTTGGTGAAACTTAGCGATTTTGGACTGATTATGGAGCAAAACATGCATAAAGTTAAGAGTCTACTGAAATGAAGAAGATCAAGACTAATCTGCTCCAGATGCGCCGCATCTCTATCAAGATATCACCAGATACGATCCAAGATACAAGAGGACATGCGCCGCATCTAATCATGGAGTTACGCCGCATCTTCTGGCGGTGTACGAATATTCCTGAATATTATAATCTTGGACCCCACGCGAAGTTAAGTCAATGCGCCGCATCTACTTACTAGATGCGCCGCATCTTCCCTCAGACAGAAACTATAAATACCCCAAGGCCAGACGAATTTCGTGTGCAATATCATAGTTTCGAAGACCGAAGCAGAAAAACCCTAGGACGAATTCAGTCAAGGAGGCAGCACAAGACACACCCAAATCAAAGATACAAGAGCTGTAAGAAGGTGCTGCATGTGTTTAATTCATTAAGTAGTTTTGTTTTATTGTGTTAGCAAACTTTAATTCATCAGGATTGGTGGCTTGTGTAATGTGACAACGAAAGATTGCACTCCCTTTAATACTTGCTTTCCCATCAATTAAAGTTTATATGTTGATGTCTTTGGTTACTACTTATTAGTGCATTGATAACCTCTGTGTTTATTAGTGGCTTGCGGGCATTTGACTGCGGAAAATAATGTGGCTCCCACGGTTATTACTAAATTGATCACTTAGGAATAACTTTTAGACATAAGTAATCATTAAGGGTTTACTCGCCGATAAGAATAGGACCAACGAGAAAGGGTTAACTACATACACTTCATATAAAGCTATCAATAAAACAAGTGACAATCTACTTAATCATAAGGACAGCCCTCTTATTGTCTCGAGTATTTATCTGTGTACGTGTGTGCTACTTGCTGATTCGTGCCTATTGGTTTATTTTATTATTTAATTGCAAAAAAAATCGTGCCAGTCTCTCAGGCTGAAACCCCCTTGCGTTAGGATATTAAAATACTGATTAGAATAACGAGATAATACGTTCCACTCTTAGTGATCGACACTCTACTTACCATTATATTCATACTGACCGGGTACACTGCTCGTTAAGTGTGTGTGTTATTGATAAGTCGGCTAAATATAAATTTAAAACTTGAGTAGGCATTAAAACTGCCAAAACTTTACTCCAACACACGCCCACATCACGCCTCGAAGGTTTTGGCTGCCCTCTCCGTAGCAAGTATTTCCTTTGGAGACTTCGATAGACTGCTTAACAAACCATGGTTGGGGCCTTTATTGTACGGAGAAAACCTATCTCTGTTCTTGTTCTTGTTCTTGGACCCCTCCCACGAAGAATGCTTCGAAAACTTGTTGTTGCTATCTTTATCTATCGGAGCCCCATTAGTGGACACCTCTTTTGCTTCGATCCAAGTATACATCTTTTCGGTCAACCCCTTGTAAGTTTTCGGAAGGTCAGTGGACAAGAATTCCACCAAACTCCGATTCCGAAGGCCATGTACGAAACCAGAAATACGCTGATCTTCATGAAGACCCAAAATTTGCAAAGTCTCATCGGTGTACCTAGTAACGAAGGCCCTGGTGCTTTCGTTATCTTTTTGTTTGATGTTGTGCACCGTTAAATGAGTCCTTGTGAACTTCTTTTGCTGACTGAAGTGTGACCGGAACTTAGCTTTGAGATCATCAAGGTTGACGATGCTACCGGGCTTTTGCCCATTCCTCCAAATACGAGCAGAATCCCGTAGGGTGTATGTAAACATATGACAGGCCACCGGCATAACCCACTTTTGCATCTTGATAGCCCCTTCGAACAAGTGTAAGAAATTGTCCGGATCCCCCTTCCCATCATAAGTCCCGACGTGTGAAGGCATTTTTAACCCATCAGGCAATGGGTAATCTTCTATCCATCTAACAAAAGGTGTAGCTGAACCCATAGGGTCTGAATATAGACAATTATAAGGTGGTGCATACATGGGGACAGTATTGTATGGATTGCTGTTTGGGGGCATTCCCATAGGATTCTGCCCTGGGTAGGACTGATAAGGTGTATTCATGGCAAACGGGTAACTGTTTCCCATGGCGTACGAAGGGTATGCCATAGGATGGCCGAAGGGCATGCTCCCATAATTTTGGGGGAAGCTTGGGTTATTAGGCTGTCCATTTACTGGAGGATATAAATTTTGAGGATAAGACTGAGTTTGGAACGAGGGGTACATACCATTGGGAGGAAGATTTCCTCCCATATTAATTGTAGACGGATTGCCTTCTATGCCTGATGCGTGAGAAGGCTGCAACGGAACCCCAGCTTCAGTCCTTCCAAGATGAGCTGATAGCAAAAAGGCAAAGTCACCCCCCTTTCTTCCCTAAGCTGGCTCCTACCGTTAGAGCCTTCGGTAACCGCCCCTTCTCTTCTTGTCGGAGCCCTCTCGGGGACTCCTTCGAAACCAACAGACCTTTTGCTTAGCCTTCGACCAATTGGAGACCCAATTCTTAAGGCCGATAGGGTTGGCCCTTGGGTCGGAGGCCTAGGTTCCATCTCCAGTTCTTCATCATACTCATCACTCGAGTATTCCAACTCCCTTCGCACCTCAGCATTCCTGACTTGTTTGTTACGAGCCCTTAAAAGGGTTTCCAACACTTCGTGGTTGGCTTCGACAAAGGCTGGGCTAATGACAGGTTCTGGGTTGGCTGCTGTCGAAGCATGATTGTTGGTTGTGATTTCTGGGTGAGAACGTGTTGTGAAGGTGGAGGCGGTTATTGGGGGAAGGTTGTTAGGGTCGTCGGTTGGTATTGGTGTTAAGGTAGAGAAACCCGGTGGGGGAGTATCTTCTCTTCCTTGATCCATGCCGGAATAATAGTGAGATTAGTTGGTAGGTTATAAGCTCGGAATTAACGAGACCAATTGTAGCGGTCCCACGGATGGCGCCACTGATTGAACAAATACTTGCCAACCAAGCCTTCGATGGTGATCAAAGGAATTATGGGGTGTTGAGATTGCGCCAAGCTTGTTCTTAACCTGAAAATAAGAAATACGAAGACACTACGTTAAGTGATTGCGCAGGGGTTGGACCCTGCGAACCACCTCCGGCGTGCGAGTAAGTATGTGTAATGGTAATGTAGGTCGTAAATTTAGAGAGTGAAGTTAACTTACTTAGTTTTGGCCCGACTATGCTATTTATAGGGGAGAAATAGGACATAGTGGGCGGTTGCACATTGTTCGGAGATCATGGGGGCGTCCCATGGAAAGTGGTAACCGCTAGGGCTTTGTAGCCCACGATCTCTGTTTTGGCGGGAAAGCCAAAGGGATTCCGGTGGCCTGTCATATGTTTACATACACCCTACGGGATTCCGCTCGTATTTGGTGGAACGGGCAAAAGCCCGGTAGCATCGTCAACCTTGATGATCTCAAAGCTAAGTTCCGGTCACACTTCAGTCAGCAAAAGAAGTTCACGAGAACTCATTTAACGGTGCACAACATTAAACAAAAAGAAAACGAAAGCACAAGGGCCTTCGTTACTAGGTACACCGATGAGACTTTGCAAATTTTGGGTCTTCATGAAGATCAGCGTATCTCGGGTTTCGTACATGGTCTTCGAAATCGGAGTTTGGTGGAATTCTTGTCCACTGACCTTCCGACATCTTACAAAGGGTTAACCGAAAAGACATATACTTGGATCAAAGCAAAAGAGGTGTCCACCAATGGGGCTCCGATAGATAAAGATAGCAACAACAAGTTTTCGAAGCATTCTTCGTGGGAGGGGTCCAAGAACAAGAACAAGAACAGAGATAGGTTTTCTCCGTACAACAAAGGCCCCAATCATGGTTTGTTAAACAGTCTAACGAAGTCTCCAAAGGAAATACTTGCTACGGAGAGGGCAGCCAAAGCCTTCGAAGCACCTCCCCGCATGACAAGTAAGGGCAAAAACAGGGATACCAGCAAGTACTGTCACTTTCACGAAGACAATGGCCATGATACGAACAGTTGCAGGGAACTAAAGAAACAAATTGAAGAGGCCGTAAGATCTGGGCAGTTGGCGCACCTGGTAAAAGGAATCAAGAAAGGCAAAGAAAAGATGACCGACACTCAAATGGCCAAGGATACTAACCCTACCGAAGCCCCCATACTAATGATACATCGGGGCGAAACCACTTCGAAAAGGAAAGTACCGGAGCCGGAAGCAAACGAGGTAAGGGAAATAACGTTTTCCCCTATCACAGGCAAGATCCCTTCGAATGATCCGGTAGTTATCAAAATCCTAATCTTTAGCCAAGAAATAAGTGGAGCTTACATGGACTGCGGAAGCCCTTGTGAAGTCATATATGAACATTGCTTTCGAAAGCTCTCGCCTGCGGTCAGGTCTCAAAGGCTTGAATCAAAGATGCCTTTAGTAGGGTTTTCTGGCGAACGTTTGTGGCCTCTAGGAGAAGTTCCGTTGGAAATAACAATTGGAGAGGGCAGGGTTGCAAGGACAAAAACCCTCATGTTTACTATTGTAAGGTCCAACTCTCCCTACAACTTGTTGATAGGAAGGACCGCCATGCAAAAGATGGGTATAGTAGTCTCCACTATACATGCAGCAGTGAAATTTTACACACCCTACGGAATTGGGACGGTATTTTCTGAGCACGACCCGAAGGATAGAAAGAAAAAAAGGGAAGGTTCTAAAGAACTTATGAAGGATGCTATCAGGGGTGCGGATGTTAAAAAAGATATCGTTACAAAAAAGCATCATGCAAGACGAAGGGGGGTAGGCGAAAAGCAATCTCCAGCTAGTTCCACAGCAGACTTGAAGAAGCCACACAAAGCCGAGGGGAAGGTCTTCGAAGGGACACATTCTAGGAATACCAGAACTCCTCAGGCACCAGTGACTGATGACAAGCTCTACGGCGAAGAACATCAACTCAAGGGGTTCAAACCCATTAAGCCAACCAAGCAAGGAGTCAAATCCAACCCTTCGAAGTTTAAAGCAGCTATTGATCTACCAGCTCCGAGGTCATTAAAAAGACATGATAGTCCAGGCTCCATAAAAAATCAGACACCCACAGAAGTTCTCAACGAAACACCTTCCAGACACAGCCAAAATGGAGAAACTCCCCCGACAGCAACGGAGGGGTGGAAATTATACACTGACGGAGCCTCAAGCTCCGATGGTTTCGGAACAGGTTTAATCCTGATTAATCCGGAGGGAAAAGAGTACAGTTATGCACTACGTTTTGAATTTAAGGCCACAAAAAATGAAGCAGAGTATGAAGCCTTGCTGGCTGGCCTTTGACTCGCAAAGGGCATGGAGGTTCATGACCTCTCCATCTTCGTAGGCTCACTTTCAGTCACTAGCCAAATCAAGGGTTCTTACAGGGCAAGGCAGCCAATAATCAAGGAATATTTGAACGAAGTTAAAGGGCTCCTTCAGGGTTTCAAATGTAATACCCGAAATTTTTAAACTTGCAAAATGACAAAATTACCCTTGGATTTAAAATTTTACTTAGTGATTATTTAAAACACCAATTAATCCCAAACGCTTGGAAACGAATGCCATATGAAGTGAAATAATTTGTACATGAACATTTTAGCAGTTTATATGTTATAAAAATATTTTTAATATTTATATAATGTTTATTTAGCCGAAATTAATTATTATTATGTATTATGTTATATTTTCTAAATTAAAAATAAAATAAATATAAGATAAATACTAAAAATACAAGATTAATAGAAAACATATTTTTGACCTTATCACCATGTCTTGGGCAGCCCTCCCCTCTTATACATATACGATCTATATATAAATCCCTAATAATATCCCTAAAAAGATCGACCAAACAACCCTAAACACTCCCATTCAATTCTGCGACTTCCTGGAGCTGGAGCAATAATTTTTATGGGTTCTTCTAAATGCAAAGAAGGCTAGAAAAATAGGTGTTCGATTGTAGGAAGCATGGTTCGGTTGTTCTTGATTTCCTTTGCTCGTTTTCTTTTGCCGAGAGGTAAACAATTTCCCCAACTCATGCGTTTGTTTTAAACACTTCTTGGTATTTTTAGGCACTTGCTTACATCCTATGTAACCTATATAAAATATCTAAATCGATCCATGCAAGCTTTATAAATCATTTTAAGTTATTCGATCAAATAAACCCTAAATCGAACTAAATCCTAAAATCGACCAAGCAGATTTTTCTGAGCCTTGAATATATTTTTAGTAGATCCTATATAGTCCATATAACACTCGAAAAATGTCACTTGAATTTATAGAAGCTTGAATCATCCTTGTCGAATTATTTTGCAAACCGGATGTAAGAATAAAAAGGGTTTAAAACTAAAAAAGGGAATCGTGTGCTTAGGGTTAGGTTTGGATGGTGATATTGAGTTTAATTAATGTGTTTTAAGGAGTAATTAATGCTTGGTAATGATTGGGTAATTTTAGGTTAGGGTTTATACTTGTTTTGGTATTACCGATTGGATTTTTATAACTTAAGGGGTGTTTTGTAATTGTTAAAACTTAAAGGATAATTTTGTAACATATTTTAGGTCAGGGAAAACTTGAGAAAAATATAAGTTGGGAGAGCTATGTGTAAAATTTGAAAGATAAGGGTTTAATGGGTAAATTATTGTAAATTCTGGAAATTTAGGGTTGTTTCGTATAAATAAGTACATCAAGGGTGTAATATGTAATTTTGGGTATTTATGGGGTCAAGGTGTAATTAAAATAAAGTGAGGATGTAAATGGTAAGATTTATAAACTAAAGGGACTAATTATGTAATATGTGAAACATGGAG
The DNA here is from genome assembly GCA_021014915.2 of Artemisia tridentata subsp. tridentata. Classification (NCBI taxonomy): domain Eukaryota; kingdom Viridiplantae; phylum Streptophyta; class Magnoliopsida; order Asterales; family Asteraceae; genus Artemisia; species Artemisia tridentata. The sequence goes on along the minus strand of CP139509.1, from coordinate 266,151,846 downwards.
GTGTAATTTGTATCAAATGATAATGTGAAGGCATATTCTGTAATTTAGTAATTATAAAGGCTTAATGTGTAAGTATGAATAACCTAAGGGTTAAATTGTAAGTTAATAAGTAATAAGGACCTATCTTGTAATTAATGTAAGTCAAGGGTTTAATTGTGACATTTGTAAACTTGAAGGATTGAATAAGTAAATATTAGTAACTTATGGGTTAATTGTATAAAATATGGAAAGTGTGATATTTACACTTTAGACCTTGAACTTTGGTATAATCACTTTAAAACCCTAATTTATAGGAAGTTATCGTATTAAACCCTAATCTTATAAGATTAACATTTTAAGTTCATAAATGATTCTAAATGATGAAGATAACCTTGAATGATGAATATTCCTAAATATAGGAAGTTACTAAAAGATGAAAGCTATTTAAAATGAAAAGTCAATTAAGAAGAAGTAATCTGATTTGAGATAAGTTGTTAACCATAAAATGAACCTAATTCAGGTGTAAGGAGAAGTGAACTCTTCCTCATTGTGACTCTTCTTTGTGATTCCATTACTTTGCTAAGGTACAGATATTCTGCCCTTCTTGTAAGGTGCCTTCGTTTCTTTTGATCTCTTGTTTTGATTCGTTTAGGATTTCCCAAACCATTGCTATGTACCCTTGTTTTGTGAACCTTAGATTTGAACCTTTGTTTTGAACCCTTGCCTTGATCTTTTGCCTTGATCTTTATTTTGAACCCTTGCCTTGATCTTTTGCCTTGATCTTTATTTTGAACCCTTGCCTTGACCTTTTGTTTTGAACCTTGCCATTGAACCTTGACTTAAATATGGATATGACCTACTTGAACTAAAGCTTTAAATTGAACCCATTGATATGTAAACATGAACTTGAACTTGACTTGTACACTTGACCCTGCCTTGAACCCTGCTATGAACCTTGATATGAACCTTGCCATACACCTTGCCTTGGACCTTGATATACTTGAGATTTTAACGGGATGAGAAAACCTTTTTTTAATTAATTATGAAGATGTTTTAAGAAAACTATTTTTAAATGGAATTTTATGAACTTGAATGAAAACTATTTTGAGATTATCTTTATGGAAAACCATTTTGAAAGACCATTTTTAAAAAGACATATGTTGAAAGACTATTTTGATGAAAAAAACCATTTCAAAAGATTGTTGTATGGAAACTATTTTAAAAGGGTTGTTTTCAAATGAACTTTTAGATGGAAGCTTTACTATGAACATTTGTTATAATCTCTTGTCTTGACCCTTGACCTGAACCTTGATAGACTTGGATTAGAAACTTTACTTGACCCCTTGATATTCGACTTGAAACTTGAGCATGAAACTTGATACTTGTATACTTGACCTTGACCCACAGTTTGAGACTACGAGCCATACTAGGCATGAGGGTTTCATGTCCTTGTCATTGATGCACCAATGACTTGACTTTTGGGTAGGAAAGTGATACCTATCCCGTCCCTGCCATGACTTGATAATTGCATTGTACACGTAGATGAAGACATTGTGGCAGCCTACAGGGGCGCATGGATGCATCCTAGATTTGTACTTGACTTGACTTGATTACTTGATTTGTTTAGTGACATTATGGTTGTGTGCGATACACGTCATTCACTCTTGGGAGCTTGCAACTCCAACCCGTGGAGGTATCCCCTCATATTATACTTGGCATACCGAGGTCACCCCTCCGTATACATGTATACTTGTTTGCTTGACTTGATTGGATATGTTCTGGGCTCGTAATGGATTTCTGTTTCTGTTACCCTATGACTTGATACTTGACTCGACTTGAATTGAACTTGGGCTGGTGGTGGGTTACGGTTTACTTTACACCTACCTATTGTAAACGTTTCTTGATAACCTTTTCATTTTCCTTCCTACTCTTGTTACCCTTGTATTATTCCATTTACTTCACTATCCCTTTACTATTGCATTGTACCGTTATATCTGTTCACTGAGCTTTCGTAGCTCAGCCGCGTTTCTTTTTCCCGCGGCAGGTTTTAGTTTGGAAGTTGGGTTTGAGTGGAGAGTACTTGGGCATTAGAAGACTTTATTAGCTATTGTAGATGAATAGAAGAACCTTAAAATTTGACGTAGAAGATATTGAATTGTAACCTTGAATTTCATATTTTCCCTTTGTAACCATTGAATCCTATTGTATTATTAATGTCAAATGCTTATGTTTGTTATGATATGTAACCATTGTTGTGACACCTTTGCCCTTGTCGGGTTGGGGTGTTACAATTTATGGTATAAAAGCAACGGGCTGACGACTTGTAATACATTTACCCTGTCCTGTGAGTTTAGGACCATTAGGCTTCCACTGTAAGAACATAGGAGAACACCTTGAGAACATGCATTGGGATTACTTGATATAAACTTAAGTTTTGACCGGTGAGGAATGGGTAGATTATAAGGCATTGGTTTAAGTATTATTGCTTCCGCATCACTCTAATTCGTGCCTTGCTATGACATTTGATCTTGTTGACCTCCGAGACTATAGAAATACTAGGTGGATTAAGATAGATTGTTCTGCTTACGACTCGAGATAAAGTATGATCATCATGAAGGCATATTTATGTGGTGCTGGTATTATGAACGTGATAATACTTACACCATATAACGTGCCCTCATTGTGGCCATAGGATGTCTTGGGAAGTACCTAAGAAGTTTAGAACTTGATTCCTGTTGGATTATCCGTGATTAAAGAGATTTTAGGTTCATCCTACATGTTCGTATACTCTGCCCTTGTTCATTAAATACCTGGATAAGTTTAGACTCTCGTTTTGCGTTCTGTTGATTTCAGTTATAAATCTTGAACTCTTGTAGAGCTCTCTACTGTTGATACAGTTAAATTGATTTGAAATCTTGTTCGCATTCCGTATGAGTTACGTTCTATCTCTTTCCTGTTCCCCGTAATTTTCGAGGACGAAAATTTTTTTTAGGGGGGAAGAAGTTGTAATACCCGAAATTCTTAAACTTGCAAAATGACAAAATTACCCTTGGATTTAAAATTTTACTTAGTGATTATTTAAAACACCAATTAATCCCAAACGCTTGGAAACGAATGCCATATGAAGTGAAATAATTTGTACATGAACATTTTAGCAGTTTATATGTTATAAAAATATTTGTAATATTTATATAATGTTTATTTAGCCAAATTAATTATTATTATGTATTATGTTATATTTTCTAAATTAAAAATAAAATAAATATAAGATAAATACTAAAAATACAAGATTAATAGAAAACAGATTTTTGACCTTATCACCATGTCTTGGGCAGGAAGTTTATGCCCTCCCCTCTTATACATATACGATCTATATATAAATCCCTAATAATATCCCTAAAAAGATCGACCAAACAACCCTAAACACTCCCATTCGATTCTGCGACTTCCTGGAGCTGGAGCAATAATTTTTATGGGTTCTTCTAAATGCAAAGAAGGCTAGAAAAATAGGTGTTCGATTGTAGGAAGCATGGTTCGGTTGTTCTTGATTTCCTTTGCTCGTTTTCTTTTGCCGAGAGGTAAACAATTTCCCCAAATCATGCGTTTGTTTTAAACACTTCCTGGTATTTTTAGGCACTTGCTTACATCCTATGTAACCTATATAAAATATCTAAATCGATCCATGCAAGCTTTATAAATCGTTTTAAGTTATTCGATCAAATAAACTCCTAAATCGAACTAAATCCTAAAATCGACCAAGCAGATTTTTCTGAGCCTTGAATATATTTTTAGTAGATCCTATACAGTCCATATAACACTCGAAAAATGTCACTTGAATTTATAGAAGCTTGAATCATCCTTGTCGAATTATTTTGCAAACCGGATGTAAGAATAAAAAGGGTTTAAAACTAAAAAAGGGAATCGTGTGCTTAGGGTTAGGTTTGGATGGTGATATTGAGTTTAATTAATGTGTTTTAAGGAGTAATTAATGCTTGGTAATGATTGGGTAATTTTAGGTTAGGGTTTATACTTGTTTTGGTATTACCGATTGGATTTTTATAACTTAAGGGGTGTTTTGTAATTGTTAAAACTTAAAGGATAATTTTGTAACATATTTTAGGTCAGGGAAAACTTGAGAAAAATATAAGTTGGGAGAGCTATGTGTAAAATTTGAAAGATCAGGGTTTAATGGGTAAATTATTAATCAAATTATAAATAATTAAAGTAAAGGGACTAAAGGTGTAAATTCTAGAAATTTAGGGTTGTTTCGTATAAATAAGTACATCAAGGGTGTAATATGTAATTTTGGGTATTTATGGGGTCAAGGTGTAATTAAAATAAAGTGAGGATGTAAATGGTAAGATTTATAAACTAAAGGGACTAATTATGTAATATGTGAAACATGGAGGTGTAATTTGTATCAAATGATAATGTGAAGGCATATTCTGTAATTTAGAAATTATAAAGGCTTAATGTGTAAGTATGAATAACCTAAGGGTTAAATTGTAAGTTAATAAGTAATCAGGACCTATCTTGTAATTAATGTAAGTCAAGGGTTTAATTGTGACATTTGTAAACTTGAAGGATTGAATAAGTAAATATTAGTAACTTATGGGTTAATTGTATAAAATATGGAAAGTGTGATATTTACACTTTAGACCTTGAACTTTGGTATAATCACTTTAAAACCCTAATTTATGGGAAGTTATCGTATTAAACCCTAATCTTATAAGATTAACATTTTAAGTTCATAAATGATTCTAAATGATGAAGATAACCTTGAATGATGAATATTCCTAAATATAGGAAGTTACTAAAAGATGAAAGCTATTTAAAATGAAAAGTCAATTAAGAAGAAGTAATCTGATTTGAGATAAGTTGTTAACCATAAAATGAACCTAATTCAGGTGTAAGGAGAAGTGAACTCTTCCTCATTGTGACTCTTCTTTGTGATTCCATTACTTTGCTAAGGTACAGATATTCTGCCCTTCTTGTAAGGTGCCTTCGTTTCTTTTGATCTCTTGTTTTGATTCATTTAGGATTTCCCAAACCATTGCTATGTACCCTTGTTTTGTGAACCTTAGATTTGAACCTTTGTTTTGAACCCTTGCCTTGATCCTTTGCCTTGATCTTTATTTTGAACCCTTGCCTTGATCTTTTGCCTTGATCTTTATTTTGAACCCTTGCCTTGACCTTTTGTTTTGAACCTTGCCATTGAACCTTGACTTAAATATGGATATGACCTACTTGAACTAAAGCTTTAAATTAAACCCATTGATATGTAAACATGAACTTGAACTTGACTTGTACACTTGACCCTGCCTTGAACCCTGCTATGAACCTTGATATGAACCTTGCCATACACCTTGCCTTGGACCTTGATATACTTGAGATTTTAACGGGATGAGAAAACCTTTTTTTAATTAATTATGAAGATGTTTTAAGAAAACTATTTTTAAATGGAATTTTATGAACTTGAATGAAAACTATTTTGAGATTATCTTTATGGAAAACCATTTTGAAAGACCATTTTTATAAAGACATATGTTGAAAGACTATTTTTATGAAAAAAACCATTTCAAAAGATTATTGTATGGAAACTATTTTAAAAGGGTTGTTTTCAAATGAACTTTTAGATGGAACCTTTACTATGAACATTTGTTATAATCTCTTGTCTTGACCCTTGACCTGAACCTTGATAGACTTGGATTAGAAACTTGACTTGACCCCTTGATATTCGACTTGAAACTTGAGCATGAAACTTGATACTTGTATACTTGACCTTGAACCACAGTTTGAGACTACGAGCCATACTAGGCATGAGGGTTTCATGTCCTTGTCATTGATGCACCAATGACTTGACTTTTGGGTAGGAAAGTGATACCTATCCCGTCCCTGCCATGACTTGATAATTGCATTGTACACGTAGATGAAGACATTGTGGCAGCCTACAGGGGCGCATGGATGCATCCTAGATTTGTACTTGACTTGACTTGATTACTTGAATTGTTTAGTGACATTATGGTTGTGTGCGATACACGTCATTCACTCTTGGGAGCTTGCAACTCCAACCCGTGGAGGTATCCCCTCATATTATACTTGGCATACCGAGGTCACCCCTCCGTATACATGTATACTTGTTTGCTTGACTTGATTGGATATGTTCTGGGCTCGTAATGGATTTCTGTTTCTGTTACCCTATGACTTGATACTTGACTCGACTTGAATTGAACTTGGGCTGGTGGTGGGTTACGGTTTACTTTACACCTACCTATTGTAAACGTTTCTTGATAACCTTTTCATTTTCCTTCCTACTCTTGTTACCCTTGTATTATTCCATTTACTTCACTATCCCTTTACTATTGCATTGTACCGTTATATCTGTTCACTGAGCTTTCGTAGCTCAGCCGCGTTTCTATTTCCCGCGGCAGGTTTTAGTTTGAAAGCTGGGTTTGAGTGGAGAGTACTTGGGCATTAGAAGACTTTATTAGCTATTGAAGATGAATAAAAGAACCTTAAAATTTGACGTAGAAGATATTGAATTGTAACCTTGAATTTCAGATTTTCCCTTTGTAACCATTGAATCCTATTGTATTATTAATGTCAAATGCTTATGTTTGTTATGATATGTAACCATTGTTGTGACACCTTTGCCCTTGTCGGGTTGGGGTGTTACATCAAACGACACAAAGTAACAAATGTCCACATAAGCCAAAACAAAAAGGCGGAGGCCCTAATCAGATTAGCATCGACTGCTTTTACTCATCTACCCAGTGAAGTTTTAGTGGAAGTGTTGGCCACCAGGTCAATTGCACGAAGTGAAACACCTGATGAAGGCTCCAGCTGGATAGCACCAATAAAAACGTACTTGATAAGCGGCATTTTGCCTGATAATTCAAAGTCAGCGCGACGAATCAAAGTCAAAAGTCCCCAGTACAGGCTCATAGGCAATAATCTCTACAAAAGGCGTCTTTCATCTCCTTGGCTTCGTTGTGTCGAATTAAAGCAGGCTTTGAGCATTCTCTACAATTCTCATGAAGAATTTTGCGGAAGACACACAAGCCCTAGAGCCATCGCCTCGAAGGTAACAAGGTGGGGTTATTACTGGCCATCCGTACTAGAAGACGCAAGGGAAGCAATCAAAACATGCATAGTATGTCAGACACACTCCAAAGCCCGGAAACCATTAGAGTATGATGCGTCTTCTACCATGACAGTAAGGCCTATAGGTCAATGGGGAGTCAGCATAATAGGACCCCTACTAGCAGCTCCCGGAGGGGTACAATTCTTGGTCATAGCCATCGACCATTTCACCAAATGGGTCGAGGCCAAGCCGTTGGCATCAACAAAAGGAAAAGATGTGGAAGAGTTTATGTGGGAACACATAATTTTCAGATTTGGAATCTCACAAGTCATCACCTTTTATGAAGGGACACACTTTGCCGAAGGAGTGTTCCCCTCTTTCTGCAAACGCCTGAATGTGAGGCAAAGGTTCATTTGTGTTGACAAGGATATTGTCGTCGAAATCGAGATGAAGCTAGGGCAATATCAGCATAAGTGGGCAGACAAACTTCCCAAAGTCTTGAGAGCATATAGGAATTTATCCTTCGAATGAAAGCAAGCGAAACCAAGTGAAAGAGCCCAACGTCAAAAAAGAAATGCTGTGGCAACAAGGCGTACAAGCTCGAAGGGCAGAAAAAAAAATGTCATGAACAAGTTTGGACATGACACCAATTCTCGTAAGTTTTGCATATAAGAACTTACCTTTCTTTAAAAGCACTTAGTTGTTTTTTCAATTTCATGTAACGCACTCTTCTCACATGGGAAAGAAGCATTAATGGTAGGTGTCTAGTATTCATTTCTTCAAATGATGTAATCCTCCCTACCCACTTAATGATATAACATGTTTCCCTCAAAATCTCTTGTTTCGTTTTATACAACATAGATTGGTTCAGCCAAGTACTTTACAAGTTTCAATGTCGAAGGATGAAGCAAGGCACATGTCTTGTATAACAAAAACATCCATTACAATTCACATTAACTTTCCTATGAAGTCTTAGGGTATTAAAAGCCCTCTGTAACTTAAGGATAAAGACGGAGTGGGTCGCGACCCTCTGTCGCAGTCAAATTATACGATTGCATAAAATCTTGGTCCAAAATACACACAATAAGGTTATAACCTTAGGTTGTAAGTTTACGTTCTTGTAATGAGCGTAAGAGAAGATAAGCATGGCAAAAAAAAAAGAGCATATCCCTCCAAATTAACATTCATAAAGACTACGCACAGGCGTAGCTATCATCAAAAGAGATAATTGTTTAAAGTTATGGGTCGAAGCCCAGAAAAACTATTCCAACAGGCACACGCCTGATAAAAGCATGATAAATTGTCTTAAACAAAGGCACCGGCCTTTAAACATAACCAAATTGTTTTAAAGGGTACACGCCACCCTTACAGACTAAATTACTGCCAACATGGCAGCCTTCATTTGTTGATGGAAGAGTTTGGGTCTTCCTGGTGAGTCGCAGACTTGGGTTTCTCAGACAAGGTTCTTTTGGTTGGAGACGGAGGCTGTATGCTCTTTGGCTTTTTAGAAAGGAGATCTTCGATGGAGGCTGAAGGATCTTTGGTTGCTTCGGCAAGAAAGGGGTACACTGCCGTGGTGAATGCGTTACCAGCTTCATCATATTCCCGAACGGAATTTGGACGATAGTATGGTAACTCCGAAAGCACAACTGGTTTTTTGGTTTCAACAATCTCTTCCAAAGTTGTGCATTTGCCATGGAATATGGCTGCATTCACTAGCCTACCCACAACCTCCCCCACCTCATCGCTATGGTATAACTCCATAGCAATATAGGGAATAGCCTTCGATACAACCTCAGCCCTATCTTTTCTCAAACTTTGACATTCGAGCTTCAACTTATCAACCTCTTGACAACGCTTGGCATCCTGCTCCACTAGTATGGCCCTCTCAGTCTCCAACCCAGTACATTTAGACTCCAGGGCACTCACCTGGTTTTCATAGCCAACAACCTTAGCTTCCTCCAACTTTAGCCTACCACACTCAGCCTGCGATTCCTTAAGCTGTTTCTCAAGACCATCAATCTTGTCTCAAAGAGCCTCGTACCTTGGGTGTTTCTCAAAGTTCTCCATGGCTTCGTCACACTTCTTCTCCAACTCAGCATAACTCTTCTCCCTTTCTTTCTCTCTGGCAACAACAGCAGCAACCTCCTCCTTTGCCTTCTTGACTTTGTTAAGCAACCCCCTAGTGCAAAAGCTAAGATGGATGTCCAGCATTGCTTGCCTGATATAACTTTTGTCGTTGAGATCGCAAAGTTTCTCAATGGACATCTCATTCATTTTACTCCTCCATGAGGCAGGAGTGACATTCTCAACAAGCAAGCGGCAGGAGAGAGAGCGTTGGGCAGTTCCTTCGTATCTGGCAAACCTAAAAAAAAAAAAAAAAAAAAAAAAAAAAGCAGCAATATAAGCCAAATACGCAATATTACGGAAAGATAGGAGGACTTGAAGAACTTTCACTTACCCGAGATGTCATCTTCATCAACCATCCTCTCTGGCGCATACATAATGGCTTTCCCACGAGCTTTTTCTGTTTTATGTTTTACATTCCTCGATGAGGGAGTAGGAACATTGGGTTTTCTTTTTGGAGCAGTCTTTGCAGCTTTGGCACTGGTGCCTTTCCTTGTTCTCACTCTGTCAGCAATACCGGAGGACCCTACGATCTTGAGCTGATCACTCTCGGAAGGGGTATCATCAGAGTCACCAACATCTTCCACTAGCTGGGGGGCTTCCTCAGTACCAAGGGGTTTGATTGGGGGGAGCACAGCAAGAGGCTTGGGTGGAGAGACATCAACATCGTTATTATTGACAGAGATGGAAGGAGATCCCACTCCGTAACTTGTATCCTGAGGATCCCTTGGCATAAAGCTAACTTCCTTGGCACCTCCGGCCACAACAAAATTTCAGAAAGCCATTCCTGCACAAACAAACGAAAAGGAGATGAATATCAGCAGATAAGTTACTCAAATTATTTAAATAAGATATATACATACTTTGTCCTTCACAAATTATTTCAGGATGCAACGGAGAGCCTTCCCAACTTTTAGCAATACCAACCATGAACAGGATAGGTTCGGGGAATGTCTGGACATCAGCAGGATGTCGTGCAAGTCGCTGATACAAGGGCTCGCTCCTCACATCGTAGGGTAAGGGATCATTATATTTCTTCTCATCATACATAAAGGCCTCGTCAAGCAAAGCTGGGTACTCAGACGGTATAATGGTGCTTTCAATATAAAAGAACTGACCCTTCCAGTTTCTTATGTTCGAAAAAGGTTTCATCAAAAGAATGGGAACATCATGTTCACTTCTTTTGGCAATAGTCACCCAATCCCCACCAGGATACAAATTAACAAAACCCCTAAGAACAATCAATGAGGGCTCATAACCATAAGCTTTGCACATCACGATGTAAGTAGTCAGTTTGGCTAGCCCAAATGGGTTAAACCTGGAAATGTGCACCTTATAGATGTAACACCCCAACCCGGCAAGGGTAGAAGCATCACATTATGGTGACAAATCAAAGCATACATACATATTCACAGCGGAAGCCAATAAACATAATCATTAAATAAACCAAGTCAACACGACTGGAATTCAATACATAAGTCTCAAATGAAAGAGAGAAATAATCCAAAAGAAATACATAACGAAATGAATCCATAATCAAAATGCTGAAACAAAATGGTAAGACTAGGGTAGGACATCATCTAAGGCAAAAGCTCCACTAACTCTCATCCCAAGCATAAATCCATCTCCCAGCTAGATACCTGCCGCACACGGAAAAGAAAACGTGCGGCTGAGCTTACAAAGCTCAGTGAACAGATACATAAAACAACAAAGGTAATGAAGCAGAAATATACTGAAGCATGGGAAATATCATAAGGTATAAATCAGAACCAAATGGGAAATAAAAGAATAGGATAGTCATCTACCACGAGCCCAGAAACATATCATATCATACTCATAATCATACACATGCAGAGGGGATACCTCTTAGGCAACCAGATAATATGAGGGGTGTCCTCATGTATCAAATGGAGTGATCAGCTCCCAGATAAATGTGAAAGGCGTGTATTGCACACAAGCACCAGTCACCAGACAAATCATATCATAGCATATACAGTTAAATCCACTAAACAGATCAGATCTAGGATTGCAATCCATACGCCCCCCAGAAACATATATAATCCATAATCATAGTAATGCGCATATCATAATCAGAATGGGGACGGTGTGAGGAATCACTCACCCACACATGAGTCATGCCAGTGGTGCATCACAGACACGGCCAGGTTACCTTCCTGGCTAGGTAACAGAAAGGTGGCTCGGGTATCAAACTAAGAGTCATAAGTCATGTCAAATCAGATGTGTCATAATCCAGGGTTCATCATAATAGGTTCATAACAGAGGGTTCATATCAAAGGTGCAGAAATAGTATCAAGGTCCAAGTCAAAGGTTCATCAGATCATGGTTCACAAGCAAAGGATCATAAACAAATGGGGATCATAGCAATGGCTTGGGAAACCTTAACAGAATCATAAGTCAACATCAATGTATTGTGTATAGGAACCCTTACTGAACAAGGGCAGAGTATCCGTACCTTATTGCAAAGCACACAAGAAACCAGAAACAGAAAACACTGACAAGCTCAGGACCTCTCCTTCTTCACACCTAAAGGAGTAGAAGAGTATTATAATATGTTCTTAATTACTCATGTTATCTTGTCTTTCCATTTTAGTAGTTCAAGGTTCATAAGGTTAATATTAGAGCTGGCAATTTTTGACACGGACCTGTTAACACGACACGACACGACCTGCTCTTAACAGGTTTCGTGTCAGGTCTTAACAGGTTTCGTGTCTTAACAGGTCCGAACCTGTTAAGACACGAATAAAATTAACAGGTTTCGTGTCTTAACAGGTCGGACCTGTTAAGACACGGATATATATATATACTGTCGCATCAGAGTCTACATTTAGTGCCAGCGGAAGAGTACTTGATCAACAACGAAGTTCACTTAGTAAAGATTCTGTCGAGGCTCTTATATGCACAAAAGATTGGTTATATGCAGATTCAAATGAAATTGATCTTGATCAGCTCACTGAAGATATAATGTTGCTTGATGTTAGTGTTGAATCGGATGCTTCAAACTCGGTCAACGTTTCCGACCCACTTAAGGTAATCATTTAATACGTTCTGAATTTCTGATCTTACTAGGAATGCGATATATATACGTTCTGATCTTGGCAGTCCAGTTAGGGAGGATATAGTGGTTTATAAATTACAATGTTAGATTATGTAAGTATACGTTCTGATCTTGGCAGTCCAGTTAAGGGTGATGGAATAGTTATTGAAACTTGCATTTATCAGATTATGCTTTAAGAATGTGAATCAGTCTGATCTGCTTAGTGAATGAGTTATGAGTCTGAGCTGCTGATCTGCTGATAGTGCTTAGTGAATGAGTCTGATCTGCTGTAGTCCTTGCCCTTGGCGATAGTGTCATAGTGCTTAGTGAATCTGATCATGTAAAATCAGTGCAAGTGTGCAGGTTGTAATTCCAGTGACTTCTTAAGTTGTATCAGGACATCATTGGCTGTTGTTTCTTTGTTGCCTCAAACATAATCATCATTTAGTAGGACATTTGCGCTTTTGATGTCCCCATGTATCACCACCTCTTGCTTTTCATTTTAATTATTATTTTCACTTTTCAGGTTTGAAGAATTGAAGTAGATGACACGGGATTACGGTTGAAGACCGAAGAGTGAAGACATTAGAAGTTTATACTTTTGTTTCGTTATGTATTAGTTATAAGTATTTATCAAGGAATTTTTGTTTCGTTATGTATTTGTTAAAAATATTATTAGGAACTCTTGTTAAATTGTTTACAAGTGTTGTTTCGTGATGTATTTGTTATGTTTCGTTTTGTTATTAAGGTCTCGTTATGATATATGATAACAGGTTCTTTAACAGGTTTTTTAACATGTCCCTTAACATGTCCTTAACATGTTTTTTGGTTCAAATTTAATATTTTTGTTAACATGTCCCTTACCAGGTTCCTTATCGTGTTACCTGTTAATTTTCGTGTCGTGTTCGTGTTTGAAAAAAATGACACGATTTGTTATCGTGTCGTGTTCGTGTTCGACCTTAACAGGTTCGTGTCTTAACAGGTTCGTGTCTTAACAGGTCGTGTCTGACACGATATGCCAGCTCTAGTTAATATGGTAGTTTTATACATTTAAAGGTTCATTAGGTATTTAGGATAAGTTTTAGGACCAATTGTGTAAATATCATAGAGTTATGGTATAAGGTGTAAATATTGTAAAGTTACAGGTTCTTACATGTTAAGTACTTTAGTATTATCAACATAACAACATAGACCCTCTAATGTTTGAATATTAGCACTTAACCCTTTTTAAATATCAAAATACACTTTTCAGCTTTTTAGGCATTTCTGGACCCGTATTAAATAAATTAGAAATCATAGTAAAACTCCGAAATAAAATCAAAAAAAATTCACAGAGGTACCTCAATGTCCCTAGCATTTTATCTAATTTTTCCAGATTTTATTAGTTAGGGTAAGTACGAAATAAAAATCCACTTTTACAACTTGTTCTGAAAACGTATCTGATGGAACACCGAAAAGTTATCACTTGTTAACCCCTTTAGAAAAATTCACAAAAATCTATAAAAATTCAAGATACTAGAACACATCCCAAATATTATCCAGTTCAAAGGGATCTTTCTAATTCAATACGGTTTGGAAATTAAAAATCAAAAACCCGGACTGATTTTCCAGACTTTTAAGTACGACCAGACACCTAATCTCTCAAAAATCAAAAGGTAGCCTTACATGCCTCAAAAATTTACAAATTAAATTTCTCCAGATAGCCACTTCATTAAAATACAATTTAGACTCCAGAAACATAAAAATATACGTTCATATCATCAAGTTATAGCCGGTTAAAGTCGAATAACAATTCAGCTCAGAATCAGTGATCACAGAACCATGTATACTTTAGGGTTTTTGTCATCCCGTTCATTACTTCATTACACTAAACGATTATAGGTGAGTCTAAAACATATTTAGGTCAATACTCATCAGTTTGTAGCACATTCAACCCGAATTTATACACCACAAAAATCCAGTCGATCCATAACATTACATTTTTAGGGTTTCTTTAAATTTTATGATTTTATGTAACAAGTTTTTAATCCATAATTCGAATAGAACATTTATAAGGGAACAAAGATCGAGAAAAAGGGATACAATACCCTCGTAGACCACGAAGAACACGAACACAAATGATCAAAATCACACGAAAAACTTTTCTTCCTCCCTCTTCCTTTTGGATCGCACGACAGCAGCAAAACAAGGAGCAAAACATATTTTTTTGATTAGTTTTAGATTCGTATAATCATGTATTGATATAGTACTATGTAATTACCTTAGAACGAGATCAAAATGGAGGTTCTTGGTGGTTTTTCTTGGTCGACACAACAGCAGAAAAAGGGCGGCAGAAACTTTGGTTTCTAGGGTTTTTCTTGAGTGATTTGGATGTTCGGTGCTATGTGAGAAGGACAAAAGAGTGTGGGTTGATTTATGGAGATTTGGCCGACATTAGGAGAGGGGGGAAAAGGCTTGGATCGGCCTCTAAGCCCAACCCGAAACACCTATGTCAAAATTTCATTACTTACGCATAACTATATTTATAACAAAATAAATATATACCTATTGAGTTTTCGGTTCAAGTAACTAAGTAATGAGTCATAAATATTTTTGGTAGTTTGTATAATTATATCATGGTGTCTCGTAATCATTTCATGTCGTATTCGTTTCGTTTTCATAGGTTTTACGATTTATTTGTAAGCTAAATTAAGTTTTAATTAAATTTCCAAGTGATGAGGGTATTTAGGTCTTTTAATACGTTTCAGATTTTCGGGTTTTACAACTCTTCCCCTCTAACAGAAAAATTTCGTCCTCGAAATTTGCAAAGAATCAGAAATGAAATGGAACGGAAAACAAACAAGAACATACCAGATCAGAATACGAAATGAGGATAACTAGCTCGAATAGACTCCTCGGTCTCCCAGGTAGCTTCCCGCTCTGGGTGGTTCCGCCAAAGAATCTTAACGAAAGGAATGACTTTACGTCTCATAACTCGCTCTTGGCGATCAAGGACAGCTTCCGGCTCCTCCGGAAGAGACATATCTGGCTGGATCTGATCAAAAGGATAAGACACCACATGCAGAGGATGGTAATTGTATCCCCTCAGAAGAGATACATGAAAGACGTCGTGAACATGTGATAACTGCGGAGGAAGAGCCAAACGATACGAAACCTCTCCAATGCGATCCAAAATCTCAAACGGTCCGATGAATCGAGGGCTGAGCTTGCCCTTAATCCCAAAACGTTTAACCCCTCGGAACGGCGAAACCTTAAGAAATACCCGATCACCAACACGAAACTCCAAGTCACGCCTATGCTTATCAGCGTAACTCTTTTGACGCGCACGAGCTTCCTTCAACTTCTCCCTGGCAATATCCACTTTCTCAGTAGCGATCTGAACTAACTCCGGACCCTCAATAATGCGCTCACCAACCTCATTCCAACAAACCGGAGCCCTACATTTCCGACCATATAACATCTCGAAAGGAGCCATACGAATACTCGCGTGCCAGCTGTTATTATATGCGAACTCTACCAAACACAAATAATCGTCCCAGCTACCCGTCTACTCTAACGCGCATGCCCTCAACATGTCCTCTAAAGTCTGAATGGTCCTCTCCGACTGACCATCTGTCTGAGGGTGGAAAGCTGTACTGAACTTAAGCCGTGTATCCCATGCTTTATGCAATCCCTTCCAGAAGCGAGATGTAAACCGTGGATCCCTATCTGATATAATAGCCGTAGGCATGCCGTGAAGTCTAACGATTTCCTACTGAAATATATCTGCCAACTTACTAACACTGTAGTCCACACGAATAGGGAGGAAGTGAGCAGACTTGGTTAGTCGATCGACGACCACCCAAATCGCATCATGCTTCCTACGAGTAAGAGGTAAACCAGTAACGAAATCCATAGAAATTTCCTCCCATTTCCACTTCGGAATCTCCAATGGCTGCAATAATCCACTCGCCCTTTGATGCTCGATCTTGACTTGCTGGCAAGTCAAGCACTTAGATACAAATGAAGCCACATCGTGTTTCATACCACCCCACCAGAAATGTTGCTTGAGGTCCCGGTACATCTTGGTGGAACCAGGATGTATAGTAAAAGGGGAACTATGAGCTTCCGATAGAATGGCCTCACGAAGCTCCGGATCGTTAGGGACACAAAGACGATCCTCGAACCAAACTACACCGAAATCATCAACTCGGAACTCTGACTGCTTGCCTTCCTCAACATTCTGAACTATAGACCACAGCTCACCATCCTCTTTCTGAGCTTCCTTAACTCGCAAGATAAGATTGGACTCAACTGTAAGGCTAGCCCAATAACCGCCATGACCACGAACACAAAACTCCACATCAAGAAGCTCTAAATCATGCAGAATACGAGGCTCAAACTCCAAACTCGCAATCATACCGGATTTCCTACTCAGAGCATCCGCGACTACATTTGCTTTACCGGGATGATACTGGATGTTAGCATCATAATCTTTCAGAAGTTCCAACCAACGCCTCTGTCTCATATTCAACTCTTTCTGGGTGAAGATGTATTTAAGACTCTTATGATCGGTGAAAATATCACAAGACTCTCCATACAAATAGTGGCGCCAAATCTTTAGCGCGAAGACCACAGCCGCTAACTCAAGATCATGCGTCGGATAGTTCACCTCGTAAGGCTTCAGCTGCCTCGAAGCATAGGCGATAACCTTACCATGCTGCATCAAAACACATCCTAAACCTTTTTTCGATGCATCGCTATAAATCTGAAAACCGCCGGAACCCGATGGAAGAGTCAAAATAGGTGCAGACACTAACCGCTTCTTCAACTCCTCAAAACTACTCTCCCGTTCGTCAGTCCAAATAAACTTCTCCCCTTTTCTCATCAACTGTGTTAAAGGCAAAGCAAGACGCGAAAAGCCCTCAACAAATCTCCTATAATACCCAGCGAGACCCAGAAAACTTCTCACTTCCGTCACATTTGTAGGTCTTGGCCATTTTGTGATAGCCTCAACCTTCACCGGATCCATAGTGATGCCGTCTGCAGAAACAATGTGACCCAAGAAAGCCACTCGATCCAACCAAAATTCGCACTTCGAAAACTTTGCATACAATCGCTGCTGTCGAAGAATCCCCAGAACCATACTAAGGTGCTGCTCGTGCTCCGCCTCGGTTTTGGAGTACACAAGGATATCATCTATGAAGACAATGACGAACTTATCGAGAAATTCATGGAATACCCGGTTCATGAGGTCCATAAACACAGCCGGAGCATTGGTCAACCCGAAAGGCATAACCAAAAATTCATAATGACCATACCGAGTCCGAAAGGCCGTTTTGGGAACATCCTGTTCCCTCACCCTAAGTTGGTGATAACCTGACCTTAGATCGATTTTAGAGAAATGCCTCGCCCCTTGCAACTGGTCGAATAGATCATCAATGCGCGGAAGAGGGTAGCGGTTACGAATCGTAATGCGGTTAAGTTCTCGATAATCAATGCAAAGGCGCATGCTCCCGTCCTTCTTCTTTACAAACAACACAGGAGCACCCCAAGGAGACACGCTCGGACGAATGAAACCATTTTCCAACAGTTCTTGCAATTGCTCTTTCAATTCTTTCAATTCAATCGGTGCCATACGGTAGGGAGCTTTAGATATGGGTTCAGCACCCGGAATCAGATCAATGCTAAACTCGACTTCCCTGACAGGAGGAATGCCAGGAAGTTCATCCGGAAATACATCGGCGAAATCGCGCACAATACGAATATTATCAATGCTCGGAACATCAACAGAAGTATCTTTAATAGAAGCAAGAAAACCAAGACAGCCATGCGAAATCAATGTCCGGGCTTTCATAGCCGAAATGATTTTTACAGATTTCAGAGGTTGAGAACCAGAATAAACATAATCAGGATGATGAAGATCACCAAAGATCACCTTACGAGCATAACAATCAATGGTCGCCTTATGAGCAGCTAACCAGTCCATGCCCAGAATAATATCAAAATCAACCATATCAATGGGAAGAAGGTTCGCAGAACGAATACGATCATCGAAACGGAGAGGGCAATTAACATACTCGACATCAATAATCACATGAGTTTTCATCGGGGTTGCAATAGATATTCGGTTCATTAATTGAGTTGGGTTTGCGTTTATTTTATTTGCAAGTGATGTGGATATTATGGAATGCGTAGCACCGGTGTCAAATAAAACAAAAACAATACGATCTCCAATATACAGAAAACCCGTAATAGTACCTGAGGTGCTAGCTGCCTGGTCACGTGTCAAAGAATAAACCCGGCCTGAAGTAGGAGCAGTCCTAGTATCGACTTTAGGTTCACCAACATTCTTCTTAGGACAGTCCCTGACCTTGTGCTGAGTAGACCCGCAAGAGAAGCAACCACCAGAAGCTTTGTAACAAGGACCCGGATGTGGTTTCCCACATGTAGTACATAAAGGAGGAGGAGGTAGAGTCTCAACAGCCCTCTTCTGACCTGACGATCCCGACTGCTGATACTGCTGAGAATCCCTGCGCCTGTTATTACCACCCTGACCCTGACGGTCACCACCATACCGACCATAATCCTGTCGACCCTGGTTCCTAGAATCCTGTCTCCTATAATCACCACCTCGGTCCTGGCGACCCCGCTGATCATGCCCCTGGTCCTGACGACCCCGAAAATCCTGCCTTTGGTCCTGCCGACCCCGAAAATCTACCCGGTTACCATCCCTATCACGCTTATTAGACACCCTGTCCGCATGTAACAACTCGATGTTACGCGCGGCATCCTGAACACTAGCCACATCATCAAATGGAGTGTTAACGATCCGGTCTAACACCCATCTCTTAAGAGCCCACTTGAAGTGACGAGCCTGTCGAAAAGAATCCCCAGTAACCTCTGGCCCAACGAAACTAGCCAGACGTAAGAAACGCTGCATGAAATCTCCAGAAGACTCATGATCACCCTGACGAATAGACCCGTATTCCCTCTCATACCTCAGCTGCTCTGCCATAGGAATGTACTGTTTATAAAACGCCTCAATAAAATCTACCCACGAACAAGTCTCAGCAAAATCATCCCCTTTGGCCTGAACAAGAGCAGTCCACCAATTCTGAGCATCACCCTCTAGTTTGAATGTGGCCAAACGAGTTTTAAACTCGTCAGTACATCCCAGAACACGAAACAATTTCTCGACGTGCGTAATCCAGTCCTCCGCCTCATGGGGAGTAGCAGCGGACCTGAAAGAGAGAGGCTTTAGCTTATTAAACCTCTCGATCCACACGTGGATACCAGCTGGAGGAGCAGCGGGTGGAGCAGTGGGTTGAGCATCGCCACCACCACCACCTCCAGAAGAACTAGCCCCATTCTTGATGTTAGTGGTGACCTCAGCCACCACTTTAGGCATAGCAGCAGCCACAGCAGCGGCTATCATCTCTTCAAAATTGGGGCCATCATCCCCATTAGTGTACTGAGTAAAGCGAGTGTTCACCATCTGAATGATTACAAAAGGATTAGCAACAACAATAAGGGAAAATAAGCACGAAAAGGAAGACGGAGCAGAAACTTATAACTACCCAAAGCCTCACCAGTCAAATCTTAAAACTTAAGGGTCAATTCCTATGGTCCACATGTTTCACAGGCCAAGCTTATGTACGACAGGTCGCAACCTGGCGCTTTGATACCATAATTGTAACACCCCAACCCGGCAAGGGTAGAAGCATCACATTATGGTGACAAATCAAAGCATACATACATATTCACAGCGGAAGCCAATAAACATAATCATTAAATAAACCAAGTCAACACGACTGGAATTCATTACATAAGTCTCAAATGAAAGAGAGAAATAATCCAAAAGAAATACATAACGAAATGAATCCATAATCAAAATGCTGAAACAAAATGGTAAGACTAGGGTAGGACATCATCTAAGGCAAAAGCTCCACTAACTCTCATCCCAAGCATAAATCCATCTCCCAGCTAGATACCTGCCGCACACGGAAAAGAAAACGTGCGGCTGAGCTTACAAAGCTCAGTGAACAGATACATAAAACAACAAAGGTAATGAAGCAGAAATATACTGAAGCATGGGAAATATCATAAGGTATAAATCAGAACCAAATGGGAAATAAAAGAATAGGATAGTCATCTACCACGAGCCCAGAAACATATCATATCATACTCATAATCATACACATGCAGAGGGGATACCTCTTAGGCAACCAGATAATATGAGGGGTGTCCTCATGTATCAAATGGAGTGATCAACTCCCAGATAAATGTGAAAGGCGTGTATTGCACACAAGCACCAGTCACCAGACAAATCATATCATAGCATATACAGTTAAATCCACTAAACAGATCAGATCTAGGATTGCAATCCATACGCCCCCCAGAAACATATATAATCCATAATCATAGTAATGCGCATATCATAATCAGAATGGGGACGGTGTGAGGAATCACTCACCCACACATGAGTCATGCCAGTGGTGCATCACAGACACGGCCAGGTTACCTTCCTGGCTAGGTAACAGAAAGGTGGCTCGGGTATCAAACTAAGAGTCATAAGTCATGTCAAATCAGATGTGTCATAATCCAGGGTTCATCATAATAGGTTCATAACAGAGGGTTCATATCAAAGGTGCAGAAATAGTATCAAGGTCCAAGTCAAAGGTTCATCAGATCATGGTTCACAAGCAAAGGATCATAAACAAATGGGGATCATAGCAATGGCTTGGGAAACCTTAACAGAATCATAAGTCAACATCAATGTATTGTGTATAGGAACCCTTACTGAACAAGGGCAGAGTATCCGTACCTTATTGCAAAGCACACAAGAAACCAGAAACAGAAAACACTGACAAGCTCAGGACCTCTCCTTCTTCACACCTAAAGGAGTAGAAGAGTATTATAATATGTTCTTAATTACTCATGTTATCTTGTCTTTCCATTTTAGTAGTTCAAGGTTCATAAGGTTAATATGGTAGTTTTATACATTTAAAGGTTCATTAGGTATTTAGGATAAGTTTTAGGACCAATTGTGTAAATATCATAGAGTTATGGTATAAGGTGTAAATATTGTAAAGTTACAGGTTCTTACATGTTAAGTACTTTAGTATTATCAACATAACAACATAGACCCTCTAATGTTTGAATATTAGCACTTAACCCTTTTTAAATATCAAAATACACTTTTCAGCTTTTTAGGCATTTCTGGACCCGTATTAAATAAATTAGAAATCATAGTAAAACTCCGAAATAAAATCAAAAAAAATTCACAGAGGTACCTCAATGTCCCTATCATTTTATCTAATTTTTCCAGATTTTATTAGTTAGGGTAAGTACGAAATAAAAATCCACTTTTACAACTTGTTCTGAAAACGTATCTGATGGAACACCGAAAAGTTATCACTTGTTAACCCCTTTAGAAAAATTCACAAAAATCTATAAAAATTCAAGCTACTAGAACACATCCCAAATATTATCCAGTTCAAAGGGATCTTTCTAATTCAATACGGTTTGGAAATTAAAAATCAAAAACCCGGACTGATTTTCCAGACTTTTAAGTACGACCAGACACCTAATCTCTCAAAAATCAAAAGGTAGCCTTACATGCCTCAAAAATTTACAAATTAAATTTCTCCAGATAGCCACTTCATTAAACTACAATTTAGACTCCAGAAACATAAAAATATACGTTCATATCATCAAGTTATAGCCGGTTAAAGTCGAATAACAATTCAGCTCAGAATCAGTGATCACAGAACCATGTATACTTTAGGGTTTTTGTCATCCCGTTCATTACTTCATTACACTAAACGATTATAGGTGAGTCTAAAACATATTTAGGTCAATACTCATCAGTTTGTAGCACATTCAACCCGAATTTATACACCACAAAAATCCAGTCGATCCATAACATTACATTTTTAGGGTTTCTTTAAATTTTATGATTTTATGTAACAAGTTTTTAATCCATAATTCGAATAGAACATTTATAAGGGAACAAAGATCGAGAAAAAGGGATACAATACCCTCGTAGACCACGAAGAACACGAACACAAATGATCAAAATCACACGAAAAACTTTTCTTCCTCCCTCTTCCTTTTGGATCGCACGACAGCAGCAAAACAAGGAGCAAAACATATTTTTTTGATTAGTTTTAGATTCGTATAATCATGTATTGATATAGTACTATGTAATTACCTTAGAACGAGATCAAAATGGAGGTTCTTGGTGGTTTTTCTTGGTCGACACAACAGCAGAAAAAGGGCGGCAGAAACTTTGGTTTCTAGGGTTTTTCTTGAGTGATTTGGATGTTCGGTGCTATGTGAGAAGGACAAAAGAGTGTGGGTTGATTTATGGAGATTTGGCCGACATTAGGAGAGGGGGGAAAAGGCTTGGATCGGCCTCTAAGCCCAACCCGAAACACCTATGTCAAAATTTCATTACTTACGCATAACTATATTTATAACAAAATAAATATATACCTATTGAGTTTTCGGTTCAAGTAACTAAGTAATGAGTCATAAATATTTTTGGTAGTTTGTATAATTATATCATGGTGTCTCGTAATCATTTCATGTCGTATTTGTTTCGTTTTCATAGGTTTTATGATTTATTTGTAAGCTAAATTAAGTTTTAATTAAATTTCCAAGTGATGAGGGTATTCAGGTCTTTTAATACGTTTCAGATTTTCGGGTTTTACAATAGTATTGC
This sequence comes from Artemisia tridentata subsp. tridentata, assembly GCA_021014915.2. Classification (NCBI taxonomy): domain Eukaryota; kingdom Viridiplantae; phylum Streptophyta; class Magnoliopsida; order Asterales; family Asteraceae; genus Artemisia; species Artemisia tridentata. The sequence continues at coordinate 266,128,893 of CP139509.1, read as the reverse complement.
AAAGACTCTAAAATCAAAGGATGAAGTGGAATCCTAAGGTTTGATTGGGTAAACGCATGAATGTATAAACCTGCGTACCCTTCTGGGGCATCAAAAACACTTTGTCTTTTACTGGGACGGATGATTTTGAGTCCAGATGGTAGGGGGTAGTCACGCAAAAAATCAGTCAACGTTTCTTTAGACAAGGTGCATGTTTGTTCCCTAATAATCCTTTTGGCAGCCATACTCATATCAATAGAATAAAGTAAGAAGCTCAAAGAAAATGACAGAATTTTACCTTTTTTGTTCCAATGGAAGCACGATAACACAGAGTTGTGTGTGTATATTTTGGGCGGAGGTAAAAATATTCTAAGGTTCTACCGTATCAAGATATAAGTACCTATCATATCTTAAATCATGACCGAACACGTGTCTGGTTTGTCATCTATGCGGATTTGAAATCGATTTTAAATTTTGAAAGGACTCTTACTTATACCGAGGAAGTAGCTGCGGCAGGACAAGTGGGATAATTGTGATTAATCCGCATTAAATGCGTGGTTAGTTGAGCATTTATCTTCCTTTTTGCATGATTAGTGTTATACAAGGAGTATAAGGCATATTTGATTTGTTGAGTCGAATGCAATATATACTCGTACATATATATCACTTTCGACTGGGGGGCTTGATCATATACCCTCCGAACGGGTCGAAGGACTCCCCTTCGAGCCTGTAGAAAGCCCTCCCTTCGGAGGCCCAGGTTAATCTTCTAACACGTTTCATTGGCGTAAAACCATTCGCCTACGAATTGATTACCATGTGGGAATCCGCCAATCGAAGCCCTAAGCCCTTCGGGGTATTCCTGACGAAGGGACTAGCACGAAGGACCATCCTGACCTGGTCAAACCCACGTCTCCTCTTCCCTTTTGCTTTCCCGCCAAAACAGAGATCGTGGGCTACAAAAGCCCTAGCGGTTACCACTTTCCATGGGACGCCCCCATGATCTCCGAACAATGTGCAACCGCCCACTATGTCCTATTTCTCCCCTATAAATAGCATAGTTGGGCCAAAACTAAGTAAGTTAACTTCACTCTCTCAATTTACGACCTACATTACCATTATACATACTTACTCGCACGCCGGAGGTGGTTCGCAGGGTCCAACCCCTACGCAATCACTTAACGTAGTGTCTTCGTATTTCTTATTTTCAGGATAAGAACAAGCTTGGCGCAATCTCAACACCCCATTATTCCTTTGATCACCATCGAAGGCTTGGTTGTGCAATTATTTGTTCAATCAGGTATGTTCCCATAATGTTGAATGAGACTATGGTTGTTGGACTGTCCATTTACCGGAGGATACAAACCCTGAGGGTAAGACTGAGTTTGGAACGAGGGGTACATACTATTGGGAGGAAGGTTTCCTCCCATATTAATCGGAGGCTGATTGCCTTCTACACCAGATGCGTGAGAAGGCTGCAACGGAACCCCTGCTTCAGTCCTTCCAAGATGAGCTGCTAACAATGGAGGTAGATTCACCTCCGTCTTTTCCCTTCGTTGGCTTCTTCCATTGGAACCTTCGGCTACCGCTCCCTCTCTCCTGGTCGGAGCCCGCTCAGGGACTCCTTCGAACCCAACAGACCTTCTACTTAGCCTTCGACTAACAGGTAACCCTATCCTCAGGGCTGAGTGCGTTATTCCCTGTGTCGGAGGCCTAGGCTCCATTTTCATCTCTTCATCGTAATCATCACTAGAATATTCTAACTCCCTCCGCATCTCAGCATTCCAAACTTGCCTCTTGCGAGCCCTTAAGAGAGATTCCAATGCTTCAAGGTTAGCTTCGACAAAGGCTGGGCTAATGACAGGTTCCGGGTTGGCTGATGTCGAAGCATGATGATTAGGTGTTAGTTACTTCTGGGTGAAATAGTGTTGTGAACGTGGAAGCGGTAATAGGGGGAAGTTGTTAGGGTCATTGACTGGTATTGGCGTCAAGGTCAAGAAACCCGGTGGGGGAGTATCTCCTCTTCCTTGATCCATGCCAAAAATGTAGTTAATGTAGTTGATTGGTTATAAACTTGGGAATAATGAGACTAATTGTAGTGGGTCCCACGGATAGCGCCACTGATTGTACAATAAATTTCACGACCAGGCCTTGCGATGGTGATCGAAGGATATAAGGGGTGTTGAGGTTGCGCCAAGCTTGTCGTTAACCTGAAATAAGAAATACGAAGACACTAAGTTAAGTGATTGCGCAGGAGTTGGACTCTGCGAACCACCTCCGGCGTGCGAATGAGTATATGATATGATAAGTTGGTAAGCTTGTAGTTAAATGAGAGAGTCAAGTTTTGCATACCATTGTTCCCAGCCCGTCCAAGCTATTTATAGGGGAGAAAATAGGCCTTGGAGAACTCATGCACAAATATCGAAGATCATGGGGGCGTCCCATGATTTAAGGTAACCGCTAGGGCTTAGTGACCCACTATCTCTTTCTTGGCCTGAAAGCTCAAGGGAAAGAGGAGACATGGGTATGACCAAGTCAAGGTGCTCTCCACTCTAGTATCTTTGAAGGGTGTACCCCGAAGGGCTTAAGGCTTCGATTGACGAGTTCCCAACTGGTAACCATATCATAGCTGAATGGTTTGACGCCAGTGAAGATTTTAGGAGATTGACCTGGACCTTCGAGAAGAAGGCTTCGTATAGGCTCGAAGGGGTGTCCTTCGACCTGTTCAGAGGGTACATCATTAGGGCTGGCATATCGTGTCAGACACGACCTGTTAAGACACGAACCTGTTAAGACACGAACCTGTTAAGGTCGAACACGAACATGACACGATAACTAATCGTGTCAATTTTTTCAAACACGAACACGACACGAAAATTAACAGGTTACACGATAAAGACCTGTTAAGAGACCTGTTAATATGCATTTCAACTTTTCAAGCCCAGAAAAAGAACAAATATGCATTTCAACTTTTCACAGATTCACTGTCGTTTCTATCCAAAAGTCAAACAATAATACAACCAAGAAAATATTTGAAGAAAATATTATAAATGGGTATGCAAGATATTAACATAATTGTTCCTTCCTTACTCACATCTAAAACAGATTCAACATCAACAAACCTTACTTACACTTACCAACTCACGTATATGTCTTAAAAAAAAGACATATAAGATCACTGGTACAGATTCTGCCTATACTCACACTGGAAATGCGTGACTATATGCATATAGTCACACACGTTTTTTTGGGTGTGTGTGACAAAAAGTCGCGCCACCGTAGGTACCATACGGTCACATTGTTTAGTTTGTGGCCGTTTTCATTGAAAAAGAGTGACCAAAACCCGAATATGTGTGACCAATTAGGCACAAATTTTGTTGGATTTATCAGTATGTGTGACTATTTCCCATCCTATGGCCACATGAATATATAATAAATGTGACGATTGTGATGATTTAGTCACACAACGTGTGTTGTTTTTTTCGAGTAGTCACATACAATTTAAAAAACAGTGGCCAAAAGTGTGAATAAGTGTGACCGTATGCTCTTTAAAGTGAAAAAATGTGTATTTTGTGTGACTATTGTTCATCCAATGGTCACTTGAATTTTATGTTTGTGTGGCCTTTTGTAATATTTAGTCACACAAAACATGTTTGTTTTGGGTATTTAGTCACATACAATTAAGCAAAAAGTGGCCAAAAGTGCCAATAAGTGTGACCATATGCTGTTTAAAGTGAAAGAAATGTGTATTTTATGTGACTATTGATCATCCAATGGTCACATGAATTTTTTGTGTGTGTGGCCTTTTGTAATATTTAGTCACACAAAACATGTTTGTTTTGGGTATTTAGTCACATACAATTAAGCATAAAGTGACCAAAAGTGTTAATAAGTGTGACCATATGTTGTTTAAAGTAAAGAAATTTGTATTTTGTGTGACTATTGATCATCCAATTGCCACATGAATTTTTTTTTGTGTGGCCTTTTGTAATATTTAGTCACACAACGAATTAAACAAACAGTGACCAAAAGTGTGACTATATACATCTTTTAGTCACATTTAAGAAATCAATATATATCAAAACAAATTCAAATACAAAAAAAATTGGAATGTATATAACTGAACCACTAATACATATCATATAAGCAGTATTAACTATATGAACCAACAGTACTAGCTTATAACTAACAATTGTAACTAATACACTAGGGGTACTAACAGTTGTAACTAACACACTAAGCAGTACTAACTATATGAATGCAAGATCTATCTGATCTTCCTGCTTCAGTCCATAATTTTTATAGCTGCAGACCTTAGTGGAATCTGAGAGCACAGCGTATTCGAGTGTCTCTTGAAGCTTCCTTTCCTCAGCCTCAAGCTCCATTTTTCTACGTCTGGCTTCATCTTCTTGTTGATGGAGCACAGAACCAGTTTCAGCATCACTGTCACTTGCTTGTTCATCTATCTCCAGTGGAGTGGAGGAACTAAGGAAAAACAAACATCAGCGTAACATCAGAAGAGGGATAATAATTAAAATCATATCATGAATATTAACGCATGATAAGATATCACATACGCGTTTGACCCATTGTCATGGGATGAAACATGTAGGTCACCTGTGCTTGAACCCTGCACATGTAACACCATTGTTAGCATCATATATTGTTTTATCAATCCATAATCTAATACAGTACAGTAACAAATAAGAAACTAGAAATTATATCAAACCCTTGAATCCTTTGTTTTTCTGTGTTCCTTGTTCTTTCTTTTGTCCTTCAGTTTATCGTTAGAATGCTTCGAAATATCGCCAGTCCCTTTTTTAGAATCTAAAGCAAGTTCTGCCAAGAACGCTTCTCTGGCAGCATCCGACTTCTCTGCCTAGGTAATATGGTATCTCAAACTCTCAAAGACTACCTAGCAAGTTGTTTACTAACCCGTAAATATGATTTTACTAATGAGAAACTCTCAGAAGATTAAATGCATACCTTGTTTTCTAATGAGAAAACCATCTTTAAAAGAAAGTAGTATAAATATGGTTTTAGATTAACTACAGGTGAAATGCTTTAGTACTTACCCTCTTCTGCATATACTCGATTTCAGCAAATAACAGTTCATTCTGCAGTTTTTGATCAAGACGATATGTTAAGACTACATGCATCGATATATTACAATACGAGTAACAAAACAGTAAAAAAAATCCATTCGATTTTAACAGCTATGAGTGTATGACACAAAGTGGTGATCTGGGGTTTTAACATTATTCACACACATACAATTAGTACAATATGGTAGTAAGATAAGTTTGGAACAGGTACCTGAGCATTGGCTTCAGAAACCGAGCTACTGCTAGGTGGATCTAGGCATGCCTTTTTGTACCTGTCGAGTGTCCCTCTAACACTGCAATAACAAGAAGACGAAGATCATGATCATATAATTTTGAGCAGCTTAGAGGAGAAATTCATGAATCAGACATAGGTAAATTTGTCTTCAACTCTTCCATACCTTTCTCAGTATACCTACCTACTCCACAACTTTAACCCGATTGGTTTCAGCAGCAAGCTTTCCAGATAACTCAAACGAAGGCTTTTGCTGCATCCCATGATAACACGTCAGGTCCTCAAGTTAAAAGTGAACAAAAAAAAAAAAAAAAAAAAAAAAAGACAAGGAGGTGGAGAAGTTAGCCTAGCAGGCCATGGAGCCAATCCGCTCCCTTTACTATTGTGATGATCAAGCATCCTGCAATCAGGGCACCTTGACGTACAAAATCGGTTACATCTGATGTCAGAGGCTCTAACAATGATATGGCCTCACTTAGGCCAGTACCAGCACAAGAAATTCCTACAGCCATGGCTGCCCTATATCTCACATGCGGGTTGTAGGATTCAGACAGTAGGGACAATACGTGGCGTCTGCAGTACATCAGAACAAAAACAGTTAACAGACGGTTAAAAATTACTAGATGGGGTTTAAGGAAATAGTATCAACTTGTTCTGGTTCAGAGTACAAGACGAATCCAAGGGCCAAAACAGCAGTCCTTCTGACATCATCACTCACATCAGATACAGCAAAGTGAAGTATTTGGCAGATTGCCTTGTTATTTGCCGTTCCAGCATACGCCAATGCCAATGCGTACATTCCCCCATAACTTAGAATAGGATCTTGATCACGGGTCATCTGTTCAATTAGGGTGTCAGCTTCTTCTTCTCTTCCATAAACAGTGAGCGCAATGCCCAAAGCTAAACCCCTGCACAGCATGAGTTTATAATGTTAACAAATATTGAGGAATGCCATATCCTTAGAGATGGCAAAATGAGTGAGTCCAGATAATATGACATTACAAGAATCGATTTAGAAACGTTAATTCACCTTACGATCATGGGCATTCAATTGAGATTCCAATAGCTTGTTGATACTTCCCATCAGTAATACACCTGAAATATTTAACAGAGAGAAAAAGACATGTAAGACTTGGAACCTGTGAAATTAAAAAGCATAAGAAAGTAAAGCATACATACTTATTAAGCATTCTCTCGACGATTGCTTCCAGCCTGGGGTCCACATCAGCAGATTCCTTTGATTCAGCTGCCTTTGTTCTCAGAGATGCATACTCGTCAATAGCTTTGGCCGAGAAAAGAAAGCACATGTTATGAGTACACTCGACCAAGTTCTTATAGCTATTTTTTGGTAACTGACACTCATATCAAGGCTTACCAAGAAGAGTATGAACTTAATCTGAATCCTCATAAACATCAAATAAACTGCCAGCTCCAAGGGCATATGATAATGAGTCATTATGCTCTCCCAAGAAATAGAAACATTGCACGAAAGAGTGATTTCATTAAAGATAAATAACTTGATAAATAACTTGATAAGTACACTGAATATGCTGATATCTGCCCCAACTGATGGGTGGGTGCATACTTAAATTGATAAAAGTAAGAGACCAAATAAAAATTATAAAAAACAATATTTTTAGTAGACTTACAATTGCACATAACCAAAGCCCCGGTGTTCAGTTGACCCTGTAAGAGAATGTTCAGAAACAAAAAGAAAAAAAATATATTTTTCAGTTTTAAATAACAGAAACGAAACATATAAGACACAAACAACTATATAAGGCGAAACTAAGAGTGCAAAATTACTGATCAATAACCATCTATTTTCAGCTGAAACTAACTCACATCTAACGCAATCACAGTTTCTAGCTCTTTGACAATCAGTTGGTCAAAAGTCTAAACACAACCAATATTTTATCAGCTTAAATTAGCTATAGGCAAAACAACGAGTATGCACAAATTGACATGATAATAATTACATTAGGCAAAACAACGAGTATGCAATCGACAAAACACAAATTGACTCACATGATAATAATCATCGATCAATAACAGTATATTTTATCAGCTTAAATTACCTATACATCTCACACTCTCCCAAGTTACAACTATTTAACAATCCGAAGATAAAATCGCAACCGACAAAACACAGATTATACAATTTAGTTATAATCAATTACCACATATATTCTGCTGAAACTATCTAACTCGTATAATCACAATTTCTAACTATTTAACAATCAGTAAACAAAACGCAACCGATAAAACACAAACAAAACAATTCAGTAATCAATAACCGCACATTTTCAGCTGAAACCAACTATCTAACAATCCATAACTTAAAACGCAACTGTCAAAACACGAACTACACAATTCAGTAAACAATAATCAAATATCTAAATCTGAGGTTAAGTATCTTTATATCGCAGAATCACAGTTTCTAACTATATACAATCAGCGAATCATAATACAACTGATCAAACACAAATAAAAAGAACGACTTAAGGTGAAATTACGAATGAGAAGTTATCAAATCAATAATTACGCTGAAATAAACCAACTCCTAGAATCACAATTTCTAAATATCCAACAATCCGCAACTCAAAACGCAATCGATAAAAACACTACTTACACAATTCGGTAATCAATAATCATATATTTAGCAATTAGAATATACCTTAATATTATAGCCATAATCTCAAAATCATTCTTTGTTATACCTGCAAAACAAAAGACAAAAGAAAGAAAACGTTTAGTGGGTGCAGAACATTTTAAAAGATTTCTATCATCATAAAGAACATCAGAAACCTTTATTGAAGGAGAAATGGTTGATTCAACTTCCATAAAACGAAAGAGCAATGGGCCTTAATCTGGATCTTGAACAAGCAATTTTACTTGTAGCCTATAAGAGTTAGAAACAATTACACCATATGTGACCTGGTGTGATAGAATATATGTGAGTGTGGTGGTGGTGGTGGTGCGAGGGTGCGAGTGTGGTAGAAGGAGACATGATCTATGTGAAAAGTAGAGAGGGTTATTTGTGATGGTTAAAGAAATATTTGGGAAGGAGGGCAATTTGATTTTGGGGAAAATATTTAGGCGGGTTTGTGAAAAGAAGAGAAGAGGGAAATTTTGGTTTTGGAAAACTAAGTGTGGTACATGTATATATTTAGTCACTTTTAAATAATGTGTGACAAACTTGATTATATGATTTAGTCACTTTTAAATAATGTGTGACAAACTTGATTATATCATTTAGTCACTTTTAAATAATGTGTGACAAACTTGATTATATGATTTAGTCACTTTTAAATAATGTGTGACAAACTTGAGGATATGATTTAGCCACATACACAATTATTTCATGTGACCATATATGGATTTTGGTCACACTTTTCAATTGTGTGACATATATTTGTCACATATGTATATATATAGTGTGACTAATGTTTTAAACTTATTTGTATCCGTCACACGTCCCAAATTATATGTGACTAAATAATAATAAAAAAAAATACAAGATACCTCTAGTCACGAAAATATTCAAATGTGTGACTGTAGCCTCAGTTGGAAAGACGAAATGGTCACACATGTCGGATCAAGTGTGGCTGTTTATTTTATTCTGGTACATTTAGTCACATAAAAAAGTTACTGTGTGGCCGTTCAAAAAACAACATGTGTGACTAAAACCCATTTTTGTTGTAGTGATAAGATCTCAGCTACTATTTCAATACTCACATACTTGTTATTTAAGACAAGTGTATAAGAGTACAACATCATCGATCTGATATAATCTAAACCGCTTTCACATATTCAAAAGTAATAAAGAAAGAACAAGAACAATTATGTTAATATTCTTTCTTTCTTTTGATCAAAGAATCGCAAAACAAAATAAACAAAACCTACCGAGACCTCCTTAGAGAGATCTTGAAGAGATGTGGCTGCGTATAGATCATTTGGAGTGATAAGGGAGAATGAGTTTGATGTTGATCTATTTTGGATAGAAGTCAATCAACAGTGAATCTGTGACTGCGTGAGAAAAAGAATTAGATGAAATTGGGATTTAGGGTTTCTTTTAGTATTGTATTGATGGGCCACCTTAGTCCTTAAATCTCAGATAAGACTTGATGGGCCACCTTAGTCCTTAAAGCCCAAAGTGATAGAAGTATACACATAACAGGTCGCTTAACGTGTCTTAACAGGTCCGGACCTGTTAAGACACGAAACCTGTTAATTTCATTCGTGTCTTAACAAGTCCGAACCTGTAAAGACCTGACACGAAACCTGTTAAGAACAGGTCGTGTCGTGTCGTATTAACAGGTTCGTGTCAGAAATTGTCAGCTCTATACATCATCAGACATATGTCCTTTTAAAAGTCCTAGTTATAGATTCAGGATCTCCTTCCCTGAACATCAACTTCATCCAAATCAACTATTTCATCATTACCTTGTAACTCTCTAATTTCAACCCCTCCCCTAAATGTAGGCATGTTGTACGAGTCAACTGTGGTTTCATTGTGTTCAATGAAAACTTCTATAACCTTATGCTTTGCCACATATTTAATCATGTTAACAATATCATCATCAGATGCCAGTGCTCTAAGTCCCCAATCTAAGCTTTTCCTAGGTAACTTAAAATGGTTATACATGATCTGCTTAGGATGATATTTTAACATCTTAACAATGTTATTAAGCACTTCTACAGTAAAGAGCTCACTATCCACTAAATCCACGAATTGAACCTTACCACTAATGTACTTCCTATTAGGCATGTTAGTGAACCTTCCACCATGATGCACCTTCATTGAGAATATGTGGGGAGAATTAGCTATTTAATAAACAAAAACCATTATCAGAATTATTGTTACCAAAATATGGAATTTACTCAACCAAAAACAGATTAAATAAGTTCTTACCATATTGCGTATAAGGATCATAATCCATCATATTATGCGGTCGAAAACACCACACCTGGACTCCCCCTAACCATTTTTTTTACTATCAATCTTCAAGGATGATTTTTGCAGTGATAAAAAAAAGAGGATTAAAGTAGAGAGTGAAATTAAGGTTGGGCGCGTTTGGTATGAGCTAATAGGAATGAAGGAATGACTATGGGAATGATAAATGATGTTTGGTATATTATCCTATCTTAAAATACAGTAATCAAAACATGATATCTGGGCTGCTCCATACCAGCCAAGTAAGGTACCTATCCAATCTCATTCCCTCACTTTTATTTTTATCTTCACTATTTTTCCTCATCTAGGCAAGAACACAAAGAGGGTGAAGCTTCACTCCATCTTTGCCACCACAGCATAGATCGAAAACGACGCAACAACTACTGGACCTCTCCCGACTAACAAGGTAATTCATTAAAACCCTAATTTCTTTTTATTTTGATTGTGTGATTTGTGTCTATTTTGTTAAAAAAATCCATGTGACCAAGGAAATTGGGGCATGATAAGAACAAAAAATCCAAGTGACAAAGGAAATTGGGGCCTGATAAATTCTTATCCATTTGATGTTTTCTTCTTCATAATCTAATAAGGAAGTATATGCGCTCAAAGGAAATTGGGGCCTGCTTATTTTTCTTTTCTTTAACTTGGTTATTTGACACCTTGTTTAGCCTCAAAACGTAAGGATGGATACTTTGATTTAGTTGTTAGATAAGGCTTGACCACTATTTTTTTTATCAAGTAAAAAATGGTTATTCAAAAGATTGGTTTATTACCACTAGCTAGATTCAGTAGACAAGCCAAAAGATCATATGGGTTTATTCTTAAATTTGCATCGGTAGCAATCTTGGGTTTATGTTTTGTTTTTGTTTGGTATATGTTTTCACCTTCTGCTAATAATGTTACTTACCAAAGAAGTACTTTTGGTGACATTGCTGAACCTGCTGCACTTTCTGATAATAAAGGCTTAATAAGAAAAAAAGCTGTCCCTATCGAAAATAAGCCCCATTCGAATAAGGGAAATGTGGAGGTAAATAAAGGGGTTAATAATAATAATGGGTCATTAGTAGTGGATGATCATTTTGTTTTTACATATGACTGAGATTTGTATATCAATCACTAGTATGCCATTTGTCTTTATTTTATGCTCTGTTTCGATCCTTTGTTTATTTTCAAGTAGAAAAAATGGCGCATAATCCTATCATTAGTCGACGAAAAGAGAGAGCCCAAACTATTCAGATTTTGACTTCATTGGTTAGTGTGTTCAATATGGTTTTCGTGGCATGGTTTCGGTTATCATTGCTACGTGTAAGTATCATGAGACCTCTCAAGAAAAGTAAAGAACAAAAAAAATTTGAAAGAACGAACTGGTTATTTAGGCTGACAAGAGAATCTGATAGTGTTTGTATCAGCCAACTTCGTATGGATAGGCGAACCTTTGATCTACTATGTGAGATGGTAAGTGACGTTGGAGGTTTAAAAGGCACAAAAAACATGTCATTATAAGAAATAGTTGCCCTTTTCTTGTATGTGTTGGCTCATCACAAAAAGAATAGAACGATTAGCTTACTTTTCTTACGTAGTGAAGAAACTATAAGCCGACAATTTAATAACTGCCTCCTAGCGATCCTGAAATTACATGACATACTGTTAAAAAGGCCAGAGCCTATTACAGAAGAATGTGAAGACTATCGTTGGAAGTCATTCAAGGTACTACTTTCCATTTTGTTTCTATAAAGTTTTTCGTGCAAAGTTAGAATCAAAGGTTGTTAGTTACTGCTAATCATGAAAAATACAAGGTTGTCTTGGTGCTTTGGACGGTACTTTAATTCGAGTCACACCTCCATCCGATCAAAAACCACGATATCGCACTAGTATGTTGTCCAAACATGCAATTCACATATGTTTTACCCAGTTGGGAGGGTTCGGCACATGATGGTCGTGTGCTTAGGGACGCCATAAGCAGGCCTGATGGTCTTAGAATTCCTCAAGGTACACACGACTTATTATCTACGTCTTTCATTTTTTCTGCAATTCATAACATTTTCGATGACATGATTTATTTTTTTTTTATTATTTATTTATTATTTTTTTTTATAAATAAATTTGGAACTTGGAAGGTTGTTATTACTTGGTAGATTCGGGATATTGCAATGCCCCAGGCTTTCTTGCCCGTTTTCGAGATCAGCGATATCATCTCAACGAGTTTCATGGTCACCGACCTCAAAGTGCCCAAGAATATTTTAACATGAAACATGCTAAAGCGAGAAATGTGATTGAGAGATGTTTTGGCTTGTTAAAAGGGCGATGGAAGATATTAGCTTCACCTTCATTCTTCCATATTACAACTCAAGTTCGCATTATTCTAGCATGTTGTCTTCTTCATAATCTAATAAGGATGTATATGCGCTTTGATCCACTAGAGTCAACACAAGATGAAGTAGACGAGATTGAAAATGAGGAACAATTACAAAATGAAGATTATCTAACACATATTGATCCAACAGATGAATGGTTGGATTTTAGACATGTTTTAGCGCATGACATGTTTAATGGTTGGAGAGAACGAACAAATCCTTGATAATGATTTTGTCATTCGGTTTCTCGTGGACGCATACTTGTTTTTCTGGAAGAAGCTCATATTTTGTTTCAGTAGTGGGTGATGGATGTTGCTCGACAGCTGCTGTAGTTAGACCTTGGTAGTTTGGTAGTTGTTTATAATTGGGATGGTTGTTGCCATATTAGTTTTTGTGTAGTGCTTCAAAAGTTTCTTGTGTTACCTTTTTTTGTTGTTGTTGTAGCTAGTAGCTAGTGTGTTAAGACACTCTTTTGTACTTACTGTGTTACTTGGGTTAATACAAATTGCTTCAAGAATATAATTTGTTCATGTTTTCATGTTTCATAAAAACGGTGTAAATTGTTCATGATTATATACTTGATCATGTTATATTTTTCCCAATTACCATTACCATAGCCAAATAAACCAAAATCAAACCAAACATATGTTTTCAAGTAATGATATCCATACACATTCCACTAAACTATCAATCTCATACCAATAGTGATTCCCTACTACAAACCAAACGCGCCCTTAGTAAATTAGGATTGAAAGTCAATGGGTGGGTTAAAGTAAGATCTGGTGGGGTTGGGGTGATTTATTTAAGTGGTTTTGTAATGTAGTGACACAAAAAGACTAAAATACCCTCGTGGGATATGTACTAACGGACGCAGACTAACGTCGTTTGTACCCAGGGACCAAACATGCAGCAAAAACTTCAAAATGAGGACCACCATTGCACTTTCCAAACCTTAGGGACCAAACATGCAATTTGGCCAAACCTTAGAGACCAAAAATGCAATTTACTCGTCATTTTTATTTAACAGTTTCTACAAAATGCTCAAAAATTTTCTGTTTCACCAATATGCCAGCGCCACCTCATCACCCTCCTAATAACATATCAATAACTAAAATACCTTCCCAACAAAAATACCAATAACATTTTATTTGTGCATGTAAGCCCCACAAACACCCACCAAAAATACCCACTCACAAAAAATAAAATAAAAAATCACACGTGATTGGAATGGCTAAAGTGAGAAATGGCGGACGAATAACACTAGGGACAGTGCACTATAACACGTTGTTCGTGCGTTGTTGATTGCTTTGGCGGAGGCGAAAAATCCCCCACAACGAGCTTTCTTATTCTTGCACATTTACAATTTCTGGCCCACTCGCGAGTCCTAAAAGTGTCACTCGTTGTATCCTCGCTAAAGCTTTACTAAAAGTGTCACTAAAAAAATGCACATCTCTTTCCTCCTCGCCGATAACAACCAACCACATATTACCGTGCTACAAATTAAGTGTAAAGAATAACCAATATAACATATAGAGTAAAATGCAGAAATGGTCCCTGTGGTTTGCCCAGATTGCAGGTTTAGTCCCTGTGGTTTCGAAAGTGCAGGCGGCCTCCCTGTGGGGAAACCTTGGTTCCGTTTTGGTCCCTCGACGTGTAATTTTTGAGCAAACCACAGGGACCTTTTTTGCAATTTGAGTAAACCACAGGGACCATTTTTGCAATTTTGAGCAAACCACAGGGACCATTTTTGCAATTTTGAGCAAACCACAGGGAGGCCGCCTGCACTTTCGAAACCACAAGGACTAAACCTGCAATCTGGGCAAACCACAAGGACCATTTCTGCATTTTACTCTAACATATATTTACTCTCTCAAACCCTCGTGGTGCCATTGGACAACAAATTTCTAAGTCTCAATTTGAAGGCTCTCCATGTTTTGAATCCGATCAGGGGTGTTTCGTATCACCACAATTTCCATTTAAAGCCTCTTGTAACTCAAGAGCATAGTCCACGTTTCACAAAACCTCACACATTGACGATCTTTCATTTTCTTTTCTAGTTAAACAGTTAGGTGGCGTTTAGTTGGAAAACATTTTCTTTCATTTCCTATTTCTTGTTTTGTAGGAAAAGGGAGGGGAGTTTTATTTCCACAAAACAATGGAAAATTTAGAAAACGCGTTTAGTTTAAGAAACATGTGTTTGTGTTTTTCATTTTGCAAAACTAGAAAACATGTTTAAGTGTTGTTGTTTTATATCTCAATTCTTTATTCACCTTTGTAATATTATAAGAAATATCTTCAAAACACAAAAACAAATATTATAAACTAACCAACTAAAATATAAAATAACTAAAAAAATATAATACGAGAAAATATAGAATTAAAAAAGTAAAATATAACATCAAATAATATGAAAAAAATCTTCAAACGACTATAATTCGAAAACTATAATTCAAAAACGTAAACTAACTATTTTTTTTTATTTTTTATTTTTTTTTTTTTTTACTTTTTCGTCTGTTTTTTAGGTTTTTGTCCACTTTTTTACGTTTTCGTCCATTTTATTACGTTTTCGTCTGTTTTTTACGTTTTCGTCCGATTTTACGTTTTCGTAGGTTTTTTTTACGTTTTCGTCCCTTTTTTTACGTTTTTGTTTGATGTTTTACTTTTTCGTCCGATTTTTTACGTTTTCGTCCAATTCTTTACGTTTTCGTCCGATTCTTTACGTTTTCGTCCGATTCTTTATGTTTTCGTCCGATTCTTTAAGCTTTCGTCCGAATTGTTACATTTTCGTCCGAATTTTTACGTTTTCGTCGGATTCTTTACATTTTCGTCCGATTCTTTACGTTTTCGTCCGAATTTTTACTTTCTACGTTTTAGTCCATTTTTACGTTTTCGTAGGTTTTTTTACGTTTTCGTCCGTTTTCTTACGCTTTTGTCCGATTCTTTACGTTTTCGTCCGATTCTTTATGTTTTCGTCCGATACTTTACGTTTTTGTTTGTTTTTTTACGTTTTGGTCTGAATTTTTACGTTTTCGTATGTCTTTTTATGATTTCGTCCGTTTTTTTACGTTTTCGTCTGTTTTTTAAGGTTTTCATCAATATTTTTACGTTTTCGTCTGTTTTTTACATTTTCATTTGTTTTTTTTACGTTTTTGTCCGTTTTTTACGTTTTCGTCTGTTTTTTACATTTTCGTCCGTTTTATTATGTTTTCGTCCTCTCTTTTATGTTTTTTTTACGTATTCGTCCATTTTCTTACCTTTTTTTACGTTTTCTAAATTATAGTGTTTTCAACCATTTTTTTACATTTTCGTCCATTTTTTACGTTTTCGTCTGTTTTTTTACGTTTTTGTTCACTTTTTTACGTTTTCTTCTGTTTTTTACGTTTTCGTCAGACGAAACCTAAAAAATGTAAAAAAAGACGAAAACGTAAGAAACATTAAAGAATGATGAAAGCATAATAAAATGGCGAAAAACGTATAACAACAGACGAAAACGTAAAAAACGGATGAAAACGTAAAAAAAGCAGAACACGGATAATAAAGTAAGGAAATAGACTAAAACGTAAAAAATTGACGAAACGTAAGGAGACGGACTAAAACATAAAAAATCAGACAAAAACGTAAAAATTCAAACGAAAACGTAAAAAAACAGACGAAAACGTAAAAAATTGGACGAAAAAGTAAAGAATCGGACGAAAACGTAAAAATCGGATGAAAATGTAAAGAATCGGACGAAAACGTAAAGAATCGGACGAAAACGTAAAAATTCAGACGAAAACGTAAAAAAAAAGACGAAAACGTAAAGAATCTGACGAAAACGTAAAAAGTCGGACGAAAGCGTAAGAATCGGACGAAAACGTAAAGAATCGCGATGAACAACGAAAAACGCAAAACTAAAACAACAAAACGTAAAAAAAAAAAAACAAAGACAAAAATGTAAAGAATCTGATGAAAACGTAAAAAGTCGGACGAAAGCGTAAAGAATCGGACGAAAACGTAAAGAATCAGACGAAAACGTAAAGAATCGGACGAAAACGTAAAAAATCAGACGAAAACGTAAAAAACGGCTGGAGCGACGCCGGCGAGGGTGGTGATGCTGATGTGGGCTGTGGGAGGGTGGTGTTTGGCGTTAGGGTATAGCTGGAGTGTCTGATTATGTTGTTTTAAGGGAAATAGAGTAGAAATAGGAAATAGGAAAATGGGGAAAACAAAAAAAAAAAATGTTTTGTGGTTTTGTTCATTAGAGTTGGAAATAGAAATTTTGTGTTTTGGAAAATATTTTGTTGAAAAACGCTAATTTGAGCGTGATCTCTGTTTTCCTTGTTTTCTACAAAACAGTTTGTGGAAAATAAGGGTGTTTTCCTCCAGCTAAACGCACCCTTAGATTTCCTAAAAAAACACAAAATCTTGCAGATGTGTGAGGTATCCAGAAATTTGCAAGTTTACAAAAGAATAAGAACTCGCAAACTTGTAAAAATAAGTATACCTGAGATCTTTATTTGAACTATAGTGATAACATATATTAATATAGGGAGATGATTTGCATACTCTTATTTTTTATTTACACGCATTAAAGTTGTACATTTATTATATGTTGTTTAACCAGTTTGTACATTTAAGTGTGCAAATAAGAGATAAAAGTTGAAAATAAAAGTTAGTGAGAAGCTATAAGCATCCAATACACTAAGACAACAATAATCGCAAAAACTTCTAAGCTAATAACCTAGAAGCTTAAAAAGAAAAATAAGCACAAAAAGACCTACGAAGCGCTTAAAATAAAGACTACCAAAATGTTAAAATCGAAATCCAACCTTAATGGCTTAACCTAGAGATAAAAACTAAAAACATCACAAACATCGACAACACAAAAAAACACCACGCCCCAACTTAAAGAAATACTACAACAACAACGGGAATACCCAATCTCGATGAAGCGGAATACCCTATCCCGTAGAAGCGGGATACGGGAAAGACAATGTAAAAGAAGACTACGGCTGCGTTTGTTTTTTTGTTTTTGCGTCTGAACAGCCTCTGACTGTGCCAAATGTCTGAATCGATCAGACATTTTGGCATTCAGACTGTTTTTTTTTTTCCGTTCAGACGCGTTCAGATGCAGTTAGATCTTAATGGTCAAGACTTGAGAGGGGTGTCTTAACGCGTTTGAATGCCTCTTGTTGACACAAAATAACCAAAATTTTTTTTTTTTTTCCAGTTCAAACATGAGTTTTTTTTTTCCCGTTCAGATGCGTTCAGATTCAGACATTTACGCCTCAGATTCAGATTCAGATGTGCGGTTCAGATTCAGATTCAGACCCTCTTAACAAACAAACACCACCTACAACAAACCTCTTAATCCATGTGGTATCTACGTTTATGGAAACAAACCCTTCTGGGTTTTTTGATGTCTCATCCCTAATTGGTCACCTCATGTATGTTCGCATACAAATGTGGGTAAACGAATTGAATTGATTTTTCTTGTTTAGGTTATTTGAGAAAAGCGGGTTTTAATTTAACTTAGATTTAGACAACTTAAATGCATATCGAATTAGATTTGAACGTGATGTTTTTTGTCCGAGAATTACACAAATGCTACTTTTTGTGCAATTGAGCACCAATTACAAGTTGTCCCAAACTCAAGGACTCAAATGCTCAATAACGAAATAACAAAATTTCATAGTTACCCCACTGGCGGCCGTGTAGAATGGGGCACGATGGACCCACGGCAACGAATTATTTGAATATTGATTCATTTCCATGTCTCATGGGCCAGCATAATATCCAATATGACCAATGAAACACGACTAGTAACGTGTGGAAAAAAATACCACAAGTCAATGGTCATTCGTCAACTTTCCAAAACACAACTAGCCACCCATTAAATATCATACACACCAATGACCAAACTAGTTCCATAACAAACACCTCAAACCACCATGTCAACAACCCATCCCTTACGACTCATCACCACCATAATCATCTTCCTAGTCTTAACTTCAACAACCTCGTATGCACAAACTCGAAACCAAACAATATCATCATCTATAGCCACTTTTCCATGGACACCTTCACAAAACAAAACACTTACATCCACCAACTCAATTTTCTCTTCAGGTTTCATACCTGCACCAAACTCGACCAACGAATTCATATTCTCTGTATACTATAAAAACATTACACCAATAACAACTATATGGTCACTTGACACGGTGGTCAACGCCTCGTCAGGGTTGACCATTGCAGCATCCGGGGAGCTTCGGATAGCTGAAGCTACACTCCCTGGATCGCCAACAACCTCAAACAGTACTAATAATACTAGCTTCCGTCTAAATAATGACGGAAGCTTGTCCGTTGGAAGCTGGAGTAGTTTCCAACATCCAACGGACACGTATGTCCCAGGTCAAAATATTACTGGACTTGTTTTAACTGTGAAACGTGGACCGGGGTCCACGTTTCGGTTTGATGGGAAAAAATTACTATTTAGCGGGGGTTATGACAATGAAACGGATTATTATAGTATTAGTAACACGTTTCAAGGTCTTGATGAACAAGGAAAAGTACAACTAGAAAATGGTGCAACGTTTATTACTTCGGATTATGGTGATGTGACGCTGAGAAGAATTAAGTTAGATAATAATGGTAATTTAAGGGTTTATAGTTGGGATACGGGTTCGGGTAAGTGGAATGTTGTCTGGCAAGCCGTACCAGAATTGTGTAGGATTAAAGGGACGTGTGGCCCGAATTTTGTGTGTATGTATGGAGATACTTATGATACCACGGTTTGTGATTGCCCACCCGGGTTTACCCGGAGACCCGGACCCAATGGTGAAGAGGAGTGCGAGAGGAAAGTTGAGTTTGGGAATGACTCAAAGTTTTTGGAATTGGATTATGTGAATTTTACGGGCGGGTCGGGTGGAGGCCAGTGGTCTATCGAGGCGTGGAACTTTACTATGTGTGAAAGCACGTGTGTGCGAAACATAGAATGTCTCGGGTTCGGGTATAAGTACGACGGGCAACGATATTGTACTCTTGTAAAGCAGCTTTATTACGGGATTTGGTCTCCCGCAACTGAAGCTGCTTTTTTTCTTCGGGTTGCTAAGTCTGAAACCGACCAGACGAATTTTACGGGTTTGACGAGTATACTTGAGACGACGTGTCCGGTTCAAATTAGTCTTCCTTTTCCGCCTGAAGAGTCAAAGTCAACGACACGAAATATCGCGATTATATCGACTTTATTTGCGGCTGAGTTGATTAGTGGTGTGGCGTTCTTTTGGGCTTTTCTTAAGAAGTATGTTAAGTATCGAGATATGGCCCGAACATTTGGGCTTGAGTTTTTGCCAGCTGGTGGGCCAAAGCGGTTTAGTTACGCAGAGCTTAAAACAGCTACAAATGATTTTTCGAGTACAAATGTTGTTGGGAAAGGTGGGTTTGGTGATGTTTATAAAGGGGTGTTGACTGATCATCGGATTGTTGCGGTCAAGTGTTTGAAAAATGTTACGGGTGGGGATAATGAGTTTTGGGCTGAGGTCACAATTATTGCACGGATGCACCATCTCAATTTGGTCAGGTTGTGGGGATTTTGTGCCGAAAAAGGTCAAAGAATATTGGTTTATGAGTATGTGCCTAACGGGTCGCTAGACAAGTTCTTGTTCCAGAAATTTGACCACACAAATGGAAATGAAGATGATGCTGTTGAAGGAAGCAAGTTACTGGACCGAAAGCCCATACTTGACTGGGGGATTAGGTACCGTATAGCGCTTGGAGTAGCAAGGGCAATTGCGTATTTACACGAGGAGTGCCTAGAATGGGTCCTACATTGTGACATCAAACCCGAGAACATACTTCTCGGCGCTGATTTTTGCCCAAAGATATCAGACTTCGGGTTGTCAAAACTACGGAAAAAAGAGGACATGGTTAGCTACTCAAGAATGCGTGGGACTCGTGGGTACATGGCACCTGAATGGGTAAAAAGCGATCAAATTACACCAAAAGCAGATGTTTACAGCTTTGGAATGGTCTTGTTAGAGATTGTAACCGGTGTTCGTAATTTTGACATCCAAGGCTCGAAAATGGACAGTGAAGATTGGTACTTTCCTAGATGGGCGTTTGATAAGGTGTACAAGGAAATGAACGTCGAGGATATTTTGGACAAACATATAAAGGGATCGTACGACAGTCGACTCCACGAGGAAATGATCACACGGATGGTAAAGACGGCCATTTGGTGTCTTCAAGATCGGCCCGAGATGAGACCGTCAATGGGGAAGGTTGCCAAGATGCTCGAAGGAACGGTTGAGATCATAGAACCCAAAAAACCAACCATATTTTTCTTGGGTGACGAATAAGTAACTGTGTATACAAATCTAGTACTTCGTCAAATTTGTTTGGTCGTAAGAAAGAAATAAAACATATAGTTTGATGTCAAGATGAATAGTTTTAAACATTTTTATTTGCAGTTTTAGTATTTGGACCTCAGTTCCACATTAGGCAGCCCATGTTTTAGACTGGTATATTACAAGTTGCAAATGATAAAGAGTTAGTTTAAGGACTTTTTGTGCAAGACAAAACAGATGGAAAGTTCCTGTTGTGTATGTTTTAAATACGTGCATATAATTTATCAAGTAGCTGCCAATTGAAGAACATCATTATGAAAAGAACCTATTTGAAAATAACTTGACAATTTGATCTATATGTTAATATTATGTTCTGACATCATCATGTCTTTAGTCCCTTAATAAATAATTCCAGATAATTCAGTAATCTTATTAGCCTAGGCTATTATCTGTCCTGTATTATTGCTCAGACTAATATGGTTTAAAGTTTTATATAAACATATGTCCATATCCGGTTTTGTTCGGTCCAGTAATTGATGCTAATCTTCCCACTGGCCCTATGCTAGTATGCTACAAGGCTTGTTTGGGTATTCATCTTAGAGGTCATGACTAATGTGACGCTAACAAAGTTACAAACTATCAGGGTCGTGATAGGTATGACCGTATGACTGAATCTTTGCAAACATTTTACTTGGTGTATAACACGGTGCCAAATGACAAAACTGCACTCATATTGGCAAGCGACTAGATTTGATTCAGATATATAACAGAGACGTGACAGATATGAAAATGCTGTCTTAAATTTGATTTCAATTAGATAACATCGCAATAAATGTTTACTTTGTACCATATGTCACGTGTAGATCTCCTACTTGTACATTAATAGTGTGTTTGCTGCACTAGTCATAACGACTAAGTTCCATTACAACCTATAATTCGTATGTTTAATACTTATGTCATTAGCGCGGTTTTGTCCACCAGTCTCTACTAAAGAAGTAAGTCACTGAGAGATAATAACCATTATAAACAAAATCATGCCTCTTAATTGCAAATATATATTTTCTTAATATACTAAAGCAGTAATGAATTAATTAACTAATTCAATGTGCCTTCTTACCTCCAAACCAAACTTATTGGCTTAAGAGTTCACTCTTGCTCTTAGCATCGCAATCACTGCAGACGAAGTATGCAGGCGCGAGTTCATCATCCTCTATGCCACTGCATTTTGTATGTCTCCACACGTTGCACTCATCGCAGGCCACCATCCTCTCTCCATCATCATCACGAGCCCCACACAAACACTCGACCTTTGATTCCATTGCATACCCATCACCACCCTCATACCTCAGCAGTGTATCCAAGTCCAGCCCAAACCCTCTAACCCAAACTTGCTCACCTGCCAACACTGCATATGATAGCAACACATCGTCTTGCATCCCTTTTAACCCCCCAATTTGACTCACTACAAAACGATCCATTAGACAATATGTATCCCTTAGTGCGCTCTGCGCCTTCTCTCTCAGTTGGCCAATTGTCATCCACGGTGTCACCATTACCACCTCGCCAGGTGGCAGTGGACGAGTCAACTCGGTTTCCAGCTCATCAAAACTCGGTAAAACCCGACATGTCAGTAACATTAGATCCTTGGTTCCTACACCAAAATCCCATTCTTTCACAAAATATTTACTGTTTAATAAGGCTTGACATGCTCGAGTCACTGAGCTCCACCACGGGTAACCCAGTAGAACATTTCTATAAATAAATAACATATCTTTATTAGGATCTCCCTCTTTTTCAAGACTAAAGTCTTCAACTTTATGGTCTCGAATGTTGAATTCTATCAAACGGGTTAGTGGGTTTTTTGTGCGTGTAACGATATGGTTCCCAATCTTCAAATTATTGATCGATTTCAAGACGAAATCTATTAAACCTGTGTCCCCGATATACTTGTTAGCCATATCCCTCAAATCTTTGCGTGACATAGCTTCATTTTTTCCATTATTCCCAATCTTGTGCTCTTTCAAAATATTTGCAATCACTTGAGCAGTCTTCTCCAGCCTCTCCTTAGGCCATCTCGCCTCCAATTTCAATAATGATGACACAGATTGTATATTCTTAGAATCATCTGCTACCTTACAAATCTCAAACTCGACCAACTGAGTGCACGAGTTGACTACTCGTTGAATAATGTAATTCTCAAACCTCAAAACATTAATATATTTCAACACAAAATCAAGCAACCCCGCGTCCCCAACAAACTGTTTAGCACTCTCCCTTAATGCATTTATTGACATTGTACCATTCTTCTGTTTTAATATCTGCACAATCATTTCAAGCGAGTATTCGACTCTCCTTTGAGGCCACCTACAATCTTCATCCATAAGATAACATAAAAATTCTTCCAGACATATCGGATTTCGGCCTTCAACAAATGTAGGATGCTCATACTTCAATAACTTTCTTGCTGGTAATAAATTCTGCCTCTTGGTGTCTCCTGTCTGCGTAAGCTCAATCAAACTCCTTATAAGATCACTCATGGAACTCAATCTAGTTTCACTTAAATGGCGATATTTAGAGATTATTCGTTCAATTTTCCTTCCATGGGAAGCACTTTTGAAGTCATCAATGATCATATCAAGGTCTAATCCGGCTAGAAACCGCACAGCTCCCCTGTATTTATCCTCTGTTACACCGAAACTTCCTGCCCCAAATTTATATCCCCAATTCCCAAACCAAGAACTTTTGAAAGCCACTCCATAAATTAACCTTATTTCCATTGATCTATCTAACTTGACATCAGCAACTGATACTTTCCTACAAAACACAATTTCTTACCAAATTAATATAAAACTCAAAGAGCAAAAAATTAACCCGTTTAACGAAAAATGAGACAAAATATACCTAGTTTTGAGTGAGTAACAAATGCTGTCCCATAAATTCATGACATCAGTTTCAGTGAGTAAAATTGTAGAATCCAATTGTAATTTATTGACTGAAATTAGATGACCAAAACCATTGCAGTGAATCAATCCATGTAAGATATGCTTGTCATCGGCCTCCACACTATTCTTCCGATCATAATCTTTGAATGCTTGTTTATTGCCATATGTCGGAATCATAATCCGGTACCTTCTCTTACACACAAAATGATGCCCCCAACCTTCAAATCACAATTCAAGAATTAAACATCTGTGAATTCAACACACACTAAAACGCTTAAATGCACACGCAGATATGAACAGTTAACAGATCAACT
Source organism: Artemisia tridentata subsp. tridentata (assembly GCA_021014915.2). Classification (NCBI taxonomy): domain Eukaryota; kingdom Viridiplantae; phylum Streptophyta; class Magnoliopsida; order Asterales; family Asteraceae; genus Artemisia; species Artemisia tridentata. Next base: position 266,104,686 of record CP139509.1, on the reverse strand, counting down.
ATATGCAGTAACAGCAAAACTCATTCCAAGTTAATTTCACGCACTCATTCAGAGTAAACTGACAGTTATTAGCAGTGAAAGCACAATTGAATCACACAAATAAACAGTTACACGCACGTATGGAGAATGCTACGACAGTCAGATTTACGGAAATTACAGTAACTTGCAGCAGAACTTCACAACTCGTCGTAATTTAAACGCACACTTATTCGCGCGCACACGCAGACGTGAACAGTTAACTTGACGGATTTTCATATTTCATTAACTTGCGGCACAATATATCCTAATTTAAACACACTTATTTGAGTGACGTCACGATTCGTCGAAACCAAATCACACACACACACACACACACACACACACATCTTTACAATTAACAGACAGATTTTAAGTGACGCCAAACATATTAACTATAAAACTGACCGATTTTAAGTGACGTCACAATTCGTCGAATTAATAACACACACTAATTCACACACAAATATTAACAGTTAACTTGACGGTTTTGTAGGATTTTAGTGACGTCATCAAATTCAACCTAATTTATTTAAACACACAATTCATTTAAACACAGATCTACATTTACACAACAAAGTAACAGATATTGAGTGACGTCAGCAAAGTAGTTGTAATTTATACCGAAGAGTGAAATTGACGGTGACGTCACGAATTCATTAAAATCAACACACTGATTCATAACCTAATCAACGATTTAACACATACAGTTAAATAACGAATTAACTGAATTACACTCTTCACCGTAAAATTAAACACACACACAATTATCAACTCAAATATAACAAACTAACCGACTGATTTACAATCACACACACTAATCAATCAACGATTTTATTTATAATAAATCACAATTCACCGTCCATTAAATACATACAGTTATATAACGAATTAACTGAAATACAACAAACTAACCGAATGATTTACATCACAAAATAACCGTGAATTAAACTGAAAGATAACGAACTAACCGACGATTCTACAATAACCGCAAAACTTGTCCTTCGACCACTCATCCAAACACTCCTCAACGACATAAATAGGGAAAACGGCACCGTTTGATTCACAAAGCAAAAGCGTAGACCAGACATTATTATTATTATTATTCTGATTCTCACCGTATTCATCTAGAAACAATCTGACATTATCTCTAAAGGCGCCTGAGTAATCAGGTATTGATTTGCCGAAGCTTTTGAATTCGTATATTTTTAGTTTTCGTTTCTTGCAAGGTTCCATTGATGATGGAAATGATGGAAGAATGGAAAGTGTTTTTTTGTGTGGGGTGGGGAGTGGGGGGTTTTTATTTTAGGGGAAATGACGAGATTGGGTTTGTTTTGGGCGGGAAAGTGTGGGGGAAATGGGGGATTTGGGAAGGGTAGGATTGTGATTTGGTGGTGTAAACTGTAAACGGATTGTGTGCGTGTGTTGGTGTGGGGCCCACAGTATATAGTTTGTTTTTTGTATTTTTAGTGATTTTGTGTAACTATCCATTTCAAGAAATATTCAAATTTGGATTTTGGAGATGGTTTTTTTTTTTTCAGTTTTTTGAACGGTGACTTTCATTTTTTGGATAGGTCACACCTGCCAAACAGCAGGCCCTCATCCACCACGTACCCAGACTATGTTGTCTGAACCGGGTCCACGCTGGCGTAGTGGGGATTAACGGCATCCACCCGGAAACCGTACCGCCTTCACACGAGTTTTACCTCGCTGGAGTAACGGCCGGATGAAAACCGGGTGCGGCTCAGATTTGAAACTGCTGCAACAGCTTCTCCTCTTCATTGCCTAGTATCAACGGAGCAATTATGGTCCTCGTGTGAGGACTTCCCGGCCGGTCACCCAAGCCAGTACTACTCTCACACGAGCACGCTTAACCGACTATGTGATTACCACTAGACCACAAATTTCAGTTTTTAGCTATTGAGAAAAAGCTGGTTTAGTGTAGCCAAATGACACTGTGCAGTAACATAATTTATATTGTCGCTTGAAAATTATCTTGAATAAATATTTACTCTAAACCAAAAAAAAAAAACCCGAAAGAGATGGACATATGATTTGTGACAAAAGGAGTAATTGTTTGTGACTAAAATGTGCTTGTGTTTGACAACAATTATCTTAGAGAGTTTAGCGCAAAATTTTTCAATTTTTAGGATAAAATAACCATCTGATTTCTAAAATTTATTTTTTAAATTGTTAGTATTTGAAATGCTAATAAGATATGTCATTGGGTGTATTTTTTGAAACTAGCATTAACAATAAGCAGTTAGCAGTAGTAGTTTAATTTATAAAAGTGTTTGGGAGAGTAGTTTTACCTGTAATTTTAATGTGTAAAATGACTTAATGCTAAATGCTAAATACTTTTTCAAAGAGTTTTGAGAAAGCAGCGTTTTTATAATTTTATAAATGTCATTTGCTTCCTTTCAAACGAACTTTGTAATAATAATGATAAATGCTAATTGTTAATTGCTCTAAAATGCTTTCAAAAGTTGTGTGCCAAACACGCCCAAAGTGTGTATTGATACTTCAAACTTAGTTAACGGATGTTAATGTAACTACGTGATTTTTCGTTCTTTTTGAATTTTACAAGTTTTTTTCCTTATTTGGTATCTCAATATAATATGTATGATTATAGATCGCATGTCAAAACGTTTGTTTCAGTTATTCGATGTTATTGATAATCATAAATTCATGTCGCAAACAATTTTAATTTTACAGTAGAATTAAAAATACAACTATACTTTCTCCTTTTCACAAAAAAAAAAAAAAAAAAAAACCAACTATACTGCTAAACTTGTTTATAAAATGCATAGTTATTGCTTGCTAACTCCAAGTAAAAGCATGTGATTTTTCGTTCTTTAAGAAAAGGTAAAATGGTAATTTGGTCATGTAACATGTTGTGTAATGAGGAGAGCTGAGGGTGAATAGACCAAAGTTGAGCAAAAAAACGAACTAGACCAGTGAAATCTCTTTACGAGAATATATTTAGTAAATAGGTGCATGAGTCTATTTTAAAGAAAATACCAAACTAAAAACTAGGTTAGACCGCATGTATTAACATAAAACTCACAGTTTAGCTTTTTCATTATGAAAAACCAATAGTTAAGGTCTCGTCTCTGCTTTGATAAGAAACGGAAAAATTGTAGTTAAAACGAAATTATTTTGTTATCTTATAATGAGATTTGCGATCCGTAGCCCTAACGGCTAAAATTCAGGGAAATAACATGCTTTATTACTTACTAGCAGGGTACTCGCGCGTTGCAGCGGCGGATACTCTGAAATAATATTTTCTGGTGAATCATGTATTTTAGTTTATTATGCTCTTTTTAATAATAAATTTACGGATATCAAAAATTTCATGTGACGTATTTTAACTCCTTAACTAAGGAATTTATGTCATCTTTTTGGGTCTTTTTTAAAGTCATTCGTATAACATGAGCCCGTTTGGCCAGTGCCCGTTTAGCCCGTGCCCGTTTGGCCCGTGTCCGTTCGGGTTCTAGCCCGTTTGGCCTGTGCCCGTTCAGGCTCTAGCCCGTTTGGCCCGTTTCCCGTTCGTGCTTGAATATTTGTATAATGTACTTTATTATTTGTATTAGTAACATTTAATGTAGGAATTGTGTTTAAGTTGGTTGTACAATATGCTTGATAATTTGTATTTCTTATGTAAAGGGTGTTTTAATAACTAAATTAATTGTATTTATTGACCAATTAATTAATTGACTACATTAAATATCTTGACCAAATTAATAGGGTTTTGTATTTTGTACATTAAGCTTTAAGACTTGTAAGTCTTAAAATTAAGATTGATGAGAAAGATCATTAATAGTGCTTTGTGTATTGTACAATAAGCATTATAGCTTGTAAGTCTTAATTTTAAGACCAAGAGGAGAGAGAGTCATTCATGCTTTATATGTAGTATAGATATATTAAGTTGGTTGAGGTATTTATATGTAAGGAGAGTTAATGTGAGAATTTTCTTAAAGTTGATGTTAAAATGAGAACTAATCTAAACAATCTTCAAAAATATTTATAAATAACCATTTTAGCAATGATATAAAAAAAATCAAAAAAAAAAAAAAAAAAAAAAAAAAATACAAGTTAACATTTTAGCAACTAATAACCAACTGATACATGAGTTTGGATTACTGATACATAATTATAAATTTTATACCGATACGTCAAAACCTTAAAAAGATGATACTATCTCCGTCCCACATTAAGTGTCCACTATGATTTTTTTAAGTCTTTTTTCTCAAACTTTGACATTAAATATATTTGTTTGTATTATATAATACTTAATGAAAATTATACAAATAAAAACACATTTAAAAACTTAATCCATTCATATATCTTGCATCAAGTATTATATAACACGAACAAAAATATTTAAAGTCAAAGTTGAAGAAAAAATACTTAAAAAAATCATAGTGGATACTCAATGTGGAATGGATGGAGCATCTTAGACATAAACTAATACGCCTAATACACATCAACCACTAAATAAACTGGTACACATACCAAAACCCGATACACGTTAAACGTCGAATCAAAGTGTATCATCTAGGCTTCGTCAGTTTTAAGAAGAAAACCATTGGAACTTTAACAATTTTAGTAGTAATTAATCATTTTTTTAATTTATTATTATTATTATTATTATTTTTTTTTTTTTTTATTTTTTTTTTTTTTTTTAATGAGAGTGTCACTTGTAAGATTTTAGTTGATTTCTCATTTTGTAACTTTAAGAAAGTTCTCATTTGATCTAGATTTATTTACATGTAAGGGATAAGCGGTTATTTTTTATTATACAATAAAATTATGCATGTCCTAACAAGTTAAATGTTGAGTTTTTATTTCTAAATTACTAAATTGAGGTAACTAAATAGATCGCTTTTGTTAGTAGAGAGGAAGTAGATTTTGAAAGGGTAAGGTTGGGCGTAACAGAGGGACTCGACTCGGTCGGTCTCCCCCACCCGACTTGGTTGCCTCTATTACATCACCACCCACCGAATCGGTCGACTAGCAAAAGAAATGAGATGTTGGTCGGCCTAACGACTAACTTGTGTGCACACAAAATACATAAAACAAAAACAACAAAAGATCTCAGGTTTGTGTTTCAAGTGTTTATAAACGAATCTTTAAATGATTTATATAGATCATGGATCTTTGAGGGGAAAAAAATGAAAATACAACCTACCTCAGAGCTTTGTTTCAAAGATTTTGAAGCCTTCTGTGTTCAAGTGGATGATGGGACGAATATATATAACAGGTTTTTGGTTTAGTTTGTGTTCGATTTGCATAAAGATAAAAAGAAATGGTTTTTAAAGCAGAAAGAAACCATAGAAAGAGATTGTATAGTGTGTTGATATAAATAATGTCTAAAAACGTTATTTCTATTTTTCGACACCTCTAAGTTTTGATGATAATAAAATATAAAAACACGTTAAATCAAAATTAACGTAAACAAGTTTTTAGTCGAAATATCTCGTTTCTACGTAAATCACTCTAGGTAAGAACAAACAATTTTACAACTTGATAAATGATCAAATAAGTGAATTTGTGTTCTAAACTTCACATTTTTAATGTGATAAAACATTTTTTCAAAAATACATTTTACAAATTCTTTTTGGATTAAAAAGAAATGTTTTAATTTGAAAAATAAGTTTAAATTTACCAACATCTATTTCCCCCCTCCCAAAATCAGCTTCAAACTTTCCCAAATAAGCTTTCACCTCTAAAAACAAAAACAGGAGATTTTTTGTCTGGCACAGTACCACTAAATTAGTGGTACCGTGATGTATTTAGTGGTACCGTCCCTTCATAACGGGCAAATTTTTTATGCCTATAAATACCAGTCCATTTAACATTTTTTAGGTATCCTTTTTCACACAAAACTTTCTGAGTTAAATCCCTCAATCACATTTACATTTCCTTGATCATTTAGTTAGTTTTCTTTTGTTTAAGAGTGATCCAACCATCCAACCAAGTGATCACCATCATTCCTCTACTAGTGCAAGAGAAGAACACAAAGTATCAAGAAGATACAAGGTGTTGTAGTATTAGTGTAGTGCACTCGTAACACTTGTTACATACTTGTTGTATCTTGACATACATCAAGTCTCATTTCATCTTGTCTATTTATATTGTGTGGATCATTGTGATCTTGTATAGATCGTGTGGATCTTGTGTAGATTGAGTTGAGAGTGTGTAGATCAAGTGGATCGAGAGTAGATTGGTGGATCGTGCGATAAGTGTGGATCGTAAGTGAGATTGGTACTAGTTAGATTAGTACTCGACATTTAGCTTAGTGTCAGAAATAGTGATAAGCGACGTTGTACTGTTTTCTCCGCCTGAAGGGAGTTTGTTGACATAGTGCTTAGAACTCTCGAGTTGGGTACTCGAGGAATGGAGTAGGGCGAAGAAGAGCTTCGTTACCGAACCACTATAAATCTCTTTGCCTCGGTTTGATCTTTCCATCTCTCACTCTTTGTCTTTGTTGTTTATATTTGATTGTTGTAGTTTAGTATTCATATTGTTGTTGGTTGATCTTACAAATGATTGAATCTAAGTTTTTCACAAAGTAAACTTTGATAAATAACGAAAAACCGGTAAAACTGTTCAAACCCCCTTCTAATTTTCCACATAGTGTGTTTGGAATTGTGAGATAGATCCAAAGGAGGTTTGTGCTCATTTGTGTATTAGTATTTGTGAGATGATGGAAACGAGTTGATGCTATTTGTGTGGCTGGTATTTGTGTTTAGATTGAGATATAAATGTAAGAGAATGTGTTTTGATGACTATATAGGCATTTTTTTTTTCTTTTTTTTTTATACGTTTTTAGTAGAATATATTTGACGTTGAACAAATAGACATTAATTTGTTATTTTATTTGAATTTTTATTGCAATGTTTGTAATTTTATTTAAATTATTATGTAATATTTTTTATTATTAAAAGACTTTAAATTTTATTGTTTAAAAGATCGAAAATGAAAAGAAAAAATAAATGTGAGTTGCTTTATTACACAAAATAGGTTGCTAAATTAGAGTGGAGGGTGCAGCTCGCCGAAGGGCTCGTTGTGGCTGACGTGGAGCTTCGCCGCTGCACCATGGAGCTTCGCCGAGCTTCCCTTGCTCGTCTGCACAACGAGCCTTATTGTCTGACAAGTGAACGTTACTCCGTATTATATTTTATTGCAATTGAATAAATTCAAACGGTAACAAAATTAAACCACACTTTTTTTCCTCCCTATATATACACTACAATACATATACTTTACAAACACAAATCTTATAAAAAAAACACACTTAAATCTATAAAAACATAACCAAAAAACATGAGTGAAACATCTTGGTCCGATTAGGATGATCTTGAGGAGCTTGAAGAGATCGATATGCTTGTTCAAGAATTCGAGAACGAGCAATTGTTCCAGCAACAACAAGCCGAAAGTAGCACACGCACGTCCATTTCCCGGGAATATGAAATTGCTGAAGCACGGCTAATGCATGATTATTTTGGTGACAATCCAAAATATCCGGAAGAATTGTTTAGGCGTCGCTATCGTATGAGCCGTAAACTATTTTTAGAAATAGTTCAAGGTATTCAAACATACATTCAAACTCATCATCCTCTTCCAAAACACTTTGATTTCTTTAGAGTCCGACCCAATGCGGCAGGTATAATGAGTTTTAGTTTGATCATGAAATGCACAAGCGCCATACGCCAATTGGCATACGGCGTAGCAGCTGATGCATTGGATGAGTATTTACAAATGGGATCACATTGTGCACGTGATTGTTTAGATAATTTTACTATGTGCATAATCCAGTTGTATATGGGTGAGTTTTTAAGAAAACCAGACGAGAATGACATTCGTAACTTGTACCACGCACATAACGCGGTTCATAAGTTACCAGGAATGTTGGGAAGCATCGTTTGTATGCACTGGGAATGGAAAAATTGTCTTAAAGCATGGCAAGGCCAATTTCACCGAGGTGATAAAAAGTAACCAACCATAATGCTTGAAGCCGTTGCTTCATATGATTTGTGGATTTGACATGCATTTTTTGGGGTAGCGGGCGCGAATAACGATTTTACAGTTTTGAATAATTCTAACTTATTCGACGACCTGCTTGATGACATCGCCCCCGAGGTTCCGTTTGAAGTCAACGGGCGTACATTCAAAAAAAGGTATTATCTTGCCGACGGAATTTACCCGGAGTGGTCTAGTTTTGTTAAATCATTCACGGTTGCGCATACCCCAAAAAATGCCGCATCCAAAGCCAAACAAGAAAGTGCTCGAAAGGATATCGAAAGAGCTTTTGGTGTCCTACAAGGACGTTGGCATATTATTGCCCAACCGGCGCATCAATTTACGATTGCCAAGCTACGGAGAATCATGTACACGTGCATCATATTGCACAACATGATTTTGAAGGACCAAAACTTTGCCATTTCTGATGTTAGTGAAACGTATATTTGTCCGCGAATAAATTTACAACGGATATGGATTGAGCGATGCGATGTGCAACGAAAGAAGGGGAAGGAACTACGCGATAAACGCGTACACGCAGTGCTTCAACGAAATCTTATCGAGCATGTTTGGCAAGTAAATCAATGGGAAACATTTCAGCAACAACAACAACAACAACAACAAGATCATTAGTTAGCTGATGCATTTGATGTATTATTAGTATTTGTTGTATCGGTTTTTTAATTCCCGTATGGTTTTTTTTCGTTTCGTAATTGTATGTTTCGTATGTTTTTAAGTTTGATGTATTGTATTTTTATTTGAATAAAATTAATTTAGTTTATTTGGGTATTTGAATAAAAGAAATAAAAATAGTTAGTGATGGGGTCCAAATGAGTATGTTGTGGTTTGTTAAGGAGAGGGGTTGTTAGTTGTGGTTTGTTGTGGTGACATGGCACCCCGTGAGACCCGAATGAAGAGCTTGGGTTAGCCATTGCACCCCCTGCTCTTAGTCTAGAAGAGAAAGCTCAAGCAGCAAGAGAGATGAAAGTCGCGATCTAAAGGTCTAATAATTTGGTGACGCAACGAATTCTGTACGTGTGTTGCTGTGGGCCCCAGTATGTAACTTGCTTCGAAAGTCCCTTTAGCTTGTTTTTGATTTTGGGATGCACTCACATTAGATAGGGTTTGGTCAAACTGTAAAACTCGCGATGCATACTGTACAAGCAAGCGATGAATCTAATAATCGGATACTCTCTCCTTCAACCTTATTTTTTGTGTTAATTGTTTTTTGCAATTATAATACGGAATGACGAATGTGGGTCAGTGAAGGCGGGAAAGTATGACATATGGCAAATATTTAAGAGCGGTAAGAAGTAATTTCGGAATGTAACAAACTGTGATTGTGTAATGAAGAAAACCGACTTTGTTATATGATACGCCAGTGATTGTACATGTTTTTTGTGGGTCCCATAATATGTAACTTGCATTTAGTCCCTTAAGTTTGTTTTTAAATAGTTTGTGTCACGTTGTCTTTTTTTATATTATCTGAAAAAGTGGACTATGAAATACGATCATTTCGGAAAAAGGTACAGAAAGTTGGATGTTATACCATGTTCTCGTACATATATGTAAGGCTAAGGGTGTGGAGGTATATGAGGCTTAAAAATAAGTCTTGTTTAGCGTAAAGACTTATAAGAAAGCTTTTGAAAATATAAGCCACAACCCAAAATTAAGCCTCAGCCCCGGCCTAAAAAATAAGTCTAAAATTTTTAGACAAGACTTCTGATATGTTAAATTACTTAATTACTCAAACAAATATCTAATACATACATATGTTAATTTAATTATATGTCCTTGTTGGGCCAGCAACTACCCAAATATCTCTGGCAAAGATTTGAACATAAAATATTCCCGACACTAACTGACAGAATATCAGTGATCATCTAATTCACTGATTATCAGTGAGAATGTCTCTCCCTAATAAAGGGATGTAGCTTAGACATCATTCTTCAAAGAGTTGGCAAAGACCAACTGAAGATTCGCTTTACTCATCTGATGCAGTCTCAATGAGTAAGGTACGTGAGCAAACATCAGGGACACTCATATCTGACAAATGTCTCTCTATCCCTGATGGCCTTTCTCTCATTGATAATGACCACCTCACCAACCTTCAAATCTAACTGATCAAGAAATTATGACTAATCAACATTGTGGAAAACTAGAAGAGGGGGGGGGGGTTGAATAGTTTTTACCGTTTCTTTTGTTTAATTTGTTAGTTCTAGGGAAACAATCACAAATTAAGTTATCACACAATATAAACTAAAGATAAAGAGATGAAAGATCAAACCACATAACACAAGTGTTTATAGTGGTTCGGTTTGCAAGAGATCCTTATCCTTGCCCTACTCCACTTCCTCGAGTTGCTTACTCGAGAGATATCTTTCACTAAGAAACAAACTCCCTTCAAGGTGGAGAAAACCTTTACACGTCGCTTACTTCCTTTTCCGGTACTAAGCTAAACACCGGGTTCTTTCACAAGGTAGAACCAACCTGACGTCGCCTAATTACTTTACCGACACTAAGCTAGATGTCGAGTTCTTTACACGGGTACAACCACTCCCTACTCTCTTTGTGCTTTGAGGACTAAAGCACTAACCACACTTACTGATCTAACTGATACAAATGACAAGAAACACTTAAAGTGTTTACACAGAACCTATACTACAACTTCACAACAGTCTGCTTGTTTGAAGCTTGTTAATTTGATCTTCTTTGCTACAAAAGAAACATCAATGATATATATATAACTACTGTGGTTAGTAACTAAAGTGAATGTATGTGTTTTTCTTTTCTAAGTGGATGAAAAGATCAAATGCCAAGCCTGCTATTTATAGGCAAACAAAGAAAGGCTCCTACGGATCCGGCGGATCCCTCAGAAGGGATCCGTCTTTGTATTGACTTGGATCCGCGGTATGACAGCTAATGTTGCATAAGAAATCTTTCCATATCCTTGTGTTGTCAAATCAATATCTTCCAAAGTCAACTATATAACTTGAGTATCTAATTAAGATATCATACAATCTTACCAAGATTGTATTTGTGATGTATACCATGATGTCACTTTGTAGCTTTTAAATTAAAGTTTCCATTAAAGGAAATACACATGTATATGTAATATAATGTTAGTGATCATGTTGAATAAAAGATGTGTTTTGAAAAAGACTTTAACTAGTATTTATAATTTGCTTAAGGAATATACTTTGTGTTTGTCATGAACAAAATATTAAGCAAAGATCGTAAAATATAAATAACGTTTTCCGTACGATATTTGTATTAACAATCTCCCCCTTTTTGTTGATGACAAAACATAAATTATATTTTTAAGCAAACAAGTAAATATAGTTTAAGTCCTTTTAAAAATATAGATTAAGTTTTTAGTTATTCAAATTTTGATACTATTATGAAATAACTTAGTATGAACTAATTATGCAAACTTAATCCTTTTTCTTTTCTCCCCCTTTTTGTCGAAACAAAAAGAAGAAGTGCGTAGCGGAATGCGATTTTGAGAACTTTAATAGCTCCCCCTTGTTTTGTACTCCCCCTAAATGGAGTAACAAGTAAATGATGCATAAACCTACAAGACAAATGGTTAGAATATGAAAAGTTAATGAAATGCTCCCCCTCGATGTATACTCCTCATTTCTTGAGTACCAACGTATACTTTGAAGGGTATGATATGCTGCAAATGAAGTGTTAGTAATGAATGAGAATGCTTGTGAATTATTCTCCCAAACAAGCCTTTCAATATGTTTTGACTTTTAAAAGTCAAAGTAAGTGTCTGATCATTAGTTGTACCTAAGGCAATCATAATCAAGGTATAATATATGCTATATAAGAATGTTAGTTCACATTGAGAATGATAATATGCAATATGTTGATCACATTCATAGATATTGAAAATTTTGTGACAAAAGTCACAATTATGAAATGATAAAAAGGCATCCTAGAAAGAAATAAAAAGTCCTAAAACAAATGCCTATGATGAGGATATGAAGTGAAGTTAAGTTAGTGACGCTAGTGTTGGTGTTAGTTTACTAGTGATAAAGAATGCAATGAATTCAGAAACTCTAATGTATAGCAAATGCTATAAAGGTATTGAAGATTGTTAAGGTTATGATATTGTCATCTATGATGAAAATACTAGATACCTATTTGTGGATGAAAATGACATCATATGATGAGAGTGTTGGTTGGAATAAGACGTGCTTGATATGTATAAAGAATGAAAAGGATGAGATCCTATGATGGTGTTCTAGACACTGAAGATGTTCTAGACAATTAAGTTGTGAGATTAAGATGAAAATTCTAGATTCGTTGGTTACGAGAAGGTTGTTTGGTTTCTGAATGGTTAAAAGCTGATCAGGTACCCGCGGATTGGGCGGAACCAAAATTTTGGTTCCGTCATTCTTATTGAAGGGTTCCGTGGGACCAAAATCGATTAGATCATGTTTTGTCATTTTTGATCAAACGAAGGTTCATGCTAAGGTTTATTTACTTACAATTATTGTTTTGGTTTTACTAATCCTAATCAAAGTTTAAGGAGACTTAAAACAACTCTTTTTAAGAGGTTTGTTAAACACATGATTGTGTTTTCATGAGGTTTTGGTGCAGAACTATAATGTTGAGCTAATAAGGTGTTATGATGATAGTATTGACTAATCTTAAAGGGTGTTCATCTTGTATGCCTAAATCACTTTTTGTGTCAAAACAAGATATCATATTTTAGAGCATAATTATTGAAAATTTGTTTGTGACGAAAGTCTCAAACATACGATTATACATGAAGGTTCCTAGAGACGATAAGATCTTAAAAGTAATTATTGCGATGATACTACAAATTTCTATTTTGCTTGTTTTGATGATGACATGATAGAGGCAAGCCATTTAGTTTCTAAATTACTAATGTCGTAGAGGTCAGAGGCAACATTGTTGTCATCTTGAGTGTTTGTTTTATTGATCCACATTGATTCATCCAAGTGTTGAAGAGTGGTAATTATGTCATGTGATGGGTCTATTATTAAGCTTGAAGATGGGGATGAGATTTTTTTTTAGGTGGTGGTGATTGTGGTGAGGAGTCAATTGTTGTGGAAACACTTGGTGAAGTGACAATTGGTGTGGCAATTGTAGTGTTGATAATTGATGTGATATGGTATTGAGGTTCATGAATCTTCGGATGGAGAGAATGGGCTATTATGGGTTCTAAGTTTTCAAGACTTATTTGTGGAGAAGTGGTTGATGTAAGTGGAAGATCTTCTAATTCTTCAAGATGTGGTTGTGGAGATGTTGGTGGTGTCCTAAAGAGTTCCATAGGTTTAAGTTTTGGTGAGGATGGTGATAATGCAGACTTCTTAGTTTGTGGTGGAGCGGGAGCGAGTGGTGGTGTGGTTGTTACAAGAGTAATGGTAGGAGGTGATGTTGTTGTATTGGATGAGTTTGTAGCGGGTGAATTTGAAGAAGAGTATATGTTGACTATGGGAGTCGTAATAGAAGTTGTTGTGGTGTTTGAGGATCTAACGGGAAAAGTTACATTACGAAGTGGGTTTGCATACCAATAAGGTCTGACACTAATTCTAGCCGTTCGTCTGTATGGTCTAGACATGTGAACTTTTTGGAGATGATATGAGAGTTTTGTGGAGGATTAGTGTGCTATGATCATCTCTAACATTCTAATTTATACTTCCTAATTGTATGAAAATTGGTGTTTGGATTAAATGAGTGTGAATTTCTATGACTTGAAACAAGATAAAGTTGTTTGTCCTATTGACAAAGTCAAACCATAGAAATGGAGTTGACATAAGAGTGTGCAGAGAAATAACTCAAAAGGGTTAAATTTGTTTGATTAATAGGAGTAAGTTCAGTCTGAGTGTGATGGGATAGAACAGATAAATCAAATTTTGCAAGAAAATATTCTTTGAATTTCATAATTGTTTCTAATGATTTGGAACAGAGATTTGTGCAGGTCTTATCAAGGAAGTCAATCCATTGAGCTTGGATTGAGTAATGTGTTGTGGATTTGCAGTTAATACAAGGAAATATTGGAAAATCTTATGATTTGATATTTCCACGGATTTGACGGATCTTAAAAAGGGTTCCTTATTTGTATTGGTTTGGTAACTCATACCTAAAGTTCAAAAATTTCAATTATGGTGGGAAATTTTGTTCCTAAGTTTCTAAGAATTCCTATATGATTCTAAGATGAATTATGATCAGTGAATGAATCCTAAATGATACTAAACACTAAGATTTAAGAATCGAGATGAGTCGAAAAAGTTTTAGACTTACTGAGAAAGCTGCGGATCCAAGTAGTATCAAGTGCGGAACCAAAGTGAGGGGTCCGCCAAATCCGCAGGTTGGAGGATGGCGGAACCAACGATAAGCCTTGGCGGATCCAATTTTAAGGATCCGTCGGATCCGTACCCTAATTTTCTAAAACTAAACAGAAGACTTGTTATATTATGCGTTATTCGACGAAAACCTGAAAATTCATCTAGACCTTACTTAACATCTAATATGTATAGCAAAACCACTAAGTGTGATAATATTAACGCACAATTGATCATAGGTTAATTTGTTCTTAGAAACTTATCTTAGTAGGAGTTAAACCAAACATAGGTTTAGACATGGTAAATTGATAACCCCGAGTGTTATCAATCTGCAATGATCAGTTAGTTCTCATACACAAAATAAAACACAATCAAGTATAAAAATAGACTTTATCATTAAACTTCATCATGAGCGAAGTTTTAAACTAAACAGTGGCATAAGTTTGGAAAATTGATAACCATGAGCATTCTCATCAGTTAAAGTTGAGCAAAAACACATAAGCATAAAGTACTAAAGACATGTCTTAACAAACATAGAAATATGATCATATAGGATCTAAAGAACAACTGTTCCAAACGTTCATTTATTCTCGCTTTTCTTTTAATATTTTGAGTATTTTCTTTTGATCCTTTCGGAGTTTCATCATCCATCGTCCTGCACACTTTAGAACTCCCTTTGTTTGTCGGCTTTCTGCAGATTCATTATTGAGAGATGGAAGTTGACTCAAGTAATCTAATAGCGGAAGCTTTGAGTTAGGTAATCCATCTTCGTCACTAGCTGATGAAGATGATGAAGATGAAGATGAGAGACAAGCTCGTTTCCCTTTTCCTACTTTCACTCTATGGTCACTAAGAGGGACAAAGGTGTGTTTGATTTCGGGGTAATCTGGGACAAAACCAACAGAATTTGGAAGGATAGGAATGGAGGCTTTGAACAAACGAGTGAGTAGCATTCCATATGGCAATGTGGTTTTCCCTAGGACACGTATATCAACCATCCTTTTGGCGATATAGTAAGCAAGATTGAATTTTTGATGAGTTGAAATACAATAGAGCATATAGCATAGTCCAGCATTCACGTGATCTTTGTTACCAATAGTACTAATGACATTAGATCTTAGAATTTCCTCGAGTCTTTTGAACTCAGGTTTGAGTTCATTGAGTTCCATGGCAAATGGATCTCGATTGACATCTTTGCCCCGAAGTTTCTTAATTGGATTGGTTCTAGTGTTAAAAAGATGATCTCGGATAATTTCTTTGGGAGTTAGGGGAGTGTCGTAAGGATGTTCCCTTCCTAGATGTGAATTTAGAATGGTTAAGGACCATTTGTCAGAATAGAAGCATGTTCCTTCACTTGGGATGTGTAACACTTCCCAAAATGATCTAAAGGAAAATTGTAGGAATTTTGGTTTACATTGAAGTTGATGCTAAATGATCCATTGTCATCAGAAATAAGTTTTACTGAGGCATAAAATTCGAGAATGAATCGAGGAATGATAGGTTCATCTATGTCGAGAAGTGAATCAAATTGAATGGTGGCCATTTGTTCACGAATGTTTGTTTCTTCTAAAAATGAAGAGTCTATGGTTCTACCCTCATGAACATAACGACTTTCTAAAGCTTTGAAAAGTTGGACTTGCGCTTCTGTGAGTCCTTTTGTTTGATGATGTTTGGGTAGGTACTTCTTTGTTTTCTTGTGATCGTAATTAGTGGCAGGAGGCATGATTTTCCTAGTCATAAACAATTTTTATGGTTTTAGTTACACTAATCTAAAATACATGAAATGTGGACAAATATAGAGGTGTGGTTATTTTTGATCTATGATGTTTGAAAAATATGTTTTGTGACAAAACACTTTATACCCCAAACATTTCTGTTTGACGTTTTCTTTGATTTTGTATTAGCAATGTTTCATTTTATCTAATTATGAAAAGACTTCTTTTGGGGTTTTTGAAAGAAAATTTATTCTAATTGTTTAGAGAAGGTTTCTTTTGTTAAAGAGTTTAACAAAATGGAATTCCTATTAATTTTTGACAAAAGAATTATCTTGTAGTGTCTAATTAAGAGTAGTAATCTGAAATGTATTATTGAAATAGCATGAACCTTAATTTTGAATTGAAATGAATTAGTGAACTTACAGTGAGTGATCAAGCACGAATTGATATGAGATGAAAGATCTAATTTTTGAGTTAGGGATGATGAGAGTCGATTATGAGTTGATATTGAGGGTTTAATTAAGTGTGTAGTGCAGTAAGGAGTGTTTGGTAATTCATAGTCGAATTTGACAATTCACGGATTCGGCGGATCCTTCAAAAGGGTTCCGCCCTTGTTGTCAGTTGGATCCGCAGGATCAGAACACGGTTGTGATATTTTTGTTTTTGGTTAAATTAAGATTTGGACGAATGTTTTAATTACTTCTAAATGTTAGTATGTTTTGTAAGGAACGAAGATTTCTTTCTTGAGATGTTTGTAAGAGGATTAACCATTGTAGTCTTTTTGAGAGACTTTTTCAACATATTGTATTCACTGTTTAATTTGGAAATAATGATAAACCAGTTGAGCTAAGTAATGAATGATTGCAAGGTTGACGAAACAGGAGAAGATTGGTAATAGAGACTAAAGAAACAAATTACGGGTATTTTCTCCACACTTCTCCTTAACCACTTAAGTATCAAGGAACGTTAGTTTCTTAGTGACTTGTTATACAATGTCTCACATTGGTACACAATATGTTTAGAGATCTACCTAATTTGTTATGATTTCATTATTTATGATCTAAGAATGATAGTTATACCCAAGGTTTGGTGTTCTACTAATGTATTACTACTTTTAAGGTTTATCCAATGAGTTAACTATTTTGATCCTTAATGCAAATGAGTGAAAGCATTTTTTATTCCTAGTTGTTTGGCACTTATCATGCATGATTTTTGGTCATAGCATATCTTGATAAGGAGATGAGGTTCTACTAAGTTTGTTTGTGTTTCCATAACTTTAAGACATTTAACTAAAGCTAGTATGTACGAAAATAGGAGAATATGTTTTTCCTATATGTTAAAATTTTAATTAGATAGCTTTGATTAATGCTCTTATTTCTAGAGTTATCAATCTTACTTAGATTCTAGAGAAAAACTAAATTATTTAAATCTTAATGTTTTCTAAAGGATGGGATTATTACAACAATATTGTTTAGATCTATGTATTATCATTATGAGTTATGGAGAGATAAATCTTTATAATATGGTAAGATTATCCTAAAATTAATTTTCTTCCAAGTATGAATTATTAAGTTAGAACTTACTTAGTAACATTCATGGATGTGATAATCACAAATGTGTTGGTTAAATCTTGTCTTGGTTATAGTTCTTGCAAGTTCTAAGAACTTATCCATGTATGGGTATTACCTAAGTGTTAAGATATAAACATGAGACAACATTTGTCTTGAGGTGTTATATCCGGTTTTAGCAAAGGTTAAAAACCTTTTCTTAGTAATCATCCTATCTTATACATATAGAATCTCTATTATTACATATGTAGTAATAATTATTCATACCACAAAGAAATAGTTATGAAATCATGAATTATCTATGAGAATAATCATTATGAGTAGGGTTATGAGAGTTCATACCTTTTTGATGATTAATACCAAAAGTGCTATTGATCGGGATGAGCACTTTAGTGATTAGAGAAGATACCTTTGTATACATCAATGTATCTTGGGAGTAAGATCATAAAGACCAAATCCTTTTAAGCATACCTAAAGAAAACTTGAGTGTTTGGTCCCCAGTATCTCATGGGTCCTTTTTGGGTTAAACAACATATAGTCAAATGGTATTTGTCTACTAAGCTCATTTCCTATGTATGAACATGATTTTACTGTTGTTTTAACTATATCTCTGTCTTTGATCGTTTTTGAATTAGTTTTTCTTGAATCTTGATTTTTCAATGTTTCTACTGTACTCACGGATCCCTTGTTTATACAACGCGGATCCAAAGTTTTGGATCCGTGGGATCCGCGGGTTACCAACTCAGTTGGTGTGATTTGATTTTCATTTATCGTTTGACTTTCAAAATCACTTAAATGACCATTTTCCATAAAATCAGGCTTGAAGCTACCATGAGATGATTTAAGAATTCTCATAGTGTCATCTGCACAGTTTATGTGTTTATTGAATCTTTGAAACTTGAGATTTCGTTTTATGTATTTGCTTAGTGTGAGTTTATGTGACTCTAATTCAAGTTTTATTTCATGACATGATGCACAACATTCAGTTTCCATATTTTCTTCCAAGCTTTTAACTTTTTCTTTTAACTTATGTATTTTATTCATCAAGTATTCCTCTTTAGTTTTTAAGATCTTGTTTTTACTTATGACGTTTATAATGAGCTTACTTAATCTATTGTGTTCTATATCTAATGTGTCGTAGTCATTAAATATATATGAAGAATCAGAGGATACCTTTTCTGTTTTGTTAGCCGTACTATCCACTTTGTTGTCTTTAAGCATATCTTCACTGTTGAAACTAGATCTGGCTAAAGTGCTAGAAGCTATCAACTCCTTTTTGCCTTTAGATATCTCCGAATCTTTTTCCATTATTGCTAGATGAGCTTTGAGGTATCCTATGAGCTCGTCCAATGTCATCCTTGAATGATCCTTAGAATCTTCAATATTTGTTGCTTTAACTTTCCATTTTGGGTCAAGATCTTTCCTGTCAAAATACTTACTAGAAATGGATTCATCAGGAGCTTTAGGTGAAATATTGTGTCTAGTTAGATCTGAGTCTTTTGACATTTTAAAAATGGTTTTTTCGAACTATAAAAACTGTTTTTGAGGTCTGGTGATCTTTGCAAGGATTTCCCTTCTTTAAAGTTTTCAAAATCGATTTGATCGTTTCAAGTTTTAAAATACAGTTTATTTTAAAAAACTTGAGTAACGTAGCTCTGATGCCAATTGTGGAAAACTAGAAGGGGGGTTGAATAGTTTTTACCGTTTCTTTTGTTTAATTTGTTAGTTCTAGGGAAACAATCACAAATTAAGTTATCACACAATATAAACTAAAGATAAAGAGATGAAAGATCAAACCACATAACACAAGTGTTTATAGTGGTTCGGTATGCAAGAGATCCTTATCCTTGCCCTACTCCACTTCCTCGAGTTGCTTACTCGAGAGATATCTTTCACTAAGAAACAAACTCCCTTCAAGGTGGAGAAAACCTTTACACGCCGCTTACTTCCTTTTCCGGTACTAAGCTAAACACCGGGTTCTTTCACAAGGTAGAACCAACCTGACGTCGCCTAATTACTTTACCGACACTAAGCTAGATGTCGAGTTCTTTACACGGGTACAACCACTCCCTACTCTCTTTGTGCTTTGAGGACTAAAGCACTAACCACACTTACTGATCTAACTGATACAAATGACAAGAAACACTTAAAGTGTTTACACAGAACCTATACTACAACTTCACAACAGTCTGCTTGTTTGAAGCTTGTTAATTTGATCTTCTTTGCTACAAAAGAAACATCAATGATATATATTATATAAACTACTGTGGTTAGTAACTAAAGTGAATGTATGTGTTTTTCTTTTCTAAGTGGATGAAAAGATCAAATGCCAAGCCTGCTATTTATAGGCAAACAAAGAAAGGCTCCTACGGATCCGGCGGATCCCTCAGAAGGGATCCGTCTTTGTATTGACTTGGATCCGCGGTATGACAGCTAATGTTGCATAAGAGATCTTTCCATATCCTTGTGTTGTCAAATCAATATCTTCCAAAGTCAACTATATAACTTGAGTATCTAATTAAGATATCACACAATCTTACCAAGATTGTATTTGTGATGTATACCATGATGTCACTTTGTAGCTTTTAAATTAAAGTTTCCATTAAAGGAAATACACATGTATATGTAATATAATGTTAGTGATCATGTTGAATAAAAGATGTGTTTTGAAAAAGACTTTAACTAGTATTTATAATTTGCTTAAGGAATATACTTTGTGTTTGTCATGAACAAAATATTAAGCAAAGATCGTAAAATATAAATAACGTTTTCCGTACGATATTTGTATTAACAAACATGACTCCCTGAACAAGGCTTAAGATCAAAGACATCAAGAATCTAGGATGAACTGATTAAAGAAGACAAACTCACTGAACATCAACAGCAGTAGTTCATGCCTCAGATATTGTCAAAGAGTTCTTACAAAGTGCTCATCAGCCAGTGTGAACAACAGAACTCTAGCTCAGGAACAGGGGATCATCAAGGGCAGGAATACCTTGATGATCTCTCAGCTCTCTGATCAAAGACCAAGAAGGTTAGGTGAAGACTATAGAGTTTAAGCGGGAAAACTCGTGTGAAGATAAACTTTGTTCCTTCCCAATACACAAAAGAAGCTCATGGGAACTCGGTGCTGTCAACTCTGGTAAACCAAAAGGACATCAAGGCTAGATGTCTAGGCACGTGCCTATCTATGAACAGTTGGCAATATTACTATTCCCAAGTGAAGCGACAATAATCTCACCGTTATATAAACCTGTCGCAACCAAAGCAGAATGTGCGCATTCAATAGAGAGTAAGAAGTGAGAGTTCCACAACTTAGTTAGAGTGTTAGAATTCTCAACACACTTAGAACCCAAGCCTAGCTTGCTTCTAAGTGTTTCTTAATTTGTCTATCATCGGGGATAGCCGTCTGCAACTATCCTCATTGAAAAGCCAACCAAGTCATTAGTATGTCTAAGTGGGTTCTTTAGTAACATTTTAATTTCGCTTATCATGAATCATAAACTCGTTATACTTTCTGTTGTTCCCTTAACACGCTTAGAGTTAACTAGAAAGTTAATCTATTCGTATTTATGACTAATACAATGTTATGATTAACTCTAACAGATTAATGAAACGTAAAGTAAAAACACATAAGTATTTTTTAACATTTAAATTCTTATTAGAAATGAATAAAAGAATCTATTACCCAAGTGTTTTGCGGAACAAACACTTGGGATTGAACAGACAAGGTATGGTGGTGTCTCCTATCTAAACTCAAGCTTTGCTTTGAGTGGTAACAATTCGACCCACTGAGCTATCTCAGGGATACGTTACTCTTTGTAGGAGAGAAGTTGCTTTGTAAAAGTCTAAGCTTTCAATGTACAAAAACACTCTCAACTTCTCTCCTTTTGAACTTATTTATACACAAGTATAAAAGAGTAAAAGTGATTAAAAAACTACAACTTGTTGAAGCAAGCGTGTCTGACAATTACAACAGTAATTGTCATTTCCAAGAACCAATGGGAATGGACTATAAAGTCTTTAGGAGTGGTTGGTCTGACACTCCACGACTTTTAGCCGTCTTAGGGAAAGTTTCTTCCTGACAAGATAAGATTTGATCTTATCTTAAACTTTTCCCAGATCTTCCTGCCTTTCTTTCAGGCTTTGAGTTCTTCAGTCTTCAATCACTTAATGTTATTGAGGAGACTGGGGTTCAGTGAGTTCTTGTCCAACACTCACTAAACCATCATCTTCTTCCTTGGCTTAAGTCCTACTCAGGGAGTACCGCCTTCCTGAGTAGTGAATCCTTCTTCTTGAATTCGCCTTAAGCATCCTGAAGATGACTCACTGAGTGACTGTTCACTCAGTGACTTGAATTGTTATCGGTTTAAGTTAACACTTAGTTAATTTGTATCCAAATCTTGTTTTAAGTATTATTGGGTACTGATGGACCCAACAATCTCCCCCTATTTGGATATAAATGATTCCTAAGTGTTTTGATCAGTTATGAGTGAGCTAATGACTTCTACTCATACTGAATTTACTAGAATGTAAATAAGGACACTGAAATAATAAAAACACATCTTATTAATATCATTACAAGTCCTATCAAAACTAAGTACAAAAAAGGTAGTGGTGGTATTCAGGCAGATTCTTCAGTTCAACTTAATACCAAGGGCTTCAAGCTTAGGCTTCTTTGACTGCAGCTCATGTTGGTCAGGGTGCTCTCGGATTTTTCTTTTCAGATCTTGACAAAACCTCACATTCTCAGGACTCTTGATTGGAGAGGCCATCATGAGGAAACCCATCATTGCCTTGATCCCTGATAGATCAATATCATTCCACCTCTGGAAGGCTGGGTCTCCGAACTCATCAGTGAAGAACAACCCTCTTTCAGGTTGTTCGATGACCACATTCCTCCTGAATGGAATACCTTCAGGGAGAGCTCTGTTGCAGTCCAGACCAGGGACCTTGATCTTAGGCTTTGTTTCAACCTTCTTTCTTTTTCTTGAAGAAGACTGAGAAGGGGCAGGCTGTTCGGCTGAAGCAGGAAGAAGAGAGGGAGTGCCAAGTTCCTGTGGTGTTGCAGCCAACTTTTTATACCTCAGACTGAGGGATTTCATCAGGTTTGGCACAACAACATTTTGCTTCTTCTCAATTAGTGGACCCAGTTCATCCAGTTCTGAGATCCCAAAGTCTGCGAATCTGAAAGGGTCATGAACCTCAAAGACTCTCTTGTCATTACTTCTGTAGACAGTTAGAATTGCAGGCTTGGAGTTTTTATGAATCTTGACATCAGTGATTGGTTCTGGCTTTAACCTGTTTGTCATGACCCACTGATATCTTGCAATCCTATTCTGCCTAATCTCTTCAGTCCTTTTCATTCTTTCTTCCCTTCTCTGCCTGAGGGCAGTCATTTCAGCATTCTGAGCTTCCACAAAGCTCTTACCACCTTCCCTTTTAGCAAGGTCTTTTGCCTCAATCCCTATCTTCTCAGCCTCTTCTCTTGCAACCTGAATGAGAGCAAGCTTGTTCTGCCTTTCATCTTCAGCAGCTTTCTTCACTGCCTCCGCTTTCTCCATGTGAGCTTGAATTTCAGTATGAGTGAGAAGTTGCATTACCCAATTTATTTCATAAGGAACCCTGATTGGTTCATCAGGGTCTGGCCTTCTTTCCTTGGAGGTAGGTACTAAGATTGTGGGCTCAGGCTCAATGGTTGTGAGAATGCCTTTGCCTTTGTCTTGGTGGGATGAAGATGAGGTGGCTTCAGGATTCTCCCCTTCAGTGTGAGAAGGAGGTTGTTCTTGTTCAGGTTGTGGAGGTTCGTCTTCAGTGATTTTCTCCCCATCAACTGTTGCTTGACCCATAGTGAGAGCAAGAGTTGGTTCGCTCACTGAAGTTGAGGGAGCTTGAACTTTTAAGGCCTAATAGATCTCAGTCATCATGGATTTGATGTCTGAGGTGTCCTCCTGAAGAGTTGAGACCTTAGTCTCAAGAGAAGCCTGAGAAGCCTCTAATGCAGTCATCCTTGGCCTAAGATTCCAAGCCAGGGAGGAAGAAGACGATGCCAAAGATGCCATGTGGGACCCCATAAGACCCAGGGAAGATCGGATGGAGTCCACTGAAGAGTTGAGTCCCTGAATATTGGAGGATTTCAGCACAGTTACCAGCTAAGCCAACTGAGAAGTTTGTTGCTGGTAAGTTTCTGAAGCTTGAAGAATTTTCTTGTTTAGCTCAGGGTCATCTTTCACTGACTCTTGAATAGTGTCAACGCTCTTTTGTAAGTTGGTGAGAGACTCGTTGAGCATTTTAAAGTTGTAATCAAGATTTGTCAGGGAGAAGGAGATAGATGACTTGTGCTAATTTACATCATCATGATAGGATTCCACTGATTCCTTCAGGTTGACATAATGAACAGCTGCTTCAGCGTGCTGGTCAAACATTTCTTCAGTCAGACCTTGGAAGAGAGCCTTGTTGGTCTTTAGCAGGAACTTGACCAATTGTCTCTCAGTGAGAGGAAGAATGTTGTCATACTTGCTGAGGATGTTGTCAGTATCCGAAGAACCAGCAGCTTGAGATTCTGATTCTTCACTTGGATGTGGAGATGATTGATGTGATTGTTCAGGTTGTACAGCAGTTTCCATATCCTCACCAGCCTCAAAGATTTCTTCCTCACTCTCTTCCTTGAGCTCATTATCAAAATCTTCAGAATCAAGAAGAGCCTGAACATCCCCCATAGACTCGAACTCCAAAAGGTTAACCGGCTCCTCCTCATAAAAGGACTTGCATTGGTTTTGGCCAGGTCCTGACCCCGCCATAATAACTGATTTGGTTTTATCAGTCTGGCTAGTCATAATAACTGATTTCTCAGCCTGACTTTTGGGGGTAGTTCCTGAGAGACTGGATCCGCCTGAGGTGGTTGTGGGTTCCGTATCAGCGGGTGGTTTATATCCCTCTGAGTCTTTGTCCCCCTGAGCGCCTTCAACTATTGACGGGTGTTTTCCAGTAGTATCACTAGGCACTTTTTGTGATGGTTGGTGGTCCCCTTTCCCATCAGGGTTGTACTGCCCTTTTGGGGATTTAGGGTCCTTGACTCCCTTGGGTCCTGACTGTGATTTGTTAGTACCTTCATTGGGATATGATTGGGTGTGGGTCCCCTTCTTAGTTGAGTAGTGCTGCCCAACCGAGGATATAGGACCCTTTTCTCCCTCAGGCTCTGATTGTGATTTATCAGTGCCTTCATTGGGATGTGAATGGGTTGAGGTTCCTGACTCCAATGACTTGTTTATGTCAGTGGAATCATGAGGAAGAGGGGGTTTGCCCGAGGACACTGAGGATGATTGCTCAGTGCCCTCCGTTGGCCTTTGTTTTGTGGTCAGGGGGGTCTCTGTAGTGGGTGTCTCAGAGGTCTGGGCCACATTCAAACCTTTTTTAAGGTTGAGTTAGTTCTGGGCATCAGTCTCAGTGGCGAGTGGTTTGGGTCTAACCACCTTACTGGAATGACCCTTCTTTGTCTTCTTCACCTTCTTTGTAGGTGAAGGTACTGGAGAAACAACGTCCTCCCCCTGAATAACCTCTTGCATGTAGTTAGTCAGGGCAATGGGTTGTACCTCAGTGATGCCACTAGTGAAATTGGTCTTATGTAAGACGTCAGGTTTCATACCTACGACGTCAGGCCTCACATAGTCAGAACCAAGAAGGTCCTGAAGCACACAGGAAATAAACCTAGGATAAGACAAGTGTTTTTGCCTAGATTTTCCTGAGAGCTTAGCAACAAGGTCACGAAAGATAATACCTCCGATATCTATTTTTCTACCCTCCAAGAGACTGAACAACATCAATTGTTGTGATGAGTTCAATTGCTCAATGGAGGATTTATTCCCCCCAAGGACCTGAATGACGAATGTCATCAGGATCCTCCAGACTGGGTGGAACCAGGTTTTGACAATTGGAGCCTTTTCTAATAAGGCTCCAGCGGACTCCTTAGGACGTTTAGGGTCATGAGGTCCTAAGAATATCAACTCTCCTTTGACCTCTTGGTCAGTAGGATTGGGCTCAAAAGCCTCAGCAAAATAAAGACCAGTGGCCTTGATGAAGTCATTGTAACCCAGGGAGAGGGTCCTTCTCCCATTCATCACTGTGAAAGTGATGATGGATTCTTTGGTGTCTTTTGGGCTAGTAGCCACAGCAGTACACCAAAATTCCCTCAAGTAGTCATGGTAGATGACTGAGGGGGTTTTGGTAAATGCTTTTGCAAGAAAACAGTTTTGAAGATATTTCATCACATTCTTGTAAGCATGGAACTTTTGTGGATAGGAAAAGTTTCCCACCACATTGTTCTTTGTGAGGTCTACACCCTCTAATATGAAATCCACATTAGGGGCGTATGTGATAGCATTAGAAGAAGCCATTTGTATTGGTAGGTCTGGGTTAACAAATGATTCTGGGTTTCTAAAGCCTAAGAACACACACACTATTAGTTTTGAGAAAAAAATGGGTAGAATTTGCTTAAGATTTCTACTAGACGTGTGTGTTGTTATTTTGGTTGGGGTATTTATAGGGAAGTGAAGTGGAGGGTATTTTAGGCATTGAGCGGATTTTATTTATTCAAAAAGAATTTTTGGAAACTGTTTTGAATAAAATGTTTTGGGATCCGCATTTAATGCCAATACTCCATTTTCCCTGGTTTGGCGCAACAGTCAAGGTGAACAGTTGAGCAGTTCTGCAAAAGTGTAATTTGCAGAGATGAGTCATCACATATCTGTAATGTGATTGGAGAGGCATTTAATGCCAAGTGGGAATGTGGTGGCCCAGAGGTGGAAGCCAGAAAGGCAAAAGAACAAATATTCTTATATTAAATAAGAATTCAGTTACCAACCTCGGACATTTACTAACTAGATACTTAGAGCATTTAAGTTAGTATTTATTGTCTCTTGAGGACCCTGAATGACTTTTCATTCAGTGAACCTGATTGTCAGGACTTGGGTTTAGTCACTGATGGTTCTAGTGTTTAGGAATTTGGGTCTAATTCCTGAGGTTCAAGGGTTCAGGAACTTGGCTTTAGTTCCTGAGGACCAAGAATTGAGGAACTTGGGTTTAATTCCTGAGGATTAAGGGTTCAGGAACTTGGGTTTAGTTCCTGAAGTTCAGTGACCTTTCTCACTGAATAACACATTGAGTCAGGGATTTGGGTTTATCAGAATTTACACATATTTGGATGGAGTCAATCAGTGGACTGATTCTCAATATCCAACATTCCTAGTTCAGCTTTCAGTCTGGTGAAAGTTGGTTCATCCAATGGCTTGGTGAATATATCAGCTAGCTGATATTCAGTAGGAATGAAGTGTAATTCAATGTCACCATTCATGACATGGTCCCTGATGAAGTGATATCTAATATCAATGTGTTTTGTTCTCTGATGAAGAACTGGGTTATTTGAGATGGCAATTGCACTTATGTTATCACAAAAGATGGGAACCATCTTGTACTGAATTCCATAGTCACTGAGTTGACTTTTCATCCAGAGTACATTTGCACAACAACTTGCTGCTGCAACATATTCAGCTTCAGCTGAGGACATGGCAACTGATTGTTGCTTCTTAGCACTCCAACAGACTAGTTTTCCACCAAGAATTTGGCAAGAGCCTGAGGTGCTTTTTCTGTCCATGTTGCATCCAGCATAGTCAGAATCTGAGTATCCTTTAAGATCAAGGCCTGAACATTTTGGATAATATAATCCAAGGTTTGGAGTACCTTTCAGGTACCTGAATATCCTTTTCACAGCTGTGAGGTGAGATTCTCTTGGGTCAGATTGATATCTGGCACACAAACAGACTAAGAATTGGATGTCAGGCCTTGATGCAAGTAGATACAACAGTGATCCTATCATTCCTCTGAAAAGAGTTTGATTAACTGGTTTTCCAGTAAGGTCAGGACCATGGTTGTTTGGTGGAACCATGGGAGTTTTGACTGAGGCACAGTCACTGAGCTCATACTTCTTCAGTAGGCTTCTGACATACTTCTCTTGACTGATAGAGGTACCTTTATCA
Organism: Artemisia tridentata subsp. tridentata; assembly: GCA_021014915.2. Lineage (NCBI taxonomy): Eukaryota > Viridiplantae > Streptophyta > Magnoliopsida > Asterales > Asteraceae > Artemisia > Artemisia tridentata. The sequence goes on along the minus strand of CP139509.1, from coordinate 266,077,009 downwards.
GTCTGCTTGATTTGTAGACCAAGGAAGTAAGTCAGTTCTCCCATCATGCTCATTTCAAATTTCTTTGCCATTAGTTTTTCAAACTGTTTGCAAAGTTTATAATTTGTTGAGCCAAAGATGATGTCATCAACATACACTTGTACAAGTATGACATCATTATTTGTCTTGTAGATAAACAATGTGTTGTCTATCTTGCCTCTGACAAATTTGTTTTGGATCAGGAAGGCTGAAAGAGTCTTATACCATGCCCTGGGAGCTTGTTTCAGTCCATAAAGGGCTTTGTTAAGCTTGCAGACATGGTCAGGAAACTCATGGCTTTCAAATCCAGGAGGTTGCTGAACATAAACTTCTTCTTTTAGTGAGCCATTTAAGAATGCACTTTTAACATCCATTTGGTACACCTTGAAGTTCATGTATGTAACAAAAGCAAGGAAGATCCTGATGGCTTCCATCATTGCTACTGGTGCAAATGTTTCTTCATAGTCAATGCCTTCTTGTTGATTATAGCCTTTGGCTACAAGTCTGGCTTTGTTTTTAATGACTATGCCATTTTCATCAGATTTGTTTTTAAATACCCATTTCATGCCAATGACTGAAACATCTTAAGGACATTTGACCAAGGTCATTACCTTGTTTCTGTCAAATTGTTCCAGTTCATCATTCATGGCCTGAACCCAACTTGGATGTTTTAGTGCTTCCTTAAAACTTTTGGGTTCAATTGTGGAAATGAAGTCCACAAATAGGCATTCATTGGCTGAGGCTGCTCTCAGTTCAGCAGTCATGCTCTTTGTGAGCATGCCTTCAGTAGGCTCGCCAATTATATTGACAAGTTCTATATCCTGAGACCTAGTCCAACTGTCCTGAGGTCTTGGAAACTGATTAGAACTTGTAGAGGCCTGATGGGTAGGATCAGGATCAGACACATGATGTTCTTCAGCATCTTGAGTGTCTGAGTGGGTTGACTCATCACTGAGATTGTTTAGTACCTGAGCACTTTGTACTGACTGAATGAATTCATCAGTATTTGTGCTTTAATAAACTCAGTGATGGTTGGGTAAGGTAGGTTGTGGGGAATGATGTAATAGGAGATATCAGCATTTGCATGGTACTGAGTGGAAGGACCATTATCAGCATGATGTTCATCAGGAGGGTATCTTGATGATTCATCAATACCTATCTCTTCCACTGAGTTGTTAGAGACACTGATTGCATCAGTGCTCTCATCAAAGGTAACATGAAATGTTTCCTCAGCATGCTGTCTCCTAGTGTTGAACACCCTGAAGGCCTTTGAGACAAGGGAGTATCCTAGGAAGTATCCATCATTAGCTTTGGCATCAAATTTTCCTAAGTGATCCTTGTTGTTATGAATAAACACAGGACACCCAAAGACATGAAAGTAGCTGATGTCAGGCATTCTTCCCTTGAATAACTCATAAGGAGTTTTGCTATGTCTGTTGACAATGATGGATCTGTTTTGTGTGTAACAGGCAGTCTTTACTGCTTCAGTCCAAAAGTGTTTGTAAAGGACTGATCCATTTAGCATTGTCCTAGCTGCTTCAATGAGTGTTCTATTTTTCCTTTCAGCCACCCCATTTTGTTCAGGTGTGTAGGGTGAGGAAATTTTTTGTGAAATGCCTTTCTTATCACAGAAACATTCAAGTTCATAATTTTTGAACTCTGTTCCATTGTCAGTCCTAATCTGTTTGACTTTGATGTCATTCTGATTTTCAATGTTCCTGACAAAGGACATAATTGTTTCAGCTGCCTGACTCTTTTTGATCAGGAAGTATACCCAAGTGTATCTTGAGTATTCATCCACAATGACCAGAGTATACTTCTCATGGTTAATGGATCTAGGACTAATTGGTCCAAATAGATCCATATGGAGAAGATGAAGGCAGTTCCTGATGGAAAAGTTGGTTTGTGTTTTAAAGGATGCTCTGTGATGTTTACCTTTTTCACAAGCTGAGCATGGTTTGTCCTTTGAAAACACAAGAGATGGTAAGCCAAGGACCTTGTTTTGTTTTACAAGGTTGTTTATGTTTTTGAAGTTTAGGTGGGAGAGTCTCTTATGCCAAAGCCAGTTGAGAGTATCAGTGGCCTTGGTAAAGAGACAAGTTCCATTCTGAGTCAGACTGGACATGTCTAACACATAAACATCATGTCTTCTTGGTGCAATAAGGACAACTTCCTTATTAGCATTGAAGATGATTCCTTGTTTATCATCAAACTGAACTATGTATTTCGCATCACATAGTTGACTGACACTTATCAAATTGTATTTTAGACCATTTACATAAGCTATCATGGTAAAGACTATACCATTACAGTTTACTGAACCATAACCTTCATTGAGACATGATGAGTTATCAGCAAATATCACTTTGGGTCCTGATTCATCCACATACTTGTGCAGATACTCCTTCACACCAGTCATGATCCTTGAACATCCACTATCAAGATGCCAAACAGGATCCCTGGCATGTTTCTGCACAAATGGTAAACTGGGTCAGTTCTTTCTAGGACTCCACTTCTTGGAGGGCTTAGCTTTGAGGGTCTTATTAACATTTTCAAGTGATTTATGGTCAGTGGTGGAGTGGACTGAGCTACCACATATTATGCATTTGATTGCTGATGTAGACTCAGTGGACTGAGAGGCTGACTTTATCATACCTCTACTGGCCTGAATGGCCTTACCACTTCCTAAGGTGTTATGAGTGGAACTTCCACTATTTTCACAACAATTGTCAATTTGACAATCCTTAGGATGGTGGTCATTGAACCCACAGTAAGGGCAAGGTGCAAAAGGCTTTGCCTTTTGTTTCTGTTTCTGTTTAGAATCAGAAGGATAGTTTAAAGACTGAGCTTTAAGACTTGCCATGTTTGATGTGACTGAATGTGTTTTATGATCAGAGGTCCTGTGATCATCTTTTTTGCAAATCATGCAATAAAGAATTCTATAGCAATCATCAGTGATATGATTGGTATAGTTACACAGTTCACATCTTTTCATGGATTTTGTGGGTTTGGGTTTGGTCTTTGAGGAAGCTGGTTTTTGTTCCTTCTTAGATTGAGAAGGTTTCTCAGAAGATGCAATCTTCTCTCCCAGCTTCCTGACCATTTCAGCCAACTGATCAAATTTTGAGTCAGGGCTTTGGGTTGTTACTTCAAAAGGGACTGAAGTTGATGAATCATCAGTATTTACTGAGACTTCAAGGGTTGTCTCTTCAGGATGGTTGTTCCCATTCTTGATCTCTCCTTTGGAGAGTGTGGTAAGAAGACCATTGGTGGGAGGCCTGAGTTTGGTGCAGCACCCTGAAGTGTATTCAGTGGTGGGAGTTGTGCATATGATTCTGATTCAGACTCATTCACTGACTCAGTATTACTGATTTGTTCAGTGAGTTCAAGCTTACTGAGTTGTTCAGTAAGTCCAAGCATATTTTTCAAAGCCCGACTTTCAGGAAGCAAGATCTTTCCAGTCTCAAAGTTTGGTAAGTTACTGACTGGGTTGTCCCTGGCAATCCAGTCATTTAACATGGGAAGCATTTCTTGCTCAAATGATATGCCAGCTGGAAAAAAGGTCAGTTCACTGGGACTTACATAGGGGTTAACCATGTGATGGTCAATTCCTATTGTTTTCCTCGGGATTAAACCCACAGTATCAAAGACCTTGGGGTTCTTTTTGGTCCAGCCTTGGATGACAGCTTTTTCTTTGTTAAGTTCAGTTTGTAGGGCTTGGTTTTGTTTCAAAATTTCAGTGTTCTGAATTTGTAGAGTTATTGTTTCTAATTTGGCTTGCTTCAGTACAAGCAATTCATCTCTACATTTATTCAATTCTGACACTATGTTGTTATATTTTGAACACATGTTAAGCCTTTGTTCCTCTTCAAATTTAAGATCTACACAAATATAATTCATGTAAGACTGCCAATCAGAATCATCATCCATAGAAAGTAAAGTGTTTACCTTCTTCATGGTGATGTTTACCCACTCTCCATTCCTTGCATGGCTTTTCCCAACAGCCACCTGATCACCTTCAGAGAGTGCCATCAGTGCACTCACTCTAATTTCCTCATCTGAGGATACCTCTTCTTCATCCCAATCATAGGCTTCAGCAACTAAAACCTTGTTCTTTGCCTAAACAGGCTTGGATGTTTGAGTAGCCTGAGACATAGAGGGATTAGTTTCAAGAATTGCAAGTTTAGCCTTGGATTTCCTATATTTTGCTTCAAAGTCTTTTTGACCCTTATTTTGAAATTGTTGGGTCGACTGAAACATTCTAGGTTGAAACTTGCTAGTTCCTGAGGAACTATTTCCTGAAAATTTGTAAGAGGGTTCTGAGGTGGTTTTAGAATAACAGTCCCTAGCAAAATGACCCTTTTTACCACAATTAAAGCATTCAGTGATTTCATTTGCTTTTCCTTTTGAAAAGTTGGACTGGTTTCTTTTGATGAAACGTTTTGAACTAGCAAGGAGTGCCCACTCTTGGAATTCCAAGTTTAGATCTTTTAGGTACTCATCACTAGTCCTTTCATCAATTTCATCCTCAGAATCCTCTTGAAAGTCCTGCACAACACCATTAGTATAAAAAGCAGTTGATATGGGTGTGGAGGTTAAGGCCTTTTTGGACTCAAGAGCTTTTGAGTCAGGATATCTCCTTGAGATCAAGTTGTCCTCATAGACAAATTTCCCATAGATTTCAGGGAGCTCAAGGGTCTGAATGTGATTAGCATTCCTCAGGCCTTGTGAGAAGTTTAGCCACTTCTCAGGGAGACTGTTGACAAAGCCAACATTTGTCTCATGCTTAGATAATACTACACCATCATTTGATAGTTTCGTTTATCAAAGTCTTGTATCTGGTATAAGTCTGAGAGAGACTTTCAGAGTCTTTTGCCCTGAAAGTATTATACTCAAGTTTCAGGTCCATGACCCTGTTTTCCTTGGTATCTGAGGGGCCCTCAAAGCTATTAACCAAGTCATCCCAAGTTTGCTTGGCTGTTAAATAGTTGATGACTGATTCCATTATATCGTCAGGAAGACAAGATATAAGGATGCTTTTAAGGCGCTGGTCTTGATTGACCACCCTCCTCTCATCAATGGTCCATTGTGCCTCAGGCTTGTTTAGCCCTGCAGCAGTCTTAGGGACAAATGGGCCATCCCTGATACAGGTGATGTAGTAAGGTTCCATACCAGTTAAATAGCTAATCATACGTTTTTTCCATTTGCTAAATTTTCCAGCTTCTAGTCTGGGTGCAACAGCAGAATAGCTGCCACCCTTTTTATCGACCAGCTGGGGTACATTAATATCAGTCATAGTAGGATCTTGGTTTTAAAAACCTTGAGCACTCTTGGTTAGTTTTGAAAGATTTTATAAACCAGAGGCTCTGATACCACTTGTTGTTCCCTTAACACGCTTAGAGTTAACTAGAAAGTTAATCTATTTGTATTTATGACTAATACAATGTTATGATTAACTCTAACAGATTAATGAAACGTAAAGTAAAAACACATAAGTATTTTTCAACGTTTAAATTCTTATTAGAAATGAATCAAAGAATCTATTACCCAAGTGTTTTGCGGAACAAACACTTGAGATTGAATAGACAAGGTATGGTGGTGTCTTCTATCTAAACTCAAGCTTTGCTTTGAGTGGTAACAATTCAACCCACTGAGCTATCTCAGGGATACGTTACTCTTTGTAGGAGAGAAGTTTCTTTGTAAAAGTCTAAGCTTTCTGATGAAGCGAAAAGTGTACCGCTTTTAAGGGGTCATTTAAGCCCTAAATCGTATTTATTTGATCAAATATTGCCCTAAATCGTTCCTTTTGTCATTTTAGGTACTTTTGAGAAGAAATCTAGAAAAGGAGGCATTTTGGACGTTTTTGGAGCATAAAAGTGAAGAAAACGACAAAGTCTCAAAAATCGGCTGGAAGTTACCTTTGACGGCGTCAGGATTATGCCTGGACGGCGTCATGGCTTGGCAAAAGTGGTAGATGTGAAATTTACTCATGATAAGCCAGTGAAAATTGCATGGGAATTCTGATGGCGTCACCCTTTAATTTGATCAAGGTCGTCACGTTATAATTTAAAGAGGGACGGCGTCACGTTCATAGTCTGAGGGCGTCAAGCCTTGATAGGCCAGAACGGATTTTGGAGAGCTAAAGAGGGACGACGTCAAGAAGGTCATCCGGGAACCCTAAAAGCGGCGAGGTGACGGCGTCACACTCCATAACGTGACGCCGTCAGATATAAAAATCTATATATAGTTTTGCAATTCTTTGTCATTAGAGTGGAACTTATTGGGGAACTTTGTGTGTGAAAACCCTAGGACGAATTTGGCAGCTCTTTCAAGGCTTTTTGCCTTGAGATCTTCCATGTTACATTGAAGATAAGTTATCAATTAATCATTCAATATGTCTATGTGTTGTTTGATTCTATCTTGTTCTTGTCTTTTGTTTAACATGCTAGGCTAGATTTATCTTGTGTTTGCTTAGATCTAATGAAACCTAGCTATTGATTGTTGGTTATTAGTGTGTTGTTAGTTGTATTGGATGATTGTTCATCTATGTTAGGCTTAAGAAAACTGGCTAACTTCCTATTCGGTAACTTTCTTGAACGTCTTAAGAAACATGAACCAATGCGTACTAAAGGTTTTTATGGTTGTATTTAATGCACAAGCGAATTCTAGTGATCCCATGTTAGGAGCTTCCTAGCCGGCTCGACATAGGAGTGAAGTAGGAGCTTGTAGAGTTGGGGAAGTACGTACGCCACCCCACGAATGGTATTAAGGAATACACCCGTCATCCACGCAACTAATACACACTAATCAATCGGTAAAAGATAGTTAGGGAGTAAGGAAATCTAAGTAAACACATTTCCCTCCACATAAGTTTTCACCAACATTTTCATTTTTGTTATTTTATTTTATTTGCATTCGTAGTAATTTGGGTTAGTTGACTAGCAACTAATTCCGCCCACTCTTTCAAACCCGAGATTTTACTTGCTTTCATAAAAATATAAAAACACAAAAAGAATCTTCTCTCACCCTTAGACCTATTAGAGTAGTTTTTCATACCTAACGAACACTATTCCCTGTGGAGAACGATCAATCCCCCGTACTTACCACTACACTATACTACATCGGTCAGGTACACTGCCTGGTGGGGTTGTAAGCCTCTTGAGATCCCTCGAGAGGTAAAACCTGTTGTAAGGTTGCAAAACCACGCATCAAGTTTTTGGCGCCGTTGCCGGGGAGTAGTTATTGCTTAGGTTGAAATTTATTTTTATTAGGTCTACTCATTAGATTCCTATCTAGTGAGATTTTTATTTTCTTTTTATTAGTTTCTAGTAGTCTATCTTTTCTTTGTGTATTTGTTCGTAAAAACCTTTCCATTGACTCTTCCGTTCACCATTATGGAGTACGCGAATCCACCATACCACCGACCACAAAAGCCATTCTACCCTAATGACATCTTGATGTTCAAACAATATCGAGATGAACCCATATATGATGCATGGACTCGTTTTAAAAATTTACTCCGAATAGTCCCTCATCATAGTTTCGCTTTAGCATCCCTAACCCAAACCTTTTACTATCGTGTCAACCGATGTGACCAAATGTGCATTGAGGATTTTGCCAATGGGGACTTTAGGGAATTAAATGCTGAAGAAGCATGGGATGCCATAGAAGATTGTGCCCAATATTATTATAGAGTAGACAACCCAACAAACATTAGTATAAGTCAATTGACCACAAATTTCAAGGATCATGAAACAAGTTTGTTTGGGGATGAGGGTAGAGTTGAGCCACCTAGTTGCATGTCATGGTTAGGCACTACCATAATACAGGATGAACACATAGGTGATCTTGACACAAGGAATGATGAGGTAAGTAACATAAGCCCGCTAAATACCCCACAAGTCCTACCATCATTTGAGGCACATACACCGCCCGTGACTTACCCAGAGGAAGTAGAAGAGACTTTAGGAATCCCAATGGATGTAGAACCCTTGGACCAAGCACCACTAGAGGATATAGGATTGAATACTTATAGTGATAACCTTACTCTTAGTTCCAGGGAATTTCCTAGTGTTGATGAGCCGGAACCTCAATCTTTACACACCTTTCCATCCTTAGATATATTTCTAGGAGACAAAAGAGGAACCGACCCACCCATCAACCAATATTATCCGGGTAGTTTTAGGATGAAGGAAGCCATTCACTCACCCCCTTCACCTCACGTGGCATATTTCCACCCTAAGGGTGTGTATCGCTACTTTCACCCGCACTTAATCCTAAGTGTAGGGAAAACCTCCCCTATTTCCGTTAAATAAGGGTAGAGTCAGGCTCGTGACTCGAACAAAAACAAGCGCTTATTGGGAGGCAACCCAAGCTTTATTTATTTGTTTGTTTGTTTGTTTATTTGATTTTATTTATTTCCGTATGTGTGTTTAATTTTTATTCTTATTGATTCACGTTCAAAAGTAATTTGTAAAAATGCTTTATTTTGTTTTTAACTTCGTCTTAACTACATATAAAGGTATTTTGCAAAAGTTAAGTGTAAGGGAAATCTAAATTGGTTTATTAGAACACAAATGAACATGAATCGTAATAGTAATAAATTAACATGCATATTAGTGTTTGTTTGAGTCAAATGCTTGTATCGAGTCATAATGATGTTTTGCAGGATTTCCAGGAAGTAAGGTATAGAAATTTCCAAAATTTTTCCGGAAACGTAACATGAGAATTCTGTCAGATCATATCTGACGGCGTCAGGCTTTACAACCTGACGGCGTCAGGTTTAATTTTCTGAAAATTTTTGAAAGTTTTGTTTTCATAAAAAGTTTTTATTAAATCTATAACTTATAATCTCCAGGAATCTGCAAAATTATCATTCCACAAGCATTATATCCTTATATATAGAGTTTATCCCGCCGATGTTATGCAGGTTTTCGTGTTTGTTTTCTCAGGTTTAACAGGTTATTTTGGACAAGGAAATGTTTTTGAATCAAGCTTTTGGCGATGCATTAGTCATGAAGCTTTTACATTCTCTTTGGAAGAAGATCTAACCGTGTTACTTCATTATCCACCGAGCGAATCAGGGGAGTATTTGATTTCATTCTTTTACCTTATTTACTTTTACATCTTGTTGTTTGAACATTGGGGACAATGTTCATCTTAAGTGTAAGGGGGTAAAAGTACGATTAGAGAATGCTCTTACGCTTGATTTTTGTTTGTTTAATGGTAGATGTGTAATAAAACTGAGATAAATACCTGTTAGGGCAATTTTAGTGCCAAATTTAAATTTTTTTACAACATATAGGAGTGAAACTTTGATCTTAATGAGCGTCTCACGGATAGGAGTTATATGACTAGCACAAAAATCGTACCACTAAAAAATTTTCCACCCCAAATATGTGAGGTTCGCCCCTAGAATTGGTAGGAAAAGCATTTTGCTATGATGTGTGTACCGGTAGCACTTAGATTCTAGAACTTGCGTTAGGACCATTCCGAGGCCACAAGTGAGACTACATTCGTGTAGTTAGATTTACTACATGATAAGAGGCATTAGGATTAACCCATTGTTTTACACCTGTGTTTTTGTTATAATTACATTGGCTACATTGGTCAAGTAATTCTCCCACACCCTTTGCGTTGTACTCATTTTTAGTACACGATACCCCTAGTACACCCCTCAGAGCCTATCTTTTCGTTTCGACCTTTAAGCATTTTACTTAAAGGAAGAATTTGTTACACCCCACTAAAATGTACACCCGAATCGCCTTAGCCTACCTTGTATGCACTCATTTTTAGTGCATTATTGTGACAACATTTGTTTAAACCCAAGTTAATTATCTAGTTGATTACATGGTTGCTAAGTCGAGTCATATCCTTGTACATATTGTTTTGGGACGATTGGGACTCATGGGTAAAGTACTAGTGTAATGAAGTAATGGGGAAGAACATCATTTATTACCCCCATATGTGCTAAATATTTTAAAAGTACTCCAAGTGTTTTGATTATCTTAATTCGAGTCATTAGAATAGTTTTTTTTATAAAGTTATGTCAAAGTTCAAGTGTAAGGGGGATGCAACGCCCCTATGATGTATTATTTTGGATGGTAGGGCAAAAGTGTATGCAAAAAAAAAAAAAAAAAAAAAAAAAAAAAAAAAAAAAAGGAAAAAATCAAGAAATATACAAAAAAATGAGAAAAAGAAAAGTAGAAAAAACATACGGACTACCATCCCGTTTCATTTTATGTTTGTTTTATGTTTTTGTTATTTTCTTTCATTAGCTTAAGATTGAGTCGAGTCTTGGCTTAGCAACATTGTATAGTACATGTAATTGATCAAGATCTTTAACTCGCCACCAGTAAAATATCCTTTATCCAACAAAACCGTGTTTTCCTTTTCCCTACACCTAACGTTATAACCCATTTAAAAGCCCTCTTTGATAGTTTATCTTAGGTGCTTACGCCTAGTGGAGGAGGTTTTTGATCCTTTCCTAAGCCTATGGTAATCTATTTGCTATGACAGGTAGTGAGAGATATTATCCGTTTTCATTTATGAGATTTATGTTGATGACACTTGAGAGATGTGAGTATCTAAAGACTACTTGTCAGGTGCTAGTTTGTAATCTCCGTGCTCATTATGATTAAAGTGGAACGAATATTTGTTGTAATTACTTTTATGTTAGCATTAAATGACCCCTAACTTGTATTTTGATTAGAATAAAAGCGCATTTGCTTGAGGACAAGCAAATCTCAAGTGTAAGGGTATTTGATGAAGCGAAAAGTGTACCACTTTTAAGGGGTCATTTAAGCCCTAAATCGTATTTATTTGATCAAATATTGCCCTAAATCGTTCCTTTTGTCATTTTAGGTACTTTTGAGAAGAAATCTGGAAAAGGAGGCATTTTGGACGTTTTTGGAGCATAAAAGTGAAGAAAACGACAAAGTCTCAAAAATCGGCTGGAAGTTACCTTTGACGGCGTCAGGATTATGCCTGGACGGCGTCATGGCTTGGCAAAAGTGGTGGATGTGAAATTTACTCATGATAAGCCAGTGAAAATTGCATGGGAATTCTGACGGCGTCACCCTTTAATTTGATCAAGGTCGTCACGTTATAATTTAAAGAGGGACGGCGTCACGTTCATAGTCTGAGGGCGTCAAGCCTTGATAGGCCAGAACGGATTTTGGAGAGCTAAAGAGGGACGGCGTCAAGAAGGTCATCCGGGAACCCTAAAAGCGGCGAGGTGACGGCGTCACACTCCATAACGTGACGCCGTCAGATATAAAAATCTATATATAGTTTTGCAATTCTTTGTCATTAGAGTGGAACTTATTGGGGAACTTTGTGTGTGAAAACCCTAGGACGAATTTGGCAGCTCTTTCAAGGCTTTTTGCCTTGAGATCTTCCATGTTACATTGAAGATAAGTTATCAATTAATCATTCAATATGTCTATGTGTTGTTTGATTCTATCTTTTTCTTGTCTTTTGTTTAACATGCTAGGCTAGATTTATCTTGTGTTTGCTTAGATCTAATGAAACCTAGCTATTGATTGTTGGTTATTAGTGTGTTGTTAGTTGTATTGGATGATTGTTCATCTATGTTAGGCTTAAGAAAACTGGCTAACTTCCTATTCGGTAACTTGCTTGAACGTCTTAAGAAACATGAACCAATGCGTACTAAAGGTTTTTATGGTTGTATTTAATGCACAAGCGAATTCTAGTGATCCCATGTTAGGAGCTTCCTAGCCGGCTCGACATAGGAGTGAAGTAGGAGCTTGTAGAGTTGGGGAAGTACGTACGCCACCCCACGAATGGTATTAAGGAATACACCCGTCATCCACGCAACTAATACACACTAATCAACCGGTAAAAGATAGTTAGGGAGTAAGGAAATCTAAGTAAACACATTTCCCTCCACATAAGTTTTCACCAACATTTTCATTTTTGTTATTTTATTTTATTTGCATTCGTAGTAATTTGGGTTAGTTGACTAGCAACTAATTCCGCCCACTCTTTCAAACCCGAGATTTTACTTGCTTTCATAAAAATATAAAAACACAAAAAGAATCTTCTCTCACCCTTAGACCTATTAGAGTAGTTTTTCATACCTAACGAACACTATTCCCTGTGGAGAACGATCAATCCCCCGTACTTACCACTACACTATACTACATCGGTCAGGTACACTGCCTGGTGGGGTTGTAAGCCTCTTGAGATCCCTCGAGAGGTAAAACCTGTTGTAAGGTTGCAAAACCACGCATCACTTTCAATGTACAAAAACACTCTCAACTTCTCTCCTTTTGAACCTATTTATACACAAGTATAAAAGAGTAAAAGTAATTTAAAAACTACAACTTGTTGAAGCAAGCGTGTCTGACAATTACAACAGTACTTGTCATTTCCAAGAACCAATGGGAATGGACTATAAAGTCTTTAGGAGTGGTTGGTCTGACACTCCACGACTTTTAGCCGTCTTAGGGAAAGTTTCTTCCTGACAAGATAAGATTTGATCTTATCTTAAACTTTTCCCAGATCTTCCCGCCTTTCTTTCAGGCTTTGAGTTCTTCAGTCTTCAATCACTTAATGTTGTTGAGGAGACTGGGGTTCAGTGAGTTCTTGTCCAACACTCACTGAACCATCATCTTCTTCTTTGGCTTAAGTCCTACTCAGGGAGTACCGCCTTCCTGAGTAGTGAATCCTTCTTCTTGAATTCGCCTTAAGCATCCTGAAGATGACTCACTGAGTGACTGTTCACTCAGTGACTTGAATTGTTATCGGTTTAAGTTAACACTTAGTTAATTTGTGTCCAAATCTTGTTTTAAGTATTCTTGGGTACTGATGGACCCAACACTTTCCATGTCCAAACGGCACGTGTTTGTGTTTATTTCGTTAATTCATGAGTTACTCAAGTTAAACCGGACCAACAAGTGGTATCAGAGCGGGTGGATCATACTTATGATCTAGATCCATTCTTAAATGACTACTAATAACTTCTAGCCATTCTTAAATGACGGCTGAATGTATACAACCACCATCCTCTACAACTCCCACCTTCAAAATTCCCTTCCAAAACACTCTAGAGTGTTTCCTGAAACAAAACATTCATAATTGGAAGTTTTTGTGCCAGAAAATGCTCAACCTGCCTATCCACAATCCTCCATATCTACCACCTCAGCACCACCAGTCGCTAAAATACTGGTGGTAGCTTCAAGGGGACCTAGTTCCATGCAAGCTATGAGAGTGGAAACATCCCATGATGTTTTATGGTTGATCTCAGAAACAACCATATGTAAGTGAAAAATGGTGGATCATCAGAGGCTGTAAGAAGGGAACAAAATGGGAAGAAGATACGCTGTTAGGAAAGATATAGAATATACAGCAGGTATCAATGTGATTCCTGCCCCTTTGGAAACTTTCCTAAACAACGTCAAGCAACAAAGGATGGAAATCCCTGATTTCTTAATCCTTGTTGCTGCCCAGTCCGGAAGCACAAAGGACATGGTTTCCGGCTGGGTAGAAGCTGACTGATTTGTAACGGAAAGGCTACCTCAGTAGTTCTAACCAACCATCAGATCAGTCAGTAAACAAAAAAGTCCCTTGACCAAGCAATCAAAGTTTCCCTTTGAGGCAAGATTAGTTGGGTGATTAGGGTTGTTAAGTCATAAGGGACTGGAAAGACTAAAACAGGTGGTACTCACTTACTACCTATTGGGTCTACAAGTCTCTGGCCAGAGTGGTTGCTGGTTCACAGAGCACTGAATTACGAAGACGCTGGACTACAGACTGAAAAGGTTGCAGAACTGAAGAGAACAGAGTCAAGCTCCAGAGTGCATTCATACTTGATCAGCATCAATAGAATTAGGTATGAAAATATTGTAATTCTTTGATGTAATAATCAGTATGTAAGAAGAAGCCTTTGCTCACTTACTACTGATTAAGTTTAGATAACTTACAAATTCTAGTCATGGTGAGATTAATGTGAACTAATCTCTTCTTTCATGTAAACTATGAATAAAAGGATCTAAACTTCTAGAGAGCATGACTCACTGACAGCTTGTTCACAACTTAAGTAAGTCACTCCCTGAGGACCTTTCAGGATGACACCCTGAAAGGTCTCAATGTCTATTATTCTAATTAATAGACATTCAACGAAGGAATTGAGTTCCTTAGCCTGAACCATAACCATAAATGCACGAACCCTAAATGCTTTCACTAAAGTTGCAGCTGTTGAGGGGGAGAAGGTATTTATGAGAATCTGCGATAGTCATTACTGAAGATGTGTGAACCTAATGCACAAATCACCAGGAACTGAGTTCACACAAAATAATTGTTATAAAGACTTGAGCAGAACAAGAATAAGGGAACATGACCCTGAGCACAAAAAAGAATAAATGGTTCAAAGACAACAAAGAATTGTTTTTACTGTAAAATATGTATATTCTTCTTTGTTGTAAATCAGCTTGTAAGAAGAAGCCATTTTTTGCTCACTTACAAACTGATAATAGCTTAGGATATCTATGATTAGCAAGTTTTTGCTAAGAACTGAATCAAAGAAACCCCTAAGCAAGACCCTGAAGACAGGAGACCCTAAGGGAATACTCAGGAGACCCTGGGCAATATAGCTCAGGAGACCCTGAACATAAATGTTCAGGAGGTCATCATCAAACTATGTAAAGATAGAACCAATAATGAAGATGGTGACTGAAGATGAAGAAAATAACCATTCTTCATCTTCAACAACAGGTATTGAAGACAAGAGCTTATATCGATATTGTTTAAAGTACTCCAAGTGTTTTGATTTTCTTAATTCAGGTCATTAGTTAGTTATGTGTAAAGTATGTACAAATTCAAGTGTAGGTATGTTGCAAGATCCCTTTGATGTATTATTTTGTATGGTAGGACAAAAGTGTATAAAAAAAAGTGAAAAAAAGAGAAAAAGACATACGGACTACCATCTCGTTTCTTTTATTTATGTTTAAGTCAAGATAGTGTTAAGAAAAATACAAAAAGAGTTAGTAGTTAGCGATTCTAGTCGAGTCTTGGCTTAGCAACGCCTCATTGTACATGTAATTTACCAAAATAATTGACTTGCCACCAGTAAAATTCCCTTTATTCAACAAAACCGTGTTTTTTCATACCCTTACACCTAACGTTACAACACTTTAAAAGCCTCTTTGATAGTTTATCCTAGGTGCTTAAGCAAAATTGGTGGAGGTTTGATCCGTTCTCAAGCCTATGGTAATCTATGTGCTATGACAGGTAGAGAGTGTTTTATTTTCCCGTTTCCATTCATGTTATATAACTTTATACACCCGAGAGATGTGAGAATCCAAACACTTTATGTGAGGTGCTATTATATAATTTCCGTGCTTATTTTGACTAACGTAGAATGATTGTATGTTGTAATTACTTTTATATTAATGTTAAATGACCCCTAACTTGTAAATTGATTAGAATAAAAGTTCATTTGCTTGGGGACAAGCAAATCCCAAGTGTAGGGATATTTGATAAGGATTTATTTGGTACCTTTTTAAGGGGTCATTTAAGCCTAAAATCGAGTAAATATGATCAAATATTGTCTCAAATTGTTTCTTTTTATACTTTAGGTACTTGGGACGAGAATTCTGGAAATCGGCACTTTTGGAGCATATTTGGACGAAAAAGTGAAGAAAACGACGAAGTCCCGAAAAACCTGTCAGACAACAGTGTCTGATGGTGTCACATGCTACAACGTGACGCCGTCCCTTGCAATTCAAGATGGATTTTCTAGTGTTAAGCTAACAAGTGACGCCTTATAGAGTTTTGAAGAATTTATAACCTGACGCCGTCAGGTGTAAAGTGGAAATGGGCGTCATGCTTTATGCTAACAAGAGACGGCTCAGAAGGATTTTACAAGTGACGGCCTCAGATCCCTTTCTGACGCCGTTAAAGCGGCAATCACACAGACAAAACCCTAAACCACGACGAGTTGACGGCGTCAGAAGTTCACCAATTTACTTTTTCTTGTTTTTAGTTTAATTTTAGTTTTATAATTAGATTTTGGGTTAGTTGATTAACAACTAATTCCGCCCACTCCTTCAAAACCGAGATTTTATTTGTTTTCTAAAAAATATAAAAATACAAAAATAATCATCCCTCACCTCTAGACCTATCTCGTCATACAACTTGACCTAACGACACTATTGTCCTAGAGAACGATCAATCCCCCGGACATACCTATACTACACTACAATGATCAGGTACACTGCCTGGAGGATTGCAAGCTTCTCAAGATCCCTTGATGTTGGGAACACTTTTTTGTATTATTCCAAGTCTTGGTCATTTTATTGTAAAAGGTTGCTTAAGTTTATGGACTCTAAGTTAGAATCAAAACCCACGGTCTATAAGGAGTCCATGGGCCGTGTAGATTAGTGCTTTTGCATCTAGAAGAATAAGGCAAATGTTGCCCTAACATTTTCCTATAAATAGAACTCTTATGTATTCATTCTACTTGTTGGTCTTATTCTCATTGTAACCGAACCTTTGCCAAGTTTATGCGTGAATGAATAAGCCTTCCATTCTCTTCATATCTTCTTTATTATCTCTCATTATTATTGTTATACGATTCATATATTAGTTATACGTGTGTTTCATATATTGTGTTAAGCTAAATCTAGGACCTAACAAGTGGTATCATTCGCTAGAAGATAGTTAGATCGTGTGTTTTTGAGTAGATTAGATCGTTATTTACTTTTACGTTTGGTTTTGTAGTGTTAACGTGACAAAAAGTCTCATTTCTTTCACTTTTCTTCACACTTGTAAAGTGGAAAGATCCTTATAGTGACTAGAAATCAGATTTGAAGTCAAAAGATTAGTTCTTGTTCAATTTCCATAAGTTTTTCATTCGAGTTCATTAGTTGCATTTTGTCAAAATTCATCAATTTTTGGTTTAAACGTTAAAGGTTGAAACTTTCCTATTATTTTAGTGTTATTAAACATTTTGAACCGAAAAAATCCTGTTAAAACATCGCCTTTTAGTCGTAAAAGTGATTTGTAAAATCTGGCGTTTTATCGGAATTGGTGAAAAGAGGGTTTGTCGGAATTCAGTTTTGAGGGTTTGTCGGAATTGCTAGCTAGGGTTTGTCGGAATTCAGCAAACTTAAGGGTTTATTGGAATTGGCGTTCAGTAGATTCCTTGCTTGTATAAGCTTGTGAAAATACTTCGACTTTGAGGCAAATCTCCTATCTTGTATAAGGTAGTGAGAAAATTATCGAAATTGTAATTTAGATAAGCTATCGAAATTGCTAGTTCTATCGCAATTTAGATAAATTATCAGAATTGTCAAATTCTGTCTCAATTGCAAAGTCCATCGCAATTTCCAGATTCATCGTAATTCACTAGTCCATCGGAATTCAGCCATTTTTGTCGGAATTGGATAAATCCATTGGAATTCAGCCATTTTTGTTGGAATTGGATAAATCCATCGGAATTGTAAAATTTCATCGAAATTCAACCATTTTTGACGAAATTGGATAAATCCATCGGAATTGTAAAATTTCATCGAAATTCAGAAACCTCATCGCAATTCAGCAACCTCATCGCAATTGGCAACTGTGAACAGTGTTTTATCGGAATTGATAGTGAACAGTAATTTATCGAAATTGAACAAGAAGAACATATATATTAGCACTTAACCAAAACCAAACTTCATAACTCATAACACACATCTCAATTGTCTACAAGATCCACAAGAACACAAGAATGTCTCTGATGAGTGCCTATTTACTCATCATTTTATACCCATATAAGACAAAAAAATGACCAAAAATACCCAAATAGATAAAATATTATTGCAAATATTCTTGGTTTGTGTTTTTATGTGTTTCAGGTACAAAAGGATTGAAAACAGGGCAAAAACGGACAAAACCGAGCACGAGATTGGAAAATCGTCAAAAGCCGAGGCCGGGAAAGGAATTTCAAGTTTGGATCGCATTTAAGCTCAAATTGTCAAAAGTCAACCATCATGAATGTCAAAATGCCAAAAATGGTCATTGGAGACAATTTTCAGAATTTGGCATAATTGGTCCCTCAATTTACAAATTTGGCAGCTTTGATCCCTTAACTTAAAACTAATCCTAAACTAAAACCCTAACCCTTTTATCCTAACCACTAAACAAATAAACCTTTAACTAAACCCAACCCAACCAAATAACAAACCCAAGTCCAATCCAATAAAACCCACACCCCGTCCTTTTTAGCTAATACGAGGTTTGACCTGGTCAATCCACCCTTCCCAAAACCATTGCCCGCCAATACCACCATTTTTCCTTTCCCCAGACCAAAAGCAAACCCAGACAACAATGTCCCATGCTTTTCTCCGCCACACTCCAACCCCCCCCCCCCCTCTCTAGATAGCCAGACTAGTACAAGCTTCACGTGAGTCCATTCCACGCTGGAATCCCACTCAACAAGTTTTCCCGCCAAAAGCTAAATGGACGACTGGGATTAATTGAAGCCAATCCTAGGGCTGGGAATGATGAGAGAAGGAGGAGAGAAGCTTTTTGGATGATATATATTATCCCCTCACTCACACAGAAAGGGAGAGTAGATTTTTAGTTCAAGTAGGAGTAGTGTAATTTAATTTTTAAGTTGAATTTAGATAAGCTCTAGTTGTTTAGATTATTTTCAGAGAAGTGTAATCCCATTCGAACTCAATTTATTTCTTCAAGAATTGTAAGCTTTCATTTTAATTAAAGTCGATTTCAATTTAAATCAGTAATTTGAATTTATAGTTGTGTAAGTTTCATAAGCTCCTTTTCTGTTTAGTTAAGCTCAAATAAGCTTTTGAAAGCTTATTTTGAGTTCAAGCCTGTCTAACTCAGTTTCAATTTCAAATAATCAAATAGTCAAGAAAAGTCAACGTAAGTCAAAGTACTGTACAACTGCTTATTTTCTGCTTAATTTTCCTTTCTCTGCTTATTTGAGCTCATTAGATTCCTATAATGTCAGTTCTTACTTAGTTTAATGTTTATTTTCAATTTTTTTCCTTAATAGTCAATTAAAAAGCCTTAAAAATGCCAAATTAGAGATAGCTTATTTTAGTTCTTATTCTCTGTTGCAATTAGCTTTTTAGGACCTATTACCACTTAATTTAGGTTTGTGCTCCCAAATTCAAGCTTAGTTTAGCCTAGCTTAGTTCAAAAAGGCAAACAGCCAACCCAGAAGGGGTGTTTTGCTCAATGGGTTAAACGGGTAAAAAGTGCTTATTACTATTCATGTGCAACTTGAGAAATTTTGATCTAGTCTAGGTTCATTGATATAAGCTGTTTCTAGGTTGTTGTTAGTTAATTTGAAGCCTTTTAATGTTTTGGGTGGATATTGGTAGTTTAAGATAGCAAGCTGATCAAATAAGCTCCTCACAAGCTTATGCATTTCAAGCCTCTATTTTTGATGTTTATAAGTTCATTTCAGTCCATAATGAGTAGTCATATAGTCCCTTAAGGCCTTGGTTTAGAAATGCCTTACATCAGTCCACATTAGATATAGGAGACTGCATGCTTTGATTTTGTCAATTTCCAGCCCATGTTTTCCATTTTTCATTTCTTCGCTATAAGCCCAATTAAGCTCAAATTTGGTACAATCACTCTTGGGTAGTTTATCTACTTATTCCACATTTTTCAGATTTTTTATATTAGCTTTTCAATAGCTTTTCAGTAGCTTAAAAATCACCTCAGTGGGCTGTTTTTGCCATACTATTTTGTGCAGATCAGCCCATGTTTTTTATTTTTCATTTCTTTGTTATAAGCCTAAATAAGCTGAAATTTGGTACTTAAGTTCTTTGGTTGCTTATACACTTGATCCATATTTATTTGATTTTTTTATAACAAATTATAGACAACGTTTCAATAAGCCAAAAGTAGTTCAGTAGCCATTTTTGGGCTGCATAACAATTCATTATTGCTCATTTGATTAAATGCTTATTTGTTTTTCATGTTGGCTTATTCTGAGATTGTTGGTTAATTTAGATCCTAATTTGCTTAATTCAGCTTATTCTATTTCCCTTTTTAGCTTATATTAGCTTTTGAGACCTTTTCCCTTTTCCATTTGTTTTATTTCTCTTTTCCTTCATATTGCCACTGTTCTGATTTTACAAGCTTATTCTGAACTTATTTTTGGCTTTTGAAATTTGCGCGTTTTTAGTTTTCTTTTGCGTTTTAATTACGTATGCTTTAGATTATCGATTTCCTTACCTATTTAGTCGTTTTTAGTTTATGTTCACTTATTTTAACATAAAAACCCAAAATCTTATTATTTTCCTTATTCACGACACGTATCACGAATCGAGATCACAAAATTCCATTCAATCCTTCGTTGGGAAAATGACTCGGGTTTACATATTTCCTTTGTAAATCCTTGGAGAAAAATACGTGTTAATTCCATCAGATCAGTCTCAACCACCAAACTACAACTATTTCTACAATCAACAACAACAATATCATCAGCAACAACAATATCATCAACAACCACAATATCCTCTACAACAAGTTTTCATGCAACAACATTAGTTTTTCCCTCAACAACAAGTCCCTCAACAACAACAATATCCACAACAACCGATGTAGTCTTATCAACTTCCACCTAAATAACCTCACTGGTTTGACCAAATGTGCGAAGCAATTAGCAGTCAACAATCCAGACACGAGGCCGGATCCTTAGATACACCTCCAATGCTCACTCCGGGTAATTACATGCAGTGGTCAAGTCGATTTCTAAGGTTTTTTGAACTTAAGAAACCACATGGAAAGTACTTGAAAAAGGTAATTATTAAAGGACCATATCCAGTACCTACCACAACGGTTCCTGGTGATCCTAATGCCATTCCTCCAAGAGAAGCAACTATGACTCCTGTTCCTGATGCACAACTTACAACAGAACAAGTACTTCAGAAAGAAGCCAATGAACTAGCAATGTCTTACATCCTTCAAGGAATTTCCAATCCTATCTTCCGAAGTATTGATGCACAAAAGACTACTAAAGACATGTGGGAGCATGTTCATCTTCTTATGGAAGGAACCGAGTTAAACCAAGAGGATATGGAATCAAAACTCTATTTGGAATACACCATGTTTATGATTGAAGCTGGAGAATCCTTAGAGTCTTATTACCCTAGGTTTACCAATATTATCAACGACTTGGACAGGCACAACATCGTACTACCCAGGATTGCAGTGAATACTAAGTTCCTAAGTTGTCTTGGACCTGATTGGCAGAAGTATGTAACTTTTGTTCGACAAGCTTAGAATCTACACAACGCCTCATATGGGTTGTTGTATGATTACTTGAAGCATCACCAATCAGAGGTTGATAAAGACAGAGCAGCTTGTGGAGGTTATTCACCATCAACAACTCCAAACTCACTAGCTTTGATTGCTCAGTCTCATTTTGCTCCACCATCAAATCAGGGTTTTGTCCAACCACAACATCAATCACTTTATCCCTCACAAACTTCATCTAATCAACTCATATCATATGAAGCATCACCACAACAAACTGATAATCAACTGGTTCCATATGACAACACCGATACTATGCTTTATTCCAATGTCAACAGTGATGAAGACGATGCTTTCAATTCGTTGAACGAAGGATTTGCTTTAATTGCCAGAGCTTTCAGCAAGTTTTCAAACAAATCCAACAACCGTGTTTGTTCTTCATCCAACACTCGTAATCAGGCAGTTGTTCATGATGGCAGAGTTGAAATTCAAAACAGAGCTTCTGTGAGATATGGTTCAGGTAGTTATATGGGAAACTCAGGAGGGCAGAGGTTTAATTCAGCTGGAAGCAGTAGGGACAATGTTGGTACTACACAAAGAAGGGCTGAGATTGTTGAAACAAGGAATACTGGGATTGGAAACACAATAGTTAAATGTTACAACTATGGAGGGAAAGGTCATATAGCCAATGCATGCCCCAAACCAAGGATAAGAGGCAGTGTGTACCATAAGGAAGCTCTACTTCTTGCTCTTAAGGATGAAGCTGGGGGCACACTTACTGAGAAGGAGCACAACTTCATGGCTAATGCATACTCTGACGATGATATGGAAGATCTAGAAGCCAATGCAGCCGTGATGTTGATGGCTAATATGCAAGAGATGCACATGGGTGAAACAGGCCCGGTTTATGATACCGATGGCTTGTCTCAGGTACCTGACTCAACATGTCTTATTCATGAAATTGTAACCCTCTCTGAGTCTGCATCAGCTGAAGAGCATGTTGGTCAAGGTGACTCATTCTTATCTCCTCAAGTTGATGACCAAATTAACACCGTAGTTACATTTGATGAAGATCAAATTAACCCGGTTGTTACATTTGATGATCCTCTTGATGATGATAATAACGATCAACTTGAACAAGATGATATTTTGCTTGGTCCAGATCCAGAGCTCATGACCTTGCTCTTGACCACCCAAACATAGTTAGACTCAAAGAAATCCCAAATTGATAAGTGCAATGAAATAAATAGAAATCTAAAAGAAAAAGTTGCATTGTTGACTAAGGATCTTGAGTGCTACAAACTTCAACTTTCAAACTATGAACCGAATGAAAAATGGGAAAAAAGTTTTGAGGTTGTGATGAACTCAAATAAGTACATTTTATTATTATCATTTATCCTATTTATTTGACTTGTTTTACTATATTATGTATGAGGATTGATACTTAATCGTTTACTTTTGTAATTCTCAGGTAAAAACAAGCATTTGGTGAAACTTAGCGATTTTGGACTGATTATGGAGCAAAACATGCATAAAGTTAAGAGTCTACTGAAATGAAGAAGATCAAGACTAATCTGCTCCAGATGCGCCGCATCTCACTCATGACATGCGCCGCATCTCTATCAAGATATCACCAGATACGATCCAAGATACAAGAGGACATGCGCCGCATCTAATCGTGGAGTTACGCCGCATCTTCTGGCGGTGTACGAATATTCCTGAATATTATAATCTTGGACCCCACGCGAAGTTAAGTCAATGCGCCGCATCTACTTACTAGATGCGCCGCATCTTCCCTCAGACAGAAACTATAAATACCCCAAGACCAGACGAATTCAAGGAGCTTTTGGATACCATATAATACCGAAGACCGAACAGGAGAAACCAAGGACGAATTCAGTCAAGGAGGCAGCACAAGACACACCCAAATCAAAGATACAAGAGCTGTAAGAAGGTGCTGCATGTGTTTAATTCATTAAGTAGTTTTGTTTTATTGTGTTAGCAAACTTTAATTCATCAGGATTGGTGGCTTGTGTAATGTGACAACGAAAGATTGCACTCCCTTTAATACTTGCTTTCCCATCAATTAAAGTTTATATGTTGATGTCTTTGGTTACTACTTATTAGTGCATTGATAACCTCTGTGTTTATTAGTGGCTTGCGGGCATTTGACTGCGGAAAATAATGTGGCTCCCACGGTTATTACTAAATTGATCACTTAGGAATAACTTTTAGACATAAGTAATCATTAAGGGTTTACTCGCCGATAAGATTAGGACCAACGAGAAAGGGTTAACTACATACACTTCATATAAAGCTATCAATAAAACAAGTGACAATCTAGTTAATCATAAGGACAGCCCTCTTATTGTCTCGAGTATCTATCTGTGTACGTGTGTGCTACTTGCTGATTCGTGCCTATTGGTTTATTTTATTATTTAATTGCAAACAAATCGTGCCAGTCTCTCAGGCTGAAACCCCCTTGCGTTAGGATATTAAAATACTGATTAGAATAACTAGATAATACGTTCCACTCTTAGTGATCGACACTCTACTTACCATTATATTCATATTGACCGGGTACACTGCTCGTTAGGTGTGTGTGTTATTGATAAGTCGGCTAAATATAAATTTAAAACTTGATTAGGCATTAAAACTGCCAAAACTTTACTCCAACGCACGACCGCATCAAGTTTTTGGCGCCGCTGCCGGGGAGTGAATTGTTATTATCTGTTAATTTGATTAGTATTTTAATTAGGTTTTTCTTTTTATTAGATTAATTGCATCATTGTATTATTTTGCATATTTGTTGTATTGTGTGTTAATTGTTTTCTTTTATTTTTGTGTGTTTATTTTTGTTTGTGTGTTTAATTTTTGTTTTTATTTTTCGTATTTTTTCTGTTCTGCTATCGTTGTACTGTGCTAAATCAAACGATACGGCGCATCTGATTTATCAGATACGGCGTATTGCGTTTAAATTTTTTAAATACAACGCGTTTAATTAATTCGATACGACGCATCTTTTCCCCAAGATACGGCATATCTGTTTTTAATAAGAAAATTTTTCTAAGCGATAAAGTAATACGACGCATCTGCTTTAGCAGATACGGCGTATCTGTTTTTGATAAAAAAAAAAAAAAAAATTTCTAAACGTTAACGCCATACGACGCATCTGCTTTCGTAGATACGGCGTATCTATTATTTTAATTAAAAAACAGTTTGCGAATTATTAAACAGATACGACGCATCGATCTATATCGATACGGCGCATCTTTCTGAATCAAAAATCGATATTTATTTTTAAACGTAACGAAAATACGGCGCATTAACTTTCGTTAATACGACACATTTAATTTTAATTAGATAAGCTGATTTTTGATTATTTAATTCGATACGGCGCATTCAAAATTCTAAGCGGCGTATCTATTTTCTGAATAAAGTCTGATTTAATTTTAACGTATTAAGATACGGCGTATCCAACTCTTTGGATACGGCGCATCGTCTGCAGACATCAGATATTTTTATTCTCATATCCGTTTCTAAATTCGTTAATTTTTCTTCTTGCGAGCAAATCCTACTGATGCTTTCGTGATTATTTCAGAAGAAAAATGGAAGGATACGGAGGACTGATTGACTTCGACTTCGAAGCCAATTTTATGAATGAAGTATTAGTGCATGATAAATCACTCGAACGTTACGATGGGGACTACATTGAACTTAATGACCTTAATGGACCGTTGGAATCCAATGACCTGTTCATGGATGATGCTGAATCTGAGTTAGAAGAAGGAGAAATTGTAGATAGTCCAAAAGTCAACGTTATTAATACTAGGAATTACGATGAATTTGAGGGATATGATGGTTCTTGGGATTATGGTAGAAGGATCCACGCCAATTGTGCTTACAATTTGCAATTCCCATGCATGATTGGATACAAATGTATTGACGCCAATTTCTTTCCTATTTTGCCGATCAATGTTATGTCAAGAAGCTTTTACAATTCTATTATGAGAAATAAAGTGGAGTATAGGGGAAAGAATGTAGTTGGAGCCTTCATTAATGTCCCGATCTTCGTTGGACGCTTTACTATTGTTACTGAGTTCGCCGTTGTTGAAGACATGAATTCCTATCGTGACAGCAGTATGGGCGACGTGATTGTTGGAAAACCATTCTGTAGGGAGATCACTATTAATGCAAAGCGATTTGAAGGAAAGATCACCTTTCAATGTGGAAGCGACGTTATCACTTATATGATGCCCCGAACTCACCCTGGATTTAAACATGCTACTAATAGGATCTGCTACAAATTCTCTCCATTCCTTTTTATTAGTAATGATGACATGAAGAGAGGGATTGAATACCCGTATCAGATGATGGAAGGATTCTATAAAGGAGTTTTGAACTTGGGACCTGAATATATACGTGACGAATTAGTTGCTAAATGGATCCTACGTGGCAATGTAGGAATCAATGATCGATATTAAAGAGCTGAACGTGAGTCTAACTTGAAGACTCTGGAATAAAGAAAAGTGCTTACCGGGAGACAACCCGGAAAAATTTATCTTTTTCTGTTTATGTGTCGAGTCAGTCAGGCCCGCATGAAGATACGGCGCATCTCCATCCTGAGATGCGACGCATCTCCTGCAATGGTCATATCTTATTTTATTTTTCTGCATTTTTTATTTCCGACTTTAAAACTCTTTATCAGTTTATTTTAATGCGGTGCATCCCTGGTTAAGGATGCGGCGCATCCTTTATTCTGATCCGTATTTATTCCAGGCTCGATACGGCGTATCTTCTTCCATAAGATACGGCGCATCGACTGACCTGATGAATTTTGGTTTTAATTTTTAAGTATTGTTTTTCCTAACTACTAATGTATTATGCAAGTTTGAACCTTTCTTATCTTAGGTGTGTTTTAAAGTGTTGGTGGTATTATAGTTTCCTGAATTTCCTGTGGATACATCAAGTATTAAGCTTTAACGCTCTAATCCACAAGAAGTTGATTTTTGCTCTTATACTAATGGAGGATCATACCAAGCAAATCTCAGGGGAGTTTTTCTGTTCTAATTCTTTTATTTTCCAGTTTTTAACCTTTTATACAAACAACGAGGACGTTGTTTAACTTAAGTGGGGGGATTGGAGAATTAGAACACTTAACATTTACTTGTCCTAAACTTTTTCAAAAATTATGCTTAAAATGTGCTTAATATATCAAACTTAAAAATTTTTTAGCATGTTTTTGTTTAAGATCTAAGTTGCATAGCTGCACACATGACGTTATTTTCAAAAATTGTGATTTTTCAAAATTCACAAATCTATGAGTGTGCCGGTGACTTGTAAACTTTAGAACTTGGCTTGTATACTATTCGAGACCACCATAATAAGTATTATTTATATAACTAGTGAGTCAGTAACAACCATTCAGAAATTCACTCTAAAACAAAGTCCCCAAGGATATGGCTTTGCTATTGGGGATGATAAACCAAGTTTTTTACATAAAGCACTCAAGGAAAATCCGAAGTAATATAGTGCAGAGCATTTGTTTGATGACTCTTTCATGCGTGTTGTTGTTTATAATCGTGAAGAGGAAATGGAACAGGACGAAGAGAGTTGATCTAAAATGAGTAATGTAAAATTTAATAAACCATATGATTACTCAAGAGTACCTCATATTAGCGACACCTTCATACCACAACAAGATAAATCTGAACAGTCATGGTCTTTAATTGAAATGAATGAATCTTCTGAGGTTGGTCCTGTGAACACTGTAGCACAAGTCAATGGCCCTTTACCAAATCCAGGTGTAATTGCACCATTGCCAAAACAATGTCGTGTCCTTAGATATTTTAATACATTTATGGAAGACATAAATTTTTTGGAAGACGCAATTGAACGAAATTCAGAGATAAAAGTCTCTACTTTTCTTTCTCCATATGAAAAAGAAAATAGAGAAGTTTTTCAAAAACAGTTTTTGCCACACGTTCAACACCTGCGACTTTATGCTACACATTGGGAACAGGAACTTCAATCAGAGGTTGCATCCATGATGAACATTTTTGAAGTAACGGAAACAACGATCTCAAACCAAAAATGTAAAAACAAAGCTTTACAAAAAGAAGCAGATCGACTCTTGGAGAATGTTCTATGTTCTGATGTTATATCTGTGATTATGAATTCCATTTATGTGTCATGTAATGAAATGCTTGTTGATGACCATTCCGTTGATACTGAGATGTTGAAACTTGAGATTAATAATTTGAAAAGACAAAATGAGAGACTTCAAAAAGTCAATGATGATGTGGAAAACAAATTTTCAAAAGAAATTTCCCAACTCAATCAAAAGTTGCTATGGTGTCAGACTCAGAGTCTTGACTTTGAGTTAAAATTACAAAGCCAAAAAGAATCATTGTCATTTCAAAACAGTCATGCTTCCAACATTCAGAATAATGAAACAGAAAATGATGTTTTAAAACGTCAAATTTTTTAATATGAAAAAGACATTGATGAAGTTTGTCAAAACAAAAATGACACTATTCGCTTAAACCGAGAATTGGATTCCAAAATTCAACAACAAAAACACATCATCATTGAGTTGAAAGAGAAAATCAAATTACTTGAAAAAGGGAAATTTGTGCACACCAATATGATAGCACCAGGAATGTATCATGTAAATGAAACACCTAGGAAAGCATCCCTTCAGACCACTAATGTGCATGCTTCGACTTCTACAGGACTAGGCACCCCTCCTAGCGTTAGCAGATCCAAGACTAAAAAGAACAAAAAGAAGACTAGTATCTGGCAACGTAAGAGCGGCACACCTAAAGACCAAGAAGTAGAAGACCACCCTAGGAATCTGAATAAAAAGCATGTTGTGTCTCATGTAGAATCAAACTTTAAAATGTGTAATTCTAATGGTGATGTAACAAATGCTAAGACTCTGAATGTTCTGAATGATGTTATTGTTGATGCTTATTGTGTGTTTTGTCGTACAAGTATATTGTCTGGTAATCATAAAAACTGTGTTGCAAAGACTCTTTTGTCTCTTAATCAGAAACGTGCATATGGAAATTCCTCTAGGCCCACTACCGCTGCTAAGTCCATTTTAGGAAAATCGCCAAATGTAGTTTCTAAGACTACCGTAGACAAGACCATAGTTGCTACTAAGACAATCCAAACACCTAGTGCATTTACTAAGAAGAAAGCAGAATCTAGTTGGACGTGGCAACGTTGGCTACAGCATAAACCTAGTTTTACTTGGTTACCAAAAATGATTAAAAACTGTACTACTAACCCAACGGGTTCCACCGTTACCATCTCTCCATCTGCATTTTCTTATTGTGATGCAAGTGATTCAGATTGTACTTTGGATTATTGATAGCGGATGTTCCCGACACATGACAGGCAACCTAAAACTTCTAGTAAACTTTGTCGCAAAGTTCATAAGAACTGTCAGATTCGGGAATGACCACTTTGCCGCTATAATGGGCTATGGGGACTATGTCAACGGAAACATCGAGATTAGCCGTGTATACTACGTTGAAGGCCTTGGACATAACCTTTTCTCTGTAGGGCAGTTTTGTGATGGTGATTTGGAAGTTGCATTTAGGGAGAAAACCTGCTTTGTTCGTGACCTACAAGGAAACGACCTTATGACAGGAAAACGCGGAACGAGTCTCTACACCATTTCCTTGTCAGACATGACCGCTTCTTCTCCAATTTGTTTACTTTCCAAGGCACACTCAACAAAATCATGGCTATGGCTTAAACGTTTGTCTCATTTGAACTTCAAGACAATGACAGATCTCGCTCGTCATAAACTGGTCAACGGTCTTCCAAGATTCCGGTATGCTAAAGATTACCTTTCTCCAGCATGTGAACAAGGGAAGAGTACTCGTGCTAATTTTCCTCCTAAAACCGAGCACAGTACGGATCATGTTCTCCAACTTCTACATATGGATTTGTGTGGCCCAATGCGAGTTCAAACAATCAACAGGAAGCGTTATATATTGGTAATCGTCGATGATTTTTCAAGATGGACTTGGGTCTACTTTCTTCGAACTAAAGATCAAGCTCCTTCGATGATCATCACCTTTCTCACAAAAATTAAGGTTCAGCTCCGCAACACCGTTAGAAAAGTCAGAACAGATAACGGAACCGAATTTAAGAATCACACACTTCGTGAGTATTCTGAGAAGTAGGGATTGAACACCAAACATCTATTGCACGCAGCCCAGAACATAATGGAGTAGTCGAACGACGAAACTGGACGTTAGTGGAAGCCACAAGGATGATGTTGATAAATGCTCAATTACCTGATTATCTCTGGGCTGAAGTTGTCTTAACCGCTTGCTACACCCAAAACCGTTGTATGATCAACAAAAGGGACAACAAAACCTCATATGAACTTGTTCACAGACAAAAACCGCACATAAATTACTTTCATGTATTTGGGGCCCTCTGTTACCCAAATAATGATCGTGATGACCTTGGAAAGTTGATAGCCAAAGCTGATATTGGAATCTTTGTTGGATACTGTGAGAATTCTAAAGGATTTCGTATCTGGAACCGTCGAACCCGAGAAATTCAAGAGATAATACACGCTCATTTTGATGAACTCACGGAAATGGCTTCTGAGCAAAACAACTTAGGACCCGCTACTAACCGTCTGAACTTCCCTGATCAATCAGCTGCACCACTCTCTCTCAACCGAAAGGATTTGGAAGACTTGTTTGCTCTGCTGTTCGATGATTCTCTTGTTAGTCGTGCTTCAGATGTATCCACCAGTTCCGCTGCACAACCCGTTAATATTCACGAACCTGACACAACTGCTACAACAACAACAGTTGCTGCAGATGCACCTCAAACAAAAACACCATCAATAGTAGAACAAACTGCCTCCAATAATGAGACTGCAGCTGAAGATCCCCCTCTATCTCAAGAAGTACCCACACCCGTAAATTATGACGGAAATGCTTTCTTCAATCCATTTGCTCTGGCTCCAACCATTTCAGATATTGCAGAGTCATCAACGAGCAACTTGGATCCGTCAAATATGCACAACAATTTTCAACACTACCCTTCTACCCACAAATGGACTAGAAATCACCCTTTAGTGAACGTGATTGGAAATCCAGACAATCCAGTCATGACACGGAAACGGATCCACACAGATGGTGAAACTTGCATTTATGCACTCACCGTTTGTCAAGCAGAACCCAAAAATATTAAAGAAGCCTTAACTTACGACAATTGGATTGAGTCAATGCAAGAAGAACTTGATCAATTCAAGCGTCTTGAAGTGTGGGAACTGGTAGAAAGACTTGATGGAGTATACGTTGTCGGACTAAAATGGATCTGGAAGAACAAACTGGATGCTGATGGAACGGTTATTCGTAACAAATCTCGGTTGGTTGCTAAAGGTTTCAGTCAAGAAGAAGGTATAGACTTTGAGGAATCCTTTGCACCAGTGGCAAGACTTGAATCCGTTCGCATGTTTCTGGCATATGCAGCCCACAAGAACATCACCGTTTACCAAATGGATGTGAAGACTGCATTCCTGAATGGACAACTCCGTGAAGAAGTGTACGTCACATAACCAGAGGGCTTCATCGACCCAGAACATCCAAATCATGTGTACCGGCTCAAGAAAGCCCTCTATGGCTTTAAACAAGCCCCGAGGGCATGGTACGATAAACTTTCTGCATTCCTAATTGCTAATCATTTCACCAAAGGATCAGTTCATCCTACACTGTTTATACAAAAACATGGGGAGGACATCTTAATAGTCCAAATTTATGTGGATGACATCATTTTTGGTTCAACCCATAAAAAGTAATCAAATGCTTTTGGTAAATTAATGAAACAAAACTTTGAGATGTCCATGATCGGTGAACTTACGTTCTTCTTAGGACTGCAAGTTCATCAATCCCCCCGTGGTATTTTCTTAAACCAGTCCAAATATGCTCTAGAAATTTTGAAAAAGCATGGCATGACAAGTTGTGACACATATAATACTCCGATGTCTGCATCATCTCTAAAGCTAGATGTTGATTTAAATGGGACACCAATTGACCCTACCAAATATCGAAGTATGATTGGGTCACTTATGTATCTAACAGCCAGCAGACCAGATATTGTATTTGCAACATATCTTTGCTCCCGCTATCAGTCTAGACCAACTGAAAGACACCTCTCTGAGGTTAAGAGAATCCTTCGATACATAAAGGGAACCATTCATTTGGGGATCTGGTATCCGAAGGATTCTAGCTTTGAACTAATTGCGTTTTCAGATGCTGATCATGCAGGTTGCTTAGATACCCGTAAAAGTACGTCTGGTGGAGTGCAATTCTTAGGTGACAAGCTTGTATCTTGGCAGTCAAAGAAGCAAGATTGTACATCACTGTCATCAACAGAATCTGAATATGTAGCCATGTCAGCATGTTGTGCTCAAGTCATCTGGATGAGATCACAACTAATGGACTATGGTTATGTATTCAACAAGATTCCAATGTACTGTGACTCCAAGAGTGCCATTGCTATCTCGTGCAACACCGTTCAACATTCGAAGTCCAAGCATATAGCACTTCGATACCATTTCATAAAGGAGCATGTGGAACAGGGTACAATTGAACTTTACTTTGTGGGTACAGAATAGCAACTGGCAGACTTATTCACCAAAGCCTTGCCTCATGCAAGATTTGTGGAATTAGTTCACCAGATTGGTATGAGATGTTTGACTCCAGAGGATCTAAACAATTTTCTTAAAAACAATTAAGAAAGTCAAACATCAAAACTATCTTTGTAAATATTTTATAAAAAACACAAAAAGATTTTCTATTTTTTCAATTCTCTTCAAAAAAAAAAAAGAAAAAAGAAAAAGGAAAAAAAAAATGCACGCAAGTACAAAATTTCCATCAAAACTTTGTTCATTTCAAAAACATTACCAATTATTTCTGAACAAGTGTTGAGGGAGAGAAAGAAATTCAAATTTTAAAATTTTTATTAAAATTTGTACTTGCATATTTTCTTTAAAATTGTTGCTTCACAAAATGGTTGTAATATCATCTGTATGATACCCTCATTGATCTTAAAAATGTTTTCAAATACTCATAAGTCGAGGGGGAGTATGGAAAAATTGTTCTTGTCAAAAATCATATCAAGTCTAATGTACAAGTTGTGAGTTAGGACTTAGTATGAAATACAATATGGTTAAGGGACTCAAAGTGAAAAAGTTGGAAAGATAAAAAATTTTAACAAAAAGGGTGAAAATGTATTGATTGCATTTCATATGCAGTTAAAAGATTTCACCAACCATATTTATTATTTCACCAAACTCATCAACGACCCTAACTCGATCAAGAAATCCGAACAAGTTTCTTCAAATCTGTGAGTGAATATACATTGTTTACATGATTCTAAGAAATGGTTTTGAAGGATTTCAAGATCCAACGGTTGAATTTTTCAAAATTGAATGGTTTAGACTTAGGGTTTATGTTGAATCGGATTTTATGATTTTGTGTGTTTGAAATGTAATTGATTGGTGGGTTTTGGTCGGAATTACTTCCTTAACATGTTACAAGTTCTTAATTAAACCCAGAAACACGATTGGTGCATGATTTATAATTAGGGTTTATATGTCGGAATTGGGAAAAATCGTATAAGTGTGTTGTGGTGTAATTAAGTTGTTGAGATAGTGTTTATATGTGTCGAATTACATGATTTAACCCTTGAATCGAACCCAGAAACACATCTGAAGTGATTTAGATGATTAGGGTTTAAGGTGAACTCGTATAAGTTCTATCTTTCGATTTTGTGGTTAAAATGTGTTAAGACATAGACCAAAGAACTCAGAAACATCATCAGAATGTATTGGAATCAGTTAAACAAACTTTTAACAAGTTTTTTTTTTTTTTTTTTTTTTTTTTTTTTTTTTTTTTTTTTTTTTTTTTGTGAATTCTGATAATTTGATTAGGATTTGTCGGAATTGAGGACTGTTGTGTTTTAATTTGATAAACAGGGTTTAATGTGCATAAGAATAACTTTTGAATTGGTTTAATTGAACAGGAGAACCAAATTTCGACAAAGAACCAAGAATTATGTACGTCTACAGTGTTTATCACAATTTCTTGTATAAGAAATTGTCGAAATTGCAAAATCCGTCGAAATTGGATAAGTTTTGTTGGAATTGAAAAATCTATCGAAATTGGATAAAATTGCCGCAATTGCCTAAAACTTGTCGAAATTCAACATTTTTATCGCAATTAGGCAAATTTATCGCAATTTCATATTTTCGTCGCAATTGGACAAGACTTATCGCAATTCAGGTTTTTCCATCATAATTGGTCAAAAGTCATCGAAATCGCAAAATCCGTCGAAATTGGATAAGTTTTGTCGGAATTGCAAAATCTATCGAAATTGGATAAAGTTGTCGTAATTGCCAAAACTTGTCGAAATTCAAATTTTTTTGTCGCAATTGGGCAAATTTATCGAAATTCCAGATTTCCATCACAATTTAACAAAACTTATCGCAATTCAAGTTTTTCCATCGAAATTTGCCAAATGTCATCGAAATTCAAAATCATCGGAATTAGACCATAAATATGTCGGAATTTGTAAAATTGTCTAAATTGGCCAAATTGTTACAATTAGATATCTGTCGCAATTCTAATGTCGAAATTCACATAAGTTACAAATTGTCGAAATTGCTCCTTGGACAACAACATGAAATCAAATTTAACTACATATCTACATAATGTCCTAGGATGTAAATTGCTACGCATAAACTTGTAAAATTAAATTAAGCAACTAACAGGTCACATGAATGATAACAAATTTAACTATCTAACTTTCATGTATCCTGCAAATCTTTTCTTGATTGATGTTTCAGATATCTCAAATGGCTGCACAACAACAACTACCACTCCCAATGCTCACAAAAGCTGATGTTCTTCCACAAGATTATGATGTGGAGATTGGCAAGAACAATGCAAGGGTGGAATTTCACAAAGTCAAGTGTGCGGAACCAACTTGTCAGATTGCTATAGAGGTTCTCAAGGCACAAAAGTGCAGGAGTATGTTGGACAAGTCTGCTAGTGTTCCAGATATCTACATTCATCAAATGTGGAACTCTTTAAAGCTAGACTTGAGACAAACTTATTTTACATGCAAGCTGGACCGAAAGGAAGTAACTATTGATGCAAACTACCTTCGCAAGGCTTTGCTACTACCAGAAGCTCCTGAACCTGACAAAGCCTTCCATCCAACACCTACTGAAGAAGAAGTTCTCAACTTTCTTGAAGAGATAGGCTATGAAGTACAACCAAACAAACCATCTACTAAAGTTTCAAGGGTTGAAGCTAAGTTCATCCCACAACCCTGGAGAACAATATACTACATCCTGGTTCGTTCTGTATCTGGTAGGGAAAGTGGTCACGAGAACCCTCGTCTTTGTTATCTGTAAATCTTCTGGGGCATGGTTAATCTGAAAGAGATTGACTTTGCTCAACTTATCTGGGATGATATCGTCTACCAAATCAAAAGCCATTACTAGAAACCGTTAACCAAAATCCCATTTGTCCATTACACCAAGCTTCTCATTGCTCATCTAATTGACGACAACGCTGACATCTCTGATCGTATTGAAGACCGAGACATGCATCTGTTCAAAATGGACATGACCATCAGGTCAGTCTACATTCCCAAAAGCAGCACACGAAATCAAGGGATGAGACTACCTGAATCTCTGTTGACAGAAAAGGTTAAGAAAACAAAAGCTTACAGAGATTATGATAAAGCTTTCGATGAAGGTCATGTTGGCTTTTGCAAATATGATGATGGGTCTGCATCAACCAGGACTCGATCGAAGGATAGCAGCAAGTCAGAAAGTACTTCTAGTGTGTCTAAGAAAATCAAACCCGCTGCTCATAAAATCGTTAAAAGAAGAGTTCCGGTTACGGTAGCTAAGCCAGAACCTGAGAAAGGAAAGATTGTTGAGGAAGAGGGATCCGATTCAGAAACGGAGACCGATGAAGAACCTCTAATCTATAAAGAAGAAATAGCTACTCAGGTAGCACTAGAAGAAAGCCGAGTATCTTTTAAAGCTGAACAAAAAAGACGGGAGCAGTTAAGGCAGGAAGAACAAATGAGATTAGACGAGGAATTGAATAAGGAATTTGGTGACGACTAGACCTATGATGATCCGGTTAACCGACCCGGTAGGTCTGGGGTAGTAAAAGAAGTAACTCCACCTCACCCTAATCCGGTTAATCAACCCGGTGGGTCTGGGGTTATTAAAGACATTACTCCACCTCAGTCTGATCTGATTAATCAACCCGGTAGGTCTGAGCTTGAGAAAGAACCTATCCCACCTCAGTCAGATCCGGTTAATCAACCCGGTAATGATGAGAAACAGATAGAAGATGAAGAGGTGAAAGACTTCAATATGAGTGAAGGGGAAGAAATAGAAAAGGTGTCAACAGATGAGGAAAAGAATGAAGACGAAAAGATGAAAGACTTTGATGAAGGGGAAGAAACAGATAAAGTGTTAACTGATGAGGAAGAGATCACTAAAGCTGCTGAAGAACTAGAATTGGAAATGAAGAGGCAAGAAGATGAAAGGACGGCTAAGGAAAGAGAAGAAGACAAATATATTCTAACACCTCCAATCACGCCTCCACATTCTTCACTAGTTGCTCAGGATACACCCCAATGTCTTAGCATGCATCTCCACCCAAGGTTCAACCACCTCCAAGAATCATCCACACACCCCTCACCACCACCACCCTTACCATCTATTGAAGCAACAACTAAAGAAACTAAAGGCAAAACAATCAAAACAAGTAAGAAAACCAAGAAGATAACTAGGCTAAAACGGGATGATGTAATCTCCCAGGCGTCTGAAAAGGTGAAAAAGGCCGCAAAGCTGGCACATGGTAAGAAAGATAACCTGCTAATTGACCAAGTCAAAAACTTAACCAATATGGTCAACGGCCTTGTCAGACAAGTAAACGAGATGCAAGAGACCAAGGCTCGTATGGATGAGTTCCTTGCCGACGATATTGAAGACCGGATGCTCACAACAGTCAAGGGTAATACTAAAACATATGTGAAGAAGTATTTGCCCAAGGTTGCATCCCATAAGGTAAAAGAATATATCGAGCGAAACATTGAAAACATTGTCAAGAACGTAGTGGCCTCGGTTCCACTTGTCTTTACAACCCAACCGACGTAACCTAAGGAACCAACTCTTGAAGAACTCCAAATCAAACTCCTGGATAAACTCATAAGCATCACCTCTCTGACTCCAGAAGAAATAGCCCTCACTGAGGCTATAAAAGCCAATATGGAAAGGAGTCATGGAAAACTGAGGCCGACAAGGGTAAACGTCCAAGAGAGGACGAAGACTCAGATCCAGACTATTGGGAATTATATTTAGAGTTGATATTGACAAAACATGAGAGATGAAGAATGAAGACAAAGATGAAGGACTTAAAGTGTATTTATGTTAAAGTCTTTGTAAACCCTAATCCTCTACTATATAAAGAGGATAGGGGCGTTCATTATTGTGTGTGTGTGTCAAGATGTAAACAACAGGAAAGGTGTAGGTTGTGTCTAGGCATCGAGTTCCTACAATGGATGCCTAAGTTTTGTATTGTTAGTGTTAGGAGATGATGACGAAGAACCTTGTAGCAATGATAATGAAAGTTTTATTTATCCGCTGCGTATTGTTGTTAATCATTATTATTGTTTATCCTAGTGCTCAAAACGATCTATGAAGTGTTATCAAACTCCACAATTGGTATCAGAGATTGGGGAGTTCGTGATATCTAGGATTGTACAAGGTTTTGTCGAAGAATGATAAAGAAAAATCAATTTTGGTTATTTTCGTAACTTTCTGCAGAGCTGTTTTCAAAGGACGATATCTCATTTGTTAACCGTTGGATCGTGCGGAAATTTTTACTGGAGGTTCTATATACATCAAGGAATATATTCATCAGAGGGATCTTCAATCTGAGCCTTTGATTAAAAGTTATACGTTGTCGAAGTCTGCTGCAGAACAGTTTTTTGTAAGTCGAATTTTTAGGGTTTTTAAAGTCGATTTGATTTTTCTGACTTGCTACTGGTGTCGAGCACTTTATTATGTTTGAAGGATGTACCTACACGATGTTCTTGGATATTTTGTTTACCCTAAACCCTAGATCTTTAGTTATTCTGAATATCACTAAATTAGGGTTCTTAGGGTTTCAACTTAATCTGTTGGTATATGAAAACCCTAATAAAGAAAACAACTGCCAAGGTGAGACATTCATTGGCTGCTCATATGTTCCTGTTAAAAAAGTGGTGATGCTTGGACTGTGGATGTGTATCAGCCAAGCAGCTTTGAATATATATGATTTGTTAGGGAATTTGTTCATACCAAGAAAAGAGCAAGTAAGGATATGGTTTTGGGGTTACTGGTATATTGATGGCGCATAATACTCATGATACTGGTCTTTAATTAGAGTCTGCGTAGTTACTGCTGCACCTCCTTGTTACTAATGTCGAGTGTTATTGCTACTATCTTTTTAATACTGCTCGAAGATTATTAATGCTGCTCGTTGAGTTGTTAGTATTGCTTTCACTATTTTAGTACTGCTAGTTGGGTTTTAAAGCTGCTAGTTACTCATTACTACTGCCAAGTTGGAGGATAGTACTGCTGCGTTCCACGATTAGTGCTGCTTGTCTTGATTACTGTTGCTACGCTTTGGTTAATGCTGCTACATATCGAAGTTAATAATGCTTTGGGTATTTAGTGCTGCTCGTACTAAAATTCATGGTTCAACATGCATGGAAAGTCTTTTGGTTATTCGTTTCTTTTGAACGGTGTACAGAATGAAGACATGTCGAAGATATCTATTCTTTATTAACTAATCTTTCAATAAGGATAGATAATGGGTCGGTGCAGTGTAGTATTAATTTGCATGGTATTTGATAGCCAACTTACATCATGGGACGGTGGAGGCATGAAGATATATATGGTTTAATCATTCACAGTTCATGCATGGTAACTGAAGATATATAGTGCACAGGTTTCATGCTACATATGAAAGCTTCTTTTATTTTAAATAAATTGTGGGTCAGTGAACTTGTGAGGAATAATATTCTTTTCATTACTGATCCTAAAGTCGACAAGGAAGTTGTTTATTCATTACGTCAGTGATAAAGTAGCATGAGATTACAAAAGTGAGGGGAAGCATTGGTTATTGATTTGGAACATGTTGGTTCCAACACACACACGAGTGAAGACACACACTAGAAGAGATTTGATTTTTGGTTATTGGATTTTGTTTTCGGTTCTTAAACGATTTATGGCTCGAATTTATTTTCTTATTGGCAAAGTGGATTAGTTATTGCTTATTTGACGATGAAGTGGAATTTTTCAAGGTTGTGTTTTATTATATCTTTTTGCACGAGGTTAACTTGTTCGTTCGTTCAGGTGACTACGAATTGACAAACACTTGAAGGAGTTACGTTATTGTGCTCAGTGATTACTGTCAAGATATTGCGATCTCCCTATACGTTAAGTATACGTTCGAAGTCGTATTTAGTACAAGACATAAGACACAAGGTTGATTTATTCTAATTTAGCATCAAATTGGTAATGATTAGTGTTCTTCACCAGTACATAAAGTCTACAAAATTGGAGATTCGAATGGTTAACATATGGGTTTCAGGGGAAGCTTAAGTATTAAAATGATTAACCATTTATATGCTACATCGAGGTGAAGGTTTTTATGATTGCTCGTTGGTATTTTTACTGAAGATTTGGGATTTTTCTGTCTTGGGTTCATTTTTAAAAGAAAGCATTTTGGTGTTCATTCATGGAGGGTGATTCAAGACATTAGAAGACTAAATTGGATGTATGGTACTGGTTCGTGGTTATGAAGATCAAGGTTGCATACTTTTGTCCCCTAATTGATTATGACAAAAAGGGGAAGAATATTTTGAAGATTGCAGCCTGAAGATCCTTGATGATATGCATGGACTAAGGGGAAGACGACATCTTTCATATTTGGTTTTGTCATTATAAACTAGGGGAAGATTGTTGGGAATTATATTTAGAGTTGATATTGACAAAATATGAAAGATGAAGGATGAAGAAAAAGATGAAGGACTTAAAGTGTATTTATGTTAAAGTCTTTGTAAACCCTAATCCTCTACTATATAAAGAGGATAGGGGCGTTCATTATTGTGTGTGTGTGTCAAGATGTAAACACCAGGAAAGGTGTAGGTTGTGTCTAGGCATCGAGTTCCTACAATGGATGCCTAGGTTTTGTATTGTTAGTGTTAGGAGATGATGACGAAGAACCTTGTAGCAATGATAATGAAAGTTTTGTTTATCAGTTGCGTATCGTTGTTAATCATTATTATTGTTTATCCTAGTGCTCAAAACGATCTATGGAGTGTTATCAAACTCCACACAGATACCCAAGCCAAGAAACAAAAGGGTGACGGCGGATCTAGTTCCCAATTTAAAGAACCAGTCGGTCCCTCAGCAACAACAGCCACTCAACCACCAAAGGCTTCGTAATCAGGACCTACAGCAATGGAGCATCAGTATGAGCACACTGCAACTGAGGAAATGGAATTTCAACAACACTACGATCAACCAGATTCACCTCCCAAGACCAAAGCTACACCATCTAAATCTGGCAAGAAGACTTCCAAAAGATCAAATGTTGTCTCCTGGCTAGATGAAGATGTGACACAGGGAAATGAATGGTTCGATCAGCTTGCAAGTGCTCAACCTTAGATAGACGAAGATTCAATGATCGAAGGTAGCACGCTTGTGTTCACACAAAGACTCAAACGTGACCAACGTATCAAGAAGATGACCAAAGGAGAACTTCATCGCATCAAGAATGATGCCTTCAATTTGCTAAAGGATAGGTCGTCCAGTGCAGATGAGCTCAAATATCATCTAGAGAACATTGCTCGAGCAATTTCCAGTGAGTTCAGTTGGACCAATCCAGATGTGGTTATGGTTGGTAGCAGATCTAAAAACAACCAACCATACATCACGGATTGGACGAAGCCACTACCGGTGATAAGAGTCTCCGATCAACCTGTTGTTCCATATCAGTTCTTTTTCAACAATGATATTGAGTTACTCATGCACGGTATCAACTGTCAACCAAAATACGCAACCTCCATAACTTTGATCCCTGCAGCAAGTTATACACAACCAGCCATCGAGGAAACCGCCACAAGACTCTTAATTTCAAAGAAAGTTCAGTATGACCAAGATGCGCAGCTCGACATTTATCATTGGTTTAAAAAGAGGACGACATGGTACAAGAGTAAACTCACAAAGAAGTCTTCCACTCCAGTGAAGAGTGACCTTAGGATTCTTGTTGTGGTCATTCTAGAAGGTGAAAAGAGATATGACTATACCTTCTTGACTGAAATCAAGGTTAGAAGACACGATCAACAGATCTACACGTTCTCTGAAGCAGATTTCCTGTACTTGAATCTGAATGACCTTGAAGACATGTATCTAATCAAGGTTCAATGGAATCTGCAACACTTCTCTACAGATCTTCAATACGCATTCAGCACTTCAATACTCCATTTCATCAGAAGGAAGATCATACAAGAACATGTAGAAGATCTGCAGCTTGGGGTCGAGTGCTACCAAAGGAAGATAAATCTAACTGCACCAGATCTACTTCTTCCCGGGATCAGCAATGAGCCACAATACACCATGAAGAAAGAACCAACCTTCGGGTTTGTTTACAAGAGTGATCTTACGATCAACTGCTTCATGGGGTACAAAGAGGTTCATAACTTCTGCGACCACACGCTAAAGAAAGTTCGTGATGGGTTGGTAATACGAGTTCGAGATCAGGAGTTGCACAAGACAAGCAGGTGGACAGATTCTCAGCTAAGAGAAGTTCGTCAGTTCATACTGAAGATTGAGAGAAGGCTGTTTCACAGAGATCAGATGAGGAGGCTAGAGAGTTATGTTGGAGGGAGGTCATCATTCCCGATCAGGAACTTCCAAAGACCTGATCCAGTTTACACTACATTCAGAAGTTCGGAATAATGTAAGAGTTAAATATATTATTTGATTGATATATATTGCTTCAGTGATTGTTCGTAATGGCTTGTGCACAGATAACAGTGCACAACCCGTTGTTGTAAAGAAATGACCCTGAGGTACGCTTCAGTGCCTCAATCCTCATATAAGGAGCGAAAGCTTCTTACTTTTGAATAGAATTAACCAGAATTTTCTAAGTTTTTCAAAATTCTGCTCAAAAGAACAAGTACGCCCTTGTTAAGGGGGAGTACTTAAAAAATAAAATCTTTGTTCTAAAAACACAAAAGTTCTTGAAATTCTTCCCGAAAACCTCAAAAAGCATATTTTAATCAAAAGGTTAATAAAAAAACATGAATATGCTATTTTTGAGGGGGAGAATGAATATGTGATTAAAATATGATAATTCAAAGATGAAATCTCGTATGAGCTCGACTCAGATTATACCCTCGAATTGACGATATCAAAGGTCAGTAATCGAAAAGACATGTCCTGGACGGGTAATAATTTCAAGCTGGTTTATCCAGTGATGTAAACGTGTCTCGCAAAGGACTTGTCTGAGTAGAATGTACCGATTTCGAGAGATTATTCTTTGAATATGGCCGGGACGGGTAATAATTTCAAGCTAGTTTAACTAGTGATATAAAGGTGTCTCGCAAAGGTCATATTCATTGAAAATCAATCAATTCTAAAAGTGCTGACTCTACCCGACATGTGCAAATTTACTATAAACACTTATGAGCACATGTTAAGGGGGAGTACTTCTAAAAAATGCAAAACTCTCAAAGTGTAAACAATATAAGTTTTACACTCATAAGCACTTTGAGAGATTTTCAAAAAGATTGTTTTATGGTAAACATAGGATTAGTCATGGAGATATAAGGTGACTAAGGTTAGGAAACCGTCCTATGATCCGCCAGAGCCGGAGGGATCTAACCAAGGACAATACCAATAGTTTAGTACTAGAAAAGTCCTAGGTATGATGAAAAAAGGAGTAAAGAAATGAAAGGGAAAGAAGGGGTTGAAGAATGAAAAAGAAAAGTAAAGAAAAGGGTGAAAAGAAATAGCCCTCCATTTATTCAACCTTAGGGCAGAAACCTGGTTCAACTCATATGCTACTAGTTGTCACTAAGGTGACACTGGTATTGAAGATTAAGCCGTCATGGACCCAGTGACGCACTGTACTAAAACCTTCTTGCCACTCAGGTGTGTCTCAAAATACATTTGTTTCATTTCTCACAAAGAACCCTTCATTATCTATCAACCTCTCATTTTGAGATGTGTTGATATTGAAAAGGAGGCAATCTGCTCCATGCCTCCGACGACTAAAAAACAATAAGCACTTAATCGAGTCTAGAGCCACGAGATACATTAAAGATCTCATAGGAACACTTAAGATTTCTACACTGGTTGTTCAACAATAAGAACACCAGTTGTAAATTATAAGAGTCCTACGCAGATCTTAGTAATCTGCCAAGAACATTCATGAGAGAATTCACATATTGTGATTCTCAGTGATTGAATGAAAATCCTACCAGGGTCAACATCAAACAGCCCTGACAGCAGGTCACTTTGGTAATCCCTTGTGGATTACGCTTAGTGTTATTGGTGGTTCCAAAACGGTCTACAGTCGTGGAGTGATACTTCGGTATACTTCAGCGGCTCACCTGAATCATTGATACACTTCGGTGTATCTGTGTAAGCTCTCTCGAGGGCATCATGTTCAGGAACGGCCTTGGCTAGGATTAGAGAAAGTCTTCACACTATGCTGTTGACGATCTCGAAGTCCGAATCTGTAAGTGCCGGATGATTTGTTGCTAACTGTCTACATTGCAGGTAATCATGGAGACCAGGAGTTCCACCTCCACTACTTCCATCATGCTCATATCCCGAAGAAAAGTTCTCACAAAGACTAAGGAATAACAAAAGTTCAAAGAAGTCACAGAAAAGTCAAAAATCAAGCATAACAACCTTTCACAAGTCAAAGATTGAAGCTTTTGAAGTGAGAACCACTTGATATATGAAGAACAAAAGTCAAAAGACATATGAGCATGGTGGAAAAGATGTAAAGACATCGTGATTAAAGAACGTTGGTGGATGGCAGATCAAGTCATTACCATATCACATCACAACAAGAACAAATAACAAAGATTCTAAAGACTTCGAAGCCTAAGAAGCAAAGATGACGTCAAGCAACCTTGATGACCAATCCTTAGGGGGAGATTGTTGGGAACACGTTTTGTATTATTCCAAGTCTTGGTCATTTTATTGTAAAAGGTTTCTTATAAGGAGTCCATGGGCCGTGTAGATTAGTGCTTTTGCTTCTAGAAGAATAAGGCAAATGTTGCCCTAACATCATCTATAAATAGAACTCTTATGTATTCATTCTAGTTGTTGGTTTATTCTATATTGTACCGAACCTTTGTCACTTTATCGTATGGAATGAATCATCCCTTCTCTTCATCTATTTTCTCTTATTCTCTCGTTATTACTTATTATACATTGTGTTAGATCTTGTGTTAAGCTAAAACTAGGACCTAACACTTGAGAAGTAAAACCTTTTGCATGGACGCAATCCTCGCATCAAGTTTTTGGCACCGCTGCCGGGGAATAGTTAATAGTTTATGTTCGATTTCTGTCTCGTTTAGGTCTACTCACTAGATTCCTATAAAGTGAGATTTTTGTTTTTCTTTTTAGCTTTCGTTTAGTCTATCTTTTTCTTTGTGCCCTTTGTTTGTAAAACCATTTTCATTTGTCATCATGGCGAATGAAATTCCATTTAGATCATTAACAGTAGAGGAACAATTGTGTTTTACTTATAGATTCGCTTCTTGTTGTTCCAATGAATATTTGAGTGATCTTAGAGATATCCAAGAGGATATGGGGGTAAAGTTAGATAGGTTTGATGAATTATGTGCATGTGTGGCTACTATTAAACAATCATTGTTAGAATCGACTCTTTTTAGTGAG
Organism: Artemisia tridentata subsp. tridentata; assembly: GCA_021014915.2. Classification (NCBI taxonomy): domain Eukaryota; kingdom Viridiplantae; phylum Streptophyta; class Magnoliopsida; order Asterales; family Asteraceae; genus Artemisia; species Artemisia tridentata. Next base: position 266,032,698 of record CP139509.1, on the reverse strand, counting down.
ACCCTTTGGAAAAAAATTGAGGAAAGCCTCATTACTGTGAACCATAAGTTGAATGAAATTCTGGGTTTGCATACATCACAACTTGAGGAAACAAATGGGGAGGATTTATCCGACTATAGGAACCATGAACAAAAAGACATAGTTTTTAAGAACATGGGCTTTGAATCTGACCAAGATTGTGAGATGGTTAGTATTGAACTACCTAGGTGTACGCGTGGGTTAGATTTCACCAAAACATATGACACACATGAGGAATCCTTTAGGCAAATGGAACATAGTGATCAAGTTATTGAGAATGATTCTTATGAATCAGACTAAGAATTTGAAATGGCTTGAGAAGGATTTAAGATACTTAGGTTCATGTTTGGGTCTGATTCTACCAAAACACATGATGAACGTATATGTGATCTAGATATTATGGAGAATGAGGTGAAAACTCCAAGCCCCCAAGTCCTACCATCACTTGAGTCATACACACCACCCGTAACTTACCCTGAAGAAGTACAAGAGATTATAGGAAACCCGGTGGAAGTAGAACCTTTGGACCAAACAAAACTAGAGGAAACAAGTTTAGATACTTGTAGTCATAACCTTTCTATTAGTTCTACGGAAGTTCCTAGTTTTGATGAATCGGAGCCTCAACCAAAACCGTTACTCAATCTTCCATCCATAGATGTGAATCTAGGAGACGAAATAGGCCCCGATCCAACCATCAAACCATATAGTCCGGGTAGTTTTGGGATAAAGGTAGTATACTCTAAACCATGAGGAGTGGAAGCTAATATAGGAGTGAACCACGACCTTACATACTTACATCACCCATTTATGATAGATCACAAGAAACATTATGGGTTTAAACCGGGTTTATTAGGTCAAGATGGATCCCTAACTAGGAGTCTCTCGAAGTTGATAGAAGATGATCCCTTTTTAGATAAAACTTTGATTTACCCATTGGCCCAAATGAATTATGTAAGGTTATGATGAAAGGAGCACACCCCTTTGAGCATATAATTTATCCACCACTCTTTCCTCACGCGGCATGTTTCCACCCTAAGGGTACGTATCGCTACTATTACCCGCACTTAATCTTAAGTGTTGGGAAAACACCCCTTATATCTGTTAAATAAGGGTAGAGTCAGGCTCCTGACTCGAACAAAAATAAGCGCTCCTTGGGAGGCAACCCAAGCTTTTTAATTGTTTGTTTGTTTGCTTTTATTTTGTTTGATTTCATATATATGCTTCATCTTTATTTGTTTATATTTCATGTTTCGAATACAATTTGTGAAAAATGCTCTATTTTGTTTTTAACTTCGTCTTAAATATATATAAAGATATTTTACAAAAAGATAAGTGTTGGGAAGATCATATTTGTTTATAAGAACGAATTCGAACAAGAAAGATAACAAGTAATGATTAGCATATATTTATGTGTTTGTTTTGAGTCAAATGCTTGTATCGAGTCACAATGAATGTTCTACAGTTTTTCCAGGTTTTAATACTCAGATTTTTCCAGAAAGAAAACGTAAAAATACTGTCGGGTCATACCTGACGGCGTCAGGCTTAACACCCGACGGCGTCAGACACTGTAGCAGCACAGTTTTCCAGATTTTTGTTTTTCTGATGGAACTTAAATTTTTTGAAAATTTTAAGAATTTAATTTCCAGGAATCTGTAGACATTTATTTTGCAAGCATTATATCTTACTTTACTTTCTAGTTTAGTTTTAGTATATATAGTGTTTACCGCCGATTTTATGCGAGGTTTTGTGTTTCGTTTTCTTAGTGAATTACATGTTATATTGGACAAGAAGACGAAAGTATACATTGGAAGTGAAGCTTATCATGTTTGTTTTCTCGGAGGAAGACCTAACCATGTTTTCACATCGTCCATGCCGAGCAAATCAGGGGAGTATTAGTTTCTTTCTCTATTTTATTTTTCCATTATCATAACTTTGACACTTTTCAAGAACATTGGGGACAATGTTCAATTTAAGTGTAGGGAGGGTAAAATGGGATACCTTAGAAACTATAACTTCGCTTGATATTTGTTTTGTCTTTGAGTAAATGTGTAATAAAACTAAGAAAGATACTTGTTACGGTTAAATATTTTTACAACATATAGGAGTGAAATATTAGTTTTAATAAGCGTCTCATGGATAGGAATTATATAGCTAGCTCAAAAACCCTTCCACTCAAAAATTTTCACCCCAAAAATGTGAGGTTCGCCTTTAGATATATAGGAAAAAGCATTGATGAAGCGAAAAGTGTACCTCTTTTAGGGGGTCATTTAAGCCCTAAATCGTATTTATTTGATCAAATATTGCCCTAAATCGTTCCTTTTGTCATTTTAGGTACTTTGGAGAAGAAATCTGGAAAAAGGAAGCATTTTGGACGTTTTTGGAGCATAAAAGTGAAGAAAACGACAAAGTCTCAAAATCGGCTGGAAAAGTACCTTTGACGGCGTCAGGGATTGTTCCAGACGGCGTTACGGCTTGGCAAAAAGAGGTGGATATGAAAAATACACATGATAAGCCAGGGAGTTTTACAAAGGAAGTCTGACGGCGTCACCCTTTAAGGTGATCAAGGCCATCACGGTTTAAGTTAAAGAGGGACGGCGTCAAGCCCATTTCTGACGGCGTCAACCTTTGATAAGCCAGAGCGGATTTTGGAGCACTAAAGAGGGACGGCGTCAAGAAGGCCATTCGGGAACCCTAGACACGGCGAGGTGACGGCGTCAAGTCCTATAACGTGACGCCGTCAGCCCTTAAACTCTATATATAGTTTTGCAATTTTTTGTCATTAGTGTGCAACTTTGTGAGGAGAAACCCTAAGACGAATTTCTGCCATTTTTAAGGGTTTTCATACCCTTGGATCTCCCATGTTTAATTGAAGATATGTAATTATTTAATCAATCAATATGTCTATGTGTTGTTTGATTATATCTTGTTCTTGTCTTTTGATTAACATGCTAGGCTAGATTTATCTTGTGTTTGCTTAGATCTAATGAAACCTAACTATTGATTATCGGTTATTAGTGTGTTATTAATTGTATTGAATGATTGTTTATCGATGTTAGGCTTAAGAAAACTGGCTAACCTCCTATACGGTAATTTGCTTGAACGTCTTAAGAAACATGAAGCAATGCGTACTAGGTTTTTATGGTTGTATTTAATGCATGAGCGAATTCTAGTGATCCCATGTTAGGAGCTTCTTAGCCGGCTCGACATAGGAGTGAAGTAGGAGCTTGTAGAGTTGGGGAAGTACGTACGCCACCCCACGATTGGTATTAAGGAATACACCCGTCATCCACGCAATTAATACACACTAATCAACCGGTAAAAGATAGTTAGGGAGTAAGGAAATCTAAGTAAACACATTTCTCTCCACATAAGTTTCACAACCTTTTCATTTTCAGTTATTTTATTTTATTTGCATTTGTAGTAATTTGGGTTAGTTGACTAGCAACTAATTCCGCCCACTCCTTCAAACCCGAGATTTTACTTGCTTTCATAAAAATATAAAAAATACAAAAAATAATCTTCCTTCACCCTTAGACCTAATTAGAGTAGTTTTTCATACCTAACGAACACTATTCCCTGTGGAGAACGATCAATCCCCCGTACTTACCACTACACTATACTACATCGATCAGGTACACTGCCTGGTGGGGTTGTAAGCCTCTTGAGATCCCTCGAGAGGTAAAACCTGTTGTAAGGTCGCAAAACCACGCATCAAGTTTTTGGCGCCGCTGCCGGGGAATAGTTATTGTTTAGGTTGAATTTTTATTTTATTAGGTCTACTCACTAGATTCCTTTCTAGTGAGATTTTTATTTTATTTTTCTAGGATTTCTTGTAGTCTATCTTTTTCTTTGTGCCCTTTGTTTGTAAAACCATTTTCATTTGTCACTATGATGGATGAAATTCCATTTAGATCGTTGACAGTTGAGGAATAATTATATTTCACCAATAGATTTGTTTCCTATCATTCCTATGAATTTTTGTGTGATCTTTGTGATTTCCAAAAGGAGTTAGGGGTAAGGTTAGATGGGTTTAATGAATTCTATGCATGTGAGATTTCTATTAGACGAGCATTATCTGGATCAATTCCTTTTAGTCAGGCCCTTTGGATGAATTTTGAGGAAAGCTTCCTAACCATGACCCATAAGTGGAACGAATTGGTGGATTCGTATGAGCAAAGAGACCTAGTTTCTAAGAACATGGACTTAGAATCAAACCAAGATTCTGAGATGGTTAGTTGCATAAGTGGGATAGATTTCACCAAAACATACGACACACATGAGGGTAGAGTTGAGCCACCTAGCTGCATGTCATGGTTAGGCCCTACCATAATACAAGATGAACACATTGGTGATCTTAATGTGATGGAGGATATAGTAGAGAACCCAAGCCCACCAAGTACCCCACAAGTCCCACCATTGTCTGAGGCATACACACCGCCCTTGACTTACCCGGAAGATGTAGAAGAGACTATAGGAACCCCAATAGAGGTAGAACCCTTGGACCAAACACAACTAGAGGATATAGGTTTGAATACTTGTAGTCATAACCTTTCTTTTAGTTATATGGAAGTTCCTAGTTTTGATGAACCGGAGCCTCAACCAAAATCGTTACCTAATCTTCGATCTTTAGATGTGAATTTAGGAATTAAAAAGGGTCCCGATCCACCCATCAAACCATGTAGTCCGGGTAATGTTAAGATTAAGGTAGTAGACTCTAGGCCATGTGGAGTGGAAGCTAATATAGGAGTGAACCATGACCTTACATACTTACATCACCCCTTCATGATTGATCACAAGAAACATTATGGGTTTAAACCGGGTTTATTAGGTCAAGATGGATTCCCAACTAGGAATCTCTCGAAGTTGATAGAAGATGATCCCTTTTTAGGAGAAAACTTTAATTCACCCATTGACCAAAGTGAACTAGGTAAGGTTATGATGAAAGGAGCACACCCCTTTGAGTATATAATTCATCCACCACTCTTTCCTCACGCGGCATACTTCCACCAAGATGGTGTGTATCGCTACTATCACCCGCACTTAATCCTAAGTGTAGGAAAAACCTCTCCTTTATCCATTAAATAAGGGTAGAGTCAGGCTCGTGACTCGAACAAAAAAAAGCGCTTCTTGGGAGGCAACCCAAGCTTTACTTGCTTTGTGTGTTTATTTATTTGTTTGTTTGATTTTATTTGTTTCCGTATGTGTGTTTAATTTTTATTTTTTTATTGATTCATGTTCGAAACTAAATTGTGAAAATGCTTTATCTTGTTTTTAACTTCGTCTTAACTACATATAAAGGTATTTTGCAAAAGGTAAGTGTAAGGGAAATCCAAATCGGTTTATTAGAACAAATGAACATGAATCATAACAATAATAAATTAACATGCATATTAGTATTTGTTTGAGTCAAATGCTTGTATCGAGTCATAATGATATTTTGCAGGATTTCCAGGAAGTAAGGTATAGGTTTTTCCAGAAATTTTCCGAAAACTTAACATGAAAATTCTGTCAGATCATTTCTGACGGCGTCAGGATTTACAACCTGACGGCGTCAGGTGTTAATTATCTGAAATTTTTGAAAGTTTTGTTTTCATAAAAAGTTTTTATTAAATCTCTAACTTATAAACTCCAGGAATCTGCAAAATTATCATTCCACAAGCATTATATCCTTATATATAGAATTTATCCCGCCGATGTTATGCAGTTTTTCGTGTTTGTTTTCTCAGGTTTAACAGGTTATTTTGGACAAGGAGATGTATGTGGAATCAAGCTATTGGGCGATGCATGAGTCTTGGAACTTCTACATTCTCTTGGAAGAAGATCTGACCATGTTACCTCTTTATCCACCAAACGAATCAGGGGAGTATTTGATTTCATTCTTTTACCTTATTTACTTTTACATCTTGTAATTTGAACATTGGGGACAATGTTCATCTTAAGTGTAAGGGGGGGGGGGGGTAAAGTACGATACCTTAGAGAATGCTATTACGCTTGATTTTTTTGTTTGTTTGATGGTAGATGTGTAATAAAACTGAGATAAATACCTGTTTGGGCGATTTTAGTGCCAAATTTTAAATTTTTTACGACATATAGGAGTGAAACTTTGGTCTTAATGAGCGTCTCATGGATAGGAGTTATATGACTAGCACAAAAACCGTACCACTAAAAAATTTTCGACCCCCAAATATGTGAGGTTCGCCCCTAGAATTGGTAGGAAAAGTACTTATGCTATGATATGTGTACCGGTAGCACTTAGATTCTAGAACTTGCGTTAGGACCATTCCGAGGCCACAAGTGAGACTACATTCGTGTAGTTAGATTTACTACATGATAAGAGGCATTAGGATTAACCCATTGTTTTACACCTGTGTTTTTGTTATAATTACGTTGGCTACATTGGTCAAGTAATTCTCCCACACCCTTTGCGTTGTACTCATTTTTAGTACACGATACCCCTAGTACACCCCTCAGAGCCTATCTTTTCGTTTCTAACTTTAAGCATTTTACTTAAAGTAAGAATTTGTTTACACCCCACTTAAATGTACACCCAAATCGCCTTAGCCTACCTTGTGTGCACTCATCTTTAGTGCATTATTGTGACAACATTTGTTTAAACCCTTAGTTAATTATCTAATTGATTACATGGTTGCTAAGTCGAGTCATATCCTTGTACATATTGTTTTGGGACGATTGGGACTCATGGGTAAAGTACTAGTGTAATGGAGTAATGGGGAAGAACAACATTATTACCCCCATATGTGCTAAATATTTTAAAAGTACTCCAAGTGTTTCGATTATCTTAATTCGAGTCATTAGAATAGTTATTTGTAAAGTTATGTAAAAGTTCAAGTGTAAGGGGAATGCAACGCCCCTATGATGTATTATTTTGGATGGTAGGGCAAGAGTGTAAATAAAAAAAAAAGAAAAAAAAAATCGAAAAAGAAAAAAAAAATCAAGAAAGATACAAAAAAATGAGAAAAAGAAAAGTAGAAAAAACATACGGACTACCAAACCGTTTCATTTTATGTTTATTTTATTTTTATTTTAATCATTAGCTTATCGAGTTTAGTCTTGGCTTAGCAACGCCATATGTACATGTAATTATCAAGATCTTTAACTCGCCACCAGTAAAATATATTTATCCACAAACCGTGTTATTATCTAACTAACGTTTAACCCGTTTAAAAGCCCTCTTTGATAGTTTATCTTAGGTGCTTACGCCTAGTGGAGGAGGTTTTTGATCCTTTTCCAAGCCTATGGTAATCTATTTGCTATGACAGGTAGTGAGAGATATTATTCATTTTCATTTATGAGATATACTTTTATGACACCTGAGAGATGTGAGTATTTAAACACTACTTGCGAGGTGCTAGTTTGTAATCTCCGTGCTTATTATGATTAAAGTGGAACGACTATTTGTTGTAATTACTTTTATATTAGCATTAAATGACCCCTAACTTGTATTTTGATTAGAATAAAAGCGCATTTGCTTGAGGACAAGCAAATCTCAAGTGTAAGGGTATTTGATGAAGCGAAAAGTGTACCGCTTTTAGGGGGTCATTTAAGCCCTAAATCGTATTTATTTGATCAAATATTGCCCTAAATCGTTCCTTTTATCATTTTAGGTACTTTGGAGAAGAAATCTGGAAAAGGAAGCATTTTGGACGTTTTTGGAGCATAAAAGTGAAGAAAACGACAAAGTCTCAAAATCGGCTGGAAAAGTACCTTTGACGGCGTCAGGGATTGTTCCAGACGGCGTTACGGCTTGGCAAAAAGAGGTGGATATGAAAAATACACATGATAAGCCAGGGAGTTTTACAAAGGAAGTCTGACGGCGTCACCCTTTAAGGTGATCAAGGCCATCACGGTTTAAGTTAAAGAGGGACGGCGTCAAGCCCATTTCTGACGGCGTCAACCTTTGATAAGCCAGAGCGGATTTTGGAGCACTAAAGAGGGACGGCGTCAAGAAGGCCATCCGGGAACCCTAGACACGGCGAGGTGACGGCGTCAAGTCCTATAACGTGACGCCGTCAGCCCTTAAACTCTATATATAGTTTTGCAATTTTTTGTCATTAGTGTGCAACTTTGTGAGGAGAAACCCTAAGACGAATTTCTGCCATTTTTAAGGGTTTTCATACCCTTGGATCTCCCATGTTTAATTGAAGATAAGTAATTATTTAATCAATCAATATGTCTATGTGTTGTTTGATTATATCTTGTTCTTGTCTTTTGATTAACATGCTAGGCTAGATTTATCTTGTGTTTGCTTAGATCTAATGAAACCTAACTATTGATTATCGGTTATTAGTGTGTTATTAATTGTATTGAATGATTGTTTATCGATGTTAGGCTTAAGAAAACTGGCTAACCTCCTATACGGTAATTTGCTTGAACGTCTTAAGAAACATGAACCAATGCGTACTAGGTTTTTATGGTTGTATTTAATGCATGAGCGAATTCTAGTGATCCTATGTTAGGAGCTTCTTAGCCGGCTCGACATAGGAGTGAAGTAGGAGCTTGTAGAGTTGGGGAAGTACGTACGCCACCTCACGATTGGTATTAAGGAATACACCCGTCATCCACGCAATTAATACACACTAATCAACCGGTAAAAGATAGTTAGGGAGTAAGGAAATCTAAGTAAACACATTTCTCTCCACATAAGTTTCACAACCTTTTCATTTTCAGTTATTTTATTTTATTTGCATTTGTAGTAATTTGGGTTAGTTGACTAGCAACTAATTCCGCCCACTCCTTCAAACCTGAGATTTTACTTGCTTTCATAAAAATATAAAAAATACAAAAAATAATCTTCCTTCACCCCTAGACCTAATTAGAGTAGTTTTTCATACCTAATGAACACTATTTCCTGTGGAGAACGATCAATCCCCCGTACTTACCACTACACTATACTACATCGGTCAGGTACACTGCCTGGTGGGGTTGTAAGCCTCTTGAGATCCCTCGAGAGGTAAAACCTGTTGTAAGGTCGCAAAACCACGCATCAAGCATTCACCTTTAATGCTTATGAGTGTACCAGTAGTATATAGATTCTAGAACTTGCGTTTGTGATGCATCCCGAGACCGCTAGTGAGACTACATTCGTGTAGTTAGGATTTACTAAATGATAAGAGGCATTATGATAACCCTTGTTTTAAACCTGTATTATAATTACGTTGGCTACACCGGTCAAGTAATTTTCCCACACCCTTGCGATGTACTCATCTTTAGTACACGATACCTCTAGTGCACCCATCAGAGCCTATCTTTTTCGCGGTTCTCGTGATATTTTGGTGGATTCCGAGATATTAATGAAGAACATTGTTTACAATCCACCCCCAAATTTACACCCAAATCTCCTTAGCCTACCTTGTATGCACTCATTTTGAGTGCATTATTGTTACATCATATTTGTTAAACCCTTTGTCAATTGTCTAATCGGTTACATGGTTGCTAAGTTGAGTCATATCTTGTAAATACAGTTTTGGGATGGTTGGGACTCATGGGTAAAGTACTAGTTGTTATGGAGTAATGAGGAAGAATGTCAACGTTATTACCCCCATATGCGCGTTAATGTTTAAAGTACTCCAAGTGTTTTGATTTTCTTAATTCAGGTCATTAGTTAGTTATGTGTAAAGTATGTAAAAAATTCAAGTGTAGGGGGGTTGCAAGATTCATTTGATGTATTATTTTGGATTGTAGGGCAAAAGTAAAAAAGAGAAAAAATAGAGAAAAAGACAAGAGAAAAATATACGGACTACCATCCCATTTCTTTTATTTATGTTTAAGTCAAGATAGTGTCAAGAAAAATACAAAAAGAGTTAGTAGTTAGCGAGTCGAGTCGATTCTTGGCTTAGCAACGCCTCATTGTACATGTAATTGACTTGCCACCCTTAAAATTCCCTTTATCCAACAAAACCGTGTTTTTCCGTACCCTTACACCTAACCTTACAACCCTTTAAAAGCTCTCTTTGATAGTTTATTCTAGGTGCTTATGCCAAAGTAGTGGAGGTTTGATCCGTTCTCAAGCCTATGGTAATCTATGTGCTATGACATGTAGAGAGTGTTTTATTTTCCCGTTTCCATTCGTGTTATATAACTTTATACACCCGAGAGATGTGAGAATCCAAACACTTAATGTGAGGTGCTATTATATAATTTTCGATCTTATTTTGACTAACATGGAACGATTGTATGTTGTAATTACTTTTATATTAATATTTAATGACCCCTAACTTGTAATTGATTAGAATAAAAGCTCATTTGCTTGGGGACAAGCAAATCCCAAGTGTAGGGATATTTGATAAGGATTTATTTGGTACCTTTTTAAGGGGTCATTTAAGCCTAAAATCGAGTAAATATGATCAAATATTGCCTCAAATCGTTTCTTTTTGTATTTTAGGTACTTAGGACGAGAATTCTGGAAATCGGCACTTTTGGAGCATATTTGGATGAAAAAGTGAAGAAAACAACGAAGTCGCGAAAAACCTGTCAGACAATAGTGTCTGACGGCGTCACATGCTACAACGTGACGCCGTTCTTTGCAATACAAGATGGATTTTCTAGTGTTAAGCTAACAAGTGATGCCTTAGAGAGTTTTGAAGACTTTATAACCTGATGAGACAAACGGTAAATTTGCCCTAATAGTTAATTCTTAACAGTTCATTATTTATGACTACATCACCTGACTAGACCATTATATGTTTAATACGGATAATAGACCTGCACATATAGTCACCCGGAAATCTCACCAAAGAACAGTGAAATTATAACGTTTTATGATTTACTCATTATATTGTAGTAGGAAAGGGAGGTTATCCCAGTTTTCCACAGACTGACACTACACGCAAAACAGAGATAAACATGAGAATCAGGAATTCTAGTGAATACTTAAAAGACTCAAAAGTACATTCAAGTATTACATAACGAACTTAAAGATATAATATCTCATATTTGTAACGGTTCCAGGACGGATCCGAATTTGACACAGTTTAACGATACGCGGGTATCTAATTTACCACACTTTAACTAATAATCACTCACTACTTAAAATAAATACATTACTCCTCCACTCACACACTACCCGAAAAGTCTGTAACCCTATCCCTAGTTTTTCTGCCTTCTCCCTTCCCCCATAAACACTTCGAACCATCACCATCTCTCAACACAGCTACTATTATTTTATTTGACCGAGATCCTTTGTCCTTTTCATGAATCACAAGTCAACCTAGGAAGAAACCATAGAAATAGAGACAACACACCAGAAGGGTAAGGTTATTCACCCCAAACTCGAAAGCTCTTATGGAGCTACTCTCCAAGATCCACCATAAATCTATGCCTCCAAGGAGATGTCGAATCACAACTCACCCAAGAACACCAATCAAGATCTGAGAAAAATCTCAAGAAAGGTGAAGAGTGAAAATATTGTGATTTGATTTGGAGGTTGGGATTGATCAGTGTGGAGCAGTAGTTCTCAGGTTTAAAGCCTCATCCAAGTTCATCCTTCAAGAAATCATTGTAAGGTTTTAGATTCGGTTACTTATTTATTTAAGATCATTCATGATAAGAGCTATTAGGTTGAATGAACAAAATTAGGATTGATGTTATTATTTTTCTTATCGAATGAAACCCAGAAACACAACTGACTTTGAGGAAATTTAAGGGTTAAGATGTTAAGTCGAGTATGATTCCCGGGAGTAGTAATCTTTAAGAAAAATTGTTGTTTGTAATTGTTGTTGTCATTAGAGTGGCGTAGGGAATTGACAGAATTAAGTGTTGTTAAATTAATATCAAAACCCACGGTGACTAACCATGACCGAGAAATGATCACTCAAACTAGCTGCATTGGCGTTAAATGGTAATTGGAAGACCACCTCGTGATGAGGAGGTTCTAGCCAAGTTAAATAGTGACAGAATTAGACCCAACCCATGAGGGTTATGCCCTCGGTCCAATATAGGTAGATGCCCACTCGAACCAAAAAGTAGGACCCCATTCGGATAGCACTAATTCTCCTCAAACACAACCCACCTAGGATGGAGTACAAACTTTGGCAGATAAATTTTAGGTTTTCCTTGTTAAGGGAATATGGAAAATATGAAGTCATAAGAAACTAAGTCCGCTTTGGGTAACTTTTGTTTCGTGTTGAGACATGTAGCTGAGCCAGTGACCAAAACCATGGTTAACACTTGGACTCCCAAAGGTTTCGGAGTTGAGTAGTGCTCAAATCCTAACCAAGGGGACAAGTTTAGACCAAGGTTGATACCCTTTTTCGGTTAGGAAAAATCCCAGGAAAACACCACATAAGATTTCTAGACTTGTGTTATGTTGTGCTTTGTTGTAGAGGTACCAGTCCAAGCCCGCAAAGTGAAGCCCAAATAGGCGTTAGACACTAGCCCAACAGTACCCTCTATTTCAGTCCCTGAACTGGGTCTGTGGACAAATGGTTGGCCCACCAGAATATTGTAACCATTAGAATAGCCCAACCAAGTTAGCAACTTCAATTTCCCCCTCCTCAATTCCAGTGGGCCGCAGCCCAAATTAGTGATAATTATATAAGGTATTGAGTAACACTTATAAGATTAATAGTCGCAAAAATTTAATTTACACGAACCACTTACGAAAACTATTGTAATAACTAACACATAAATATGTAAAGACGTGTATAGCCGAATCACAAGAATTACATTTCACTTGAAATTGTATACTTGTACATGAAAACTGGAGTGACCAAAAAGTTAAAACTTGACAAAAATAATTAAAACATTTATACTCTATATACGTACATTTCTCAACGACTACATAAATGATAAGGAGATATACAAATTGAGACACACTTGTGAAATTAAAAATAGAGTACTCGAGTGAGATGACAACGAATAAATTTCACGAGGTGGAGATGTATAACACATGCCTGTAAATATGAGTTAACATCTACCTTTTTCATTTTAAAACTAAGACAAATTATATAAACGTCACAAATGAAAACAAAGAATTGTTACGTCAAATGTAACTTGAACATAATCGACGATACATATAGTTTTAAACAAGTAACGTGTAAAAATAAACCATAATGAATTATTAATAGCAAAGTAAACTTAGTTTTAATTAACCAAGTTTTTAAGAATTAATGTTATATTAAATGTTCTCAACCATTTAACCAGTAGGAAATAAACGACACTTACTTTAGGCCTTATTTCTAAAGTCAACATAAACAGACATAACGAATAAATTACACAATTACGAAATATATATATATAGAATTGTTCGTACCTAGATTGTTTATGATTCCCAACCCCTCATTACCGTACCTTTAGGTCAATTGTAGAGTTACACCTCACCTTCCCTTAGGAGAGACCTTAGTAACCACGATTGCCACCACACAAGTGACAAACAACATAGACATACTAAAACATTGAAATTAAAATGTGGAAGGACTTGAATTTAATACTAAGACATGGTTATTTAATCTAGGTTGTGTGTTGGTGTCGTGCACTCCTTAATTTCATAGCATTCACTGTTCTGACCATTAAAGGTGAGTTCATGGCCCCTACTTTTACTTGTTTTATAACTGTTTTGGGGGAGAATACATGCTTGTTTTAACTAAATTCAATGACTGTTTATTTGGTATATGAAAACCAGAATTGATCATTTTTACTTGAAATGTGACTAGCGTTATATGCAAGACTGTTTACTTGAATGCCCTATTTGAATACATGATAAATACATAGACCAGGGGTACTGGTCAGATATGTATAAGACTGTTTACTTGAATGCCTTATTTGAATATATGATATATACATAGACCAGGGGTACTGGTCAGATATGTATACGACTGTTTACTTGGATGCCCTATTTGAACATATGATATATACATAGACCAGGGGTACTGGTCAGATATGTATAAGAGTGGATTACTTGAATGCTTTATATGTATACTTGACATGTTCATATATCAGGCGTACTGAGCTATACCGGGCGTACCGGTTACATTGACCGGGCAAAACGGATTCACTACCAGACGTACTGGTCATGGCGAGCGTACCGATTTACTTTAATACTGGACTGTATGATATTCTATGTAACATGATCTGTTTTAATTAAATCTATGAACTCACCAACCTAGTGTTGTCACTTTTTAGCATGTATTTTCAGGTTTAAGGCGATAATTTAGTGGCGAAGACTTTTGGCAGGGCATGGCATGGTCATAGAAGACTGTTATAATTGGGACCACTTAAAATCTTTTATGGGCTTATATTTCCGCACTATTTTGAAATGTTGTAAACAAATCATTTTGAATATGAAATTTAATTTAATCGTTTGAGTTAAAACCGTTCTGTATACTCTGTGTTCTGATACCAATTGAGTAGCACCCCAGTGACATGTATGCTTCCGCTAAACCAGATTTTGGGGGTGTTACAGATTGGTATCAGAGCCTAGGTTATAGAGAACTGGGTATTTTAAAACCTAGACTATAACCACTTTTACAAAAACAAAACTCTATGACTGACACATGCCTGCCTGCCAAGCCTGTTGCCTTAGTTACTGTTTTACTTATGATATGTTCTACTGTTTGATGATTTATATACATACTTATATATGCATACCGTAATTGTCACAACCTTCCCCGACATAATTTCATTACCCAATTCCTTTGAAACACCAAATTCACCACCATCCACAAATTTACCAATTCATTTGATCGCAACCTCAACCTATCACCTTAAAACATGTATCTTGATCTCACTCTTCCGCCTCTATTTTTAATGGACGTGAAGACCTATCATCCGCAACCACATGACGACTATGATTATCTATTCAATTGTGTCTCTTCTCAATTTTGCTCGCGTATTCTACCTGTGACGACTATACCCTCGTGCGATACCGTCCTTTTTATTTGAAATTTTATCCGCCGTTATCTTTTATGATGTAGACAAATGGCTCCTACAAGAAAGACAACCAAGACTACACGTGGATGACCCACTACTACCACACTTCCAACCAGGGATGAGGAAAACCTGCCTAGTATGAGTCAAGCTATGCAGGATCGATTGGTTAACCGCGTGATGGCAACAGTGGCTGCAGCAAATGCAAACAACTCGACTACGGATGTCGGAACCTCAAGACCTACGAACGACAACAACTGCGGCTGCACCTACCAGGAGTTCCGAAAGACCATGACTGGAGGCTTTGGAGGAACCGAGGGAGCTGTTGTCTTGGTCAGATGGATGGAAAGGCTGGAGACTGTGTTTCGAATATACAGATGTGCGGATGAAGACCGAGTTAAGTATGCATCGTTCACCTTCGTAGATGCCGCTCTAACCTGGTGGAACAACTATCTAAAGTCTGCAGGCATTGATTCCGCATACGCCATGCCATGGGAAAAATTCAAGGAAATGGTGCTCAAGAAATACTGCCCCCGCAACGAAGTTAAAAAGTTGGAGGTGGAGTTTTGGAACCTTAAAGTACAGGGCACCGACATTGCTGCATACAACCAACGCTTTCAAGAATTGGCCTTACTGTGCCCCGAGATGGTCCAAACCGAAGCACGTTTACTAGAGAGATACGTTGGAGGATTACCCCCATCCATCAAGGGTAATGTCACTACCTTCAAGGCTACTGACCTCCATGAGACTATGAAAGTGGCTAACAAGCTAATGGACCAAGTCATTGAGGATACCGCCGAGGGGGTGGTAGATGACAAAAGGAAATGGAATGATCACTCCGGAGACAACAACAACCAGAACAAGCGACAAAGGATCGCCAAGGTCTATACTGCTGGAGAGAAGAAAGGTTATGCTAGAAATTTACCCAAGTGCAACAAGTGCCGATTCCACCACAACGGACCTTGCCCCGCTCAGTGTGGGAACTCCCTAAAGATCGGACATAAAGCTAGAGATTGTAAGGCTCCCGCCCTCGTGATGGACCCGAACCTCTCAATAACCTGCTATGAGTATGGAGTGATAGGGCACTTCAGGAGTGAATGCCCGGAGCTGAGAAATCAGAATGAAGGAAGAACTCGTGAGAATACATACGCGATAGAAAGAGGAGAAGCTCGCCAGGACCTCAACGACGACACCGGTGATGACAATGCTTAAGAAGAGAGTTTCCTAGTTCTTGTTTGATGAGTTGTGAAGTTAAGTTAGATTCAAGTTGTTACGTAGTTTAAGGTTAGTTCCAACTTGTTGCTTAGCTTAATCTCATGACAGTTCTTGTTTGATGAGTTGTGAGATTAAGCTGAAAACAAGTTGTTACTGGGCTTAAACTTACGGTTTTGCTTAACCCCACAAAGAAAGACCTACGTCTAGATTCTCTTAGATCTTATTCCTCTGAGTATTTGTACTTCTTAAAGACCTTTTGTAATGTTGCTCTCCGTAATGAATTCCTTAACTTTTGAGATCAAGATATTATGACCCTTTTCCCTATCTCCATCACTTTTGAGAGTTGTTCATTTATTTGTGCACCTATGATGACTTGTTGTGATTCCAAACCAATAGAAACCAAATGTCATGGTAACTAAACCCGGCATCGCATCATCAGTCCTTAACTAAGCATAGCCTAATCACCTATGTTTAGTTCAGGGAGGATCATGGCTTGATGGGAATAGTCATTGTGAGAGACTCCTACACCTCAGAAATTTCAATACATATCTTGACCATTGAGTTTCACCCGACACTCACTAAGCCCTAAATTCACGTAGAAATGCGAGAAATAGAACCAAGAACACTAGAACCTTCAAAACCCAAACCCCTTAGGGTATTTCAAAGTGAAAACCGAGGACGGTTTTCTTTCCTAAGACGGGGAGGATGTGACAAACGGTAAATTTGCCCAAATAGTTAATTCTTAACAGTTCATTATTTGTGACTAAATCACCAAACTAGACCATTATATGTTTAATACAGATAACAGACCTGCACATATTGTCACACGAAAATCTCACCAAAGAACAGTGAAATTATCACATTTTATGATTTACTCATTATATTGTAGTAGGAAAGCGAGGTTATCCCAGTTTTGCACAGACTGACACCACACGTAAACCAGAGATAAACCTGAGAATCAGGAATTCTAGTGAATACTTAAAGGACTCAAAAGTACATTCAAGTATTACATAACGACCTTAAAGATATAATATATCATATTTGTAATGGTTCCAGGACGGATCCGAATTGGACACAGTTTAACGATACGCGGGTATCTAATTTACCACACTTTAACTAATAATCACTTACTACTTAAAATAAATACATTACTCCTCCACTCACACACTACCCAAAAAGTCTGTAACCCTATCCTTAGTTTGTCCGCCTTCTCCCTTCCCCCATAAACACTTCGAACCATTACCATCTCTCAACACAGCTAGTATTATTTTCTTTGATCTAGATCCTTTGTCATTTTCATGAATCACAAGTCAACCTAGGGAGAAACCATAGAAATAGAGATAACACACCAGAAGGGTAAGGTTATTCACCCTAAACTCGAAAGCTCTTATGGAGCTACTCTCCAAGATCCACCATAAATCTATGCCTCCAAGGAGATGTCGAATCACAAATCACCCTAGAACACCAATCAAGATCTAAGAAAAATCTCAAGAAAGGTGAAGAGTGAAAATATTGTGATTTGATTGGAGGTTGGGATTGATCGGTGTGGAGCAGTAGTTCTCGGGTTTAAAGCCTCATCCAAATTCATCCTTCAAGAAATCATTGTAAGGTTTTAGATTCGATTACTTATTTATTTAAGATCATTCATGATAAGAGCTATTAGGTCGAATGAACAAAATTAGGATTGATGTTATTATTTTTCTTATCGAATGAAACCCAGAAACACAACTGTCTTTGAGGAAATTTAAGGGTTAAGATGTTAAGTCGAGTATGATTCCCGGGAGTAGTAATCTTTAAGAAAAATTGTTGTTTGTAATTGTTGTTGTCATTAGAGTGGCGTAGGGAATTGATAGAGTTAAGTGCTGTTAAGTTAATATCAAAATCCACGGTGACTAACCGTACGTGACCGAGAAATGATCACTCAAACTAGCTGCATTGGCGTGAAATGGTGACTGGAAGACCACCTCGTGATGAGGAGGTTCTAGCCAAGTTAAATAGTGACAAAATTAGACCCAACCCATGAGGGTTATGCCCTCGGTCCAATATAGGTAGATGCGCACTCGAACCAAAAAGCATGACCCCATTCGGATAGCACCAATTCTCCTCAAACAGAACCCACCTAGGATGGAGTACACACTTTAGCGGATAAATTTTAGGTTTTCCTTGTTAAGGGAATATGGAAAATATGAAGTCATAAGAAACCAAGTCCGCTAGGGGTCACTTTGGTTTCTTGTTGAGACATGTAGCTGAGCCAGTGACCGAAACCATGGTTAACACTTGGACTCCCAAAGGTTTCGGAGTTGAGTAGTGCTCAAATCCTAACCAAGGGGACAAGTTTATACCCAAGTTGATACCCTTTTGCGGTTAGGAAAAATCCCAGGAAAACACCACATAAGATTTCTAGACTTGTGTTTTGTTGTGCTTCATTATAGAGGTACCAGTCCAAGCCCGCAAAGTGAAGCCCAAATAGGAGTTAGATGCTAGCCCAACATGACCCTCTATTTCAGTCCCTGAACTGGGTCTGTGGACAAATGATTGGCCTACCAGAATATTGTAACCATTAGAATAGCCCAACCCAGTTAGCAACTTCAATTTCCCCCTCCTCAATTTCAGTGGGCCGCAACCCAAGTTAGTGATAATTATACAAGGTATTGAGTAACACTTATAAGATTAATAGTCGCAAAAATTTAATTTACACGAACCACTTACGAAAACGTTTGTAATAACTAACACATAAATATGTAAAGACGTGTATAGCCGAATCACAAGAATTACATTTCACTTGAAATTGTATACTTGTACATGAAAAATGGAGTGATCAAAAAGGTAAAACTTGACAAAAATAATTAAAAAATTTAGACTCTATATACGTACATTGCTCAACGACTACATAAATGATAAGGAGATATACAAATTGAGACACACTTGTGAAATTAAAAATAGAGTACTCGAGTGAGATGACAACGAATAAATTTCACGAGGTGGAGACGTATAACACGTGCCGGGAAATATGAGTTAACATTTACCTTTGTCATTTTAAAACTAAGACAAATAATATAAACGTCACAATTGAAAACAAAGAATTGTTACGTCAAATGTAACTTGAACATAATCAACGATACATATAGTTTTAAACTAGTAACGTGTAAAAATAAACCATAATGAATAATTAATAGCAAAGCAAACTTAGTTTTAATTAACCAAGTTTTTTAGAATTAATGTTATATTAAATGTTCTCAACCATTTAACCAGTAGGAAATAAACGACACTTACTTTAGGCCTTATTTCTAAAATCAACATAAACAAACATAACGAATAAATTACACAATTACGAAATAATATATATATATATCACTAATAGATTTAATTTGTTCGTACCTAGATTGTTTATGATTCCCAACCCCTCATTACCGTACCTTTAGGTCAATTGTAGAGTTACACCTCACCATCCCTTAGGAGACACCTTAGTAACCACGCTTGCCGCCACACAAGTGACAAACAACATAGACATATTAAAACATTGAAATTAAAATGTGGAAGGACTTGAATTTAATACTAAGACATGGTTATTTAATCTAGGTTACGTGTTGAGTTCATGGCCCCTACTTTTACTTGTTTTATAACTGTTTTGGGGGAGAATACATGCTTGTTTAAACTAAATTCAATGACTGTTTATTTGGTATATGAAAACCAGAATTGATTGTTTTTACTTGAAATGTGATTGGCGTTTTATGCAAGACTGTTTACTTGAATGCCCTATTTGAATACATGATATATACATAGACCAGGGGTACTGGTCAGATATGTATAAGACTGTTTACTTGAATGCCCTATTTGAATACATGATATATACATAGACCGGGGGTACTGGTCAGATATGTATAAGACTGTTTACTTGGATGCCCTATTTGAACATATGATATATACATAGACCAGGGGTACTGGTCAGATATGTATAAGAGCGGATTACTTGAATGCTTTATATGTATACTTGACATGTTCATATATCAGGCGTACTGAGCAATACCGGGCGTACCGGTTACATTGACCTGGCGAAACGGTTTCATTACCAGGCGTACTGGTTATGGCGAGCGTACCGATTTACTTTAATACTGGACTGTATGATATTCTGTGTAACATGATATGTTTTAATTAAATCTATGAACTCACCAACCTAGTGTTGACACTTTTTAGCATGTATTTTCAGGTTTAAGGCGATAATTTAGTGGCGAAGACTTTTGGCAGGGCATGGCATGGTCATAGAAGACTCTGATATAATTGGGACCACTTAAAATCTTTTATGGGCTTATATTTCCGTACTATTTTGAAATGTTGTAAACAAATCATTTTGAATATGAAATTTAATTTAATCGTTTGAGTTAAAAGCGGTCTTTATACTCTGTGTTGTAATACCAATTGAGTAGCACCCCAGTGACATGTATGCTTCCGCTAAACCAGATTTTGGGGGTGTTACACCTGACGCCGTCAGGTGTAAAGTGGAGATGGGCGTCACGCTTTATGCTAACAAGAGACGGATCGGAAGGATTTTACAAGTGACGACCTCAGATCCCTTTCTGACGCCGTGAGAGCGGCGATTACACAGATGAAGCCCTAAACCACGGTGTAAAACCCTAAATTCTAAATACCTAATTTTACGTCTAATTTGAAATTTTCCTAAGTTATGGGTACGATTAATTATAAAACCGAAAGTAACTAAACGAATTTACCGTTAATCCAAATAATTAGAACAAAACATCATCATGGAATTTTTGAACATATTTGAAATCCAAAATATTTCTAAAACATAAAATAAATACGAGGCACCAATTACGTTACATGAATTTAGTTTCGGGCCGTATATCTTTTGTTATACTACAACAACCCAACCCAAGACCCATGTTACTTAAGCCCATAATCCTTTTTGGCCCAATCCGAAACCCACAAGAGAAAATAAAAAAAAAAGGACCGGAGTTTCTATTCTTCATCTTCTAAAAAATAATAATAATAATAATAAAAACCCTAGCAATAACAATCGGCCGCCCCCCTTTGTCCTCCATTTTCCGATCGATCATAAGCAAGCAAGCAAGGATTCCGTGGTGTTCGTACGTAGGTGTGATCGTGGGTCGAATTCAGGTCCAATAGGAGTGGTGATCGTGGTTGTATTTTGGTCCGAGAGGTTGAATTCGAGTAGTGAAGTGCTCGGCTTTGTTCTTGATTTTGATTCTTGGTCTTGTCATCGATTTGATCTTCAAGGGTATTATCTTGTTTTTGTTTTTCCTCCATTTTGATCTTTGTTATATCGTGTATTATGTCACATGAGAACTAAATGAGAATCGGCTAAATGATTAATCCATATACACGAATAAAAGGTCACATAAAATTATAAGATTTATACCTGAAATGTTGAATTGGAGTTAGGGTTTTTGATAGAATTGTGTGGATGATTTGGTGGGATGTTGTGATCATGTTAAAATAATGTTACAATTCAGGTTGGGTGAATTATAAGGGTCGTGGATGCGTTTGGGTGCGTAAACAAGTGTTGTGGTGGTCTAAAATAAATTCTAAAACTGGACAGCAGGTATATCCTATTTTGTGAGTGAGTTATGGTCATGATATAGAGTGTTTTGATTCGGTTTCTTTGCATGAAAACTTAGTTTTATGTCTTAGTCAAGTTCTCCAATTGAGTTTGGGTGATTTCGAGTTGTTTTGGTCATGTTTATGATTTTTGCGTGATAAAGTGTTGAGTCTGAATTTGAGGGTCTGGAAATCAGTCCACTTGTCCGATTTTTAATTCCTAAACCATAAAGAGATAATGGCTAAAATTTTACAGGAGTCATATTTCATATATAGACTACTTCCTGGAATTTTTGTAGATTTTTCTAAAGTCGTATGGTTAGGTGTTTAGAGGCATACTTTTGAGGTGTAAATTTCATTACGAATCTGAACAACCGGACTTGAACGATTTTTAAAGGGGTTCTATACTTGAGATAAAAATCTGGAAAAATTATAGTAGACTCACAAGACATATAGGTTACTGTGGGAATTTTTTGGATTTTTACCTTGGGCTTATACTACGTTTTCAAAATTCATTACATGGGCTTAATTTCAGGAGTAAATCTGCCAATAATTATACTTGTGTAAAATAGGTGTTCAAAGTGTGTTCATGTGATAATTGAGGTCTATGCTATATTCCATGACATGTATGATTAGTAAGTAACGTTTTAACATGATTATGAATATGTTTAATTTATTTGACAATCCCGAACTCAAACTAAATTAAGAGATCGTGTTAAAACCTACTAAATATGGAAACTTACTATATATGGAAACCTACTAATTATAAAAACTTACTAGTTCGGGAAACCTTCTAAAAATAGAAAGTTACTTAAAATGGTTAAACTACTTAAAGAGGAACTTACAATTTTTGGAAAGTTACTACTTTTGGAAAGCTGCTAAAAAAAGGAAAGTTACTAAAAATGGAAAGCCGACTAAAATAAGTAATCTGATTTAAAATAAGTTGTTAACTAAGACGATCATAAATTCGTGTAGATTCGCTGAAGAAGGAGTTGCTTCTGATCGTTATGTTCCTGTTATGTTTTCACTTGCGGTCCAAGGTCCAGATATTCTGTCTTACTTTGAGACACTTATGTTATCGTACAGATATTATTTCCCTTTTCAGTAGAGATATTCTTATGATCCTTTGCCCGATATGATTCCCTTTATTGATTCTTGACTTTCATTGCATGATTGTCATTCCTATATGATCCTTTCTGACATTTATTATAAATGTCTCTGCCATGATATGCTTATGCTTTGCCATGCTTAATTGGGTCACTATCTTGTTTCTCTTACCATGCTATGTCTATATTGTTGTATGCTATGATAAATCTGTGCCTGAGCTAACCTAGTTGTGGAGGTACCATAAACATGTCTTTGATGGTACCCTAGGCATGACACTCCCGTAGAGGTGTGATAGATCTACGGCGTTCCCCCTTATGTTTATGTATTATATTGTGATCACTATTGGCTATTAATGCGTGTGTGTGCTTAGTCTAGTACTGACATACATACTTACGTTAGGGAGCGTATGGATGCATCCTAGATTTTATGTTTATATGATTATGGTGACCAGGTGGTGTGTGCCTTACACTCCTTCTCACAATTTTAGTACTTAGAGGTCTCCCCTCTTCGTGCACTTTTAAGATATTATATGATTTGACGGATTATGATATGTAGTTCTTATGGCACATCCTAATATGAACTTTTCCTTTATTTCATTATTCTCTTGATTCATTTCTTATTCAGTTCTCATGCATTCTTGATTCTTAGTTCTCTTTAAAATTTGTATGACTTTCATGATTATACTTTTCGTTTTGTATTCTTATTCCTTCGTTGCTTATGCTTATTTTACCGTTATGTTATGTTATATATATCTGTTCACTGGGCTTTTTAAGCTCAGCCGCGTTTCTTTTCCTGCGGCAGGTTTTAGTTAGAAGCTGGGTTATGAGTGGAGAGTACTTTGGACTTAGAAGACTATACCTTGATAGCTATTCTGGATTAGAGAGGACTAGAAGTGATTATATTTTTAGACTTAGTATTTATTGTAATTCTCATTTGTAACCTTGTATTTCAGATTTTCCCTTTGTAACCTTTGAAATTCTTTTGTATTATTTAAGTCATATGCGTGTGTTTGCTTTGATATGTCACCATAACGTAATACTTCTACCCTTATCGGGTTGGGGTGTTACACACGGAGAGTTGATGGCGTCAGAGGCTATAACTTGACGCCGTCAGAACTGTATTCCTATATATATTTTCGAAAGTTTTCATTGTAAAGTGTGACATCTTTGGAGAATAAACCCTAGTCGAATTTCAGCAGCTTTGTAAGGGTTTTGCAACCCTTGAACCTTATGCTTTATTGAAGATAAGTTATTCGTTTAATCATTCAATATGTCTATATGTTGTTTGATTAATTGTTTATCTTTTCTTCTATCTATCACGCTAGCTTAATGAAACCTAGTTATTGAATATTGATTTGTTGTCTCTTGTTTAGTTGATTGTTATCGCGTTAGGTTAAGAAAACTGGCTGACCTCTTATATGTAACTAGCTTGAACGTCTTAAAAACGCAACCGTAGAGTGCACTATTGGTTTTGTTCATTGTATTTATTGCGTGAATTGCGGCTTGTAGATCCTAGAAAACTTAATGGATGTTAAGGGATTTAGGGGAGACTAATATTCATAGAGTTGGGGACTTCGGCACCTCCCCACGACCAATAATAAGGAATACGACGCTTCAACTAAAACAAGGACGTGACAATTCAACAAATCAATAGGAGATAACTAGGGAGTAATTAAATCTAAGTAAACACGCTTTTCCTATCATAAGAAGTTCACCAATTTACTTTTTCTTGTTTTTAGTTTAATTTTAGTTTTATAATTAGATTTTGGATTAGTTGATTAACAACTAATTCCGCCCACTCCTTCAAAACCGAGATTTTATTTGCTTTCTAAAAAATATAAAAAATACAAAAAGAATCATCCCTCACCTCTAGACCTATCTCGTCATACATCTTGACCTAACGACACTATTCCCCTAGAGAATGATCAATCCCCCGGACATACCTATACTACACTACAACGATCAGGTACACTGCCTGGAGGATTGCAAGCTTCTCAAGATCCCTTGAGAAGTAAAACCTTTTGCGTGGACGCAATCCACGCATCAAGTCCTGACACTCACTGACAGAATATCAGTGATCATCTAACTCACTAATGATCAGTGAGAATGTCTCTCCCTAATAAAAGGATGTAGCTCAGACAACATTCTTCAAAGAGTTGGCAAAGATCAACTGAAGATGCGCTTTACTCATCTGATGCAATCTCAGTAAGTAAGGTATGTGAGCAAACATCAGGGACACTGAGATCTGACAAATGTCTCTCTATCCCTGATGACCTTTCTCTCATTGAGAATGACCACCTCACCAACCTTCAAATCTAACTGATCAAGAAGTTATGACTGATCAACATGACTCCCTGAACAAGGCTCAAGATCAAAGACATCAAGAATCTAGGATGACCTGATTAAAGAAGACAAACTCACTGAACATCAACAGTAGTAGTTCATGCCTTGGATATTGTCAAAGAGTTCTTACAAAGTGCACATCAGCGAGTGTGAACAATAGAACTCTAGCTCAGGAACAGGGGATCATCAAAGGCAGGAATATCTTGATGATCTCTCAGCTCTCTGATCAAAGACCAAGAAGGTTAGGTGAAGACTATAGAGTTTGAGTGGGAAAAATCTTGAGAAGATAAATTTTGTTCCTTCCCAAGACACAAAAGAAGCTCATGGGAACCCAGTGCTGTCAACTCCGGTAAACCAAAAGGACATCAAGGCTAGATGTCTAGGCATGTGCCTATATACGAACAGTTGGCAAGATCACTATTACCACGTAAAGCAATAGTATTCTCACCGCTATATAAACCTGTCGCAACCAAAGCAGAATGTGCGCATTCAATAGAGAGTAAGAAGTGAGAGTTCCACAACATAGTTAGAGTGTTAGAATTCTCAACACACTTAGAAACCAAGCCTAGCTTTCTTCTAAGTGTCTCTTAATTTGTCTCTCATCGGGGATAGCCGTCTGCAACTATCCTCATTGAAATGCCAACCAAGTCATTAGTGTGTCTAAGTGGGTTCTTGAGTAACCTTGTAATTTCGCTTATCATGAATCATAAACTCGTTATACTTTCCATGTCCAAACGGCACGTGTTTGTGTTTATTTCGTTAATTCATGAGTTACTCAAGTTAAACCGGACCAACAGACCTTTTTAGTAATTTTACAATAATAAGCTCCAACTTAAACTAACCTGCCAAAAAAGTTTATGAAAATTAAAATTTTAATTTCGGCTTATAATATAAGTCCCAGACCCAATCCCAACCTATTTTTCCAAACCTACCCTAAACATTATAGACACTAAAATAACAATTTTCATATCAACATAAAATTATTATTTAGTACATTATTAAACTCATCACTTTCTAGGTGCTATGGTCATCACTAAACTCATCACCAAACCAAAATATAAAAATACTTCACTCTATTCAAGCATACATCATAATATATTTCTCACACACTCACAAATGA
The DNA here is from genome assembly GCA_021014915.2 of Artemisia tridentata subsp. tridentata. NCBI lineage: Eukaryota > Viridiplantae > Streptophyta > Magnoliopsida > Asterales > Asteraceae > Artemisia > Artemisia tridentata. The sequence goes on along the minus strand of CP139509.1, from coordinate 266,006,439 downwards.
ATATATATATATATATATATATATATATATATATATTATATATATATATTATATATATATATATATATATATATATATTAAAAACTGTTCAGTGGTGCGAGGGGAAATAAGTACCCCAAGACGCATGGTGGTTGACCTATGTTATGGTCTTGGTGCGTGGTGGTCACTACCAACAGTGGTGGTGACCACAATAGTAACCAACCCATCTACAAAACGTGTGAGGTTTAATATAATAAAATACATTTTTTATCACCATCTAATAAATTGTTTCTTAAAATAATTATTCACAACAGCTTGTCACATATACAAACTTTTGAAACGAAAATTTTCAAATCAAAACCAATTTCACTGAGCATAAACTTAAGAAAGTTATTAACTCTCTCTAAAAGTTCCCAGTATTAGTGTTTATTTTGAATATCAATTAATAAAAGGGTTTTGTTAACAACAACCATTTTTTTTAAACGTGACTTAATTAACAATATTTCTAAAATGTATGTATTACTCTCAAGTGAAATCAAATTTGAAAATGCTTCTTAATACGACAAGCTTAAACAACACCTATTGGGTTGTTGTTAACAAAAACTTAATGAAAAGTCATTAAAAGCGCGTATCTACAAATTTGTTTTCAGATTTGTTAGTAGTTTTGAATTCACAATCAATTGTTGTTGAAATATGAGGACTTAATCTGCTATCTGATTATAACTTGAGGGACTAACTTTGATTATTTATATTTGCAGTTTTAGTCCTAAGGATGTTGATTGGTAAGATTGTGCTGCTTATAAATTTTTGTAGAAAGACATGAGGTCAAGATATTATTGAAGAAACACGGAAGGGCTTATTATTAAATTATAGAGGGAGTAGAATCTGCAATATGTCAAAGTATAAGCTTAGAGTATTTAAGCTACTATCTCAGCTCATTCTCTCATAACTCTGATAAAAAATTACCTCTCTACTCTCTTGTGATAATATTTTCTCACTTTGAAACCATAGTTGTTAGATATCATCTTGATCAAACACTTGTCTCATCCTGTATTGTTTTTGGTATCTTTATTAAGATCAAGAGTATATTGTTCTGGTTGTATCTGTTTGAGAACAATTTGATTTGTAAAAGTTTCTTTTGAGTAATAGAGCGTTTTAATCTTCATCTGACTAAGTTTTTCTACATGGCATCAGAGCGGATACGATCTATCTTGCTCTAAAAAGATTTTCCAAAAAATTAGGGTTTCGATTAATTTGGGTTTTTTTTTTTTTTTTTTTTTTTTTTTTTTTTTTTTTTTTTTTTTTTTTTTTTTTTTTTTACAATTACTTTGGTTTTCTTTCAATTAACCTGTGTTAATTGATATATTTGTTGTTGAATCGTTTAGATCTAAAGGATTTTTTAAAATGCCTAATTTTTGAAAAAATTAGGGTTTGGGTAATTTAGGGCTTTTTATAATTAAAAGCTTTTGTGGTCGATTAAGTGTTTTTAATCGATAGATCTGGTGTTCTGGTTTCGATTGGAGGTGGTTCTGGTTAATTCCTCTAATTTTGAGAAATTATGGTTTGCTGATCTTGGATCTGGTTATTGGCTATTGGTATTTGCTATATCCCTTGACTAAGTGAATCAAGGGTGTAGTAGGTTTGGTATTCCGCTGCTGCTATTTGCGTGCACTGTAACACTTCTCGCACTCTATTTAATTTATGTTCTTTATTTTCTTGCAATAGATTGCCGGATGATAGGATTGGGACACATTGGAAGTTGAAGATTGTTGATTGTAGTGTTTCTGTGACATTATCTGTTTATTTTTTGTTTTTTTTCTTTGTTGATTTGCTTGTGTGCGCCCTTGACCTACCACTTGAATGGAAAAAAAAGTTGGGGAACTACCTTCTCTCCCTTCTTGTGTGTTTGATCTTTGTAGTTCTTTGTAATCATGTCTATTCATGGTAATACACCTCCTGGTTCTATTCATGGTAATACTCCTCTTCCTTCTCTTCATGATGAGGATGAGATATTTGAATCTAATGTTACATTAATAAGTAAATTGGATTTATGTCACCCATTACACTTACACCCTAATGACTCTACTACTTTAATTGTGATATCTGTTAAACTTAAAGGAACAAAAAACTATAATGTTTGGTCTTGTGCAATGCTTTTGGCTTTAGAGAGTAAAAATAAAACTGGTTTTATTGATGGGACTTGCACAAGATCACAAACTGATGAAGTTTTGGGCAGACAGTGGGATATGGTAAATGCTGTTGTGCTTGGGTGGATCTTGAATTCTATATCAGAGGAGTTATTTTTGGGGCAAATCTTTTCTAAGAAAGCTTCTGATGTTTGGACTAAACTAGAGGAAACTTTTGATAGAGTTGATGGCTCTGTCACTTTTAACTTGCATCATAAAATTAATTCTTTGACTCAAAATGGATCTACTAGTGTTGAATATTTTAATAGATTGTCCACTTTGTGGAAAAAATTTGATGCTTTAATTCAGTTGCCTAGATGTACTTGTCATGCTGCTAATGATTTCAAAAAGCATAATCAACATATGAAACTAATTCAATTTTTAATGGGCTTAAATGATACTTATATGCAAATTAGAAGTAATATTCTTTCTAGAGATCCTTTGCCTGATGTTAAGGGTGCTTATGCTATCATTAGTAGTAAGGAGTCACATAGGAAAGTTGTTTCTGGTAGTACAAGTAGAAATCATAATTATGCTTTTGCTACTAAAGTTGTTAATCAACCTGTAATAAGACTTGTTAATCCGTCTAATAATCCAACTGCTAATTTTAATAGAGTGACTGATAATAGGAGGAATATTGGTTATGGACCTGTTGTTGTTTGTGAAAACTGTGGTTTTAATGGCCATACTCAAGAAAGATGTTTTAAGTTGATTGGATATCCTCCTAATTTTGGAAAAAAAGGTAACAATAACAAATTTAAAAATAACAACAAGAAGTTTTCTAATAAGAATTCTGTTGGTAATAATGGTGGGTCTAGTTCATCTTCTGGTTTTACAGATGAACAACTTAGTACTCTCATTTCTCTCATCAAAGACAACTCTCTCAATAGAAATAATGTGCAGGCCAATATGGCATGTACTTATCATAATAATAGCAGAATTTTCAATCAAAATTTTCACAATTTTTTTTGCTCTAATAGTAATTTGCAATCTAAGATTACTTCAAATGGTAAAATTGTGGATTCTGGTACTAATCAGCATATGAGTTACACTGATAAAGATTTAGTTAATGTTTTTAATGTCTCTCATCTTAAAATAAAGGGTGGACATCCTAATGGGACTGAGGCCTATATCTCTAAGATTAGAAATCTCAAATTAACTGAAACTTTAATTTTGTATGATGTGTTGGTTATTCCTGAGTATTGTGTTACTTTGATTTCTGTTCATAAAATTGCAAAAGATAATACAATCTTGGTTGCCTTTGATGAAAACAAATGTTATTTTTTGAATCAGGATTTGAATCTGAAAATTGTTCTGGGGACTGGTAATCAATGTGGAGGACTATATTTATTCAATACAGGAGGTATTCCATATAATTTTGATAATTCTGTTTTTAAAACTTGCGTTTCTCAATATGACTGGCACTGCAGGCTTGGTCACCCTGCAGAACCAGTTCTAAATGTTTTAAAACCACATTTACAGTTTCATTCTAAGGATAAAAACATTGTTTGTAAAATCTGTCAAAGGGCTAAACAAACTAGAGAATCCTTTCCTTTAAGTGATCATACTTCTTCTTCTTCTTAGGAGATGTTGTTTATTTAGACTTATGGGGACCTTATAAGGTTGCTAGTAAAGAAGGTTACAAATATGTTTTTGACTGTTGTGGATGATTTCACTAGAGCTGTTTGGGTATATCTTATAAAAACTAAAGATGAAGTTTTTCATTATATCACTATTTCTATAATCTGATTGAGACTCAGTTTAAAAGGAAAATTAAAAGTTTTAGAAGTGATAATAGGAATGAATTTGTTAATTAGACATTTACTAAGTTTTTTAATAATAAAGGAATTACCCATCAGACTTCTTGTGCATATACTCCTCAACAAAATGGTATTGCAGAAAGAAAACACAGGCATCTTTTAAATGTGGCTAGATCCCTTTTGTTTCAGGGGGGGAATTCCTCTTAGATTTTGGACTGAATGTATTCTTACTACCACTTTTCTTACTAACAGATTGCCTTCTTCTGTGCTTAATGGGAAATCTCCTGATGCGTGGTTTTGCGACCTTACAACAGGTTTTACCTCTCTAGGGATCTCAAGAGGCTTACAACCCCACCAGGCAGTGTACCTGACCGATGTAGTATAGTGTAGTGGTAAGTACGGGGGATTGATCGTTCTCCACAGGGAATAGTGTTCGTTAGGTATGAAAAACTACTCTAATAAGGTCTAAGGTTGAAGGAAGATTCTTTTTGTATTTTTTATATTTTTTAGAAAGCAAGTAAAATCTCGGGTTTGAAGGAGTGGGCGGAATTAGTTGCTAGTCAACTAACCCAAATAACTATGAATGCAAATAAAATAAAATAACTGAAAATGAAAAGGTTGTGAAACTTATATGGAGAGAAATGTGTTTACTTAGATTTCCTTACTCCCTAACTATCTTTTACCGGTTGATTAGTGTGTATTAATCACGTGGATGACGGGTGTATTCCTTAATACCAATCGTGGGGTGGCGTACGTACTTCCCCAACTCTACAAGCTCCTACTTCACTCCTATGTCGAGCCGGCTAAGAAGCTCCTAACATGGGATCACTAGAATTCGCTCATGCATTAAATACAACCATAAAAACCTAGTACGCATTGATTCATATTTCTTAAGACGTTCAAGCAAGTTACCGTATAGGAGGTTAGCCAGTTTTCTTAAGCCTAACATCGATAAACAATCATCCAATACAATTAATAACACACTAACAACTAATAATCAATAGTTAGGTTTCATTAGATCTAAGCAAACACAAGATAAATCTAGCCTAGCATGTTAATTAAAAGACAAGAACAAGATATAATCAAACAACACATAGACATATTGATTGATTAAGTAATTACTTATCTTCAATTATACATGGGAGATCCAAGGGTATGAAAACCCTTAAAAATGGCAGAAATTCGTCTTAGGGTTTCTCCTCACAAAGTTGCACACTAATGACAAAAAATTGCAAAACTATATATAGAGTTTAAGGGCTGACGGCGTCACGTTATAGATCTTGACGCCGTCACCTCGCCGTGTCTAGGGTTCCCGGATGGCCTTCTTGACGCCGTCCCGCTTTAGTGCTCCAAAATCCGCTCTGGCTTATCAAAGGTTGACGCCGTCAGAAATGGGCTTGACGTCGTCCCTCTTTAACTTAAACCGTGACGACCTTGATCACTTCAAAGGGTGACGCCGTCATACTTTACATTGCAAAACTCCCTGGCTTATCATGTGTATTTTTCATATCCAACTCTTTTGCCAAGCCGTGACGCCGTCAAGAGCAAGTCTTGACGCCGTCAAAGGTACTTTTCCAGCCGATTTTGAGACTTTGTCGTTTTCTTCACTTTTATGCTCCAAAAACGTCCAAAATGCTTCCTTTTCCAGATTTCTTCTCCAAAGTACCTAAAATGACAAAAGGAACGATTTAGGGCAATATTTGATCAAATAAATATGATTTAGGGCTTAAATGACCCCCTAAAAGTGGTACACTTTTCGCTTCATCAAATACCCTTACACTTGAGATTTGCTTGTCCTCAAGCAAATGCGCTTTTATTCTAATCAAAATACAAGTTAGGGGTCGTTTAACGCTAATATAAAAGTAATTACAACAAATAGTCGTTCCACTTTAATCATTTTAAGCACGGAGATTACAAACTAGCACCTCACAAGTAGTGTTTAGATACTCACATCTCTCAAGTGTCATCAAAATAAATCTCATAAATGAAAACGGATAATATCTCTCACTACCTGTCATAGCAAATAGATTACCATAGGCTTGGGAAAGGATCGAAAACCTCCTCCACTAGGCGTAAGCACCTAAGATAAACTATCAAAGAGGGCTTTTAAACGGGTTATAACGTGAGGTGTAGGGATATGATAAACACGGTTTTGTTGGATAAAGGATATTTTACTGGTGGCGAGTTAAAGATCTTGATTAATTACATGTACAATATGGCGTTGCTAAGCCAAGACTAGACTCGACTTAAGCTAAAAACAAAATAACAAAAACATAAAATGAACATAAAATGAAACGGGATGGTAGTCCGTATGTTTTTTCTACTTTTCTTTTTCTCATTTTTTTGTATTTTTCTTGATTTTTTTTTTTTCACATACACTCTTGCCCTACCATCCAAAATAATACATCATAGGGGCGTTGCATTCCCCTTACACTTGAACTTTTACATAACTTTACAAATAACTATTCTAATGACTCGAATTAAGATAATCGAAACACTTGGAGTACTTTTAAAATATTTAGCACATATGGGGGTAATAATGTTGTTCTTCCCCATTACTCCATTACACTAGTACTTTACCCATGAGTCCCAATCGTCCCAAAACAATATGTACAAGGATATGACTCGACTTAGCAACCATGTAATCAATTAGATAATTAACTAAGGGTTTAAACAAATGTTGTCACAATAATGCACTAAAAATGAGTGCATACAAGGTAGGCTAAGGCGATTTGGGTGTACATTTAAGTGGGGTGTAACAAATTCTTCCCTTAAGTAAAATGCTTAAAGGTCGAAACGAAAAGATAGGCTCTGAGGGGTGTACTAGGGGTATCGTGTACTAAAAATGAGTACAACGCAAAGGGTGTGGGAGAATTACTTGACCAATGTAGCCAACGTAATTATAACAAAAACACAGGTGTAAAACAATGGGTTAATCCTAATGCCTCTTATCATGTAGTAAATCTAACTACATGAATGTAGTCTCACTTGTGGCCTCGGAATGGTCCTAACGCAAGTTCTAGAATCTAAGTGCTACCGGTACACACATCATAGCATAAATGCTTTTCCTACCAATTCTAGGGGCGAACCTCACATATTTGGGGGTGGAAAATTTTTTTAGTGGTACGGTTTTGTGCTAGTCATATAACTCCTATCCATGAGACACTCATTAAGACCAAAGTTTCACTCCTATATGTCGTAAAAAATTTTAAATTTGGCACTAAAATTGCCCTAACAGGTATTTATCTCAGTTTTATTACACATCTACCATCAAACAAACAAAAATTAAGTGTAATTGTATTCTCTAAAGTATCGTATTTTTACCCCCCCTTACACTTAAGATGAACATTGTCCCCAATGTTCAAATAACAAAATGTAAAAGTAACTAAGGTAAAAGAATGAAATCAAATACTCCCCTGATTCGTTTGGTGGATAAAGAGGTAACATGGTTATATCTTCTTCCAAGAGAATGTAGAAGCTCCAAGACTAATGCATCGCCAAAAGCTTGATTCCCCATACATCTCCTTGTCCAAAATAACCTGTTAAACCTGAGAAAACAAACACGAAAACCTGCATAACATCGGCGGGATAAATTCTATATATAAGGATATAATGCTTGTGGAATGATAATTTTGCAGATTCCTGGAGTTTATAAGTTAGAGATTTAATAAAAACTTTTTATGAAAACAAAACTTTCAAAAATTTTCAGAAAATTAATACCTGACGCCGTCAGAAATGATCTGACAGAATTCTCATGTTAAGTTTCTGGAAAATTTCTGGAAAAACCTATACCTTACTTCCTGGAAATCCTGCAAAACATCACTATGACTCAATACAAGCATTTGACTCAAACAAATACTAATATGTATGTTAATTTATTATTATTACGATTCATATTCATTTGTGTTCTACTAAACTGATTTGGATTTCCCTTACACTTAACTTTTGCAAAATACCTTTATATGTAGTTAAGACGAAGTTAAAAACAAAATAAAGCATTTTCACAATTTAGTTTTGAACATGAATCAATAATAACAAAAATTAAACATACATACGGAAACAAATAAAATCAAACAAACAAATAAATAAACACACAAAAAGCAAATAAAGCTTGGGTTACCTCCCAAGAAGCGCTTTTCTTTATTAACGAGTCTTGTAGCTAGACTCAAAGTCCTCGTACATTACGTGACTTCTTCATCAAAAGTTATGTCTTCCTCATTGATCATTTCATTACCATTCTCTTGATAATGCTTGACTCGTTGTATATTCACAGTGAATTCTCTATCTTCGTCGTCAATCAACACAACGGCTCCGGTTTTAGGGGAGCTCCTAACGGTAAAAGGTCCATACCATCTAGATTTAAGTTTTCCAGGAAATAGTCTTAAGCGAGAATTATATAATAAGACCTTGTCTCCTTCTGAAAACTCCTTGGGTCTCTTGATCCGTTGGTCATGCCATCTTTTTGCCCTTTCTTTGTATGTAATGGAAGATTCATAAGCTTCTAATCTCAATTCATCGAGCTCTTGGAGCTGTAAGAATCTATTTGTTCCCGCAACCGTATAATCCAAATTACAAGCCTTAAGTGCCCAATATGCCTTGTGTTCTAGTTCTACTGGAAGGTGGCATGCCTTGCCATATACCATACGGAACGGGGTTGTCCCGATTGGTGTCTTATAAGCGGTTCGAAATGCCCACAAAGCTTCATCGAGCTTAAAAGACCAATCTTTTCTGTTTTGATTGACCGTTTTCTCTAATATTCTCTTTATGGCTCTATTAGTGTTTTCGACTTGACCGTTGGTTTGAGGATGGTAAGCGGTGGAGAATCGGTGAGAGACTCCATATCTTTTCATAACTTTCTCCATTTGCGAATTGCAAAAATGGGTTCCCCTGTCACTAATAAGAGCTTTCGGAATTCCGAACCTAGCGAACAATTTTTTTTGGAAATGAATTACTACCCTAGCGTCGTTAGTCCTAAGGGCTTGTGCTTCCACCCATTTCGAAACATAATCAATGGCCACTAAGATGTATTCATTCCCTCTTGAAGATGGGAAGGGTCCCATGAAATCAATTCCCCAAACATCGAAAACCTCGCAAACTTGTATATAATTCTGCGGGGCTTCATCCCTCCTAGAGATATTCCCCGCTCTTTGACACGCGTCACAAGTCTGTATCATTCCCTTCACATCACGAAATATTGTAGGCCAATAAAATCCTGCGTCGAAGATCTTTCGTGCAGTAGTGTTCATTCCGTGATGTCCTCCAGATGGACCTGCATGACACTCTTTCATAATTCTGATAGCCTCCTTTTCCAAAACACAACGTCTTATTACTTGATCCGGACATCTTCAGAACAAGAAAGGTTCATCCCAAAAGTAGTACTTTAATTGATTGAATAACCTCTTTTTTTCATGCCTGCTCATATGCTCAGGAATGACTCTACTTGCCAGGTAGTTAGCATAATCTGCATACCATGGTTCAGAATCATTTATTGACATGAGCTGCTCTTCAGGAAATGACTCCCGAATCTCACTCTTGTCAGATTCAGTGAGGCTGGGGTTTTCGAGACGAGAGAGATGATCAGCCGCAAGATTCTCTGCTCCTTTCTTATCACGAATCTCAACATCGAACTCTTGCAATAGTAAGATCCAACGAAGTAACCGTGGTTTAGCATCCTGTTTAGTAAAAAGATATCGAATAGCTGAATGGTCCGTAAAAACAACCGTTTTAGAAAGGACAAGATACTGGCGAAACTTATCAAAAGCAAATACCACGGCTAGTAATTCCTTTTCAGTGGTAGTGTAGTTTTCTTGAGCAGGATTCATGGTTTTGCTAGCGTAGTATATTGGCTGAAAGTGTTTGTTAAGCCTTGGCCTAATACTGCTCCAACAGCATAATCGCTAGCATCGCACATGATTTCAAAGGGTAACTCCCAGTTAGGGGTGACCATAATTGGAGCTTGGGTAAGCTCCTGCTTCAATCGATCGAATGCATCCTTGCACTCTTGAGAGAAGTCGAACGGGGCATCCTTCATGAGCAACTGAGTCATTGGTTTAGCTACCCTTGAGAAATATTTAATGAATCTCCTATAGAAGCCAGCATGACCCAAAAAGTTACGGATTGCCTTGACAGTTGTTGGGTAGGGAAGTTTGGATATAGCTTCAATTTTTGCCCGGTCTACTTCAATTCCACTTCCTGAAATTTTGTGCCCTAGCACAATCCCTTCTTTTACCATAAAATGGCAATTTTCCCAGTTTAGTACCAAGTTAGTCTCCTCACAACGTTTGAGCATTTTCTCAAGGTTAGCAAGACAGCGATCAAAAGAGTTTCCAAAGACCGAAAAATCATCCATGAAGACCTCCATGCTGTCTTCCATTAACTCATGGAAGATTGCTGTCATGCAGCGCTGGAAAGTGGCGGGAGCATTACATAGTCCAAAGGGCATTCGCTTGTAGGCGAAGGTGCCATAAGGGCATGTAAACGTAGTCTTTTCTTGGTCCTCAGGAGCGATAGGGATTTGGAAATACCCTGAGAACCCATCTAGGAAGCAGTAGTACTCATGCCCTGCTAACCTTTCCAACATTTGGTCGATAAATGGGAGAGGGAAATGATCCTTTCGGGTTGCATCATTCAACTTCCTATAATCGATGCACACACGCCATCCAGTTACTGTTCGTTGAGGCACTAACTCATCCTTATCGTTCTTCACCACCGTCATTCCTCCCTTTTTTGGTACAACCTGTACAGGACTTACCCATGGACTGTCCGAAATTGGGTAAATTAGCCCTGCATCTAGGAGCTTAATGACTTCCTTTTTTACGACTTCCTTTATGTTGGGGTTTACTCGCCTTTGAGGTTGCACGGTGGGTTTATAATCCTCCTCCATGAGGATTTTATGCGTGCAAAAGGTAGAGTCAATCCCCTTGATGTCAGCTACACTCCATGCTACAACTCCTTTATATTTTTTTAAAACTCCTAAGAGTTTATCCTTTTGTTCACTTTTCAAAGAAGAGCTTATGATTACCGGAAGTTGATCTTCTCCTTGGAGGAAGGCATATTCAAGGTTGTTTGGGAGTTCCTTGAGTTCTAACGTGGGTGGTTCGATGATGGAAGTTTTAAGTTTGTTCTCGGGTTTACGAAGCTCTAGCTGTTCGATTTCTTGTCTGGGATAGAAGGAGACTGCATTCACATCCATAGTCTTCTCCTCCTCTAAGATGGGTAAGAAAGATTCATCTCGCAACCAACCAGCTTCCACCTGTTCATCTATACAATTGTCAATCTCGTCGGATAGTTCATTGATTTCTCCGATGAAATACAGCCGATTAGCTGCTTTGAGAGAAAGATTCATTGTGTCCTTGATGTCGAAGGTTAAGCTATCGGTCCCCACTCGTAAGGTTAGTTTGCCGTCATGAACATCAATAACAGCGCGAGCAGTTGCAAGGAATGGCCTCCCCAGAATGATGGGCACTAGGTCATCTTCTTCCATCTCTAAGATGACGAAGTCAACTGGAAATTTGAACTTCCCTACCTTAACCAGCACATTCTCACATATTCCTAAGGGGTATTTGACTGATCTATCGGCTAGTTGGATGTTCATACGGGTTGGTTTCAATCCAGAATACCCTAACTTGAGGAACATGGAATGCGGCATAAGATTGATACTTGCTCCTAAGTCGGCTAAAGCATTCTTGACTGAAAGAGATCCTATTGAACAGGGCAAGGTGAAACTACCTGGATCGTCCACCTTCTTTGGCAGCCCTCGTTGAGTCACCACAGAACACTCTTCTCCTAAGGTTACAAGACCCTCGAGCCCTTTTCTGTTGGTTAGCAGCTTCTTGAAGTATGTACTATATTTGGGCATATGGTAACATGCATCAAGAAGGGGTATGGTGACGACCGAATTCTTCAAATATGACAAGAATCTTTTATTATCATTTTCGACCTTTTGATTCTTGAGGCGGGACGGGTATGGGACTTTAATGGGCTGTTTGGTTGGAGTAGGTGGAGAGGGAGTTGCCGGAGGGGTCTGCTCGGGATTTCCATCGTTCACATTACCTTCCTCCTCATGAAGGGTGTCGGGTTCCATGACGTCAGATTGTTGAGCTGGGTAAGGTGGATCCTTAGTAGTTGTTCCAGCACGAGTGGTGATGGCGAGTAAGGGATCTCTTTGATTTGTTTGAGGTTCGTCAAGACCGTCGAGAGTGGCGTTGAGTTCTGCGAATTTGGCCCTTAGGTTGTTTTGTTGGCTATTGATGAGGTTGTCAAGACCATTTAGTTGCAGATTCTTTTCAAGCATGAAATGCCCAAGATCATCCTCAAAAGTGCTCCTAACCTTGTAGTCAGGATATTCTCCTCCTCCCTCTTCTCTCACAAGATTTCCCCAAGGGGTGAAATCATTGTTTTGGTAGAAAGTTAAGAGCGAAGGATCATCGAAGATGTCGTGGCTTGACAAGCATGCTTGTTTGGTGGTGGTATCATCCTCGCATTCCTCCACTTCATGCGGGCCACCACATTGGTCGCAGATCAAGTATGGGTTTGACAACCGTTTAGTTGGTTGTGACTTGTCTAGATAAGAGACTTGGTCATTCATTCTACTCAACCGGCTAGCAAAAGGAGGCTCTTTCATGATCTTGGAAATGCTCATGATCGAATCGGGTTCATCCCAGGTATCGTCTTGCTCATTTGCGTATTCCTCAATTCTATTCCATCCTTCCTCAGCGCTTAGGTTGGCTATCTTTCCTTTTACCGAATTATTAATGCCAAATTGGTCGCTTTTAGGGACACTGTCATAAAAGACTTGGACAAGAAGCCAGAGTTCAATGCCATGATGAGGGACCTGTCTAATCAGATCTTTGAATCTGATCCAAGATTCGTGAATGGGTTCAGCTGGTCTAACATGGAAGCGGAAGATTTCGTCTCTTAACGTTGAAGTTCTTCCTATTGGAAAGAATTTCTCATAGAATTTTGAGATAAGCTGTTCCCATGTGAAAATGGATTCGGAGGGAAGTTGGTTATACCAGTCTCCGGCTTTTTCATAAAGGGTGAAGGGAAATAATCGCAGCCGGGAGGTATCTCTAGTGGCCCCGTCCGTATGGAGGGTATCCACTATTTTCAGGAAGTCCTTGATGTGTTGGATTGGATCTTCAGTTTTCAATCCGTGGAACTTGCATACACTTTGGACAAGCCAAATATCGGTTGCACGCAAGACCCCATTCGTGTGTTCATTTGGAAAGACGATAACATTGGAAAAACCACGAGGGGTGGGAGAAGAGTAGTCCTTGAGGCATTTAGGGATTGGGTTTTCGGGAACCTCCATATCGTGATTGGGTTGAGGGCTAGGAGGTGTAGAATGATGATTGGATTCTTCCTCGGAGAGGGCATCATCAAAGTTGATGGCAATGCCAGATGGTTCGGGTGTTGCAAAGAGTCGCCTTAATCTTCGCATTTCCCTATCAGGTTCTGCGTAGGGTGGAATAAGGTCTCTTAGTGAACTACGACTCCTGGTGACTCTAAGATTGGAGAGATCTTCGTTTACCATGATGGCCAAGGAAGACTTGAGCAATGGATAGAGCAGAAAAAGGGAGACTAAAGAAAATCTAGAAAAAGAAAATAAAAATCTCACTAGAAAGGAATCTAGTGAGTAGACCTAATAAAATAAAAATTCAACCTAAACAATAACTACTCCCCAGCAGCGGCGCCAAAAACTTGAAGCGTGGTTTTGCGACCTTACAACAGGTTTTACCTCTCGAGGGATCTCAAGAGGCTTACAACCCCACCAGGCAGTGTACCTGACCGATGTAGTATAGTGTAGTGGTAAGTACGGGGGATTGATCGTTCTCCACAGGGAATAATGTTCGTTAGGTATGAAAAACTACTCTAATTAGGTCTAAGGGTGAAGGAAGATTCTTTTTGTATTTTTATATTTTTTAGAAAGCAAGTAAAATCTCGGGTTTGAAGGAGTGGGCGGAATTAGTTGCTAGTCAACTAACCCAAATAACTACGAATGCAAATAAAATAAAATAACTGAAAATGAAAAGGGTGTGAAACTTATATGGAGAGAAATGTGTTTACTTAGATTTCCTTACTCCTTAACTATCTTTTACCGGTTGTTAGTGTGTATTAATCGCGTGGATGACGGGTGTATTCCTTAATACCAATCGTGGGGTGGCGTACGTACTTCCCCAACTCTACAAGCTCCTACTTCACTCCTATGTCGAGCCGGCTAAGAAGCTCCTAACATGGGATCACTAGAATTCGCTCATGCATTAAATACAACCATAAAAACCTAGTACGCATTGGTTCATGTTTCTTAAGACGTTCAAGCAAGTTACCGTATAGGAGGTTAGCCAGTTTTCTTAAGCCTAACATCGATAAACAATCATCCAATACAATTAATAACACACTAACAACTAATAATCAATAGTTAGGTTTCATTAGATCTAAGCAAACACAAGATAAATCTAGCCTAGCATGTTAATTAAAAGACAAGAACAAGATATAATCAAACAACACATAGACATATTGATTGATTAAGTAATTACTTATCTTCAATTAAACTTGGGAGATCCAAGGGTATGAAAACCCTTAAAAATGGCAGAAATTCGTCTTAGGGTTTCTCCTCACAAAGTTGCACACTAATGACAAAAAATTGCAAAACTATATATAGAGTTTAAGGGCTGACGGCGTCACGTTATAGATCTTGACGCCGTCACCTCGCTGTGTCTAGGGTTCCCGGATGGCCTTCTTGACGCCGTCCCGCTTTAGTGCTCTAAAATCCGCTCTGGCTTATCAAAGGTTGACGCCGTCAGAAATGGGCTTGACGCCGTCCCTCTTTAACTTAAACCGTGACGACCTTGATCACTTCAAAGGGTGACGCCGTCATACTTTACATTGCAAAACTCCCTGGCTTATCATGTGTATTTTTCATATCCAACTCTTTTGCCAAGCCGTGACGCCATCAAGAGCAAGTCTTGACGCCGTCAAAGGTACTTTTCCAGCCGATTTTGAGACTTTGTCGTTGTAGAGATCAAGATTCGTGTTCAGGATGTCGGGGGAATTCAAAATAAAGATTAGACATGGTATTATTAGATGAAAGAATGGGGGAAGGTGCGTGTGTTTTCTAGAGAGAGAAAGTGAAACCACACACACCTTCAAAGAATACAATGAATTCCCTCACCTCCTAGTCTCAACTAGGAGGGTATTTATACAAAGATCCTAGCTTAACTACCCGCTATTTGCTAAACTAGTCCCTGTACATAATAACTATTGCAATTCCTAATATAACATTACTTTTAAGGCTAACAATCTCTCCCCAAAGTGATGTTATACGGGAATTGCTTACAAAGTTCCCTACAAGTAAAATATAAACCATTAAGCGCAGAGAATGGTCTTCAAACTTCATCACTTCGTTCAGCTTGCAGAATCTTCTCAGCTTTCATTTCTTTACTTGCAGAAGAACGTGAGCAAATCTAATTAGGGTTTAATTCTGGGTGCCCTGAGTGCTCTCCCCTAATTAGTGCTCTCCCCCAAACTGACAACCTTTCTGATTACTGCCCTGAATCTGAAGAAGTCTTTTGATTGTTAACTGCATCCCGTCTTTTGTCTTCTAACACGCAGCGGAAAATGTAGAACAGACAGTAGACTCGACCTTCTTCAAGATTATCCATTCGGGGGAAATCGAGTATCAACATCTTCATCTCACCAAATGCATCCCAGTTATCTTTCATATGATAAATCAGCCCATAACGTACACATGAAATGATAACACCAAAGTAACAAGTTGAACCACTGATCATCTTGATCTTGTTGCCCGAAATTGGTGAAGGTGGATAAGGTAGAAGTGCGTAGAATAAGATGAGTAGAAGATAAGACATAGAATCAACCAATCTCCGACACAAATCAAATCATTTCATAAATCATTAAGCCCGATCACGTGAACTTGTTGTGCGTCCTCGATGTACACATTTCTCTCCCCTGCTGGTTACGATTTATCAGAATCAGCATAATGATGTGTACGTGAAGTATTAACTGGAAGCACTTTATCATTAACCCAATCAGCCTATGAGAAGATGTCGATAAACCCAATCTACTAACAATACCATTTAAGATGTCTAACTCTTTATCAACCTCCTGTATCAAAAACAACGGCTTTTTGTAGTAATCACATGAGAAGATAACCCAATATGACGAACATGAGAATGAAGTAAAATCACCCAGATTTGTGACTTAATCTTGTACGATCCTTGTGACTAAGAACGATGTACCCTATACCCTTAACAAAAGTATTAGTACAAAACCTCTTGACGTATCCTAACTACTTTGTGAGTATAGAGAGAAAGAATCACAAAAGTAACTAGATATCCAAGTCTTCGTCACCATTAATATATGCCCAAACAAGTCATCTTCGCGGGATGGTAGAAAGAAAGAAGATGAAATAAGTACACGCGTCCATAAAACCTTACTTCAAACCCAAATAAATAATAACGAATCATCCCCGTAGTCACATTTCATTGCAAACTTTAGCCATTGTCATTTGATAGTGAATCTAGATCAGGATCGTTTAAGCGATACGTGGTGTTTTGAGGATGTAGGCCAATAATATCATTTGTGATTTTGGTGTGGTGCGAGAATGAAATATGCCTTATTTTCAATTCTAAACATGCTAGGAAAATTTGAGTTTAAGAAATTTTTACGCCAAATTTTGCCGAAAAAACCCGAATTTTGACCTAAAAATTTGAATTTTGGGCCAAAATTTTCATCGTTACACCATAATTTGAATTTAGCGTAAAAATGGACCGTTTAGTCTCTCATTGAAATTAAATTTTACTCAACTTTTTCCGCCAAAAAACTCTTTTTTTTTTTTGTTTTGGCATACTCGTTCGACTAGTCACTTGGTTCGATCAGCTTAAACTCGTTCGACTAATCAGCTCGTTCGACTAATCTGCTCGTTCGATCAACCTAGTCTTCGTTCGATCAACCTAGTTCCTTCGAGCACAGAAGCTCCTTCGACTAAATACTCCTTCGATCATACCCTAGCTCCTTCGATCATTCTGCTCGTTCGACTAAGTCGTTCGACTAAGTCGTTTGACTATGTCGTTCGACTATGTCGTTCGACTATGTCGTTCGACTATGTCGTTCGACTATGTCGTTCGATCAATTTGGAAGAGTAAGTCTGACTCGACTACCCTTGTCTCGTTCGATGTGCTCCTTCGATGACAAACCTCGTTCGATCAATGTTGGTCGTTCGATCAATGAAGCTCGTTCGATCACAGAAGTCGTTCGATCAATGTGGTCGTTCGATCAAATTTTCTCGTTCGATCAAGTCGTTCGATTAACCAACACTGATGAACAGTACCGCCCCAAAAATCACTTTTTCACCTCAAAACCTCACGATTCGCCCCTGGTTAGCTCTGATGCCAATTGTAGAGATCAAGATTCGTGTTTAGGAGGTCGGGGGAATTCAAAATAAAGATTAGACATGGTATTATTAGATGAAAGAATGGGGGAAGGTGTGTGTGTTTTCTAGAGAGAGAAAGTGAAACCACACACACCTTCAAAGAATACAATGAATTCCCTCACCTCCTAGTCTCAACTAGGAGGGTATTTATACAAAGATCCTAGCTTAACTATCCGCTATTTGCTAAACTAGTCCATGTACATAATAACTATTGCAATTCCTAATATAACATTACTTTTAAGGCTAACAGTCATTTTCTTCACTTTTATGCTCCAAAAACGTCCAAAATGCTTCCTTTTCCAGATTTCTTCTCCGAAGTACCTAAAATGACAAAAGGAACGATTTAGGGCAATATTTGATCAAATAAATACGATTTAGGGCTTAAATGACCCCCTAAAAGCGGTACACTTTTCGCTTCATCATCTCCTTATGAAATAATTTATAAAAAAAAAAAGGCATACTCTCTCTAATTTAAGAATGTTTGGTTGTTTGTGTTTTGCTACCATTGTTAATAATAATGACAAGTTAAGTAGTAGATTTGAAAAATGTATGATGATGGGGTATTCTAATTTTAAAAAGGGATATAGGTTATATAGTCTTGACAAGCATCAGTTCATTTTTTCAAGGGATGTCAAATTCTTTGAGTCTATTTTTCCTTTCAAGGATTCTGTTACTGATAAGAACAAAATTTTTTCTGAAAATGTTTTTCAAGATTTAAACCATTTGAACTTTTTTGATAATGAAAACCCTGAGCTACCCAATGATGAAAAGAGAGTAGACCCTAATCTGAATAGTGATAGTGTATCACCAAGTAAAGGTAGCTACTCTTGTTGATCCCAGTTGAACACTTTGATTATATTAAAGTTTATGCGGAATCTAAACTTTAATCTTAAGAAGAATTTAACAACCAATATTAAACAAATCACTTCAATATTATTAATAATACGAATACTCAAAAGTATTAGGGTTTACAACCTTGAAGTTTTCTAAAGAATCACGTATAATCGTATATCTAACTCTATGCCCTAGGACCTCCTTTTATAAACTAAGGAGTCCTAGTCGGCTTACAATTGCTTGCTATACTAGATAAATCTTAAAATAATCTTTTCTATATTTATCTAACCGACTATACATGTTTATCTCATAAGCAGTACTAACTATACACTCTAGCAGTTGTATCTCTAACTCTAGCAGCATAAACTCTTCAGCAGTAGTAAGTTTGTACTAGCAGTACTAACTTTTCTTCTAGCAGCACTAAACACTTAGAGTATTTTCCTTCAAGTTCAGCAGCAGTTGTAATTCTGTAAGCAGTTGTAACTCTGAACTAGCAGCGGTAACATTAAGTCTAGTGGAAGTAACCACTTGGTGTATTTTCTTGAACATCTTCAGCAACCCTAGCAGTAGTAAAATACACAAGCAGTTGTAACCATTATAACTAGCAGCAGCAATAACTTAGAGCATTTCCCATCAGCAGTCTTAACCAAACAAGCAGCAGCAACTCTAAAACCCAACAATCCTCCCCTAAACTTGATATTTTCTCTCAAAATCATCAAGTTTCTATCATAGCTTGAACAAACACTAAGAGGATGCTCCCAAAAAATTAATTCTATTTCTTGTCCTTGGGTCCTAGATACTTTTCCATCTTCTTGAGCAGTTGATATGCCATTTCATCATAAGGATACTGGATTTGGAGTCTTCTCTTCCCAAATAGCATCTGATGTACAATATCCTTCTGATATTGTAAAGGATAGTCCTTTTCTACAAGCATGTAGATTATTACCCCATGTGCATCCAAAGCATGAACTCCACAACTTTGATAAATTTTCCATTGTATAACTGTGTTGTGCCTTAGTTTCTCCATACCTCATCCTCATGATGTGGTTCAAACATCACTTTTCAAATAATCCTAGATGGATCCATCATAAATTTGTTCTGGTCTATCATAACCAAACTTATCTTTGTACAGCCTCCATAAAGTCACCATATCTTCTCTATCAAAGTGATGAACCATCTGTAGAAAGCTCACAAATCTCACAGATGAACCACCAGGCCTCTTGATATCCCAATATGCTGTCTTCCAATGTAATCTTGACTTGAAATCAACAATTGGTTGTTTGACACTTAGAGGCTCTGCATCCATGGCTTCTTCTTCAGTTACTAATGCAAGTTCTATGTGAGCTTGCATCTTTTCTACATCATCATCAACTTCAACTTGCTTACTCTGCTCTTGCTCTTTACTCTGCTCTTGCTCTGCCTTATGCTCAGATTTTTGCTTTTTACTGCTCTTCTTTTCTAACTTGTCTCCTGCTCTTTTAGAACTAGAGCTTCCTTCTTTCCTTTCATCAGTGCCCTTCACCACTTCAGTATTCACAAAGCTCTCAATCTTTCTCTTGGCAATGTTGTATAGCTCTGCAATTCTGCTATCATCAAACTGTGAGAACTTCTTTTGTTGCCAATTATCCATATTCTTGAGATATGCACAAATGAAAGATCTTCTTTGTGCTTTAGTGGGTGGCTTGTTATTCTTTGCTGCTAATCTTTGTGCTGCCATAGAACTTTTTCCTTGCATCTATAAGTTCTTTCAACATTCTAGCTCTTTCATCAATTGAATATTGATCTTGCTCTTCTTGTTGAAGTTTCTGAGCAAGTTCCCAATCAGCATCAACTTGAGCTCTTTCTTCATCCCATGCAGCAATCAATTCTAAATTTTTAGTATCATTCTCAGCAGCAATTCTTCTCTGTTCCAAAATTTTCTTATTCTCTTCTTCAAAATCAGCTGCTAACTTCTCTGCAACCTCAGCATCAAGTTGCATTTGCTTTTCTTTAGAAAGTGGTTTCTCCACAGGCTCTTCAATGAGTATTGCTTTGCCTTTGCCATTGACTTGTGGAGTTGATTGTGTAGCTTGTGGTTTAGAAGATGGTTCTTGTATAACAACACCTTTGGTTTTTGGCTTGGATGTCTTCAGTTCTGTTAGTGCATGAGCCAAAATGCTCTCATCATCCATAACCTCAGCAGTAGAAACCATTTCTTTATCAGTAGTAGTAACTTCTGGTGTAGCAGTAGTATCTTTTGCACTAGCAGCAATAAGTTGCTCACTAGCAGCAGTATCATCTTTACCAGCAACACTATCCACCTTAGCCACATAACTATCAATCACCACTTCTTTCCCCTGATTATCAGCAACCACAAACTCCATTTCTTCACTCTCTGCACCAGCACCCTCAGCATCCTTAGCCTCCCCTGAAGCTTTGCTTTCATTCCTCCCCTGTTTGGGAGCATCCTTCCCCAAACTTATAGCTTCAGAAGATCTAACCTTTTGAGTTGTGCCCACTTTATGTTCTCCTTTAAGTTTTGGAGTTCTTGACCTTTTAATGCCTTCTAAGTATCTAACCCTTCTCTTCAAAGCTTTGATTTCACCTTGAGAAGTTTTAATTTCACCACCTTGAGAAGCAGTTAGGTTTTGTAGATCAAGAACCTGTACAGACAGTTTGTGACAAGTTTCCATTAATTCATGAATAAGTTCAATTCTATCCTCACCACTTCGGCTTGTGTTACCTAGCCCGAGAGGTGGATCATTGGAAATGTTAAGCTCATCCTCAACCTTAGGTTGAGCATCTGAACCCCCCATGGTTTCCATGTGACCGGGTCCTTCACCTGAATCAGCTCCATGAGGACCTGACTCATTAGAAGTTGTCTTGGTTTGGGTCTTATTTATGTTACCACTGGCCTGTGCTGCTTCTAAGCTAGTCATAGTAGTGGCAGCCCTTACCAACATGTCACTCTCTACACCAGTGATAGCCTCATCTACAACATTGTGAGTAGAACCACTAGCCTGAGTTAGCTCAGTGTTCTTTGAGTGAGTCCTACGTTTGTATGTCTTTTTAGGTTGTTGTGAGGATGTTGCCGAAAGTGTGGGTGTGTGATGGGTAACAGCTGGGATTGCTGAACCTTCACCCTGAGTTTGTTGAGCAAGCTCCAACATTGTAGGAAACAATGGTGTAACTGTCCTAGAAAAATCTTTTCCATCCCTCCTCATATTAGTAAAAACCATTTTAGTAAGAGAGGGAGTGGGATAAATTCTTTTATGACTTTTCTTATTTAGAAACTGATTGTCCAAAAATAGTTGTAAAAACCTTGGATAGATAAAATATTTACTTGAAGAACTATCCAAGTTCTTAACCATACAATCAAAAATTAATTTAGAAAAATTAAATCTTTGATCATTTTCAGCCAAACAAATTATAGCAGATGCTAAATTACTACTAAATTCATTCCAACCAATGGTCTTTGGACTTAGACACACTAAGACAGTATGGATTAAGAATTTCCACTGATGAGAGAAGTTTCCTTTGTAAAATTTTAAATCATCAGTTTTTCTCTCATATCCCATCAGTGAAATTTTTTCAAAAATTGTAGCATTTGGAAGATTCTTAATTCCATTAGCATCTCCTAGAAGAAGATCTCTTCTAATAGATGCCTCTGTAATGAAAATCTTCTGCCCATCTACAAGGGTATGAATTTGTACTTCCCCATTATGAGTTTCGACCTTAGCAGACGACCAAAACTGTGTAATGTTAGAAATATATATAGTGGGTTTTAATGTTAAAGCAAACTTAATATAGCTTGCATTAAGGAAATCAATGATTTCAGTAAAATCTACAGACTCATTAGACTTTTCTAGAAATGCAACATTATTGTGTGGTTCGGTAAAAGTTAGGTGCGACATGATGATTTGATTTGGGGGTTTTTCGATTTGACGATAAAAACTTAATTAGGGCTTGGATGAGAGTAAATTATGTGCGCGTGAAACTAATTATGTGACGCAATTGGGGATTTATACCCTTAAGTAAAAAGTTACACAAACATACCCTTCACTCTCAACCCTAGCAGCAAAAACCTAGTAGTATTAAGTTAGACTTAGTAGCACTAAGTTTATGCTTAGCAGCACTAACTTTTAACCAAAAGAAAATTTGCCCAACAGTACTTTCCCAATATCTTTAAAAACAATACTGCACTCAAATATTTTGAAGGGATTAAGTGTAAAGGAAGACACTTAATCTTTTTCGGTTACATTTAACCTCTGGTTGTATGAGAACCATTAATATCAGTATAAATACTGCCTGTGATCAGATAAACTCATTAAAAGAGCCTTCTTGACAAGGTTTCCAGTTCGTGGCAGGTGTTACCTCTAACACAAATGCATTAGATTCACTTTTGCTCGCTGTTCTCTATACCAGATGTTCTTAGACTAACTCATTATACTAATGAAAGTATAAAATGGTAAAGAGTGAGTTAGTGCAGTTACTGTCTGACTAACTATGCCATCAATTCATGTTCAAAATAGATTGATTTCAAGAAAAGACTTTAAAGAACTTCCTAACTCAGGTGTAAACCTTTTTCAAGAGATTCCCAAATCTATTCTATCATTAATCAGATGCACCGCAGCAAACAAATTACCACATTGCTTCTTACACACCATCAATACCAATCATATTGCTTGCTTAACCTTCAAATGTTAGTCCAAAACCAAGAAAAACACAAGCAATAACATTTTACACCATCTAATTATACTTAGCAATTGTTCAGAAAAACTAGCAGCATTAACTAGCAGTTCTAAGTATAATTAGCAGCATTAACACAACAGTTTTAAGTACACTAGCAACACTAAGTATACTTAGCAGTAGAAACAATTTATTGACCTAATAACAGTACTAATCCTTTCAAAACTTTACAAAAACACAAAGCGATAAGAATTTTCAAAGATTTATCATTCCAATACTGAAAACCAAAAATTGAAATCTACCCACATCAAAAGCTTTTGTGAGCAAATCTGCAACATTATTATCAGTATGGATTTTAACAATTTGAATTAACTTCTTTTCATAACAATCTCTTATAAACTGATGTCTTATCTCAACATGTTTTGTTTTTTAGTGATAAACAGGATTTTTAATAATGCACATAGTACTGCTATTATCAATATATATTTTAGTATGCATAAAATTGTACCTATAATCCAGCAATTGATTCTGAATCCAGAGCACTTGTCCACAACAACTTGAAGCAGCCACATACTCAGCTTCAGTTGTGGAATTTACAACTACAGTTTGTTTCTTGCACTGCCATGAAATTAACCTGCACCCTAGAAATTGATAACCTCCTGTTATTGATTTTCTATCCAAGCTAGCTCCAGCGTAATTACTATCAGTGTATGCAACCAGATCAAAAGGTGAATCTTTTGGATACCAAAGGCCCAATTTAGGTTGACCTTTCAAATATCTAAAAATTCTTTTCGCAACATTACGATGTGAAACTTTAGGTGTAACTTGATACCTGGCACAAGCACACACTGCAAACATAATGTCAGGTCTTGAAGCTGTAAGATACATCAATGAGCCAATCATTGATCTAAATAAATGGACATCAACTTCTTCACCATCTTCATCTTTGAGCAGGAGTTTGGAAGTTTCCATTGTTGTCTTTGCAGGCTTCACATCAATAAATCCAAACTTCTTCAAAATTTCAGCTACATACTTATCTTGACTGATAAATATGTCATCCTCCTTTTGCTTGACTTGTAACCCTAAAAAGAATGTAAGTTCACCCATTGAACTCATCTGAAATTTTTCATGCATTAGCTTTTCAAATTCAACACATAAAACCTTGTTTATTGATCTAAAAATGATATCATCAACATAAACTTGAACTAACAAGATATCATCTTTGTGTCTTCTGATAAACAAAGTTTTATCAATTTTCCCTCTAATAAAACCATTGTTCAACAAGTATGTTGACAATGTGTCATACCAAGCTCTGGGAGCTTGATGTAACCCATATAGTGCCTTTTCTACCTTGTAAACCTTGTCAGGAAAATTAGAATCTTCAAAACCAGGTGGTTGTGAGACATAAAATTCTTCTTCAATAGTCCCATACAGAAAAGCACTTTTTGCATCCATTTGATACACTACAAAGTCTTTGTATGAAGCATAGGCCAAGAATAATCTTATAGCTTCAATTCTTGCAACTGGAGCAAATACTTCATCATAATCTATACCTTCTTCTTGAGTGTATCCTTAAGCTACTAACCTTGCCTTGTTTCTAATCACAATGCCTCTTTCATCCTTTTTGCATCTAAAAACCCACTTAGTACCAATTGCCCTCTTCCGATTAGGCAAATCTACCAGTGTCCAAACTTCTTGAAGCTTAAATTGTAAAAGATCTTCTTGCATAGCTTCCACCCAGCTTGGATCTTGTAATGCTTTATGAGCATTCTTGGGTTCTATTTTTGATAGAAAATATGCAAATAAATAGTTTTAAAGGTCTTTGTGACTGTTTCTTTGATGAAGCGATCTAACAAAGAAACCTTGTTCCTTCAAATCTTTTATCATTTTTCTTGTTTGAACAGCAGATTTTAGCTCTCCAATGACTTGTTCCTTAGGATGATTCTTGTGAACTCTTGTAGTTGGAATAGGACTGACAGGTACTACATCTTCCATATTGGTTAAGTCAGCCTCTGCACCAAGTACATCATCATCAGTATCAGGATATATTTCTTCCAATTCAGGCATGTCTGGATCATCTGGATAGTCATCATCATCAAAAGATATGCCTTCCTTGTCAGCAACATTAACACTTGGCTTAGCAATATTAGCATAATTATTACCGCTAGTGTTAATTTCTTCATTGGCAGCATTAACACTTGGCTTAGCAGTATTAACAGAATTAGTACTGCTGGTGTTAATTTCTGATACATCATCCTTTTCTTGATCATCAGTCTGCTTTTCTTTATTAACCACTTTATCATCATCAGAAGATTTTACCCTATCTTATTTATCATCTTTTGGATCTCCAGCAAGATCATCTTCTTGTGAACTCTTTGACTCTTGGGTTGAGAAGGGTGGATCAGCAGTCCAAATAGGCAGTAAAATATAATCTTTGTCAGGTCTTGTCTCCTTACCAGCTTGATCTGCATCATTACTTGCTTTTGTACCTGCAAAATTGTTAGACTTTGTACCTGCAACAACTGGCTCATAATTCATAGTCTTGGTTAGTGAATCAATATCAAACAACCAGTTTGGTCCACTCCCTGCAACATTAGGTGTACTCTAACTAAACCTAACATGCAAGTTCTCTTCCACTTTCCTGGTCCTACTGATAAACACTTTAAAAGCTTTGCTATTCATTGAGTATCCAATAAAGAATCCTTCTTCAGCCTTGCCATCAAACTTGCCTAAGTGATCTATGGTATTCAAGCTAGTAACAGGACACCCAAATGGTCTTAAGAAATCTAGCAATGGTTTTCTACCATGTAAAAGTTCATAAGGGGTCTTGTTGTGAGGCTTAACTACTTTACTTCTATTCTGCACATAACAAGCAGTATTAACTGCTTCAGCCCAAAAAGTAGTAGGTAATTTAGAATCAGCTAACATTGTTCTAGCAACCTCAATAAGTGTCCTATTCCTCCTCTCAGCAACTCCATTTTGTTGAGGAGTTCTAGCTACACTATACTGTCTCTCAATACCTTTCATCTCATAAAACTAGTTCATATCCCTATTCTTGAACTCAGTTCCATTGTCACATCTTATCACTTTAACCTTATGGTTAACTAGGTTTTCTACCTTGGTTATGAAAGCCTTAAGGATGCTACTAGTTTCATCCTTAGTTGCTAAAAAGAAAACTCAAGTAAACCTACTATAGTCATCTGTGACAACTAGGCAATACATCTTTTTCATTAAACTCTTTACAAATGTTGGTCCAAATAAATCCATGTGCAACATATGTAAAGGCTGACTCATAGAGTTCACTACTTTGGGCTTACAAAAAGCTCTATGTTGTTTTCCCTTCTAACAAGCAACGCATATTTGAGTACTTTCAAAAACTTTTGAAGGTAAAGCTCTTACAAGGTTTCCCTTAACCAATTTATTCATTGTTTTGAAATTTAAATGTCCAAGTCTTCTATGCCAAAGCTTAGATTCATCCGATGTGGCCTTTGCAAAAAGACAAGTCAAACCTCCTTTGGGAACCATATTCTTTAAATCAACACTGTATATGTTGTCTGTTCTAGGAACTTTAAATAAAACATGACTTTCATCAGTCAACTTAAAGTCAGGAGATAAGACAAAAAATTCAGTGTTAGTAAAAAGAACACTGTTCTTTTTGACACACATTTGTGAGACACTAAAGAGATTAAACTTAATCTCTTTTACAAAGTACAAATTATCAAAATCTAATTTACCAGTTTTTATTGTACTTTTGCGAGTGATTTTCCCTCCTTTGGGATTACTCCCAAAAGCAACATATCCTCCATCAATTGCTTCAAAATCTTCAAGATAGGACATGTTTCCAGTCATGTGCCTTGAGCATCCACTGTCAAATACTCCTTTATCTTCTAATTCCACCTGTGGATTGCCCTGCACATAAAGTAAGAAAATTAGTTCATTTTGGGGACCCAAGCCAATACTGACTTGGATCTGCCTTGTGCATCTACATAATCATACCTTTTTAAAACTATGGATGCACTGTTGTTTCTGGAAACATGATTTAAAACTTTAACCTTTGGTTTCCAGACCCAACTAGCTAAGGCCTTAACAGCATAAAAGTGATTTCCTAAAATAGTATCAGTTATTGCTTTTGGCTTAGCAGTAGAAACTACTCCTTTTACCTTAGAAGTACTAATTGCTGTATTCTTTTGAATGGACCTTTTTACAGTTGAATGTGCTTTATTTGAAAAGTTTGACAATTTTTTTGCACCATTCACTGTTCTTTTTGAGTTAGCAGTACTAACTGATCTAGCAGTATTAGTTACTACTGCTGGTTTAGAAACTGTGGAAAGGATTCAAACACTTGGGATGTGAATCTTAGTAACGTGTTTGAGAGATATTTATGTGTGAATGTGTTTAGCATGCGGAATCTACTACAACACACTTAAAAGAACACAAGGTGGTGAGTTATGTAAACGTGAGGATGTAAAGAACAAGGAACACAACTTTAGTTAACACAAAACGATTCAATATTATTGATGAAATAATACGGATGATCTAACTATCACCGGGATTACAAAGTAATCTTGAATCTTAGATTGTAAAAAGGATTTGTGAGTTGAGTAACTAAGTTACTTGAGAGATAGTTCGGTTTTGGTTAATAGTTGGAAAGATGCATGCATGAAGTGGTAACTTAGGAAACCTTTTATAAGATAAGGTACCCTATTTACAAGTTGTCAAGTGGTTGAATATAATACTTTACTTTGACTATTCTAGCCTACAATAAAATACAACTACCAATGTACAACTCTGTAATATTCTTTTGTGAACCACAGAAGACTAAACTACTTCCACATAACGTATAACAATGTACAAAGACTAATAATTCCACTAAATATCTATTACAAAATATCTAACAACTTGACATAATGCTTGGCAGGATCTTTATCAACTAGCAGTACCTTCTACCCAGAAGGTACTGTTAGTATATCTTCATACTCTTCAAAATCAACTAGCAGGCTCTTTGACATCTTTGGCAGGCTCTTTGACTTGAACATTTTATTCCCAACAATCCTCCCCTAAACTTGTTATTTCCATTAAAATACACAAGTTTCTGATGAATAAAATACATACCTTGAGGATTTGAGGGAACTCTTCCAAAAACCTTCACTCTCTGTTCTTCCTTTTTCTTTCACATTGCTCATATATGCTCCTCAGCAAACTTTGAACAATTTCTGATTTCTCTTCATCTTTGTCACATCTTAATCTCTTGGAGATCATAGTTTTAAGCACTTCATAACTAAGTGGATACTCTTTCTCAGCCAACATAAAGAGTTCTATCCCACTTTGTGTGTAAAGATGATGAATATTGCTAAGGCTTAGAAATTCCCATGTTGTTGAAGGATCATAATAGGGAAATTTCCAATGAACATCTTTGGGATCAGGATCAAACATCCTATTGAATTCTACCCATAGTTCCTGTTCCTTAACATCAGTACTAGAATTTGTGTCTAGCCTAATCTGCACTAGATTCCACAATTCTTCCAAGTCTGCTCTGTCACATGCTCTAACTAGATTTTCAAAATTCTTAAAGATAGCAGACTGACCCCCAACCCTTATTATTTTCCATGACTTTCCTAATCTATCATGGTTGATCTCCCAATCAATAATAGGTCGTCTACAGCTGATTGGATCCCTTACGCTGATTGTCAGCATGTATGATAGTTGGCAAAGTAATTAACATCTTACTTACTTGCTCTGAGTCCAATTTTGCTACTTCTTTCTTCTGAGCATCTTTCTTCTTCATAGAGGGCTTTGCATCAGATGGAACTTTGTAGTAAAGACTTTTGTAGGCTTGAAGATACAAGTAGTAGATTTCATCATTAGATTTCTTCTTCAGTTGATAATCAGTCCAATTTGCTTGACCTTTTAGAAATCTCTTCATGAAAGTCACTTGATCTTTCCATGATTTGCCCACCTTAAAACCTCTTTTCTCACTTTCTTTCATCTTTTCAAAAATATCAGCCAGAGCTGCTTCTTTATACTTCTTGTTGATATAAGATTCAAGCTCTGCTGTTTTCTCATCAGAATTGAGATTCTTGTCATTCACTATTATTGATGCTTGGCCTTTCACAATTAGATCATTAGCAATAATCCATTGCATCTGTGTATCAAAGGTTTCTTGAGCAATTTGAGTATCAAGAAGAGTCTGAACATCTTTTTGCTCTTTCATCTCTGTTAGCAGTCTTGAAGCTTCAAGTGCTTTCAGTTCTTCTTCATGAATTCTTTTGGCCTCTTCTTCATCTCTAGCTATCTGTGCTTGCTCTGATTTCTTTAACTTTTTGGGCTTTGGCTCATCTTCAACCATAATGCTCTTGCCCTTATCCTTTGGAGTTGGTTCTTGGGATGGAGCAGTGGATTGCTCATCAGCAATAAATAACCTCCCTTGAACAAACAAATCTCCTTGAGGCTCTAAGTCCCTCTTTCTTTTGTACACTTTCTCAGCAGACCCTTTGTACTCCATTGCCAATAGCCTCTCAATCCTAGCAGGCTCTTGTTCTGGCCCAGCAGGCTCTTCATCATAAACTTGAGTTCCTTCATGGAATTCAAATTGAGCCTCCTCTTCATCTTCAGAACTATCCATCCTCCCCTTTTTGGAAGAGTGACCTAACCTATCAGCATCTGATTTTGAAGAACTAGATAAAACAACCTTTGCAGATCTTTTACCCTTTAGCTTCTTCACTTCACCCTCTAATTTCTTCACCCTCTTGACTAACTTGATGTTGATCTCAGAAAATTTGTTGTTTTGACGTTTAAGAGCATCTTCTAAGAACTTCACCTTGTCTTTTAGTTCTTGCATTGTCTGAGGTGATTGGGTTTGTGATACATGATGTGATGATGTTGGTGGTGTTGCTGATGCTACTGGAGATGGTATTGGTGATGTTTGATGTGTTGGTGAGATGTAACCAGTTGAAGAACTAGATGATGGTGATTCAGCTGATGGTGTTGGTTCTTCTGGATGTTGTGGTAACATTTCATCAAATAGTGGTATTTCCTCCCCTCTGAAACCAATTCTCATGTTTGAAAATACTTTGTGAGAAAGTTTGGGTGTTTCATAAAGTGTGTGTGGGGGAAGCAACAAATGTTTTGATTTTGCAATGATAGATGAAATAAATCTTGGATACATCAAAAACTTTGTTTCACTATTCACATTTTTAGTCAAACCTTCAAAAATATGTTTGGAAAAATTGTATTTTCTGTTTGTAGCCAAGCAGATGAGAGCAGAAGCCATGTTTCCACTAAATTGCTCCCAAGAGGTTTTCTTCTGGCTCAAAAAATGAAGGATTGTGTGAATCAAAAATCTCCATTGTGGAGTAAGATGCTTCTTCAGAAAAGTGAGTTTTGTAGAAGTAGCATGATACCCCATTCTTTCTAAATTTTCAAAAATCTCAGTATCTGGCAACTGACTAATACCATTAGAATCATCCAAATGAAGATGTCTTCTTATGGATGACTCAGTAAGAGTCAAAAGTTTGCCATCCACTTTGGCCTTAATCCTTTGTTCCCCATTTTTAGAAGTTTTAATTTTAGCAGATTGCCAAAATTGTAAAATTTGAGATTCATAAATAGTGGGATTGACTAGTAAAGCAAACCTGATGTAGGAGTTATTTAAAAAGTCCACTACTTGATGAAATGAGGCATTATCCTCTGACTTCTCCAAAAATGCTAATTGATTGTGACGTTGGACAAAGTTTAGAACAACTGTGGTATCCATAATGAAAATTTTGAATATGATGGTGGGATTTGTTGGTAGTACTGGTAGAAGATGAAAGGTGTATGTGAATTATGATAAGGACTGATGAAAGAAGATTTGTGAGAATTACTTTTAACCGACAATAAGAAAGATTATAATAAGTAAATGTAAAGGCGGTTAAAAAGATCTTTTATATGTGAAATATAATATAATATAATCATCAGTAATTTACATAACTACCCCAACGGCTAATTTTAACTACCAGGCCCAACGGCTAAAACTTTTTCTGACAGGCTCAACGGCTATCTAGCAGTACCAATTTTTGAACTACCAGTACCTTTAAAAGTTTTGTAAAAATCCCTTATAGTTTTTAGCAAACTACCAGCTATCAACGGATTTGAGTTGTCTTTACCAAAAGCCGTTTGCTTAAGGACTAGCTAACTATTTACAATTAAGTATGGTTAGTTAACAACCATATAGTTTTTGGTAAACTATCAACCATCAACGGATTTGAGTTGTCTTTACCAAAAGCCGTTTGCTTAAGGACTAGCTAACTATTTACAATTAAGTATGGTTAGTTAACAACCATATAGTTTTTGGTAAACTATCAACCATCAACGGATTTGAGTTGTCTTTACCAAAAGCCGTTTGCTTATGGACTAGCCAGCTCTTAAGTTTGTAAAAAACTTGGTGAACTGAATACCAAAAGCCATATTGGCCTAAAGATGGTGCAATTTCCTTGGATGGAGGAAATTAAAAAGGCAATGATGCTGTGTATCTTGGATGATTGGTTCAACAAGTGAAATCATCTAATTGCATGCCTTTGAGTTGAAACTTTCCTTAGTTTGACCTAGATAGAACTTTCTCCTTTAGGAATGCTTCATCCCTTCTAGATATGTGATCTAATCCTATCTTTTTCAACCTCTGCATCATCTTGTATGATCTTGTCTTTTTCTTGCATAAATTGGTTTTACTTCCATTCTGGGCTATTATTTCCTCCCCTGAGATTTTTACCTCCCCAGAGATTAATATAACTTTTGTTTCCCCTTTTTGTTTGAAAGAGCTCTTGTTTTGTTATCAACCTGAAATGTGTTAGTTGCAAACCAAAAGAACAAAGTGCAAAGCACTTGGTCTATAGTATTTTAAACATTTAAGCATCAATATGAACAAAACATAGCAAATTTTATACTAGTAGGACCAATTATGAACTGACAGTACCTATTGACTAACTAGCAGTACCATGTTTAAAAGCTAATACCAGTTAATTTTATGAAAAAAAACACATGTTTTTCAAAGATTTATCATTCCAATACCTCCTACAAGATATTTGAATCTACCTAAATCAAAAGCTTTGGTGAGAAGGTCTGCATAATTCTTTTCAGAATCAATTTTAACAACTTGAATTAACCTTTTCTCATTGCAATCCCTTATGAAATGGTGTCTGATTTCAATGTGTTTTTTTTTTAGTGTTGAACTGGGTTTTTAATGATACATATAGTACTGCTATTGTCAATATAAATAATGGTGTTAAGAAAATTGTACCCATAGTCAAGCATTTGATTTTGGATCCAAAGAACTTGCCCACAAAAACTTGCACCAGCAACATATTCTGCTTCAGTTGTAGAGTTGGCCACCATTGTTTGTTTCTTGCATTGCCAAGAGATGAGTCTGCAACCAAGAAATTGACATCCACCAGTTGTGGATTTTCTGTCTAGAGTTGCACCAGCATAGTCACTATCCGAATAAGCCACCAATTCAAAAGATGATTCCCTTGGATACCAAAGACCCAACCTAGGTTGACCCTTGAGATATCTAAAGATTCTTTTGACTGTTGTGAGATGAGAGATTTTGGGATGTATTTGAAACCTTGCACATACACATACTGAGAACATGATATCTGGTCTTGATGATGTAAGGTACATCAAAGACCCAATCATTGATCTATAATTATGCAAATCCATATCTTCTCCTTCAGCATCCTTGAGTAGCCCTTTATCTGGATCCATTGGTATACTTGCAACCATAGAATCAGCAAACTAAAATTTCCTTAGGATCTCTGCTACATACTTATCTTGGCTGATAAATATGCCTTCTTGAGATTGTTTCACTTGGAGACCCAAAAAGAAAGTAAGTTCCCCCATGGAACTCATTTCAAACTTACTATGCATAAGTTTTTCAAATTCTACACACAAGTCTTGGTTTGTTGATCCAAAGATAATGTCATCAACATAAATCTGCACTAGCAAGATGTCTTTCTTTGTTCTTTTGATGAACAAAGTTGGATCAATCCTGCCTCTTTGGAATCCACTTTCTAGTAGAAAGCAATCCAATGTTTCATACCATGCCCTAGGAGCTTGGTGTAGACCATAAAGAGCCTTGGTAACCTTATAAACCTTGTCTGGATATTCTGCATCAATGAAGCCTGGAGGTTGAGACACATACACTGGTTCTTCAATCTCACCATATAAAAATGCACTCTTAACATCCATTTGATAGACAGTGAAGCCTATGAATGAAGCATAGGCCAAGAAAAGCCTAATTGCTTCAAGTCTTGCAACTGGAGCAAACACTTCTTCATAATCAACCCCTTCTTCTTGAGTATATCCTTGGGCTACCAATCTTGCTTTATTTCTGATCACTATACCCCTTTCATCTTTCTTGTTTCTGAACACCCATTTGGTTCCAATTGCCCTGTGACCTTTGGGCAAATCAACCAATATCCAAACCTTCTGAATCTTGAATTGGAGAAGCTCTTCTTGCATTGCTTCCACCCAACTTGCATCATCTAAAGCTTTGTTTATGTTTTTGGGTTCAGCCTGAGATATAAAACATGAAAACAGGCATATATTGGAAATATCATGATTCTTTTCTTCATAAATAGAGGAGATAAACCCTTCTTCGTCTGAAGACAAGACTTGAGATAAACCAACTTGAGATCTTGTTCTAACACCAGAATTTATGCTACCAATCACATCATCAGTTGAGTGATCTTTGAGAATTCTAGTGTTGGGTGTTTTAGGAACTTCATAGGTAGATGGAAGATTGCTAATCCCCACCTCTTCTGGTAAAGAATCATCTATTTGAACATTCAATGGTTCAGCAGTATCAATACTTGAACTAGCAGGACCATCTGGTGAACTAGCAGTACCATTGTCATTTGCACCACTTTCTTGATTCTCTTGATTCAGAGTTCCATGATCATCTTCATTGCCTTCATTTCTTGTGTTTGAAGGTTCTTCTTGACTTGAAGATAGATCCAAACCTTTCCAAATTGGCATCCAGATGTAATCTTGATCTTTAGGAGTTTCAACATTATCTTCAAAACCTGCATCATCATTAGTATTTGTACCTGTAACAGGCACATAATTCATAGATTCTGAAAGCCTATCAATATCAAACATCCAATCTGGTCCAATTCCTTTCACATTTGTTAGTTTCTCTTGAAACTCTATGTGAAGATTCTCTTCCACTAGCCTAGTGCAAGTGTTAAACACTCTATAGGCCTTACTCTGCAAGGAATACCCTATCAAATAGCCTTCATCTGCTTTTCCATCAAACTTGCCTAAATGATCTTTGGTATTGAGAATAGTGACATGACAACCAAAAGGTCTCATAAAACTTAAAGATGGTGTTCTACCAAAGAAAAGTTCATAAGGTGTCTTTCTATGTGGCTTTGTCACAAGAACCCTGTTTTGTACATAACAGGCAGTACCAACTGCTTCAGCCCAAAATGAAATAGGCAACTTAGAGTCTACTAACATAGTTCTAGCAGCCTCTATAAGTGTTCTATTCTTCCTTTATGCTACTCCATTTTGCTGTGGGGTTCTAGCTACACTAAATTCCCTTTTTATGCCTTTTTCCTTGCAAAAGTCATCCATAACCCTATTCTTGAACTCTGTCCCATTGTCACATCTGATGACTTTGACTTTCTTATCAGATTGGTTTTCTACCTCAGTGATATAAGATTGAAGAATCTCACTAGTTTCATGTTTAGATCTTAAAAAGAAAACCCAAGAAAATCTGCTATAATCATCAGTAACAACCAGACAATATTTTTTACCATTCAAGCTACACACATTAGTAAGACCAAAGAGATCCATATGAAGCATGTATAAAGCCTGAGAAATAGAGTTTTGGGTCTTGGGCTTACAAGAAGCTCTATGTTGTTTGCCTTTTAGACAATCAACACAGGTTTGGTCGTTTTGGAAAATCTTTTTGGGTAAACCTCTTACCAAATCATATTTTGCAATAGTGTTGATTGTTTTAAAGTTTACATGACCAAGTCTTCTATGCCAAAGCATAGATTCATCCAATGAGGCTTTTGCTACCAAACAAGTTAAACTCTCCTTAGGATCAATGTTCTTTAAATCAACACTGTACATATTGTTCCTTTTTGGGATTTTAAGAAGGATCTGACTCTCATCAGGCATTTTAAAATCAGAAGAAAGAACCATACATTCATTGTCAGTAAATAGAACATTGCTCTTTTTGTCACACATTTGTGAGACACTAAGGAGATTAAACTGAAGTTCTTTCACAAAATACACATTTTCAAAATCTAGTTTACTGGTTTTGATAGTACCTTTACCAGTGATCTTTCCTTTTATTCCTCCCCCAAAGGTAACATATCCTCCATCAAATGTTTTGAAGTCTGAGAGGAATGACATGTTGCCTGTCATGTGCCTTGAACATCCACTATCTACATATCCTTGATCTCCAATATCAGATGAATGTTCCTGCACATGAATAAACATATTAGTTTCCTTGGGGTACCCAAGCCATGACAGACTTGGGTTTGCCTCTTGCATCAATGAAGTCAAACCTTTTCAGGATTGTTGATGCACCTTTTGATTGGATTGGTTTCCAGATCCAACATGCTGAGGACTTAACAGCACTTTCCCTTTTAATCCATTGTGTGGTCTTTGGTCTATTAGTACCAATTTTGGCAGTACCAACTTTGGCAGTACCATTTGGTCTAGCAGGACCTTTTGGTCTAGCAGGACCTTTGATTTTTGGTTTCCAAATTTGTGTTTTGACCACAGATTTCTTTTGAATAGGACTATTCACGACTTTTGGTACATATTTGAAAGTGTTTCTTGTACCCTTATCAGTTGGTTTTGTAATAACAGGCTTATTTTGTCTAACAGTATGTTTAACTTTTGTGGTGTTAGACTTAACAAAACTTTTTCTAGGGTGAGTAACATTTGTTTTAGACTTTGATTTACTCCCAGAAACCCAATTATTACAATAAGCATGAAGATGATTAAAGCTACCACAGTAATAACAAGCCTTATTGAACATAACAAAGTCATCACCTAGTTGTTGTGACTTAAGGTTGTTCCAATTTCTTTGGCTTCCTCTAGGTTTGTTATTACATTTTTCACAACTTTCAACTGTTTTCAAAACAGCTTTAGCCTTAGCTTTAATTTCTACTTTCTTAGGACTGATTGGTCCTACTTTGATTCCTTTGATAGGAACAGTCTCATCTTCATCATCATCAGATACCCAATCCTCAATAATTAGAATATCTGGTCTCTTATCAGTGAGCACCTTAGAGAGTGAGGCAATCTTAGCACTCTCAGAAGGTTCACTATTCTCTACAGGTTTAGCCAATGGTTTGTTAATGAATTCATGTAAACCTGATTCAGCAAGATCTGATCCTGGGGGACAAGGAATTCCTCTATAAGGAGGTGGACATTTATTGTATCCTATCCCTGATTTTATTCTCTTATTCATCTGATTCTCAACTATGCTTCTAGTGCATTCAGAAGCAATTTCCAATTTGGTAACAGTCAGTTGAATATTATCTCTAGCCAATGTCACTTTAGTACACTCAGTTCTTAGCATTTCTATTTCTGAATCTTTCAAAAATATTTGTCTATTAAGATTAGCTTTTGCATCAGAAAAGGTAAGTTCATTTTCTCTAAAGTGAATGATTTGTTTTTCAAGCTTGGCCATACCACACTTACAATCAACTAATTTTTGATTGGTTTTTCTTTCTTCTACTTTCAGCTCATCATAAAGTTTTATATAAGATTTTAATTCATCAAAAGCTTTACAAGTAGTAGAACATTTTGTAATTTGTACCTCAGAAGTGGAGAATGCCATCAAAGCCAATTCATCTGAAGTTGACTCATCTTCACCCATGAAACTCCAATCAAAACCCATGCCATCAATAGCAACCATTGCTTTAGGCTCAGCAACTTCTACAACCTTACTCTTGCTTTCAAAGCTTCCTTTCTTCTCAAAGCTTCCTTTATTCCTGTTGTCAAACCCTCTACCCTTGTCATCCTGCTTCTTAGGTCTTCTACACTCTCTAGAGTAGTGACCCTTCATGTGGCAGTTATAACACTCCACTTTTGACTTATCATACCCAGCAGGCTCATTTCCATTTATCATTATCTTCTTGCCAGTCCTCATCAACAACTTCTTAGCCCTGATGCTCAGAAGTGAAAGTTGCCACTTAATGTCCATTTCTTCAAGATCATCTTCATGAATCTCTTGAAGATCTTCAAAAGTTAATATGGACCCATTGTGTTGAGATGTAAGAAAAGCACACCCAATTGTTTCATCTAAAATGGTTTTGGTACTACTAGAAGTACTGGCAGTACCAATGTTTGTGTTGGCAGTACCTTCTTCTCTGCCATCTTTTTCTTCATCAACAACCTTTGAGATGCTTGGAGATGAAACAAAAGCCATATTTCCTGAGCTTGACCCAGTAGTCTTCTTTACTTCATGCTCTACTATTTTGAAATTGTTGTAGAGATCATTAAGACTCATCTGATCAATATCTGGCTTGTTTTTCCAGATAATGACATGCATGGACCATTCTGTGGGTAAACTCCTAAGAAATTTGGGGTTTAGGTCTTCTTGAGTTATCATCACTTCATGGATGGCTAACTGGCTTGAAAGCTTCTGAAGTCTATTGAACATACTGTCCAAAGATTCATTTGTTGTGGCTGTGAAGTTCTC
Organism: Artemisia tridentata subsp. tridentata; assembly: GCA_021014915.2. Classification (NCBI taxonomy): domain Eukaryota; kingdom Viridiplantae; phylum Streptophyta; class Magnoliopsida; order Asterales; family Asteraceae; genus Artemisia; species Artemisia tridentata. The sequence continues at coordinate 265,968,855 of CP139509.1, read as the reverse complement.
AAACTGCTATTTGAGAAGTGTTTTCTGTGTTTTCTTGGTAGCATCATTACCACCAAATCTAGCCACAATAGCTTCAAAAAGGGTTTTAGCATCTTTGTATTTGTTAAAGATCAAAAGCTGATCATTTGGAATAGTCATCAGTAACATACTCCTGGCTTTTAGATCATTTCGCTTCTGAATTCTTTCTTCTGCACTTCCTGGTTGTGTTTGTATTTGTGTTACAAGAGCATCGTTTACTGTGGTAGTGGTGATTGAGGGTTTAAATGAGTTGCCTTCTTCAATGATCTCCCAAAGTGCATAGTCCTGCACTTGAAAGTATTGTTCTACCCTTAGTCGCCACATATCAAACTCATTTTGCTTGAGTAATGGAAGTTTAGCTGCAACATTTGTTTGAATATGTTCAACATCCATTGTTCTTTTAATTTGTAAATATCAGCCTAGCTCTGATACCACTTGTGGAAAGGATTCAAACACTTGGGATGTGAATCTTAGTAACGTGTTTGAGAGATATTTATGTGTGAATGTGTTTAGCATGCGGAATCTACTACAACACACTTAAAAGAACACAAGGTGGTGAGTTATGTAAACGTGAGGATGTAAAGAACAAGGAACACAACTTTAGTTAACACAAAATGATTCAATATTATTGATGAAATAATACGGATGATCTAACTATCACCGGGATTACAAAGTAATCTTGAATCTTAGATTGTAAAAAGGATTTGTGAGTTGAGTAACTAAGTTACTTGAGAGATAGTTCGGTTTTGGTTAATAGTTGGAAAGATGCATGCATGAAGTGGTGACTTAGGAAACCTTTTATAAGATAAGGTACCCTAATTACAAGTTGTCAAGTGGTTGAATATAATACTTTACTTTGACTATTCTAGCCTACAATTAAATACAACTACCAATGTACAACTCTGTAATATTCTTCTGTGAACCACAGAAGACTAAACTACTTCTACATAACGTATAACAATGTACAAAGACTAATAATTCCACTAAATATCTATTACAAAATATCTAACAACTTGACATAATGCTTGGCAGGATCTTTATCAACTAGCAGTACCTTCTACCCAGAAGGTACTGTTAGTATATCTTCATACTCTTCAAAATCAACTAGTAGGCTCTTTGACATCTTTGGTAGGCTCTTTGACTTGAACATTTTATTCCCAACAGAAACATTTTGCTTAGCAGTTGTAACTGATACTACACCAGATCTCATTTGTACTGCTGTTGGAACCATGTTTCTTTTAGCATGTGGGTGAGTATTTTTAGAAAAACTTTTATGATTCACCCTCCTAGCATAGTTCCAAACAGTTTTTTAATAGTAAAAACAATTGTCCTGTAAATGTTCAAAACTACCACAATGATAACAAGCCTTATTGATCACCTCAAAGTCGCATCCTAACCTTTGAGATATCATTCCATTCTAATTCCTCTGGTTACCTCTAGGCCTATTAGTATTCTCCCTAGGTTGCTCAGTGTATTCAACAATTTTCCTAGATACCTTATTACCAAAACTAGGTTTGACAAATTTAATCTGTTCAACACTAGGTTTAACTGTTACACTATCAACCTTAGGTTTAGTATTCACCTATTCCTCATCATCATCAGACACCCAATCTTCAATTATTAATAAACGAATCACTCAAAAGTATTAGGGTTTACAACCTTGAAGTTTTCTAAAGAATCACGTATAATCGTATATCTAACTCTATGCCCTATGACCTCCTTTTATAGACTAAGGATTCCTAGTCGGCTTACAATTGCTTGCTATACAAGATAAATCTTAAAATAATCTTTTCTATATTTATCTAACCGACTATACATGTTTATCTCATAAGCAGTACTAACTATACACTCTAGCAGTTGTATCTCTAACTCTAGCAGCATAAACTCTTCAGCAGTAGTAAGTTTGTACTAGCAGTACTAACTTTTCTTCTAGCAACACTAAACACTTAGAGTATTTTCCTTCAAGTTCAGCAGCAGTTGTAATTCTGTAAGCAGTTGTAACTCTGAATTGGCAGCAGTAACATTAAGTCTAGCAGTAGTAACCACTTGGTGTATTTTCTTGAACATCATCAGCAACCCTAGCAGTAGTAAAATACACAAGCAGTTGTAACCATTATAACCAACAACAGCAATAACTTAGAGCATTTCCCATCAGCAGTCTTAACCAAACAAGCAGCAGCAACTCTAGAACCCAACAACTCTCCTTTATCTGGTAGAACTACTGACACTGGCATAAATGATTCTCCTGTTGGTAATCTAGGAGATGATATGCAAACTATTGTCATTCCTTTTGCTAATAAGGATGAGCTGGTTGCTACACTTGAAGAAAATACAAATAATTTTGAGGGTAATTTGGATCAAAATTGAAATTCTCCAGCTCAGGAGATTGTAAATTTAAGAAGGTCTTCAAGGCCTTCTGTCTTTCCTCAAAACTATAATGATTTTGCTGTTAAGTCTAAAGTTAAGTATGGTATTGAAAAGTTTGTTAATTATTCAAACTTAACTCTAGATATCTTTGTTTTACTGTTTAAAACAAAAATCATGAACCAAAAGCTTATTTTGAAGCTTTAAAATATGCACATTAGACTGATGCTATGAATAATGAGATTGAAGCTTTATATAGAAATGATACTTTTGAGATAAGTGTTTTACCTCCTGATAGAAAGGCTATAGGAAGTAAACAGGTGTTTAAAATTGAGTATAAATCTGATGAAGAAATAGATAGATACAACGCAAGACTTGTAGTTAAGTGTTTTAATTAAAAGGAAGGTGTTGATTATGAGGAGACCTTTTCTCCTGTTGTTAAGATGGTTACAGTAAGATGTTTATTAAATATTGATGTTCAGAATGTGTTGATCCCAGTTGAACACTTGATTGAATTCCTTATCTTGTGTAAGGGTTAGTAATACTAGATAAATCTAGCTCAACTATTGTAGAAACTGTGTTGAGTTTATTAAAATTTATGCGGAATCTAAACTTTAATGTTAAGAAGAATTCTCAATGTAACAGTAAACACAAGAACAAAACAGTTTAACAAACAAATCAAAGAGCCTCAATATTATTAAATAATAATACGAATACTCTTCCTAGTATTAGGGTTATAAAACCTTGAAGCTATAAACTCTATAAAGAATCACGTATCTAACTCAATGCCCTAGGACCTCCTTTTATAGACTAAGGAGTCCTAGTCAACTTACAATTACTTTCTCTCCAAGATAAATCTTTTCTATAATTATCTAAACAACTTTACATGTATATCTCATTAACAGTACTAACAAACCGCCTTAGCAGTACTAACTTATAACTAACAGTTGTAATCTTAACACCAGCAGCATTAACTCCTTCAACAGTTATAACTTTGTACTGGCAACACTAACTTTGTACTAGCAGCACTAATACACTTAGCGTATATTCTTTGTAGTTCTTCAGCAGTACTAACTTTGTAAGAGCAGTCTTATCATTACACTGGCAGCAGTAAAACACTTAGCATATTCTTCATTGAAGTTCAAGAGCAGTTGTAAATTCTTTAGAGCAGCAGTAATATCAATGTGAGCAACACCATCATCAAGAAGCTTTAATCCCAACAATCCTCTCCTAAACTTGATATTTTCTCCTAAAATCATCAAGTTTCTTCAATCAAAGCTTCATATTCACCAGGAGGATGCTTCCAAACACTTTACTTCTTTATTTTCTGTTGTATGATGAACCAAAGAAGCTCATTTGCCATTTCACTGTCATGCTCAATTGCAAGCTTCTCATTCAACATCATTGTTATTGTAGAGAGTGATAAGGGATATTTCTTTTCCACCAACATGTAAATCTGAAGTCCTTCCATTGCCAAAGTATGAACTCTACACGAGTCATATAGCTTCCAAAATAATACTTTGTTTCCAAACTGAGCTCTCTAGACTTCATCTTCACAATGTGGTTCAAACATTACTTTCAGATCTCCCCATAAAACTCTGTCATAAGCATCAGTTGGCCTTGTTGATCCATACTTATCCTTAACCAACTTCCACAGAGTCTCTAAATCCTCTCTATCAAAACTTTTTAACATATGCCCAAAGGTGATAAACCTATGGGATTTTCTATCAGCTCTTATTATCTCCCAATATGTTTTCTTTCCTTCTTTGTGAATCTTCCAATCAACAATGCTAGGAGGCTTTGTAGCCAAAGGTTCAGCATCTATAGGTATTTGCTCATCATCTAAAACAAGTACCATGTATTATTTTAGATCATCTGTACATTTTTCATCACTATCCTTTTGCTCCTTTTGCTTATCAACCTTTTGATCCACTCTTTGCTCATCCACCTTTTGTTTCTTAGACATCTCCTGCTCTAACTCTGCTCCTGCTCTCTTAGAACTTTCCACCACCTCTGGTTCCATATCAATGAATGTGTTTACTCTTTTGAAGACTTTGTCAAACACTTCTTTAATCTTTTCAAAGCTCATATTCTTCAATTGACCAGGCTTCCAGTTATCCATATTCTTCAAATAAGTACACATTATTGATCTTTGTTGAGCCTTGGTGGATGGTTTGTTCCTTTTTACTTCTACCCTCTTTTGTGCAAAGAACTTTCTCTGTTTCTCTAAGAGCTGCATAAACAAATTAAGCTTTTTCCTCCATGGATAACTCTTCATGTTCTTCTTGCAACATCCTCTGAGCCAAAAAATGATCAACCTCACATTTAGCTTCAATATCATCCCATGTGTTTAATAATGCAAGGTTGGCTTCTTCCTCTTTAGCTGCTTTCTCTTTGATCATTCTATCTTCTTCATCAAACTCTTCTTGTAATTTTCTAGCAGCCTCTTCATCAGCTAAGAGTTGATCTTTCCTGGACAAGGGACCTTCTTCCATAATACCTTTTCCCTTACCCTGTGGTTGTGTTTGAACAGTTGTTTTTGTTGTTGTTGTTGTTGTTGTAGATGGCCCTTTGATGACAACCCCTTTAGTTGGTGGCTTTGCACTCTTCAAACCAATAAGAGCTTGAGCCAAAGTGATGTCATCTTCAGCAATTGTTGTTGAAGCACTGGCAGTAGTAACATTAAGCCCAGCAGTACTAACATTTTCACTTGCAGCAATAATTTCAACACTAGTAGTACTATCCTTAGAAGCATTATCAATCACCTCAGCAGTTTTAACCAACTCAACTTGTTCTTCTACAAAAGTTTCAGCAGTATTAACCTCTTCAACCACAAAGTAATTTCCCTCATCCAACATCTGAGTATCCTCCCCTGCACCCATGTTATCATTCCTCCCATGTTTGTAGGCATCCTCCCCCAAACTTTGTTCTTCTGCAGAGGATTCCACCCTGGATGTAGTACCCACTTTATATAACCTCTTGAGCTTATGTGTTCCTGACCTCTTCTTCTTCTCAAGCTTAGTAACCATCTTCTTCAAAAATGTAATTTCCTTCTGTTGAGCGGATGTAAGTGCTTTTAGGTCAAGAACCTCCTGTTATAGTTTGGTACATGTTTCCATCAATTCCTTTAGTTGCATTCTACCCTCATCACTTTGGAGTGTATTACCTCTCCCGAGTGGTGAATCATTGGGTATGTTAGATACAGTCTCAAACCTAGTTTGAGCATCTGTGTCCCCCATGGTCTCTTGGTGCCTGGGACCACTACCTGAACTAGTTCCTAAGGAACTTGGTTCATTAAGTGTTGCCTTGGATTGGGTCTTGATGATGTTACCACTGGCCTGCTCTGCATCTAAGCTAGTAGTAGTAGTGGCAGCCCTCACCAAACTGTCATCATCCTCCTCATTGTCAGCCTCATCTGCAACCATACTATAAACACCAGACTGAGGTACCTGAGTGCTCTTTCTTTTAGGCTTCCTATGTTTTTGAGTCTTTTGAGGTTGGGAGGTTGATGGTGGCAAAATTGTGGGTGTGTGTTAGGTTTCAGTTGGGATTTCTGAACCTTCACCCTGGTTTTGTTGTTGGTTCTACACAAGCATTGTTTGAAACAATGGTGTGACAGTACCTGAAAAACCTTTTCCAATTCTTTTCATGTTACTAAAAAACTTTTTTGTGTGAGAAGGTGCGTGATAAATTCTCTTATGAGTGACCTTCTCAGAAAATTGTTTGTCCATGAAAACTTGTAAAAACCTTGGATATATGTAAAATTTCCCTTGTAAATTATCCAAGTTCTTAACCATACTATCAAAAATCAATTTTGAAAAGTTAAACTTTTGGTCTGTAGCCAAGCAGATTATAGCAGATGCCATATTGCTGCTAAACTCATTCCAAGAAGTTGTTTTAAGACTTAATCATTGTAAAACAGTATGGATAAGAAACTTCCATTTATGGGAGAAGAAAGCTTTGTCAAAAGTCAGTTTATCAGATTGCTCTAATACCCCATCAATGAAAGGTTTTCAAAAATAGTAGAGCTGAAAAGACACTCAACACCTTCCTCATCCGCTAGTCGAAGAGATCTCCTAACAGATGTTTCGGTGATGATTATCTTCATGCCATCTACTAGGGCATGGATCTGCACTTCCTCATTGACTGTTTTGACCTTAGTAATAGACAAAAATTGTTCAATGTGGGAAACATATATGGTAGGATTCACAGTTAATGCATACCTAATGGGGTGTGCATTCAAGAAATCAACAATTTCTGCAAATCCTTTGCTTTCAGTTGGTTTTTGTAAAAACGCGATCATGTTGTGAGTATCAGCAAATTGAAGGTTCGACATTGTGGATGATTGGTGGGTTTTTGCGATTAGATGATAATAGTGAGTTTAGGTTTGTGATTAGAGAGAATTATGTGCGAATGAAACAGATTATGTGAATTATTGTTGAATTTAAACCTTTAATCGAAGAATTTATGAAACAGTCCCTCAAACAAACCATCAGTAGTAACCTCAGCAGCACTAAGTTATGCCAAGCATCACTAACTTATGCCTAGCAGCATAAAATCTGAGGCACCAGCACTAACGCCAATTCCACACCAATCTAACACTTTTCTTTGCTATTCCTGCAAAATGTTAGTCCAAAAACTACAAAAACACAAGCAATAACCAAATTCACAGTGATTACAAGATGATTAGACTTAACAGTTTTAAGTATAACCAACAGCAGAAACTTAGCAGTATTAAGTATGACTAGCAGTACTAATTATACTTAACAGCAGTAACATTTAATGACTTGAATAACAGTACTAATTCATACAAAACTCTACAAAAACATAAAGAGATCAAAAACTTTAAAGATTTAACATTCTAATACTAGCAATCAAATATTGAAATCTACTTACATCAGAAGCTTTTGTAAGCAAATCTGCAACATTCTTGTCAGTATGGATTTTAACCATTTGAATCAATTTCTTTTCATTGCAATATCTAATGATGTCTGATCTCTGTATGCTTTGTTTTTGAATGAAAAACAGGATTTTTAATTATGCACATAGTACTGTTATTGTCAATAAAGATTTTGGTATGCATAAAATTGTACCTATAATCAAGTAGTTGATTATGAATCCAAAGCACTTGTCCACAAAAACTTGAAGCAGCCACATATTCAGCTTCTGTTGTGGAATTTTCAACCACAGTCTATTTTTTTGCACTGCCATGAGATCAATCTACACCCAAGAAATTGACAACCTCCTGTTGTAGACTTTCTATCCAAGCTTGCTCCAGCATAATCACAATCAGTGTATGCTACCAAATCAAAAGGAGAATCTTTTGGATACCAAAGGCCCAATTTTGGTTGACCTTTTAATTACCTAAAAATCCTTTTCACAGCATGAAGATGTGAAACTTTTGGAGTTACTTGGTATCTAGCACATGCATACACTGCAAACATAATGTCAGGTCTTGAAGAAGTAAGGTACATCAATGAACCAATCATTGACCTATATAATTGAACATCCACTTCTTCACCATCTTCATCTTTGAGCTGAGGCTTTACAGTTTCCATTGGTGTACTTGCAGTCTTGACATCTGTATACCCAAACTTCTTTAAAATTTCAGCAACATATTTATCTTGACTGATAAATATCCCATCCTTCTTATGCTTTACTTGTAAGCCTAAGAAGAATGTAAGTTCTCCCATAGAACTCATCTGAAACTTCTCATGCATCAACTTATCAAAGTCAATGTATAACTCCTTCTTAGTTGATCCAAAGATGATATCATCCACATACACCTGGACCAGTAAAATATCACCTTTGTGCCTTTTGATGAATAAGGTCTTGTCAATCTTTCCTCTGTGAAACCCATTGTCTAACAAGTATGTTGGCAAGGTTTCATACCAAGCTCTAGGAGCTTGATGTAGTCCATATAATGCTTTTTCAACCTCATATTCTCTATCAGGAAAGACTGGATCTTCAAACCCTGGTGGTTGACATACATACACCTCTTCTTCAATCTTCCCATAGAGAAAAGCACTCTTGACATCCATCTGATACACCACAAAATCTTTATAAGAAGCATAAGCTAAGAACAACCTAATTGCTTCAATTCTTGCAACAGGGGCAAAGACTTCATCATAGTCAATCCCTTCTTCTTGTTTGTACCCTTGAGCTACCAATCTTGCTTTGTTTCTTATCACAATTCCTCTTTCATCCTTTTTGTTCCTGAAAACCCATTTAGTGCCTATATCTCTTTTTCCATTTGGTAAATCCACCAAAGTCCAAACTTCTTGTAACTTGAACTGTAGAAGCTCTTCTTGCATAGCCTCTACCCAGCTTGAATCCTTCAATGCTTGAATTACCTTTTTGGGTTCTTCTTGTGATAAAAAGCAAGCAAACAAACCGTTTTGAAGGTCTTTATGACTGTTTCTTTGTTTAAGAGTTCTAACAAACAGCCCATGTTCCTTTAAATCCTTGGTCATCTTCCTTGTTTGTGTAGCTGAATGCACATCTCTAATAACTTGTTCAAGAGGATGATACTTATGTATTCTTGTGGTTGGAATAGGACTGACTGGGATTATTGGATCTAAATTGTTCATGTCAGCTGCTCCAGCATCATCTTCAACATCACTGTCATTCCATATTTCTTCCAAAGGAGGCATGTCTGGATCAAATGGAAATTCATTGTTTGCAATTCCATCAGCAGTATTAACTTCCATGCCAGCAGCATTCACAATTGAACTACCAATATTAACACTGTTAGTGTTGTTTCCATCACTAGCAGTATTAACATCATTAGTGTTTTTAACTTTATCATCCTTCTCTTGATTATCACATTTAGTCTCTTTTCTTGGTTCTTCATTAACCTTCTTTTCATCATCACATGAATCTTCAGTATCACTTGAAGGTTTGACATCATCTTCTTGAGAACTCTTTGGATCTTGAGAGAATGGTGGATCAACAGTCCATAATGGTAGCAAGATGTAATCTTTTGCAGGTTCTGTCTCCTTTCTAGCTTGACCTGCATCAATATTAGCTTTTTTACCTGCAAAACCATTAGACTGTGTACCTGCAGCAACTGGCTCATAATTCATTGTTCTTGTTAGTGCATCAATATCAAATAACCAATCTGGTCCACTAGCTACAACATTAGGTGTATTCTCACTAAACATAATATGCAAGTTCTCTTCCACTATCCTTGTTCTACTATTGAATACTCTAAAGGCTATACTATTCAAAGAGTATCCTTCAAAGAAACCTTCATCAGCCTTACCATCAAATTTGCCTAAGTGATATATGGTATTGAGAATAGTAACAGGACACCCAAATGGTCTCATAAAACTTAAGGTTGGTGTTCTACCATGAAAAAGTTCATATGGGTTCTTGTTATGAGGCTTAACAATTAACACTCTATTTTGCACATAGCAAGCAGTACTAACTGCTTCAGCCCAAAAAGTAGTTGGCAAATTAGAATCAGCTAGCATAGTCCTAGCAGCCTCAATTAGTGTCCCATTTCTCCTCTCAGTTACACCATTTTGTTGAGGAGTTCTAGCTACATTGTACTGTCTCAAAATACCCTTCATCTCAACAAACTGATTCATCTCTCTATTCTTGAACTTAGTCCCATAGTCACATCTTATTACTTTAACCTTGTAATCTACTAGATTTTCTATCCTAGTTATAAAGGACTTAAGAATGCCACTAGTTTCATCCTTAGTAGCTAGAAAGAAAACCCATGTAAATCTACTAAAATCATCTGTGACAACTAGGCAATACATCTTTTTCATAAGACTTTTTTCAAATGTTGGACCAAACAAATCCATATGCAACATATGTAAAGGTTGAATGATTGAGTTATCTGTTTTGGACTTACAAGAGGCTCTGTGTTGCTTTCCCTTCTGGCAAGCAACACTGGTTTGATCATTTTCAAAAAGTTTTGAAGGTAAACCTTTTACACGATTTCCATTAACCAGTTTATTCATAGTTTTAAAATTCAAGTGACCTATCCTTCTATGCCAAAGTTTAGATTCATCAGATGTGACTTTTGCAAAGAGACAAGTTAAACCTCCTTTAGGAACTATGTTCTCTAAATTAAAACTGTATATATTATCCTTTCTAGGAATTCTAAGTAAAACTTGACTTTCATCAATTAACTTAAAGTTTGGAGATAAGACAATACATTCAGTATCATTAAAGAGAACACTATTGTTCTGTCACACATTTGTGAGACACTAAAGAGATTAAACTTTAACTCTTTTACAAAATACACATTCTCAAAATCTATTTTACCAGTTTTAATGGTACTTTTTCTTGTGATTTTCCCTCCTTAGGGGTTACTCCCAAAAGCAACATATCCTCCATCAATTTCTTCATAATCTGTAAGATAGGACATGTTCCCTGTCATGTGCCTTGAGCATCCACTGTCAATAACTCCTTTATCCTGTAAATCCACCTGTGGATTGCCCTGCACATAAGGTAAGAAAATCAGTTTCTTTTGGGGACCCAAGCCATCACTGACTTGGATCTGCCTTGTGCATCAATATAATCAAACTTTTTAAAGGTGATTGATGCACCATCATGTTTGGAAACATGGTCTAAAACTTTAATCTTTGTTTTCCAAACCCAACAAGATGAGGCCTTAACAACATAAAAATGATTTCCCTTAACAGTATTAATTACTCCTTTTGGCTTAGCATTATTAACTACTGCTTTTGGCCTAGCAGTATTAAATACTGTATTCTTTTGAATGGGCCTTTTAACAGTTGAATGTGTTGTTTTTGAAAAATATGACATTGACTTAGCACCATTCACTGTTGTCTTTGTGTGAGCAGTATTAACCAATACTGCTGGTTTTGGAACATTTTGTCTAGCAGTATTAATTGATACTAAGCCAGACTTCATTAGCACTGCTCTTGGAACCATGTTCTTTTTAGCATTGGGGTGAGTCTTTTTAGCAAAATTTTGGTGATTCACCCTTTGTGCATTGTTCCAAACAGGTTTTACCATCATTTGATTTTTAAACTGTTTTTGATGGTAATGACAATCAACCTGCAAATGATCAAAACTATCACACACATAACAAGCCTTATTGAACATTTCAAAATCACTTCCTAATCTTTGAGACATCATGTTATTCCAGTTCCTCTGATTTCCTCTAGGACTGTGAGTGTGTTGCCTAGGTTGCTCAACATGTTTAGTAGTTTTCCTAGCAGTTTGAGATTTAACAGACTCTATTTTAGCAGTGCTAGGCCTAACCACTTTCTTTTCGACCTTAGATTGAGCTACATCCTGATCATCATCATCAGACACCCAATCTTCAATAATTGGGGCATCATTATACTTCCTAACAACCTTAGGATCTTCTACACTAGACTTAACTCTACTCTTCTCAATTACAGACTCATTAGTGAACTCATCTAGACCAGTAAAAGACAAATCAGGTGTTGGAGGCACAAATTTTCCTATAATGGGAGGTGGAACTTCATTATAGTCTAAACCACTACCTTTCTTGCACTTGTCAACAATTTGACACTCTATGATCTTGTTCACACTTTCAGATGCATGTTCAAACCTATTTACTCTAAGTTGAATGCTATCTTTTTCTTTCTGAACTTCATCTTTTTCTTTTTGAGCTATTTCAATCCTCTTCCTAAGCTCTTTAATAAGTTCTTCTCTTACATAAAGTTTACCTTTTAAGACATTAATCTTGTCTACATAATCAGACTCATTCTTCTTAAAAAATTCAAGTCTCTCCTCCACTAACTCTAAACCTTTCTTATAACCTAAAAGCATTAACTCAGACTTCCTTAAATCTTCTAATAGTTTATTATTCTGAGATTTAAATGACTCAACAGTTTCCAAACAAGATTTATAAGAACAAACAGAATCATTTGATACCTCAGAGTCAGAACTTGAAGATGAAGATGAGTAAGCCATAAGTGCATAGTTAGGCCCTTCTTCAGTCTGATCACTCCAATCATAGCCACCAAGACCATCACATGATACCAAGGCTGTGGAATTAGATGTTTCCACATGCACAGTTCTTCTAGAGCTTTCCTTGTTCCTGTTATCTTGATTCCTTGGAGCTCTGCACTCTCTTGCAAAATGTCCCTTCCTGTGGTAGTTGTAGCACTCCATCTTGGACTTATCAAAGCCAATGTTCTCATTGCTATTGACAGTTAGCTTCCTTCCAATATTCTTCAAGAACCTTCTTGCCCTCATAGTCAACATAGCCATCTGCCATCTCAAATCCATCTCTTCAATATCATCTGGATGAATTTGTTCCAAGTCCTTATGTAGTAGTTGAGGACTATTAGGTTGACTTGCCAGGAATGCATAGATAATAGCATCACTCAAGTTATCAAAGTTTGTAGGGTTAGCAGCATTAACTTGAGTGCTAGCAGTAGAAACTTCATGAGTAGTATTAACTGCTTCATTAGAACTGCTAGTGTTGTTGTTTGAGGAGGACACAAATGCCATGTTTTGTGTGCTTGTACTTGAGCTTGACAACCCTTTGACCTATGGCTCATACACCTTGAGATTGTTGTAGAGGTCATCCATGCTCATAGTGTCTAAATCGGATTTGTTCCTCCACACAACAGCATGTGTGTTCCACTCTGGTGACAAACTTCTTAGTAACTTCTGATTGACATCTTCTTGGGACAGCTTTTCACCCAAAAGCTCCAGTTGACTAACAAGCTTTTGAAGTCTGTCAAAGCTTTGATCCAGCATCTCAGAACTTGGAGCAGAAAAGTTTTCATACTGCTGCTTCAAGAGTTTCTTCTTTGTCTTCTTTGTAGCATCATTCCCACCAAATCTCTTCTCTATAGCTTCCATCAACGACTTGGCATCTTTTATTGAATTAAATTTTAACTGATGTTCATTGGGAATGCCCATCAATAAAGTACGCCTAGCTTTTACTTCCAGTCTTTTCTGAGCCTTGTCTTCAACAGATGTAATAGGCACCACAGTCACAACACCTTCTACCGATGTTGTTGTTTTTGGTAAGGAGTTACCATTCTCTATTACCTCCCATAGAGAATAATTGATCATCTGAATATATTTTTTAATTCTCATTCTCTAAATCTCAAACTCTCCAGGTTTGAGCATAGGTACCTTTGATGCAGCCACCATGTGTGTAGATTCTTGATCCATGTCTTCTAGTAAAACCTTGTGTATTAAAACAACTTCTTCTTGGTCACAACTTCTAGATCACAAGCTCTGATACCACTTGTTGATCCCAGTTGAACACTTGATCGAATTCCTTAGCTTGTGTAAGGGTTAGTATTCTTTGTAGTTTTTCAGTAGTACTAAATTTGTAAGAGCAGTCTTATCATTATACTGGCAGCAGTAAAACACTTAGCATATTCTTCATTGAAGTTCAGGAGCAGTTGTAAATTCTTTAGAGCAGCAGTAATATCAATGTGAGCAGCACAATCATCAAGAAGCTTTAATCCTAACAGAATGACTGGCCTATTTTCCAGTTAGATGTCAATAATGCTTTTTTATATGGTGATCTTAATGAGATTGTTTATATGAAATTACCTGGAGGATTCTTTCCTGATGGTGATAACAGAGTTTGCAGACTTAAGAAGTCATTATATGGTTTAAAACAAGTCCCTAGGCAATGGAATGCTATACTTACCTCTGCTCTTACTAAAATGGATTTAGTCAGAGTAAAAGTGATTATTCTTTATATACCAAGTCTAATAATGGTATGTTTATTGCATTGCTTGTTTATGTGGATGATATAATCATTAATGGAAATGATATTTCTGAAATTGAAAACTTCAAAAGTTTTCTTAAAACTAAGTTTTTGATTAAAGATTTGGGAAAATTACAGTATTTTCTTGGTATTGAAGTTGTTGATACTGATAAAGGCATTTGTTTAAACCAAAGAAAATATTGTTTAGATTTGCTAAGTGAATTTGGCATGCTTGGTTGCAAGCCTGCTAAAACTTCCTTATAGTCTAAACTTGTTATTACCCATCAAGCTACTGATGATGATCCTTTGTTGGATGACATTACTGATTATCAAAAACTTATGGGAAAATTAATCTACTTAACCAATAATATGCCTGACATCTCTTATGTTGTACATTGCTTAAGCCAGTTTATGCATTCTTCTCTCAAGTCTCATCTCAAAATTGCATTTAAGATACATAGGTATCTTAAAGGAACTCCAGGTTTGGGTATTCATATTGCTAAGAATTCTGGTATGTCTCTTCTTGCTTATTCTGCTGACTGGGCTAAGTTTGTTGTGACTAGAAAATCTGTGACTGGCTATTGTGTTTTCTTGTGTGGGTCTTTAGTATCATGGAAAAGTAAAAAACAGTCTATTCTCTCTAAAAGCTCAACTGAAGCATAGTAGAGCTCTTGATTCAGTCACCAGTGAAGTAATTTGGATTCTAAAATATCTTAAAGTTGAAAATCTTTTACCAGTTCCTCTTCACTGTGATAACAATTCAAATATTAAGATAGCTGCCAACCCAGTTTTGAATGAAATGACTAAACATCTTGAGATTGACCTGCATTTTGTTAGAGAAAAAAATTTTTAAATGGTGTGGTCAAAACTATAAAAGTAGATTCTGCAAATCAAATTACATATATCTTAACTAAAGGGTTGGATACGTTGCAACATAATTTTTGGGTAAAAAAGCTTAACATGTTTGATATATATCAGATATCAGATTAAGGGGGGATGGTGAAATATAAGGATTTAAGATGCTATCTGATTATAACTTGAGGGACTAACTTTGCTTATTTATATTTGCAGTTTTAGTCCTAAGGATGTTGATTGGAAAGATTGTGCTGCTTATAGAGTTTTGTAGAAAGACATGAGGTCAAGATATTATTAAAGAAACACGGAAGGGCTTATTAGCAAATAATAGAGGGACTAGAAGTTGCAATATGTTAAAGTATAAGCTTGGAGTAATTAAGCTGCTATCTCAGCTCATTCTCTCATAACTCAATAAAAAATTCTCTCTCTACTCTCTTGTGATAATATTCTCTCACTTTGAAACCCTAGCAGTTAGATTGATCATCTTGATCAAACATTTGTCTCATCTTGTATTGTTTCTGGTATCTTGATTAAGATCAAGAGTATATTGTTCTGGTTGTATCTGTTTGAGAACAGTTTGATTTGTAAAAGTTTCTTTTGAGTAATAAAGTGTTTTAATCTTCATCGGATTAAGTTTTTCTACAATTGCAAAACACATCAGCCACTACTAGTGAAGAGACGACATTTGCGACACTTTCGGCCACGACCTACTACGACAACAGCATGTCGTCGCTAAAACTTTATTTTTAATAAACAAAAGGAAACGTAGATTCAATTACTAATTAAATCATGTAATAAATAATTCAAATAGTTAATATATAATTCTTTGTGACGACCTTTTAGAGGTTAAGTAACTATTTCACGCTACAAAAGTATATATCACACATAACTTGAATTCAATAGCATTCGGTTGAGTTGCATCTCACACAACATATATAATAGCACTAGACTACAAGCAATTTGATAAGTTGGACAAAAATTGTCAAACTCCAACAATTCAATTTATAGAAATTCTGTTAGAAAAAAAGAAGCCCAAAGTGCAATTTCTTCCTCACAATCACTCATGTACCACTACGTTAACATTACACAAAAGCTTATATAGATCGGTGGAAAACCCACATATAGATCGGTTTTGAACCGCTCTATACAAAAGTGATCTTTATGAGCGAGTCACATATAGATCGGTTGAGAACCGATCTATATGAACTACATATAGATCGGTTGATACCCAATAACTGATCTATATGACACCACATATAGATCGGTTGATACCCAATAACCGATCTATATGATAACACATATAGATCGGTTGATACCAAATAACCGATCTATTAAGTCCATTTTCAAAAAAAAAAAATAAATAAAACAAATGATATCTGTCGAATGAAAATTATACATTTCATTAGCTAATCAACAGCCATTTTTTACATGTGCTTCCAATGTCTCATCACTCGAATGTGCTTCTGCAACGTCACATAGCTTGCCACTGATGTAAGAAGCAGAATATTTACCATCTGCAGTTCCATATTCACCCAACACCCAAATGTTTTATGTCCCATCAGTCTCTTAACAGCAATGTAATTCTGCATCATTTTACCAAAAGCCGTTAAGTTAATAAGTCTTATATCCCACAATGAAAGTATATCATTTTCTGGACACCCATGTAATTAGCTAAACATGTAGTGTAATCACACAAGTAGAAATCAGAAACCTGCAATAAACAAAAAAGTGGGTTGTTTAAAAGGGTAATTCACCTTAGCATAGCAGTCAGCTCTTCGTAGTCTAGCTTTGCTGTAAGATGGACGGATGTTCAAGGCCATGTCGCAGTCGTCAATGGCTTTCTCAAACTGACCAAGCTTGGTTCGACAATCCGCACGATTACAAAGCAGCACGGAGTTGAAAGAGTCATTGTAAAGTCCCTCCCCATAAGCAACACACGCCTCAGAGTATTTGGCAGCCTTGAAAAGTTCATTTCCCTTGGACCTTGAATCCATCACTGCCTTTATTCTTAGCAGCATCGTGTTCACATCTTTATTATTTGAGTCCATCTTTTCTGCCATTTGAGAAGCCTCCAGTGCCTCATCAATCCTATAATAGTAGCAAAATATAATCAACAACCAAACATCTTTAAAAACCAATGATTTAATTTATGAAGATAACTTCTAAACAAAGTATACATTAATTTTCTTCAACTTAAAAACCAGCAAATTAGCATGGCAAACTGGACCATAAAACTTGGTGCAATCCTCATCTTCAAACTTTGGCGCATTGCTCAACACCTAATCTGTTTCGTGATGTCTATGCAACTTTATCAACGCCTCAGCTTTCAATGTATAAATCTATATTTATTTCAATACAAGACACCACATATTCATTAAAGAATCTCATTTATTCAATACTAACAACTAAGAAGCTTATAAATAATAATCTCGATCTATATAGTTACCTGTAATGCAGAATCTGCACCAGCAGATATTGCTAGGATGGTCTCTTCCAGTAATTTGTTCCAGTCTTATAGTTTTCTAGCCTCGTTACACCGCTTAAGGTGCACCTGCAGTTTCTTAGCTTTTATAATCAGATCCGGATCAGCTTCGGACCCAGCCTGCTTATAATGGCGCATAGTTTGGTCAGGGTCTCCTAATCTGCATTTGCACTCAAGTTCCCTTAGGAGGTGACCCATCCTCAATTCACTGTCCTTACACAGTTAAACTAAATGGAGTAACCCACCCTCTGATCTCCCCGCCACACCTTTACGTAAAACCTCCAAACAAGGGAAATGATGTCCGGATTAGAAGCCGACCATCGCCCTATGGCATTATGCTTCATGTCCTTGGGCATAAAAAGCTGATATTATAATGTTATTACATCCATAACACATTATTATTGTTATTAAACGCATATCAGCAATTACACATACAAATTATTAACAGAAAAAAACAGTAACAGTACCTCTATCCATTTATAGCTAACAATATGTCTTTTAGACATTATAGCATCAACTACATCGGCATTCAGTGATACATTATCATCAAGAAGAGCATGTGTGCACTTTACGCTCCACTTTTTAATCATAGATGCACCTGCAGACGATAATGTACCATTGTTTAACCAAAAAACATGGATCACCTAAAGATAACAGCCTAAGTAATTAATATGACGCAACTACTAACCTATGGATGGTATCTTCCCTTGAAGCTCTTTTAACTGAGCAGCCTTCAACCCACAAACAAAAAACACGAGTGGGACATAACTAAACCTGCACATATCATTCCCGACAATTACAATTCTATCAACATACTATAAACAAATACAGTACGTTTTTTTCTAATTATACTCGGTATACCTGTAGGTAGCATTACCAGTTCCAAACGAAACAAGGTCCGACTCATTCAACATCATCTCCTTATTCGGAAACTCATGAACTTTTTCTTTCACCCCGACAGGCTTCTTAACAAAAGTTCCATACTTTGAACAATCTCTTATCCTAACTCCAGACGATTTCTTCTTGGTGTCGTCTAACACAACCATTGCATCAACGACTATTTCAGCATGGACCCGCGAAACGCCTTTATCTTTATTAACAATTATATCACACCCTATACATAAAAACAACTTAATAAGCAGTCACACTTAGGCCATCAATATCAAAAAATGTAACAACGAATACGGAATACCTTTCCGTCCGACTTTATACGTGCCTTTGTTAAAGATATAATAAGTTTCTTCCCCTGCAAATAAACGTAACCTCAGTACAAACTATGTCACACATTTAAAATATGAAATTATCATACGGGTCTCATTTGTTGTTGGCATAAACAAAGGACACATTCAGCAGGTGTTTAGGATTTTTCTGCTTAATTAAACTATGTCACCAACACGCGCGTCATCCATTTATCCTACAAGAGACTTTCTGCTTTTCCAACTATTTCTTAAACTAAGAATCCACCCACTTATCAAGATGCATCAATAAGAAATCAGGAAAAGTGTCACTCAATGAATGTTGAGGCATCAAGTCATTTTACAATCCTGTTCTAAAAAAAATCATTTTACAATAAATTGTACTAATGCAGTCCTAATTACTTCCAACAATCTAAAAAATATATGGAGTATTCGATATTTTTAAACTAAAATAAATCTTATAGCCATTGCAAATATTTAGTTCAACTTTGTGATCCATTCGATCCAACAGCCATTTGCATAGCAAATGTTCAACCTCAATTCACATAGTTTACCTTACTTATATTATGACTTGAGTAATTTAATAACAGTTATCGATTAAGTCTACAGGGGTATTTGTCTTTACTTATTTTGTGCGCTGAACCTTGTTTTCATTAGGCAGCTTATGACAGAACTTATGATGAATACGCTCATATATACGCACATGCTAAGTGTTTGGATTAGCTTATAATAATGAACTGATAAAGAGCTTATCAACACTACATGATCTTATTTGATAAAAAGCTTATCAACACTACTGTAATATAGAATTCAATATAAGAATATTAAGACTGCCAGCTTTTGTAATTAAAACAATTAGATATATAAGCATCAAATGTTATTACTACACATTTATAACTAACTGCATTTTATACCAATCATAAATAATAAAAAAGTTTTTAAAAAAGACAAGTATGACACTTACATCAGTAGCAGCAATTAACGGTGGTGGTGGTGGGTCAGACAGCAGCAACGGCGGCAGTTGGTGGGTCGGACAGAAGCAACGGTGGTGAGTTGAGTACTACACAAAACACAAACAAAAATTAAACAAAATCATAAACACAAACATAACAAACAAGTAAACCACAAACACAAACATAAAGAGAGGAAGAAAGAAAGAAAAGAAGAGTGATGGTGTGGGAGGTTGGCGGTGTGGCAGTGGTGCTGTGGTCGACGGTGTGGCGGTGATGGTGTGGGATGTGGTTGGTTTTTGTAGTGAATGAGATTTAATGAGATAAATGTGTATAGATCTAGTTTTGGTGAAATAAATGGCGGGGTTATTCAACTTTTGGGGAAATAAATGGGGGGATTTATCTCCGCTAAAATATTTTGGTGAATTTTGAGTATATATAGATCGGTTTTTTCGTTAATAACCGATCTATTAAATTTTGAAACTATATAGATCGGTTATTAACCAAAAAACCGATCTATTTATTATATTTTCCCCTTTTTTCCCTTACATAGATCAGTTTTTAACATAACCGATCTATATGAAGTGATCTATATAACCTTTTGTGTAGTAGTGTACCATACGTTAACATTACGTTGGCTTGAAGAAATTAAGCTTGACACCATCATGGATAACAACATAAACCCCAGCTGCAGTCAAGAGCCCACTTAAGATCATTCCTACAATCCCAAGCACCCAATTTATCCACCAATGTAGGCTATAGACCTTTGGTTTCTTGATAATGAGCCACATAAAGCATGGATACGCTAGTGTCACAGGCAAGGATATTCCACCGACCAAACCAGCCAGATTCGCTATAAATGGAAGAGCCACGGCGACAAAGAAACAACCGAACCCAAACGACGTTCTAATAATCATCCTGAGCCACCAGGAACATGGCTTTTTGAACCTCTTTACGTATATTGACTCCATCTCGTCAAACGCTGGCATCGCGTATATTTGGAATGAGCAGAGCACGTTGATGATTACAAGTATGCATGTGAATCCTAGGACTGATTTCGCTAGATTTTGTGAGTGGTACGCGAATAGAGCAGTCAACATCCCACCTGGTGGAATCTGTAACATAAAATCGGAAATAAGTTTCTCTTGTCTAGAACTCTTTATTATAGATTCTAAAAAGAAGCTTAAGTTTAGCAAAGTATGCCTTTTCGATTATTTATTATGCAGACATCCTTAGCAAGTTAGCATCATTAAACAACTTCACTAAAGTTTTTACTTGATAACTTTATTGTACTTTTATTCGAGTTATTTAGACTTACGGTCTAAATGAGGTTGTTTAATTAAAGTCTAAACCAAATCATGCGTAAGTTTACATAACTCAGTTGATCCATAAGGTAATAAGAATCCAACTAGAATTCAATCGAACACAAAAATATAAGGCGTCGTTACAAGCAATAAACCAATTCCAAACATTGAGACAAAACATGCATGATGGACGTTTTAGAGTAATTAAAAACATACCATGAGGCCATAAGCCCAGTAGCCCCCAATTGCAAGCGGGAACAAACACGCTGCGATAAGTGTGTATGAGACTTTGATACCGTTCCACATTGGTACTGATGATGGATGCGTTTTGCTTGAAGGCATCGTTGCCTGGTAACATTATAACAGATTACGACATGCAGTAACTTGATACGGATGTTTTTGAATGTCACGCGTTACGACGGGCTTTTTAGCTAATTAAAGTTTTAAACATTCAAATATTATTTACATATAAATATTCAAGTTTTTCACGCCAGTAAGAGGTTTTATAACAGCTAGCGCCTGTATATTTTCACAACATCACAGGAGTACTCTACAGTTTTTAAATAAATTATCATAATATTGCTTAACGTTACTTAAACCAAAAATATTCGTCATCCGTAAAGTTGTTGTATCAGAAACATAAAACTGAAAAACATTTTTTGCCTAAAAATTTGAGTGTAATATACTCGCCCTCGCAACGCACGATACGTGTTAGTAGATTTATTAAAACCGTTCTGAGCTATATTTAAACTTTCCAAGATTAGAAACCCATTTTTAATCATAAAATAAAGTATGGATTATTTTGTATTAAAACAAAAGATATACACTTTTGGAAGATCGATATATACAAACTACTGTATCTTTTAATTAAATCGTTTAATTAACTTTTTAATATCAAGCCCACCATAATAGAATGGTCAAGAAACCAAATAATTTATGAGTAGACGTAATCACTGTATTATCTTCAAAATGCATATTTTAGTATGTCACGTTGGAACAAAATATTACTTAAAGTCCCATGAACTATTAAATTAATGTTTAGGAATATTTCTGAACATAACTTGCATGTAAGAACATACAGTAAAATATCTTGTTTACCTGAACTTCCAATATAAGATTGCTTCCTCTGAAAGCAAAAGCAATGATACCAAGAGCATTCAGGACATCGAAAAACCTAGTCACGTGGCTGCCAATCCGAACCGGATTATATGAAACATTTGGAAGTCTATCTTTGGCGACAGACACCGCCCAGATTGTTGTGCAATATCCAACGGCTGCGATAGCCCCAAGAAGTGAAATGCCAGCAATGGAGTTTAGATTGGGCAGTTGAGATAGGATTATTGCGGCACAAGCAAACACCAAGTACCATTCTACAACAGTAAGTGTTTCTGGTTTGCATCCTGAGGAGGCGCACGCGACTTGGAAGAATATCTTGGACGTTGATGCGCCAATTATGATACAAGCAATACATGTACCAAATGATAAGTTGATGATTGGAAATAGGGTTAAGATCTTCCCTAACCTTTCACCTGCGGGACATTATATCGTCAGTAATATATAAGTTTAGACATTGTATCTTCTAATTAGCTAGACATAGGATAAAAACATATAAAAGTATGTTCTAATTTAAAGTATAGATACACATTTTTTTTTAGTTAATTACTTAAATGGTGCATGTGGTATGTCAGGTATAATAGTTAACGATAGAGTATATATGTTTGAAAGTTGAAACATTATGTGTTTATGATTTAAATGTAAGGTGGATTGTTAATGGCTTTTAGTATAAATGTTTTGATAAGCGTTTGTGTTTTATGAATGATTTTTCTATGAGTTTTTATTATGTGTTAAAACCATTTTTGAGGTGGTCGCAATCAGGTGGAGGTAGTTAGAAATAATGGTTGGAGAAGAAGATGTAGATGAATGGGACCATTTAAGTAATTAATTTTTTTTTTATTAATTTGTATAATACTTACCAAATGCCGCATATGCCAGTTGCAAGTATCTATTGTAGCGCACCCCAGATTGAGTATCTTCATGGAGATTGACGAGTAAATTCATAGTGTAAACTTGCCATATGAATGTCAAAGTTAACGTTATGACTCCCCACGCCCTGTAATAATTACATTAACTACATTAGTTACAAGTCCACTTTAAACAAAAATCATAGTTTTATAGAACCATTGTGCAAAATATGTAAGCAAAATCAAGTGATATTATGTTAACGTAACAAAGTTCATTTTTTCTCGTATAGTACATTGAAGAATAATAATAATAAGGTTTAAGGGTCGGCCGGAAAAAGTTTGTTAAAAAAAGGGAAATTGAGTGATCAATTACCAGCCTAGAATGGTGAATGCAACAGGAAGAATAAGTGCTTGAATCCCAATCCCAGCACAAAGAGTATGAAAAGCTGCATAATAAGCATTTCCATTTCTTGATTCAGTAATAGGCAGCCATGCATCGGTTGGGTCAAATTTGGTGAGATGAATTGCCTTTCTAATAGGACTACCCAAAGGTGTCAAAAATTTTGGTGTCTTAGACTTTAAGTAAGCCATGGGTGTCCTTGACCCACTTGGGGGCATGGTCCCCGGCCGGTCAGGTGAACCAAAGTGCGGGGTTTTTGTTGAAAAAGTGATTTCTTTATCGGCTTTGGGTTTGGTACTTGTTGAGGTGGATGGAGAGTGATGTGGTGAAGAAGGAGCAGAACTTATGGTATCTGATTCGACGTGATCGATAACGTCACCCATGTCGAGTTCGAGTTTGGACTCCGGCGTTGTTGTATTGGTGATTACTTAGATTGTGAAGTTTAAGGAAGGTTAACTAATGCTTAAATAGATGAGAGAAAACAGGTGTGGTCAAGAGAGGATACAAGTGACAGGAAATATGATATAATGCGACAGGAGCAGTTGAATGATTAATGTTTATTCATTTTTTTTATTCTTCATATGATCCGCATGTCTTATTGCTGCCTACTTTACTACTTATGGTAGTTGTTTAATAAAAAACTTAAATAAAGAATATATGTTCATCTTTTGCATGTGAATATTTTATTCAGTTTCTTAGAACCCACTTTAATATTGGTAAGTCAGTGTTCTCATCATATCTAGAATGTATCTGATAAAAATTGGGGCTTTTTAGTTGGAATGAATTAGATTATTGTTTGGAGTTTGAAAGAGGTGATAACAGTCATAGTTACTATGGTTGATGTTATAAGTTTCTAGCAGCTGGAGTTCTCAACTGCCTGAGAGCAACAGGTTCAAGAATGCATCGATGACAAAACAAAAGGAAGTTACAGGGTCGTTAATAAAATGAACGTTTTTTTAGGCGGTTCTTCTTTATAAATGACTACTTCTGTTGTTACCAGGCATAGAAGATCAGATTATGATAACGAAGTCAGTGAAGGTAGCCTGTTGTGTTTAACTGAAAAAGGTTCGATAAGAAAAGGCTCAATTATGGGCATAGAAGAAAAACAAATTTGATACAATTAGAAAAATATTTAAAAAAATTGGTAGTGATAGATTTGCAACAACATATCTTTATAAAGAAAAGTCAAGTGGCCGGTAAAAAATTTGCTTATAAGTCAATGGGTAAAAAAAAAACTTAGAATTATGGGACACTTAAAAGGTCAAAGAAATGTTTGAATTAATTGGTAGATATGATGCTACTAAATAAATGTGCATTTAGTTATGGAGTATTGTGAAGGAGGTGAACTAGATGAAAAAATGGAGTCGATCAAAGGGTAAATTTAGGGAAAAAATTGCTGCACAAATTATTAGTTCTATCATGAAAGTTGGCCAGGCTAACACTGGCAAAATAAACAAAAAAACAAGCATGTATCCAACAAAGGTAATCTTATAATGAGTTCACCTATATGTGTTTAGCAAATATATATAAAAGATCAATAGGCATAAGCAGATGGAAGGAGTCAAGACTGCCATGACTTGCATTGCATATTTAGTCATCATGTTCCTATATATTTTGTAGGCTGTTAATAAGCATATACTTCACTATGTGGAAGTAAAATGCATGCATGTGTTGGTTTTTCATTTTTCAACTTCCATGCACGTTTCCCTTTTAATAGGTTAGTGGATAGCAGTTACTAGTCTTTTCTTTTGGTTATATATTGTACTTGTTGCATTGTGAATAGATAAGAAGAAAATTGTCCCAACTGGTCGATCTCTTGTCTCCCTCTCTAATTCTTTGAGTTTAGCCTAATAAAACAAGGCTGTATCAGCTGGTGTTCCAGTCATTCGCTTATCAGCTTGAGAATCCGATTTCGACACCCCGACTATTTGTAAAACCCCAAAATTAACACAATCCAAAATGACTAAAATGCCCTCTAAATTTAAAGTTTAAGAACTTATGAAAATTATGTAAGTAACATCATGATACTTAACCTAAAATGATTATGACCTAAGTTAACTAATGAATTAAACTACCAAATAAAAACCATACACTATAATTTAATCGTCACAAAATAAATGTTCCCTACATCTAGTTCCATACTAGGCGATTTTAAGGTGTCAATAAGACCAAAATTTCGGCCCAAATTAAGGAGTTAATCATGCATTATTATTGATTGATATGAGCCCATAAAATAATTAATCCTTTCCTTGTTTGATCCAATCTCAAAACACGGCTTCTTATTTCCCTCTTTATACCGAAAATAACTTCAACATTTGAAAACCCTAAAAAAAATAAAAATAAAAAAATATGCTGCCTCTTTTCCTTGTTGCTGCTGTTCGATCCAAGGCAGAAAAAGGAAGCATCTTTTGGCTGCAAATTGGTGTCTAGTCGTGCCCTTGATTTCCTGTTCGTGGTGTGTTTGGTTCGTGGGGTAATAGGCTGTCATGAAGGGAGTTTTTGTTAGGGTTCTTGGCTGAAAATCCTTTGGTTCGATCCTTGTTTTTCTTGTTCTTTGATCACGCTACGAGGGTAACAATACTATCCTTGTTCAATACAACCTTAATTGGCTCGATTCTTGTTTTGTTCTTTGTTGCTTGTGTCGATCTCTACACATGAAAGAGAAGAAAAGGCTACATAAATGATGACTAGTTCACATAAAATAACAACTTTGAAAAACCCTAATATGAATCGATCCATATAAAAGTTTTATGAATATGATTGATATGTTCATGTTAAAACCTTGTAAGAGTCAACTAATATGTGTTTTGCTTCATTCATAATCAATTTGTGACAATATATAAGTTATGGGAATGAAGGACCTAAAAGATCACATAAAATAATGAACTCAGTTTCTCTCCAGAAATTTAGGTCAACTTAATTCGATTGGATCTTGATGATGGTAAAGTGTTTTTGGGTTCTGGAGTCTAAAACTAAATTCAAGAAAAGAGCTTTCTGGGAAAATAAGCCTTGTAATTTTTAGAGGTAGGGAAAACCACTTTTTAATTTTTAGAAATTCAAGTGTAAAATTAGATTCGTATGTCTGTAAAAACAGTCCGTGTTTTTCATTTTTAATTTGCAAACCATGTCGAATTAGAAGATGCCCTTTTAACTGAGTCATATTTCATATGTCTAGTAATTACTGGAATTTTTTTATATTTTTCTAAATTTTATAGATGGGGAAAAGAAATACAAACTTTTCGGGTGTTTCATCAGATCCGATTCGGGAACATGTTGTGGAAATTGATTTTTCATTCGTACCTATACTAGTTAATAAAATCTGTAAAAATTACATAAAATACTTAAGACATTGAAGTATCTCTGGGAAATTTTGAGGATTTTATTTCTGAGTTCTTATATGATTCATAAATTCGTCTTAACATAACAATTTCGTATATAAAAACTGTTAAGGGTTTAAAAAGGATTAAAAAGGTGTTATGTGTATATTTCTTAAACTAAGGGTTTGAATTTTCATTTTTCTAAACTAAAGGGCTTAACTTGTGAAAATATGTAACTTTAGAATATTTACATTTCATACCCTAATCTTACCATAATGACACTATAACCCCTAAACTTATTATATTTGCATA
Source organism: Artemisia tridentata subsp. tridentata (assembly GCA_021014915.2). Lineage (NCBI taxonomy): Eukaryota > Viridiplantae > Streptophyta > Magnoliopsida > Asterales > Asteraceae > Artemisia > Artemisia tridentata. The sequence continues at coordinate 265,942,001 of CP139509.1, read as the reverse complement.
ATGAACCCTAACACTTATGAAAGCTACGATATGAACCCTAAACTTATGTAAATGGCATTAAGAACCTTAAACTATCAATATGGTCATCTTTAATACTTTAAATTGATTAAACGATAAACTTGAATGTTTATAACTAATATTATTAAATATGGAAACTTACTATTTTTTTTTGGAAAGTTACTAAATATGAAAACTTGCTATTTTTGGAAAGTTACTAAATATGAAAAGTTTCCTAAAAATGAAAAGCCGACTAAAATGAGCAATCTGATTTAAAATAAGTCATTAATAAGACAATCATGAATTCGTGTAGATTCGCTGAAGAAGGAGTTGCTTCCGATCTTTATGTTTCTAGTTGTGTGTTTCACTTGCGGTCTAAGGTACAGATATTCTACCTTTTTTCAGTAAGGGTGTTTTCATCCTCATGACTCTTTGTTTCTTGATCTTTGATTCGTTATAAGATTCCCTTAAGCCATTGCTATGATCCCCTATATTTTGATTCATTCGTTTGATATGCTTCGTTGTTATGATGATCTATTTGACATTTGTTCATTATGATCCTTGGGGTATAATACTTGATAAAATTCGTTCGTTACCCTGTGATATTAGTATTCGAATCACTTTACACTTAGAAGGTTCATTTGATTTTGGTGACTAGATGTGAAAACCTTTCTTAATTATATCATGAAAATGTTTTGAGAAAAACTATTTAAAAATGGATGTTTATGAACAATGCGATACCACTTCTATATGGAATATTGCTATCTTTTACGAAAACTAATTTTAAAGACTACTTTTATGAAAACCGTTATTAAAGATCATTTTTATGAAAATCATTTGATTAAGATTTCTTTAAATAAACCATTTGATTATGAACCTTCGATTATGAACCTTTGACGATGAACCTTTGATACCTTGATGATTTGACATTTGACCCTGCTATGATTCCCTCATTTGACTCATGACTTTCATTGTTTGATTGCCATCCCTATTTATTCATTCTGACATTTATTTAAATGTCTCTGCTATGCTATGTTTATGATTTGCTATGCTTATGGAGTTACTACCTTGTTTCTCTTGCCATGTTAGAGTATGATTGTTATATGCTATGATAGATCCGTGCCTGAGCTTAACTAGTTCTGGAGGTACCAGGACCATGTCTTTGATGGCACCCTAGACATGACACTCCCGTAGAGGTGTGATAGATCTACGGCGTTCCCCCTTATGATATGATATGATTTTGTGTACACTATTTGGCCAACTTTATATATGCGTGACCAGTCCAGTACTGTCATTCATATTTTGTTAGGTAGCGTATGGATGCATCCTAGGTTTTATGTATGTGTATGATATGGTGACCAGGTGGTGTGTGCCTTACACTCCTTCTCACAATTTTAGTACCTAGAGGTCTCCCCTCTTCGTGCACTTTTATGATATGATATGATTTGACGGATTATGTATGTATGGAGTTCCTATGGCACATCCTTATATGAACTTTCCCATTTTTTTCATTATTTCTCTTGATTCATTATTATTCAGTTCTTATGAATTCTTGATTCTTAGCTCTCCTTGATTTCGTATGACGTTCATGATTATGCTTTCGTTTGGCATTCTTATTTCTATGTCGTTTATTTCTTATTTACCATTATGTTATGCTATATATATCTGTTCACTGGGCTTTTTAAGCTCAGCCGCATTTCTTTTCCTGCGGCAGGTTTTAGTAGGAGGCTGGGTTATGAGTGGAAAGTACTCTTGGACTTAGAAGACGATACCTTGATATCTATTCTGGATTAGAGATGACTAGGAGAGATTCTATTTAGACTTAGTACTTATTGAAATTCTCATTGTAACCTTGTATCTTCAGATTTTCCCTTGTAACCATTGAAATTCATTTTGTATTATTCAGTTATATGCTTGTGTTTGCTTTGATATGTCACCATAACGTAATACTTCTACCCTTATCGGGTTGGGGTGTTACAATTATGGTATCAGAGCGACAGGCTGCGACTTGTAATACATTTACCCTTGGCCTGTGAAGTTTGGACCACTAAGTTTCCACTATAGGCGCTCATAAGACAACCTTTGAAAAATTTGCTTTAGGATTTCCCATAAGAACTTAAGTTATTACCGGTGAGGAATGGGTAGACTTAGACTTCTATGTAAGTAGCATTGCTTCCGCATTACTCTGATTCGTGCCTTTGCCTTTAGATATGCCTTGTAATAACATTTGTCTCAGGAGCTAGAAAGTTTTGCAGCCTAAGTTTAGTAACCAAGTAAGTTTGGAATTCCTCGAAAACTACATGGATACCTTGCACCATTTAAGTTTCACTTCCTGATTTTGATCTCCACTTCCGATTTGTTTGATAAACAGATTGATACCTTTCTGACCGTCATTTAACCCTAATGTGTTTGACACATTCTATGAATTCATTACTTATGCTGGATATAAATGTATCATCTGATACTACTCAGTCCTGCAAAATCCATTACTACTCCTATGAGAACTCTTGTGATTATCAACTATGGATAAAGGAAGTTTTACTTTCCGCCCTTTGAATGATGAATCTTGCCTGCCAACCAGTTTCCTTTGGAAGGATATGAAGTAAATACTATCTCAGTGCGAAATTGTTAACTGAGCATGATCATGCTGATAACTGATATCCTATACATCTCGCTTTTGACAGTTATACGATGTTCGCATTTCTGATGATGCACACCCTACCTGCCATTATGCTAAGAAGCTAAATAGAATTCCAACATTTCGAACTATTCGCTTATCTAGCTCAACACAATGATGAACCGTGTACTTGACCTCGACATATGAACTAATCGTCTGGCTTGACGACTGTATTCGATTTACGAATCCATTTACTTTTGATATATTTGATTTTGAGGTCTTTTGGTTATGGATTGGCTGGCTCTTCATAAAGCTACCAAAGACTACCATATCTGATATAAGACTTTTAGCAATCTATTTTTCATCCTACTTTTGTTATGATGACTCTCAACCGCTTAAATCTGTTAAGATTATTGTTGCTATGGAAGCACATACTCCGATCTCATTTGATTGTCAAATTTCTCCTAAAACCTATTAGTATCTACCCTTAGAAAGCTCTGGCATTGGAAGTATTTTGTTGTACGAAAAAAATTTTGATGTTCCCTGATGAACCTCTTGGGATTCCCTCCTGCTTGGGAGGTAGAATTGACTTTGAACCGATCTAAATCAACGAAACCATGATGCCATAGAAGTTGAGAGATTGAAGGAGCTGATGGAATATGATTTTGTTCACCTCAGTGTTCTCTTTGAATGCTCCTATTGGTTATGAAGAAGAAAGAGGGAAGTATGCCGCGACGTATCGACTATCGTGAATTTAACCGTATCACTATCCAAAATCATTATCCATTTCCGCGTATCAATGATTGATTTGTTCTATCTTTGAAACTCCGTATCAGACGGCCTCATTTAATGTTTGAAGGACTGAAAAAGCAACCATAAGAACTTCTAAGAAGGGAGATGACTAACCGAGAGTAACCTCTGTGAAGCATTTCAGTTTTATGCGTGAAGAGGAAGATAAGTGATGTGAAAGTAGATATGAAGTTTTCCCCGAGACGATTCATGAAGCTACTTTCGTACTCGTTGTGATCATTATGAGTTTTAAATGATGCCAATTGTATTGGCTAATAGAATCATGTTTTTCGCGAGTAGTTGGACAATTGTCATAGTATGACAATGTGTTTGTACTCAGAGACGAACGAGGAACACGTAGATAATCTTCGTATTAGTAGAATGACCCTTTGTTCTGGAAGAGTAGATTTGATTGGCGTTCAGAGATTGTAGCAGAAAACACTACCAGGTATCCGGTGATGACAGCAGCTTGAGTTGGCAAATTTCAAAACGGTGCTAGAAGACCTATCAAAGACACGCAGTCTTGCTTCTCTATTCATATTAGTTGTACTAAGATGAATTGAGAGCAGAAGCAGACTCGCGAATGGAAGAATGCACGGTGATCATGTCAGAGATTCACGCTACCACACCATAGTGTCCAGAAGAGGTGCCGAAGGCTTGAGGGACCAGACTCAAGTTTATAATTCCGTTCCACCCTATGATCATATGGACCGACATAGACAGACTACTTGGAATTTGAGGAGATTTGAAATCATGTATTTGAATGGATAAACTTTGAAGCAAACATTTGGGTTTGGAAGAGTTAATTCTGTGAAGGATAAAGCTATCGATGACGTAATTCACTTCCTCTCAACCTACTTAAGTTCCGTTACCTGATGATAAGATCCTTTGAATGAGTTATGTTCCCTATTAGAAACTCTGTTCTGTGTTCGTTATGCGTTTGTTGGATGATGGTTTTGTTATGAGAACTATCATGAATTGTGGAAGACCTGACGCTATTAATGACGAACCTTAATCCCGATAGACATTCTAGGATTTCTGTTACTCTTACGAGTAGTTTCGTTCTCCTCTTAGTTATGTTGTTTGATTTTGATGACCTTTGAGACTATAGAAGGAATAAGTGGATTAAGATAAGTTGCTTTGTTCACAACTTGAGATAAAGTATGACCATCATGAGGGCATATTTATATGATGCTGGTATTATGACGCCTGATCAACGTGATAATACTTACATCATATAACGTGCACTTATTGTGATCATAGGATATTTCGAGGAGTGCCTTAGAAAACTTAGAATTTCTAATATTCGATTGAGACTTTAAGTTCATTCTACCTATACGCTTAATCTGCTTTCACCGTTATACGATTTGATACGTTTGAGTATTCGACACGCGTTTTGCTGACCTCCGTGATTCCGATAAGAATCTTAGGATGCATTGTAGAGCTTTTTACTGTCTGATGTTATCGATTGATTTATCTTTCATTTGCTTATATATTCCAGTGTTACTATGAAAGAGTACACCTATGTTTTGCTATGTATATGTCTCACATTCGATGAATCCGTTTCGTTATGATCTGCTATGAGTTAAGATATGAGATTATGGATTTTGAGGAACAATACCTACGTTCTTATGAGAATGCCTTTGAAAGGTTATTTGAAGACGAGGATATTTAAGAATTTGAAGAGTTAAGCGTATATATCATCCTCATAGCTTTTGTGATTCTTTACGTTCTCATCTGTTTTGTCTGATCAGATTCCACGGACGATATATCCGTCAAAATCCTACGCATTCCCTGTATCTCTCCCGAGAGAATACGATTATCATCTATTAGGTTTGGTATATTATTCTTTTGATCTAGATTCAGTATGGTATATCTTTCTGAGAAATCCGAAGCTATTTTGATCAACAAGATAGAGTCATGAGAAACAAGTCATTCACATTTCCGTTCCTGGTTCTTTGTGCTTCCGTTTCGTTTCACTTCAATTTTCGAGGACGAAAATTTTATTTTAGAGGGGAAGAATTGTAAAAAAGTAACACAATCCGAAATGATTAAAATGCCCTCTAAATTTAAAGTTTAAGAACTTATGAAAATTATGTAAGTAACATCATGATACTTAACCTAAAATGATTATGACCTAAGTTAACTAATGAATTAAACAACCAAATAAAAACCTTACACTATAATTTAATCGTCACAAAATAAATGTTCCCTACATCTAGTTCCATACTAGGCGATTTTAAGGTTTCAATAAGACCAAAATTTCGGCCCAAATTAAGGAGTTAATCATGCATTATTATTGATTGATATGAGCCCATAAAATAATTAATCCTTTCCTTTTTTGATCCAATCTCAAAACACGGCTTCTTATTTCCCTCTTTATACCGAAATTAACTTCAACATTTGAAAACCCTAAAAAAAAAAAAAAAAAAAAAAAAAATCTGCTGCCTCTTTTCCTTGTTGCTGCTGTTCGATCCAAGGCAGAAAAAGGAAGCATCTTTTGGCTGCAAATTGGTGTCTAGTCGTGCCCTTGATTTCCTGTTCGTGGTGTGTTTGGTTCGTGGGGTAATAGGCTGTCACGAAGGGAGTTTTGGTTAGGGTTCGTGGCTGAAAATCCTTTGGTTCGATCCTTGTTTTTCTTGTTCTTTGATCACGCTAAAAGGGTAACAATACTATCCTTGTTCAATACAACCTTAATTGGCTCGATTCTTGTTTTGTTCTTTGTTGTTTGTGTCGATCTCTACACATGAAAGAGAAGAAAAGGCTACATAAATGATGACTAGTTCACATAAAATAACAACTTTGAAAAACCCTAATATGAATCGATCCATATAAAAGTTTTATGAATATGATTGATATGTTCATGTTAAAACCTTGTAAGAGTCAACTAATATGTGTTTTGTTTCATTCATAATCAATTTGTGACAATATATAAGTTATGGGAATGAAGGACCTAAAATATCACATAAAATAATGAACTCAGTTTCTCTCCAGAAATTTAGGTCAACTTAATTCGATTGGATCTTGATGATGGTAAAGTGTTTTTGGGTGTTTCTAGAGTCTAAAACTGAATTCAAGAAAAGAGCTTTCTAGGAAAATAAGCCTTGTAATTTTTAGAGGTAGGGAAGGCCACTTTTTGATTTTTAGAAATTCAAGTGTAAAACTGGATTCGTATGTCTGGAAAAACAATCCGTGTTTTTCATTTTTAATTTGCAAACCATGTCGAATTAGAAGATTCCCATTTAACTGAGTCATATTTCATATATCTAGTAATTACTGAAATTTGTTTAGATTTTTATAAATTTTCTAGATGGGGAAAAGAAATACAAACTTTTCGGGTGTTTCATCAGATCCGATTCGGGAACATGTTGTGGAAATTGATTTTTAATTCATACCTATACTAGTTAATAAAATCTGGAAAAATTACATAAAATACTTAAGACACTGAAGTATCTATGAGAAATTTTGGGGATTTTATTTCTGAGTTCTTATATGATTCATAAATTCGTCTTAACATAACAATTTCGTATATAAAAACTGTTAAGGGTTTAAAAAGGATTAAAAAGGTGTTATGTGTATATTTCTTAAACTAAGGATTTGAATTGTCATTTTTCTAAACTAAAGGGCTTAACTTGTGAAAATATGTAACTTTAGAATATTTACATTTCATACCCTAATCTTACCATAATGACACTATAACCCCTAAACTTATTATATTTGCATAATGAACCCTAACACTTATGAAAGCTACGCAATGAACCCTTAACTTATGTAAATGGCATTATGAACCTTAAACTATCAATATGGTCATCTTTAATACTTTAAATTGATTAAACGATAAACTTGAATGTTTATAACTAATATTATTAAATATGGAAACTTACAATTTTTTTTTTGTAAAGTTACTAAATATGGAAACTTGCTATTTTTGGAAAGTTACTAAATATGGAAAGTTTCCTAAAAATGGAAAGCCGACTAAAATGAGCAATCTGATTTTAAATAAGTCATTAATAAGACAATCATGAATTCGTGTAGATTCGCTGAAGAAGGAGTTGTTTCCGATCTTTATGTTTCTAGTTGTGTGTTTCACTTGCGGTCTAAGGTACAGATATTCTACCCTTTTTCAGTAAGGGTGTTTTCATCCTCATGACTCTTTGATTCTTGATCTTTGATTCGTTATAAGATTCCCTTAAGCCATTGCTATGATCCCCTGTACTTTGATTCATTCGTTTGATATGCTTCGTTGTTATGATGATCTATTTGACATTCGTTCATTATGATCCTTGGGGTATAATACTTGATAAAATTCGTTCGTTACCCTGTGATATTAGTATTCGAATCACTTTACACTTAGAAGGTTCATTTGATTTTGGTGACTAGATGTGAAAACCTTTCTTAATTATATCATGGAAATGTTTTGAGAAAAACTATTTTAAAAGGATGTTTACGAACGATGCGATACCACTTCTATATGGAATATTGCTATCTTTTATGAAAACTAATTTTAAAGACTACTTTTATGAAAACCGTTATTAAAGATCATTTTTATGAAAATCATTTGATTAAGATTTCTTTAAATAAACCATTTGATTATGAACCTTCGATTATGAACCTTTGACGATGAACCTTTGATACCTTGATGATTTGACATTTGACCCTGCTATGATTCCCTCATTTGACTCATGACTTTCATTGTTTGATTGCCATCCCTATTTATTCATTCTGACATTTATTTAAATGTCTCTGCTATGCTATGTTTATGATTTGCTATGCTTATGGAGTTACTACCTTGTTTCTCTTGCCATGTTAGAGTATGATTGTTATATGCTATGATAGATCCGTGCCTGAGCTTAACTAGTTCTGGAGGTACCAGGACCATGTCTTTGATGGCACCCTAGACATGACACTCCCGTAGAGGTGTGATAGATCTACGGCGTTCCCCCTTATGATATGATATGATTTTGTGTACACTATTTGGCCAACTTTATATATGCGTGACCAGTCCAGTACTGGCATTCATATTTTGTTAGGGAGCGTATGGATGCATCCTAGGTTTTATGTATGTGTATGATATGGTGACCAGGTGGTGTGTGCCTTACACTCCTTCTCACAATTTTAGTACCTAGAGGTCTCCCCTCTTCAGTGCACTTTTATGATATGATATGATTTGACGGATTATGTATGTATGGAGTTCCTATGGCACATCCTTATATGAACTTTCCCATTTTTTTCATTATTTCTCTTGATTCATTATTATTCAGTTCTTATGCATTCTTGATTCTTAGCTCTCCTTGATTTCATATGACGTTCATGATTATGCTTTCGTTTGGCATTCTTATTCCTATGTCGTTTATTTCTTATTTACCATTATGTTATGCTATATATATCTGTTCACTAGGCTTTTTAAGCTCAGCCGCATTTCTTTTCCTGCGGCAGGTTTTAGTAGGAGGCTAGGTTATGAGTGGAAAGTACTCTTGGACTTAGAAGACGATACCTTGATATCTATTCCGGATTAGAGATGACTAGAAGAGATTATATTTAGACTTAGTACTTATTGAAATTCTCATTGTAACCTTGTATCTTCAGATTTTCCCTTGTAACCATTGAAATTCATTTTGTATTATTTAGTTATATGCTTGTGTTTGCTTTGATATGTCACCATAACGTAATACTTCTACCCTTATCGGGTTGGGTTGTTACACTATTATTGTTGAGGTCGCTGAGTCGATGATATATCCATCTATTACCTATATAATACACTCTTTTCATTGCTATAGGCTGGAATAAATGTTTATAATATTGCATAGGCTGGAATAAACGCAATCCGTGAAGGTCACACAAGGTACACTTCTAACACAGGTACTCAATCTGAAGTTCCGAACAGCAATATGTAAGAAACTAAAGGGTAAGTTCCATCCTTTGAAATCTAAAACCAATGTTCTTTAATAATTTGACCAAACTCAAACAAAGGATATTTGTAGATTATAACTGTAGATATGTTTTTATTCATTTCTTAATGTAGAGGAGGATGAGATTTATTACGCAACCGACAAGATTGCGGTTAGTAATGGAGCAAAGCAGAGTATATTACAAGCGGTCCTTGCTATTTACTTCCCAGGAGATGAGGTTGAGTGCTATTTACCTTCATCTGTTTTCATTTTGATACGTCTATATCTATATCTATATCATAGTCACATGGAACGGGGATCGCTCCGGTGCAGGATCGCGGATCGGGATCGTGGTTCGCTAGGCACCTAAAATTCGGTTCGATGGGGTAGGTTCATTTGGGATCGCTTCTGTATGATGTACCAAGTAATGTGGTATAATATACCCATGTAGCCAATAATTAATAAAAAAGATGCATATTAAAAAAGTTTTATCAGCAACATAACTTAAAAAAAGGATAATCAAGATACAAAACACAATAAAAATATGAAAAACTAGATTTTAAAAGTAGTCTTCATTTCCGTTTATCAGCAACATCTTCATACCAATTTTCACATTGAAATCTTGACAACTCATAAAGAAATCAATATTAATGTAAATGAATCGTAAATCGAATATAATTGGAACACGAATTGGAAATAATTGGAACGCGAATTGCTCTGTCCCGATTCATATATCAATTAAATTCTGGAACGCTATCTTCACCGATCCAATTCGCGATCCCGGTCGATCCGGATCGATTTCGTACCATGTTTTGGATCGAACGAACTGGATCGCAATTCGTAGCTACTGTAGCGAATTATGTGACTATGATATATATATATATATATATATATAATGAGTATATATATATATATATATATATATATATAGCGAATTATATATATATGATATATATATATATATATATAAAGAATGAGTTCCCCTTTTGAATGTAGGGCTCGCAATTTTGACACGAACACGAAAACACGACTTGTTAACAGGTTTCGTGTTTGGGCTTAACAGGTTTCGTGTCGTTAACAGGTCGACCTGTTAAGACCTGTTACTTAACAGGTCGTGTTCGTGTTTTGAAATTTTGACACGAAAAATTATCGTGTCGTGTTCGTGTCTGCCCCTTATCGTGTCGTGTCTTAACAGGTCGTGTCTTAACAGGTCGTGTCTGACACACTCTATGTGCAATTTTGACTTGAACACGAAAACATGACACGAAAACATGACTTGTTAACAGGTTCGTGTTTGGGCTTAACAGGTTTCGTGTCGTTAACAGGTCGACCTGTTAAGACCTGTTACTTAACAGGTCGTGTTCGTGTTTTGAAAATTTGACACAAAAAATTATCATGTCGTGTTCGTGTCTGCCCCTTATCGTGTCGTGTCTTATCGTTTCGTGTCTTAACAGGTTCGTGTTTACACGATTTGCCAGCCCTAGTTGAATGTGAGCATTAATGTCACAAGCTAAGAAACTCAAATATGTAGTTTAAGTTAATGAATTTAGTACATGTGGAGCTTATTTTGAAGCTTTTAAGACCTTTTAAGGATACATAAAGCTGAAATGTGTAAAGCCTTGCTTATTGTCATGAAGTATTAATTTGCCTTTACATGAACTCAAAAAACTTGATTATGCAAACTCATTATAAAGAATGAGTTTCATGGATGAATGCTAGCATTAATGGCATAAGATATAAAACTATAAAACTCTGTTATGCAATGGTTGAATACAAGTTGAGTAAAGAATATGCAATTAATTTGAGCTTCAAAGAATTTACAAAGTCGGTAGCAAGAGAAGATCAATCGATCAGTCATTCCAAGGACATTAAATTGGGATACAATAAGTTTAAAACTATGAAACTGCTCCACTCCACTTTCTCTTCTCTTTTATCTCCCACCGCCCCATTATGTGTTTCCAGAACCATCAAGATGAAATAGGGATTTTCACACACACACACACACTCCCCACTTAATTAGAATGGTGGGAGAGTGACGGTTTATAATAGACTGCAACATTAAAAAAGTTGAATATGAGGATGGAGAAAAAGGTATTACATTATTTAAGACTACTCCAGGGAGTTAGGGTTTTAGTTTGGAATCTTAATTGTAGGTCTGAGTAATTTTTGATTTTGATTAGTTACGTAACTCATTTTTGTATAATATCATATCAAAGTTAGTGGTTGTAATTTCAGTTTAATTTTCGATTACAGTTTTGAATAACTTATAGGGGTTTTGGATTATTTAGTGCTAAGATAATGATATGGGTAATGGTATTTTGTAGTTAAATGCTAATTTGTGTGTTTCCATATGTTTTGTTAGTTTTCAATATGTTCTTTCAATTATCTTTCATTTTCATTAGCCTTGTTTTTTGAATTTGTAAATTACATTAGAAGTGTTGAGGCCTTAAGGGTGTTTGGACTGTCATACTTATGCGTTTAGATGTCTTTCGTTCAGGTGGAAGATTTTCCATCGCGGCTTACACACCTATGGCAGCTAATGGTTACCAAGGTAGTTTTTTTTTTTTTTTTTTTTTTTTTTTTTTTTTTTTTCGCCTTAACTATTCTAAGATGTTATGTTTAGAATTATACTTTTATTATTGATTTTTGGAAACACTCATGTTTCAGATCTTATGATTAAATTGTAACCATTTTTATTACTATATAGGAATAGAATATGAAAACGTGAGTTTTTTTGTCAACACCAACCATTTTTTTTTTTTTTTTGCTCTGGTGAATACTTTTTTTATTCTACTGGATATAAATTTTGATAACCAGCTAACAAATGATCATAAAAAATATGCATGTGTTTTATTTTTAAGAGAGAATATGTAAAAAGATGGGCATTTAGCGTATATAACTTGGGTAATGTTGCGTATAGGTTGCAATGTTGATGCACTTACTTAGTAATGTGTCGCTTTAGGTTATGGTTTATTCCTAATGGGTCAAATGAGTATGCAAATGAATTTAGCTTATAGGGATCATACGGGTCAAATGGGAATTATTTAGGACGGAGTGAGTTTAAAAATTATGTATGCAATTGAAAACGAGAAAGTGAAAAGAGACTAATACCTAATGTATGATTTGTTTTATTATAATATTTTGGGGTTAGAGTAAATTGGGGTGCTGCCCATTAGTTATTGAAACTTTAAGAGCCTTTGTTAGTTTAGACTCATTCAGGCACATCTGAGAAATTTGTCGGAATATAGAGAGTGAATACTTATGAACTTCGATAAGCTATAATCGGGATAAGCTCATAAGCCCAAAATTGTGACCTTATTAGACTTTCAAAAATTCCATAAGCCCATAAGCTAAATAAGCTTAAACAAACACATCCTGTAACGTACTGATGGTTGGTTCTTCGCTTTAACTCAGTGGAAAATCTGTCATTGGTTGAATGGTTGTAGGCTTCTCTTATTGCCCAGAAACAGCGGCCACTTACACGGAACAAGGTAAATTCAAGGATGTTGGAGGCATTTTCCATGCCATAAACCATCACAAATGGGTCAGGTAAACACATCTGGAAATGGTACATGAATTCTATAAATGCCTTCGCAAGGTACATGAATTCGTATGAGATTTGGAAATGGGGTTCTCCGAATTAAGTGTATAGATAATTGTTTGTAGTTAGAAATGCACGCAATATAGCTAGAAACTCTCAACTATTCATAAATGCCTTCGCTAAACCCTTGAGGTAGGTTTTCTCAGGTTTCTTAAGTTGGTCAGTTATTATCTTCTTTCTTTACTGTACTTGAAAACTTTAAAGCAACTTTGAGATAACACTGGATTTGTTTTTTGTTGCCAGCACTTGAGACTATTGGCCGCTTTATCCTATTGCTGCTGCAGTTGGAACGGTTCTTGGGTGGGCTTGGTTTATGTTGCTTGGTTCACGCTTGCACAGGTTATATACATCATTTCTTTGTTCCTTAAATAATCGGGATTCACAAAACACTTTAACCAATGCTTATATGATAATCACAGGTTTCCAACAGCATAAACACGTCCAAACACTTCATTTATGTGGTTTCAGGTTGGCTGATTTGAAGGAGTTCTTTTATGCTAAATGTGAGTACAAAAGGAAGTCCTCCGTATAACGACTAAACCGGAACAAATGTCATCTTACACTATATTTGAATATATCATATATATGATTTAGCATACTATTTTTATTTATTTAGATGTTTTAGCTATTAAAAACCCGTGTCTTGCAGATCTCCCTGCACCTGCTCCTGCGCAAGGCTTTAAATTGGATGCATAGCAGCACTCTGACATGTCTTTTTTGCTATAAGCATCTTGACTTAATTGGTGCCATATACTAAGGTAATAGAGTTGTAAATTGTATTTTCGTCCCTATGCTATTAAAGGCGTTTGGATATTCATTTGATGTTTAGTTGTTGATATTTGAAAATTAATATAACGTCTTTTTTTAATTTTTTTAATTACTATAGTTAAAGAGTGGTTTTATGTGAAATTGTTTGTTGATAAAACTTTGTTACTCAGAAGGCAGAAAGTCTCCTTCTCCGATGTCTACATGAATTTTACCTTTCACTAATAAAAAGTCAAAAATGTTAGTAATCGTGAAATTGCGTTGTTAGAAAATAAAGCAGCCTGTTTATACTTATCGCGTTAATGTAGATAGTTTTGTTTATTGTATGTTTTCATTTTCAAAATTATACTTTTGTGCGTGCGCTGGGTGAAAGACTACAAGTTGTTTTGGCCTGATCCACCTGAATTTGTAAGAATGGCAGCAAATTTTGGCGCTGGCATCGTTCCATTTGGAGCTGTTGGAGAAGATGACTGCGCTGAGGTAACTATGCACCAATATATACCTATGCTGTAAAGTTATAATGATAATAAGACTTTGCGACACTCTGTTAAAATACCTTCCAAACTTTCAAGGACTGTTTCTGTCATTACAGAAACATGTTTTATATATCTCTTTATGTTTGTTCTCTGTTTGGTATGTTTTTATTGTGTAGGGGCTGAAGCTGATTTCTCTCAAAGTTGATGCCTATTTTAGCTCTCTTCCAGCTCAGAGCTCAACGGCTCTTTTCTTTTTCTTCTGGTGGATAACTCTCACCTCTCTTGAAGAGCTCGTCTATCTCTTTTGTCTTGTAAATCATTTGACTGATCTCATTGATCCAGTCTTGTTGTTCTTAATCTGATTGATCACAGTTGGTGTTCAATCTTGATGTTCTTTTGTCTGGTATTGTAATCTGATATTATATTCTTATTTGAATCAAGGGGTGGTTGGTTGGATTCATTCTCAAGTGTTATTACCATTTCTACATGGTACCAGAGCGTCAGGTTGGTAATCGTTGCTGATTTAATTTCTAGGGTTTCTGGAAATTTGGGGATCTTCTTCTTGATCCTTCTGGCAATAATTAAAAGTGTCCTTGGGATCTCTGAGGTGGCCGATTGGTGTGTTCTTGCTGTGATTGGTGTTAATTGGAAAATTAGGGTTTGATTCTGAAAACCCTAATTTTTCTGAATTGGGGGTTCCTGATTCGGGTGGTTTCTGTCGCTAATTGGGACCTGATTCTCTCACAATATCTCTTAACTAAGTGAATTAAGAGTGTTGTGAGGTTTTTCCGCTGTCTTCTTCCTAAAAGCATTGTAAGGTTTCTCTTCCTCTTTAAGATTAACAGTATTTGAGTTGTGAGGGTGCAAACGGGTAAACTAACATCTTGATCTGCCACCTTCTGAGTGGTATGAATACCTGCTCTGGTTTACCCCAGTCCTCAAACTTGATACTTGTTGTATCTTGGGTGTGAGTTTATTTTTCATTTTTTTATTTCTGTTTAGATTGACGGAGATAGGTTAGTATAGGTTCTGGAGATTGATTTGGGATTGGTGGTTATCTGTGTTTGAAGGAGTCTGGAGTTATTTGTTGTTTATCTGTTCTTTGTATGTGCTTATCTGCTCTTGTTTGCTGATTTTCTGGTTGTTTATTTGCTCTGTGTGTTTTCATTATGAAACTAGCTATTAACACCAGAAATAAAACTGGCTTTATTAATGGTACTTGTATCAAGGCCACTTATGCTTCCATTGATGTTCTGTCTAATCAGTGGGATAGATGTAACTCTATTGTTTTGTCTTGGATTTTGAATTCTGTGTCTGAAGATTTATATCTTGGCCAAATCTTTTCTGAAAATGCTGCTGAGGTGTGGGCTGAACTTAAAGAAACTTATGATAAACTTGATGGTTCTGTTATTTTGAGTCTTATGCAAAAAATTAATAACTTTAAACAAGGAGATCTAACTGTGTCTGCGTATTATCATAAGCTTAACTCCTTATGGAGAGAATTTGACATTATGACAAAATTGCCTAAGTGTACTTGTACTGCTAGAGAAGATGTTTTAAAACATAATCAACTCATTAAACTTATGCAATTTCTTACGGGTCTTAATGATATGTATCAGCCTATCAGGAGTAGCATTCTCTCCAGAGAAACTCTCCCAGATGTTAAAGATGCCTTTGTTGTTGTCTCCAGAGAAGAGTCTCACAGAGGCATTGCCTCTTCTTCTTCTGGTTCTGAGCCTAAAAATCAAATTGCTAGTTTTGTTTCTAAAACTAATTGATCTCATAATGGGAATAAGAGATTTGATAACAAAAAAGGTTATGTTACTAATAATAAGAAGTTTATGAATACTGGGAATAATAATAATAATAGCAATAACAGGGGTCCTAATCCAAACTTGTTTTGTAATAACTGTGGTAAAATTGGTCACACTGTTGACAGATGCTGATATTGTTGGGTATCCCCCTGGTTATAATAAGAATCTTGGTCAGAAATAAACTAATGTCAAATCTTCTTATAATGCTAATTCAAGTACCTCATCTGTAGAAAATGGCTCTTCTATGACTTTTACTAATGAGCAGATGATGAAACTTATGAGTCTTATCAATGATATGCCTGCTAGCAGTATGCAGGCCAACATGGCAGGTATATCCAGTTTTATGAACAATAATGTTTTCTTTAACATAAACTTTCATAAGTTTTATAACAACAATACTGCTTTGTGTAAGGTTAGTATTGGGTGGATTATTGATTCAGGAGCAAACCAACACATGACTATTAATACTCTAAATATGTTTAGCATTATTGATATTTCTGATTTAAATCTTACTGTGGGACATCCCAATGGTACTCTTGCAAAAATCAAATATATTGGTAATCTAAAACTTTCTGATAAAGTCATCCTGTATGATGTGTTGGTTGTCCCTGAATATTGTGTTAGTCTTTTTTCTGTGCACAAGCTTATCAAGGATAGCAGAATGTTTGTTGGTTTTGATGAATCTAAATGTTACATTCAAGATTTGACTCAAAAAAAATCATGGGGACTGGTAGTGAAAATGGTGGTCTCTATTTGTTTGATTCTCTCTCTCCTCTTAATTCCAAAAATCAACCTATAGGTAATCTATCTGTTACTTGCTATGCTTCTAAATCCTTATGGCATAACAGACTTGGTCATCCCTCTGACCAAGCTGTGAGTCTGCTTCAACCTGATCTTAAATTCACCAAGGATTCTCATGTGTCTCCTTGTGACATCTGTCACAAGGCTAAACAGACAAGAGAACCCTTCCCTTTGAGTGATCATACGACTTCTGCTATTGGTGATCTTGTGCATATAGACCTTTGGGGGCCTTACAAAGTCACTAGCAGAAAAGGATTTAGATATTTTATGACTATTGTGGATGACTATACCAGGGCTGTTTGGATATATCTTGTCAAAACTAAAGATGAAGTTTATAACTTGTTTGTTAGTTATGTTAATCTGATTCACAATCAATTCAAGTGTGGGATTAAAACTGTGAGATCTGATAATGGCACTGAATTTATAAATAACAAAATGAGTAACTTGTTTAGTAGCCTGGGTATAGTTCATCAAACATCTTGTGCTTATACTCCTCAGCAAAATGGTATTGCTGAGAGAAAGCACAGACATCTGTTAAATGTTGCTAGAAGTTTGTTGTTTCAAAGTGGTATTCCTTTAAGTATATGGCCTAAATGCATCTTAACTGCTGCCTATCTGATTAACAGGTTGACATCTTCTGTTCTGAGTGGGAAATCTCCTTTTGAGCTTGTGTATGGTCAAAAACCAAAACTGTCTCATCTGAGAAGTTTTGGTTGTCTATGTTTCTCCTCTATTCTTAACAATTCTGATAAGTTTTCTGCTAGATCTGAAAAATGTGTTCTAATTGGTTTTTCTACTACAAAAAAGGCTTACAAAGTTTATAGCATTGACTCTAAAATGATTTTCTATTCAAGAGATGTTCAATTCTATGAAACTGTTTTTCCATTCAAAATGAATTCTAAGCTGCAAACTGATCAGAAATCAGATTCTACATTGAATGATCAAAATTTTTTAATGAGAAACACTTTGATCATAATCCCAATGATGAAAGGAGAGGTAATAATACAACACCCAATGATGATGGTGGTGCCTCTTCATGCTATAGAAGTATACATACTTCTACTGATGGTGAGACTAATGGGACTACAACATCAATGGGTGATAACACTCTGTCTGAGGGAAATGTCCCTTCCAGTTCTAATCCTGAAATAGCTCAAGTCAACCCTACTCAGAACCTAAGTCCTGAGCAGCCTGCCCTTAGGAGGTCTAGTATAAACACTAAGGCTCCTGCTAGGTTTAATGACTATGTTGTTAATAGTAGTGTTAAATATGAGCTTGAAAAATATGTCTGTTATTCCAATCTTAGCCCTGCAAATTACTGTTTCTCCACTACTTTAAACAAATCTGTTGAACCCCCTTCTTATGATGAGGCTGCTAAGGACAATAATTGGGTTCAAGCTATAAATAATGAGATTTCTGCCTTAAAAAGGAATAATACTTGGACTGAATGTGATCTTCCTAAAGGAAGAAAACCTGTTGGCAGTAAATGGTTGTGGAAAATTAAATACAAGTCTACAGGGGAGATTGATAAGTATAAAGCCAGGCTTGTAGCCAAGGGCTTCAGCCAGAGAGAGGGATTTGATTATATGGAAATTTTCAGTCCTGTTGTTAAAATGTCTACTGTTAGATGCATGATTAATGTTTCTATTTGTAATAATTGGAGTCTGTTTCAATTAGATGTCAACAATGCTTTTCTATATGGTGATTTGACTGAGGATATGACTCTGCCCCCTGGTTTTGATAATCATAAATCTAAGGTTGTGAAGCTTAATAAGTCCCTGTATGGCCTTAAACAGGCTCCTAGACAATGGAATGCAAAATTAACTTCAACTCTTAATGAACATGGTTTTGTGCAGTCTAAATATGATTATTCTTTGTTTACTAAGAGGTCTGGGAATGTGTTTTTGGCTTTACTTGTGTATGTTGATGACATTGTCATAACTGGCAATGATATTAATGAAATTGAGAAGTTCAAAGTGTTTTTGAAAACAAAATTCCAAATCAAAGATTTAGGAAAGTTAAAATACTTTCTTGGAATTGAAGTTTTGGAAAATGATAATGGTGTTTGTCTCAGTCAAAGAAAGTATTGTTTAGAACTCTTGCATGAATATGGTCTGCTTGCTGTCAAACCTGTTGACACACCTTTTCCTGAAAACACAACTCTTAATCACATTGAGTCTGTTGATGATAAAGCCTTGAAAAATATTGGGAACTATCAAAAAATGGTTGGCATGTTAATTTACTTAACCAATACCAGACCAGATATCTCTTATGCTGTTCATAGCTTACGTCAGTTCATGCATGCCCCCCTTGAGTCTCACTTGAATGCTGCATTGAGGGTTTTGAGATTCTTGAAAGGCTCTCCAGGTAATGGTGTGCAAATTAACAAAAAGGGAAATCTTAAACTCATAGCTTATGCTGACTCTGACTGGGCAAGATGTCCTGTTACCAGGAAATCTGTGTCTGGCTATTGTGTCTTTCTGGGTGTCTCTTTAGTTACCTGGAAAAGTAAGAAACAATCTACTTTATCTAGATCTTCAGCAGAGGCTGAGCACAGAAGCATGGCTTCATGTACTTGTGAGATTATTTGGTTATCCAATCTTCTTGGTGATTTGGGTGTTAATGGTTTACTTCCTGTGAGGTTGTATTGTGACAACAGTTCAGCTTTACAAATTGGTGGAAATCCTGTTTTTCATGAAAAAACCAAACACTTTGAGATTGATGTTCATCTTGTTAGAGAGAAGGTCTCTGCTGGTGTTATTAAGACTGAGAAAATTCACACTTCTCAGCAGATTGCTGATATTTTGACAAAAGCTTTAGACTGTAAAAGTCATAAGTTTTTGAGTGATCAGTTGGGTATGTTGGACATGTTTGGTGTGAAAGTTTGAGGGAGGGTGTTAAAATACCTTCCAAACTTTCAAGGACTGTTTCTGTCATTACAGAAACATGTTTTATATATCTCTTTATGTTTGTTCTCTGTTTGGTATGTTTTTATTGTGCAGGGACTGAAGCTGCTTTCTCTCAAAGTTGATGCCTATTTTAGCTCTCTTCCAGCTCAGAGCTCAACGGCTCTTTTCTTTTTCTTCTGGTGGATAACTCTCACCTCTCTTGAAGAGCTCGTCTATCTCTTTTGTCTTGTAAATCATTTGACTGATCTCATTGATCCAGTCTTGTTGTTCTTAATCTAATTGATCACAGTTGGTGTTCAATCTTGATGTTCTTTTGTCTAGTATTGTAATATGATATTATATCCTTATTTGAATCAAGGGGTGGTTGGTTGGATTAATTCTCAAGTGTTATTACCATTTCTACACACTCCTTTTCTTATCATAAGATCCATGTCCAACTAATCTCACTCTTCATGGTCACTTTGATTCTTTCAGTTGGTTCTTAACTGTGATGATGTAATGAAAATCCCTGTGCCAAATGACTACATAAAGAAAACCAACGAAAGGGGTATTCGATTAAGGTAAATTGCCTAATACTGATTATCCAAAACTGATTATTTTTCAGTGCACCTTTTTTTACTAAAAAGTAAGTAGATGATCACAAGTAGTTTCGGCTCATCCAAACAATCTAAACTGTTGATATGCTTACAAATAATCATACTTGGGGATGCTTTTGAATATTTGTGATTTTGTTTGGAAATACATAAAGTGGTTAAGAGAAGACCAATGGCGGACTATATTGAAAAAGTGCAGAAGGATGTTATTTCAATTTAAACTAAGCAGTTGAAAATAATCAGATTGGTACTCTAAAATTTTTTTTTTTCTTTCACAAAATCTCTTTTCAATTCGGTCTCTGAAGCTTCTTCTATGTTTGTATTCACTGTTGACGAATATGTGGAGCAACTCTGGTAGACCAGCGATCAGTCTCTGAAGCTTCTTCAAGGGCAAAACAATCGGGTCGAGATCATAGCTAATGATCATGGGAACAGAACTACACCATCTTATGTAGAGTTTACACATACTGAATGTTTGGTCGGTGATGCTACCAAGAATCAAGTGTCCATGAATCCTATCAACACAGTTTTTGGTAAGTTTTGTTTGAATAGTGTTTGGATTGCTCATTCTGGGGATGCTCTTACTATCCCAAAATCCAAATACCGATTGTAGTTTCACATACAGGAGTTTGTTTCCGAGCTGAAGCATCAACTGTTGTTAGCAGGCCCTTTCATTGTGGTTAGCCTTCTTTAATATAGTTTTCTACTAGCATTGCTCATGTTTAAAATTTTCTTGGTGGCCTTTATATTAAATACTTTTTGCGGGTCAGTTTTCTCTGAAGTTGATTACTTTTTCTTAATCAGATGGGAATGGGAGGTGCATTAGAAACTTTATGTGGGCAAGCTTATGGTGCAAAACAGTAAAAAATGCTCGGCGTATACTTGCAGAGAGCTATGACTGTAATTATACTAATGGGCATTCCAATTTCCAAGATTTGGATATCTCAAAAGAAGCAGGAAATTATGCACATTGGCTGATCCCAAGCATCTTCCCATATGGTTTACTCCAATGCCAGATCATATTCTTGCAGACTCAAAATAATGTGAAGCCATTGATGTTAAGTACGGGATTTGCGAGCTTACTTCATGTTATATGTTGTTGGATCTCATGAATTTGATACATTTTTATTCAAACAATTTTATTTAAAAACTGTTACTTAAATAAACTTCATTTATTCAATCGAGTATCCCCGATCAAAACTAAAAATAATAACTAAACACTCATAACCCTTACACAACCGATCAATGATTCTTTAGGAACAAAGCCCGTGCATCGCTCGGGCCATGATGCCTTGTTTAGTAAATAAAGTAGTTTGGTCCTCGGATTATTTATGTAACTAAAAATTTATTGTTTTAGAATTCGCATCGTACATGTTCACTATATCAGCTACTGATTTGGCATAATGCTATATATCACAGGCTTGATGTTCAAAATGATAATAGACAATGATCCCCAAATCATCAAGTAAATGCAGTACTAGACTTAGTATTTCATGGTTGTAACTTTTGTGCAATTTGTCAAAGTCCCCTATTGTAAGCCTTGTGGCATTTTACTAGAATAATATGTAGTTTTTCTAGTAAATTAAACTTTGATTCTATCGTAGTAAATAATAGCACGGTACCCGAGTGTTGTAGCAACGGTTACTGTCACACCCCGAAAATGGCGCAGCGGATGGCATTTACGGGATATGACCTCATAGACAAGAACACAAGGTGTCACAATAGAGAAATACTAAATGTATAACATGGGACAGATAATAGTCGCAAACTCCCAAAACCGGGATAAGTACAATATCGAAAACAACATGAGTTTAAAAGTTACACAACATCACTAATCACTATCAAAATGCAACTCTACGAGAAATAACCCGGGAGGGTCTTGACTAAAGTCTTGCTAAGCCAGGCCAATACTCAACCTTCTATGGTACCTTCGTTCTTAACACCTGAAAATGGATACTCGAAAAAGTCAACAAAATGTTGGTGAGCTCGTAGGTTTAGATGTTAAACCACGAAGCTGTGAATAATAGTGCAGGACAATAGTGCAAATGAATACCAATTACGATCACGTTATCCAAACACAAATAATGTCGCGCCAACTGAACCTACCACAATGTTACACACATCAATAGTACACACAGAGGGGAGCTACCCCGATAGATCTATCATAATGTTTTGGCTCTCAAAGAGAGTTAACAGTTGCGCATTCATGTACACACAGTCAAACATTTTGTAGCACATAATCGTATCATCACACATGTATGTCCAAAACATGAAAACGATGTATTACAGCATGAAAACAGTCAAAATATCATTTGAGTACCATTTTCCCTCAAGGAAAACATAATGAAAAAGGGGCTACGAGAACTCACCTAAGAAATAGTCGTCTGGAGTGAATAAATCAAGTAACAATAGTGTATGGCACCGACACGCGACTAGATTAGTAAGGCATGTTTTAGTTCACATACTAAGTTCAAGACTCCACGAATTTAATTCAAAGGTTTTAAAATGTTTACGTTGTTGTTGCTGGTGTGGCAGCATTTAAAAACAGTTTTCTAAGTATTCGTAGGTATTGGCTCTTGGAAATGCATAAGTGTATGACAATAAAACTGTAAAGGAAGATTAAGGATCCGATAAGACAATAACCGAAAGACGATGAACGAAGAGTGATTATGAACAATACCAGACGTTGTTGAGATATTGGAACATTGTTGTTAAGTGAGTATATATCACTAAATGGGTGTATATATGTATAAGTGTGTGTATATGAGAAAGATAGTGTGTGTTTATATATATTTATATATATATAGTTTTTATAAAAGAACAGTTACGCTTAAGAATTTCTCATTATTGTTTATGACATTTAACGAGAAATTGGTAAGCTAAGTATATACTCTTTGATAATAGGCAATTCTCGTGCTAACAAAAGTTATAAAATTGGCATTTAAAATAATTGTTTCACATTCTAATAAACCTATATGAGTTTTGATAGAACACGCCAAATTTATACGAAATCAAATAAGTGGTATATTTTAATGAACAAGTTTAATTCCACCATTAGTTTCCACATCGTCTTCATAGTTTTAGAATATATATAAAAGTGTTTTTAGTTGTATGTTTAACGAATTACCAATTTGATTTATAAAGTGAGTCGGTTGGTTATACAAATCATGTTGAATTTCTAAATATGCCGTATGTTTTAAATATATATATATCGAGATGTTTTAAATTGTAAAATATAAAGTTGTAATCACTTGAACGATGGCGATCACGAATCGTGTCTTGGAACGAATTATTTAAATTCATTATTTTGTTAGATTTGGGACGAGTTGGGCTGTGGCCCAACATTGGATTAAGTGGACTCAAATGAACTCACTCCCTAAGTCCTGTTAATAACGGCCAGTGGGTTTTTATTTTTGCTACATGGACTTCGGCCCAAATTTGCAATTTGAAGTATAAGAGAACTTTGGCCTGGTAAAGGGCACATTAGTCCACATTTGGAGTATAAGAAATATCGGCCCATCATAGCAACTAGGATTTCCCAGTATATTCCATTTTGGAAAACAACCTATAGATTTCTAGTGTTTTATCGTACAGAACAAGTGTGGAAGATTTCGAACCATGCACTTGACTAGGACACCATTTGAAAGAGCTCTACTATAGGGTGTGAAACCCTTTTGTTTGACCGAGTGAGATTAACACCCCGTGGGTGTTTTTAAATGACCAAATGGTCGAACCACACAAGGGAAGAACAGGCCTAGCCAAGACTTGAGTTAGACTCGATGACCATATCCCATGGTCTCTCGGTTCATGGCACCGCCAAAACCAAAAATGTCGAGCACCAATGTAAGCCAAATCAAACATGAACACGGATTTTTGAGTATCAAATCACATCCTATTCGGACCTAACCTCAAACACCTTACGAGCATCTATTTCGGCCATGAACCCAAGTAAACTCAAGCATAACACAAACACAAAAGATTCGAGTATATTATGAACACAGACTCAAGCATGAATACGGACAAGTTTCTTAACACAACACCAGGATTTCGAGTATAAACATAACCACACATCCGAGCATAACTCAACATCAATTCCTTAAATCCTCAACATAATTACCCTTAACTGCTTATAACTCGACTCAAATAATGACCCATCATTCGAACAAAATATTTTAACAGCATACACTTCCTATCCTTAGCCAATACTTAGTGATTGTTTTTAGTTCTAATTCTCAGTTTTACTTGTTACCACACCACAGTACAACACAACCTCATTCTTAAACTGAATTCAAAGATTTCCACAAAACTTAATAACAGATTTCATTAACATAACAAGGATCGAATACAATAAAAAAAACAATAGTTCAAGAGCTTACAATCAAAATCGATTAACACTGATTTAGAACACGGACTAGACCCGATCTCCAAGCAAACCCACACACCTTCGGTTCTCAATTAACCCTTGAACTCCTTCCTCTTGCGACCGATTGGTTGAAGATGTGTGGATCCACTGGATTCGTATAGCCCATAAAAAGAAAACATTAAGGAAGTCTTGGTTATTCTTTAGAACATGGGGGGGGGGGGTGGAGATCATCCATTTTCAGCATAAATCCTTCTCAAACCAATCAATTTGACTGTGTCGACACTTTTGACTTCTAGGGGAGTGGTTTGTGAGAATGACAACACCATGAGAGCACATTGATCCAGAATTTTGATGGTGATATATTGAGATCGATTTTTTTGGGGAATTGGGGAGACAATCAGGAGAAATCAAGGATGGAATGTATGTGGATGGATGTGAGGCTATATTCAATGGGGAAGAGGATAAGATGAATCACGTGTGAGTGGGTGTGTGTGGTGACAAAAATATATAAATTTTATTATAAGTTTTGTTTTGTTAATAAAGAGTGTATCGTGTGTACCCCGTGTCCCGTTGAACACCGGTGTAATCGTGGTATCCCAGTTTCACATAAATGTGAAAAACCTAAATCTGGAGTCTTTTTTATATAACTGACATCAATTAAAATTTATTGACCCCGAAAATGAATTAAAAATTTGAACCATTACTAATCTGGTGTCGGTACGCGTGTGGTATCGTTCTCTCAATTTGTGCAGTTTAGATATAAGTTATACGCAAGAGGAATTTGTAACTTCTAAAATAAATTATTTTGAGTTTTAAATGTTGAGTAAGGACCTGAAAATTCGCGGCTGTTATAGTCTACCCCCGTTAACAGAATTTTGTCCTCAAAATTCAGCTAGTACCATTGACAAACAGGTGTGGATACTTATGTATCATCTGATCCTCACGTTCCCATGTATACTCGGGTCCACGCTTTGAGTCCCAACGGACTTTAACTATTGGTATCTTGCTACGTTTTAGCTTCTTGACCTCACGCTCTAAAATCTCAACCGGTTTCTCTACAAAGTGTAACTTAGGATCTATCTGAATCTCTTCCAAGGGTATGTGTAAAGTCTGATCAGCATGACACTTCTTAAGGTTTGACACATGAAACGTGTCATGAACGCCACTCAGCTCTTGTGGTAGTCTTATTCGGTAAGCTACCGGACCGATTCTCTTAGTGATCTCAAAAGGTCCTACATATCTAGGCGCTAACTTGCCCTTCTTTCCAAAACGTACAACACCTTTCCAAGGTGACACCTTGAGTAACACATGATCACCAACACTGAATTCTAGGGGTCTCCGTCGTTTGTCAGCATAGCTCTTCTGACGGTCTCGAGCAACCTTGAGTCTATCCTTGATCTGAATGATCTTCTCAGTGGTTTCTAACACTATTTCTGGTCCTATCATTTAACTCTCTTCAGCTTCCGCCCAACCAATAGGTGAACGACACTTTCTTCCATAAAGTGCTTTGAATGGTGCCATATCTATGCTGGTATGGTAGCTATTGTTATAGGAGAACCCGGCTAATGGATGATGGATATCCCAATTACCACCGAAGTCTATGGCACACGCCCTGAGCATGTCCTCTAAGGTCTGTATGGTACGCTCGCTTTGATCATCGGTCTGTGGCTGATAAGCCGTACTCATATCTAAGTGTGTTCCTAGGGAACTTTGCAATAATTGCCAAAAGTTTGACGTGAACCGACTGTCACGATCAGATATGATCGATATAGGCACACCATGTCTCGCCACTATCTCCTTGATGTAAAGTCTAGCCAATTTGTCCATCGTATAATCTTCTCGGATGGGTAAGAAATGTGCAGACTTAGTCAACCTATCAACGATAACCCATATCGTATCGTGCCCACTACTAGTCCTAGGCAACTTTGTAATGAAGTCCATGGTTATCCTTTCCCACTTCCACTCGAGAATCTCCGGTTGTTGTAACAAACCAGACGGTCTCTGATGTTCAGCCTTTACTTTAGAGCAAGTCAGACACTTGCTAACGTAGACCGATATGTCCTTCTTCATCCCAGGCCACCAATACAAGTCTCTAAGATCGTAGTGCATCTTATCCGCTCCTGGATGAACGGAGTACTTCGTCGTATGTGCTTCGTCCATGATTAAGGTTCTCACATCACCGGTTAATAGTACCCAAATTCGGTCTACAAAGTACAGTCCACCGTCGTCCTTTTTCTCCAGTTGCTTATCTAAGCCTCGCATCTTCTCCGTGGGTGCATCCGTATTCGTAGATGCCTCTCTTTGAGCCGCTAGTATATTATCCTTGATACTCGACTGTATGGTTATACTCATGGCTTTCACTTTCCTAGGCTTGAGTCTTTCCTTCCTACTCAAAGCATCAGCCACTACGTTCGCCTTACCTGGGTGGTAGCGGATCTCGCAGTCATAATCGCTGAAGAGCTCAATCCATCTCCTCTGGCGCATATTCAACTCTTTTTGATTGAAGATGTGTTGGAGACTCTTATGATCGGTAAAGATAACTCTTTTCGTTCCATACAAGTAATGTCTCCATATCTTGAGAGTGAATACTACAGCGCCTAACTCCAGATCATGGGTGGTATAGTTCTTCTCATGAACTTTCAGTTGCCGAGAGGCATAGGCAATCACCTTTCCTCTTTGCATTAACACGCACCCAAGGCCTTGACATGACGCGTCACAGTATACTATGAAATCTTCAGGTCCATCGGGGAAGGCTAGGATTGGTACATTACACAGATTGTCCTTCAACGTCTGAAAGGCACTCTCCTGTGCTTCGCCCCAATCGTATTTCTTGTTCTTTTGAGTAAGTGAAGTAAGAGGTTTGGCAATCTTGGAGAAGTTTGTGATGAACCGTCGATAGTAACCTGCCAGTCCTAGGAATGAGCGGACTTCTGATGGGGTTTTAGGAGCTTCCCAATTCTTCACCGCTTCGATCTTGCTGGGGTCCACATGAATGCCATCTTTGTTAACCACGTGTCCAAGAAATTGGACTTCTTGTAGCCAGAATTCACACTTCGAGAACTTGGCGTATAGTTTTTCCTTCTTGAGTAACTCTAGGATTAACTTCAAATGCATTTCATGCTCCTCTTTTGTCTTGGAATAGATCAGAATGTCATCGATAAACACGATAACAAATTTATCCAGGTATGGCCTGCATACCCGGTTCATCAAGTCCATGAATACCGCAGGCGCGTTTGTTAGCCCAAAAGGCATAACTGTGAACTCGAAATGACCATATCGAGTCATGAACGCAGTTTTTGGAATGTCATCTTCGTGTACTCGCAACTGATGGTAACCGGAACGAAGATCTATCTTGGAGAAGTATCGTGAGCCTTGCAGTTGATCGAATAAGTCATCGATTCTCGGGAGAGGGTAGCGGTTCTTAATGGTTAGTTTGTTCAATTCCCGGTAGTCGATACACATCCGAAAGGAACCATCCTTCTTTTTGACGAACAATACCGGTGCTCCCTGTGGCGAAGAACTAGGTCGGATGAAACCTTTGTCTTGGAGTTCCTTGAGTTGATCAGACAACTCCTCCATTTCAGTAGGTGCCAAACGGTAGGGAGACTTTGCAACCAGCATTGCTCCAGGAATTAGGTCTATTCGAAACTCGACCTCTCGCGAAGGGGGTAATCTGGATAAGTCATCGGGAAATACCTCCGGGAAGTGTCGAACGACTGGGATATCTTCTAGTTTCTGCTCATCTACTTTCATGCTCATGAGGTGCCTCACTTTTTCTTCAGGTCGCTCTCCATAGACCTTAAGTGACTCGCCGTTTGGTAGTGGCATTCGGATCATCTTTTCATGACACACTATTTCAGCCTTATGCTTGGACAGCCAGTCCATTCCCACAATCACGTCGAAGCTTCCTTGTCCGAATGGTATTAAGTCGATGCTAAAGGTGTAGCCTTCTAACTCTAGTTTGCACCCGTGAACGATCTTATTTGTTTCTATCTTTTGACCATTTGCTATTTCAATTTCGTAACTAAAGCCTAGTCTACTGGGTTCCATATTTAATAGAGGCATGAATTTAGTGGAGACAAAACTATAATCGACACCCGAATCAAACAGCACAGTAGCATAGTGGTCGTTTAAAGAGAATGTACCTGTCACAATGTTCGGGTCTTGGCGTCCTTCTTCCGCGTTCATCACAAATACCCGACCACGAGCTGGGTTGCCATTGTTCCCATGATTTGCATTGTTTACATGGTTAGCATTGTTTCCACCAATTGCTACAGCTTAATTCTGGTTGTTTTGCACTTGTCCCCATGTCCTATTCAACCTAGAGCACGTATTCCGAAGATAATTCGGGTTCCAACACTCGTAACATGCTCTTGGGTTAACAGCATTCACTGGTGTCACTTGCTTTGTTGCTGCCCGACAATCTTTCGCTATGTAACCACCCTTTTTGCAATTGAAACACACTCGGCATGGCGTAGTCTCCGGATAGTGGTAGTTACATTTGACACACATAGGGTAAGGGCCTACATAACCTTTCTTGTCCGTGGTTGTTGCCACGAATCCTTTTCCCCATTTTGCTTTCTTATTGTCACTCTTTTCACCTCCCTGTTTACTTGGCTCGCTCATGGCCTTCCTTTTATCCCCACTTTTGGACAACATGTCACTCCTGACCATTTCGTCTGTTAAGGTTGCAGATTTCAGTATCGCACTCTGAATCGTAGGAGGCTCGGTCGCTCTCACCATCCCGCGAATCTCGGGGACCAAACTATAGATGTACCTATCTATTCTCTTGGATTCAAGAGTGACCATGTGAGGAACCAGTCTAGCAAGCTCATAGAATCGATCCGTATAAACCACGTGACCAGCACCTACCATAGCATGGTTGTAGAACTCATGCTCTAGTTTCTGCATCTCGTTGTTTAGGCAATACTCCTCCTTCAGTAATGCCTTAAGGTAATCCCAACTCATTCCCAAGGCGGCTTCTCTTCCTCTGCCCTGGATTTGTGTGTTCCACCAGGTCAGAGCTTTTCCAGTTAACGAGCTTGCAGCGTACTTCACCTTCTGGTGAGCTGCACACTCACTTATGTCCATCACTGCCTCCATTTTCTCAATCCATCTTGTGTACACCGATGCTCCTTCATTTCCATCAAAGTCCACTGGTTTGCATGTTGTAAACTCCTTGTACGAACATCCCTTGCCACTATTGTTGTTGTTGCCATTATTTTTGTGGTCACTACCAATGCCATCGTCTGCATGGTCATTCCCGCTTCCGTTGTTTCCTAGGTTACTGATGTGATCGCCAACATGGGTGACGAGAGTGGGTAGCAATGCTTGTAGTTTCTCGGTGATCATGGCAGAAAGGTCGGGATTCACATTGTCGTTGGCGTTGTTCGCAGTGTCGCGACCACCTGCTCTACCTCCTTGCCCACCAGTCCTTTCACCCCTCGATGATGGAACACCTCGGATAACTCGAGTCGACCTTTTTGGAGGCATGATTCTACAAAGTAGGACATAGGTAAACATTAGATATGAGGTAGGTAGGATAGGTCGGTATACGTGTCGTGCTACTACACTTAACTTCCGATCTTGACAATACATGAATTTGATAAGTCCATGCCGCACCATGTTATCGTAAAAATGTTGGCCAGGCATTTTTAGGATAGCATCATGATGCATTTACTTATCATCATCACTTCGTGTCATACTATACACATAATCGCACACGTAGTTCCTATAATGCAAACTATATGAGGATTCTTAGGTTATAGTCTAGGTTAAACCACCTAATTCTCTATAACCTTGGCTCTGGTACCAATCTGTCACACCCCAAAAATGGCGCAGCGGAATGGCATTTACGAGGTATGACCTCATAGACAAGAACACAAGGTGTCACAATAGAGAAATACTAAATGTATAACATGGGACAGATAATAGTCGCAAACTTCCACAACCGGGATAAGTACAATATCCAAAACAACATGAGTTTCAAAGTTACACAACATCACTAATCACTATCAGAATGCAACTCCACAAGATATAACCCGGGAGGGTCTTGACTAAAGTCTTGCTAAGCCAGGCCAATACTCAACCTTCTATGGTACCTTCGTTCTTAACACCTAAAAATGGATACTCGAAAACGTCAACAAAATGTTGGTGAGCTCGTAGGTTTAAATGTTAAATCACGTTGCTGTGAATAATAGTGTAGGACAATAGTGCAAATGAATACCAATTATGATCACGTTATCCAAACACAAATAATATCGCGCCAACTGAACCTACCACAATGTTACACACATCAACAGTACACACAGAGGGGAGCTACCCCAATAGATCTATCATAATGTTTCGGCTCTCAAAGAGAGTTAACAGTTGCGCATTCATGTACACACAGTCAAACATTTTGTAGCACATAATGGTATCATCACACATATATGTCCAAAACATGAAAATGATGTATCACAGCATGAAAACATTCAAAATATCATTTGAGTACCATTTTCCCCCAAGGAAAACATAATGAAAAAGGGGATACGAGAACTCACCTCAAAAATAGTCGTCTGGAGTGAATAAATCAAGTAACAATAGTGTATGGCACTGACACGCGACCTCGATTAGTAAGGCATGTTTTAGTTCACAGACTAAGTTCAAGTCTCCACGAATTAAATTCAAAGGTTTTAAAGTGCTTACGTTGTTGTTGCTGGTGTGGCAACATAAAAAAACAGTTTTCTAAGTATTCGTAGGTATTGGCTCTTGGAAGTGCATAAGTGTATGACAATAAAACTATCAAGGACGATTAAGGATCCGATTGGACAATAACCGAAAGATGATGAACGAAGAGTGATTATGAACAATACCAGACGTTGTTGAGATATTGGAACATTATTGTTAAGTGAGTATATATCACTAAATGGGTATATATATGTATAAGTGTGTATATGAGAGAGATAGTGTGTGTTTATATATATTTTTATATATATAGTTTTTATAAAAGAATGGTTACGCGTAAGAATTTCTCATTATTGTTTACGACATTTAACGAGAAATTGGTTAGCTAAGTATATACTCTTTGATAATAGGCAATTCTCGTGCTAACAAAAGTTATAAAATTGGCATTTAAAATAATTGTTTCACATTCTAATAAACCTATATGAGCTTTGATAGAACACGCCAAATTTATACGAAATCAAATAAGAGGTATATTTTAATGAACAAGTTTAATTCCACCATTAGTTTCCACCTCGTCTTCATAGTTTTAGAATATATATATATAAGTGTTTTTAGTTGTATGTTTAACGAATTACCAATTTGATTTATAAAGTGAGTCGGTTGGTAATACAAATCATGTTGAATTTCTAAATATGCCGTATGTTTTAAATATATATATCGAGATGTTACGTGTAACGGGACGATAACTAGTCTAGTTGTTTTTAAATTGTAAAATAAAAAGTTGTAATCACTTGAACGATGGCGATCACGACTCGTGTCTTGGAACGAATTATTTAAATTCATTATTTTGTCAGATTTGTGAGGAGTTGGGCTGTGGCCCAACATTGGATTAAGTGGACTTAAATGAACTCACTCCATATGTACTGTTAATAACGGCCAGTGGGTTTTTATTTTTGCTACATGGACTTCGGTCCAAATTTGCGATTTGAAGTATAAGAGAACTTTGGCCTGATAAAAGGCACATTAGTCCACATTTGGAGTATAAGAAATCTTGGCCCATCATAGCAACTAGGATTTCCCAGTATATTCCATTTTGGAAAACAACCTATAGATTTCTAGTGTTTTATCGTGCAGAACAAGTGTGGAAGATTTCTAACCATGCACTTGACTAGGACACCATTTGAAAGAGCTCTACTATAGGGTGTGAAACCCTTTTGTTTGAGTGAGTGAGATTAACACCCCGTGGGTGTTTTTAAATGACCAAATGGTTGAACCACACAAGGGAAGAACAGGCCTAGCCAAGACTCGAGTTAGACTCGATGACCATATCCCATGGTCTCTCGGTTCGTGGCACAGCCAAAACCAAAAATGTCGAGCACCAATGTAAGCCAAATCAAACATGAACACGGATTTTTGAGTATCAAATCACATCCTATTCGGACCTAACCTCAAACACCTTACTAGCATCTATTTTGGCCATGAACCCAAGTAAACTCAAGCATAACGCAAACACAAAAGATTCGAGTATATTATGAACACAGACTCAAGCATGAATACGGATGAGTTTCTTAACACAACACCAGGATTTCGAGTATAAACATAACCACACATCCGAGCATAACTCAACATCAATTCCTTAAATCCTCAACATAATTACCCTTAACTGCTTATAACTCGACTCAATTAATGACCCATCATTCGAACAAAATATTTTAACAGCATACACTTCCTATCCTTAGCCAATACTTAGTGATTGTTTTTAGTTCTAATTCTCGGTTTTACTTGTTACCACACCACAGTACAACACAACCTCATTTTTAAACAGAATTCAAAGATTTCCACAAAACTTAATAACAGATTTCATAAACATAACAAGGATCGAATACAATAAAAAAAAATAGTTCAAGAGCTTACAATCCAAATCGATTAACACTGATTTAGAACACGGACTGGACCCGATCTCTAAGCAAACCCACACACCTTCGGTTCTCAATTAACCCTTGAACTCCTTCCTCTTGCGACTGATTGGTTGAAGATGTGTGGATCCACTGGAGTCGTATAGCCCATAAAAAGAAAACATTAAGGAAGTCTTGGTTGTTCTTTAGAACATGGGGGGTGGAGATCATCCATTTTCAGCATAAATCCTTCTCAAACCGAGTCACTTTGACTGTGTCGACACTTTTGACTTCTAAGGGAGTGGTGTGTGAGAATGACAACACCATGAGAGCACATTGATCCAGAATTTTGATGGTGATATATTGAGATCGATTTTTTTGGGGAATTGGGGAGAGAATCAGGAGAAGTCAAGGATGGAATGTATGTGGATGGATGTGAGGCTATATTCAATGGGGAAAGGGATAAGATGAATCATGTGTGAGTGGGTGTGTGTGGTGACAAAAATATATAAATTTTATTATAAGTTTTGTTTTGTTAATAAAGAGTGTATCGTGTGTACCCCGTGTCCCATTGAACACCGGTGTAATCGTGGTATCCCAGTTTCACATAAATGTGAAAAACCTAAATCTGGAGCCGTTTTTATAAAACTGACATCAATTAAAATTTATTGACCCCGAAAATGAATTAAAAATTTGAACCATTACTAATCTGGTGTCGGTACGTGTGTGGTATCGTTCTCTCAATTCGTTCAGTTTAGATATAAGTTATACGCAAGAGGAATTTGTAACTTCTAAAATAAATTATTTTGAGTTTTAAATGTTGAGTAAGGACCTGAAAATTCGCGGTTGTTATAGTTACCCTAAAATAAATTTTTTTGATGAACCATGTTTTTTAGTTTAATACGTTTTTGTGACAATAAATTTACGGATGGCAAGACGCATTGAATTTCATAGCGCATATTTTAACTCTTTTACTAAATGACGATGTTTTTCCTTATACGATTGTGATAATAAATATTTTAGTGAGCAATATTTTTTTATTGTTCAAAATGACTCTTTTATTTCTATAAGGTTAAGCTTTAAGGATAAGGGTGTTCAAAAAATCTGTGAAACCGACAAACCGAGCCGACTCGCTCAATCCGAAACCGCAAAAAACGATAACCAAGAAACCGAAAGCAGAAAAACACTCTTATCACGGTTCAATTCCGGTTTTTGTTTACAATTATCCGCGGTTACCTGAACCAACCGTGTTTAATATACA
Source organism: Artemisia tridentata subsp. tridentata (assembly GCA_021014915.2). Classification (NCBI taxonomy): domain Eukaryota; kingdom Viridiplantae; phylum Streptophyta; class Magnoliopsida; order Asterales; family Asteraceae; genus Artemisia; species Artemisia tridentata. The sequence continues at coordinate 265,907,566 of CP139509.1, read as the reverse complement.
TGTAGTTTTTAACAAAACATCCATAAAAATGTACAAACATTGGCTATATGGATTCAAGTTTAGTTTATTATTATTATTATTATTATTATTATTATTATTATTATTATTATTGCATGCCTTGGTTAACTTAGATGCGTTATATGTTGTGTTTAATTGTATTATAGCTTAGGCTTTATTAGTTGTAAACTTGTAATGCTTAATATTGTATTTATGAAATTTATTAGAGCATTAAATGGAAGGAATGTCATCCCTCCATTATATGCATTATAAGATAGATATAGATAATTTAGTTTAATTAGCTGGTTGTTGAATTGTTTTTTTTCTGTTTATGTTGGCTCGGAAGTGGTGTTACTATTTTATACTTGAACTAGCTTATAGACCCGTGGAATCACGGGAATTTTAAAGAAATTATTCATTAGGGAGTTACGTGTGTGAATAAAGTAACAAACAACAACGAATATAAACAGGATCTACTATTTTCTGAAGGGAATAATAAGTAACACGTCAATGATACGATAAAAAATTTGGTTTGTAACTATTAAAATAATAAACGTGCATGTATCATCTTCTCCAACTTTGATAGTCATGAAGAGCAAAAGTATGCGGTACGTCAAACGTTTGAGTAGCCAATGTTCATTCCGTGAACACCTAAAAATTAAGAAAAAAAACCAAAGTGAAAATAAAAGGAAGTCATTAATAAGAGTATATGTAAAGTTTAAAAATGATATAAAACATGTCATTTTTATATTGATCATACTTTTGCTAATAATTATGTTTGTAAAGTTAGAAGATGTTGATAAGAGTACCTGTTTAACATTGATCATAGACCTTGAAGTACTTTTTTGTAGACAATATTTGTAGTACTTTTTGAGATATTATCATATGCATCACAAATGACAACCTTCAAACCTCTTTTGCTTTTGACTCTTGAAACGGCAACATATACCAACCTTTGAAAGTGATTGACCTTAGCTCTTGTCTATTTTCATTGCAAATGAAACAAACACGGGATATTGTTTTCTTACGATCTTTAGCAGTAAATGTTTATTGGACGAAGTAATTTCAATCTCGGTAAATCACCGTATTTTCAAGGTGTGTTCTGTTAATTATCTTTACCTCTATAAAGTTCTTACTAATCTAACAACTTGTGATTAACTCTATATTTATTTTAAAACGGTTCAAATAAAGAATGTAGCTAAAAGGAAAAGAGTCAAATGTATAAACTTGTCTCCAAGGCTTTGTTTCAAAAAGCTTCTATTAAAGAGGTTATAGATAATATTATCATATACAAAAATTAATGAGATCATCATTAAAGGATGACTAAAGGTAATTAGTAATGAGTAACGAACAAATGAGAAAGAAAATTAAAAGATGATAAGAAAGCACAATCGCACATTTCAAATGTATTTACAAATATAAATGCCTCACATCTTGAATTTGTCCTCACATTTGAAATGTGTGGTCTAAATTTTTTCTAATTCTTCTCATTTTAAATTTTTTCTCACTAGATATTTTCCCAATTAGTAATAATTTATGTTAATTAACTTGAGATTCGGTATCCGTTTGGTAGGAGGCAACATCCAAATTTTGTTTAGAGTTAATTTCAAAAATGGTCCATGTGGTTAGTCGGGTTTAACACTTTTAGTCCTTGTTCTTTTTTTTTTAACGGATCCAGTCCCCAAGGTTGCGACCCATAAAGGGTTTGGTCCCTTGACCAATAAATCTGTTTGTTGACTGTTAACTTGAAGGGTATTTTAGTCATTTCGTGTATTTTATTAACCAAAATTCACAAGATTCTATCATATATATGATATAGTACATTTATTTACATAATGAAACACTTTTATTAATAAACATTTTATTACATTAAGATTTTTAACTCTCAATTTCTACTACCATCTATTAACTCTCAATTTGCTTCTTGGTTGCTTTTATTTACAGAACATGATTTTTCCAGAACATATAAATGGCCTACACATATAAAATGCTATTATAATTTGCTTCTTGGTTGCTTTTGTTTGAGCTTCAAATTGCTTCTTGGTTGCTTTTATTGACAGAACATGATTTTTCGAGGTTATATCTTCTTCCTCTTTCTTTCTCTACCAAAAACCAAATCCAGTCACCTTTCACCACAACAACCGCTACCCTGCCACCACTACCACCATCACCAAAACAACCACCCACACCACCACAAAAATGATCATCACCACTCGGCCACCACCACAGCCACAAACACCACACTCGGCCATCACTCTCAACAAACGAAACAACGATCTGAACCCACAACTACCACCAAACGAAACTACAAAAAAAATATGTGCTAGCCTTAGTGTTTTGTTTTGAAATAAATTATAGATCTTATGATGTTCGGGCCACTGTTGTGAAAGAAATACATATATCTATTTATTTTTCTGCACATTCAATGAGGGTTCATGATGCGGGCCCAAGTGTTGAGGAACGGGCCATCATGTTTCTGGAGGCCCAAGATCGCGTGACTAAAGGGGCTTCACTAAAATGGGCATAACTTGGGCTACGGGTCTCCGTTTCAGGCCTATGACCAGTCGATTCGAAGCTTGGAACGAGGAGCACGTTGTGGTAAACTGACTTTGTCGGTTTACGGAACTTTCGAGGCCCGAAACACTATATTTTATGAGTTATTTGCATTTTTATGTTTTTTCGGGTTTTTTAGACTTTTGTTTTTGTAATAGCTTTCGGCCCGTTTGTTCTTTAGGGCCCATTTCGACTTTGTTTCTCTATTTAATAAGTGTATTGCCTTTGTGGCTAATCAGTTCATGAAAATACGAAAAGTATATTTTTGGCAGTTTTGTTGCTAAGAATCCTAATAGTCGGTATTCAATTGAATCAACGATTGTTGGAAGAATCGATCCTGGTATTCGTGTGAATCAACAGGCTTGATTTGTGTTATCTCGTTATTTAGTCTACATCAGTTCACCACCACCAATCGTAGATAAACGCCGAATCTGTATGATATGAAAGTTTGAATATGTGGTATTCGGTTTGAATATGGTTAGTTAGATGGTGAATTTGTTAGTCAATCTAATGGTGGATATGTGATAGTAGGTTTGAAGATATGGTCTTTTGTAGTTTGAAGATGTGTTTTGTTTGGTTTTTTAGATCTTGTAATGGATGGCTAAAATTAAGAGAAAAATTTGAATGATGGTTTTAATTGTATTTCAGATCCAGTAATGGTGTTTATGATTTAGTGTTTGGTCTAATTGAAAAATGAGAAACAAGAATGACAGTGAACTAGAATGGATGATATGTATTAATTAAGGATTCGATTAAAATGGTTACTGTGGTCGTTGATTTTGGACCTCTGGTGATGGTATCTTAATAGGAAATAGAAATTCACAATAAAAGTAAAAGGGTTGAAAGGAAATGGCAAACCATGGGGTAGTTTTGTCATTTCACATGCATTTAACGGTCAAACTAACAGAATATTTGGTCAAGGGACTAAATTCGTTATGGGTCGCAACCTTGGGGACTGGATCCGTTAAAAAAAGCACAGGGACTAAAAGTGTTAAACCCGACTGACCACAGGGACCATTTTTGAAATTAACTCTTTTGTTTATTTTCTATCACTTCGAAGCCAAAACATCAACTGATAATAAGCCAAATTTTGTTTCTTTTTTATCACTTGAAAGCCAAAGCATCAACTCACTTCAAATTTTAGCATCAAGCCCACCATAATTAAATCGTTGAATTAACTTTTTTATATCAAGCCCACCATAATAGAATGGTCAAGAAACCAAATAATTTATGAGTAGACGTTATCACCAAAATGCATATTTTAGTATGTCACGACGGAACAAAATATTACTTGAAGTCCCATGAACTGTTAAATTAATGTTTAGGAATATTTCTGAATAGAACTTGTCCAAAATGCACGTATATCACGATGGAACAAAATATATTACTTGAAGTCCCATGAACTATTAACTTAGTGTTTAGGAATATTTCTCAATAAAACTTGTAAGAACATACAGTAAAATATCTTGTTTACCTGAACTTCCAATATAAGATTGTATCCTCTGAAAGCAAAAGCAATGATACCAAGAACATTCAGGACATCGAAAAACCTAGAAGTGGTTGCCAATCCAAACCGGATTATATGAAACATTTGGAAATCTATCTTTGGCGACAGACACCGCCCAGATTATTATGCAATATCCAACGGCTGCGATAGCCCCAAGAAGTGCAATGCCAACAATGGAGTTTAGATTGGGCAGTTGAGATAGGATTATTGTGGCACACGCAAACACCAAGTACCATTCTACAACAGTAAGTGTTTCTTGAGGAGGCGCACAGGACTTGGAAGAATATCTTTTACGTTGATGCGCCAATTATGATACAAGCAATACACTTCTACAAAAAAGTAACATACTCACACTTATTAGAGCATGTTTATACACTTTAAAGTGTGAAGAATCAAAAAGTTCACACTAGTATGCGTGTGAACCAATTGGGTGTATCAAATATTTTCACATATATATATATATATATATATATATATATATATATATATATATATATATATATATATTTTTTTTTTTTTTTTTTTTTTTTTGGTTAGACATGTTTATAAACAAAAAGGGTAATTTTTTGAATAGAAAAATAATATGGACTAAATAATGGTGAAACAATGAATTGTTTTTTAAGAGTTAAATTTTCAGTAGTTTAATTGATGATGAGTTTTGTACCAATAGTAAGAACGGCTCACCCAATTGTGACAAACTATAAGAAGGGTATAAGGAGGATTTGACATTAAATTGTCAAACCGAAAGAAACGGGTTTTTAATTGGCTTTTTAAGCTGACCTTAGTTTCTCCGCTCCTTTGTGCGTCAAATTAGAGCTACCAAGTATGACTATTTTTTAGTACAAAATCATCTTAAGGGTGAATTAGCTTTAATTCAATGCGCCACTTTGTGGTAATTATCCGAAACACTAAGTCTTTGGACTTATGTAAAAGTACGATATAATAGACGATAATTAAAGGTAAATTCTTTGATTGGTGAACCCAATACCTCAATCAAAAATTTGTTAATTTAATCTTAATGGATTGGTTAATAAAAAGGTTTTTATTAAAGCTTATGATACGAAGTTGTATGCATGCTTCTTCGTACATATTTTTGATTATACACGTAAAAAACTAATACCCTTAAAATTAAGTTAATGCCATCTAATTAAAAAAACACTTGAAGTTGTGATTTACGTCATGTGAGAGCTTGGACTAGATTGCAATGGAAAGGTAAATTCATACTTTCATTACTAGCAGATCAACTGATGTAATGAAACTATGTTAATTTGTAGTTCTTTAAATTAGACGACTTAATTGAGTTGTAAGTGAGAGCTTGGACTCAAGGCATAAGATGGGGATAAAACATGCTTACATTGCAATATTGTTTGGCAATGTAAATCCCATAATGATCTAGGAATTGAAAATTGTTTGCCAATTATTGTTCGACATATTACCTTATTTTATACTTTCATTACTAGCAGATCAACTGATATAATGGAACTATGTTAATTTGGATCCTAGATTTAAGAAAATTCTATGGTTCATATGAATATAAACCAATGGGTATTTAATTTTCTTAAAGACTGTATTATCGAAAATACTAAAATTGAATTTTGTAAATTCTTTTAAATGTATTAATGCAACATTAAACCGTAAACGTGGGATATTCTTTTATTGGTAAATTGATCTACACCCGTAGGGGTTTTTGGCTAGAGTCAACTTTACTAAAAGTATAAACCTAGTCTCCTTTCCATGAGAGAAGCGTGAAACTTAATCCTATTCCTTTTCATGAATGAGAAAGGTATGATAGGAAAATTAGAATTGTCTAAATTCTAAATACATAACTCATAGCAAACTTAAATAGTTAAGATTATTGCACATTTTATGAGTTATTAAATTAGAAGCTAGAACTAATTACCGCAAAATGGTAAAAGACAAACTAGTATATTTTATCTAGTTCCTTTTGTTTTGACCATTGAAAGGTACTACATACAATTGTTGGAATAGTAGACCTATTAAGGAAGAAATTGCATGCCAAATTTTTCAATTTAATGGCATTAATGGATAGTCCATTATTTACATAGTAGAATACACTCTTTTAATACCTAAGTAACTGTTACGTATGGGTGTCTTAAAGATGTAGGAAAGTAAATAGTACAGTATTTGGTTTCACTGGTTATGAAACACTTATAATGTTGTCAAATCCAGTGGGAGTATTGTGTGTATTACTGAATAAGGAATTATTCTAATGATCTGTAATTCAGTGGGAGCTACAAGCTTTGTCATCTTAGTAGTAATCCAGATTATCTCTAGAGTGTCTCAAGATAATTACTTTCAAATTGTAGACACTTATGTTTTTAAGGATAGTCATGTACGTTTCCTTACTAGACAATGAAGTGGTTCTACATCTACTAATTATGCTAATATCTATGACACAATCATATTGATCACATAAACAAACGTGTGTCGTGTTGTTTATCTGCTACATGATGTTGTTCCATGCACAAGTGGGAGAAATCTTTATTGTGTGCAAGGTACAACACATAGGAATATGATTTAAAGGATTCTCTTGACTGCAAGGTAAGAGACTAACGTTCTAACACATCTAATCCAAGAAACACTTGGTATTGCAATTTACGTTGTGTGAGAGCTTAGCTAAATTGCAATAACAAGGTAAAACTCCATGTTACATGAGACCGTATCTGTAACACCCCCAAAATATCGCAGCGGAACGATAGTGTCAATGGGGTGCTACTTCTTATTATAAAGCACAAGGTATAGAAAACGACCTCTAAATGAGACGTTTTGAAAAGTTATCATTCGAATTATTAAAAATCAGAGTTATTACAAGAGGTCCCAAAGTATAAGGTTACATAAACGTTTTCAAAATGTATCGAATGGTAAAGGATAAAGGCATAAGTCTCCAAAGCATGCAAAAGACTCTATGATCCATGCATCCACTATCGCCTTACTAACCTGAGATAAACATGCTAAAAAGTGTCAACACAAAGGTTGGTGAGTTCATAGAGTTTAGTTAAATTGTAAAGCCTTCAAATAATGTTCCACTCAATACCAAGTCCCGCCCAGACAAAACTTGCAACCTGTATGTTTACAACCCACTGCTAAAATATAGTATGAGCAGGACATATGTGTATACGATATATATGAGCACTTAATGTAATGAATAACAGCCAACTGAACCTCATGACAAGTTTACGTAAGTTTCACAAGAATACTGGATTATATTCACCCAAGGCCATGAATCAGGGACCAAGGGTGGGGGCGTCAGCCCGATAGTACTATCAATACCTCTCCAACGGCTCCATCCAGGAGTTAAACAGTTGCTAAAGAATCAGGTGTATCATAATAAGTGGAACACATTAAGGCACATATCGTAACTACACTTCATGTCCAAGAGTATAAAAAGTATAGCATTGCATAAGAGTATAAATGTTTTGAGTATTTGCAGAAGTCAATGCAAGTATTTGAACATGTATCTCCCCCAAAGAGTTTATAAAATAAGTAGACGAGTAAAAGTGGGGCTATGACTCACCTCAGTTGTAGTAGACAAAGTAATGTGATGTCAAAGTAATATGGGAACGGCTCCAACACACGACCTGAATAATAGGGAAGTCTGAGATTTCGATAGTTTAAGCTTGACTTAACGTGAATAATGATTGTGGAAATGGTATCGGATATCGAAATGGTTTGTGATGAGGATGGATGATATGCTTAAAGTTCAAAAATAATATTATATATAATATTATCTTGTTTTTATGTTTATTGAATCCGTATATACCGTCTCTTCAAAAGTTGGTAGATGATAAGTTATGTTATAGTGAAAAGTTTCGTTAAATAAATCTATATATGTATAGTCTTTTAAATAAACCTTACGAAATGTACAAATGCCTTTTTAGGATGAAAATGTATAAAACATTTAGTGTGAATATAAATGGAATAAAGTCACTGAATGGTCCTCCAAGTTTATATGAAATTTACATTTTTAACCCTAACGGTGAAATTTTTACATCGTTGGTCCAAAGTTACTTTATATTTACATTTTTGGTCCATAATATTCAAATATGACATTTTGACACTCCTGGTTTCTACCTTTAATTTATCAAAATGACAGTCTGACACTAATTTATGTGAAAGTTTACACTTTTAACCCGATTAGCATAACATTTGCATCTATAGTCCAAAAATCACAAATATTAGATTTTAACATTTCCGAGAATTACATAAGTCTCAAATAGCTTATTTAAATTTAAAAAACTGCTTATTACATGGAAAGAGCTTATTTTTAAGTTATTGGGCCTTAAGGTATTTAAAACAGGCCCATTAACATTTTAAGGTCCAATGGGTTTCGAATTCATTTGGGCTTGATTATGGGCTTAAAATACGGTATTTTTAACTTATCCAAACTACTTATGGAACTGCTTATCGTGAAGTGCTTATTTTTAGCTTAGTGGGCTTTAAGGCCCACTCGATAACATGTATAGTTTAGGAAAACTGTTTCGATGGGGTTAAGCTTATAGGCTCGATAAGGTATTATAAAAGCTTATCAAGGGAGCTTATTGGTACTGCTTATTAGTTTAGATGATGGAAAAATGAGTTGAGTAGTTAGCTTGATAGGTCACACGATTAGAAAAGATTTTATGGATCGTTTTCTAGTCGACAACATCAAGTGGTCCAATATGATTATATGACTTGTTTATGTTCGATATTCAACATGGTTTTAAAATGGGTCTCGATAGTTTATTAAACGTTGATATTAGATAAGAATTATTATGGTACTTCTTGTCTAGCCATCCATAGATATAGGAGGTCAAATATATACATAAAATGAATAACTAGAGATCGAAAATATAACTAGAAAGCTAGCAAATGATATCGAATGAAATAATAAAGTGCATGAATTAAGAAAAATCATATGTATGCAATGTATTGAAATGGTGTCGAGTGACTTACTACATCAACAAGGGTGGTGAGAAACGTTGAAATGAACTAAGGATGATGGGTTATGCACGTAGCTCGCTTGAACACTCACGAAAGAATCGAGATCAATGGTTTACGAGTTGGAAAAATGGAACGATCACTTGGAAAATATGGCTCTTGCTTCTCTATGCACTCGGTATGAAGGAATACTTAGAATATTTTGGTGATATATGTTTGTGAGTGAATGAGTGTGCACGTATATGTTTATATGCATGAGACTAGATATAGTTTATTTTAAAACACAAGTTGGTGATTTGATGCCGAGGAGATGAGATAAGGGGATTGGGGAATCAACTAGCTAGGCACTCGAGTGTATTGATATTCATTTAAGAGAGTTGCATGTGTATATGTTTCGGTTTAGTGAAGAATGGAAGGCAAGTGGGTTGATCAATGTGGTATTCGACATGCTTTAGGTCCACACGACTTGTAGACGTGACCAAATAATTTAGAGAACATGTGATAAGGCTTATAGAATCATTTTGGCTAGGTACAACGCAAGGACTTAGGAGAATATGTGTTTTGGATGTGTTGGTTAACAATCGGGTGTGTTTGTACATGAGTCGAATGGTGCTAGCTTTGAGGTTCGTTTTAATATCAAATGTTCGAACCAAATAATATGGCTTGTCATTCATGAATCCTTGAAGTGTGGAGATTCGAACCATGTAAAATGTGGCATGGCTTGTGTGTCGAAAAATCAAAATATCGAGGCCAAGTGAATGAGGATTGGCGCGTATGGAATAAAAGAAAAATGAGATATGGGCTTGAATAGTTGTGGGCTTGGTTAGCCTGTTGGGCTGAGAATTTAATAATAATGATCCGTTTGGTTTATATTCGTGAATTGGATTTTCGTGGTACGTGTGTGAGCTCGTTCCAAAGTAATGTGAATCACGTAATCAATGTTTTTGATTCATTGTAGTAAAATAAACAAAATTTCAAATTTTGCTCGTAAAAATGGTTAAGTAAACTGTAATGATAGATTACTACTTGATTAACATTTACAAATGACTGGGGAATTTTAAAGGTTGCTACAGTATATGTAAAATTTGCAGTTTCTAAATTAGACACTTAATTAGAACATGTGTCAATATGATAACAAGACTACTTCAATTTGAATATTTATGAATTCTTGGAATGACATAAATGAATGAAGTAATCTAATACTACTTCAATTTGGATATTTATGTATTCTTGGAATGGCATAAATAAATGAAGTGATAAATTAACTTGAAATTACTATTGAAACCAAGAAGTGGTGTTCATGATTACTTTAGTTATACATGTTTATGATTTCTTTGTAAAGTCGCAAACATGAAGTCTTTTAATTATTACAAGACTTATAATATAAAGTAAGACGTTAACTTGTTATGTCTTTTATTAAGACATATACATGAAGTCATTGAAAAAATGACTTATAACGTATAGTGGGATTATAGTTGTTTATGTCATCTTGATAAGACATGGACATGAAGTGACTTGGTCAAAAAGTACTTGGGTTGTAAAGCATGCAATTGGTTTGGAAATTCTATTATACCATTAAGATGACTTAGTTGGTAAATAAATAAGCCGAAAGATATATGTTTATCTTACATATTGTTAAATTATCTTACAATATTAATTCTAATGAAATACCACATGTTTATGGTATGTTCAGTTAGGAGAATCAAACTCTTGCAGCGTTTGATTAAAGATAACTATATCTTATTTTCTTCCAAAAGTTATCAAGGTTAGAATATTGGGTATGGATTGAACATACTTAATAAGACTCCAATCTAGAAGATTAATAAGACATCATTAAATTATGGAATGTGATGAATCACATTAAGTTTTAAAATGAAATTCTGAATTTGTTAAACTTCTGTTGAAGTAGGTTATTAACAAACTAATGTCAGGAATTGTTGATGAGTGTGTAAATACTCATCATTTTACACCCATATAAGACACAAAAATGACCAAAAACACCCAATATATATTGCAGATATCCTTGGTTTGTGTTTTATGTGTTTCAGGTACTAAAGGATTGAAAACGGAACGAAAATGAATATTTTTGGATCGACTCGACAACAATTGTGCATTTGATCAAGTGAAGACAAAAGTCAAAGAAAAAAGTCAAAGTCAACCCCAAAAATACCAAAATGACACAAATGGTCCTTGGAAATAAATTTCTATTTTTGGCAGCCTTGGTCCTTGGGATTTTCAGATTTGACAACAATGGTCCCTCAAAGTTAAACCCAATTTCAAATCTACTCCTTAAATAATAAACCCAACTTAAACTAAAAACCCAATCCATTTCTATCCTAAATATAAACCCAGCCCACTTACAATATTAAACCCAAGCCCAACTCAAAAAACCCAACCCGGTATTTCATTAACTAATACCACGTTTGACTTCAGTCAAACTCTTCTTCTAAAACTGGTACCCGCCTAAACCATACCACCATACCACCCTTATCCCTGACACAACCCACCACCCTCCAAGCTTCTCTTATACTTCTCCTAACAATCCAAGAAGCATTTAATGCTTGTTCCCATCAGTTATCAAGACCAAGTGCAGTTTTTCCCACTATATCTTTTTTGGCGCCAAAAATAGTTATAGCGGCTGAGATGATTACAAACCAATCCAGTGGTCAAGAAATGTTCAGAGAAGCACATGAGAGAGATCCCACCTCAATATAGTATAAATAGAACCCTTTTGTAGCCTTTAATGGCAATGTATATTTTTAGCTTAATCGTAATTTAGTTTAAATTGTTTATTCTCAATTTAAGTTTCCAGTCTTAATATAAGTTTGTTTAAGCTCAATTATAATCAATCTAATCAGTATTGTAATCAATTTTCAAGTGTTAATGAAATTTCAAGTTTTTATGATCCCTGTTGTAACACCTCAACCCGACAAGGGTAAATATATCACAACAATGGTTTCATATCAGATTACAAGCATTCAATCCAAAACATCATAAGTCTATAACATTAATGATAAAAGGAAAATAAGTCAACATGACTTATGCCAGAAGTGAATACAGAAATAAACTGAAGTACATAAATTCAAAATGCCCAAACAATGGCATAACAGAATCAAAATCCAAATGGTAAAGCTAGAATGTCTAAAGTCTAAGCTTCACACAAGTCGCTCTCATCCCAAAGCTAAAACCCAGCTCCTAGCTTAAGTACCTGCCGCAGGAAAAGAAATGCGGCTGAGCTACGAGAGCTCAGTGAACAGATATATAGATAACAAAAGCATTAACGGATACAAGTGCAGAGAATCAGAAATACAGATCAACATACATAATTAGAATACAGAAATGAATAAGGATAAAGGGAAAAAGGTAAGGAAAAGCAAAGGTAAAGGAAAAGTAAAGTAAAGGAACAGTAATCCACCACGAGCCAGAAAACAGAGATATCATAACCATATAGCCATATCAGTAATCCAGAGGGGATGCCTCTTAAGTAACCAGATAATATGAGGGGTGACCTCATGTATCAAATATATATATGGAGTGATCAGCTCCCAGAGGTTGTGAAAGACGTGTATCGCACACACCATCAGTCACCAGAGGTATACATGTAAACAATAAATAATAATAGATAACAGAGACAGAACAAATCTAGGATGCATCCATACGCCCCAGGTGGCCAGAGTCTACCAATAAACACTAGATAAAATAAAGTCAGGGACGGGATAGGCCATCTCTCTCCTACCCTAGAGTCAAGCCATCGGTGCATCAATGACAAGGACATGAACACCTCATGCCTAGTGAGTTGGCTCGGGTATCAAACCGTGGTCAGATTCAGATATCATATCAGAGGGTCATAAATAAAGGTTCATGTCAAAAAGGTTCATGTCAAATATTTCAGGAGTAATATCAGAGGTTCAGAAAATAAATCAGAGTTCACAGAATAAAGGATCATATCAAAGGTTTACAAACAAAGGGAACATAGCAATCACTTAGGGAATCCTAATATGAAACAGAGATCAGAATCAAAGTTAAGAGAAGGAAATTGCCCTTACTGAAAGAGGGCGGAATATTTGTACCTTATGAGCAGTGCAAACAAATAAATAAGCAAACACGGAAGAGAGATCAGTGCTTCTCCTTCTTCACACCTAAAGAAGTAGAAGACGGAATTACAAAGGGGTTCAAGTTCAACTTACTATTTTAGTTCATCTTTCCATTTTAAGAAACTTTCCAGATTTAGTAACTTTCTATTTTTAGCAGGTTTCCAGAATTAGCAGGTTTCCATATTTAGCAAGACATTAATGTTACAGATTAGGTTAAGTCCTTATTTTAAGATTATTATGGAATTTAAGTATATTTTATCAAGTTACAAAAGCCTAGGGTTAATTATGACAAGTTCACAAAGTTTAGGGTTTTAATTGTAATTTCATCAATTTCAAAGGTACAAAATGAAAATACTTCAAGTTACTGATTTAAGTACACATTTTATTCAGAATGACATCATAATCCCTTTAGTTTCATAATCTACAGTTTACACCCCTCTAGTTACAATATTTACAAAACAAACCCTATGTTTACATAATTCATGATTTAATCCTTCTAATATCCATATTTACCAAACAAGGATATTATTTTACCAAATTACAGAATGTCACATCATAATTTACATATAGTACGAATCAGCCCCTCCGATTTTAGAATTTACACAATCAGTCCCTTAAGTTTACAAAACTTATAAATTAAATCATAATTCCATAATAATTACACATTAAGCCCATAAATACTCAAAATTACACAAAATACTCTTAATATCATTATTTACTCAAAATGACTTCAAGTTTCTAGAATTTACATTTTTAGTCCCTCTACTTTAATTAATTCCAATTCGAAAACCATATTTACAATTAAATTCATATCTTGCAAATTTTACACACAAGACCCTCATTTTATATTTTTTACACATTCTCCCAGATTTATATAACCTTACAAAAGTATCCCATAAGTTTCATAATTTACAAAACAACCCCTACATATTTTATTTTCAATTCGGCACACTTTTAATTAACACAAACCAAACCCTAATTTTTCCCATCATTAATTAATCATTCCAACAACCTTAAACAAGCATTAAATGTCCAGATCTTGTCCCAAAAACCCTAACCCTAGTTAGGTCGATTTGTTTTTATTTATTTTCTTTTATTTCCTTTAAATTCGAAACACAAATAATTAACCACGACTTATATTAGCTTCCAAAATTTGAATCCATATTTTTCCCAGGTTATATGATGCATAAGGAACTCATAAAATTTATAGAACAAGCCCAGAAAAATCGCATGGCCTATTTTAGATTTTATATACGTTTTTTATATCAATAATTACCACGACTCATTTAGGCCTCTATAAATCGTTCTATCAATTTTCCCAGATCATATACATTATATGAGGTCCAAATAAAATAAATATATCACCCAGAAAATTCGTATCACATATTATAGAATTTACATATGTTTTAATCATTAAAATTTAGAACGACCCATTTACTTTGCATGATTTGATTTGAACATTTTATATGAGTCTTATGTGATGTAAAGGCCATGAGAAAAATACCAAATCGATTTTATAACGTGTGGATTAAGCGTGGTGATTTTGTCCCTTGATTAAGCAATTCGACACCAAAGAATTCTCCACGAGCACACGAGCGATCTTAAAACCTTGGGGCCATTTTTCACAGATCATATACAATATAAGGGACATGAGAAAAAATGATAAACGAATTTTAGGATGATCAGAATAATTATTTGGAATTTATACCTTTCGGATGAAACTAGCGACAAAGAAAATACACCAAGGTCGAACCAGGCCAAGCACGAACCAATTCTTATTTTTCTTAGCTTCCTTTGATGCCAAAGAACACCAGAAAATTATCCCAAGGGTTCCAGAAATTTGGATGAATGAATGGTGAATTTTTGTGTATGTTTTGGATTCTCGGTAAAGAAAAAAAAAAGAAAACAATGGGAAGGAAAAATAAATAAAAGATTTGGCCGATCAGGGGGGGGGGGGATATAGGGCTAAGAAATCTCGGTTTGTTATTGACCCAAATCAAAATTTTTAATTTGTTTGATCCTTTCCTTATAAATTTGATATTATCCTACTCTTTTAATACTTTTAATCAAATTAAATCATTAAATAAATATACATATATATATATTTTTGGTATATATAACTTTTCATTGTGTCACATTAATTTTTGTATTAAGTAAAAATATTAAATGAATGTCTTAAAATTATTTTATGTCATATATGGTTCATTACTAGAAGTTTAGAATTTATTTGTCACTTTATACATGATTAAATTAAATAATTAAAGTAGTAGGGGTATTTTGGTCTTTTACATGTTATCTGAATTTCAGGTATTACACCTGTTGATTCGAATTAAGTAATGTGTTTATTGAAATAGCTTCTTTGCTGTTTCTATAAGCTTACATAAGCTTACTATAGCTTTTGATAAGTTTATGTTAGTCTAATTCAGTTCTAATCTTAAAATTCCAAAAAAGTCAAAAAAAAAGTCAATATAAGCTAAAAAATTAAGCTGTTGGACAATATAAGCTGGAGCATGGTGAAATATGGAAGCCCATGGTTTAGAGCTTCTTGGGAAGCTATAGGTTGATATGGTCCTAGTTATCAGTTCTTTGTTTGGAGCTTATGCAATTTGTAAGAAATTTCCAAATCTCATGTTTCACTGTACAATTGCTTATTTGTGTGCTTCTTTGTTTCTCAGTACTTATTTATGTTATCAGAGTTAATTTAAGCTAGTTTGATAGTTAGTGTTAGTTTAAAATCTCATTTTCATTTTTTAAGTTAAAATCAGTCCATTATAGCCATATTTAGCATAGCTTATTGTAGTGCTTATTTACATATTAAAAGTTGCTCATTATAGTTTAAATAAGTTTTTGAATCAGTTATATTTAGAAACCTAAGCTTAAAAGTGGCTTTGCCTTTGAAAATCACATATCAGTCCTTTATAAGGGCTGTTTGGGTAAAAAAGCAAAATGGGTCAAAATGGTTGATCACTGTTCATTTGCATATTCCTAAACTTTGATCTTGATTTACTTAGTATATATAAGCTTTTGTTAAGAGCTTATGGCTTGTTTTGAACCAACTGTGATAAACTTAGAACTTGGACTGCTCATATAAGCTTCTCACAAGCTTGAGCTTATTTGGTCCTCATTTCTGATAACTTTTAGTTCTATTTAGTGGTTAAAGTGGATACACAAGAATTGGATAGGTTTCAGTTGGTATTGAGTTGTTTTGAACCATTTTGTGCAAGTCTGCACAACCAAATCCATATAAGCAGTCTGCATCAAATTTCTAGACCCATTATAAGTGCTTATTTGTTCTATTCAATGCCTGATTTTCAGATTTCTCAGTAGTTTGCTAGGTGATCTTTGCTTATTATCAAATCCAGACCCTGTCCTAGTTTATTTGAGCTTTGGAATAAGCTCAAAAGTTGCTTAAATTCACAATAAACTACTGAGTCATCAGTGGTTAATTGTGCTAACTCAACCACTTTCCCAGCTTATTTTTAAGAAGCAAATAAGCTTCTATTGGTCTGCTATTTGGTTCTAGGTAATCCTTGCTATGTCAGCTTTAAGTATATTAAGCTGTTGTGGTATTTAGTTGTAATATAAGTGCTCTTAATTAAGCTTGAACTTGTCTAGAATTGACTGAGATGCCCTGTGCATAGCAGTCCTCTATTTGCTTATTTGATTTGATCAAGTGCTTATTGGTCTGTTCTGGTGGCTTATTCAGTTATCATTTTAGCTTATTATATTTGTCTCAGCTTATCTCAGTTTGCTTTAGCTTATTTAATAGCTTATCAGTCCTTTTGATCAAAACCTTGGGCTTATTCCATTTTTACCCACTGATCAGCTTACTTGAGCTCATTCTGAGCTTATTTGAGGTTTTCATAAAAGGTGCTAGTTGTGAAAATTGCTTATCACCTTGTGCTTAATCAGTTTCAATCATAAAAATCAAAAAAATAAAATAAAAAGCAAAAAGTGCATGCTGGGATTCGAACCCTGGCCACCCAGCTCACCACACACATACCTTACCAACTGCCCTTGGGACTTCTCTGGTTTATACTTGCACACATTAATTCTTATACCACTTTTCCCATTTAAGCCATCCGAATTATTTAGCTTATTATCAGCTTATTAGAATAAGCTGGTACCTTTTTTATATTTTTCCTAGGACTGTTTTAGTGTTAAGTAATTTCTCAAAAAGTTTCAGAATTTTTAGAATAGTTTTAATATTTTTTATGCATTTTTCTTTTTAAAACAGTTTTTAATTCATAATATAAAATATAAAACTCAGAAAAATATAAATTTTTTTTCTAAAATTTTCTTTTGTCATTTATAACTAGGGAAAAATAATTTTGCACTTGTAAGATTAGATTTCCATATATCTTAGTTTTAAACCCGTTTTTGTAATTCCCGTTTCGCATTTTTAATATAATTTGTTTTAATCTTAATTTTCTTTTGAGAATTTGTTTCTCATTTCTTAATTAGAATTAAAAAAAATATCAAAATTCCATATCCCAATCATCAGTCACTCTAATTCTAAACCTTACACGACTGTCGATTCCAACCTCGCTGGGACACGACCCGGGTAACACTTGCCCGGTATCACACATATCACAAACGTGAGTTTTTTCAAGTTAGCCTTTTTCCTAAAAGGTTGGCTTGTCTTTATTCACGTGTATCCGTCTGATATTATCTACATACTTTAGCACGGATCAATTGTCATTGTGCTTTGTAATGTCCCAAAAGAGAACATTGTATTGTTGCTATATTTGTTGAGTATTTATAGATAGTCTATAAATTACAAAAGGCAAGTGGGAGTTTTTATATCTTGTAAAAATAAAATTACAAAATACAATATCTTCTAAAATACACTAGTAAATATCATAATGAGACTAAATGATAGACCTCAAAATGATGAAATTTTCAATCATAGATCTGCAAGGATATCTCAAATATTTGATAAATATGCTGAGGATTATGAGTTACACGATTATGGTAAACCTGATGATCATTATGATGCATTACCAAATATTGAATTGAGTAAATTACTCATACTATGAATGTTAAGATGTTGTCCATGAAGATAATCAATTTTGGAAACTTGGTTTATCTTGAACTCTATAGTTAGACTAGATAAGGGAGATGAGTTTCTTCAAAGAGAAGGAAAACCCTAGTGGTTTAATTCTTTATGAAAAAATCATATGAACAATATTGTACGCATATTTAATGCATGTCTTGTGACAAGATTATTAATCACACTTAAGCAATTAACTGTGATTGAATATTCTATCCTAAGCACATTAAATATATATAAAGATTATGATTGTCATACTTATTTTCATTCATTTGAAAAATGACAATGGAATATCAAAACTCTTTCTTGAGTGATTACTTGAGCGAGGACGGTAAGTAATTGAAAGGAGTTTATGAATTCAACTAATCTTTGGAAGTGTACAAAGTGCAATAATTCATGAATGGATTAATGCATGCACCTAGGAGATAAAACTTATGTTTAATTATTAAATCCAAGTTTTGATTTATAATTGAAATAAGATAATCTCTAAGTATTCCTGAAACCATGCAACATATTTCTCAATAAAACTTGTAAGAACATACAGTAAAATATCTTGTTTACCTGAACTTCCGATATAAGATTGTTTCCTCTGAAAGCAAAAGCAATGATACCAAGAACATTCAGGACATCGAAAAAGCTAGACGTGGCTGCCAATCAAAACCGGATTATATGAAACATTTGGAAATCTATCTTTGGCAACAGACACCACCCAGATTATTGTGCAATATCCAACGGTTGCGATAGCCCCAAGAAGTGCAATGCCAACAATGGAGTTTAGATTGGGCAGTTGAGATAGGATTATTGTGGCACACGCAAACACCAAGTACCATTCTACAACAGTAAGTGTTTCTTGAGGAGGCGCACACGACTTGGAAGAATATCTTTTACGTTGATGCGCCAATTATGATACAAGCAATACACTACTACAAAAGAGTAACATACTCACACTTATTAGAGCATGTTTATACACTTTAAAGTGTGAAGAATCAAAAAGTTCACACTAGTATGCGTGTGAACCAATTGGGTGCATCAAATATTTTAACACTTTTATGTTTGAAGATTTATGAATATTTTTCACACTTTTAAGTCTGAAGGTTTTAAAACAATTTTTTACACTTTTAAGTGTACTGAGTTTGATTCTGAAATAATTCTTCACACTTTTAAGTAAGATGATTTTGATTTTAAAATAATTCTTCACATTTTTAAGTGAGATTCAAATTCTTCACACTTTTTAAGTGTGTGGATTTGAAACAATTATTCACACTCTTAAGTGTGAATATGTTTAAAAGAAAGTTCATGGTTCATAAAGTGCGAAGAAAAAAGCGTGTGAAAATGAAAAATTTGTTGTAGTGATACATGTACCACATGATAAGTTGATGAATGGTTTTTCTATGAGTTTCTATTATGTGCTAAAACCATTTTTGAGGTGGTCGCAATCCGATTGAGGTGGTCTGTAACACCCCCAAAATTTGGTAAAGCGGAAGACTTAACAAAGCTTCGAGGTGCTATGGGGATTGGTACACAACACAAGCATAAGAAAATGGAAATACATCATTCGTTTTATTTATAACATTTCAACCAAATATTTAATGTTTACATTTATTTAAAAGTGCGGAAGTAAGCCCAAAATATAAAGATAGGTCCCAATTAAGTTATCAGAGTATGAAATTGATCCAAGAAACCGTGCCACTTGCCAAGCCTCCAAATACTAAGCAGTCAATATGAGATGCCCTAATTACCTGAGAAAACATGCTAAAAGGGCCAGCTAACGCTAGTGAGTTCATAGGTTTAAGCATAAAGTATAACAGTGGACCAAGATAAGTTATTTGCTACACTAGACTAAGTTGAATATAGTCATAAAATTCACGAATAACAACAATCACAAGTAATCCTGTATTAATATGACAGGACACAATAGTCTTCTCTCATAATGATAGTGTCAATAGGCCCTAGTTATATCTAACCTTAGCCAGTTAACGAGTTATAGTAAAGGCAGATATTTACTACACATGACTAAGTTAAATACAGTCATTCCAGTTATATCTAACCTTAGCCAGTTAACAAGATATAGCAAATCAGAAAGCAGCAGTTAGGTCCATATAAAACAGTTGAGCATGTTTTCTCACCCCAAGTTTCAAATAACAGTATATGAGTAAAAGTGGGGCTATGAGACTCACCTTAGTCACAGCAACACAATATCAACAATATCAAGGGTAGAGCAGCACAATAAACCAAACAATAGCACACCACAACAGTATCAATGGCAGAGCAGCACAACTAGCTAACTGTGTTACGGCAGAACGAACTCGGCACGACCTAATAATATAAAGAGTCGTCTTAACATATATTCCATAAAATAACCTAAGACGTAAAAGTTCCCAGAGATTAAATATTCCCATTCCCAGTTCCGTTTCCAAGTTAATCTTGTTTTATCCGTTTATTAGAGTTTGGTATCATCATTTGTGTAACGGTAGGAAGACACGGACTCAAGAGTAAACACGCCAAAAATGAAACAAGACAACGGAATTGACGCAGAGAGAATGAAAGGGATTCAAGATTAGACGACAGAGGGGAGGCCACAGATATCAAGTAGCAAACACAACAAGTAGATGAAATGATTGGTAATCGTCGGTAGTTTCCCATAATCCCATATGAATTTCATGTTCATACTAGTTTTATATGTTAATCAAAATTCGCCATGACTCGTTCATTTATGGAACGTTCCAAGTCGAATGACTTTATTAATTTCCAATAATGTTTAGATAACAAGTGTTATAATTATTAGGGTTAATAGACAAAAATGTTACTAAAGTATGCCAAAATGTTCACCTAAGTTATTAAAGTTTAAAACGTTACAAAGAGGTTACTCAAGTATACGGGGTTTATTATTTGGGTTACTAAAGCTTTAAAAAAGTTACCCTCAGGTTACTCCGAGGGTGGGCAACCGGTTGATTACCTATTGTCCTTGACACATCAACACTTTGTGGGTCCCACCTCACTTAAAATAGTCTTTGCCACATCAGCAAGGTAACAATTAAAAAGCTTGGCCACTATGACTTTAGCTGCAGAGTCAACAAACTTGACTTCTAAAAAGTCATGTTAATCACCATGATCAGCAACCTGATCCTGCATCATAAAGATCTTAACTAATTCTTGAACCAAATCAACATCAAGATTCACAAGATCAGCAACCGATGCGTTCTCCAATTGTTGACCAATTCGTTTGAGTAACTCATCTCTTCGTGTTTCGCCCTAATATAAGCGAACTAATTCTTGCAACCGAAATAAGCAAAAAAATCCAATTTTATTTAACCATAACTTCCAGCCCACTTATCAAGCAAAACCTTAATTATTAGGAATATAAATAAGATCTATTAACTCTAATATAAACGCAGCTATCAATCACAACACAAACCACAAATGATAGAAGTTAAATGATTATTTCTTTCTTTTTTCTTAACCGAATCACAACACAAACCAAACTCGTTTCTTTCTTCTTTATGCAACACGTACACAAACACATCTTAACATAAGTTTATGTATGCAAAATACGAATATCACCTACACCTAAGCATAAATCCTTATGTTGTAGGCAGTTGTATTCAAGATCTTTCATTAAAATGTCTCAGGTAGGTTTTTGATTATTGATTTTAATTTCATTTTGTTTTTTGTTTCGAAAGATCAATGATGATTCCTTTTATGCTTTCTCTTTTAGAACAATTGTAAGTGTAAAAAGAGGAAACTGAGTTTGTGATCTGTATTTCTTGTTTATTTCGAGTCGAAGTTTTTGTTTATTAAACAATTGGTAATTTGGGATTGAGAGAAAAGATGGAGATGATTGAGATAGAGGGAAAGTGATATGGGGCGGATATTGTATGATTAGGCTTTATGGGGGTTAAATAATAAATCAGTATTATTAGAAGAAAAATAATAATAATGACACATCGACATTTTAACCGGCATCAAAGGGTTAAAACATACAGAGTAACTTATGTAACGGGTGACTCAATCTTGAGTAACCTTTTGGTAACGTTTTAAACTTTAGTAACTTAGGTGAACATTTTGGCAAACTTTAGTAACATTTTTGTCTATTAACCCTAATTATTATTGTTCGTTAGCCAATATTTTCCATTGTTCACACGTTACGGCTTGAATACATTAAATTCGTCACGAGTCTAATGTACTATAGTCGTCTCGTGTCCCAATAGTCCAAAATGTCCAAGGTCCAATAATATACATCCCAAGTCCGGTGTTGCAAATCCCCAAGTAATCCGATTACCAATCAATTATCACGACAGGTAATAAGTCTACAAGTCCTAATACAATAAACCGTAATATACACGTGTCTCGAAAAGTCCGACTACTCTCGTGTGCCTCGTTTTCACCAATTTCCGTACATCTTTATTTTGTTAAATCAATTTGTTATTAATTGAATTTATTAATAACTTTTACTTGTAACTTGATTATATAATTTTTATTTTTAGTTTCCCTTTTTCTTTTGGTCCAATTCAAGTCAAGATATAACAATTTATCACACGAGAGTTTTCTTATTTTCGAGTCACGTCCACCAATCATTTTCGGGTAAACATCTTCACCCTCGTTCCCAATATTAAACCAAACGCCTTCGTCTAACTTGTCAAGTCAAACAAATGGACAAATAACAATTAACATCCCAAATCAATCAAATATGTCAAGTCCATATAGGCAATCCAAGTTTTCCTGAGACCACAAGGTCTCGGCAATCCCTTGTTGTGGCCAAAACATCACAGTTAACTCCAAGTTCAAGTCATAATCAAACCACATCAACACTCAGCCTTACTAATTCCTACGGCTCAGTTTTCAAGTCACAACCAAGTCACAATATACCACAGACCAATCGGATCACCTAAACTTACCTTGCTGAGACCACGGGGTCTCGGCTTTGAACCACACCGCATACCAATAATACCAAACGGACCAACTCCTAGACACTCATAACCAACACAAGGTTTGACCGAAACCCACTTGTGGGTTCGGTTCATACCGTGACCAAAATCATCCCAACAACAAAACCAAATGCTATTCAAGACCAAAAATGCTTGTGAGCTCATTAATAAGCTCAAACTAGACGACACAAGTCGTACGAGAGCTTTAAGCTCTCGGTACGTGAACCTAAACACAACCACAAACATAACCGTGACACGAGGATGATACCACAAAGTTTATATTCGTGTTTTAACAAGTTTTATCAAATTCCCGTTTGTTTTCGACCCACACCGATTCACACAAGGTTGTGAATCGGTGAGGTTATCACCTAAACCTCCAGATTTATCTTACCATGCTTACCAAGACACGATAACAGGCAAAAATGGCGGCGGTGGTGGCGCGTGTGATGGATTTAACGCGCGTGAGTTGTGGATTTATGTTTATTAACAAGATATAAGGGTGGGTTTGGTGTTATTTTGAAGGTGGAGGTGGCGGTGTGATGGTGGAGGTGGTGGCCATATGAGGTGAAGGCGGTTGTGTTGTTGTTGTTGGTGTGGTGGCAGCGTTGTTTGATGGTGGTAGATGAAGATGAAAATGGTGGTGGTCGTGGTGTTGACGGTGGTGGAGCACCACGCGGGCAGCGGCGGCGTAAGGGTAGTGATAGGTGGCGGCTACCAACAGGGAGAAGAGAGAGGAAGAGATACTATTACTTTAGGTTTAGGGTTTATGAGGGAGGGAGTGAATATTTATTTTATGAATTGGGGAAAAACCGTAAATAACTAAAAGTGGGAGGGCGCGGGTGGAACTAACGCGAGGGGCTAAGTGTGTAAACCTTGCTAATCTTTTGATATAATGTTTCTCAGGCTCGTTTAGGCTAGTAAAAAATTTCGTGAGACTTTCTAACTTGCGCAATTAATTTTAGAATCATTTTTCCGTTAAAATGACTATTTATATGTCTATGTTTGTTCAAAACTCGTAAAATTAATTATTCCACGTATATTATTAGGTTTAGACTCGTGCCGATTCGCGTTGCATTCTAATTCAAGTTCTACGGGGCAAGTTCACATATCAAATAACAATATTCTAAGATCAAATCTCATATAATCCAAACTAGTTCCTAGGTCTCAGTTATCACATCTAATCGTAACACAGTGTGTACTAAATCCTAAAATTACCGGTTGTCACAGCCTCCCAGCCTCAGAAGAAACCCGTCCCGGGTTTCCATTCAAGTTACCCATTAAGGTTGAAAAGAGATGAGAACCGATTCGCTTGATTTCATCCTTACAGCGGCGGTCTCTTTCGGAAACATTTCTTCAGATTACGCACGTCAAGCACATTGTGGACATTGCCAAGTCCCGATGGTAGTACAAGTCTTGTAAGCTACCGGTCCGTTTCTAGCAAGAATTTTGAAAGGAGTAATATAGCGAGGGTTAAGCTTCCCACGTTTACTAAACGGGTCACACCTTTCCATGGTGATATCTTAAGCATAACCTTGCCTTCATTTTGGAATTCAAGAGTTTTACGGTGTTCATTAGAAAAGTTCCTCTCATGATCTGGAGTAATTCACCTGTCTCTTGTGATCTAAATGATTCATGATTGAGTTCAGGACTAGTGAGTTGGTTGTCTCCAGCTCCGGTCCAACAGATAGAATTTCGGCTCTTTCGACCATAAGGTGCCTCGTGCGGATGGTACTACCTCAATGCTGGCATGGTCTCTATCATTATAGGAGTATTTGGTCAAAGGAAGGTGTCTCTCCCAGTCTTTTTCGAAATCAATAACTCAGGCTCGAAGCATACATTTCAACGTATGAATGACTTTCTCACCCTAACCGACTGTTTGGGGATGGCATGCAGTGCTCATATCAAGGATCGTCCCCAAGGTCGTCCGAGGTGATCTCCAGAGATTTGTCGTGGTAACGAGGATATGCTAGATTTAATATGTCGGCCAACAATTTCACGGATGGTGCTACAACCACTAACTATTCTTGGTAATTTGGCAACAAGTCCATGGTGATTCGTTCTTACTTCCGAACGGAAAGTTCGGGTTGTACCAATAACTCTGCCGGTTTCCGATGTTGGGCATTCGCTTTTGAACGCGTTAAGCATTTGCCGACATATATTTCAATGTCCATCCATGCTCGGTCATCCATACAGTTTCTCCAGATCTTGATACAACTTTTCAGATTCGAGGTGAATGGAAGATTTTCGACTTATGCGACTTATGCATAGTCACCTCACCATGGTCTCCAAACGTAGTATCCAGTTCCTGTCTTTAAAGCATAAAGTTCCATCGGAACGCTTTAAGAAACCGTCTTCGTTTTTCAACCATACCGTAGAGATTTTCAGCAGGTCGGTTTTCTCCTTTTATCGTTTCGTCTTGAGCTTCGAGGATTTAAGACGGTAATGGCGAACCGATAGTCATCCCTAAGGCTCTGACTTTTAATGGTTGTGCTCTTTCCTCCTGACTAAGAGCATCATCGTCACGTTCGATTTACCGGAATGATAACAAATTTCACAATCGCAGTCACTAAGTAGTCCTAACCAACGACGTTGTCTCATGTTTAGCTCTTTCTGATCTAGGACATGTTGCGACTCTTATGATTTGTGTATACTATACACTTCGTGCCATGCAGATAGTGTCCTCAGATTCTAAGTGTAAGTACAACTGCGCCCAGTTCTAACTCATGAATGACGTAGTTTTCTCGTATTCCTCAGGATAACGGGAGTCGTAAGCTAGTTTCTTCTCCATTTGCATCAAAACAACTCACAAACCTTTCACTTCTTTCAGGTACAACTAAGATAGGTGTATTACACTATTTCCACTTACAAGTTGAAATGCTTCTTCTTCGTCTTCTCCCCAATTATACTTCACGTCCTTTGAGTCACTTTGGTTAAAGGCTTTGCTATGTTGGAAAACCGTTGATAAATCTCCGGTAATATCCAGCAAGCCATAATAATTGACGTACCTTGGTCGGAGTTGTAGGGGTAGCCCAATCCTTAATGGGCTTAATCTTGGCAAATCTTTGTGAATACAATTCACGTGACCAAGAAATCACACGGTCGAATTCAAGATTTATACTTAGAGAATTTGGTCTACCGCGGTCCTTTCTCAAGTAGTCCTAGGGTTATTCTCATAGGTTCTGCGCGTTTCTCCTTACTCATCCGAGTAGTTTAGGATATCATTGTTGGATACTATCACAACTTATCCAATTAAAGTTTACACACGTGGCTCATGAGGTTCATGAAGGCGGCTGGGGTGTCGGCTAACCAACAGGCATGGTTTGGGATTCACAATGGTCACAACGAGTCTAAACGCGGTCTTCGAGATTTTCTCTTCCCGAACTTTCAGCTGATGGCTTTCGGATTGCGGATCCATCCTCAAATTCTCGCTCGAACCTTGGAGCGGACCGACTAAATCGTCAATTTTCTATAGAGGGTATTCAGTTCTTCTCTGTTGTTACCTCATCGTCATATACTAAGTCTAAGGTGGTTTGAGTCTTGTCAAGCAGAGGACTAAGAGTGGTTGATACAACACTTCAGTTGGTTTCTTTACCAAACTAAACATATGTACATCGATTCCTCCTAACAGTCGACTAGTCTCAATGGTACACCTAATTCTTAACGTCGAGGGAAAAATCCTGTAGAATGGTGTTGATTGCTACTGGCAATCGATCAGTTGAATCGGTAACGTTCCTAGCGTCTAATGTAAAAGATATGACTTGGATTATGGACCTGAATACAAATGTCGTAGTGTTTGGCATGATTGCTACAAGCAAGTATGCATCTCAGCCACACACGAGGTCATGAGTTATCAGGAAATTGTCCAACTCAAAATTTGTCTAATCGTCAACGAGGGTTATCAGATATCAGAAGGGGTAGGGTAACGCGAAATGCAATGCGGCTAAATCGTTCTATGACTGTTTATACATAATCTGGCGCGGGCTAGATTCGACGACTCTCCCTGGGCCGTTCGTCGTCTTCTCGAGCCCTGAGTAGACCTGTTCAACAAAGAGAACCCGTTAGGAGTGGACCCAAGGCCGTAGCCCCGGGATCCACCTTCGACGGTCAAGTTAGTCTCGATGCGACATTATGTTTTAGGTTATTATATCGTACCTCAAGAAGGGAATTCCAGCCATATATTTATAGGGCATGGATTAGAGTTTAGGCGTAGAGTGGGCCGCTGTCTGCCGGGCCTGGCCCATTCCTGGCCCAGTCCAGGCTATACGTCCACAAGCCCCCCAAGTCTAGTGTGACATAGTGCATGGCTATGTTATGCTAGACTTAAGTTCTTGTTCATGGCCTCTTTAGCCACATGTGTGCGCAACTCAGGTGTGCACATGGGACGGACCATACCGCGCAGCCCAAATGCGACAGTGCGCACTGGATCCATGGCGCAGTCCTGTTTAGCCCATTAGACTATATCCGAATCCGCGACCTTGTAGGCGCGTCCGTAGTGACCATGTTCCATCCTGAGTAACACCCGTTCTTACATGACGGGGAGGGATGCGCATATGCTAGGTTTTCCGCCACAGTGTGACAGTAAAGACCCCGTAAGAAGAACATGTAGTTCTATAGTTGGGGTAACACTGACATTGTGATTGTGAGAGCCACACAATGGTGAAGGTGGATCTCGTATGCCGCATCCTGGGTAAGGGCGTACCTTTTGTACCAGTAGCGATGCAGCATGGTGCGACAGAAGACGTGCTTTTGTGGCAGAGGTGCGCGCTGTGCGCGACAAGGAGGTGCGCGCTGTCCGCAACAAGGAGATGCGCGTTGTGCGCAACAAGGAGGTGCTTCCAAATATACCTGCGTGACACGTACGGAAACAGTGGTATTATATACCCTGGTAGCCCCCCAAGTTTGATGGTGCTACTCATGTAGGAGCATTAAACTTAGTTATTCAAATCCTGAAAAACACTTAATGCAAATATTAAAAGTATATGCCGCGAATCGCAACATATAAAACCTAATGAAGTAAAAGATTAGCGTGAAGCAATATATAGCACATAGCATGTGAAATTAACACATAAGAGAAGTAGCAGTGCGAATTACACCTATCGTGAGGTTTTACAAACTACATAAATAATTATTTTTTTTTTCTTTATATAAAAAAAACAATAACCCGGATGGACACACTGTGACCGCGACTAATAGTTGTAATCGCATGCACAGACGCAGATGGATGTATCGTGACCGCATAGACTCGAACGTTTGTGGATGATCGCAGATGAACATAACATGACCACGGATTTTGTCCAATGCATTCATGGCGATTGACTAGCATCGTGGCGCGCTGTGCGCTATACGTGGTTAATCTGCGAAGATGTCCGTACGCGCGGCCTAACGCGGGTAGATTTATCGTGACTGCGTTCGAACGTGCAAACAAGCGCGAACAAGCATACCAACCGTAAAAACATTATGTGCGCGAATTAATTCGCGGCTAAAAGATAAAGTAGGACCGATCGTGCGGACTTAGTGCGACTATAGATAAAATCGTGTTTACCAAGTTAAAAGATTTACATAAAATCGTGTTTACCGCAATAAGGTTCACTTTGTAAAAGTATGTCTCACGTTTAATTGCAGTACATCGATTTATAATTAATCTCTACCAATGATGTCGCATGACAAAACTTTTTAACCAATCAAATCGCATGTACGATAATAAATAATAAGATACCTTTACCAATGATGTATAAATCGCATGTCGATTTATAATTAATGATGTCGCAGTACGGCAAACAGGAATAAACAAGATACCTTTGCAAAAGTCAATTTAAAAAAGATCAAAATACCGGCTTTGGAACTCGATGGTTGCTTTCCGGTGATGTGAGAACCGAAACTTGTCGGGTCCCACGGATGGCGCCAACTTGTTGATACATAATCTGGCGCGGGCTGGATTCGACGACTCTCCCTGGGCCGTTCGTCGTCTTATCGAGCCCCGAGTAGACCTGTTCAACAAAGAGAACCCATTAGGAGTGGACCCGAGGCCGTAGCCCCGGGATCCACCTCCGACGGTCAAGTTAGTATCGATGCGATATAGCCTACAAGAGTTAGGTTTAGAATAACCTGTTCTGTTCTGTTATTATATCTCTCTGAAGAAGGGAATCCCAGCCATATATTTATAGGGCATGGATTAGGGTTTAGGCGTAGAGTGGGCCGCTGTCTGTCGGGCCTGGCCCATTCCTGGCCCAGTCCAGGCTATACGTACACAATGACGGTAGATGGCGTAACGTATCCTTTTGGATTAAAGTATGACGCGAGGTAAGACTGGATTTATGGAACGGAGGAGAGGTAAAATTGATTGGGTTGTGATCTTTCAACATCGGATGAGAGATTTGATTCTCGATGGAGGTTTAAAGTAACCGTTTCCTAGCATAACATGATTTATGCCTGAATTATACATAGGTGGCCAGTCTTTGTATAATTAAGGTCCAATGATGTAATGCCGAGTTTAGTTACAAGAAATAGATGATAAACCGTTTGTGGGTTTATGGAATAATAATGAGATAGTAACGTAGACAACTAGTTAGTGATAGAAGTACGGACAATCGAGAGATAATGTCAAATAATTCGTTAGATACCAGCGAGAATGAAAAGAGCAGCAAGTAGGGAAGAGTACATCTACTCGACACAGGATTGTGGATACTCATGAGTCAAATAAGCTTACGTCTCAGAATATCGTACGCCAAAATCCATATGATACTACGAGGTTCTTAGAAAGGTACTAATGAAATCTTATATAAACATAACTTGTGATGGTCTAAACTTAGGTCTCGTTACATAGGACATTCATTCCTTGACGTCACGTTTTATTCCTGGTTTCCTCCTACTCCATGGTTTTCCTTGGTTGTTCCTATTTCCTTAGTTCCTTAGTTTTCACGGGTTCAGGGTTCCACGGTTCTTGACACTCATTCTTGTAGTGTCCCTTCTTCTTACATCCAAATCAAGTGACATTAGCCTTCCGATCTGACCCAGGGTTGTCTGAACCACTGCACGTGTCTCAGATCTAAAGTCCCTGGCTAAGTTTCCAACCTACAACACTTTTAACACGTGTCAGCACACCGACCATAGTGGTGAAGCTTACAACGGTCGCACTTAGGTTGGTTCCCAGTATATTCCTACTTTTCTCCAGTCTCAGCAGTATAAGTCTTAGTGACCTTTTGTCATTGGTTCGGGTGGTTGCTATTCTTTGAGTGGTCCTCCCACTTCCGTTTGTTGTCAACCACTTTCTTAGTTGCGTCACGATTCACTAAATCCATCAAACGGTGGGCTAATCCTATGGCATCGCGAATAGTAGCTGGTTTCGAAGAAATCATGTCATTCCTGGTAGATGGGGGCAATCCATCAGCATAGTGCTCAATCTTGAGTGTTTTGGTTCGAACCATCTCAGAGCACAATAGTGACAGTTCCTAGAAACAACGGGTCTGGGTTGGCATGTCGGTGTCTTTTACCTTACAATTTCAGAATTCAAATTCCATCTTTCTCACTTCATCACGGGGGCGGTAGTTCCTAAGAATCATCACCTTGGACTCTTCTCGAGGCATTGAATAAGCCGCGTCAATACTGGTAAATCGGAGGTAAATGTTCCACCAAGTCAGGGCTTCATCCCACAGCGTGAACAAAGCATACTTCGCCTTGGATTCCTTCTCCCAATTACCAAATCGGAATACGGTTTCAGTCTTTTCTAACCAATGCCTTAGAGAAACAACCCTCTTTAGTCCCGCCAATCCATTTGTCATACAGTTTCGGAACTCCTGATACGTTCCCTTACGGGCATGGTTTTCAGGTCTTGAAGTTCCAACCGAGGTATTCGAGTGATTCGATTCAGCTAGTGTCTTGGCCTACTTATTGGGCCACTAACTGATCAATCAGAGCTTGATTCACCGTAGCATGATTTGGTGGGACCTGGTTGTTTGCAGTCTGGATTGGAGTGACTGGAGGCCGATCACGACGACCGGTGTTAACAGCAGCAGTAGATCGTGTCCGTGTGGTTCTGGCTGGGTTTAGTTTCGAAGCTATTAATCTGACTCTAAGACGTCAATGAGTGATAAGGTTTCAGATATTGGATAACACCGCGCAGGATTTCGGTCGTCACAGATAGGATACAGAACGTCAAGATTTGGTACGAGATCCTCAAAAATTCAACAATGGTAGACGAAAACGGTGATTGATAGCGATAGATGATAACGGTAGGTGATAAGGAATTAAAGTCTCTACTGAGAACTTCTCGGTCTAGAGCACACAACGGACAATTCCATAATTAATCGCGTTCTCGGCGTAGTAGCTCTCAAGGTAATTTCTAGGTTTATCAAACCACGTGTTCCTTCGGAATACAAACGGTGGAGTAGGACATCCCAAGGACATGTCCCCAGGGTGAGGGTTTCGAAGCGGGTTTCCAAACGATGACAGAGTGGGCATTTCGGATGAATAGGGTGAATGTTCTAATCTCGGAGTTAAATGGTGGGGCTTCGTGGAAAGAGATCGTGACCGTACGAAAATATACATAAGTGTTATCACAAAACAGCGCAAGAGAGTGAGGATGAGATAGGGAGGGGCATGGGGCTGTGACAGGCGTGGTAGTGGGCAGTTATTAGTGTATCAAGATTAATCAAACACACAGTGCAAATCACATCATAGGCATTTCCCAATATCCAAATATCACAAATAATTGGTAAGTCGTAAGGATGGGTCATACGCTAATAAATTCCTCCAACACAATTACCGGGCCCTTATTGGATTCGTCAACCCAATAAGTCCGATAATTGTGTCGGTCGGGTCTATTAACGTTAGACTGATCCGTAACTCCAACATAACATAAAATCTTCCGAAACAGTAATAACAAATATGGCATTATTCTAAACATATTCCCAAATCAAATACCGCATAATTCCAAATATACTACCAGAACAATTACCGCATGATTCTAGACATGTTCTCAGGTCAAATACTACATAATTCTAAGCATACCCTCAAGTTAAATATCGCATAATTCTCATCCCAGTTTCCCAAATATTCAAATCTCATATCAAACAGTTCATCAGCTTATCATGTCAATACTAGAGGCTTCGGCTTGGCAGGCAGGCACGCGTCGGTCACGGGATCAATTTATGAAAAGTAGTTATAGTCCAGGTTTTTGATAAGTACCCAGTTTTCTATAACTTGAGCTCTGATACCAATTTGTAACACCCCCAAAATTGGGTACAGCGGAAGACTTAACAAAGCTTCGAGGTGCTACGGGGATTGGTACACAACACAAGCATAAGAAAACGGAAATACATCATTCGATTTATTTATAACATTTCAACCAAATATTTAATGTTTACATTTATTTAAAAGTGCGGAAGTAAGCCCAAAATATAAAGATAGGTCCCAATTAAGTTATCAGAGTATGAAATTGATCCAAGAAACCGTGCCACTTGCCAAGCCTCCAAATCCTAAGCAGTCAATATCAGATGCCTCAATTACCTAAGAAAACATGCTAAAAGGGTCAGCTAACGCTGGTGAGTTCATAGGTTTAAGCATAAAGTATAACAGTAGACCAAGATAAGTTATTTGCTACACTAGACTAAGTTGAATACAGTCATATAATTCACGAATAACAACAATCACAAGTAATCATGTATCAATACGACAGGACACAGTAGTCCTCTGTCATAATGATAGTGTCAGTAGGGCCCTAGTTATATCTAACCTTAGTCAGTTAACGAGTTATAGTAAAGCTAGATATTTACTACACTGGACTAAGTTAAATACATTCATTCCAGTTATATCTAACCTTAGCTAGTTAAAGAGTTATAGCAAATCAGAAAGCAGCAGTTAGGTCCATATAAAACAGTTGAACATGTTTTCTCACCCCAAGTTTCAAATAATAGTATATGAGTAAAAGTGGGGCTATGAGACTCACCTTAGCCACAACAACGCAATATCAACAATATCAAGGGTAGAGCAGCACAATAAACCAAACAATAGCACAACACAACAATATCAAGGGCAGAGCAGCACAACTAGCTAACTGTGTTACGGCACAACGGACTCGGCACGACCTAATAATATAAAGAGTCGTCTTAACATATATTCCAAAAAATAACCTAAGACGTTAAAGTTCCCAGAGATTAAATATTCCCATTCCCAGTTCCGTTTCCAAGTTAATCTTTTTTTTTTCGGTTTATTAGAGTTTGGTATCATCATTTGTGTAACGGTAGAAAGACATGGACTCAAGAGTACACATGCCAAAAAGGAAACAAGACAACGGAACTGATGCAGAGAGAATGAAAGGGATTCGAGATTAGACGACAGAGAGGAGACCACAGATATCAAGTAGCAAACACAACAAGTAGATGGAATGATTGGTAATCGTCGGTAGTTTCCCATAATCCCATATAAATTTCATGTTCATACTTGTTTTATATGTTAATCAAAATTTGCCATGACTCGTTCGTTTATGGAACGTTCCAAGTCGAATGACTTTATTAATTTCCAATTATGTTTAGATAACAAGTGTTATAATTATTATTTTTCGTTAGACAATATTTTTAATAGTTCACCCGTTACGGCTCGAATACATTAAATTCGTCATGATTCTAATGTACTATAGTCGTCTCGTGTCCCAATAGTCCAAAATGTCCAAGGTCAAATAATATACATCCCAAGTCCGGTGTTGCAAATACCCAAGTAATCCGATTACCAATCAATTATCACGACAGGTAATAAGTCTACAAGTCCTAATACAATAAACCATAATATACACGTGTCTCGAAAAGTTCGACTACTCTCGTGTGCCTCGTTTTCACCAATTTCAATACACCTTTATTTTGTTAAATCAATTTGTTATTAATTGAATTTATTAATAACTTTTACTTTTAACTTGATTATATACTTTTTATTTTTACTTTCCCTTTATTTTTTGGTCCAATTCAAGTCAAGATATAACAATTTATCACACGAGAGTTTTTTTATTTTTGATTCACGTCCACTAATCATTTTCGGGTCAACATCTTCACCCTCGTTCCCAATATTAAAACAAAAGCCCTCGTCTAACTTGTCGGGTCAAACAAATGGTCAAATAACAAATAACATCCCAAATCAATCAAATATGTCAAGTCCATATAGGCAATCCAAGTTTTCCCAAGACCACGAGGTCTCGGCAATCCCTTGTTGTGGCCAAAACATCACAGTTAACTCCAAGTTCAAGTCATAATCAAACCACATCAACACTCGGCCTTACTAATTCCTACGACTCGAGTTTTCAAGTCACAACCAAGTCACAATATACAACAAACCAATCGGATCACATAAATTTACTTCGCCGAGACCATGGGGTCTCAGCTTTGAACCACACCGCGTACTAATAATACCAAACGGACCAACTCCTAGACACTCCTAACCAACGCAAGGTTTGACCGAAATCCACTTGTGTGTTCAGTTCTTACCATGACCCAAATCATACCAACAACAAAACTAAATGCTATTCAAGACCAAAAATGCTTGTGAGCTCATTAATAAGCTCAAACTAGATGACACAAGTCGTACGTGAGCTTTAAGCTCTCGGTACGTGAGCCCAAACACAACCACAAACATAACCATGGCACGAGGATGATACCATAAAGTTTATATTCGTGTTTTAACAAGTTTTATCAAATTCCCGTTTGTTTTTTACCCACACCGATTCACAACCTAAACCTCTAGATCTATCTTACCATGCTTACCAAGGCACGATAACGGGCAAAAATGGTGGCGGTGGTGGCGCGTGTGATGGATTTAACTCGCATGAGTTGTAGATTTGTGTTTATTAACAAGATATAAGGGTGGGTTTGGTGTTATTTTGAAGGTGGAGGTGGTGGTCGTGTGAGGTGACAGCGGCTGTGTTGTTGATGTTGGTGTGGTGCCAGCGTTGTTTGATGGTGGTAGATGAAGGTGAAAATGGTGGTGGTTGTGGTGTTGATGGTGGTGGAGCACCACGGGGGCAGCGGCGGCGCAAGGGTGGTGACATGTGGCGGCTACCAAAAGGGAGAAGAGAGAGGAAGAGATACTACTCCCTCCGTCACATATTAAGTATCGACTTTCAAAATGCACAAAGTTTTAGAAAATTCCACTAAGTACACTCTCCACCAATCAAATATCATTTTTACCCACTAAAGTCTCATCTCATTGGTTGGAATACAATCTGGACACTTAATTTAGGACATCCCAAGATTCCATTTTGGACACTTAATATGGGACGAATGGAGTATTACTTTAGGTTTAGGGTTTGTGAGGGAGGAAGTGAATATTTATTTTTATGAATTGGGCCAAAATCATAAATAACTAAAAGTGGGAGGGCATGGATGGAAATAACGTGAGGGGCCAAGTGTGTAAAGCTTGCTAATCTTTTGATATAATGTTTCTCGGGCTCATTTAGGCTAGTAAAAATTCTCGTGAGACTTTCTAACTTGCGCAATTAATTTTAGAATCGTTTTTCCTTTAAAAATAACTATCTATACGTCTATGTTTGTTCAAAACTCCTAAAATTATATATTCCATGTATTATTAGGTTTAGACTCGTGCCGATTCGCGTTGCGTTCTAACTCAAGTTCTACTGGGCAAGTTCACATATCAAATAACAATTTTCTAAGATCAAATCTCATATAATCCAAAGTAGTTCCTAGGTCTCAATTATCATATCTAAGAGCGTAGGGTGTAATGACCTTGAGTTAAGGTATAACTCAGTGCCACATCAGCGCCACATCAGCTTTAACTTTTCAACCTTAACTAAAAAAAAACACCCCTTATCATACCTTAACCATAACTTAACAATTTACAAATTCAACCCCTAAACCATAACTCAACAATTGAAGGTTTTAAGGTATTTTTTTGTTTTTTTTTCTAAATCTTTGTATTTCTTGAAGGCTTTCTTGTGCACTCAGTTCTCGAGTTTTGAGGGAAGGGAAATGAAAAAGAATATGAATGGGAAAAAAAAAGGAAAAGGAAAGGAAGTATTAGTTGATATGTTCTTGAGATAGAAAGTAATCATAAATCATGTTCTTGAGTCGGAGGAAAATGAAAATAACTTGTTCAAATTACATTTATGCCCTCTAGTTGTTAATGTCAAATGTTTTAAAAGGGGTATATTAGTCTTTACACAACAATAGTTTCTCTTTCCTTTCACTTTCCTCCCAAAAATGGGAGAAAGATTTTATTAATAAAACTTCCTACCATCTTCCTCTCCACTTCCCTTTCCTTTCTTAAAAAAAACTCAAGAACACAAAAAATATTCCGTTTCCTTTCCTTTCCTCTCAAACTTTAACTCGAGAACTGAGTTGCAGATTTGTAAATTTTATATGTGGATCTAAGTTTCTATAACATTTTGGGTAATTTTAACAGCTGTCGCCACCACTTTCTTACCGGATACTTCCTGTGCCGCCCCCGCTTTCTTACTGCTGCCATCAGGAACCACAACTATTGCCGACAAATTTTGATTCTTTATCAGATCTGTTATAAAGTTAATGCAAATATCATTGTTTATTTATTTTGTTGTATAATTTTGTTTGTATGTTTCATTGATATTTATGATAAAATTAAACTTTTTTATTCTGTTTGTGTTACTTTTGTTGCTTGATGTTTATGAAAATTTTGTATATTGTTTTAGTACATTTATTTGTATCCTTTGGGTGTCTAAATCTTTTTGTTATTTTATTTGTGAATTTTGTAATTTTGGTAAAGTTGATGTGCAGATACTAGCTATTTATGGCAAGTAAAAAAAACTGATGTAAATTATTGTTATTTTCTTTCTATATTTTGTGTATAAATTGTTGAAACTGTTTGGTAAATAATGTACAAAAAATTTATTTAAAGAGAAACGTTTAAAATTTGAAGTTAGTTGATATTTTTGTAATGTTTTTTAATTCCAAACTTGTAATGTTTTGTAATTTTGAAAGCGGAAGCGTATTAGCTCTAAAAATTTTGAAAGGCTAAATTTCTGTGATAGTTTTTAACACTTCTAAATTTTCTGATATATTGGAAATTTTGAAATATTAAAAGTGTAAACTCTTTTAAATTTGAATTACAATAAGTTTTGAAATCTAAGCTTTTAAAATTCTATAAACTATTTAAGTAAACTACAGTATTTAAGTGAACTATCAATGTTTTTGAAAATTGGGTCTTTAATCGACCCGGTCGAATCACGGGTCTCCAGTTATACCATCGGGTCAACCCGGTATTTCACAAAAAATAAATTTATATAGATTTGGAATGATATGAAGAAAATGTATGTATATATATATATATATATATATATATATATATATATTATATATATATATATATATATATATATATATATATATATATATAGAAAACCGGGTTGATCCGGGTCACTTCAAACCCGACGGGACTAACCGGGTTTCAAATACATAAAAACCGGTTTTATTTTACCGGAACCGTTTCAACCTGGAACCGGCTGGGTCGAACCGGGTTTCAAAACGTTATGTGTAATCCTTAAATCTTCAAACTTTTTCGTTTATAACGCACAAACTTTTTATCACTACAACTATCTGCCGCTATAAAATCTCGTTGCTATGCACGTGTATTCGTCTAGTATTTATAGATGTTCCGATTGTATCTGGGGCCACTCTTTTTATGTATTTTGATTTCCAACACATGAATGCGATGATAAATTACGAGCTTTTTATATTTCCCACTTATAGTTTTCTTTCTAATTGCGCTTAAAAGTAACATTGTTATTATCTCACTCGCATGTTACATCCCGCGCTCATGGATTAGCAGAACTATTAGACATTCAAATCGATGCAATAACCAATCCTGGTAAATTATAATTCTCATTTCTTTTGCAACATTATGTAGTCTGTCGCATATTTTAAGTTTATATGTTTCTTTCGATATATTAAAGTTTTGATGGTTTGTGTTTCTTCATGCTTTAACCACTGCTTACACCAGCCAGTTTGTAGGTAATAGAGGTGTCCAGCTTTAAATGATCAGGGAGAATACATTGGCGTGGCATTTTAGGTAACTAATAATCTAAGACTCTAATATGCTACCGGAGAAGAATGTAAAACTTATACTTCTTTTTCTGAATGTGGGGAATAAATTTACTTGCTGAATTTGCATTTAGAGAATAAGTTTTTTAGTGGACCATTAACATAATAAATCTTGAAAAGTATGTTATCAGATATGTCATTAACTTTTGCTTAATTGCTTCACAAAGTTAAGCCACCTCTTCTTAAGATTGGTTTTTTAGGTTATGTCATTTGTTACATATAAATGGCAGGTTGAATTTGGACCATTAAAGCCAGGAACACCCACTCAAGTTCAAATAGGTTAGCTGTTATTTAGAAAAAGAAAAGGAAATGTGCTTTGAAGAAGATATATAAATGTGCTAATATGATTACAAAAGTATATTATATATTAGAAGTCTCATTCTGGACATGGTTGAGTTGGTGAGGGTTTAAATGGTCAATAATAAATAAATTTATCATCATATATATATATATATATATATATATTATATATATATATATATATATTATATATATATATATATATATATATATATAATATATATATATTAGAACGGCTTGTTAGTTGTTAGTGGTTCAGTTTGAGTAGTGACATCCAATTGGGCAGTATGCTATCCGTGAACCCACCTCTTCCTCCTTTAACCGCCTGAAGGGGTAAAAGTCCCGGGTGGGACTCGAACTTGAGACCTCCCATAGCCAAACATCCCTTCCCTAAGCCCCTAAGGAATCTTGGTGGCCAACTGAGCTAGCCCAGTTGGTTTATCATCATTAATATTTAATATGTATAAACACTACATGAGATCTTTTTTTAGAAATACAATATTTTATTAAGAAACCATAAAAGAGAACAAAGATACAATACAAGCATCTTACCTCTTAAATAAGCTAATTAAAAGAGAGAGGGAAAAAAAAAAGAAAAAAAAAGAAAAAAAAAACCCTTAGAAAACCAAACAATAACCTCAGAAAAAAAACTTTTACCTAAACACATGAAATATATTTAAAAATCTCAAAGAATCAAACTTTGACAACCAAATCCCCACATGAGGCATTGGCCACCCAAGCCCAACTATCATACTTATCCAATCTCGAAGCCTTTAAAATCAATAGAACCAAATTGAAACTTACTGAACTTGCAGACAAGAATTACCCACTTGCAGACAAAGAATTATCCACTTTGTAGGGAATTAAATGTTCTGAAGTTAGTACTGCTGAGAGAAATACACTAACAGTACAAACTGCTAGTGTATGAGTGAAGACTGCTCGAATACAACTAACAGTACAAAGTTCAAAGTTAGTACTGCTAGTTATATCAGAAGGTACTGCTGCATGGTTAAACGTTTGTATTAAGGATAAGTATAGAAAGGATTTTGTGTATATCTTATTTAGTTAGAATTATACGGTGAATACTTATCTTGTAAAGGACTCCTTAGTCTATAAAAGGAGATCCTAGGTTATACGAATATCGGTCATAGAGTTTTGTTAAGATTCAAGGTCGATTGTAACCTTAGTGATAGCTAAGATCACTCGTATTATTCAAGCAATAATATTGAATCGTTTGGTGTTAACTTTCTGTGTTCATTGTCCAATATAGAGCATTACTGTTCCATTAATCAAACAAACATCCTTCTAAGTGTGGTTAAGTAGATTTCGCATACTTGACTGCATTCACTCAAAGTATCTCATACACGTTATAAAGGAGTAACATCCTAAGTGTATTATAATCCTCTCAAGTGGTATCAAAGCCAGGTTGATACTATTGATTTAGAAGAAGTAATGGACATGGAAAACACTCAATCAAACATGGCTGCTAAATTGCCAATGCTCAAGCAGAATGAATTCGACATGTGGAAGTTAAAAATAGAACAATACTTCCAGGTGTAAGATTATGCACTCTGGAAATTATTGAACAAGGAGACTCTTTCAAGCCTTCAACTTCTACAACAACAGTTGATGGTAAGGTAGAGACAATTGTGCAGACTGTTCCAGTGACTGCAGAAGAGAGACTTCAAAAGAAGAATGACCTCAAGGCCAGAAGTTTGCTGATGATGACTATTCCAAATGATCAACTCTTGAATTTCAGCATGTACAAGGATGCTAAGACTTTGTTTGAGGCAATTATTGCTAGATATGGTGGGAATGAAGCCACCAAGAAGACACAGAAGACTCTCTTAAAGCAGAACTTTAAGAACTTCACTGCTACCAGTAATGAGTCACTGGATCACATGTTCAACAGGCTTCAAAAGATTGTTAGCCAGCTTGTTGTTCTTAGTGTGGATATACCTCAGGAAGATCTTAACTCCAAGTTCCTGAGGAGCTTACCTGCAGAGTGGGCTATGCATGTGGTAGTCTGGAAGAACAAGCCAGACATTGAGACTATGAGCCTGAATGACTTGTACAACAATATCAAGATTGTTGAGCAAGATGTGAAGAAGGCTGGAGGATCTAGTTCAAGCACTGGAAACATGGCCTTTGTGTCATCTCCTAGTAACTCAAGTCCAGTTGAAGAAGTAAAGGTTGATGTGGGAGTTAGTACTGCTAGCTAAAATGTTAGTACTGCTAGTTCATCAAGCAGTACTATTGGTATTTTGGATGAGAAAACCTGTTGTGCTTTCCTGACAAGCCAGAATGATGGGTCAATGCTGACTCATGAAGTCCTCCAGGAAATCAATGATGATGATTTGGAGGATATGGACATCAAATGGCAGATCTCTCTTCTTAGCATGAGGGCTAAGAAATTCTATCAAAGAACTGGAAAGAAGATCACTATCAGCAGCAATGATACTGCTGGTTTTGATAAATCAAGGATAGAGTGCTACAATTGCCATAAGATGGGACACTTTTCAAGGGAATGTAGGAGGCCTAGGCAACAGGATGGAAAGAGCAAAGGTTATGGGAACAAGACCAAGGCTGTGGAGATTACTGAGCCAACTTCAAAAGCTATGGTGGCTATTGATCGCTTAGGGTTTGATTAGAGTTTTATGGCAGAAGAGGAGGAGGCACCTACTGAGATGGCACTTATGGCCTTCTCTGATTCTGAGGTACAATCTGATAAAAGTTGTTCTAAATCTTGCACTGTTCTTAAAGAATTAGAAACTTTAAGAAAACACTATGATGAACAAACGATAGAGCTGAACAAAACTAATTATAACTTGTCAAATCATAAGAGAGGTTTAGCTGTCCTAGAGGAGTAGATAGCGCACTATAAGAACAATGAGTCTAGTTTTGCTGATGATATAGCAGTTCTTAAAAGGGATTTATCTTTTAAAAATGCTAAAATTAGTCTATTGAAAGCTGAGTTGGATAGGATTAAAAAGGCTAATGAAAACATTCAATTAAGTGTAGAAACATTAGAATATGCCTCTAAGGGTGTAAACAAGATAATTGAATGTCAGTTAATCAACAAAGCTAAGTCTGGGTTAGGATATAAGACTGTTCCACCTCCTCACAGAGGAATTCCTGCACCCCCAGGGATAGACCTAGAACATACAGGTTTGCCTGAATTTCAACAACCAATGTTAGAATATGGTCCTAAGCCAAAAGAGAATGTAGTTGTTGATAAGCCTGTAGAAGTAAGTGAACCCTTTGAGAGTGCAAGTGACACTTCACTCACTGAGGACAAGGAGTCCTCTGGTAGGAATTCAGATGCTCCAACCATTGAGGATTGGACATCTGATGATGATGAGGAAGATCAGGTT
The DNA here is from genome assembly GCA_021014915.2 of Artemisia tridentata subsp. tridentata. Taxonomy (NCBI): domain Eukaryota; kingdom Viridiplantae; phylum Streptophyta; class Magnoliopsida; order Asterales; family Asteraceae; genus Artemisia; species Artemisia tridentata. Next base: position 265,865,754 of record CP139509.1, on the reverse strand, counting down.
GTGGTTAAACCTGATGTAGTTAAGATAGAAGGAACAAGTGTTCCTAAGGTGGTCAAGAATGAAACTGTTAGGCCTAAGTCAAATGCTAAACCATTTAGGAAAACAGTAAGGTACAGTGAGATGTATAGATCCACAGACAAGCCCAGAGGTAACCAGAGGAACTGGAACAACCTCAAGTCTCACCAACTAGGTGATGATTTTGTCCTATATAAGAACGTTTGTTTCACTTGTGGTAGTATTGACCATCTTGCAGTTTTTTATAACAAAAGGGTAACTGGGTATTCAAACCAAAGGGTGAGCTTAGAAAGGCCTCAAAATCACTCTAATACTACTAGAATAACACCCAGAGCACTTTTATTGAAGTCTGGCCCAAAATCAATTCATACTGCTAGACCAACAGTTAGTACTGCCAGACCATTTAAGTCTGTTTACCCAAAACCAGCAGTTCAAGGTGCAAAAACAACTTTCAAACATGCACCAACAACTGCTAAAAGGCCTTTTCAAACAAAAGCAGTGGTTCAAAAACAAATTTGAAAACCAAAGGCTACTACTGCAAAGCCAACAGTTAATACTGCTAGTCAAGCAGTTAGTACTGGCAATATCAAAAACACTACTAGGGGAAAGAGGGATAATGCTGTTAAGGCCTCAGCATGTTGGATTTGGAGGCCAATCCAGTCCAATGGTGCATCAACTATTCTAAACAGATTTAACTATATTGATGCACGAGGCAAACCCAAGTCAGTAATGGCTTGGGTACCCTAAGGAAACTAATTTCCTTATTTCAAGTGCAGGGACATTCACAAGGAGATGATGAAGATCAAGGTTATGCAGACAGTGGGTGTTCCAGGCACATGACAGGCAACATGTCCTATCTTTCACACTTTCAACCATTAGATAGAGGATATGTTACCTTTGGGGGAGGAATAGGAGGCATAATTACTGGTAAAGGTACACTTAAAACCGGTTAATTGGATTTTAAAGATGTGTACTTTGTTCAAGAGCTTAAGTATAACCTGTTTAGTGTCTCGCAAATGTGTGACAAAAAGAACAAGGTTCTTTTTACTGACACTGAATGTCTTGTGCTTTCTCCAGACTTTAAGCTACCTGATGAAAGTCAGGTATTACTCAAAGTTCCAAGAAAGGGCAACACGTACAGTGTTGATATGAAGAAGATTGTTCCTAAAGAGGCCCTTACTTGTCTTGTTGCAAAGGCCACATTGGATGAGTCTATGTTATGGCGTAGGAGACTTGGTTACATTAATTTTAAAACCATTAATAAAATTGTAAAAGATGGTTTGTTAAGAGGCTTGCCTCAAAAAAGATTTGAAAATGAACAAACTTGTGTTGATTGTCTCAAAGGCAAACAACACAAGGCTTCTTTTAAGCCCAAGATTTTTAACTCTATTGGTCAACCCTTGTTTATGCTTCATATGGAATTATTTGGCCCAACTTTTATGAGTAGTATTAAGCATAAGAGGTTTTGTCTTGTAGTTACTGATGACTATAGCAGGTTTACATGGGTTTTCTTTTTAAGTTCTAAGGATGAGACACCTAGCATTCTTAAAACATTTATCATAGAGATAGAAAACCTAGTAGATAGGAAAGTAAAAGTCATTAGGTGTGACAATGGGACAGAATTCGAAAATAGAGTTATGGATGAGTTTTGCAAAGAAAAAGGTATTAGAAGAGAATTTAGTGTTGCTAGAACTCCTCAGCAGAATGAGGTTGCTGAGAGAAGAAATAGGACACTCATAGAAGCTACTAGAACCATGTTAGCCGACTCTAAGTTGCCTATCACTTTTTGGGCTGAAGCAGTTGATACTGCTTGCTATGTGCAGAACAGGGTTTTGGTAGTTAAACCTCACAATAAGACACCATATGTGCTTTTTAGAGGTAGAACTCCTGCATTAGGATTTCTAAGACCTTTTGGGTGTCATGTGACCATTCTGAATACCTTAGACCATCTAGGCAAATTTGATGGTAAAGCAGATGAAGGATTCTTGGTTGGATATTCTCTCAATAGCAAAGCCTTTAGAGTATACAACACAAGAACTAGGAGAGTTGAGGAAAACCTGCATGTTGAATTTCTAGAAAATAAAACTAATGTTGCAGGTGAAGGTCCAAAATGGTTGTTTGACCTTGAGACTCTAACCCAATCAATGAATTATATGCCTGTTGTTGCAGGAACCTTTTCTAATGATTTTGCAGGTTCAGAAGCAGATGATGCAACAAATGAAGCAGACTTGGGTAAGGAGAAAGCTCAAGAGCATGTACTGATGCCAATATGAACAAGTGTGGATTCAACTTCAATGAATGGTGAACCTTCTACTGATGAAGCTAAGGAAGGGATTGAAGGTGAAAACAATGTAGATGGAACTGAGGAACAAGAGAATCAAATTAACAGTACTAATGATGATTGTACTGCTGAGCCCCAACTTGATACTGCTAGGCCAAATGTTGATACTGCTATGCCAAATGTTCATACTGCTGGCCCATCAGACTCTAATGCAGCGGATTTCTCAGAAGATGAGGTGGATATTGGAAATATACCACCTACATATGGAGTTCTCTTTACACCACACACAAGGATTCACAAAGCTCACTCCCTGGACAATGTGATTGGTGATTTGCAATCTGGAGTGAAGACAAGGAAGCAACTTATGACTTCAGACCAACAAGGGTTTCTTAGTAATGTTTATGAATCAAAGCAGCATGAAGATGCCAACTCTTGTTTATTTGTATGTTTCCTCTTACAAGTTGAACCCAAAAATGTTCTCAAAGCCTTAGAAGATTCAATCTGGGTAGAAGCAATGCAAGAAGAGCTTCTCCAATTCAAGATTCAGAAGGTTTGGGTACTTGTGGACTTACCCAAGGGTATGAGGGTAATAGGCACCAAATGGGTTTTCAGAAACAAAATGGATGATGAATACTTATCTTGTAAAGGACTCCTTAGTCTATAAAAGGAGATCCTAGGTTATACGAATATCGGTCATAGAGTTTTGTTAAGATTCAAGGTCGATTGTAACCCTAGTAATAGCTAAGATTACTCATATTATTCAAGCAATAATATTGAATCGTTTGGTGTTAACTTTCTGTGTTCATTGTCCAATACAAAGCATTACTGTTCCATTAATCAAACAAACATCATTCTAAGTGTGGTTAAGTAGATTCCACATACTTGACTGCATTCACTCAAAGTATCTCATACACGTTATAAAGGAGTAACATCCTAAGTGTATTATAATCGTCTCACACTTGCAGACATACACAAACTGTGTCACCAGATATCACAGAATTAAATGTAGCAGTACACAAGCACAGAGCTGATGCATACGAAAACTCATTGTAACCGAATATTAATTAGGTCCCTTAACCAATGTTGCCAATCTATCTCTTTATACTTATTTGATCTTCGAAGGATCTACTCGTAGCTTTTTAATTGGATATCTTGAAAATCTTATTAGTACTTGAAATTTTATTACAGAACACGTGTGCATTTCTTTCTTTCCAAATGAAGTACCCGGTAGTCCAAATAAACGCTTGCCAAATACGAGTGAGGAAGATAGGGACACTAACGTTTCCATTTAATGAAAAGAATTCATCAATACAGAAAGCATTAACACCCTCACCCCCCCCCCCCCCTCTCTCTTCCACCAAAAAAAGTTTTATACCAAGCACTCCTAGCTAAATCACAAGAGACCAAGCTATGAGCACACCTTTCCACAATATTATTACAGCACGGGCAAAGAACCGAGTCCAAGTCGACACCTCTTCTATCTAGCTCCACACGAACCGGAATTCTACCTCTTAACGTCTTCCACACAAAGATGTTTACTTTCTTTGGCACTAACTTGTTCCAAAGCGTTTCTTGTCCTCCATCCAAGCATAGAATATTTTCCTCGATCAATCTTGATAGCTCTTTGATCGTGAACTCACCGTCTTCACCAAGCGACCATCTCAACCGATCCCTACAATTATTAGCAATTTTGTGGTTGAGAGACTGGATTATCATCCTCACATATTTTGTGTGTTAGTTCTATATTCTCTATAACGTTTGCTTACAAATTCTCCAAATGGACACTTGACATTGATCATACACTTACAAATTAAAAGATCATTTATCATCTTGAGAAGTGTTTATTGGGAGGATTTGTAGCGCAAGTTTATGTCGTTACTATAATTTAAATTCTTGAATAAGCTTCAGCTTGCTTTGATGCTCATATAGTTGTAGGTGCAGTGTATTCTAATTAACAAAATAATATGTTCTTGAATTAGGCCCCACTTGGAAGTGTAAACGAAATGAGGATTACAGAAAGAGAGAAAATCCATTTATGCTCAATTATATACCAGAGGTATGTTTCCGACTGTGATATCTCCTCATATGGAAGCTGTGAGATTTATATGAGATGAAATTAAGAATAAGAAGTTAGTGCTCGGATTTGTGATTCTTTAGCATAGGAGTGGAGCCAAAAAGGCTATCTTGTGACAACATAACAATGCTTTAACATGTTGAGGGAAGAGATCTAGTGAAAAGAGAAAATATAATAGGAAGAATGAGAAATACTTTTAGACACACATTTTAAATAAAGAGGGAGAAATTCATAGGAGTTGCATCTTTTATTGTAGGTGCATTGAAATGGGCAGTTGTTGTTACTTCTCTCATTCTTCTCAATGCAAGAAACACTTGTTTGAGGCTTGATTAAGGATCGAATGAACAAGAACTAGAGAGAGAAAGTGGGAACTTCTAGAGAGAGAAAGAACTATGTGTGTATTAGATTAGAATGAAGTGAAGTTCCAACCCTTCCCTTGCAAGGGAAGGGGTATTTATACATACTACTTAATATGCCCCTAGCGGGCTGTGGAGAGAGCTGACAGTGGGTAAAGACCCGACCCACTCCACAATATTAATAATAACTAAACTACTAATAATATTACTAATGATCCTATGAGCTATGATGTGCTACTAAGTACTCGGGGTGACCGAGTCTTCAACTGAATATTTATATTCCTAACAATCTCCCCCTAAGGGAGGTCACCCCGGAAGTAATGTTCTGAATTCTAGCACTTCATCCTTGAATCTTGACTTCATAGCTCGTAGACCTTGATTCTTCAATGTCTAGAATCTTTGTGCCTTTAGCAGTGATCTTGTGATGACCGTTCTTTGTCTTGGATGATTTTGAGTATTCTTCGAAACTATCATCCAACTTGAGTCTCCAAGTCATCTTTCAGCAGTATGTTTCCATGTGATGTGTAAATCTTTGAGCCGACATGCTCACACTATTTGGTGTCATGATCTTTAGCATCAGAGTTTGCAGAAGCCGTGTTAAAGGTCTTTTAGGTTCATCATGACTTTGTTGAGTTGCAATGATGGTGTAGTGTGAACATGTGGTAGAGGATTGGCATCTTTTCTGCAACCAGCTACAGCATTCCACAGCTACAATCGCCAGAAGTTCCTGCATACGACAGTTAGCAATAAAACGACCGGTACTTACAGGTTTGGACTTCGAGATTGTTAACAGCATAGTGTGAAAACTCTCTCTAATCCTTACCAAGACCGTTCCTAATCGAAAACCCACAGAGGGCTTTTTAAGATCGAACCGTAGCACATCAACGATTAGGTGAGTCGCTGGAGATCACTCCACGACTGTAGACCGTTAGAAACCGCCATGACCACTAAGCGTAATCCATAAAGAATTACCGAAGTGACCTGCTTTCAGGGCTGCTTGATGTTGACCCTGGCAGGAATTTCCATTCAATCATTGAGAATTACATTCGTAAATTCTCTCATAAATGTTCTGGCAGATTGCTAAGATCTGCGTAGGACTCTCAAGTTTACAACTGGTGTCCTTAATGTTGAACACCCAGTGTAGAAATAATTCGTGTCCCTATGAGATCTTATTATGCATCTCGTGGCTCTAGACTCGATAGTGCGTTTTGATTTAGTGAGCGGAGGCTGGAGAGAACTGCCACCTTTTCAATATCATCTAACTCGGAGTGAGAGAGACGATAGGAATGTATTGAACTCCGTGACAATTGAAACAAGAATCCTTTGAGGGACCTTGAGTGGCTAGGGAGGGTTGTGCAGCGTATCACTGGGTCCATGATACTTTGTCTTCAATGCCAGCAATCAACTAAGTGATTCTGACAGCATATGTATTGACCCGGTTTCTGCCTAAGTTTTAAGGAGGGCTATTTCTTTTCACCCTTTATCTTTACAATTCTTTTTCATTCTTCAACCCCTTCAGTGCTTACCGAGACTTCATTACTAGTACCTTGTTGGGTTTGTTCCAGTACTAGCTCCATCTCAGTCGGCACTCTTCCCTTAATCACACTTTTCTCCTTTTTAATCATACCTAAGGACTTCTACACTAACTAGTGGATTGTCCCTGGGTAGATCCCTCCGGCTCTGGCGGGATCGTAGGAACTTGAGCCTAACCTAACCATCCTTATAACTCCATGCATTAATTAAAATGGTCGGTCTTTGGTATTCATCCACGATTGCCATAAACCAAATCATTGAAAAATCTCTCAAAGTGTTCATGATTCTGAAACACATTTTTGCAAACACTTGAGAGTTTTATATTTTTCAAATGCTCCCCCTTTAACATGTGCTCGAGTGATCGTTTTATAAATTTGCACATGTTAGGTAGAGCTCGCACTTTTTGAATTGATCCACTTTCAGTGAACATGACCGATTCGAGACACGCTTACATCACTAGTTAGACTAGCTTGAAATTATTACCCGGCCTGGTCAAGTCCACAGAAGGTTTCTCGAAATGGTACACTCTACTCAGATACATCTTTTTCGAGACACGCTTACATCACTGGTTAGACCAGCTTGAAATTATTACCCGGCCAAGACGTATCCTTTCGATTGATGACAGTTCAAGTTTCGTCAATTCATTGGTGAAGTCTGAGCCTTGCTCACATGAGATGCATGCCAAATCCTTTGCTCCCCCTCAATAAGTGCATTGGTATACAAAAGAGTTTAGCACTTACTGGAGAGCTTACTTTCACATCCAAAACATTTTGCTCCCCCTCAATATGTGCCTTGGTATACAAAAGAGTTTAGCACATATGGGAGAGCTTACTTTTATGTCCAAAACATCACATTTTCATCAGGTTTCATATTTAAATCACATTCTCTCCCCCGATCAAAAATTTCAAACCTTTTGAGATTTGTGATCCCAATTGATTTAAATAATTTAGAAAAACATGGGAGAAAATGTGGTCAGGTTTAACATGTTCTGATGATGAAACCTACTTTGCTCCCCCTTAATCTAAGAGGGAGATTCACTGCTTATTATGCACATTTCGACAATTATGACACAAATGATATTGACCTTTTTTTTTTTGCGCAGATGATGCAATCACCCGCTTTTCTGAGTTAGTAGTCAACATCAATTATCCATCCACCAACAAATCTTTCGCAAATGTCGTTGATCCCCACTTGGCGAGACCAAAATAGATAAATGATGGCGGCGGTGGTGAAAGTGTTGTTGTTGTTGTTGTTGTTGTTGCCGACGTTGTTGTTGTGGTGAATTTCGAGCCAATCAATAGCGTTTGAACGTCTGATTAAATGGTTAGAATGGAACTGGCACATTCATTTTGGCTATGGAATCTGCATAAGAATATCAACACAGATATACATGCATACAGATACACTATTCCTAGATAGCTACCCTTCAGCAGCTTGCCACATTATAATACCAAGTTCATCTTATAATCAAACCCCAATCAGGAACTACGTCAAACCACTATCTAGCATGAAGAGCAAATAGCAATCATGAACATGGCAATTCACACGAATTTCAATATTCAATTCAGGATCTTAGGAACATGATTCTAACATAATAGCAATCTACCTAAGCGAATCCTGAGAACATATGCACAATATCAACAACAATTAAGCAGCAGAGACAAACAACATTTGAAACTCATTCACTTAGTTCATACAAATGTCATAGGAGTATTCAAGAACATCAAACACAACTGGTTTTCTTACTTCTTTTAGGTTTTGAGTCTTAAGGTGTTTAGGGGATTAAACAAGGATTCCAAAGTAACACAAATGAACCTTCTAGATACATAAAGCTAGGAAACTATAAGCAAATTGCACATAATGTCCTAAACTTTCTAGCAACTAACACACTTGGTCATTTGATATATTTAAGCTAGATCCTCTTCAGCTAATTCCCCATTAACTACAAAACCATTTCTAACAAGTATGATTTAACCAATAAATCCGTTTGATGATATAAAATTTGAATTCACTCTCCCCCTCAATCAATGACCCGTATTCTAGTTGAACCTAAACTAAAATCACGCTTAACCCCACAACTCATCAAACAAGAACTGTCATGAGGTTTTGTAGTCGTTGATTGAGTGAAAAATTTTATGCATATTCCAAGTATAAACAAATTTCATGCTACACATAATCACCAAGTGTCTCACAAATAATTTTCAGAAGAATCATAGAATGAAAACTATTTGTTATACAAAGAAGACTTCTCTTCTTTTTCAAGAAATGATGCACTGAAACGTACATCAGATCGAAGAAACATGGATATAAAGTAATCCATGCCCAGGTGAACATCACCCAGTTGAAGGAACAGCCGTCTTTTTGGCGACGTACTTTCCCCAATATGAAGTGCGGGTTGCTATCTAAAGTAATAGCAAGCCATATAGACATGTTTTAAGAATCCATTTTAACTTCTGCTCGAGCTTCATTTAAAGACCCGTGCCATTATTGAATGACATTTCTAAGTCCGTAAATGTTATCGATAAACAGAAGACATGCCTAGGTGAAACTATTTTTGGTATTTTCTAATTTTTTAATTTTTATGGTTTTTCTGGATTTACGATTCTCTATTTACAATTAGCATGATTTCTATGTATCTATTTACAAAATGGTATAAAATATGAATAAGTATATATGTACAAGGATACGAACCAGAAACCATTACTCCTCAGCATTCTGAATCTTCACCGCATTCATCACTTGACTTGCTGAAGAGCAATGTGAGCACTTTCAATCAGGGAATGATTCTGGCTTTTCACTCTCCCCTAATTAGTGCTCTCCCCCAATCTGACTACCTCTGACGATCACCCATAATATGAAGAAGACTTTGGATAAACGCCCGAAATATGAAGAAGTCTTTTGATAACCAAATGCATGCCGTCTTTAATCTTCTAACACTCCCGTCCTAGAGTGACTCCGTCAAAAACCTTAGGCAACTTTTCGATAGTTTAAGTTGAGCCTCAACTAAAATCTAGCTTAACCTCACAACTCATCAAACAAGAACTGTCATGAGGTTAAACTAAACCACAAATTTAAGCCCAGTAACAACTTGATTTCAGCTTAACCTCACAACTCATCAAACAAGAACTGTCATGAGATTAGGTTAAAATCAAGTTGGACCTACCCTTAAACTACAGAACAACTTGAATCTAACTTAACTCCACAACTCATCAAACAAGAACTGTCATGGGATTAAGTTAAATATCAAGTTGTAAGAAAAGAGCTCAACATTTTTGAATGTAGAGAAGACTGAAGACTCGACCTTCTTCAAGATTGCCCAATGTGGAGGAACAGAATACCAATCATCTTCATCTCACCCAATGCCTTCCAGTAACCTTACATGTAACCCATCAGCCCGCAGCATACACATAAGATGATAACTCCCAACAGAGAACGTAGAATAGACTGACGACTCGACCTTCTTCAGTCATACGTATAACACCAAAGTAACAAGTTGAACCACTGATCATCTATAGTATGTATCCATCCTTGGATATTAAGCCCTGATCACGTGAACCTGTTGTGTGTCCTTGATGTACACATTCTCTCTCCCCTGATGGTTACGATTAATCAGCCCATGACGTAACAGTGAAACGTAAATACCAAGGTAACAAGTTGAACCACTGATCATCTCTGCGGTTATCAACACCGGAATAAATGATTAAGCCCAATCACGTGAACCTGTTGTGCGTCCTTGGTGTACACATTTCTCTCCCCCATGATGGTTACGATTAATCGGAATCATCATCATGATGTGTACATGTAGCCTGATGACGTGTACTTGAAGCATTGACTAGAAACCCATTGTTGCTGATTAGACCAACCCGTGAGATTATATAGATTAGCATTCCATGACCATGTTCTTCAACACCTTGATAGACGGAAGAAGTAGTGTTGAAGAAACATGGCTTGCACGACTCCTGAACTGACGTATTCAGGAGTCGTATGACCATATCTCAATCATCAACTAACATGTAGATTAATATTCACCCTTTCCCCCCCTCAAAAATTGCATATGCCTGCCAACTGCAATTTTTGATGATTGAACTAGTGAATATGAATACCATCAACGGTAAGTAGCTCCACTTGACGGTTCTTGAAGACTGACATGTTGTTTATTCACCCTTTCCCCCCCTCAAAAATTGCATATGCCTGTCAACTGCAATTTTTGGTTGAACAAGTGAATAAGAATATACTCCAATATGCGCCGATCCACTTGAAGACTGAATAAGCACGGAAAGAGCATGAATCTTGTTGATGAGAATGGCCATAAATAAGAAGATTCCTCTTCTTTTGAAGATAAAGTGCACTCAAGCGTACACTTTTCTTTTCTTTGAAGAACGAGGCCTGAACTGATGTATTCAGACGTCATAATGATGAAGAGCGAGGCCTGCACTGATTTGTACAGACGTCATAATGATGAAGAGCGAGGCCTGCACTGACGTGTACAGACGTCATCATGATTCCCCTCATATGTTGTGAGCAGCCTGTGTCCAAATGTTAAAGGACGATCCGTACGACCTGCATTTGAAAACAGACGAAACAAGAGAATTTGGAGAGCCGGATCCCCAATTTAGGTTGGGTTCCAGTTGGTTAGTGCAAACAATCTTTGGGGCTGCTGAAACCATAGGTGCCTTGGTTTTAACAATAGGGGCAACACTAGTAGATGCAATGGACCTAGTTAAGGGACATTGTGTATCTAAAGGGATAACTCTACCAGTAGGCTTCCATTCCTTAACAGGCACTACTCTAGGAATTGTAATCCTTGTTAAAGGGCAATGTTCCCCTAGTGTGAATGTTCGGCCCGTGGGCTTCCACTGAAAGCCCACATTGGTAAACATTTTCCCTGTAGGTTTCCAAGATTGCTTAATTTGTCTAGCTCTCCAAACTTTCCTAACTGGGGGTTTGTTGGACGACTTCAGAAATTTCTTAACACATTTATCATGATTACACGAAATTATGCATTCATTACATGTTTTGCAAAGTGAATTTGGATTCGAATTATGATTCCTTTTGTTCAAATCTGACTTGTTGTTTCTCATGTGGTCTTCTACTTTCCTTTTAGGAACACTTTTAGCTGGTGAAATCCTAGAATTCTTTATGTTTCTCCTAGGTTTTGACTCGCTAGCTTTAGTGTCACTATTAACTCCTGTAGAAGGACTGATGGGAATCTTAGTCTTCTTCACTTCTAGTTGCTGAACATGTTTTGATGTGTTGGGATCTGAAGTTTCCAAAGATACCTCAAAGGTTACATGCTTGTTCTTAATTATGGATGACGATGCAACTATTCTATCTCTTTGGTTGTGAGACTTAGGGCCCGTGCCAATGGCATATTCTAACTGTTCCTGGATCCTTTTTGTGAGGACGCAGGCATAACCTACTGCCTTATCGAGTGGTTTTCCTATTCTGTCCTCTTCCACAACCTCACGAAGAGTGTCAAGTCCATCCCTAAGGTGACAGAGGTACATTTGATGGACAGGTCTGTTGTTTCTCATGGGAAATGGAATAGGCCTCACATCAACATCGTACATTTTACAAGCAGAGACCTTTGATGCAACACAATTACAAGTGGTACATGGCATTTTTCCTTTCACCTGAGTCTTAAGATTCTCAATTTCATTTAACAAAGAGGTTATTTGATCATTGTGATTGTTTCTTGTAACTTTAATAGAATCATATAACTCTTTGAAATGTTGTTTGACCTTTGAATTTTCTTCTCGATAACACTCATTTTCATGATGTAACTTATTTATGGTGTTTTGATATTGAAAATTCTGAGAATCTGAAGACGAAGGTTTATTGGTGCCATACACCTCACATTTGTTGGATTTCAATTGGGCAACTTGAGCCCTCAACAGTCGAATCGTGTTTGTGTGAGCTTGAATTTTTTCATCACGTTTGCTTAATTCAAAATATGTATCAAACTCAGGAGCATCCGAGGATGTCTTGACATTTGATATTTTGCATTTTTCTTCTAAGTGTTGATGTTTGAGTTGCAAGTTCAGATAATCAACTTCTAGTTTTGAAAGACGTTTAACCATGTTATCATGGTCATCATTTTGAATTTTTTCAAGCAATTTCAAATTCTCCCCCTCAAGCTCAACAACACGATTCTGGGTAACATTCAAAGCAATAGAATACTCATGAAATTGACAAGCAGATAATGCAGAATCAGTAGCAGTATAAAATACATCTTGTGCAATACATCTAGCAATCAAATTCTCATTTGTGATGAGAATGTTCTTTCTTTCAATCTCACGAGTCTTAAGTTCTATCACATTTTGAGTTACCTCATTTTCCATATCTTTAAACACTACTTTCATTTCATTTATTTCGGTTTTAAGGGCAGTTTGCAACCCTTCAAAGTGTTCTTTAAGTAGTTTAAAGAATGGCATGACCTCAGTTAAGTAACACCTTTTTGCATGTTCAAAACACCTTTCCCCCTCAGTAATGCCGGTGGGTGTGATTCTCTTCTTACATGTTTTATCGAAATCAGCAAACAGTTGCCAAAGCACATATAAGCTAATAAAGGTTTTGCATTCAGTGGGAAGAGACAAAGGCACCAAATTCCTAGGTGTATTGGGAGGATACACCGTTATGGACGCAACTTTTCTAATGAGGGGGGTGTTGGCCTTAAGTTTTTCTACCTTAAGTTTTTCAATATCTTGAGACCAAAATATTTGTTCAGGTGTTAACTTCTTTTGAGGGGCAAACACAGTCAAACGATTCTCCTCATAATAATCATGGGGCTTGACTATTATTCGTTTGGCTATGCATTTGGGATCCTTCATTTTCTCATTCATTCTTTCCCTAGTTCTCTCACTTATCTCATCCTCCTCTTTAGTGTAGATATGCTCAGGCGGGTCATGAATAGGCATAAGCATCACATTACCATCATATAGGGCAGGTTGAGCTGCTTTCATGTCCCTAAGGATGGTTGACTTGGGTTCACCTATCATGATTTTACTATGCTTATCACTCAACTTTTTGTGCCTATGAATCATTTGAGCAGTTTGTCTGGTTTGGTCTTGTGTGTACAACTTATCTTCAAGCTTATTTTTTAACGTCTTGAGTCTAGAGAAATCATTTAAAAGTGTTGTTTCTTTTTCTTTGAATTCTAGCTTAAGTGTAGTTATACACTTTTGTACTTCCTGTTTCTGTTTGACAGACTGTTCTAGCTGACTTTTCAAAGAACTCAACTCTAATTTTAATGTTTCTTCTCTTACTCTAGACTCTTTAATAAGTGTACTCATTTGACCTTCTAATTTCTGCTCACGTTCATTAAGCTCAAACTTAGCACGCTGTTCATACATAGCCACTTGTTCTTTATAAATGTTTAGTCTAGTGATCAAGTTATCATCAGGGACAGGCAATTTGTTCTCATGCAGCACATAATCATCATTTAGAACAGAAGATGCACAACTAGGTACAACAGACGCTTCGTTGTGATTCACATATTGTTCATATGGGATAACATCGCTATTTCCCATATTAGCAATATCTGACTCAACAACGTTTGTCTGTTGTACTTTGACGGAAATCTTTTGTTCATGCAACACATTATCATTATTAATGACAGAAGATACCCCATTAGGTTCAGCCGACGCTTCGTTGTGTTTCTCATGTTTCACGTTGTTCCTAGCAGTATCTGACTCAACAACGTTTGTCTGTGGCTGATGAAGCTTGTTTTCTTGAGAATTTGGGCACACAAAGTCTCTATTGGCACCAACATAGTCAAACACGTTTATCTGTCGAACATCTTTGGGAATCTTTTGTTTGTCAATCATGTTGTACAATTTGAGTATCTCTGATATAGCAAAATCTGAAGTATTTGACATGATATTAACGTGCACGGGATTTTACAATTCTATGATTTAAACCGAGAAATAGATTCTTTCGCGGGGTTTTACAAAATCAAGAATAAACCGTGAAATGATGCTTGATATGTGTTATGATGACTGTTGGATTGTTGCACTATTGTTAAGTTGTGATTTGGTTTGGTTGATGCAAGTTGTTACAGCGAAATTTTGGTCTGAAAACTTAGAAACTCAATAACTTCATTCCGGAGCGATTTCAGGCTTCGAAAGTTGGGTTGAATGAATAAATTGATTCAACGTGTCCTTCTCCTCGGTCTCACGGTCGTTTTGACAGGTGTTTCGCTGAAAACGGAGTTACGGTTCAAAAGTTATGGCCGTTTGAAGTTTTGACGTAAAAATGGCACCTCTGTGGATACAAACCGCCTAGACAAACCGCATAGACACAAACCGAGTTCACACTGCAGAGACAAACCGCGTAGACACAAACCGAGTTCACACTGGAGAGACAAACCGCGTTGATACAAACCGAGTTCACGCAGGATAGACAAACCGCGTTGATACAAACCGCATGCACACCTCAGAGACAAACCGAGTTCACGCTGCTTATACAAACCGCGTTGACACAAACCGCGTATGCGCCTTAGAGACAAACCGAGTTCACACTGGAGATACAAACCGCGTTGACACAAACCGCGTATGCACCTAAGAGACAAACCGCGTTGGCACAAACTTCCAAACCCGTCACTTTCAATGCTGTTTGTCCTTTTCCCTAAACTAGTAATAAGACAAACCGCGTACCCGATGTGACACAAACCGCGTTCAAGATCGTCCAAAATACACAAACCGCATTCAAGAACACTTGAAAGAAAAACACTCGAATCACCCAAAAACACCACACAAACCTTAAATCTGTGAATCCAAGCACTAAATACTACTCTTATACTATTCCTAAGCTAGAAAGTACAAGGTATAACAACTTTTAATCACTAAACAAAGCACAAAATGAAATATTTGTAACTTAACAAATCGAACCAAAAAACCTCAAAAACTACACAAATCCGTGAATACCAACTCTCATGGACCTAACCATGGCTCTCTGATACCAATTGTAGGGTATTCACAATGCAAGAAACACTTGTTTGAGGCTTGATTAAGGATCGAATGAACAAGAACTAGAGAGAGAAAGTAGGAACTTCTAGAGAGAGAAAGAACTATGTGTGTATTAGATTAGAATGAAGTGAAGTTCCAACCCTTCCCTTGCAAGGGAAGGGGTATTTATACATACTACTTAATATGCCCCTAGCGGGCTGTGGAGAGAGCTGACAGTGGGTAAAGACCCGACCCACTCCACAATATTAATAATAACTAAACTACTAATAATATTACTAATGATCCTATGAGCTATGATGTGCTACTAAGTACTCGGGGTGACCGAGTCTTCAACTGAATATTTATATTCCTAACAGTTGTTGTTACTTCTCATTCTTCTCATTTTACTTTTGTTTCTCATTTGATCCTAACTCTATTGAAAGGTCCTAAAATCAATAGTCACTCATAAAGTGGACATGTTTGCATAATTTTTTATGTTTATCTTTTATGCATCTTATTGAGAAAGGGGCTAATGTTTTTTCAAAATAATGTAATTCTTTTATTGGGAATGGATCCACTAAGAAGAGAAAATAAAATGAGAAGAATGAGAAATGTTTGTAGCCATACATTTCAAATGAAGAAGGAGAATTTCATGGGAGATGCATCTTATTTTGTAGGTACATCTGAAATGTGCGGCTGTGGTCACTTCTCATTCTTCTCATTCTATTTTTATTTCTCATTTGATCATTACTCTTCTTTTATTATATAAAAGATTTTAGTGTAGAAAACTTCATTTATGGGACTAGATATGGCCATAATCTATATCTACTAAAAGATTCAGTCCTTATAATAAATAGGGAGTCTTAAGGTTTAACTCCATGAATGCAACCATGAAGATGAATATCAATTGTTGCTGCAGTTTTAGGTATACGAACCATCCTCCAGTTACAACCAAAAAGAATGCAAACCATACCTCCAAGCAGTTACAACACAAAAGGATTTCTCAATCACACGGCTTCACCAATTCAAAACATCATACCATAATTTCAATTAAAAAAATGGCCGATTCAAAATCATAAACAAAAAAATTTTGTTATATCGTTGCGCGAGTGATTACCATGCTGTCAACATGGAAGAATTGGTAAGTACATAATCAATTAATGTTTGATTTTTTTTCAATTCAATCGACATATAAGTTTTGATTTAATTTTTTTTTCAATTTAATTGTTAATGCAAGTTTTACTTTAATTTGTTTTTATGTTTATGTTGAAAAAAATGAGGGAAATCACATTCATGTGTTTATTTCTGATATCAGTTTTGATTGAGAATTAAAATTTTTGTTAATGGTAGAAGGGTCGTTCACTCCCTATTCTTTGAGACTTACGTGAAAGACAGCCAAAAGGAACATAAATGTAGGTTTGTGTATTTAAAAGGTATATAATATAGATCTTCTTCAATGGAAATTTTGGGATACTTCAAAGTAGTCTTTCTTTCAGTTAATCATGTTGTTCATATGGCTTCTTTTTCTATCTTTGCAGATTGTGGTTTAGGATTCATAATTTTGGCTGTGAGAAGAAATGTTTGGAATTGGTTGTTAGAGTTACTGCTTTTAGGGAAATTGAACAGCCCTCCAATATAATACTTGATAAACATGTGTACAGAAGTTGTGGTTCACAATTGGAGGTTTGATTACAGCTTAAACATACTAATTGGTTATGTCTTTCTAGTGATCACAGCTTAATCAGGATTTGACTAGAGGGGGAGACCACAAAGGAGATTTGAGTCTATGGGTAGAGATAATATGAAGATTGTTGAATATCAAGAGCCTTTGTTGCAAACAGCCCTTAAGTTGTGATTGTACACCTGAACATTGAATGTATACCTTATGATTGACGCATCTCAGTTTTTCAGACCTGTTGAATCCAATTATCGTTCAGTTGCCTCATTTGTCATTCGGGTGGTCTCATCATTAGGAGGTCATAAGGCCTTGACTCATCCAGGTATCTCTAGAGTGAGTTTGACTTTTTAGTTCAAACGGGTCATTTATGTGATCCAATGAATGTGTTACACGGTGTTTGGGAATGCTTATTAAAAGATTGTACGTTTATAGGTATAAAGAGACAAGAAGCTTCTAAGCAGATAAGCTATTAAGTTGTTAAATAAACAATCTCAAACAACGCCTATATAGTAAACATCAACATAATTTTGATAAATTCTTTTTCACTTGAACTGGTGTGGTTTGTATAGAATTTACAGCTACATGGATTTGAATTTGGTAATCTTGTTTCTTGCATTATTTAAGTTTCTTATACTATGTGATCGCATAAATTAGAGATAAACAGGTTAAGAGCAGTGAGGATTTTGTTTGGGCGCTTGAGGTTCCATTGACCGAGAAATTCATTATCGATGTTGAGTTTCTTGATCTTAAAAGTGCATCTACAAACGTAATTCAACCATTTGATCACTTCGGTAATTTTAGCTTTTACGTGATGCTTTCTGTTTTTTTAAAAGGATGTTACTTTGGACTAGGGATGAGCATGGGTCTGGAACCGGTTTGAACCAGAACCGGTGGATCCAATAACCGAATTTTGTGAAAAGTAGGAACCGAGAACCGAACCGAATATAGTTTTTGGTTCCAATTCTAGTTCCGGTTCTTTTGGGTCTACCCGGATAAGAACTGGTTTTCTTTCACTAAAAAACTGCACAAGCATGATCTCAGCATAGAACCACAAAAGATAATTTAGTAAATATATAGTGACTTTGTTAGATAGCTAAATCCTCAAATGAGATATCCTAAGATAAAGATGAACATGTTATAAGCTAGACATCGAATACAAATAAAAATAAAATGTAAAACTTATTTCCGCTGTTTTGATAATGATGATAGTTGTTTATGTGAGTTTTGAATGTTGAATGATCTTGGAATGTTATTAGGCTTAGATTAATTATTGATGTGTGGATGTTTCAATGAATTAAAGATTAGGTTTAGAGTACCTGGCTTGATTTTCCCGAAAGTAGGCTAGTAGGGTTTTTTATGGCATTGGTACCTATGACTTAAGAGTTTGAGCATGAGAAGTAAAATAAAATTACATATTTTTATATATTATTAGGTATTTGGTTTTGGAACCGATAACTGGTGGAACCTGTTGGGGCAACATTTATTAGGTCTCCTCTATGTTTTAGTGATGACAAATAAACTTTTGCAACACATAAAATCACAAACGTTAGCCAAAAACCAAAGCAACCCAATAACTGGGTCTGGCGCGCTGCCAACACTCCAGCGCGTGGCCAGCCTCGGGGTATTTGGCGTTTCGGTTTTGAAAGTCGGCTTTCTCCTTACCCGACAAATTTGGATCTTTCATTAAAGGTATGTATTATGAGAATAGAGTCATTAGGAACACTCGAAACGGGTTCTAGACTTAGAGGGACTCAAAATCACGACCTCCCATTTTTTACAAGACGCCAACTCAAGTATTTTATTAAACGCCTTTAGCCAAGGCTTTTCTAAACCTAGGAGACTCATACTGTTCACATAACGTATTCTCTAATCACATAACGGGTTTACTCCCTTATTGGTCAAACAAAGTCAAAGGTCTCTTTGCGTAAACGCATCCTTTCCTGTTATGGGATATGCTTTACTTATGATGTAAAGCACTTAGCTTGTTTGCATCAAGATGATTATTGATTACGTCAAGTGTTGGTTAATCACGAATTATGATCTTGTGAGTACTTGACGTTGAGTTATTTGGATCTATGATTATCCTTTGATTTCCATTTCCAAAACACATCCCTTAATCATCATTGTCTAATCTTTTATTCCTTAACGATAATATGATTAATCCTTAATCAATCCTTTGATTACCTTCACCAAATAAACCTTAAACCATTTCAAATCCTTCTAAATCTTATCCCCAACATTCCCTTATAATTTCCTTACACACATTGTATTTGTTTGTACTTCTTGTCTCCCTTATTCCAACATTCTCTTACTTAACCACATCAATATCTTTTTCACCACATTCTCTTCTAATCAACATAATTCAAACACATCACTACATTCTCTTCCTCCTTCTCCATTTGAATTTGAATCTCTCTCTCTCTCTCACACACACACACAAAGCTTATCTCACACTCTTCTCATTCTCACTCACACTCTCTCTTTCTATAATTCAAATTCAAATCTCACACACATACAACCTTCCTTCCCTTACACACTTTGCCAACTCACATTCTCTCCCAACATTCAAATCTCAAATTTGAATCCAAGCCAAAGGCTCCCCATCACATCACTCTCACTCACATACAACTCACCCTTTTATTTCAACACATAGGGTATTAGTTTGATATTTGAATTCAAGCCAAAGGCTCCCCATTACATCAAGCCAACTCATTCCAACTCATCTCAACTCACCTCCAACCCACTTAACCTAACCATGGTTTCTTTCCAACCTAACTTCTTACATACACTTCTCTCTCTCTCTCTCACACAATTTGAATTTGAAATTCAAATCTTCCCCCCTCTCTCTATCATACAACATCCACACTTCCTTTCTAAGAAAGGAATATTCTCATGGCATATTCTTTATTTCTATCTATGCTATGTGAGGAATACCTAAAATACCCTTATCTAATGATCCCTTCTCTATTTTCTTCTTTGATAATTGGTTAAAACCCTAAACATTCTATTAAACACTTCACAAATGATTTTAACAAATGGCTATTTGAGTTGGTTGACCTTGAGTATGAATAATGGAAAATGTAGGATCTAAAATATTGTTAATTTATGTGGTTCGGGGGGTCGGGGAAGCTCAAAATAAGAGAAAGACATGGTAAGGTTAGATTAAAAGAATGGAGAAGATGTGTGTGTTTCTAGAGAGAAAGAAAGAAACACACACACCTTGTGATATTACAATGAGACTTCTACCCTCCTAGTTGTGACTAGGAGGGGTATTTATACTACTACATGAGATGTTGAGAGGTCTCTCAACACTCTCGCAAGACTTTTTCCTTACGAATAACAAAATAATGTTTCTAATGCAATTCCCGAATATGGCTTCACTTTTAAGGCTAACAATCTCTCCCCAAAGTGATGTCATATGAGAAATTGCTTACAACGTTCCCTACAAGTAAAACTGAATACAAAACATAAGCAGCTCTGAGAATGTCTTCATAGTCTTCAAACTTCATTAAACTTTTTAGTTTCATGAATCTTCTTAGCTGCCATCTTTCTACTTGTAGAGGAACAATGTGAGCAAATCTAATTAGGGATTAAATCTAGCTTTTTACTCTCCTCTAATTGGTGCTCTTCCCCAAACTAACAACCTTTCTGATGAATGCCTTAAATCCGAAGAAGTCTTCTGATGAATCTCTGAATACCGTCTGTAGTCTTCTAACATGCAACGGAAAGTGTAAAACAGACTGTAGACTCGACCTTCTTCAAGATTGTCCATTCGGGTAACTAAGTAACAACATCTTCATCTCACCAAATTCCTCTCGGTTATCTTGCATATAACAAATCAGCCCATGATGTACACATGAAACGATAAAACCGAAGTAACAAGTTGAAGCACTGGTCATCTTGAATTTGCTGCCCGAAATTCATGACGGTGGATAAGGAAGGAACGTGTAGTGCGTAGAAAAAGAGAAGAGGATAAGGATACATAATCAATCAATCTCCGACATAAATCATTAAACCCGATCATGAACTTGTTGGAACTCACCTCGATGTACACATTCCTCTCCCCTGATGGTTGTGATTTATCGAAATCAGCATAATAATGTATACATGAAGCATTAACTGGAAGCATTATATCATAAATCATTCAACCCGTGAGAAGATGTCGATAAACCCAATCTTTATCAATCCCCTGTATAAAAAACAACAGCTATCTCTAGTAACCACATGTGGAGACAACCCGATATGAAGAATTTAAGAATGAAGTAAAATCCCCCAGACTTGTGACTTAAGCTTGTATCCTTCTGTGACTAAGAACGGTGTACCCTATACCTCACCACCAAAGTATTAGAAGCACAATTCCTCTTGACATATCCTCAACTGCGTGAGACACGGAGCACTAAAATGTAACTCCTTAAAGTGATAGTTATATTGGAATCCCGCAACCATATATAACTAGATAGCCAAGTCTTCGTCACGATCGATAAAAAATCACATCTCAAACAAGTCATCTTCGCGGGAGGTAAAGAAAGAAAGAAGATGAAATAAGTACACGCATCCGTAAAACGTCACTTCAAACCCAAATAAATAATAAAGAGTCATCCCGTAGTCACAGTTGATATGCACTGCAAGTTCAAGCCATGTAAAATTTAACCTCGTGAAGATTTTTAATACCAAAATACCACTCTTTTTACCAAATAATTATCAAAACATATCCAAAAATATTTGCATAAGCTTTTGTATGTTTAATAATTTTGCCAGCCTAAAATCCTTTGATATATTATTTCAGCCGACAAAATAATACACGGTCCAATCCATTCTTGTGATATATCATTTAAGCTCAATAATCGGATGAAGCTATTAGCAGCCCAGTCCAATATCTCGTGTGATATGCATTTAGCCCAAAATCTTTCCGGTTCTAGCCCGTTGCAATGAAATAGTTACAAAATTCAGACCCAGTATTAATTTGTTTTATAACCTAAACCTTCTCATAAGATTTGACCTAAAACACATACACATATTAACCGCCCACCACTCACCATCTTCTCTCACCTAAGAGCACTTGCAATCGTAACTCAGGGTTAAAGTTTAACACGCTGCCACGTCAGCTTTAACCTTTTCACTTTTAACTAAAAAAAACACCCGCTATCATAACTCACCCTTAACTCACCTTTTACTCAACTATTTTCAAAATCAGCCCCTAAACTATAATTAATACTTCATTTAATAACTAACATAGCATTTAAAACACGAATTACATTAATCATTAAAGTCAAAACACAAATTACATTAAACATTAAAGTTAAAACACAATACATAGTACGATTAATAGAAATTAAAACTACAAATTAAGAAAATGAATCATCTGAAAACCAACCGTCCTCACTCGAAGAGTACCTAAACTCCCCATCATAATACTTTCCCTCCATAATATCAAACCAGTTTCTCTCCCGCTCCATACGAGCAGCTTCCTCTTCTAGTTCGAGTTGTTCTATTTCTCTCCTCACTTCCTCATCTTGCTCCAGAAGTCGGAGTTCATCCTCACTCAGTCCAAACGGATTTGGTTGTTGTTCCACAACCGGTGGATTTGGTTGTTGTTCCACAACCGGTGGATTGTTGGCCGGTTCATTTTCCGGTGTGAACACCGAAAAGATATCTTCCGGTGGAGTGTACACCGGTTCATTTGGAAATTGCTGGGTAAAGTCGTGTTGTTCTGGGAATTATTGGGAGAAGTCACGGTGAGTTGGGAATTGTTGGTAGAAGTCACGGTGAGTTGGGAATTGTTGGAAGAAATCTTTGCAAGACATTGTTGAGAATCTGTGTGTGAGTTTTGTCATAAACAACTCTGGTGGTGTTGTATATATAGGCACCATCAAATTTGAATTTGAAGTTAAATTATCCCGCTTGTAGTTGAATTTTGAATTTGGTTATCCAACTTAAGAACCAAGGGGGTGTTTTGAATTTTTTTTAAACACAACGTATACATAGTACTCTAGAGGGGGTAGAAATGATTTTTTTTTTTTTTTTTTTTTTTTTTTTTTTTTTTGCAACTCACCTTAACGTGGCGTTAAGGGGTTAACGCACCCTTAACGCAAAACCTCGGTACGCTTAACGCACCTTAACACAACAAACGTTAAGGTTTAATGCACCTTGGAGGTTAACCGTTGCAAGTGCTCTAACACTAAACGCATCTTCATCTCAGTCAAAATCAAACTCATCATCTATCATAACCGATTACATAACAGATCCTAGTGATCGAATATCACAAATACAAACACAAACATACTAGATCTTCGTGTTTTGCTCCATACGAATCAAGATAACAATTTTTTATTGCTTCAAGATCCATTGGTGGGTCTCGGGTATGTGTTAATTGTTTGTTTTGTTTTTCATTAGAACGAACCAAAGAAAGTTTATAACGAAAGTGTTATAAAACTTTCTTTATGCTTTCGGATATATAATTGAGGCTTCGCTTCAAATAATAGATCGATGAGGATTTTTTTTGTTTGATCGACCTTCAAGGTCTTGATATTTCATTTAATAATATGAAAGAAAAAGAAACCAAGATCTATTAATTTTTTGCTTTTCAGTTTGAAGTTTTGATTGAGTGTTGGGGAGTGAAGGTGAGGGTCATGGTTGTGTCTAGATTAGGATTTCGTTTTGGATTTGTGTGGTTTTGGCAGTGGTTAACTTCGTTTACATTTAGGTCTTCATTTCAGTCGCGTTGGATTTTTCTTGTTAGTTCAAAGGACTAATGATGTTATTAAACTAAAGTCAAACATAAAGAGTGTTTGGTATTGTGTTATTGTCAACGGTCAAGACGCGGGTCAATGGTAGGTCTCGCAAGTCGAGTTGTGAAACGGGCAGAGTTTTGACTCAAAGTTATACGTGGGTGACCACGTAAAATTTTCTTTGCAAGAGAGGTCTCACAAGAAAGCTCTCGCAAGTTTCTATCGTAAGCCCTCTCGCAAGCAAGTCTTAGGAGCTAAAGTAAAGAGGGTTATCTTTCTCTTTTTTCTATCAGACTTTTTCCATACCCATTTTTACCGTTTTTGACCACAAATCCTTCACTGGTTTGGTTCAAAAGTCACAAAAAAATGATATACAAAACTGTTATACAGGACAGAAGACCACAAATAAGTAAATCAGAACATAAAAGCATAAACTTTTGACCACTTTTTGATACTAAAATCTTGTAAAAATAAACTGTTACCACATGTATGATAAAAAAAATTTGTTCACAAAAAGAATATGGTAAAAAATAGCTTAGTCAAGATCCGAACCACAATAAAAATCAACAATAATAACAACCAAGCGCTGATGCCAATTGTAGGATCTAAAATATTGTTAATTTATGTGGTTCGGGGGGTCGGGAAGCTCAAAATAAGAGAAAGACACGGTAAGGTTAGATTAAAAGAATGGGCAAGATGTGTGTATTTTTAGAGAGAGAAAGAAGAAAACACACACCTTGTGATATTACAATGAGACTTCTACCATCCTATTTGTGACTAGGAGGGGTATCTATACTACTACATGAGATGTTGAGAGGTCTCTCAACACTCTCGCAAGAATTTTTCCTTGCTAATAATAAAATAATGTTTTTAATGCAATTCCTGAATATGGCTTCACTTTTAAGGCTAACAGAAAGGTCAAAGTGTGAAGTACAATTGGGGGTTGAGCAAGGCCGGGTATTAAAAAAAACCAAGATCCCGAAAAAATGATTGCGGGAACCTGGCGCTCCGGCACGAGCCCAGCGCGCCAGGCTCGTAGTCAGTTGGCGCTCCGGCACGAGCCCAGTGCGCCAGGCTCGTAGTCATTTTTCCAAAAATGGGATCTTGGCCTATAAAATACCCCACCTTGGCTATTGTATTCCTCACCCCTTGCCATTCATTCTTTCTCTCTATTTTCTTTTCTCTCTATCCTCTAAGTCTTTTATCTTGTGTTCTTAATCTTCTTCTCTTATCATATTTTGAAAGAACACATTCTCTGCAAAGGAAGAAGAACCTAGTCCACTATTGTGATTGTATCGAGGGTCTTCTTCTCTATACCCTTTCTACTAGAATCGAGTCTCTAGGTTAGGTTAGGACTTGATTTAAACAATCAAACTTATTCATTTGATTTGGCTGTAAGTAGGGCTGTAAACGAACCGGACGAACACGAACGGAGCCTTGTTCATGTTCGTTCATTTAATTTTAGCCGGACAAATAAACGGACACGAACGTTTAAACGGATGAATTTTCTTGTTCATGTTCGTTTATTAAGAAAATGAGTTGTTCATGTTCGTTCATTAAGACACTAAACGAACGCTAAACGAACATAAACGATCGAACATAAATGAAAATAGACAAACAAACATAAACTTTATTGAATTACGCAAAATATATTGTTTTATAAGTGTTGTATTGTTTAAACAAACCAATTTTATAATTATACAATTAAAAGATATGATATATGAACATAAATAAATAAATGAACATAAACGAACACATAATCGGACATTCACAAACATAAATGAACGGACGCGGCTTTTGTTCACGTTCGTTCATTTAACTAAACGAACGTAAAATATTGTTCATGTTCGTTCATTTAATAAATAAACGAACATAAACGAACTTTTTACCGAACGGTTCATGAAATGTTCATTGAACGTTCAGTTCATTTACAGCCCTAGTTGTAAGGGAAGTCTTTTGTCTTGGTGACCAAGGCTAGATCGGTAGAGATCTAGTTGGGGTTTGATACTTTCGGGGGTAAGTTCTTTGTGGTCTTAGTGGTAAGTCGAATCACGAGATTCTTTTGGATGATTTCCGAGGGCGGAATACAGTTGGGAGTAGCTCTTCTTTGTGAGCGCCGATCTTAGTGCATATAAGTTGAGTAAAGTTGTAACGGTTTATAGTCCAACGAACGGATTATACTTAGTGAATAGTATCGTGTCGTGGATTCGCAACTGGACGTATGGATGGTATAAAACCCCCAACCCGAACCAGTATATATCGTGGTGTCTATTTACGCACTTTATATAGTGTGGTTGTGATCGTGGTTATAAGTATTGTTGCATAATCACTGGTTGATCGTTAAGACTTGGAAGTTAATAAACTTCAAAGAAGTCGATAAAACCGTATTAACCCCCCCCCTACGGTTCTACAGAATCGAACCGACTCAAGAACCAAAATATCTCAAACTCAAAAACCGAAACCAGAATCTTCGATTCTGGTTCCAGTTCGGTTCTTCTTGGTTCCGGTCCGGTTCTTTGTTTCTTTTGCTCTTCCCTACTTTGGACATATAATGAAAAGGTGTTTGGGATTGCTAATTTCAAACTATTTATCTACGTCGATTTCGTCGAAGTCGTACCAGTCTGCTTATATGCTCTAAAAGAAGTATATACTACGCAGTTTTATCCAAACACTTACAAAGGGTTACAAACATTTAAAAACGTAATCTGAAACACCTTCTTAACTACATCATTAACTTATGGTTGGTGAACTGAAAGTTATGACTTCAACAACTATAGATATATTAGTGTCGGATGAAAAACTAACAGTTTGTTAGTTTCTTATGACACTTTTTTTTTTGATAAAAACTTTTTATATAATCTCACATACATTATTTTTTGAACTTTATATAGACCAGGTATTAAACGACGACATAAATGCAAGTTTTGTTTTAACTTGGAATACTGATGTGTTGGGGTATGGGACTGGAGCTACATCTTTGTACGGTTGTACCAGTCACATCCTTCTTCTTAATGGAGAGGCATTTGGGATTTTGATGATACGACAAAACGTTGTGAGGTACTTGAAGGTTCTTAGTTATTATAGCATAAGTTTCAATTAGTTTAGTTGTAAAAATGCCATAAATTAATTAAATATATTGACCTTTTTGAAGTATAATGCATAAACAGTTCAACATGTATAAATTGCATATTGGCTTTAGATGCTTTTAATATATACGAAGAGTTTAATCCCAGGGTGACTACCCTTTTGGATAGCCCGAAGTCGTCGCAGGTGAACCTTCGTGGCCAATGGGGGATTAATTTTCTCCCTAGGGTTCGAACCCAAGACCTTTTGGCATTTTCGTCCTAAGAGATTAAGCTCTTGGCATTTTCGTCCTAAGAGATTAAGCCCTTGCCACTGGATCACCCGCATTGGTTAAATTTGAAGAGTAT
The DNA here is from genome assembly GCA_021014915.2 of Artemisia tridentata subsp. tridentata. NCBI lineage: Eukaryota > Viridiplantae > Streptophyta > Magnoliopsida > Asterales > Asteraceae > Artemisia > Artemisia tridentata. The sequence continues at coordinate 265,838,713 of CP139509.1, read as the reverse complement.
TTCTCGTCACTAATCGAACCATCTTGTGACAAAATAAATACTCGTCATCACTGTTTTGTCACAAAATACAAATAACAATTAACCCCCGATTTATTCATATCTATCCCATCGTCTCTCCTTTTTTCCCCCAAAACCACAACTCCATATTCCATCTGATTCATTTTCCCCAATTTATATATGTTTAATTCATAAATTTATCACCACCAAAACCACGAACCACCACCGTCGTCGTCGAGTGTTGAAGTAATTTCTTGCAATCACTTCGGACAAATAAAGAGGGCCTTCCGGTTGAACTCAGCTAGGGTTCTTTCGGGAGGCCTGGATGTTGATCCCTTCGGTTATTGGAGATCCTTCGGATATCTGCACACAACAGCACACGTTAGGCTCGCCCCGGGTGTTATCCCAGGACCCATCTCCGGTGTGAGAGTAAGTATTGGGTGTTCCGAAAGGGCTATCAAATATATTAAGAAGTAAATGCAGATTCTATGTTAGTTGGGAGTAGTAAATGAGCTGAGTATTTATAGTACTCAACCTCGATACCTGGAATGGCGGCGCCGGATTTTCAGGGAACCTGTCCCCGACATAATCCCGTAAATCCTGGGATGGCGGCGGCGGTGTCTGCAGCTGCCATCTGTCAAAAGGTAAATGCCACCTGTCCTATTACTTACAGTGATACTGGCCGGAAGAGTCGTGTGTCCTCCGGTAGGTCCGGACGGCTATGCGTCGTCCGGACGATCGGTCAAGGTAGGCCGTTCGGACACATACGTCAACATGTCTCCCCAGTATTGCATTATCGGTTGAAGATCGATGATGTAATACTTTAAAGAATACTTTTATACCTTTTGTCAAGTGCCTTCGGATACATACATGTAATACCGGTATCGTATTGCTAGCAAAATATTAACGTGACATTTCGAAGGGTATCTTATGACCTTTTGGCCTAGATCATTCGGATTAATGTTGTACTTGCCTTTCGGTTCGGCCGATGGTTTAATACTTTAAGAGTTGCCTTTGACATGACATGGCTTTGATGTACAGAAGCTATCATTGTATTTTTCCCGATCCTCTCCTGGTTTACGACGTGTGCTTCTTATAGTTCAGATTAGCAATTGTCTTTTGTTCGCGTCCGCTTGACCTTATTGCCTGAGGGTTCCGGTTTGCCAAAGACCGTCACTATTCCTTTTAGGAATCGATTGTTACTTTTACCCGATGGGTCAGGGTGTGCCAGTAGTATGATATTTCGAACAAATTGTGGGTTTATGTTTGACCCTTCTCGAAGGATATGCCGTTAGGCTGGAGCATGTATGTACTGGTTTTACCGGAAGTGGTCCTGGCGCTTCTTCGAGCGCGCCCCTTTTTCATATTATTTAAAATTCTTTATTACTTTATGATTATTTAATATAAATCTTAATTGATGAGTGCTGACACGCATGCGCGTGCCCAACACGCGTGCTGAGGTGTTGCCACGTCAGCGTCTTGCTAAATGTGACATTCCGCATTCTGCGTTTTTCCTATAAATAGCGCTGCTGGTGTGTGTTTTTCACTACCGTAATTCCACATTTTCAACTGAGACGCCTTCCGGTATTATTTTTCGAACGATCATTGCAAGCCAGCTCGAGTGATTCTACCCGTCCGATTTCCACACAGGTCCTTCGTTTATAAAGGTACGTTCCGGTTCGCACATATATTGTTTTTACTGTTGTTTGGCCGTATTCCTCTTCCCCTCGGTCAAACCATGTCGGTTCGGCCCGTTTCCACTTACGAGAATTATCCAAGAGTCAAGGGCTTCCTCTTGAAGCTTGTCAGAGAGGTTCGCCCTTTGGCTAGACGAAAGGGTTGCGCGTAGGATTACGTGGACTATAGAATTCTGCCGTACCTATATCCGCGTCTGCCCCCGAAGGGTATGACGATGGATTAATTGCCGAGTGACGCCATTAGTTTGTACTTGGAGTATTTTTGGGGGTTGTTTCGTTATTTTAGTTGTGCTTCGACTGGCATGTATGCGCAAAGTCTTAACCGTTCGATGTTTTTGTTTTTACAGCTATCACGATGTCTCAATACTTAAGGAAGCCCAAGGTTAGAAAGGATGTGCCCGCGGTCCAGAAGGATCAGTCCTCCGAAACACCTGCGGCTGCTCCCGCCGCTTCCCAAGCCGTCATCCCGGAGGAGACGGTCGAAACACCGAGGGTCGAAGTGCCTGACCCAAAGGTTTTGGAGGCCAGGAAGAGAAAACAGGACCAGCATGTTGTCCGGCCCACATCTCAGTCTCAAACACAGGGGACTAGGTTCCGTCTACATCCTGACTCGTCAGGTGGTGGTATGTTCCGAGAGGTTAAGCGAAGTAAGCCAAATGAGGGGGCCGGTCTGGCGGGTCCAAAAGAAAGCGTCAGTGCCTCGGCCGCAAGAAAACAGCCGGAGGGGCCCAATGCTTCGGCCGAAAGAAAACAGCCGGAGGGGCCCAATGCTTCGGCCGGAAGAAAACAGCCGGAGGGGCCCAATGCTTCGGCCGGAAGAAAACAGCCGGATATCCCAGGAGGTACCGGCGGGGGCTTCGCGTCGGAAACCACCGGTGCTGGTAAGTCCTTCTCTCTTTTCTTTCTTCTCTTTCTCTTTTTCTTTATTTAGGGAGTGTTGATCCCTGTCCCTTGCCTTTGTTCCGATAATGGTTGTTACTTAACTTTATTATTCTCTCTTATGGAAAATGCAGGAGGTTCTTCCGCTGCTGCTCCTGATCGCAGAAAGGACAAAGTGACTGATGAAGATGATTCGGCGTCTTTGCATGTGCCGATGTGGAAAGTGCGCAAGGATGACCGCCTGGACAGCTGGGAGGTCTTTCGGGACCTGATGCTGAACCTACCGACTCCGAAAGAAGAGTCGTTTTTGGAAGGTTTGGGGGACGCCGAAGCTGCTCAAAGGGCCTGGAAACTTTTGGGTATGGGGGCCGCTGCCCAGTCGAACTTGTTACTTCGGTTCGAGGTCCTTCTTCATGATCACGATGAGCTGTATCGTGTTCACCAACATTGCGGAAACCTCGGAAAGAACGGGGGTGAGCTTAAACAGCTGAAGGTTGAGCATTCTACTTGTATGGTGAGAGAGTCGGAGCTGATGGGACAGGTGAAGGAACTGGAGAAGTTGGTGGAGGACGAAAGGTTGGCCGCAGGGGAACGAATCAGCGCCTTGGAAGCTGATTTGGAAAAAGCTAAAGTTAACCTGGGTGAGGAGGTGAAGGACAATCTGGCCCTCCGGGAGCAAAAAAAAGGATCTTATTGCCCGGGTGGGTCGTACTGAAGGGGATAGGTTCAGGGTTGTTAAGGAGGTTATCCCGGAGGTCGTTCGTCGTCTATTGGGCAGCTATGAATACAAGGAGCACTTGGCGGGACCTTTCAGTTTGTCCTCGCAATCCGGCTTCATGGAGGGCGTGATTGTGGGCCGCGAGCCGGAGGAGGTGGCCGCCATTGTGGCCAAGACGGAAGACCTGGATGCGGACGCCGCAAGGAAGCTCGACCCGTTGTATGATGGGTTGTTTACCGCAGAGTATCCGTACATCAAGAAGATCAGTAGCTCCTATCTTAAGTCTCTTGATGAAATCCTGCAAATCTTCCCCGATCCTGCACCAGTTTCTTCTCCCAAGAGTTTATCTGCTGGTGCCGCCGAGGGATCATCTTCCGGGGCTCCCGAAGCCGGGGTTGCTAATGCCGAAGGTTCAACTATTGGAAGGGGTGAGTCGGCTCCCTGAACACTTAAAACAATTTGGTTCGACTCGTTGTTGTAAGGCCTTCGAGCCAAGAACAATATATATTTTTTTATTATCCGGATGACTGTAATAATTTATGACAAATAATTCGTATGGCTTATTCGTTTGTATATACCTATGACCGTTCTGTATTTCGTATGTGCCATGTTTCATGTTTCGTGCTATTATCTTTGCTTGTTTCTGGAGTGATTTCCTCTTTTTGGTTTATTGGCCTCATTGTTACCTCGAGAGTAGGATTTTATATTTCGGTTGACCTGACGAGGTGTTCTTTCGGGCATTTGAACGAACCTATCGGATTATGTGAAATTGCGATTATCAATGGTTGCCTTATCCTACTTCCCTCCCCTTTTTTTATCATTTTTTATATTATGTATGGTACTGTATGTGGAACGGAATGGGACAACTTGGATCTTTACATGTGGTGCTGCTTTGGTTTGCTCGTCCGACTTTAGACTTCTTACGGGTCATCCCTTCATTTTTCCTTCATCTACTTTCGACCCCTGACAAATGCCGGTCAATTGTTGTCGTTCGGCATTTGCCTGGGTTATGAATCGCATCGCTTGTCTGTTATTACCTTTGCTACTCGCATAGTTTCGGAAGTACATTTTTACGTTGGAGCGACACTCTCATGATTACGAACGCATAGCGCTTGTTTGTTATTACCTTTACTATTTGCATAGCTCCGGAAGTACAAGTCTATGCATTTTTGTGTGGTTGTACGGTACTTCTTTGAACATTGACCACAAAAATCTCCGGAGGGGGCCAGCCTCTCGGAGGGATCACTTTTCACTTATGTCCAAGGTATGACAAACGATTCAGCTTTTCCGCAGGGATCATGGCAACCCCTTTCCGGGTATCAACCATCTTTGAACATTGACCACACACTCCCCGGAGGGCGCGAACCTCTCGGGGGGGCCACTTTCTAATTATGTCCAGAAAACAATGAACATTGATCACTAATCTCTGGAGGGCACGAACCTCTCGGAGGGACCACTCTCTAATTATGTTCGAGATATTACAGGTGGTTCAGCCTTTCCGCCAGGATTATGGCAACCCCTTTCCAGGTATCAACCATCTTTGGACATTGACCACACACTCCCCGGAGGGCGTGAACCTCTCGGGGGGGCCACTTTCTAATTATGTCCAGAAAACAATGAACATTGATCACTAATCTCCGGAGGGCACGAACCTCTCGGAGGGACCACTCTCTAATTATGTTCGAGATATTACAGGTGGTTCAGCCTTTCCGCCAGGATTATGGCAACCCCTTTCCGGGTATCAACCATCTTTGGACATTGACCACACACTCCCCGGAGGGCGTGAACCTCTCGGGGGGGCCACTTTCTAATTATGTCCAGAATGTCACGGGTATTCTTGAGATGTTCCTCAAAAATACTGCCTCCCTCCAACGGCGGGGTAACTCCTTCCAACGGTGGGACAATTCCCTCCAACGGTGGGATAACTGCATTTAATATTAAAAAATAGTCAATATCGGGTCTTTTAGAGAGATCACAAGCATTTCAAGGAGGTATTGCGGGAAAACTGCCCCACTTCAACGGTGGGGAACTGTATTTTATTAGAATAGTTAACATCAAGCCCTTTCGGGCGTTACAAAAGGTACAATGAACCCTATTTTTATGAACACATTTTTTTTTATTATCAGTCGCCCGTTATGCTCGCGGCGCTTCTCTGCCCCTCCCTACTCGACTTGTGTGTTCTCATCCGGTAAGCTTCCAGCCTTCCGAGGGGCTCGTGCTTCTGGCGGATGGTGTTCCCATAGGCTTTGCTTCCCCGACATGCGGTATTACCTGTCTTAAGTTACGAAAGTATTTGCGTTCCTTCCGTTAGTTTGCACATAATCATAGGATAAAATAAAATAACAAAGGTATTCCAGTGCTTATTTCGTATTGACAATTACCTGAGCCGTCACTCGTACCTTGGTGGGTCTGTCGGGGCCTTCTCGATCATAACATTGGTTCGCCTTCCTCCCGTCTTTGTTTTCGACGATGGGTTCCTTCTTTTGCTTATGCGGTATGTCCTCTTGCTTTCCCTCCGGCGAACGAGCTCTTTCCCCGATTTCTCTTACCCTTGCAACAGTCTCCTTCCCTGTACCGTGATGTCTTCGTATTTTTGTCCGAGTGACCAATGTTGCTATGCCGCCCGGTGTGGGAAACTTGACCATCGAGTGGACAGTTGAAGGTACGGCCTGCAATTTTTTCAAACCGACGCGTCCCAGTATGGCATTGTAGGGGGAAGGTGAATCGATTACAGCAAATTCCAAGCTGACTTTTCGGGACAAATCCTGATTTCCGAAACAGACTTCCAGGTCTACCACCCCTCGTGGTCTAATGGGTTTTCCCGTGAATCCCATCAAGATTGTGCTAACCTCCCTCAATCGTGCCCTGACCGCCGGACCCAGACACTCGAATTGGTGCCCGTACATTATTTCCATCGAGGCACCAGGGTCGACGTAGACCTCACGTATTTTCCTCCCCCCAGCTTCCATTTCAATTACCAGCGGTTCGTCTGACATCTTCTCCGGAAAAGTGGCTGGAAAACTTATCGGCACGCTCATCCATTCTTCTATCTCTGTTTCCTCCATTTTCCGAGAGGTCTGAAAGCCTCGGATCATGTTGATTATTTTCCCTTTATTCCCTTGGTTGTTACCTCCTTGGTTAGTTTTCCTTCCTTTCCTGAGGTCTTTCACCAGATGGTCCAGTTTCCCTGTACTCAACGCAGTTTTTAACTCCTCCCTGAGTTGCCAGCAGTCGTCAGTGAAATGTCCTTTCTCCCCATGATAGTCGCAATACCTGTCCTCACAATCCTTCTGTGGTTTTCCCTTTGTTGGAGGAGGCTGCGGTAACCTCAGCTGGTGCTCTGTTGCCAATATTTCCTTCGGTGTCTTAGTAAGGGTGTCCAAGTCTATCGGCCTCGTATCATATCGGCGGACATCAGTTCGGCGAGGGTCAGTCCTCCCAGCGTTACCGTACCTTGGGGCGACATAAGGTGCATAGTAATCGTTCCTTCGTCCTTTAAATCTGACCTTAGGGCTGTTCCGGCGGTAATCTCCAACAGGGGGTTTTGATTGGTAGTCGCCTTTGTTGTGATATGGGTTAGGCCGAGACTCCACTCTCTATCCTTTCGGCAATTCTGTTGTCCGGAAAGCCTCCTCGGACCGAACAAAATCATCGATCCTTTCCAACATTTCATCGACGGTTTTAGGAATCTTATCTGAGAATTTCTTGGCTAACTCCGGGCAGTGGTGGCCATTCAGAAATGATCCGATTTGCATAATTTCTGGGGCGTCCGGGAAGTTGTTGGCCTCGCAAATCCATCTTTCCTTGAAGTCCGGAAGGCTTTCATTCGCCCTTCGGTGAATTTTATTGATCTCCGTTAAGTCCTTGGTGCTTATTCTTAACATGCTAAACCTGTTCAAAAATCTCTTCTGAAGTTCGTCCCAACTATCAATGCTTCCCGTCGGGAGCTTATTAAACCATCCCCTGGCTTTCCCATCCAGGGTTTGTTGGAACATTCGACACCATACGGGCATGGGCCACTCTTCATGATTTCCAGCTCCGGTGAAACGATTGATGTGGTCATCCAGATCGGTGGTTCCTTGGTACGGTTTCAGGTTCGTCGGTATTTTGTACTTGGGAGATGAGAACTCTATGATCCTTTTCGTGAACGGGCACTTGATCATTTCCTTGAATGGTTTGCTCAGATCATCATCCGCCTTTTTTCCTTTTCCGTAGGGTGACCCTCCAACATCTTCTTCCTCCGAATTTTCATACCCGTCGTCGAGCCTCAGCATTCCGGGGCTCACCAGGTTACGATTGCCTGGTTGTTTGAACAATTCTTTTAAGGCCGAAAGATGACCTGCGATTAGGGTTTGGGCATCTGGAGGATCTTGGTCTCCTCCGGATCCTCCGACCCCTCCCGCGTTTCGGACAGGGGTGAAGAGGGGTGTAGTACCCGTCGTCTCGAACGTTTCAAACGTTGGTGTGGGACCTGTCATCCCGAACCTCAGGTAGATCGAGCGGAAGGTCCCACGGATGGCGCCAATTTGTTGAAGTAATTTCTTGCAATCACTTCGGACAAATAAAGAGGGCCTTCCGGTTGAACTCAGCTAGGGTTCTTCCGGGAGGCCTGGATGTTGATCCCTTCGGTTATTGGAGGTCCTTCGGATATCTGCACACAACAGCACACGTTAGGCTCGCCCCGGGTGTTATCCCAGGACCCACCTCCGGTGTGAGAGTAAGTATTGGGTGTTCCAAAAGGGCTATCAAATATATTAAGAAGTAAATGCAGATTCTATGTTAGTTGGGAGTAGTAAATGAGCTGAGTATTTATAGTACTCAACCTCGATACCTGGAATGGCGGCGCCGGATTTTCAGGGAACCTGTCCCCGACATAATCCCGTAAATCCTGGGACGGCGGCGGCGGTGTCTGCAGCTGCCATCTGTCAAAAGGTAAATGCCACCTGTCCTATTACTTACAGTGATACTGGCCGGAAGAGTCATGTGTCCTCCGGTAGGTCCGGACGGCTATGCGTCGTCCGGACGATCGGTCAAGGCAGGCCGTTCGGACACATACGTCAACATCGAGCACTGCCGCCGCCTTCGTAGACCACCACTGTCACCGTTGTCGTGGACCGCCACCGCCGTCGCGCCAACATAATTTCTACTTAGGAGGTATCACATTTGCATCTAGTTTTTGTTACAATCTTTGTTATAAATGCATTCAATTCAATTTTCTAAAAATTAGATACCAGTGTGTGTTATTCAATATGTTCAGTTTGACTTGGTTGCTATAGTATTGTTGAGTTTTTATATGTTGTACATTGAAAAAGGATTCACAGTAAGTGTTTGATGAAATGCTTAAGTGATACCAATCGTTTGATAGAATGTCTAATAGAATCGTACATCTGCTTACCAAGTGTTCCATAAAATGTCTGGGAGAAACAAGACAAAGCTGTACATTGCCTACGAAGTGTTAGATAAAATGTCTAGAAAAACTAATAAGAAGTAACATGGCTCTTATGATCTGTAGAGTATAAATGAGTTGTACTAGTGACTGTGATTGAATGAAAAAATTATTGGTAGGTTTGTAAGAACGATGTAGTCTTTGTTACAAATTTATATGAACACCTATGCGTTTAATAATCTACGTGTTTGTTAGAAAAACGTTGAAACACCTTTTATTTTGTTCTTAACTTTGGGTAAAAGTGTATAAATTTAGAGGTTCAATCGGCCCCATTTAACTGACAGGTAACGGTGGTCATAAGGATAAATAAAGAGTATAGTCTTCTAAATGCGGCATGATTTGTGTAAGTTCATCCCATTTGTGTAGTTTTCACAATCACTCCATTACTTATTGATGACCTTTTGTCAGGATTCCATAGACATTCATGGTTGATCTTTAAGTTTTTGTGTGAAGTTATTCATATGCGAGTAGTTCATTGTTTGACCCACCCTCCCTTCTTTCTTAAGGCATTCAACTGAAAGCACCATAAACATATACGAGTATGTTTTGTATTATATTGTTAACTAACTTTGTCCTACATCAAGTTATAAGTTCCATGATGTACCATACTTGACGAATGAGAGTTAGGTTGCTCAAGTACCCAAACTGATGGAACTGAACATTATAAATGTATCTTCATTGCAAATTATAGATGTTACCCTCTTTTTTAGTGAGACTGATCCCATTTATATGTGTCGATCCTCCTAATGCATTAGGTGAAGCAGCCCGGTTAGAGTCACTAAAAGGGGAGTTGTTCAATCTATCAGGGAGGGAAAACGAGACTTAATTTCTTTGAAGGTAGAAAAATTATGTCAACTATCTTTGTATTTGGATCACTTAAAATCACACATGTCTCATCTAATCACTATTGACTCAAATTGAGTTGCTAATAAAGAAATGTAGCTTAGGGAAAGGCAATAAACCTTATAGATTATTTGCAGTGGCTCGAGAGGTTTATAGAGTGGGGTGGAATGAGTGTGTAACCTTAGGGAAAGGCATTGGAGACCCAAAGATGGCTCAAAGTCAAGATAAAGACAGATTTCAAGGTAAGTTGTTTTAGTCTACAGGTCATTGATAGAGCTATGCTCACTGTTTAATTCCAAAGCTGCACGTGTATTCGAGGGAACTTATCTACTCATGTATATGTTCTATTCTTAGACATGAAGCTCATATGTCACTGTGGCCACGTGTCTGTAGATGGTATTGTCACCATACACCAATAATAATGTATCTCAGAGTTATATTCATTACTTTTATGTGAGCGACTTTAACTTTATCTTTATGGTTTGCAGACTGATAAATCTTCCAGCCATTGTTGAGGAATTGCCCATGCTCTTAGATCTGTACTGCGTGAAGATGATCCACGTGCATTGTATAAAGGTTGGTTTCCTTCCGTCATGTTGTAAGTTAAGAAGTTAAGAATGATTTTAATGTTGACAATGAACCAATGTTTATACTAAACATTAGATACATTATTGCAGCTCATTGACAAGTTATAGGGGACATTAATTGACGAAACAAGATCTAGACCAAAACAATCATATGTTTTATACTTGTTTTCTGTAATCTATTTTATGAAACTTACTGATTCGTTTTAAAATTCATTTAGGTGTTGTTGGAACTCAAGGTACACAGAAGAGTAAAGTTTGACCAAGCTACTAGATGGATCGAAAAAGACAACGAGAGATGGAGAAACAAAACTTGACCCGGTCTATGTCATATGGAGTAAATTTAGGTATACCCTGATGCTAAGTATCTGTTCTAAACATGTTTTTCTGGGTTCCTTGCTGATTTTCCATTCCTGCTTCTTAAAGACACTGAATGTACCCTGCTACTAAATCCTCATCCATGACATGTATCAGAAATGCTATTACTATGTTCTGTAATGACACTATGTTATGCCTTGATATGATTGTTACTAAGCTGATATATATGTACCATGTTATTTAATTTAAAATGGTTAGTGGTTTATCTTAAATATCAATCATATACATTTAATTGCAGATACGTACTTATAAACTTCGCAGTCATGTTTCTTACAATTACTTTTCTTTGGCAGATTTCTGGACATTCACTACAGAATAAAGACTACTCGAAACAGGTATCTTACCAAACCAAGTAGTACTCTTATGATGTAAATATAAATCCTTACAATTATTTGGTAATCATTGTGTAAAAACGACGCAACTGCTTTATCACTGAAAAGGGCGTTCCTGGACATTTGAAAGGGCGTTCGGCTCCAAAAAGAAATTGAGCTAATGAGAGCTTACGCTAGAAAGTGGAGCACGAGAGGGAACCGGCAGATGCTAGTGAGGAAGGGGTCGAGGAAATCACACAAAAGTATATAAATTTGCAAAAGGACCATGAAGAAATTAGAAGGCAAATGGGATATGTACTAGAGCAGCTAGCTAGTTTCACTGGTGTGCAATCTCCTCAACAATTTGTAAGTATTCTCTCTTACAACTGGTGGATTATTTTTCGGTCGGATTAAGATGATGAGTTAATTAGTACTCTGGCTTAGGAGTTGTGAATATGTTTAGGTATAAGATTTAAGTTTACTTAGTTATTAGCAGAGATCATGCTATATGTGTTGAGTATGAAGTTTAGTTAGGTAAACGTAGAGGTGGCAAATTGGTCGGTTTGGGTTGGTTTGGGTCATAGGTCAAATTCCAGAGTCATATATTGGTTACCCTTTTTGGGCATCCTGTGAAAACCAGGAAATCCATCTTATAGTTAATATTTGAGTATAACCTTCTACCTTAAAAAACTTGCAAGTTTCTTCCATCTTATGTGGTTTGGCTTATATTTTATCAGAACTGAATTTTATGAGGGTGAGTAGACTGTTTGGTGCTTGAGAACGTATTTAGATTTTAGCGAATTTGGCTCTCTTGGTCTCTGTTGGTTGTGCTCCTTACCTATTTGTTATATGATCTCAATGTTAGCTGCAGACAATAAGAACAGTATGCAGTAATGTGGATACTGATTGCAATTTTATGGTCAGTCGTACCTGCATATTCACCGTTTTCAATAAGTAATGTGGACTACAAGTAAATCGTCCTTGTTGTTAGGTCCAAATTGCAAGTTTCGTCCTTTTCTCTAAAAAATTACTAACGGCCATTTAACAGAGGCAACGTTAGTCTATTTAGCCAACGATCATTTGCAACGTTAGTCCTTTATACTAACGGTTGTTTCTAATTAACTCAAAATTTCATTTTATTAAAAAAATTTATTTTCTACGCGGTTTTATATACTTATTTATACGCGATTTTACACACGTTTTTATACACGTTTTTACACACGTTTTTATACATGTTTTTATATACGTATTTATACACGGTGTTATACGCTGCTTTAGACACTTTTTTACACGCGGTTTAATGCACGTTTTTATACACGGTTTTATACGCGGCTTTAGACATGTTTCTATACACGCTGTTTAATACACGTTTTTATACACGGTTTAATACGCGGCTTTAGACACGTTTTTATACACGGATTTAGACGTTTTTATACGCAGTTTTACACGCGATTTTATACACGTTTTTATACATGATTTTATACGCGTTTTTACACGTTTTTATACACGTTTTTATATGCGGTTTTACATGCATTTTTATACATGTTCTTATAAGCGGTTTTACACGTTTTTATGCACGTTTTTATACGCGGGTTTACACGCGGTTTTATACACGGTTTTATACATGATTTTATACGCGTTTTTACACACGTTTTTATACACGATTTTATACGTGGTTTTACACGTTTTTATACACCTTTTTATAAAACCGTGTATAAAACGGGTAAAATCGCGTATAAAACCGTGTATAAAACTTGTCTAAAGACATGTATAATGATGTATATAAAAACGTGTATAAAAATGTGTGTAAAACCATGTATAAAACCATGTATAAAAATGCGTATAAAACGTGTCTAAAAAACTTATATAAAAACGTGTATAAAGACGTGTATAAAATCGCGTATAAAACCATGTATAAAGACGTGTATAAAAACGTGCATAAAAACGTGTATAAAAACATGTATAAAAACATGTATAAATACGTATGTAAAAACATGTATAAAAACGTTTGTAAAAACGTGTATAAAAACGTGTGTAAAATCGCGTATAAGTACGTACATAAAACCGCGTAGAAAAGATTTTTTTTTTTTAATAAAATGAAATTTTGAGTTAATTAGAAACGACCGTTATTATAAAGGACTAACGTTGCAAATGATCGTTCGCTAAATGGACTAACGTTGCCTTTGTTAAACGGCCGTTAGTAACTTTTTAGAAAAAAGGATGAAACTTGCAATTTGGGCCTAACCACAAGGACGATTTATGTAATTTACTCTAACAGAAAACCTTAATCACCTCGTCAATGTCAACATAGCAGGAATTAGTAAGTTTAGACCCTCACTAAGTAAAAAAAAAAAGTTGGATACACAACTCAATAAAAAAAGTGTTTGGTTTATAGGTGGGTTTGGAATAGGATTTGGTTTAGGATTTGAATTTGATTTAGGATTTGGAAAAAAAAAATATATTTATTAAATGTTTTTTATAATAAAAAATATCATTTAAGAATTTATATAAAAATAATATGTGAGAGTAGAAAGTGGTGAGCTCCACGGGTTTTGCCAAAAATCCTCCAAATTGATGTGTAATTAAATTTCAATCTTTTTATCATTCATTTTATTAAAAGAATGAACCAAACAACAAATTATCCTAACTTCAACTTAAAACCCTTTCAAAGTATCAAACCAAACGCACCCTGAACCTTCTTCAGAAAGACAAATCGCGCCTGTTTTGTCATTGGAAAACCCCAACTTCTGATTTCAAGAAGACAGATTTCACTACTTTTCTTTCAATTGCTTTCCCTAAAAAACAAATTCAAATTTGAAAACTAAAATTAAAAACCACTAGAATATCCAATCTGAGCATCTAAGTTCCATATGTCTTCTTCGACTATGTATCTGCAATTTGCTTAAGCTTTTTGTCCATTTGAAATTCAAAATCAGCTTCTTCACTTTTCATTCTTTGTCTATAATATACGGAGTTCTTGCTAAAAGGATGCTCGCAGATCCTATTAATCGAATTCCTCTGCAACAAAGGTACTTCATTGTCTCTCAATTAAAAGTTCTTAGGCAAGTAATCTCTTTAAAAAAAAGGTAATTGTCTTCCATCTAAACTGAAATCATTCTAAAAGGTTTATTGTTTGTAATGCACCTTAACCGCTTGATGAATTGTCTCAATGAGGTTAAAAGGAAAGTCATGTTTATTTGATATGATAATACGCTTGAATAAGAAAATCGATTACTTATAAAGTCTGACAAAAACAAAAGGATCTTTATTGGACTTTTTAGCATATTAAGTTGCATCAGGTTGTGATCTTTTTAGTTTGTAATAAGGGCGTGTTTAGTAATGGAAAACTCCTCTCTTTTCCGGAAAGATTTTCCTAGAAAACCTAAGAAAACAGAAAACGTGTTCAAATTGGGTTTTTTCCAAAAGTTTTCTTGGAAAGATGGAAAACCTGTTTTCTAAGTTTATAACTAAGTTTTAGAAAACTCCTTTTATGAGTTCTCCATAAGTTTTCCATTTTAGAAAACCCCATCTAAACACGTTTTCAAGTGTTCTCTAGAGAAAGAATAGCTCTCCCATTCTCAAAAAAACTGAAAAATGAAAACTAAGAAAACTTTTCCATTACTAAACGCAACAACTTCTGGCCTTTTTTAATGCCCCGGCACTTTGTTTAAAACCCCCACACAATCTGCAAAATCTGTTAATTTTGATAGTTTAATAACCTTTTTTGTGTTATTTAGATTTTGATAGTTTAATAACCTTTTTTGTGTTATTTAGATTTATAATTGAACAAAAGCATTATTAGCCTCATGTTTGAATTCCATAATGGAGAACACTAAGATGGTCCTGACAAATGGTGTAGATAGATTCTGATTTCCATTTCTATTTTCTTAATTTCATGTAATGTTGCAATGGTCATGTGATATTATTTACTGACATTTTTTATGAAGATATAATATTAAATAGGATCTTTGTTACTTACCAAATGAAAGGAGACATTCAATTGTATGCATTCTAGGCTTCTAGCATATATATATAGACGTATATATAATTTTTTCAGTTTGGTCCTAAACGGTATCATAAAGAAAACGGTTGCTTTCTACGGGGTGTCTCTTCGTTTTGTTTGTGCTGTGAAACTCAAAGGAACCCCCCCTGTTTCTTTAATTGGACTACAAAGCGAGATAGGTTTCATCTTCTGGCTAATCTATGTTTATTGGCCTTGCAAATAGTTTAATCGTTAAAAACATATCTTTCTTTTGCTACAAGTGTGGATCAACATTGTTTAATAATGGTTATTCTCATATATGGTGTAGTTCAGTTATGGCTGCTGGTATCACGAAATTGGTTCAAGTGTTACAAAAACTGGTTCAGGGTGCTACTAATTATGTAGGAATTCTGGAAAATGTGAGGTGTTTATGTTTCAATTTTCCAGTAACAAGAAGGTATTTTCAACTTTAAATTATGTGAAAAATAGTTGCACTCCATGTTCTGATAGTTATAGCAAAAAGTGAGAATATCAATTTTCTTTTCTTTGATTAAATTTCATGAAAATGAGTAATCTCATGGCAGAAAATTGAAAACATATAACCTATTGTAGCTAATGAGGGTCATATTATTTATTCTATTTACCTTTTAGGATGTTGAGCATCTAACGAAAATCAGTTTAGCATGGTTTGTGCTTTTAAAAACTAACACTTATATTTTGCAAAGGTATAATGAATTCAAGAACAGGTCTGTTTCTAATAAGCATAGAACTGTGTGACGCTACTTCTTGAGTCTGCTAGACCCGTTTACCCCCTTAAATTTAGTAGCAATAAGTAGCTAATATATTGCATGTTGGTACCCGATTTTTTCAAAACAAATAAGTTCTTTAAAGTCATCAATCCTAAACACCCTCTGATTACGAACTAAAAAGTAAACAGGTTGGTAGTTGGCTGCATAACTGCATTTTTGTAATGCAATAGCCATTTTAATATAAATACATAGTTTATAATTATTGTTCATGTGAAAACTTCTCTAAATAGGCATTGAATATGTAAACCATTGATTCAATGAAATACCATTTTGTAGTCATGCAAAAATTCTAACAGATTTTATAAAAGTTAGAGTCACTTTTGGGGGTAACTGGTTTCTAATTTGCTATGCTATCTAGAAAAACATGATGATAACTTTTGTTAGTTTAGGCTTTATCGTTCTTTCATAAGTTTTGTGAGTGATTATTTTTCACAATGATAGAGGGATTCAGTCATTTAATAGTAGTTTTCGGATACATGGTTTGAGAGGTGAAACAACACCATTGCTTATTAGAAAGGTATTAAATGTGATAATTATATTAACTAAAGTTTAGATTTGTTGTTAGGAGTCTCGCTAGCATGTATCTAAACTACAACTTTGATGGTATAATATGAATTAAAGTACATTATATTAGCATCGAGTTTCTTATATTGTGTTTCTGATAATGGATTTTTATCTGCCACTTTGATGTCACTTGGTGTTTAAATTTTTCAAAGTGACTTTAAAAATCCTGGTGTTTAGGAACGATGCAACATCTTGGTCCGAATGCGGAAACAACCCTATACTACAGATTTGATTTTGGTGGATGAAAAGGTAATTTGATGTTTGCTATTCCAAACACTGTCTTCTTCTCAGCCTACATGCAGGTATCCATCGAATGCTTCTTTTGATACTTCCATTTTTTGTACATTGTGAATTTTATTGTTAAAGTTATTAGCTTAATTTATTTTAACTTCTTAAATATACGAGGGACTGTGTTAATTTATTATAGTTCATATTTTCAACAGTATTGGTGTAAAACTTTGATTAATCGTAAATGAGATAATGTCTTGGTTTTTGGTGAATAATATTATCACCAAAAGTCATTATTTTTGTACTTACACTAATTGAGCCTATAGCAACATAGTCAAAAATGGTGAGGCGGGTATTGCTTAAGGTCAAAATGTGTAATTTTTAGGACAGGTCAAAGGGGATTGGTTCACATGTCAAAACTATTTTTTGTTCGTATTATTTTCCAATAGCAATAAAATATCAGAATAATGCTCCACTTTTTTGATAAAGCAATCTCTCAGGTTGGGCTTGAGTCTGCTATGGACTACTCTTAAACCGTTTGCCCCGTTTCCTATTAGTTAACTTTAAAATCTACCCATTTGACCTGTTGGCAATAAAATATTTTTCCAAAACTGACCCATTTTTTAATAAATAAGATGAATATGGCGTCACTTGGTATCATGTTGCCTAACCAGTTTTTTGGCAGTAACTTTCTACTGTTTTCATATCCAGTTTTTGTCTAATATCGTTTTCTTTTTTCCAATTGATTTGTACAGTTAGTAATCGGTATACTTGATTTTAGATTCTTTTTGTATTCTGTAAAATGGTTGATGATTTCATGGGATTGCATAAACTATATTTCTAGAATGAATTTCTTTCCTTTTTCATTGAACTTTGCTTAGTCTATGACTTGTGCAAATAATTGTTTCATTTTTTTTACTTTCACAGGTGTATAGGAAGTTACTCCCCACCTTTGAACATATATTAATAAGAAACAAGAGTGTCCTGTATCTTTTGTTGATTCAGAGGGCCGGGTTGCGGATTCAGAAGTTCTAGAGATCAAGAAGAGCCTGCTAAAATATGTTGGGTTTTCTTATGATTTCTTTGTTACCTAGATATAACTAGGTTATTTAAAAACATTTTTGGTTAACAATAGTTTGTGGACACTGTTTTCTTAAGTTGAGCCTCATGTTTGTGTTTTGACGAGATGAGACTGTTGCATGTCTTTTGACAATGGCGAGTCTTGGGATTGTCCAAAGCTTATATCGCATACACATGCTGTATACTATTCATGGCTTGGTAAATTCTTCAGTTACAAGTTCATATGCTTATATGTCAATGTGGAAAAAGTCAATGTGGAGGTTTATGTATATTATTAACTCCCATTTAAGAACACGCAAAGAACCTTCATCCTAAATGACATGGTATCAAAATATAGCTGTCTATTCTAACGTTTAAGGGCATCCACTATGGTAAATCTTTCTAAAGGTTTATAAGTGTGTTATGACATTAATTTATAAACTTTTTGTTTTATAAACTTACTTTTTTAAAAAGCCCGTGTATTACACGGGTATAACCCTAAGACATATAAAACACCAACGGGTACAATACTAATCTATTGTCGATTTCGATAATACTCTAAAACTAAATATAAAATATATGTACAATTAAGAACATAATATACTTTAAAATAACAATTGCCAAATTAATACTTTTTTTTTTTTTTTGTAAAGGCATTAATACTCATACTTAATTAAGATTCTATGTTTAAGCTCTGTACGTGCACTGGCATTAAAATTAGTGTATATATCACACATAACTTGAATTCAATAGCATTCGGTTGAGTTGCATCTCACAAAACAAATATAATAGCGCTGGACTACAAGCACTTTGATAAGTTGGACAAAAATTGTAATTAGGCAAACTCCAACAATTCAATCTATAGAAATTCCATTAGAAAAAAAAGAAGCCCAAAGTGCAATTTCGTCCTCACAATCACTCATGTACCATACATTAACATTACTTTGGCTTGAAGAAATTAAGCTTGACACCATCATGAATAACGACATAAACCCCAGCTGCAGTCAAGAGCCCACTTAAGATGATTCCTACAACCCCAAGCACCCAATTTATCCACCAACGTAGGCTATAGACCTTTGGTTTCTTGATAATGAGCCACATAAAGCATGGATACGCTAGCGTCACAGGCAAGGATAGTCCACCGATCAAACCAGCCAGATTAGCTATAAATGGAAAGGCTACAGCGCCAAAGAAACAAATGAACCCAAACGATGTTCTAATAATCATCCTGAGCCACCAGGAACATGGCTTTTTGAAGCACTTAACGTAAATTGACTCCATCTCGTCAAATGCTGGCATTGCGTAGATTTGGAATGAGCTGAGCACGTTGATGATTACAAGTATGCATGTGAACCCTAGGACTGATTTCGCTAGATCTTGTGAGTGGTACACGAATAGAGCAGTCAACATCCCACCTGGTGGAATCTGTTACATAAAATCGGAAATAAGTTTCTCTTGTCTAGAA
This sequence comes from Artemisia tridentata subsp. tridentata, assembly GCA_021014915.2. Taxonomy (NCBI): domain Eukaryota; kingdom Viridiplantae; phylum Streptophyta; class Magnoliopsida; order Asterales; family Asteraceae; genus Artemisia; species Artemisia tridentata. The sequence continues at coordinate 265,819,753 of CP139509.1, read as the reverse complement.
CTCTTTATTTTAGATTCTAAAAAAAAACCTAAGTTCAGCATAGTATGCCTTTTCGATTATGAGGTTGTTTAATTAAAGTCAAAACCAAATCATGCGGTAAGTTTACATAACTCAGTTGAATAGTTGATCCATAAAGTAATAAGAATCCAACTAGAATTCAATTGAACACAAAAATATAAGGCGTGACCACTGACCAGCAATAAACCAATTCCGAACATTGAGACAAAACATGCATGATGGACATTTAGAATAATTGAAACATACCATGCGGCCATAAGCCCAGTAGCCTCCAATTGCAAGCGGGAACAAGCAAGCCGCGATAAGTGCGTATGAGACTTTGATACCGTTCCACATTGGTACTGATGATGGATGCGTTTTGCTTGAAGGCATCGTTGCCTGGTAAAAATTATAACAGATTACGACATGCAGTAACTTGATACGAATGTTTTTGAATGTCACGCGTTACGACGGGCTTTTTAGCTAATTAAACTTCTAAACGTTCAAATCTTTTATATAATAAAACAAAACCTTTAGTGGGGACTTTTACATTTCAAAAAAATCAAATCATACCTTATTAAGTAATGAGGAAAGTATTATTATTATTATTTTCAATACGGAACAAGATTTTTCTAAAGTACAAATCCTTTGATCTCAACCATCCATTCTTTTAAAATCCAAAGGTCTAGATTCATCCTCATTTTAATATAATTAATTATTAAAGGGTACTTTTGTAATATCATTCCAAACTAAACATACACCCTTGACCTCCTCATTTATTTTCTCACACACACACACACGAAAATCACACCAAACCACCACAACCGTCACCAAACCAAACGTTTCTGCCACGACCGTCACCAAACCGCCACGACCGTCACCAAACCACCACAACCGTCCGATCAGATTACTAACCGGAGGTGAGATCCATGAGATCCGACAAGATCAGACACACATAGATCCGACACGCATATATGACGTGGCAGTGGTTTCGTGGCGGTGACTCGCCGGAAAATGAGGTGTGATTGTTTGATTCGCCGGAGATTTGTTTAACACGTGCATATGCCTCTCTCGAGTTTAAATGGGCATACACTCTGTCTTGTAACTTTTTAAGCTGGAATAAAAAGAAAAGAAAAAAAAATAGATCGGAATAAAAAGAAAAAGATAGATCGAGGAATTGAAAAGATGAATTGAAGAGAGATGGGAGATAACTTGTAAGAAGAATATTGCTTGCTTGGATTGAGAGAAAGACACGCGCTCTTTGTAATAATTACATTTGCAATTTGGGTTGCTAAAAGGAAATTGGTCAAGATCTATGGAATTTAGAGTTGAAAAAAGAAAAAAAAAGTTACTGTCTTGTAGGAGACATGTGCCATTGATGCTTGCAAAATATACTTTTATAATCAACCTAGAACTCACTATTAACAAGTTAGACAATGAATCCCTTGAGATTCAGATTCATACTGAATCCCATGGGATTCACAATGAATCCCTTGTGATTTCATACAGAATCTCATGGGATTCACAATGAATCCCAATGAAACCCATGGGATGCACCAAAGAATCCCATGTGATTCACAATGAATCCCATGGGATGCATCAAAGAATCCCATGGGATTCATACTGGATCCTTTGTGATTTATCGTCTTTTTACGAATCCCGTGGGATTTCTTTACGAATCCCGTGGGATTTTTCTGAACGGAAATTTTGAAAAAAAAAATCGTCTTTTTAGGAATCCCATGGGATTTCTTTACGAATCCCGTGGGATTTTTCTGGACGGAAATTTTGAAAAAAAAAATCGTCTGTTTACGAATCCCATGGGATTTTTTTACGAATCCCGTGGGATTTTTCTGGACGAAAATTTTGAAAAAAAAAAATTCGTCGAAAGTATATAACAATGCATATCTATAGAAAGATGATTTAATTCTCGTCGCGATGGTGTATTTTTCGTAGCTTGAAGATTTACCGTTTGCAAGATATGTTGTTTTTTAAAAAAAGGTGAAAAGTGGGTTTTTATATTAAATGAGCTAAAATGCCAATTTTGCCCTCCCTTTGTTATTTTTTGGTTTGATCTTAGCCATTAGATGAAAGGTGGATAGATGGTTGAGATTGACTTATTTGTTTTTTAAAGGATACATGTTTTGCATAGATCTCACCTCATTAAGTAATAATCAAATTATTATTATTATTATTTTCTTAAATATTAAATAAGAAAAGCCTAAATACTTCTAAATTTATCCATATTCTACAAAAAAAAAGAATGTGATTTGTAATCAATCAATAAAAACTTACAAAAATATATGTGTCAAAATATAAAAAATTAAAACTTGAAAACGATGGAGCAAGTTTTTCAAAGATTTGGGCTGAAACTTAAAATTCAGTATCATTCCCACTAAATATTTGAAGTCCCAACATTCCCAAATTCCTCCTCCATCAATCAAACTCGATCTCTTATCATTCATTCATGTACAATCATTGACGCAAGAACATCTCCTCCAAATCTAATTAATATTAAAACCCACTACATTCGTAAATAACCCTAATTCAATACCTCAATCAAAGTACAATGGTTTTGAAGGTCCTGTTATAATAATTAAAACCCGAAATTAAAAATAATAATTTATTTAAATGATTAGAAAAAAACCCGCGCGTGCACGGGCATTATATCTAGTATTCTTTACACATAAATATTCAAGTTTTTCACGCTATTCAAGTTTTTCACGCAAGTAAGAGGTTTTATAAATGAGTGATTTATATGTATACTATATTATAAAGAATTTAGTACACTCCCAAAATGAAAGTCTTAAAATATTAAGCCAACACACTTATTTATTATGGCAAATTTTAAAAATTGACCGATCAACGTCCAATTAATTACATTATTAAAACACCCCCTAAATGAAAAATACAAGTTATTAAGCTTATTATACAAACCGATATAACACAAAATGTACTCTCATTTTTAATGTAAATATATTATTAAATCAATAAAGTTTCAAAATGCATACTAAATTACAGTGTTCAAAAACTATTATTAAATCGTAAGAGTGCCTCGAGAACTAGGGGTGGCAATTGTCGATACGACACGATAAATGACACGAACCCGACAAGAAGTTAAACAGGTTTGCGTTGAGGATAAACAAGTTTGGGTAAAAAAACAGGTCAACTTACAAAAATATATGTGTCAAAATATAAAAAATTAAAACTTGAAAACGATGGAGCAAGTTTTTCAAAGATTTGGGCTGAAACTTAAAATTCAGTATCATTCCCACTAAATATTTGAAGTCCCAACATTCCCAAATTCCTCCTCCATCAATCAAACTCGATCTCTTATCATTCATTCATGTACAATCATTGACGCAAGAACATCTCCTCCAAATCTAATTAATATTAAAACCCACTACATTCGTAAATAACCCTAATTCAATACCTCAATCAAAGTACAATGGTTTTGAAGGTCCTGTTATAATAATTAAAACCCGAAATTAAAAATAATAATTTATTTAAATGATTAGAAAAAAACCCGCGCGTGCACGGGCATTATATCTAGTATTCTTTACACATAAATATTCAAGTTTTTCACGCTATTCAAGTTTTTCACGCAAGTAAGAGGTTTTATAAATGAGTGATTTATATGTATACTATATTATAAAGAATTTAGTACACTCCCAAAATGAAAGTCTTAAAATATTAAGCCAACACACTTATTTATTATGGCAAATTTTAAAAATTGACCGGTCAACGTCCAATTAATTACATTATTAAAACACCCCCTAAATAAAAAATACAAGTTATTAAGCTTATTATACAAACCGATATAACACAAAATGTACTCTCATTTTTAATGTAAATATATTATTAAATCAATAAAGTTTCAAAATGCATACTAAATTACAGTGTTCAAAAACTATTATTAAATCGTAAGAGTGCCTCGAGAACTAGGGGTGGCAATTGTCGACACGACACGATAAATGACACGAACCCGACAAGAAGTTAAACAGGTTTGCGTTGAGGATAAACAAGTTTGGGTAAAAAAACAGGTCAACTCGTCTAATCCGTTTAATAAATGGGTCATGTTTGGATTGAGTAAATATTAAACATGTCAACCCATAAACCCGTTTAAGTATATAAGACTCTAAAAATAGAATATATAACATGTCTTTTTATGCCGGATGTGATTTAAATGTATTTTGTTATGTACTTAATATGATTAAATTACGATTATACCTCATATATAATAGAAATTGACGCTTATAACTAAGAAAATTGTCGTATAGTTATGTGTCTGTTATTTTTATCATATTTTAAATCCTTATATAATTTTGGCATTTAAACTAGTTAAATCAACAAACCACCAACATTATTCACTACTTGACCTATTTATTTAAATAGGTTAAACGGGTCAAAAATAGGTTACACGTGTTATGCAGGTGCGGGTTAGGGTTGAGTTTCTTGACACGATTAATAAATGGGTCGTGTTTGGGTAGAGGTTATACTAACCCGCCAACACGCGAACCCTAATAGGTCAACACGAACACGACTCGATTGCCACCCCTATCGAAAACCAACAAATACACATTTTAGAATTTGTTTGATAAAACTTAACGTAAAAACTAGAAACTGTGTTTTATGAAAATGATTTTTGCAAAGAAAAGGATGCAAAGGTGCAACGTGCTAAGTGCTAATTATATAATAATAACTATACACTTCAAAGTTACTACACATGATTTCTTGAATGTATAGGTTTCCTTTATCTTTATAAATACTCTTTTACTTGTAACTTCTACCTATGTGGGATAACATAATAAACATTGTTAATAATTCAAATAAGTGTCAAAAAAAACTTATAAGGTTTATTTTTAGAGAATTAAATTTTCTTAACATGATGTAATTGATTTTTAAAATTCGCTATGGTGTTTTCTTCAAATAACTTGCGACTACGGGCCATTGTTTGCTATTTCAACCTCATACCTCCATAATATACTGTTAGCCTTAAAAGTAATGTCATAATCGGGAATTGCACTAGCTTACTCATTTACTTAATCATAGGGACTAGTCCTGTCAATAGGACATAGTATAGAATGTTAAGTAGTATAAATACCCCTCCTAGTCTCAACTAGGAGGGTAGGGATTCTCATTTGTAACACTTGAGGGTTGTGTGTGTTTCACTTTCTCTCTCTAGAAAACACACACACCTCCCCCATTCATTAATCTAATAATACCATGTTTAACCTTTATTTTGAGTTCCCCCGACCTCCTGAATAGTGATTGTTGATCATTACAATTGGCATCAGAGCTAACCAGGGGCGAATCGTGGGGTTTTGAGGTGAAAAATGTGATTTGAGGTGTGTTTTGGATTCGAGTTACTGTTCATCAGATACATTCACCGAGTTTTTGTCATTAGCTTTCGAGTTAGAAAGTTGGTGGCTAGAAACCCTCGAGTTTCTGGACAAATTTAGTCGAGTTTCTTGATTTGCTCGAGTTTCTAGTTTGCTCGAGTTTCTAGTCTGCTCGAGTTTCAAGTCTGCTCTAGTTTCTAGTTTGCTCGAGTTTCTAGTCTGCTCGAGTTTCTAGTCTGCTCGAGTTTCAAGTCTGCTTGAGTTTCTAGGTTTTCTCGAGTTTCTAGTTTGCTCAAGTTTCTAGATTTAGTCAAGTTTGTACAAGACCTATGGAAAGAAAAAAAAAATGTTTTTTGGCGGGAAAATTTGAGTAAAATTTATTTTTTACCAGTGACTAAACGGTCAATTTTTATGCTAAATTCAAATTATGGTGTAACGATGAAAATTTTGGCCCAAAATACAAATTTTTAGGTCAAAATTCGAATTTTTTCGGTGAAATTTGGCGTAAAAATCTTTAAAACTCAAAATTTTCCAGTATCATTAGAATTGCATTTAAGGCATATTAGAAACTCACCACACCAAAATCACAAATAATATTATTGGCCTACATCCTCAAAACTACCACGTATAGCTTAAATGATCCTGATCAAGATTCACAATCAAATGACAATGGCTAAAGTTTGCAATATACTGTGACTACGGGGATGATTCGTTATTATTTATTTGGGTTTGAAGTAAGGTTTTACGGATGCGTGTACTTATTTCATCTTCTTTCTATCTATCCTCCCGCGAAGATGACTTGTTTGGGCTTATATTAATGGTGACGAAGACTTGGATATCTAGTTACTTTTGTGATTCTTTCTCTCCATTCTCACAAAGTAGCTATCACTTTAAGGAGTTACGTTGTAGTGCTCAGTGTCTCACGTAGTTGAGGATATGTCAAGAGGTTTTGCACTAATACTTTTGTTGAGGGTATAGGGGACACCGTTCTTAGTCACAAGGATCGTACAAGATTAAGTCACAAATCTGGGTGATTTTACTTCATTCTCAAGTTCGTCATATTGGGTTATCTTCACATGTGGTTACTACAAAAAGCCGTTGTTTTTTATACAGGGGGTTGATAAAGAGTTAGACATTATAAATGGTATTGTTAGTAGATTGGGTTTATCGACATCTTCTCACGGGCTGATTGGTTTAATGATAAAGTGCTTCCAGTTAATACATCACGTACACATCATTATGTTGATTCCGATAAATCGTAACCAGCAGGGGAGAGAAATGTGTACATCGAGGATGCACAACAAGTTCACGTGATCGGGTTTAATGATTTATGAAACGATTTGTGTCGAAGATTGGTTGATTCTATGTCTTATCTTCTCATCTTATTCTACGTACTTCTACCTTATCTACCTTCACCAATTTCGGGCAACAAAATCAAGATGATCAGTGGTTCAACTTGTTACTTTGGTGTTATCATTTCATGTGTACGTAACGGGCTGATCTTTCTTATGTAAGTGATGCGTGGGTTTTGCAACCTTACAACAGGTTTTACCTCTCGAGGGATCTCAAGAGGCTTACAACCCCACCAGGCAGTGTACCTGACCGATGTAGTATAGTGTAGTGGTAAGTACGGGGGATTGATCGTTCTCCACAGGGAATAGTGTTCGTTAGGTATGAAAGACTACTCTAATAGGTCTAAGGGTTGAGGAAGATTCTTTTTTTATGTTTTTATATTTTTATGAAAGGAAGTAAAATCTCGGTTTTGAAGGAGTGGGCGGAATTAGTTGCTAGTCAACTAACCCAAATAACTACAAATGCAAATAAAGTAAATAACAAAAATGAAAATGTGGAGAGAAACTTATGTGTAGAGAAATGTGTTTACTTAGATTTCCTTACTCCCTAACTATCTTTTACCGGTTAATTAGTGTGTATTAGTCGCGTGGATGACGGGTGTATTCCTTAATACCATTCGTGGGGTGGCGTACTTACTTCCCCAACTCTACAAGCTCCTACTTCACTCCTATGTCGAGCCGGCTAGGAAGCTCCTAACATGGGATCACTAGAATTCGCTTGTGCATTAAATACAACCATAAAAACCTTTAGTACGCATTTGGTTCATGTTTCTTAAGACTTTCAAGCAAGTTACCGAATAGGAAGTTAGCCAGTTTTCTTAAGCCTAACATAGATAAACAATCATCCAATACAACTAACAACACACTAATAACCAATAATCAATAGCTAGGTTTCATTAGATCTAAGCAAACACAAGATAAATTTAGCCTAACATGTTAAACAAAAGACAAGAATAAGATAGAATCAAACAACACATAGACATATTGAATGATTAATTGATAACTTATCTTTCAATGTAACATGGAAGATCTCAAGGCAAAAAGCCTTGAAAAAGTAGCTAAAATCGTCCTAGGGTTTTCACCCAAAATTCCACACACTAAGCTCTCTCTAATGACAAAAAATTAGAAAACTATATATAGACTTTTGCATCTGACGGCGTCACCTTATGGATTGTGACGCCGTCACCTCGCCGCTTCTAGGGTTCCCGGATGACCTTCTTGACGCCGTCCCTCTTTAGCTCTTCAAAAATCCATTCTGGCTTATCAAGGCTTGACGCCGTCGAACCTTGAACGTGACGCCGTCCCCTTTTAATTTAAGCCGTGACGCCCTTGATCAAGTTAAAGCGTGACGCCGTCAGAATTTACATGCTATTTTCACTGGCTTATCATGAGTAAATTTCACGTCCACTTTTTCTTGCCAAGGCATGACGCCGTCTAGAGTAAATTGTGACGCCGTCAAAGGTAACTTTTAGCCGATTTTTGAGACTTTGCCGTTTTCTTCACTTTTATGCTCCAAAAACGTCCAAAATGCCTCCTTTTCCAGATTTCTCCTCAAAAGTACCTAAAATGACAAAAGGAACGATTTAGGGCGATATTTGATCAAATAAATACGATTTAGGGCTTAAATGACCCCTTAAAAGCGGTACACTTTTCGCCTCATCAAATACCCTTACACTTGAGATTTGCTTGTCCTCAAGCAAATGCGCTTTTATTCTAATCAAAATACAAGTTAGGGGTCATTTAATGCAAACATAAAAGTAATTACAACAAATAATCGTTCCACTTCAATCATAATAAGCACGGAGATTACATACTAGCACCTCACAAGTAGTGTTTAGATACTCACATCTCTCAAGTGTCATCAAAATAAATCTCATAAATGAAAACGGATAATATCTCTCACTACCTGTCATAGCAAATAGATTACCATAGGCTTGGGAAAGGATCGAAAACCTCCTCCACTAGGCGTAAGCACCAAAGATAAACTATCAAAGAGGGCTTTTAAATGGGTTATAACGTTAGGTGTAGGGAAAAGGAAAACACGGTTTTGTTGGATAAGGGATATTTTACTGGTGGCTAATTAAAGATCTTGATCAATTACATGTACTATACAATGTTGCTAAGCCAAGACTCGACTCGATCTTAAGCTAGAAACAAAATAACAAAATAACAAAAACATAAAAATAAACATAAAATGAAACGGGATGGTAGTCCGTATGTTTTTTCTATTTTTCTTTTTCTCATTTTTTTGTGTTTTTCTTTAATTACTAAAATAGCCCAAAACCCAAATGGGATATTTCTACCCCGGTTGCCCTGGGCAATGCCCCCAGTTGCCCAAAAAAGGGCGATTGTTGCCCAAAAAATACACTGGAAATCCTTCGGTTGCCCCAAAAAATGCCGGTTGCCCTGGGCAACACAATTATTTTCGGATTTCGGGTTAGATAGGGAACCGCCCATTTGTGTTTGGGCTATTTTGGTAATTATCCCTTTTTTTTTTTTTTTTTTTTTTTTTTTTTTTTTTTTTTGCATACACTTTTGCCCTACCATCCAAAATAATACATCATAGGGGCATTGCATTCCCCTTACACTTGAATTTTTACATAACTTTACAAATACTAATCTAATGACTCGAATTAAGATAATTGAAAAACTTGGAGTACTTTTAAAACATTTAGCACATATGGGGGTAATAAATGATGTTCTTCCCCATTACTCCATTACACTAGTACTTTACCCATGAGTCCCAATCGTCCCAAAACAATATGTACAAGGATATGACTCGACTTAGCAACCATGTAATCAATTAGATAATTAACTTGGGTTTAAACAAATGTTGTCACAATAATGCACTAAAGATGAGTGCATACAAGGTAGGCTAAGGCGATTTGGGTGTACATTTAAGTGGGGTGTAACAAATTCTTCCTTTAAGTAAAATGCTTAAAGGTCGAAACGAAAAGATAGGCTCTGAGGGGTGTACTAGGGGTATCGTGTACTAAAAATGAGTACAACGCAAAGGGTGTGGGGGAATTACTTGACCAATGTAGCCAATGTAATTATAACAAAAACACAGGTGTAAAACAATGGGTTAATCCTAATGCCTCTTATCATGTAGCAAATCTAACTACACGAATGTAGTCTCACTTGTGGCCTTGGAATGGTCCTAACGCAAGTTCTAGAAATTAAGTGCTACCGGTACACACATCATAGCATAAATGCTTTTCCTACCAATTCTAGGGGTGAACCTCACATATTTGGGGTGGAAAATTTTTTTGTGGTACGGTTTTTGTGCTAGTCATATAACTCCTATCCGTGAGACGCTCATTAAGATCAAAGTTTCACTCCTATATGTTGTAAAAAATTTTAAATTTGGCACTAAAATTACCCTAACAGGTATTTATCTTAGTTTTATTACACATCTACTATCAAACAAACAAAAATCAAGCGCAATTGTATTCTCTAAAATCGTACTTTTACCCCCTTACACTTAAGATGAACATTGTCCCCAATGTTCAAATGGCAAGATGTAAAAGTAAATAAGGTAAAAGAATGAAATCAAATACTCCCCTGATTCGCTCGGTGGATAATGAAATTACACGGTTAGATCTTCCTCCAAAGTAATGTAGAAGCTCCATGACTAATGCATCGCCAAAAGCTTGATTCAATAAACATCTCCTTGTCCAACATAACCTGTTACACCTGAGAAAACAAACACGAAAACCTGCATAACAACGGCGGGAAAAATCTATATATAAGGATATAATGCTTGTGGAATGATAATTTTGCAGATTCCTGGAGATTATAAGTTGGAGATTTTAATAAAAACTTTTCTAAAAACAAAACTTTCAAAAATTTCTAAAAATTAAATCTGACGCCGTCAGGTTATAACCCCTGACGCCGTCAGAAATGACCTGACAAAAATTCTCATTTTAAGTTTCCGGAAAATTTCTGGAAAAACCTTTACCCTACTTCCTGGAAATCCTGCAAAACATCATTATGACTCGATACAAGCATTTGACTCAAACAAATACTAATATGTATGCTAATTTATTATTATTACGATTCATGTTCATTTGTGTTCTAATAAACCGATTTAGATTTCCCTTACACTTATCTTTTGCAAAATACCTTTATATGTAGTTAAGACGAAGTTAAAAACAAAATAAAGCATTTTCACAAATTACTTTTGAACATGAATCAATAATAATAAAAATTAAACACACATACGGAAAATAAAATCAAACAAGCAAATAAATAAACACACAAACAAATAAGGCTTGGGTTGCCTCCCAAGAAGCGCTTGTTTTTGTTCGAGTCACGAGCCTGACTCTACCCTTATTTAATGGATAAAGGAGAGGTTTTCCCTACACTTAGGATTAAGTGCGGGTGATAGTAGCGATACACACCAGCTCGGTAGGAGTATGCCACGTGAGGAAAGAGTGGTGGATGAATTATATTCTCAAAGGGGTGTGCTCCTTTCATCATAACCTTGCCTAGTTCACTTTGGTCAATGGGTGATTTTGAGTTTCCTCCTAAAAAGGGATCATCTTCTATCAACTTCGAGAGATTCCTAGTTGGGAATCCATCTTGACCTAATAAACCCGGTTTAAACCCATAGTGTTTCTTGTGATCTATCATGAATGGGTGATGTAAGTATGTAAGGTCATGGTTCACTCCTATATTAGCTTCCTCACTACAAGGCTTAATGTCTACTACCTTAAACTTAAGATTACCCGGACTACATGGTTTGATGGGTGGATCGGGACCTAATTCAATTCCTAAGTTCACATTTAAGGATGGAAGATTAGGTAACGGTTTTGGTTTAGGCTCCGGTTCATCAAAACTAGGAACTTCCATAGAACTAAGAGTAAGGTTGTGATCACTAAAAGCATTCAAACCTATATCCTCTAGTTGTGTTTGGTTCAAAGGTTCTACCACTATTGGGGTTCCTATAGTCTCTTCTACTTTTTTCGGGTAAGTCACGGGCGGTGTATGTGCCTCAAATGATGGTTGGACTTGTGGGGTACTTGGTGGTCTTAGATTACTTACCTCATCATTCCTTATGTCAAGATCACCTATATCCTCATCATGTGTTTTAGTAGGATCTAACCCTAACATTTTACCAAGTATCTCAAGTGCTTCTCTAGGCATCTCAACTTCAATGTCCGAATCATAAGGATCATCCTGAATATTCTGACTGCTATATTCAAATTGCCCAAAAGATTCATCATGTGTTTCTTGAGATTCATCGTCATCGATCATAAAACCTAGGTCTTTTTGATCAATGTGATCATGCTCGGCTAGATCCTCCATCACATCAAGATAACCTAAGTGTTCACCCTGTATTATGGTAGTGCCTAACCATGACATGCAGCTAGGTGGCTCAACTCTACCCTCATCCCCAAACAAACTTGTTTCATGATCCTTGAAATTTGTGGTCAATTGACTTGTATTAATGTTTGTTGGGTTGTCTACCATATAATAATATTGGGCACAATTCTCAATAGCTTCCCATGCTTTCTCATCACTTAATTCCCTAATATCCCTGCCGGCAATATGGTAAATGTCCCTTTGGGCATGTCGGTCGACATGATTGTAAAAGATTTGAGTTAGGGACCAAAAATCGAAGTTATGATGAGGGACTTTTTGGAGTAAATATTTAAAACGAGTCCATGCATCATAGAGAGGTTCATCTTTATGTTGTTTAAACATCAAGATGTCATATGGAGTGGGTGAATTACGTGGTTGGTGGTATGGTGGATTCGCGTTCTCCATAATGGTGAACGGAAGAGTCAATGGAAATTACGAACAAACAAACAAAGAAATAAGATAGACTAAAGAAGACCTATAAAAATAAAAAAAAATCTCACTAGAAAGGAATCTAGTGAGTAGACCTAATAAAATAAAAATTCAACCTAAACAATAACTATTCCCCGGCAGCGGCGCCAAAAACTTGATGCGTGGGTTTTGCAACCTTACAACAGGTTTTACCTCTCGAGGGATCTCAAGAGGCTTACAACCCCACCAGGCAGTGTACCTGACCGATGTAGTATAGTGTAGTGGTAAGTACGGGGGATTGATCGTTCTCCACAGGGAATAGTGTTCGTTAGGTATGAAAGACTACTCTAATAGGTCTAAGGGTTGAGGAAGATTCTTTTTTTATGTTTTTATATTTTTATGAAAGCAAGTAAAATCTCGGTTTTGAAGGAGTGGGCGGAATTAGTTGCTAGTCAACTAACCCAAATTACTACAAATGCAAATAAAATAAATAACAAAAATGAAAATGTGTAGAGAAATGTGTTTACTTAGATTTCCTTACTCCCTAACTATCTTTTACCGGTTAATTAGTGTGTATTAGTCGCGTGGATGACGGGTGTATTCCTTAATACCATTCGTGGGGTGGCGTACTTACTTCCCCAACTCTACAAGCTCCTACTTCACTCCTATGTCGAGCCGGCTAGGAAGCTCCTAACATGGGATCACTAGAATTCGCTTGTGCATTAAATACAACCATAAAAACCTTTAGTACGCATTTGGTTCATGTTTCTTAAGACGTTCAAGCAAGTTACCGAATAGGAAGTTAGCCAGTTTTCTTAAGCCTAACATAGATAAACAATCATCCAATACAACTAACAACACACTAATAACCAATAATCAATAGCTAGGTTTCATTAGATCTAAGCAAACACAAGATAAATTTAGCCTAACATGTTAAACAAAAGACAAGAATAAGATAAAATCAAACAACACATAGACATATTGAATGATTAATTGATAACTTATCTTTCAATGTAACATGGAAGATCTCAAGGCAAAAAGCCTTGAAAAAGTAGCTAAAATCGTCCTAGGGTTTTCACCCAAAATTCCACACACTAAGCTCTCTCTAATGACAAAAAATTAGAAAACTATATATAGACTTTTGCATCTGACGGCGTCACCTTATGGATTGTGACACCGTCACCTCGCCGCTTCTAGGGTTCCCAGATGACCTTCTTGACGCCGTCCCTCTTTAGCTCTTCAAAAATCCATTCTGGCTTATCAAGGCTTGACGCCGTCGAACCTTGAACGTGACGCCGTCCCCTTTTAATTTAAGCCGTGACGCCCTTGATCAAGTTAAAGCGTGACGCCGTCAGAATTTACATGCTATTTTCACTGGCTTATCATGAGTAAATTTCACGTCCACTTTTTCTTGCCAAGGCATGACGCCGTCTAGAGTAAATTGTGACGCCGTCAAAGGTAACTTTTAGCCGATTTTTGAGACTTTGCCGTTTTCTTCACTTTTATGCTCCAAAAACGTCCAAAATGCCTCCTTTTCCAGATTTCTCCTCAAAAGTACCTAAAATGACAAAAGGAACGATTTAGGGCAATATTTGATCAAATAAATACGATTTAGGGCTTAAATGACCCCTTAAAAGCGGTACACTTTTCGCCTCATCAGTAAGATAACTGGGATGTATTTAGTGAGATGAAGATGTTGACACTTAATTCCCCAAATGGACAATCTTGAAGAAGGACGAGTCTACAGTCTGTTCTACATTTTTCGCTGCGTGTTAGAAGACTAAATACGGTATGCATTTACTAATCAAAAGACTTCTTCAGATTCAGGGCATTCATCAGGAAGTTTGTCAGTTTGGGGGAGAGCACTAATTAGGGGAAAGTGAAAAGCCAGATTTAATCCCTAATTAGATTTGCTCACATTGTTCTTCTGCAAGTAAAGAAATGGCAGCTGAGAAGATTCTGCAAGCTGAACGAAGTAATGAAGTTTGAAGACCATTTTCGAAGCTGTTGTGCTTATGTTTTTATTTAATTTCACTTGTAGGGAACGTTGTAATCAATTCCCATATGACATCACTTTGGGGAGAGATTGTTAGCCTTAAAAGTAATGTCATAATCGGGAATTGCACTAGCTTACTCATTTACTTAATCATAGGGACTAGTCCTGTCAATAGGACATAGTTTAGAATGTTAAGTAGTATAAATACCCCTCTCAGTCTCAACTAGGAGGGTAGGGATTCTCATTTGTAACACTTGAGGGGTGTATGTGTTTCACTTTCTCTCTCTAGAAAACACACACACCTCCCCCATTCATTAATCTAATAATACCATGGTTAATCTTTATTTTGAGTTCCCCCGACCTCCTGAAAGTGTTTATTGATCATTACATATACCAACTACTGCATCTTTATTGCCACAACGTCACGTGGATAATTTACAATTTTTAAACGAGTTAAATTATTATTGCTTAAAATTATTAAAAACTAAAATTGTCGTCATTCGTAAAGCTATTGTATCGTAAAATATAGAATTGAAAAACATTTCTCGCTGAAAATGTTATGTGCATGGTACCCGCCGCCGCAATGTGCGGGCACCCTACTAGTTATATATAATGGATGCTTTCTCTTTTAAAATTTTGTAAGACCATTAATAAATATTTAAGTAATACAAGTGGTAATGTATCATTTAAAAAAAAAAAAAAAAAAAAAAAAAAAAAAAAAAAGTGGTAATGTATCATTTACACATTACAAATGTTTTTACTAAATAATTTTAACAACATTTTAATATCTCATTTATTATTTATTTTAAAATTATTACTTTTAATGCAAAGATAGACAAATAAATATGTAGAATTGCAAAATGTTAGAAAAAGTTACAAAATTCGAAAAATATGATTAAATATTAAGAGTGTCGTAGAGAACCTATCAAGAATCTTTTTTAAATTTTGAGACAACAAAATAAAAACATTGTTTTTCTATTAAAATTAGTACGAATTTATTAAACGTAAATGTGCAAAGTGCTATGTATTTCATTTAGTATATGTTATGTTACTCATATTTATAAGACTGGATAAATTTTTCATAGTTACATCAACATGACTTTTAACATTTGAGTTTTCTTTGCCTTTACAAGCATATTCTTTACTTATATCTCAAACTTATGTCGGATAAGTATAATAAACAAGATTGTGATCATTTTAACATGACCCAAATAGTTTTTAAAACCATATTGGTAAAATTTCTAAATAAAATATCATATTCAGTAATCCGCAGGTGTATTTTTTTATACCCTATAAATGTAGTGAATTGACTTTGTCTCTTACTGAACGATTATAAGTCATTGTCAACTAATTTGACTTTATACCTCTATAACAATAATTAATAGCTAGCGCCCGTATATTTTCACAACACCACAGGAGTACTCTACAGTTTTTATATAAATTATTATAATATTGCTTAAAGTTATTTAAACCAAAAATATTCGTTATGCGTAAAGTTGTTGCATCAGAAAACATAAAATTAAAAAACGTTTCTCGCCGAAAATTTTGAGTGTAATATACTCACCCTCGCAACGCACGTGATACGACCCGGTTGGGGGTTGTATCGGGATAAGGCACCACTTTTAGCGTGTGCGAGCTCCTTAAGAAAATAGAGAGAAGAACTAGAGATTTGTTTATCTTAAACTTTTGATTGAATGATTATAATAAATGATTACAAGAGTATTTATAAGACAAAGTAGGGTAAAACCCTAAAACCTAAATAGGCTATGGGCTCGGGCCCAGGCGTATAATTCTCCACTCCTTCAAAACCACCTTGCCCTCAAGGTGTTGTCTTAAAACATTCTTAATTGACTTTCCTAAATAAACATGAAAACAGTACTAAACAAAGACACGTAAATAAATATAGATTATATGACATAATCTTTATGCCATACGTTTAGACTTCTTGATTCGTTTGGGCAGTCCGTCCTCCTGCAACATTAGCTTAATCCGGGATCCCATAATCTTCTTTGAATTGCATCATTCGCCTTTTTCTTATTTCGTATTCCTTTGCCTTAGACATAACACAACACAATTCTTCCATCTTTTGCTGCCCAAGCAATAACACTCCCCACTTCTTCAAAAATCACCTTGCCCTCAAGGTGATACGAAGAATATGCAGCTTGAGAGTCCGCTAATTCCTCGCTTAAATTCAAATTTATTTCATCCAAACGACTATCGAATTCACCACCTCCATCCTTAAGTGTCGATATCACTCTATTCAACTCATCTTCGTCAACCCTACACACGTCACCACCACCCACAACAACATCTTCCACACTTTCTTTATTTTCTGAAAATTCGCTAAACTCACTACGAACTTCCATGCTTTCCACATTACTCTCACCAATATTTTCATCGGCATCTAACGACCTTTTAACCTCAGGTGAAGCGAATTCACTTTGTAATGATGGAATGGTATCTAATTTCTTTTCAATTATATGCTCTTTTTCCTTCTCTTCAATTGCTTCAAAACGAGCCTCGACTATATGGGCTAAGGAAAAAGCTTCTCCTAAAGTTGTAGGTCTTGCCCTCGACCTCAACAGTTCTATTTGTAACGTCAATTTAAGTCCAGAGATATAAAACGATGTAAGTAAAGATTCAGAGATCCCCGTTACTCGATTTGCATGTATCACAAACTCACTCTCATATTCGGCCACCGTACCCATTTGCAAGAGCTTAGAGAGTGCGTATTCTGCGTCTTGATCGCTGCCGCCTGATGCTATGAATAATACTCAAGCGATTAATAACTCAAAAAATTTTATTTTTTCGATGAATAGTACCCGCGATGAACAGTACCCCCGATGAACAGTCTATGAATAGTACCCGATGAACAGTTTTTATTTTTATTTTTTATTTTTTATTTTTTTTTTATTGAAACCCTAATCGTAAGCCCTCTTGACGAGAGCTCTCAATGAAAGCACCAATTGATACGACCCGGTTGGGGGTTGTATTGGGATAAGGCACCACTTTTAGCGTGTGCGAGCTCCTTAAGAAAATAGAGAGAAGAACTAGAGATTTGTTTATCTTAAACTTTTGATTGAATGATTATAATAAATGATTACAAGAGTATTTATAAGACAAAGTAGGGTAAAACCCTAAAACCTAAATAGGCCATGGGCTCGGGCCCAGGCTTATCAGCACGATACTTGTTAGTAGATTTATTAAAAGCGTTCTAAGCTATATTTAAACTTACCATGATTAGAAACCCATTTTTAATCATTCTATATTACTCATTTTATCTATCTTATATAGTAAATTAAGTCCCATATCATAAATGTTAAGTCTAAAAGAATAGGTCACTTAAGTGTCTCAATCAATTGGAAGAGTGTGTAAATCATCTCCCTTAAGTTTTGGGTGAGTAAAGCCTTGAGTTTAAATGCAACAATTAAATTTTAAGAATTCTAAAGTCATAAACGGAACTATTAACCACACATAGTATATTTATTGTTTAACTCTTTTAGCTTATTCTTTGAGGTATCTATATACGGGAGTCCCTTAGAGCACATCCAACGCTAACGCAGCAAGTGCGTTAAAGTTCCAAAACACTGCGTTAAAGCCACGTTAAGCGTTGAGAGGGAGCTGCGTTAACGCAGCGTTAAGGTGCTGAGTCACCTTAACGCTGCGTTAAAGGTGCGTTTTGTTAAAAAAAAAAAAAAAATCACTTTTGGCCCTTGTGTTTTATATCCGTTAAGGTGAAACGGCTAGTTGTAAAAAAATAAAAAATAATAAAAAAAATAAAAAATTCAAAACAATTTTCTCTCTCCTATAAATACCAATTAACACAACATTTTTTTCCACACTTTCACAAATCAATATACTACATCATATACTTTCATCTTCAACCTTCCACAAAAAAAAAAAAAAAAAAAAAAAAGTCCAGCTTCAACATAAACGATGACGAAGATACCTTCTTTAATCTCCTAAACACCGGGTGGAATAACCCAAATAAATGAGTCATCTTCAAACCCGAACGCACCATCAACAAACAACCCAATCGACAACCCACTTGGCTTGTCAAGCCAACAACTTTACGAACGACATCAACAAAGGCTATATTACGAACAACAACAACAATCGAACCTAAACACCAATTTCTCCAATCTTCAATTCACCCAACATTCACAACAATCTCAAACCGCAACCCATGATGTTCCCGATACTCCAACGTCTCCTCCAAAGCCACACAAGCCGCGTATCAAACGAAAGGCCAAAAAAACAAAAAACCCCGAACCTTTGGAGGATGATGAAGAAAACACTGACATCATCAAACGTTGGAACCCACAAGAGGAAAAATTACTTGCGTCGTGTTATGTTTTGGCAACGGGTGAAAAATGAGTTTAATAGAGTCAATTTTCAAAAGAGAAACAAGGATATGATCCAAGGTAAATGGAAAACGTTGAACCGTGATTGCTCAAAGTTCAACGCCTACTACAAACGTTCCCAACGCCAAGAAAAAAGTGGGGAAAGTGAATTGGATATCCTGAGACGTGCCAGACAAATGTATCGGGACGAGCACAGAACCGCTCCTTTTAACAACGAGGAGGCTTGAGAGGTTTTGCGGGGTCATATGAAATGGGACGCGTCGGAAGAGGTTGATTTAACCGAAGGCTTGAGAGGTTTTGCGGGGTCATATGAAATGGGACGCGTCGGAAGGGGTTGATTTAACCGGCGATGTCCCAAGCGAAACAAACGAGGCGTTATTTGGTCGTGATGAACAACCACGGCCAATGGGAACAAAGCGTGCTTCAAAGAAAGCTCGATCCGAGAGCACGGGAGGAACGAGCACGGGAGGAAAACGGCCCAAGCCGCGTATCGGGCGGCCCAAATAAAAGGGAAACGGCCCAAGCCGCGTATCGAGCGGCCCAAATAAAAGACGAGACGATAACAAGGTTGGAGGAAATGAAATTTTTGATGATTAAAACTGACAGGAAGGATCAAGACGTGGTGTATTGGATCAACGAAGAAAAAGATCGAATCAAGAAAAAATACAACCTCCAACGTCCTCAGTAGATTTAGGATTTTTTTTTTTTTTTTTTTTTTTTTTTTTTTTTTTTTATAATTTCGTTGTAATTTTTTTTTATTAAGTACGTAATGTTATGTTTTTTAATAAATGTTATGTTTTTAAAAAATGAAGTATTTATAAGTTTAGAGGTTGAATTTGAAAATATTTGATATAAAGGTGAGTTAAAGTGAGTAATAGTTGAGAGTGTTAAAGTTGAGTTAATGGTGAGTGTGTTAAAAGTTTAACCTATGTTATGGTTGGGAGTGCTCTTATAAATCGGATATATTAAGATCCGACCTAACTCATGTATACCAACCCAAAGTCAAAAAAAAAAAAAAAAAAAAAAAAAAAACGGTTTTTTTTTTTTTTTTTTTAGTGTTCTTTCTCTAAAATGTTTACGCTCTCTTCTTTTTCTCATATTCAGAAATTCAATCACACAACAACTCACAAAACAGGTCACGCCCACCACCGCCAGTAGGCTCACAGCATATTCTTCTGCTTCCACAGCCATCGGAACCGCTGCCAACATCAAATGTTTCCGCCGCCGACACCACCTAATCTTAATTTAACATGTGGTGTTTCGAGCTTGGGTTGTTTCGTTATTGTTTTAGTGGTTCCGATGGTGATTTTGTGGATTTGGTGGTATTATCGAGCTATTTTGTTGCCGAGCCATGGGGTGGTTTCGTTGTTTTTTATTGAAGGTATTGGTTCCTTGAGACTTTGATTGATGTTGAACAAGGAAGCAAAGAAACGCATAGGGAAGTGACATGACAGAAAAATGCAAAAAGTGATAGTGCCTGTTATGACAGCCTTGATTGTTGAGACACTTTATAGTAATCTCGAAAATTACCCACATAACCCATTTCAAGTCGTTGTTCCTCAAAATACCCCAGGATACCGCCGTTTTCTCATATACCCCAACATGTCGCTTAAACATATACGCGACATGCTTGACATCCACGTGTTACGTTACGATTCGTTGGACAAAAAAAAAAAAAAAAATTTATACATGTCGCGTATATATATACGCGACATATATATATATACGCGACATGCGTAAAGTTTTTTAATTATCGTGTCTGAAAAATTTTTAGGGTTTCTTTCGTGTGATATTAGGGTTTTTTTTTTGGGTTATCAGATCAGTCGCAACCCATATTGTATCATCTTCCTTTATTTTATTTAAAAAAAAAAAAAAAAAAAACATCTTTTAACACAAACACAAATTTTATTAATAAAACGTAAACATTACATAAACGAAACGATACGGAATTAAACAACTAAAAATTAAACGTAGACATTACATGATATTCATAATTCAAATGTAAATTTTTTTAAGCGTAATAAAAACATAAACGTTACATAAACAGAAATTAAAACATTACAATAATAATTTAAAAACTAAAACTTCAATTATAATCTGGGTGATCCCAGGTCTGCGAGTTGTCAGAGCGGAAACCGTCGTCATACGGATCAAAGCTCGCAAACCTCTCTGCTTCCAACTCAGCTTCCATCCTGCTCAGCTCCCGGTCGTCCTCAGAGTTCCAATCATCATCAGGTTTCACATTCTCCTCAAAACATGGCTGAAAGTTATCAAGATGAGGTTGCGGTAGTTGTGGTTCAACAACCCTTGGTGCAGATGAACTTGATGCACCTTGCACAAATTGTTGTTGTTGTTGTGGTGCATCAGCAGCTGCCACATTCTCCTCAAAACTCCAACGTATCTTGTTGGATTTCTAGTTCTCTATCTTCTGCACACAACCCCACAATGTTTCAACAACATCAGCGTCTTTGCGATACTCATCGTCCAAAAACTGGTCGATCACATATTTTCTCTCGACAGAGATATCTTTGCAAGCTGCGTATCGTGTTCTCAGGCGTTGTTTGCGTAACTTCGCCAGCTCAAACTTCTTAATAACTTCGACAATTGCATCTTGGCGTTCCTTGTCATCTATTTCCACTTGTTTTTTGACATAGTTTTGAACTTGTTTGACAGTGTGTGGAAGGTTACAAGCCATTTTTTTGTGTCCACGATCGATAAAACACGACCCACTGCGTATAGCCTTACAACACACCACCTTCCCCACAAAACACTCCGGTGTTTGATTTATGTGTGGAATGCTTGTGTTTTGTGATCCTCTTTTAGAGACCTAATAAAAAGGGTATTTATAGCCGTAACAAATGCATAATGGTACTCACAAAGTGTATATGTGTCATTGTGTAGTCAAATCATATATTTTAATTGTACAGGACATTTTCAGGGACTTGTCATTTCAAAGTGTCATATTTCGTGTAAAATTTTAAGCGTACGCGACATTGTCAGTGAGTTGTCATTTCAAAGTGTCATATTTCGTGTATAATTTTAAGCGTACGCGACATTGTCAGTGAGTTGTCATTTCATTGTTCAGAACCTTTAAAAAGTTGTCTGACCTCAATTATTGCTATATAAGCTAGCTATGATTTGATTTCTTCACATATTTGTTACTTCTCTTAACAGTGCCATGGATTCTAACATTAAGAAGTTTAGATGTGTGTTACATTATGATGATCAGCATCGAGGTGTCATTATGTATAATGATTTGACGTACGCAGGGCTAGTTGGGTTGGTGTTGAAGAAATTCAATTTAGATCCAAATATTCCGATTAATTTGTCCTGTAAGTTGGCTTCGTTTAACTATCGTATTGACATTACTGAGGATGATGAAGTAATGTTTTTTGTTGAATGTGCTTGTACTGATACTGCTGGGGTGGCACAATTGTATGTTGTTCAACCCAACAAATAAGATGATTGCGCTTATCTTGTTTTGTGTTAACTGGTTTGTATTTTATTAATGAACGTTTCTACTCTTATTTGAATAAATGTTTAATTTGGAAACTTATGGTAATGTTTATTGAAACACTGATAACAAAAATCATATAAAGATGAAATTCTTAAAGCATACAAGACACTTATTGATTGATATTGTTAATAATTGAAACGAATTTTCCATAGGGCTCTATGACGTTCATCTGCTTTAGCTTCCTCATTCTCAAAGTGTTCTTGTTCCGCCCATTCAACCATTTGATCGAAAGTGTAATTTGGTTGTCCTATGATTTTTTTTCCGTCTTCGTTTTCACTGGTGTAGTCTGTTATCACATGATCCATCATTTTTGCCAAAGCAGCATTTGGGCATACATGCTTTTCAATAATAAAACTGACACCGCAATGGTCAATGTAAACTTCCAACTGGCCGCCTTGTGATGCTGAAATATCAAACATCACATGCATATCATAGTTGTTTCTTAGCTTGACGGTGATTGAATACCCAGTGTGCGGAACTTCGTAATAAAGAGCATGAATCTTTGTATCGAGAATGTTAGACAAGTATTGTTTCAGCTCATCCAGCTTCATTCTTGGAATATTGATGTTCATCTTCCAACCGTTTACATACTCCAGCTTTCCTTCATTGCAAACCAGTTGACCATTATTGTGAACAATAAAATTGAAAATGGTTTGTGAATACGGCGTCGTAGGTTTTTTTTTTTCTTTCGTTCAATGTTAAACCGGACACGCTCTTCACGTTTGTTCTTTTTCTTTACCATTTGATGTAGATATCGGACACGCTCTTCACGTTTTAATTTTGTTTCTTCTGAAATTACACATGCAAATGATTCTTCCAAACAACCATCATCTGGAATCAATATTGTGGTTAGATCTTCGCGATTGTCAGAAACAAAAATTTGGATCTTTCCTGCAACATTTGCGAAGTCATACATAACATCAATATCATAATCGCTTTTAATTTCTTTCATACCATTTAACGTGTTGTTTTGTGGCAACATGTAATATAGACTTTGGACCATTGACGGTAATTTTCTCTTCAGATAGGTAACCATATCTTTAAAATCAAATTGTGGAACAATAATATTCAAGTGTGAACCACCTTCATATGTTAGTGGGTTAAATATAAATTTTCCGTTGTAGTTGATAGTGAATTCGAATGTATGGTTATTAGATGTTGACATTTGGTGAATGAAAGAAGACACAATTGGTATTGATAACTTGATACCACATAACCCAAGAATATATATATAGATACCACAAAGGTGAGTTGTCATTTCTTTGTCAGAAGTGATTTACGAGTAATCAATTTAATACTATTTTTACATTAAAGCTGAAAACATATAAAGAAAATGATATCATCGAGAATTGGATAATAGAAATTTGAAAGCATAATAGGACATTACTATTAGAACATAGATAGAATTACAAATTAGTCTTACTGTGACTTGGACGATGGACAATGAAAAGCATAACACGACAATAAAGGCAACAGAACACCCATAACAACAAATTAGTCAAATAACTTTTTTGAACATGAGTAAAAAGTGCAAACTGGTTACTAACCAAACAAGTTAAACCAACTATTATTAGACTGTTGAGTGTTTAGATCATTTAAATGTTGTGAGGGGTATGGTTGGGAGGGGTATGGTTGGGAGTTATATTGTTCAGAGCCGTGTGCCGGGTTATGATAAGCATGTTGTTCATTACTTGCTTGCCCTTGGTCATACTGGCCTGTTGTGTAAAAATTTGGATTGTATGGTTGTGTTGGTAATGTGTTATGTCCAAACTCATGCGATGGGTATGGTTGGGAGGGGTATGGTTGGGAGTTATATTGTTCAGAGCCGTGTGCCGGGTTATGATGAGCATGTTGTTCATTACTTGCTTGCCATTGGTCATACTGGCCTGTTGTGTAAAAATTTGGATTGTATGGTTGTGTTGGTAATGTGTTATGTCCAAACTCATGCGATGGGTATGTGTGATAAGTAGGAACGGTGTGATGATCAGTTTGATTTGGGTATGAGTCGAATAAAGGAGTAGTTTGTTGTTGGTCCTTAACGGATTTTTTCTTTCTGGGATACTGTTTTCTTTTGTTTAACATTTCATCAGGGACGAACGGTTGCTTGCATTGCCCACGTGTGTGTCCAGCTTCACCGCACCTACGACAATGTCTTACCCTTGGTTCCTCACCCTGGGATGGTATACGGTTAGTATTTTTTGGTCGCCCGGGTTGTGGGTTGTCCATTCGTGGAGGAGTGATAGGTTGTATATCTGTTGGATACTCCCATTCGTGAAACTCTCCAACAAAATTCACTGCCTCTGCATATGTGGCTTGGTATTTTGCTTTTTTAAACCAGTCCTGAACGTACTGGAGACAATTGGTTTGACCCAAAAATCTACTCACAGCAATAACATGACCACAAGGTATACCGGAAAGCTGCCATTTGCGGCAATCACATGTCCTAGACGCTAAGTTCACTTCCCGGTTGTATCTCCCATCAACAACCTGGAACCGATCTTGGTTAACCCCGTATACATTCCAGGTTGCGCTTTTGATTTTTCTCTTTTCCACTTTATGGGTTGCCCAATCAGTTATTTCATACTTCATTTTTTCTGCATAAACAACAAGGCTCTAAGAAGTGACTTTATATTAAAGATAAATATTAAAAGTATAAATATATTCTGTTTGACAATAAATACCAGCAACTTGTCGCCGTTTAAAATACCAGTCTTGCACCATTTTTCGATATTGCTCGGTCAGCATTGTTATAGGCAGCTTCCTAGATTTTACGGTACAAGCATTAACAGACTCGACGCTGTTAGATGTACAGTAATTGTAGCGAGTTAGTGGGCAATATGCTCTGGACCATCTGTGAACACCCGCTTCTATTAGCTTGTGGTACGCCTCAGGCTGAATAGACAGCAATATTTGCATCTTACTATCAAATTCGTCAGGTGTATACGCTTTGCATATCCTCCAAAATAGCGCCTTTGTTGAGTCTCTTTTTAACTTCAGGTTCATCATTAGATGACGACAGCAAATACCATGAAACGCCAATGGGTATTCATTTCGTACAGCTAACGCAATAGAAGGATGCCTATCAGATATGATAACCAAATCCTGTCTATCGCCTATGCATTCTTTAAGGCATGAAAACCACCATGACCAACATTCACCAGTTTCCCCTCTGCATATACCGTAAGCAATAGGCACAATTTGGTTGTTTCCATCCATGCCTACTGCTAACAAATTTGTTCCTTTGTACACGCCCTTCAGATGTGCCCCGTCAACTATAAGCAGTGGTCGGAGATGGAGTAAGAAAGTTCGAATCTGAATAACAAAATTGAATACACATTAAACTATGTAAACCTACCCTAAATTGAATACAATGAAACCAATCATGAAAATCAGAATCACTTACCGAAACACCAATGGCAACGAATAACATCTCGAAAACTCCTTCTTCATTTGTCTTGATACGTGTGATAGTGCCTGGGTTTTTTTTTACTAGGTTGTGACAATAATACGGCAACATTTGAAATGATTCTGTAGGTGAACCCCTAATCATTTGTAACCCATAATCCTTTCCGCTCCATGCTTGGTGGTAAGATATACTAATTTTATATTGCGTTAACATGTCTCTTTGCATATCTTTTGGTTTTAAATCTCTTCTAGCATCTTTCAACTTTTCACTAAAAATGTGACCAATAACATTTTTAGTTGCATTTCGATGGTTAGGATATGTTTGAGTTTTATCACACGTGTGATTATCATTCAAACTTGTAACTTCAAACACTGATGTACCTCCCACGCGTCTAGAGTTAATTCTCCATTTACAGTCGTTAAAATGATAGCACTTAACATAATATCTTATAGGTTCTGCCCTTTCGACTAAAAAATGGTAACCTTCTTCTAAACATTTCATCCTAAGTGCTTTGTCTAAGTCATCTCTTGTGTCAAAAAACCTTCCCTTGAAAATATTTGTATCAATATTATTTTGGTTTGAAATTATTTGTTTGGACTGGTAAAGTGGTGTTTCTGGAACGTCAGGCATGAGCGAAAAAATATTTTTCCACTTATGATGGGTTGGTTTTGGGTTCTCGCTTTTCCCAACAACACCATCATCTTCAACATCTTCATCATCATTCTTATCGTCATCTGACCCGAAAGCAAATGATGAATTCGGTTTTGTGAAATTTGCCTCATCTTTAAAACCGGATTCAAAAATCGCATTATCATTTGATTCAAAATTTTTTGATGGGCCCTCATTTAAAAAATTGGCCTCATCTTTAAAACCCGAGTTGCCTTCATAACCAGAATACCCGATTTCTTTGTTAGTGTTTGTTTCAAAAAAGTTATAAAATGTCGGGTTTTCTTGGTTTGAGCTAAAAAATGCCATTTCATCACATTCTTTCGTTTTAGTGACATAAAGATGCGGCATTTCTTGACTCGATGCAGCGTGTTCAGCAAAGAAAGTTACCTCATCATCGTCAGTGATATCCATTCGAACATCAAATGAGGGGTGCGAAAATTTGAAATTAAGCCGAACACTGGGATCCAACTTGAACTTAGAACGCACAGTTTCATCTAACCATGAGTAACTGATATTAGTATACATAATCACACCTCGTTCGGAATTATCAAAATGTAAAACACATTTGAATTTTTGAAAATCTGAAGTCATTTTTAGTATTTGATATGGATGAAAGTGTTTGATATTCAAGAAATATACCACAAACACTAAATATAAGGAGACGATGCTGCAAAAAAAATGTGACCAATAATTACGCAAATGTGACAAGGATGTGACAATTTGAAATGAGAGTTTCGCGTACGTGTATATCATTAAGCGAAATATGACATAGAATAGAAAATTTTATGACATTGATTTGACAATTGCATGACACATACGGGTACGTATAATTAATTACGCGAAATATGACATTGACTTGACAAGTGCATGCCGTAATTAAACATATTTGAAATGAGAGTTTCGCGTACGTGTATATCATTAAGCGAAATATGACATAGAATAGAAAATTTTATGACATTGATTTGACAATTGCATGACACATACGGGTACGTATAATTAATTACGCGAAATATGACATTGACTTGACAAGTGCATGCCGTAATTAAACATATCTATTAAATTTCTCCTATAAATACTTGTGTTTATTTCCATTTCTTTAAACACATCCAGATATTCACATTTCTACTCTCTACAAAAATTTAAAAATTCAGACAATGTCCCAACAAAACAAAACCGGATATCAAAATTCCCAATTCGTTCCACCCAAACCAAAAAATTACGCAACATACGCCCCAACACATAATGTTGCAGGTTCTTCAACATCTATGAGCGACCAGGATTGGATAATACCTGGTCCGGCTGGTATTCTTCAACAAGCCATTCTTCGCAAAAATGCAGACATCAGAGAGGGTGGCCCCGAATATTGTGTTGTGCCAACACAAGATTATATAGCGAAAGTAAACGAGGATGTCACTGAGGATGAACATTTTACTAGTGGGCCATGGTTGAGCGCGATTCATAAGGTGTTTAATTCTCAAGGTGTCATCGTAACTGGCTGTTTTGGGGATATAAAGAAGCATTGCGTAAAAGGGAAACTTGAACTTGTTGTAGCTGTTATCAAGTCTTGTACTCCTAACATACTGGGTGACCTTACATGTACACTAAAAGATCCGACAGGGACTATGTCTGGTACAATTCATCACAAAGTCCTTGCAGAAGACAAGGGTCCCAAAGACTATCTCAAAGTCGGAGCTGTTTTGGTACTTCGTAATGTTTCGGTCTTTACCTCAAAATCATCACCGCCTGCTCTTAACATAACAAAAAGGAACTTGGTTGAAGTTTTCGACAAGGATACCGTTTTTAGTGGATGAATATTTACGTATTCATGCCCTATGTTTATGTTTAATATTGTGTATGTAGTGTTTATGAAACACATCGTCCTCTGGTTTAATTGTTTCGTGTCTATGTACGGTTATTGTATTGTGTCTTTATGTAGTCGAATAATACTTGAATAAATGCTTCAAAAATATATCAAATAAAAGTTGAAAAAAAGTACTTCAACATAGAATAGCATTACATACTAGTTAAACTGTACAACTAACAACATCTTAATTAATCATATCCACACAAACTAGTGTCCTCACACCTAGTGTTATAAAACATCCTACCAAGAGTACATCTAATATCGGAGAAAAAGTCATCAACATTATTAATATCAAATTGTGGTGGCCATCTACCCGTAACAAACTCATGTATTAGCCAACATGTGATTACTCCACAATCCATTGAATTTCCTTGTTGTGGGACTACATATGGTACGTTGTTGTAATGTAATTCGAAGTTGTAGTGTCCACGTCCTGTCCTGGTGAAATGTCCTTGCTCTTCTAAAAACTTGTTCACAACTTCGGTAAAATCCAATACATACTTTCTTATTTGTTGACAACGTTCCATGCTGTGCATAGAGTCGAGTACCAATAAACTGGAATCATGTAAATCAATAATTGCTGTCACCCAGTGATTCTGTGTCGGATTCATCGGCATCAACACCTACATATAAAATTTATTTATGTATACACAATTACGTAGTCTAGTAAAGAGTAATTTATACAAAACAAATATATATTGAAAGATCTTTACTTACCCAACGTACAACATCCCATGACGGGTATGGACGTGTGCTACCATCCAATGTTCCCCTCAGCGACGGATTAATCGAAAGCATGGACACGTTACCATTTTCGGTCGGGAACACAGATGCAGTCCATGATTTAGCCACTGTCCATGGTTGGTTGTCTACCCTTTTTCTGATTAATAGCTCTATCCAACAATTCATATGCTGATTCAAAAGATTAAACTAAATCATTTAATGTTCTTGAAACTTAAATAATCTAAACCTCTAACAATTTAAAATAATACACTTACATCGTCAGACAACCAACCACGTTTATCCTCTGGACCCGGATCATTACCCATCCTGTATAAATCCGGAAGTAGATGTTGAAAGAACATAGGTTCTACCACCCAACCCTTTGGATGGCAGTCAAGGTATATCCCATACGGGACCATGAGGAATTCCTCAAAACTTGGATAGTTATTGCGCCTTACCTAAGAAAAAAATATACAATATCGTTACAAGTTTGTTAATTATATAAAATAAATGTTAATAAATTTAAAACATTTTAAGTAGTACCTTTGTAGGATCAACATTAGGAATATTCAAAGGTGAGCCAACAGATGTACCAACACAGGTAACATCATCATCAACCGGTAATTCTTCTAGGTTAAATCGTGGAATTGTTGCCGTACTCTTTGTTAGTTTAGCCCTAGCTCCACGTTTTTTAGGGAGGATTGTAGTGGGTCCTTGTTGGGTCCAGGGAAATTGCTGATATTTACCCGGACGACAATCCCTCCTTGGTCGGTCGACCGCACCCTTAAAAAAGATTAACCAAATAAATTTTTAACGTCATTAACATTATTAAACATATAATTGATGTAACAAAAACAATCACTAATCAATTACAAATAATGACCAAATTTAAAAATAATAATCGAAAATTAATAAGTTACCTGGATGTCAGCAGCATCGTTAGGGCGGGAGGACTGGTGATCAATAGGAGTGGCAAACTTGGCGAACCCTATTGGTGTACGGTTAGCAGTATGTCCGGTTGAGGGAAACACATCGTTAGGGCGGGAGGATGGACCAGCCTGGTGATCAATAGGAGTGGCAAACTTGGCGAACCCCATTGGTGTACGGTTAGCAGTATGTCCGGTTGAGGGAAACGGGGATGGATTCCAAGACGGCACGTGCGGTGTAGGACTAAGAATTCCATCAAAGAAAGAGTCATTTGGTGGCCCGTCGCTAAAACCAACATTTTCATCATCAACAACGCTTGATTCTCTACGTACTCGTTGTTTATTGCGAAGTTGGTTTTGCTGCAGTAAAAATGTTAATGAAACAATTAACAAGCCTTCAATGATATTTATACATAAACTCAAAATAAATTGATGTAAAACTATTTACCCTCATTTCAATCGCTTTTATTTTCAGGTCATATTCTTTCATCATAGCGTCATACGATGCCAACTTCTGTAAAACAGCCGGATGTATATCCTCATCCATAGAATGGTATGCTTGTGGCTGTATCACCGGAGGTGCGACCGGATTCCCTTCGAAATACGCTCTACTGTCACGCCACCACTCGGTCAATTCCTCATACTCATCCGGTGTAAGCCTAGGCAACGGTGGTCTTACCTGTAAAAAACATGAAAAATATATATGTCATTAAAAAAACTTAAACAATATTAAATTCATAATAGTTAAAAAAAATGGATATCTCAAACTCACCTTCAATTGGTCGTCCAAAAACTTGTCCATACGTGGTCTAACGACCAATTTGTTAAAACTCCATGCAATGGACCGGGGATGCAACACTCGATGATGAATGAAAAAATAAGGGCTAGCACCTTTCGGGAACATCTCCAATATCCAAATCTAAAAAAAAACAAATAATAATAATAATAATAATAATAATAATAATAATAATAATAATAATAATAATAATAATAATAATAATAATAAAATATACATATACATGAACTGTATAAATAGATAAATGACATACCTTGAAAGCCCATACAAATCCATTCAGCGTGTACTTAGGAAGTTTACTAGGGTCCCTCCCTTCATGAAAGTGCTTATCCCTACGCTCAAATGCTGCATCCCGGAGATGTTTGTACAAAGTTGGCCATACATACGACCCCCACGGATACACATTCCACTTATCTAAATCCTCGACTAGCCTAAACAAAAATCCGTCCACTATATTGCCATGCTCAGTACCTTTCAACACCAACATCAAAACACCTAACAAACAAAGTCGAACACCATCTATGTCGCTCAACTTATTAAAGTCGCCTTGTTTTTTTAGCATTCTTAACAACGTACCAACGTGTATATTACGGGAATCGGTAGAAGAAGGGAACACTCGTCTCCTAAACAAGTTAGGTCCATCCATATACGACTCCCTAAAATCAGTCCCAAACCTTAAACCCGTAACTATACAAAATTCCTCCCTCCCAAACTGAATTTCAACCTCACCTAAACGATCAAGAGTACGTACACGATATCTTAATGGAACTATATTTGTGTCTCCCTCTTGACAAGCAACTTGGTGGCATATAAAATAGTGTATTAACACCCCACTCTCTTGCATATCCGGCATGTCTAACATCCAACCAAAACATGTTTCTCTAAACAATTGTTCCTTAGGGGTGTCCAATATCAATTTTCTAATATCACCAATTAAAGACAACCTACTTCTACATGTAACTTGCGCAGAATAATCCTAAAATAACCAAAAGACATAATAAATATATATTTACAAAACATATACGTAACAAATAAACAATAATTATAATGACAAAAAAAATTATAATTCGAAATTACCCGATTTTCCGCCATTATGACACAGTACACACTACCACAACCACCACCACAAGACTACCACCACAACGACAAAACACCACCAGCAACAACCACACCACACCACTACAACGGCACAACCGGAGCACCACTTGACCACCACAACTTCACCACTGCCACGCCTCCAAACCACCAACAAAGCACCACCGGAACTATGTTTCTTTCTAGCTTATGTGAATTGCCGGAAGTGTGTTCTACCATATGTGAAAAATTGTACACGACATGTACAAATATAGCAAAATGCGTTTCGTTCTATCAAATCAAAATAAAGTTCTTGCTCCTTCCCCATGCAAAATGCTCCTTCCCCATGCAATTAGCTCCTTCCCCATGCAAAATTACACACATGTCGCGTATATATATATATGTCGCGTATATATATACGCGACATGTATAAATTTTTTTTTTTTTTTTGTCCAACGAATCGTAACGTAACACGTGGATGTCAAGCATGTCGCGTATATGTTTAAGCGACATGTTGGGGTATATGAGAAAACGGCTGTATCCTGGGGTATTTTGAGGAACAACGTGGTAAAATTGGGTATGTGACTAATTTTCGCCACTTTATATTAATCTTGAAGAATAATAAATTCAAGGGAATTACCAAAACAGACCAAACATCAAATGGTCTATATCATACTTTGGTTGTCCAAAAAATATCTTCAGTTACTCAAAAAATAGCGATTGTTACCTAAAAAATACACTGGAAATTCTTCACTTGCCTAAAAAATTGCCGGTTGCCCTGGGCAACAAAATTATTTTCGAATTTTGGGATAGATAAGTAACCGCCAATTTGTGTTTGATCTACTTTTAGAATTATCCCTAAATTCAAATATGGCAATTCAAAATGGCTAGGCAATGCAAAGGTGATAGACATTAAAAAGAAATTTGATTAGCCTTCTAGTGACAAAACCAGCATATTTGCATCCATATCTCACATTAGTATATACGATTTGAACAGATAAATTAAATGAGTTTGCCAAAATAACAAATACGGAATATTAAAAATATCACATTGAGTAATGAATAGAAATGAAAAAGTTTATATTTTTGACTCGAAGCCATTTTTAAATTAAAATAACAAATAAAAAAACTGAGTTTTAGACATAAAAGAGTCAATAGTGTATCAAAAAATAAAAATAGTGTATCGCACCGGTCAGAATGACTCGTTATTATAAAATAAAGTATGGATCATTTTGTATTTATGAACGTAGTAATTAAAATTAAAGATATACACTTTTGGAAGATGTATGGAATATGGATTATTAGTAGTTATGAACGTAGTAATTAAAACAAAAGATAGACTACTGTATCTTTTAATTAAATCGTTTAATTAACTTTTTAATATCAAGCCCACCATAATAGAATGGTCAAGAAACCAAATAATTTATGAGTAATGCATATTTATCTACAAAATGCATATTTTACTATGTCACGATGGAACAAAATATTACTTAAAGTCCCATGAACTATTAAATTGGTTTTTCTAATTTGTGCAATGGTGTCATAAGCTTTTAATCATTCAACAAAACAAAAAACTGAGTTTTAGACATAAAAGAGTCAATAGTGTATCAAAAAATAAAAACAGTGTATCGCACTGGTCAGAATGACTCGTTATTATAAAATAAAGTATGTATCATTTTGTATTTATGAACGTAGTAATTAAAACTAAAGATATACACTTTTGGAAGATGTATGAATTATTTTGTAGTTATGAACGTAGTAATTAAAACAAAAGATAGACTACTGTATCTTTTAATTAACTTTTTAATATCAAGCCCACCATAATAGAAGAGTTTTTTGTCAGATAATTGTAATTCTAAAAGATATATACACAAAGGTGGTACTTCTTAAAATAAATACAATATAATGTATCTTTCGATTTCTTTTCTTTTACATACCTGTATACTTGTATACACTTATATAACTATATATATTCAACATCTGGAAACAAAAATTTATTCATTCCTTGTGTTTTTGCATGTAAACAAATTTCAAATCTTTCCTCCAGTTGTTAAAGGATTATTGTCACAACTTTGCTATTCGATGATTATTCTAGGAAGATGATATCCCAAGCTTGGTGTTATTTATGAGGTTTTAAGTAGAAGATGAAAATCATTTTATTTCAGTTTAGAGACCATCACAGCTAGCATACGAACTAAAAAACTTGAACGAGCACTATATATTAACAGCCTAACGAGTAGTGAATTGAGAGACTGCAAAGGTCGATTTGGGCATAACATCCTGGTCAATCTAGTAACTTCGGTTTCACCTATTCTTGAATCATATCGGGTGAACTATTTTACGAATCAAATTGGCAAATGTTAGTTTAATTTGGGTGGTATGACACTTTGAGCACAATTTTCTTGCTAAAGTTACAAAATGAATCATGTTCGAAACAATATTCATATATTTTAACAAGCGGGATCTCATGAATACACACTCAGACTTATTTAGTTTGATATTTTGATCAGTAAAAGGAAAGAAAAATTGATTACGTTGGATTTAGTATGTGCAAGCAAGGAAAGAGAACAAAAAGTTTTATATTGTAAATAAATTTAGAAGTACAACATTGATGTATTTATCTTTCTAAATCACTATGGTGTAATAAAAAACTCAATAATAGAATGGTCAAGAAACCAAATAATTTATGAGTAATGCATATTTATCTACAAAATGCATATTTTACTATGTCACGATGGAACAAAATATTACTTAAAGTCCCATGAACTATTAAATTGGTTTTTCTAATTTGTGCAGTGGTGTCATAAGCTTTTAATCATTCAACAAAACAAAATTATTATATTTACATAGTAGTAGGGTTATTTTCAGAACCAAAAAAAGGTACAGAACTGCGAGAACTGACAAGGACCAATCAGATTTTAGATAAATAATTATAATTTAATTATTATTATCCTATATTCGTAGGGGCATTTTCAGTATTTTATAATATCCACATTTAATTAGAATATGTATTTTATCCTTTTTTTTAGGAAGTGGTTACATGTTACAGCAAATCATATATTCAGTATCAAACCCTAAAACTTTCTTATGTTCAACACGATCATCACCAGTTACTTTATCAACATCATAATTGAAAAAAAAAAAAAACACACACACACACAAATGGATTCCACACGTGAAAAAACTGCTCAGTTGAAATCAACGAAAAACATGCTGAAACACCTTCGCATGATGTTAGTCTATCTGAAAACATTGATGCCATTGTTAACTCTGATGATGATGGTCATTCTGGTAATTATAACTCTTATACTTTCTTTAATTTCCAATATCATATTGTTTATGTGTATTTAACCTTGTCTAGAATTTTGTTTTCATCACATGATTCTGGTAATTAACAGGTTAACATATACATGTGTTTTCACAAACGTTATATGTTTATTGTTTATTTTTCATCACATGATTTTTGTCAACGATCTAGAATTTTAATTACTAACTGATAGTAAGTCTTGATAATACATGTGTATTTAACGTTGTCTAGAATTTTGTTTTCATCACATGATTCTGGTAATTAACAGGTTAACATATACATGTGTTTTCACAAACGTTATATGTTTATTGTTTATTTTTCATCACATGATTTTTGTCAACGATCTGGAATTTTAATTACTAACTGATAGTAAGTCTTGATAATACATGTGTTTCATTTACAGTTTATGTAAATACTAACAGATAATATAAAGGTAGAAGAACGTGTTTCATGTGTCTAGTACCAACTGATAACCAGAGACCTAACCTAGAATGTACCTCAACCAGAGACCTAACTGATAACGACATATGTGTTAATATAAGGGTCACTTTGGGTCGATTGGATACTGTGATAACCATGGATCTATACACATGTCGTATTATATAATTAGGGCTGTTTGAAGTTCAGTTTACTGCATGTCAGTAGGTCCTGGTGTGTGTGTAATAAAGACCAGTGCATGTGATGTTTATTGCGTGTTTTTAGAGTGATCTTGTGTCGTTGAGGTACATGTATAAAATATTAAATTTTGCATGCATAATAACATTTGTGTGTGTATTTCATAATTTGCAGATTGCTCTGATTTGGACTCCAGCGAGTCTGATAATGAAGTTGTTCCCACTCCGAACGGTCATAAGTATTGGATCCCAGACGTACCATTAGAAGAAAAACCAACTGAAGGTGATATTTTTGATAATTTTGATGAAGCTTACAACATGTATCTAGAATATTCTCAGAAGGCTAGGTTCTCGATTAGGAAATCAACCACGAAGCGTAAGAATGGTGATATTACTCACAAATATATATTATGTAACAAGGCTGGAAAACCTAGGAAAACAGTAGTGAAAGATACTTTGGTCGAAAAACAACAAAATGACGATAATCAGAAAGAAGTTGCTAAAAAAAAAAGGGAAAACCGCAACTCCAACTTCGCTGTCACTGATTGCATGGCATGTGTTAGGTTCAAAAAAATTCATGGTACCCCTTGTTATAAGTTATATGATTTTACAGAAAACCATAATCATCCACTGTTAGATGAAAATAACATGGATCTTTTAACAGCAAAACGAAAGTTGGATTTTAGTGATAAATTGTTTATTCACCGAGCTTCACTTTCTAAGATTGGTCCCACCAAAGCTCATCGTCTTAGAGTAGCTTTTATGGGTGGTTACCACAAGGTACGTGGTAAGCCATCCGATTGGAAGAACTTTACACGGTCAATTAATAAATATATTGGGCCAAGGGATGCTCAAATGCTGGTAAATAAAATGAATGAAAGGAAAAAACATGTACCTAATTTCTCGTTTGAATACCACTGTGTTAATGATGTTCTGTCCCGCATGTTTTGGGCGGACGAGACCATGAAATGCAATTACTATGCATTTGGAGATGTGGTTTCATTTGATGCAACGTACCGCACAAACAGGTAACGCAAAAATATTTTTCTTTCTTGAATTATTATGAAATTTATTTGATTTTTATGTTCTTTTTACTTACTATTTTTCAATAATTGCTAAGGTACCGTATGATTTTTGTACCTTTCACCGGCATCGACCACAACCAAAAATGTGTCACTTTTGGTGCTGCGTTAATGAGTGACGAAACATTTGAGTCTTATTGTTGGATTCTTACTGCCTTTAAACAAGCACATGGAAAAGTGCCACTTTTGGCTGTTACAGACCAAGATCCTGCTTTGAGAAAGGCAATCGAGGCTATTTTTCCTGACTCAAACCATCGCTTATGTATGTGGCACATAACCCAAAAACTACCTGGGAAGGTATAGTTATTATGCACATGTGTTTTATTAAATTGCAATTGTAATTATATCAATAACCAACTTAGTACATTTTTGGACATTTGTGCATTTTCAGATATGTGGTGAACTAGAGTCAGATGCTGAATTCAAGAAGCTGTTTCACAAACTTGTATGGAATGTGTTTATTGGACCCGAAGAGTTTGAGGAACGATGGCACGCTCTTATTGGCATGTTTAATCTATCCGACAACAAATGGTTGTCAGAAATGTTTGAACTTAGGGATATGTGGATTCCCGGTTACTTTAAGGATTTGCCCATGTGTTGTCTAATGAAGACCACCTCTCGTTCTGAAAGCTCAAATGCATTTTTCCGTATATATTCTCATTCGGGCAACATGTTGGTTCAATTCATGCTTTGTTTTGAGGCTGCTATGGAAAAACAAAGATATACCCAACGTGTTTTGGACAATCGTACCTTCGAATCAACTCCTGTAATGTTCACTGATTTACCTATTGAAAGACATGCGTGTCAAGTTTATTCGCGTTCAATTTTCAGGGAGGTAATATATTCTATTCTTATCCCTATTCTAAACTTGTAGATTGACTATACATTTTGACAAATTCATTAACAATTTGCATTTTCCATGTCGTGCACAGGTGCAAAAAGAAATCCAAAAAGGTCTTTATACTTGTTCCCAGATAAGTATTGATTATGAAGATGGGAAGAAACTTTGTCATATCCGTCAAAAAAACCAAAGTAACGCAACTGTTATTAATGCTCAGGTATATTTTTTTATACTATTTATATTCTTTGGACCTGTTAAACGTTGTTTATCATATGTGTTCATACCCAGATGTTTACTACGTAAAACTATACCATATGGATACTATTTTTATAGGTGATTCTTAACGAATTGGATGGAACGGTTACGTGCACATGTAACCACTTTGGACGGCATGGATACTTGTGTCGTCATGTTTTCTGTGTTTTCCGTGCAAATTGTATTGACCAGATTCCACAACAGTACATTAGCAAACGTTGGAGAAAAGATGTTTTGCCTGCTCATTTGCTTGAAAAGAGGCACCGATATGGACCATGCATAGAAGAAACGGACAACCTGGCTGCTGATGCTCACGCAACATTAGAATATTGTCTTGACCGCTTAAGGAATGACACAGAAAAGTTAAAAGAATTTGTGTCACAGGTTAACGAGTTGAAAAATAAATTAGATGCTGAGCTTCCTAAAGAAAACAACAAGCCCAACAACGAAGAAATATATCAGAAACTATTGGGGGTTACTACCCCTCCGGTAGTGGTTGTCAAACCTCCTCAAGGTATAAGGAATAAGGGTTGTGGAACTGGAGGATCTAGGTTTATTGGGCCAGGTGAAAAAGCAAAGACTAAGGCTAAAACAAAGAAAAAAGAACGTACATGCAGCATATGTGGTCAGGTTGGTCACAACATGCGCACATGCAAAAAAAATAAATCAAAGGGCAAAGCATTAGAAGATGAAGATTCTGGATATGAGGATGAAGAGTATGATATCGATGCATCTGATAATGCAACTTCAGGCAATTAGTATATACATTTTCAATAACTTTGCAATTTTAATTTGTTTTTTTTAGGTTTTTTTATCGCAACTATGGATATTTGTTATTCCGATGTTTCTTAGTTTTTTTTTTATCAATTCTACGACATTAACACTTTACTGAAATTTTTACAACATTAGTTTTTTTAATTTACATGCTGTTGCTTATTATAAATATATGTGTTATAATTTTGTTTATTACTTTACATGAATTTTCGTTGACAAAAAGTGTAACTATAAGTTTTTAATTTGATTATCACTTAGCTACACATACCTTTTCTCTTATGTGCACAAATGCATTTACGTTTGCATGTCAATTTACATTGTACCTATACAGTAAAATACATGTGTTTTATCAAGTATTTGTATTTGTAAACCAACCTTTTCTATTTAGAATAATTTTGTAGAAGAAATATAATTCTTGTTTTAAGTTTCCTGAAGTCAATTATAAGTAATAAATGTGTTTTGATATGTCTTTGTGTTCACAATTTCATCAACTGATTATAACCATTACTGGTGTTATTTTTTTATCCAACACTTTACATTTAGTGGACCTAAATAGAACAAACAAACCTTTTTTTGCTAGTTAAGATTTGTACTAGTACCACTAATACAAATTCCATAGTCCGTTTGTTAGTAATTCCGTGTACATCTGTTTTGCTAATTTATTTCAAAAAAAAATACCTTTAATTTTTTGTTTTTACTTACTTGTTCATATTAAAACACATGTGTATTACATCCGTGCACATGTGTTTTAATACATTGTTTATAACAAATACATGTGTTATTATTTGTTCTAACTTTAAACTAAGTTTAACCACTAGCAAAACCAACCAAAAATTACCTTATACAGTTTCATCAAAAAAACTTGTTATCTTAATTTTATATAATACATGTGCACACTCACTTATCATCCACTCACACACATTCATTATACTGGTAACTACCAACAAATTACTGACTTTGTGTAAAACAATACTAACAAATTTGCAACCATCCGAATTTTTTTTTAACAAACCATCATAACTAAAAAACACATAATTAAACTTGATGTTCAACAACCAATAAAACATGTCCCCTACGAAATTTAAAACAGCAAGTTCAAAATACCAATTCAGATGCCACCATCATAATATTCTAACCTTAACCATCTAAAAAAAGATAACATGAACCAAAACAATTGTTTCCATACTGTTTGCTTGTTAATTACCCGACATCATACCATATACCTCTCCTATCCTCAAATTGCAACCAGAAAGCAGAATCTTCGCTGCATACTTGATTCTCAACTTGTTCAACTGTGCTATCTACTTGCGCGCATCATTCATCAGTCCACATTCATACTTCTCAATTGGTTCTCCCATATACGTTTCCATATGACGCATAACAACAACTCCAGAATTTGGCACCATTGATTCTGTTTGCCATTTCAGAGTTGGACGAATTAGCTTAGCAGTAAATATCTCCATTCCTTTGGTATGCCCAACGTTTGTCAAAAATCTCCCGAAGTCCGCATGCTATGTTCATAAAAAAAATTACAGATATCACTTACTTGACCAATATTATAACTAATACTACACAATAAAAGTTGTATAAAATACATTTGTATTTACATACCACAACTGTAGCCACGCTATCATCCGCAACTGTTTCTTCTCCATCAACCATTTTCTTAGCCGTTGTTAGTTGTGGACCAGTTTTCTTACCCTTCTTAGTAGCATGTTTTTTAACAACTTTGCTATCCAACATCCAGACATCACATTTCTTTAAATCAAAAACTACCAAAAAATAGTGTTCACCATTACTAACGGGAATAAATACCTGCATCAACATCCACGCACAAATGCACACACGTAAATTTCACATTATAGAAACTATCTACTACAAAAAAATGCACATATGTTTTTGCAATGTAAATAAATGCATTAACTATTAATCATACACCAGTACTTACCATATCTACTCCTTTCAAATCTTCCGTCTTACCGTCCTTTCCTAATGCCATCTGAATGTACTCATTGAAGATATCCATCCTTAGATCAGCAAGGTAAAGTGCATTACGGAATCTGTCATTCTGTATAAAACCATTTTATGATTCAGATTTTACATAAGTATCATAAAATATATTGATTCACATTAATTACAATGCTTACTTTTGTACACCAGAATACTTACCACGAAAAAAGTTGGCATAAAATATCTCATAGGTGAAGTAGGGCTTCGCGTACGTTCACTGTTATTCAATACTTCTCCCCATGCATTTAAAACATTCGGCACAACATGCTGTGATTGACCCAAACTTTCCAACATGAGTCTGCTAGATCTTTGTCCGGTTTTCGTCTCGAATAGTATTTCACTAACAAGTAAAAAAATGAAATTTGTAAACACAGACGCATAAACATATTAAACAACTTGTCGAATAGTACTTACTCAGGATCTACACAGATACCGAACAAGATTTTGTTAACTTTTTTCTCCTGAGCAGTATAAGGATTAAAATCAACAGCCCTAACGACAAACGGTGATCTCATTTGTGCACTTTCTTGACTTTCTCTTTTTCCATGCTTCTTATATCGTCCAGTTTCTGAAAAAGCTGGGGGACATACATTAACAGGAACGGCTGCAACTACATGTGTTTCATTCCATGAACCCTGCGCCTTTGATGCACTTTTCAACTCCTCAAAATCTTGCGTCAAATTCCCCAAGCTAAAAGATGGCAAATCAGCTGTTGCCACTGCTTTACCTTTATTATCTACACTCGTAGCTTTATCAACCGTTGCTATAACCAAAGCTTGTGTCTCTGGTCCTAACGTATACTCGGGCGTGTCGAACCCCCCACCACTAGTAAAGCTACCACTAGATCTTCCCATCCATCTTCCACTCACCTTCTCTATATTAGGTGTCTTAACATCCGCAAATGTATTCCACCTGTTCACATCGTTTTCAACATTACCATCATCAATCACGCTTAAACCTTCTAAATATCGCTTATCCAACTCTTTCAACTCCTCATTTTCTGGAAACACCCCCATTCCTAAACACATGGTTTTATCAAAACATGACCTTGCTTTTTTAATGGTTTCAATATACTTTCCAAGCTTCCATATAAACCCCTGCATATACATTTTTCGTACTCATATATCAGTGGCAAAAAAAAATATGGTTATATACAAATACATGTGTATTTAGTTCTATATTACCTCTATATCTTCTGGGAAACCATAATCTTCTTCTTCCTCATACGGAGGTTCCTTTTCTCCTAAACCGAAACCACCCGAATCTATTTCTGCAGCCTCCCTCTCTCTTAACAAATCCATTGACCACTTTGATGTTGGTGGTCTGTGTCGCACAATAGGTAGCGATTCACACTTCGTTCCATCAACATATATCATCTGTATTTTCATCAAGTATTATTAATAAACAACAGTATACATGTGCACAAAAATACAAACCAATTTTTATGAGTTAGATTACCGTCAAAAGTGTAACAGGACCGCAAAAATAATTGTTCTTTAGCTTTGGCTTCCACCCATTCTTACACTCTGGAAGACTATCAACCACAAACTTACACCAATTTATATTATCTATTTTAGTCTTAGGACTAAAGTGATTAAGTATTTCCAAGTGACAGGAACCATTTTTTTTGCAACATCCCATGATATTTGCAAACAAAACTATGAAATTCAACTTGAAATTCATATCAGCAAGCTTTGACATACGTATCATTCCCTTTACAGCATTTGGTGTTATCTTATCTTCCTCATTATCATACTGCTTCTTCCACTCCATTATCATCTCCTCATTATCTGTCACCTCAGCATCCATAATATTTTCACCCTCATTCTTCAAACCTAGCATTTCACTAACTGTTTCACCATCCACAACAACAGAACCTCTGTCCAACTTAATCTCCATTCTCTCACAATCAAAGTTATTAACCACATAGAAACCCAGCCTCGAAGGTATCCCATCAACCTTAAAATCAAGCAAATTGCCAAATCCCAATGAGGCAACACAAGCTTGTTGGTTAGCTTTCAATGTTGCTATAGCT
Organism: Artemisia tridentata subsp. tridentata; assembly: GCA_021014915.2. Taxonomy (NCBI): domain Eukaryota; kingdom Viridiplantae; phylum Streptophyta; class Magnoliopsida; order Asterales; family Asteraceae; genus Artemisia; species Artemisia tridentata. The sequence continues at coordinate 265,777,037 of CP139509.1, read as the reverse complement.
AAATATAAAGGGTGTGGGCTAGACCGTGTTCTCAAAGTGGTAGAGATGTCTTTCGGCTTCTTCGATGTTTTACTCTCATTAGCTCCTATTTCGCTCTCTGTATATATGCATGATGGACCAGCCACATCAGCTTCTTTGGTTTTTTCCCCTGCAACAAGTTATTATTAAATATAAAGGATTATTACTTTTCTTTTCATTGTTTTTTTAAAATAAAAATATATTTTAACAATGACAGATGTATACCTTTATGTTTCTTGTTATTTTTAATAACAACACTACCAACAGCTCGCTTCTTTCCTTTTGTACGAGGAGACACTGCATTCGTTTATTTCTTTTTTAAAACACTTTCCTACAAACAAAGTGTGCCAATAAATAATCACAAACTAAACACAACTAACCTCTATTTCCTGGTGATACTTCCACATTCCTGCTAACGGTAACCCTTGTTTTAGTCCAACGCAACGGTGTTCCTATGAAATTAAAGAGAACTTATCAAAATACTGTTGACACAAGAATTTAACGCAACAACTTCTATTCATAATTACACTACTAAAAAAACCTTATACATCTTTTACGAATCAGTTACAATTTTCCTCTAATAACACATGTATACATCAGATTAATCAGTTACAACAGCTGCATTTTTGCATAACACATGTATTATTTGCACACCAAATGTATTTTCACATACCACATGCATTTTCGACAATCGTTCAGAACAACTTAAATTTTAGAATACACATGTACCTTTGCAAAAACACATGTATTTTTACACAAGTATACATCAGACTTATACTTACATTTTTAGTTACACTACTGATGTACAAATACATGTATTTTTACACATGCATTTCAAACTAATGCATTTCATAACAACGTTTATTTATTACAACGGTTATTTATTATTACTCAATTCAAAAGACATTCAACACTATCAGGAATCAGTTATAATTTTTCTCTAATAACACATGTATACATCAAAGCACTTTTGCACTATAACACTAAAACACTACAAAAACAATCAAAATCACTAAATGCCTGCTGTCAAAAACTTAAATATTCTACAAGTATAACAGATTAAAAATTTCTAAGTTGCAAATGAACAGTTTCTACGCATTTTCACCCATTTACAACTATCTACCAAACACCCATTAACCAACGCTATTTCAAATCCTTTAACATTACACATGTATAACTCAGCCTTTGGATTTCCGGCTCGTTTGTAAATGAACCAATCACATGTATTCTTACACATGTATACCTAAGACCTACACTTATACTTTTACTTATACTGATTTTGTAAAAATACATGTATGGAACTATACTTCATACCAAATGTATACATTTATTTTTACACATGTATACCTCAGAACTACAGTTACACTTTTAGTTACAATGCTGTTGTATAAACACACATACAAGATTAAAGGATGAGTACTTTTAAACTACACGTATTTTAAAATTACTCATCGTAATAATACCTCATTCCAACTATATACACAATTCAAACTCAATTGAAAGACAGTCTACACTTTAGCACATGTATACATCAAAGCACTTTTGCACTATCGTACTAAAAAGACAGTCTACCCTTTTAGTAATCAAACCACTTTCGCAAATGTATACACGATTGAAAACACATTCTACCCTTTTAATAATCAGTTACACTTTTTCACAACAAGCATTTCATACAAATCTTTTCAAAAAACACATGTATTACTCAAATAATGGATACCTAAAAAAAAACAGCTTCCTGATGCTCCATTTTTAGTAATCAATTACAATTGTTCTCTCATAACACATGTATACACAATTCAAACTCATTCATACATATACATGATCAACAAAAACATATCAAAACAAAAATACACACATCCAATTTAATCAAAACATCTGACATGTATACCTCAAGTATCAAAACACATGTATAACTCTCTACAAGATTTTTTTTTTTTTTTTTTTTTTACAACAACTAATTCATACAAATCATCTAAAAAAACACATGTACACATCAAATAATGGATACCTCAAAAAACACAGCTTCTAGAAGAACCATCCCTTTTCACAACAACTCATTCATCTATATACATTAAACCAGCATTACATATCACAACAACTCAATCATCTACATTAAACCATTTTATACAAAATTTGATTGCATATCAAAACACATGTATAACTCGTTACAAGATTACTTTATTTTCCGCAACAACTTTCATCTTAAAAAAACACATGTGCACGACTTAATCCTACAAACACACCATTCCTTGATCATAACATGAAACCATCCATTGATTACCTTCCATTTTCGCACATTGAATATTATATACTTTTACACCTACTAACCATTTGACTCGCAAGAAATCGAAAACATACCTTCCATTGATTAATAAAAAAATTGCCGCTGTGTTTTTTTTCCCTCCGCCTTTTGAGCTTCAAACCCTAATTCTAATCGTGATTTTATAGTTGGTAGGAGATATGATTTAGTTTGATTTTTGAATGCCGGAAAATTCTGAGAGTCGATATGTTTTGATCGTTTTAGAGAAGAAAATCTTAACTGCTCCTGATTTTGTGCTAGTTCAAAAGTAAAGAGATCAGTTGCCAAAATTAAAGATATAGAAAATTCCATATTTGCCCTCCAAAAACAAAAAAACGGAAAAAAATACATGCAATTAATTACAAAAATGCCATGGTGAATCACAGCCATTGATGATAAAATCTAATGGATAGGATCGGTTCTCGCAGTTCTGTACCTTTATTTGGTTCTGAAAAGAACCCTTCCCCAAAACAAAATTATTATATTTACATATTAGTTGATATTAATAGTTTTCAAAATTTGTAATGTTTACCAAACATATCACTATGTTAGATAGAAATAAAATTATTTAAGGAAGCAAAATGTGTTAATTTAATGCTCTAAACTTATGCCATTATGACACAAGTTAAAAAAAAAAAAAAAAAAAAAAAAAAAAAAAAAAAAAGCCTTTATTAAATTAATGTTTAGGAATATTTCTATATAACTTCTAAGAACATACAGTAAAATATCTTGTTTACCTGAATTTCCAATATAAAATTGTTTCCTCTGAAAGCAAAAGCAATGATACCAAGAGCATTCAGGATATCAAAAAACCTAGTCAGGTGGCTGCCAATCCTAATCGGATTATATGAAACATTTGGAAGTCTATCTTTGGTGACAGACACTGTCCAGATTGTTGTGCAGTATCCAAAGGCTGCGATAGCCTCAAGAAGTGAAATGCCAGCAATGGAGTTTAGATTGGGCAGTTGAGATAGGATTATTGCGGCACAAGCAAACACCAAGTACCATTCTACAACAGTAAGTGTTTCTGGTTTGCATCCTGAGGAGGCGCACGCGACTTGGAAGAATATCTTGGACGTTGATGGCCAATAATGATGCAAGTAATACATGTACCAAATGATAAGCCGATGATTGGAAATAGGGTTAAGATCCTCCCTAACATTTCACCTGCCGGACATTATATATATTGTCAGTAATATATAAGTTTACACATTGCATCTTCTAATTAGCTAGACATAGGATAAAAACATATAAAAGTATGTTCTAATTTAAAGTACAAATACACCATTTTTTTTTTAATTAATTACTTAAATGGTCCATGGTTTGTCAGATATAATGGTTAACGATAGCGTATATATGTTTGAAAGTTGAAACAGTGTTTAGGATTTATTTAAATATAAAGTGGTTTTTTAATTGCTTTTGGTATAAATATTTTGATAAGCGTGTGTGTTTTATGAATGGTTTTTCTATGAGTTTTTATTATGTGTTAAAACCATTTTTGAGGTGGTCAAAATCCTGTAGAGGTGGTTAGAAATAATGGTTGGAGAAGTTGTAGATGAATGGGGAACATGAAATAATAATAATAATAATAATGTAAACTATGTTTAATAAAATTTATTATTTTAGATTAAAAAAAATAATAATAATAATAATAATAATAATAATAATAATAATAATAATAATAATAATAATAATAATAATAATAATAAATACTTACCAAATGCCGCATATGCCAGTTGCAAGTATCTATTCTAGCGCACCCCAGATTGAGTATCTTCATGGAGACTGACGAGTAAATTCATAGTGTAAACTTGTAATACGAATGTCAAAGTTAACGTTATGACTCCCCAAGCCTTGTAATAATTACATTAAGAGTAAACTACAAAATACATCCATGTGGTTTGGTCAATTTCACACGATACATCCCTCCCAAAAAAGTTGCGCCATACACATCCTTCCGTTAGTAAAAGTCAGATACAATACATCCCTCCGTTAAAAAAAGGACTAATGGCGCAAATCATTTCTCCGTTATCTCCTAACGAGATAGAAAATGTTTACACCGTTAGTCCTCTGGGTTAACTCTATTTGCACCGTTAGTCCTTTTTTAAGTTTTCGTCCGTTTTTTTACGTTTACGTCCGCTTTATTACGTTTTCGTCCGTTTGGTTTCAAAAATTGACTTAATCAGCTGACTCGAATCATTTATAAAAATTCGAAAAAATTTATAAAAATTCAAAAATTTATATAAATTCGAAAAAATTTATAAAAATTCAAAAAATTTATAAAAATTCAAAAAATTAATAAAAATTCGAAAAATTATAAAATTAAAAATTAAAAATTAAATTTTTTAAATTCGAAAATTTTTTTTTTTTTATAGAAATTCGAAAAAATTTAAAAAAAATTTCGAATTTAAAAAAAAATTCGAATTTAAAAAATTTTTGAATTTTTATAAATTTTTTGAATTTTTATAAATTTTTTCGAATTTTTATAAATTTTTTCGAATTTTTATAAATTGTTTGAAATTTTATAAATTTTTCGAATTTATATAAGTTTTTTCGAATTTTTATAAAATTTTCGAATTTATATAAGTTTTTTCGAATTTTTATAAATTTTTTGAATTTTTATAAAGTTTTTCGAATTTATATAAGTTTTTTCGAATTTTTATAAATTTTTTGAATTTTTATAAAATTTTCGAATTTATATAAGTTTTTTCGAATTTTTATAATTTTTTTGAATTTTTATATATTTTTCGAATTTATATTAGTTTTTTCCAATTTTATTAATTTTTTGATTTTTATAAATTTTTTGAATTTTTATAAATTTTTTGGAATTTATATAAATTTTTCGAATTTTTATAAATTTTTTCGAATTTTTATAAATGATTCGAGTCAGCTGATTAAGTCAATCCTTGAAACCAAACAGACGAAAACGTAAAAAAGCGGACGTAAACGTAAAAAAATGGACAAAAACGTAAAAAAGTGGACGAAAACGTAAAAAAAGGGACTAAAACATACAAAAAGACTAACGGTGCAAATAGAGTTAACCCAGAGGACTAACGGTGTAAACATTTTCTATCTCGTTAGGAGATAACGGAGAAATGGTTTGCGCCGTTAGTCCTTTTTTTAACGGAGGGATGTATTGTGTCTGACTTTTACTAACGGAGGGATGTGTATGGCGCAACTATTTTGGGAGGGATGTATCATGTGAAATTGACCAAACCACAGGGATGTATTTTGTAGTTTACTCTTACATTAACTACATTAGTTACAAGTCCACTTTAAACAAAAATCATAACCACTTTGAAAATATGTAAGCAAAATCAAGTGATATTATGTTGACGTAACAAAGCTCATTTTTTTCTCATAGAGTATATTGAAGAACTAGCAGGGTACCCGCGCGTTGCAGCGGCGGGTACCCTGAAATAAATTTTTTCAGTGAATTATGAATTTCAGTTTATTATGTTTTTTTTTGTTTACAATTTAAATTTACAGATATCAAGAATTTAGTTTATAATGTGCCTGTTCGGGCCCGAGCCCTTTTGGCCCGTTTCCCGTTCGGACTTGAACATTTGTATAATGTGCTTTATTATTTGTATTAGTGACATTTTATAATTGTGTTTAAGTTGCTTGTACAATATGTTTGATAATTTGTATTTTTTATGTAAGGGGTGTTTCAATAACTGCATTAATTGTATTTATTGACCAGTTAATTAATTGATTACATTAAATATCTTGACCACATTAATTGTGTTTTAATTATGTGCAAACTATTGAATCTTACTATAGTAAGCAATGCTGAATTTTAAGAGTTTCTAATTTTAGTAGTCATTTGTGCATTACAAGATAGTATGATAATAATAAGGGCAAATGCTAAAATAATACATTGAAGTTGCCATTTTTTGCCATTGTATGGTCCCACCTTTTTTTTTCGTAAATGTATGACTAAAGTTATGAAATCGGGTCATTGTGGGTATAAACGTCACACCATTAGTCCTTTATACTAACGGCCGTTAGTAAATAACTTACAATTTCGTTTTCTTACGTTTTCGTCCATTTTTTTACGTTTTCGTCTGTTTTGACACGTTTTCGTCCGATTTTATCAAATTTTTTTTGACACGTTTTCGTTCTTTTTTTTTACGTTTTCGTCAGTTTTGACACGTTTTCGTCCTTTTTTTACGTTTTCATCTGTTTTGACATGTTTTCGTCCGTTTTCTGACGTTCTTATCCGTTTTCTTACGTTTTCGTCTATTTGGATATGTTTTCGTCTGTTTTTTACGTTTTCGTCTGTTTTTTACGTTTTCATCTGTTTTGACACGTTTTCGTCGTTTTTTTACGTTTTCGTCTGTTTTGACACGTTTTCCATCATTTTTTTACGTTTTCGTTCGTTTACTTACGTTTTAGTCTGTTTTGACACGTTTTCGTCGTTCTTTTACATTTTCGTCTGTTTTGGCACGTTTTCGTCATTTTTTTACATTTTCGTCTGTTTTGGCACGTTTTCGTCGTTTTCTTACGTTTTCGTCTGTTTTGACACGTTTTCGTCCCTTTTTTTACATTTTCGTCTGTTTTTCTACGTTTTCGTCTGTTTTGGCACATTTTTGTCGTTTTCTTACGTTTTCGTATGTTTTGGCACGTTTTCGTCGTTTTCTTACGTTTTTGTCTGTTTTGACACGTTTTCGTCTGTTTTTCTACGTTTTCGTCTGTTTTTTTACGTTTTCGTCTGTTTTGGCACGTTTTCGTCGTTTTCTTACGTTTTCGTCTGTTTTGACACGTTTTCGTCCATTTTTTTACGTTTTCGTCTGTTTTTTTAAGTTTTCGTCCCCTTTTTTACGTTTTCGTCTGTTTTTTTACGTTTTAGTATGTTTTGACACGTTTTCATCTGTTTTAACACGTTTTCGTCTATTTTGACACGTTTTCGTCTTTTTTTTGGTACGTTTTCGTCTGTTTTTTTACGTAAAGAAAACGACGAAAACGTGAAAAACAGACGAAAACGTAAAAAAACAGACGAAAACGTAAAAAACGACGAAAACGTGTCAAAACAAATGAAAACGTAAAAAACAGACGAAAACGTAAAAAAACAGATGCAAACATCACACCATTAGTCTGTTTTTCTTACGTTTTCGTCTGTTTTTTTTACGTTTTCGTCCATTTTCTTACGTTTTCATCTGTTTTGACACGTTTTCGTCCCGGTTGTTTATGTTTTCGTCTATTTTTTTACATTTTCGTCTGTTTTTTACGTTTTCATCTATTTTTTTACGCTTTCATCTATTTTGACATGTTTTCGTAAAAAACCGACGAAAACGTAAATAACGAGACGTAAAAAACAGACGAAAACGTGTCAAAACAGATGAAAACGTAAGAAAATGACGAAAACGTGCCAAAACAGACTAAAACGTAAAAAAACAGATGAAATCGTAAAAAAACGGACAAAAACGTAAAAACCAGACGAAAACGTTAAAAAAATGGACTAAAACGTGTCAAAACAGACGAAAATGTAAGAAAACGTGCCAAAACAGATGAAAACGTAAAAAAAACAGACGAAAACGTGTCAAAACAGACAAAGACGTAAGAAAACGACGAAAACGTGCCAAAAAATACAAAAACGTAAGAAAACGACGAAAACGTGCCAAAAAATACAAAAACGTAAGAAAACGACGAAAACGTGCCAAAACAGACGAAAACGTAAAAAAAGGGACGAAAACGTGTCAAAACAGACGAAAACGTAAGAAAACGACGAAAACGTGCCAAAACAGACGAAGATGTAAAAAAACGACGAAAACGTGCCAAAACAGACGAAAATGTAAAAGAACGACGAAAACGTGTCAAAACAGACGAAGATGTAAAAAAACGACGAAAACGTGTCAAAACAGACGAAAACGTAAGTAAACGAATGAAAACGTAAAAAAACAAAGGAAAACGTGTCAAAACAGACGAAAATGTTAAAAAACGACGAAAGCGTGTCAAAACAGATGAAATCGTAAAAAATAGACGAAAACGTAAAAAAATAGACGAAAACATGTCAAAACGGATAAAAACGTAAGAAAACGGACGAAAACGTGTCAAAACAGATGAAAACGTAAAAAAAGGACGAAAACGTGTCAAAACAGATGAAAACGTAAAAAAAAGAACGAAAACGTGTCAAAAAAATTGATAAAATCGGACGAAAACGTGCCAAAACAGACGAAAACGTAAAAAAACGGACGAAAACGTGTCAAAATAGATGAAAACGTGTCAAAACAGACGAAAACGTGTCAAAACAGATGAAAACGTGCCAAAACAGACTAAAACGTAAAAAAACAGACGAAAACGTAAAAAATGGGACGAAAACGTAAAAAACAGACGAAAACGTAAAAAAATGGACGAAAACGTGTCAAAACAGACGAAAACGTAAGAAAACGACGAAAACGTAAAAAAACAGACGAAAACGTAGAAAAACGGACGAAAACGTGTCAAAACAGACAAAAACGTAAGAAAACGACGAAAACGTGCGAAAACATACGAAAACGTAAGAAAACGACGAAAATGTGCCAAAACAGACGAAAACGTAGAAAAAGAGACGAAAATGTAAAAAGAGGGACGAAAACGTGTCAAAACAGACGAAAACGTAAGAAAACGACGAAAATGTGCCAAAACAGACGAAAATGTAAAAAAATGACGAAAACGTGCCAAAACAGACGAAAATGTAAAAGAACGACGAAAACGTGTCAAAACAGACTAAAACGTAAGTAAACGAACGAAAACGTTAAAAAATGATGGAAAACGTGTCAAAACAGACGAAAACGTAAAAAAAGGACGAAAACGTGTCAAAACAGATGAAAACGTAAAAAACAGACGAAAACGTAAAAAAACAGACGAAACATGTCAAAACAGACGAAAACGTAAGAAAACGGATGAAAACATGTCAAAATAGATGAAAACGTAAAAAAAGGACGAAAACGTGTCAAAACAGACGAAAACGTAAAAAAAAAGAACGAAAACGTGTCAAAAAAAATTTGATAAAATCGAACGAAAACGTGTCAAAACAGACGAAAAAGTAAAAAAATGGACGAAAACGTAAGAAAACGGAATTATAAGTTATTTACTAACGGCCGTTAGTATAAAGGACTAATGGTATGACGTTTATACCCACAATGACCCGATTTCATAACTTTAGTCATACATTTACGAAAAAAAAAGGTGGGACCATACAATGGCAAAAAATGGCAACTGCAATGTATTATTTTAGGATTTGCCCTAATAATAATAAGGTTTAAGGGTCGACTGGAAAAAAGTTTGTTAAAAAAAATGAAATTGAGTGAATTACCAGCCTAGAATGGTGAATGCAACAGGAAGAATAAGTGCTTGAATCCCAATCCCAGCACAAAGAGTATGAAAAGCAACATAATAAGCATTTCCATTTCTTGATTCAGTAATAGGCAGCCATGCATCATTTGGGTCAAATTTGGTGAGATGAATTGCCTTTCTTATAGGACTACCCAAAGGTGTCAAAATTTTTGGTGTCTTAGACTTTAAGTAAGCCATAGGTGTCCTTGACCCACTTGGGGGCATGGTCTCCGGTCGGTCAGGTGAACCAAATTGCGGGGTTTTTGTTGAAGAAGTGATTTCATTATCGGCTTTGGGTTTGGTACTTGTTGAGGTGGATGGAGAGTGATGCGGTGAAGAAGGAGCAGAGCTTATGCTATCTGATTTGATGTGATCGATAATGTCACTCATGTCGAGTTCAAGTTTGGACTCCGAAGTTGTTATATTGGTGATTACTTAGATTGTGAAGTTTAAGGAATGTTAACTAATGATTAAATAGATGAGAGAAAACATGTGAGGTCAAGAGAGGATACAAGTGGCAGAAAAAACCAAATGACTTTGGCTCAGTTGATACCAATCTCCAAAAATCCATATGACAATTGGAGAGATTTTGTGGATAAAAGGTTAAGGGTTTGAGTCTCGGCTATTGCTCACTCCAGTTGGTGCTCCATTGGGCCAGGAGAGTTGTCAGAGTTATTCCTTGTAGAGTGGACAATGGATGGTGCCAAAATACACCTGAAGTCAAGATGTCCCCGTCAATTCACACCTTTTTGTGAGCAAGTGACAAAAAAAAAAAAAAAAAAAAAAATGAAAAAAAATATAATGCGACAATAGCAGTTGAAATGATTAATGTTTATTACTTTTTTTATTCTTCATATTATCCTGTCTTATGGCTGCCTGCTATGGTAGTTGTTTAATAAAAAACTTAAATACAAAATAAATATCTGCTTTATATTATCATAATACATTGTTCTCAATAAGAAACTAAGGTTGTGTTTGTTTCGGCTCATTCAGATTTGAATACGTCTGAAGTCTGATTCGGTCAGACATTTTCAGATTCAGACTGTTTGTTTATTCAGACATCTGAAGTCTGAATACATCTGAATAGGGTCTGATTCATTCAGACATTTGAATATGTCTAATTACATCTGAAAAGCTTAAACTTTACACCTACTTCTTTTCAATCCTTATCTCCTCATCTTGGTCTTAATTTTTTTATTAATAATCATGAATGGAGGGTCTTTTGGTTTGTTTTATAGCGAAAGGATTGTTTTTTGTTTATTCAGACACTTTATAAAAACAAACAGACTAAAATAATTCAGATTCAGACTTTTGGACCACTAATTCAGATTCAGACGTGGTATTCAGATTCAGACATAAAATGTCTGAATAAACAAACAGCACGTAAAACATTTTATGCAAAATACAGTAATACATGGAGGTGTTAAGCCATTATATATATATATATTATATATATATATATACTATATATATATATATATATATATATATATATATATATATATATATATATATATATATATATATATATATATATATATATACACTAGAAAGGGTTAAGGCATATGCACAGCCCATGCTGTCTCTCCCAGGGTTTTGTTTAATGGATATTGAAACACTTTTTTTAATTCCTCTAATCATAGATCAAAACAGTCGAGTGACTATTACATTGAAGTATAACTAAACTAATAATTAGTCTCTAAAGACTAATACTTCAGTTATACTTGTGTTGATTTTGTTAAAGAGAGACCAAACGATCATCACACAAATGTATTAAGATCTAAATGTTTTAAAAATGGGTAAAACAACCATGTGTTTACATAAATATAACAAGTAACTAATATTCAATGACTACTACAAGTCTACAATTTACAAATATTATGAATTTGACGGTATATGATTTACAGATAGATCTAAATGTTTTAAAAAATGGGTAACAACCATGTGTTTACATAAATATAACAAGTAACTAATATTCAATGACTACTAGTACAATTTACAAATATTATGAACTTGACGGTATATGATTTAGAGATATATCTAAATGTTTTAAAAATCGGTAAAACAACCATGTGTTTACATAAATATAACAAGTAACTAATATTCAATGACTACTACAATTTAAAAATATTATGTACTTGACGGTGTATGATTTAGAGATATATATTTTTTCTTATGAAAATACTGCAACTACTTAGTATAAATACACATACAAATTATTGCTGAACAATGAAACCTTAATGAACCCTAAACCAACAAATCAGGTTTGAGCTTACTAATATATCCTCTAATAGGATTTCTTGTAATAGGGTATAGAAAGTCAATTTTCAAAAAAAAATATATCCTCTAATAATTATCACTTCATAAGACATTTTCTTAAAGAAGAAATTTTTTTTAAGTATCTACTCTAATGGATTTCGCTCACCATAAGAAAGATGAGAACAATGAATGCATTCTTAAAACAAATAAAGCTAGATATCAACACTTCTATCACACATTCACACCAACACCAAAGCCAAGCTAATAGCATGAAAACCCAAAACTTGAATCAAAATCTAAACCTGAAAGCATAGAAATTAAAAGTGTGAAAGTTTTGACAGAGGGAAACACACAAAAGAATTTACGTAAGAAGAAGAGAAATGGTCATGACAGTTTAGAAAAGAATGTTCAATACTTTTAGGAGTGAGAGATTGTGTGATAAATACTTAACATTGTTTTGAAGCATTAGTTTTTATGCAATACGTGTCATGTACTTAAGATGACATATGTGGCTTACAATTAGATGTGCTAGAGATATAACATGCAAATGTGTTAATTTTTTAGAACGTTAATGAGCACCAAACCGGTGACAATCTTTAAGGGAAGGAAGCATGCATGGCTGAGGAGGATTAGTAGAACTAAAAAATAAATACAAATGTCATTAGCAGAAAAGCCATCTGTCACTTTTTAAGGCACAACTTTGTGTTACTTTATATATTTAAAGACTAGGAAATGCGAAGGCCGTTCGTAGAACAGCCCACGAGATTCGATATCCGTTGTTTTATTGGCTTCAATACTTTGAAAAGATGCCCAACCGACTAACCTCGGTATCCAAAAAAGTTATGAATCCATGTATCGAAGTCTTTTATCGACCTCATGAAATATACGTTCATGCAAAAATTCACCAAAACTTTTACTAATACTGTAATACATAAAGATGAAAGCATACCCAATAAAAGAAATCGTTAAGCTTTTTGTACCGTTTTCAAATTGATGATGTACCCTCCAAACGGGTCGAAGGACACCCCTTCGAGCCTGTACGAAGCCTTCTCTTCGAAGGCCCAGGTCAACCTCCTAACACTACTACAAAATATGCCTTTTAGACCGGTTGAAAAAGGGTATTAGACCGGTTCCACGGGGGGTTTAAATGGGGGGAGGTCTAAAAGGTTTTTAGCATAAAGACCGGTCTAGGCACCGGTCTAAAAGATGGGTTTTAAGACCGGTTCGTTTCCGTATAAAGATCGGTTCATGCACCGGTCTAAAAGAGTTATATAAGACCGGTTGTTATTATATAAACCGGTCTATATGTGATTTTTGAAAAAATAAAAAATCTGGGCTGTTTGGGATTGCTTAATTAAATGGCTATAATGAGAATGAGAGTGTTTGTGATTATATGTTGAGACTACTACTACATGTAGTGGGTTTGTTTGGGATTGCTTATTGAAACTACTTATAAACTTTCTAAGCAGTTTTATTAAGCAATCACAAACAAACCCACTACATGCAGTAGTAGTCTCAACAGGTCATCACAAACACTCTCATTTCCATTATAGCAGTGGTTTAATTAAGCATTCCCAAACAACCCATATGAGCTTAACAAGGAATTGATTATTCAAGTAGTCTAAATAGGCAATCTCAAACATCCGTTATAAGCCGTTGCAATTTGCAAATAAACATTACAAAACATTCTTTATAAAGAGCTGCAAACATCTCTTAACTTGATTATATACATAAACCGCTAAGACTATATCATATCACAAACATAAACTTTATAGCTTGAATGGTAACAGTCTTCTTGTTCCTCTTGTTAGCTAGTCTGCAAGTTATTGCAAAAATGTACCCAGCGTTCAAAACTCTCGTATACAACATCAAGAGTAAATACACTATACAAAACATACCTTGTTTATGTCAAATAATTTTCTCGCGATTTTTAGTTGTAACCAAAACATATAGTAAATACACTATACAAAACATATAGTAGTAAGCTCCGTACAAAGCCCAGATATGAAACATAACTTGATTAACTTGTAACCAAAAAGTAAAATTAAACCCTATGTTCCAGACCCCTAATTGTAAACTAACTAAAATTTCAATTTAAAATTGTAACTATAAATAAATAAAGAATGCAAACCTTGAGAAAAAATAAACAAAATTAACACATAATAGAAATGATTCTATAGGCAATCGAGTTTAAAACCACCATTAATGGTGGTACCGTAGGAATTAAAAATTCGGACAAACAACCCCTTAATTTAAACCATCAACACCTCGAATTTATGATTAAATGAATGTTAGAGCAAGAGTGTATACCTGATTGTTTTGATAATTTTAAAACACAAGCAGTCAATGGGAATAACTAAAAAGTGATTTGGGATTTTGGGGTGTATGTGTATGTGGGTTTGGTAGGTGAAAAGAAGAAAAGAAAACAAAGTGAAAAGTTTAGGAGGGAGATATCCCGCTCAATGCTCAAATGAAAAATCAAACAAATAGAGCACGGTTGTTTCCTTTATATAGACCGGTGTTTTTAATATCAACCGGTCTAAATGTTAAAAAGACATTTAGACCGGTGTCTTCTATTTGCACCGGTGTAAATAACTCTTGGCGGGGTAAAATCCTCATTTAGACCTGCATTTTTTTTAAAGGGTCTAAATAAGGGGGTCTAAAAGCCAGTTTTTGTAGTAGTGTAAAATATTCATTGGGGTAAAACCATTCATCTATGAAGTGATTACAAGTTGGGAAGCCGCCAATCGAAGCCTTAAGCCCTTCGGGGTACCTCCTTCGAGGATACTAGAAAGGAGAACCATCCTGACCTGGTCATACTCACGTCCCCTCTTTCCTTGAGCTTTCCCGCCAAGAAAGAGATCGTGGGTCACAAAGCCCTAGCGGTTACCACAAATCATGGGATGCCCCCATGATCTCCAAATTATGTGCAAGAGCTCTCTAAGGCCTATTTCTTTCCCTATAAATAGCTGATGAACTCAAATAAGTACATTTTATTATCATTATTTATCCTATTTATTTGACTTGTTTTATTATATTATACATGAGAATCGATACATTAATGTTTACTCTAGTAATTCTCAGGTAAAAACAAGCATTATGTGAAACTTGGCGATTTTGGACTAATTATGGAGCAAAACAAGCAAGATGTCAAAAGCCTACTGAAATCCAGAAGATCAAGCTCGTTCTACTCCAGATACGCCGCAATATACTTCTAACATACGGCGTATCACTATCAAGATTTCACAAGTTACAATCCAAGTACATGCGCCGCATAAGATATTCAAGATACGCCGCATCTAAAGACGGTGTACGAATATTCCAGAATATATTAATCTTGGACCCCACGCGAAGTTAAGTCAATGCGCCGCATCTATTCACTCTATGCGCCGCATCTATCCCTCAGACAGAAACTATAAATACCCCAAGGCCAGACGAATTTTGAGACTCTAAGCTCTCTAAGACCGAAGACCATATAACCTTAGAACCGAATTCAGACGACCAAGCAGCACAAGACACACCTAAACGAAGATACAAGAGCTGTAAGAAGGTCCTGCATGTATTCAATTCATTAAGTAGTTTTGTTTTATTGTATTAGTACACTTTAATTCATCAGGATTGATGGGCTTGTGTCATGTGACTACGGAAAATCATGCACTCCCCTTAATATTGCTTTCCCATTAATTAAAGTTTATATGTTGATGTCTTTTGTGACTTTTATTAGTGCATTGATAACCTCTGTGTCTAGCTGAGTCTTGCTTGGGTCGTCATGCCCCTTCCTCGCCTATTTATTCTATCGTCTCTAGAAAAGTAGGATAGACATAAGTAATCATTAAGGGTTTACTCGCCGATAAGATTAGAGCCAACGAGAAAGGTTTAATTATATACACTTCATATAAAACTAGCAATAAAACAAGTGACAAGCTACTTAATTATCAGGACAAGTCTTCTTATTGTCTCGAGTATCTATCTGTGTACGTGTGTGCTAATCGCTGATTCGTGCTCATTAGTTTAGTTTTCTATTTAATCATAACCAAACCGTGCCAGTCTCTCAGGCTGAACCCCCTTGCGTTAGATTAGGTTGTATAGCTAACATAGGATATTAAAATACTGATTAGAATAACTAGATAATACGTTCCACTCTTAGTGATCGACACTCTACTTACCATTATATTCATACTGATCGGGTACACTGCTCGTTAAGTGTGTGTGTTATTGATAAGTCGGCTAAATATAAATTTAAAACTTGAGTAGGCATTAATACTGCTAAACCGCAACGACACGCGCACGCATCAAGTTTTTGGCGCCGCTGCCGGGGAGTGAATTGTTATTATCTGTTAATTTGATTAGTATTTTAATTAGGTTTTTCTTTTTAGTTTTTTTTTAGATTCTAACCACTAACCCTGTTATATATTAGATAGATTGCATTCATTGTATAATTTGCATATTTTCTGTTTTTGTGTGTTTTTGTTTTCTGTAATTTTTGTTTCTTTTTGTTTATTTTTATTTTTGTTTTTCTTTTTCTATTTTTTTGCATTCTGCTATCGTTGTATTGTGCCTATACAAACGATACGGCGCATCTGTTTTCACAGATACGGCGTATTGCGTTTAATTTTTATAAAATACAACGCGTTTAATAAATTCGAGTACGACGCATCTTTCCCCAAGATACGGCGTATTCTGTTTTTAATAAGAAATTTTTCTAAACCCTAACGCCATACGACGCATCTGTTTTAACAGATACGGCGTATTTTCTATTTAAATTAAAAACAGTTTTTCGAATTTTTAAACAGAAGCGACGCATCGATCTTTATCGATACGGCGCATCTTCTAAATCAAAAATCTTGTATTTTGAAACATAACGAAAATACGGCGCATTAGCTTTTGTTAATACGACGCATTTAATTTTAATAAATATAATCGATTTTTGATAATTTAAACTTGATACGGCGCATTCTTATTCATAAGCGGCGTATCTGTTTTCTGAATAAAAGTCTGATTAAATTTTAACGTAATAAGATACGGCGTATCCAACTTTTTGGATACGGCGCATCGTCAACAGATATCAGCAACTTTTATTTTTCGTATTCCATTTTCGTTGTTAATTTTCTGATATCATACTTTCTTGAACATACCCTACCGATGCTTTTGTGATGGTTTCAGGAAGTGCATGACCAGGAGTTCAACTAAGAACTTGATTAAACCTTTCGAAGATCCTGAACGAGCCTTACATTCGCTTAAAAGGCTTTTCAACACAAAAAGCTTTGAAATTTCAAGTTCGTTCGAGCTTGATTACTTTTTCTGAAGAGAAGGAGACAGAAGAAACAGAAACAATGACGGAAAACACTACTATGGAGGAATACATGAACAAAACCCGTGCTGATTACAGTTCAGGAGTTGCTAGACCGAAGTTTGATGAAAAGTCAAAGTTTGAGTTGAAGGGTCAGTTTCTCAAGGAGTTAAGAGAAAATGCTTTCAGTGGAACAGAACATGAAGATGCTAATGAACATGTTGAAAAAGTCCTCGAGATTGCAGATTTGTTTACTACAGAAGGAGTCTCTGACGATCAACTTATGCTAAGAATCTTTCCAATTTCGCTTAAAGGAGCTGCTAATAAGTGGTTAAGGAATGAACCTGCTAGTTCAATCACAACATGGGAAGATTTGAAGAGCAAATTCCTGAAAAGATATTGTCCACCTGCTAAAACTGCTAAAAAGATGGAGGCTATCAACAGTTTCAAGCAAGAGCCTGATGAAACTCTTTATCAAGCTTGGGAACGATTTAAAGACTTATTGATGAAATGCCCTCAACATTATCTAAGTCCAATGCAGGAGATAATATTGTTCTATCAAGGATTGGACGTGCCTACTAGACAAATCTTGGATGCTAAGGGAGCTGTGCCTCTGATGAAGCGAAAAGTGTACCGCTTTTAGGGGGTCATTTAAGCCCTAAATCGTATTTATTTGATCAAATATTGCCCTAAATCGTTCCTTTTGTCATTTTAGGTACTTTGGAGAAGAAATCTGGAAAAGGAAGCATTTTGGACGTTTTTGGAGCATAAAAGTGAAGAATTCGACAAAATGCCAAAGCTGCTGGAAAAGTGCACGTGACGGCGTCAAGGATTGCTCCTGACGGCGTCACGGCTTGGCAAAAGAGGTGGATATGACAAATACACGTGACGCGCCAGAAAGTTTTACAAAGCAAGTCTGACGGCGTCACCCTTTAAGGTGATCAAGGCCGTCTCGTGCTAAGACAAAGAGATATGGCCATCAGGATTAAAGAGTGACGGCGTCACCCTTAACCTTGACGGCGTCAGCTCCTGATAGGCCAGAACGGATTTTGGAGGATTAAAGAAGGACGGCGTCAAGAAGGCCATCAAGAAACCCTAGCCGCGGCGAGGTGACGGCGTCACCTCCTACAACGTGACGCCGTCAGCCCCTAAATTCTATATATAGTTTTGCAATTTTTATTCATTGTGTGCAACTTTGTGAGGAGAAACCCTAAGACGATTTTTCTGCCATTTTTAAGGGTTTTATACCCTTGGATCTCCCATGTTTAATTGAAGATAAGTAATCAATTAATCATTCAATATGTCTATGTGTTGTTTGATTATATCTTGTTCTTGTCTTTTATTTAACATGCTAGGCTAGATTTATCTTGTGTTTGCTTAGATCTAATGAAACCTAACTATTGATTATTAGTTGTTGGTGTGTTATTAATTGTATTGGATGATTGTTTATCGATGTTAGGCTTAAGAAAACTGGCTAACCTCCTATACGGTAACTTGCTTGAACGTCTTAAGAAACATGAACCAATGCGTACTAAGGTTATTATGGTTGTATTTAATGCATGAGCGAATTCTAGTGATCCCATGTTAGGAGCTTCTTAGCCGGCTCGACATAGGAGTGAAGTAGGAGCTTGTAGAGTTGGGGAAGTATGTACGCCACCCCACGATTGGTATTAAGGAATACACCCGTCATCCACGCAATTAATACACACTAATCAACCGGTAAAAAATAGTTAGGGAGTAAGGAAATCTAAGTAAACACATTTCTCTCCATATAAGTTCCACAACCTTTTTATTTTCAGTTATTTTATTTTATTTGTAATTGTAGTTATTTGGGTTAGTTGACTAGCAACTAATTCCGCCCACTCCTTCAAACCCGAGATTTATTTGCTTTTATAAAAAAAAATATAAAAATACAAAAAGAATCTTCCCTCACCCTTAGACCTATTAGAGTAGTTTTTCAATCCTAACGACACTATTCCCCTAGAGAACGATCAATCCCCCGGTACTTGCCACTACACTATACTACATCGGTCAGGTACACTGCCTGGTGGGGATTGCAAGCCTCTTGAGATCCCTCGAGAGGTAAAACCTGTTGTAAGGTCGCAAAACCACGCATCAAGTTTTTGGCGCCGCTGCCGGGGAATAGTTATTGTTTAGGTTGAATCTTTATTTTATTAGGTCTACTCACTAGATTCCTTTCTAGTGAGATTTTTATTTTATTTTTCTAGGTTTTCTTTAGTCTATCTTTTTTCTTCGTTTCTTTGTTCGTAACCATTACCATCCGACATCATGGAAGGTGGTAATATCCTCGATCCCAACAACCCACCACTACAACAACACCCACCTCCTAGAGCCCGTACCTTAGGAGACTACTCTCGTCCTAGCCACCATGGCTATCGAAACACCATTGAGCTCACTCAAGGAGCCAATGTCACTCCCTTGTGATCCGACACCATCCGGTTGGTGCAAAGCGGATGCGCATTCCATGGACTTCGTTCCGAAGATCCTAATCAACATCTCAAGGACTTTCTCAAAATCGTTGATTCCATAGACCTTGATGTTGCCACTCGAGAGACGACCCGACTGCGTCTCTTTCAATTCTCTCTGCGGGACCAAGCTAGTCAATGGCTAGAGCGTCTACCCGCAGGATCCATCACCTCTTGGGATGATCTCACCACTCGTTTCCTTGCTCAGTTTTTCCCACCAGGAAGAACTACCAAGCTAAGGAATGATATCTTGATGTTCCAACAACGTCAAGGCGAAACCCTCTACGAGGCATGGACTCGATTCAAGGACTTACTCCAAAAAGTCCCTCACCATGGCATAGAACTTTGGCTCCAAGTCCAAATCTTCTATGACCACATCAATCTCTCCACGAGGCAAACCATTAACCAATCGGCCGGTGGTAAGCTACGTGATCTAAGTGCGGAACAATCATGGGCTCTCTTTGAAGATCTTTCTCTTTATGACAACGAAAGTTGGAATGATCCTCGTGATTTGAATAAAACGGTCAAGGCAATATCTTTGCCTTCGAACAATTCAAGCACTTCCAACCGTAGGATCATAGAACTTGAAGACCAAGTCAAGTTTCGTATGAAATCCTACGAGGCTCCTAAACCTTCAAGCCAAGTGAACAAAATCACTTCTTCGTGTGAATTATGTAGTGGTCCCCACGACACTCGTGATTGCATGGAACTCCCCGAACAAGCTTTTGCGGACTACGCATCCTCGCGTACCGACGGAGCGGGAGACAAGTGGTACACTTTTAAACCCGAGCCAAACCCCTACGGTGATTCATACAACCCCTCATGGAAAAATCACTCAAACCTTAGGTGGAAACAAAACCAAAACGCACAGCAAACCAATTCTTCCAACCCACCTAATCGTTTCCAATCAAGCGGTTCATCCCCAAACCGTACTTTCAATAACAATCCTTCCAACAATTATGGTAGTACCAATAATCTTGAAGGGTTGATGTCCAAATTTATGGCATCTCAAGAAGCTCGGATAGCTAGATTCGAATCCGAATTCAATCAACAACAAACGGAGATGACCAATAAAATTGAAAACTTATTGAAAGCCCTCGATAACCAAGTGCTATCACCTCCACATAAGGACGCTAGGAACATAAATAGTGGACCCCAAGTAAAAGACCCCTCTTCATCCAAACATGTCCACTTCGTCAACATTGTCACTATTAAACCAATTGATAGGAATGAGGATAATAGTGAACCTGAGGATGAGGTTAAGAAATTCGAGGTTGATAAAGAAGTTAGGAAAAGTGAGATTGAAAAAGTAGATGATGATGAGGACTACTTCAATAGGCTACCCACTAAGGAAGAACGCGCATATCATACAGACTTATTCGATGACCCCGAGACACCATACTTCCTAGGTAGACCAATTATAGAAATGGGCGACCCTTCTAATCTCAACATACCATGCAACATCGGACATTTACATGTGTGGAAAGCTTACATCGACCTTAGATCGCCCATAAACATCATGACTAGAGCCCACTACAACTTGATAATGAAAAATCAACTTGGGTATAGGACGCTCCCTGATAAGGGTTGGATGAGTAACTTCACGGGAAGAGTTAAGGGATTACCGGTTTATGTAGAAAACTTCACCTATGCCACCGACTTTGTAATTGTAGAAGATATCCGCCCAATAGTCGATGCATGCTTAACTCAAGTAGTTTTTGGAAAACCATTTGTTGAGGTCTCTAGAATGACTTATGAACCTTTCTTAGGGATAGTTAGATTTAAGGATGAGACCGATGAGGTAAACTACCAAATGCCATATAAGATAGAGCAATTCCAACACTTGTCAAATGTTGAGAAGGAGCTTAAGCAAGCAGTCTACTATAGGAATGATGGAGATAGAAGTAAAGGAGTAGACTATGTTATGGAAAGGATATCCGGTTTCTACAAGGATTGTTTGAAATTAGGACTGGAATATAAAACCGGACATGAGAATGACCTAGAAACCGTGACCAATGATGGAGTCACGTAATGTACGGTGACTTTGAGTCTAGCTACAAGACTCGTTAATAAAGAAAAGCGCTTCTTGGGAGGCAACCCAAGCTTTATTTGCTTTGTGTGTTTATTTATTTGTTTGTTTGATTTTATTTGCTTCCGTATGTATGTTTAATTTTTATTATTATTGATTCATGTTCGAAACTAAATTGTGAAAATGCTTTATCTTGTTTTTAACTTCGTCTTAACTACATATAAATGTATTTTGCAAAAGATAAGTGTAAGGGAATCCAAATTTGTTTACAAGAACAAGATTGAACATGAATCACAACAATATTAAATGAGCATGCATACTAGTAATTGTTAGAGTCAAATGCTTGTATCGAGTCATAATGAATATTTTGCAGGATTTCCAGGAAGTGAGGCATAAGTTTTTCCAGAAATTTTCCGAAAACTAACCATAAAATTTCTGCAGTGAAAATTTCTGCAGGTCACTTCTGACGGCGTCAAGGTTAACACCTGACGGCGTCAAGTGTAAAATTCTGGAAATTTTGCAAGTTTTGTTTTTCTACCGGAGTCATAAAGTTTTTGTTAAATCTTTAGTTTTATAAACTCCAGGAAATCTGCAAATATTCATTCTACAAGCATTATATCTTTAATCGTTTTGTTTTTATTTCTAAGTCTGGAATTACATCTAGTTGTGAGTTTTCTTTGTTCAGGTTGATGCTTTGGGTTTTTTGTGTTTGTTTTCTCAGGTTTAACAGGTTATATTGGACAAGAAGATGATTTATATTTCGGAAGGGAAGCTTTCAACGTTCATTTTCTTGGAGGAGGATTTAACCATGTTACCGGATTATCCACATCGAACGAATCAGGGGAGTATTTGTTTTCATTCTTTTACCTTATTTAATTTTACATCCTTTGAATGAACATTGGGGACAATGTTCAGCTTAAGTGTAAGGGGAGGGTAAATGATGATACCTTAGAGAATACAATTGCACTTGATTTTTGTTTGTTTAATGATAGATGTGTAATAAAACTGAGAGAAATACCTGTTAAGGCAATTTTAGTGCCAAATTTAAAATTTTTTACAACATATAGGAGTGAAACTTTGGTCTTAATGAGCGTCTCACGGATAGGAGTTATATGACTAGCACAAAATCGTATCACTAAAAAAATTTTCCACCCCCAAATATGTGAGGTTCGCCCCTAGAATTGGTAGGAAAAGCATTTATGCTATGATGTGTGTACCGGTAGCACTTAGATTCTAGAACTTGCATTAGGACCATTCCGAGGCCACAAGTGAGACTACATTCGTGTAGTTAGATTTACTACATGATAAGAGGCATTAGGATTAACCAATTGTTTTACACCTGTATTTTTGTTATAATTACATTGGCTACATTGGTCAAGTAATTCTCCCACACCCTTTGCGTTGTACTCATTTTTAGTACACGATACCCCTAGTACACCCCTCAGAGCCTATCTTTTCGTTTCTAACTTTAAGCATTTTACTTAAAGGAAGAATTTGTTTACACCCCACTTAAATGTACACCCAAATTGCCTTAGCCTACCTTGTATGCACTCATCTTTAGTGCATTATTGTGACAACATTTGTTTAAACCTTAGTTAATTATCTAATTGATTACATGGTTGCTAAGTCGAGTCATATCCTTGTACATATTGTTTTGGGACGATTGGGACTCATGGGTAAAGTACTAGTGTAATGGAGTAATGGGGAAGAACAACATTATTACCCCCATATGTGCTAAATATTTTAAAAGTACTCCAAGTGTTTCGATTATCTTAATTCGAGTCATTAGAATAGTTAATTGTAAAGTTATGTAAAAGTTCAAGTGTAAGGGGGATACAACCCCCCTGCGATGTATTATTTTGGATGGTAGGGCAAGAGTGTATGCAAAAAAAAAAAAAAAAAAAAAAAAAAAAAAAAAAAAAAAAGTAGAAAAAAAAAAAAACATACGGACTACCATCCCGTTTCATTTTATGTTTATTTTATCTTTTTGTTATTTCTTTCATTAGCTTAAGTCGAGTCTAGTCTTGGCTTAGCAACGCCATATTGTACATGTAATTAATCAAGATCTTTAACTCACCACGAGTAAAATATCCTTTATCCAACAAAACCGTGTTTATCATATCCCTACACCTAACATTATAACCCATGTAAAAGCCCTCTTTGATAGTTTATCTTAGGTGCTTACGCCTAGTGGAGAAGGTTTTTGATCCTTTCCCAAGCCTATGGTAATCTACTTGCTATGACAGGTAGTGAGAGATATTATTCATTTCCATTTATGAGATATACTTTTATGACACCTGAGAAATGTGAGTATCTAAACAATACTTGTGAGGTGCTAGTTTGTAATCTCCGTGCTTATTATGATTAAAGTGGAACGACTATTTGTTGTAATTACTTTTATATTAGCGTTAAATGACCCCTAACTTGTATTTTGATTAGAATAAAAGCGCATTTGATTGAGGACAAGCAAATCTCAAGTGTAAGGGTATTTGATGAAGCGAAAAGTGTACCGCTTTTAGGGGGTCATTTAAGCCCTAAATCGTATTTATTTGATCAAATATTGCCCTAAATCGTTCCTTTTGTCATTTTAGGTACTTTGGAGAAGAAATCTGGAAAAGGAAGCATTTTGGACGTTTTTGGAGCATAAAAGTGAAGAATTCGACAAAATGCCAAAGCTGCTAGAAAAGGTACACTGCCTGGTGGGGATTGCAAGCCTCTTGAGATCCCTCGAGAGGTAAAACCTGTTGTAAGGTCGCAAAACCACGCATCAGCCTCAAATGAGTGCAGCCGACGCTAGAAAAGCTATCCAAGAAGCGGCTGATCACTCTCAAAAATGGCACGACGGAACCTCTACTAGATCTAAGAGCAGCACTAATTTTGACTGGTTTGCTGCAATTCAAGCTCAATTGGATAAAATTAGTTGAGAGATAAAGAAGCGTGATGAGAAAGTTTATGCTGCCCAAGTTAGATGTGAAAAATGCGAAGGACCTCACTACACTAAAGATTGCCCTAATAAGAATGAAAGTGAGACTTTTGAAGAAGCATACTACACACAATTTGGACAACCATTCCGACCTTCAGGAAGATTTAGGGAAGCTGCTCCGGGATACTATCAAAAGAACAACTATAATCCCACTTATCAAGAAAGGAGGCAGACTTTGGATGACACTCTAAAGCAAATTATGGCCGATGCTGCTAAAAGACATGAAGAGAACACCGCTATGATCAAAGAAATCCGAGCCTCAACGGATACTATAACAAGAAATCAAGGAGCTTCGATCAAAGCATTGGAACAACAAATCGGACAAATGAGCAAAGTTCTTCAAGAAAGGGGATACAGAAGTTTACCTAGCTCAACTGAAACTAACCCAAGAGATCATGTCAAGGCCATATGCACTACTGAAGAAGTCACACCTAACATATCTTTTCCTAGAAGATTGACGAATGGTAATGATGCTGCAAAGCCCGAATTTTTCTTTAATTCTTCAATCAGTTTAAGAAGGTTACTCAAAGAGAAGGCAAAGATTGAAGAGGAGATCAAGGCTACAATGAAAGAAGAGAGCTCTGCAACTGACTTACGTGCCTTGCCTCATAAAGAAAAGGACCCAGGAAGTTTTACTTTACCTTGTTCAATTAATGACATATCTTTCAATAATGCATTAGCTGACTTAGGAGCTAGCGTTAGTGTTATGCCCCTTAAGACATTCACTACCCTAGGACTAGGAAAATTAGCACCAACTAAGCTGCTTATTGAATTGGCTGATAAAACGGTAAAATGACCTGAAGGGGTTGCTGAAAATGTGCTAGTTAAGATTGAGAAGTTTGTTTTCCCCGTAGACTTTGTTATATTAGATATGCCCGAGGATGTTAAGATTCCTTTAATCCTTGGAAGACCTTTCTTGTCTACCGCCCATGCTAAGATTAATGTGTTTAAAAGAAAAATCTCATTAAAGGTAGGGAACAATAAACTAGTCTATAAGTGCCAAAATCCTGCTAAAAGCATAATTAGAGGCGTCTATGTGCTAGGATTAAGAGAACGTATGGACCTCGATCTAGAAGCTAGGCTTATGGGAGAAACATTGATTCAAAACAACTCAACTAATCCTAATCATGAGAACCTCGAGGAATTTATTGACCTTAATGTACCTACCGAACTTAGGCGCGATATTGTTAATGATTCTGATGATGAGTGGTATGATTGCGAAGTGATTAACAAACGTAGGAGAATAGTTGAGAATACAAATTTGAATAATGATATGTTTATTGAACTACCACCCCACCTTGCATATTTATGTCTATATAATAATAAGAATTTCCCGTCTATCATTTTGTCATCTCTGCCCGAAAGGGACAGAACTTTGTTTATACAGATATTAAAGAAGAATGGCGTGGATATTAAGGACGAGCAAGGAGTGTTCAATATTACTGGACTGGCGATGAGGGAGCGCGATGCTTCCGACTCTTTCAGTGATCGGTATTAAGGAACTGAACGTGAGTCTAACTTGAAGACTCTGGAATAAAGACAAGTGCTGACCGGGAGACAACCCGGAGGAAAAATTTTTACTTTTCTGTTCTGTGTCGAGTCTGTCAGACCTGCAGACGATACAGCGCATCTCCATCATAAGATGCGACGCATCATTTGCACTGGTCATATCTTATTTCATTTTCTGCATTTTTACTTTTGACTTTAAAACTTTCTGTCAGTTTATTTAATGCGGTGCATCCCTGGTTAAGGATGCGACGCATCTTTTATTCTGATTCGTATTTATTCCAGGCTCGATACGGCATATCTTCTTCCATAAGATACGGCGTATCGACTGACCTGATGATTTACAGTTTAATTCGTTTGCTTTTATTTTTACCAACTACTAATGTATTATGCAAGTTTGAACCTTCTTAACTCAGGTGTGTTAAAGTCTAAATGGTATTATAGATTCCTGCATTTTTTGTGGATACATCATCTATGAAGCTTAAACGTTCTCATCCACAAGGAAGTTGATTTTTGCTCTTATACGAATAATGGAGGATCATACCGAGCAAATCTCAGGGGAGTTTTTCTGTTCTAATTCTTTTATTTTCCAGTTTTTTAACCTTAGACAGAAACAACGAGGACGTTGTTTAACTTAAGTGGGGGGATTGGAGAATTAGAACGCTTACTTGTCTTAAACTTTTTCAAAATATGCTTAAAATGCGCTTAATATATCAAAATTTAAATTTTTTTAGCATGTTTTTGTTTAAAGTCTAAATTACATAACCGCACACATAACTCTATTCTTTCAAAAATATTAAAACTTTAGTGTGCTGGTGACTTGTAAACTTTAGAACTTGGCTTGTATACTATTCGAGACCACCATAATAAGTATTATCTATATAATTGGAGTGACTTGTCTAAATTGGTAAATTTCTAGGATTACACCCAAATAGCCTTTATATGTTATGTGATATTAACTAACTACAATGGTTAGTTAACCCCCGTATAAACCCTTTGTTACTCTCACTTTTAGAGTAAGATACCCCTAGAAAAACCCTCAGAGCCATTCCTTTCGTTTCTTACACCTTTGTTATAATGTTTCGATACACCCTTACACCTTAGCCTACCCTGTAGATTAAAATCCGTGGTTAATTGCTTTAGGCAAAGTGTGTTTCCTTACATTACCTGTGTTCGCGTGCGTAATTCATTATCTTTGGTTAGGTCGGGAAATTGCACAATGCAATTGGTATGAAAGTAAATATTGTATAACTTTTAGTTTATTTTTCTTGTGTTTGCTACTTTCACTATTACAGTTATTTCTGAAAGTATGAAGAGTATGGAAAAATTATCCGGAAAAATAGTGATAGAAAAGTTGTGAAATTTTACACATATATGTTGATGTTAAAAAAAAAAAAAATCGAAAAAAAAAATAGAAAAGAAAAAGAAAAAGGAAAAGTTGGAAGTTTGTTTTAACCAACTTATGTAAAGTTTTGTATTAAGTGGGAGATATCACCACTATTTTTTGTTGTATATTATATTTATGGATTGAATGGGAGTTGTCCGTTATGGGAACACCAACTAAGGTTATTCTTTGATTGAGATCTTGTTGAGTATAATTCGTGTCTACCTAAAGCGTGTGTTTCAAGTGTTAAAGCGTGAGTTATTCAATGATATGAGTCTTATTCATGGGATGGTTGGGAAAGTGATTAACCACACTTAGGATTTTAATTTATCTGTTTTGTTTATTTTTCATTTTACACCAATTTGTATCCCAAATATTATCCATACCCTATATCATTCTTCATCCAAACCTTTGATTTATTGAGATTAGGGATTTGAGCAATCTTAAGTATCGTAGTCGTGGATTCGGCTATATATTTATGATTTTGTCGCCCTTTTTGATATAATATTATTGGTGAAGATTACTTGGTCCTATCTATAGCCTATTCGAGTTAAGGATTTGAGCAATTGCAAGTATCGTGGTCGTGGATTCGATCATGTATTTGTAGTTTTGTCGCCTTTTCTGGAATATGAGATCGATAGAGATTAAAAAGGATGATCAACCCTTAACCAACAAACCCTTTTTACCGCTTTAGACTTGTTATTCCTTGGCTTTAGTGGGGGAGATGCGTATACTTGCCAAGCCTATGATAGAATATTCGTCACGACTACGCAACTAAACGATTTAGAATTGTTTTACATTAAAAATTATTTTGTTTTCTACTTCGTTAAGTGTTTGGTTGTGTGATTATGACAAAACGAATACATGCTTAAATATAAAAATAAATCCTAATATCTTTTAGGATACATTTTCATATGATTAATTCTAAGGTTTACTTGGGGACAAGTAAAGTTCAAGTGGGGGGATATTTGATGAACTCAAATAAGTACATTTTATTATCATCATTTATCCTATTTATTTGACTTGTTTTATTATATTATACATGAGAATCGATACATTAATGTTTACTTTAGTAATTCTCTGGTAAAAACAAGCATTATGTGAAACTTGGCGATTTTGGACTAATTATGTAGCAAAACAAGCAAGATGTCAAAAGCCTACTGAAATCCAGAAGATCAAGCTCGTTCTACTCCAGATACGCCGCAATATACTTCTAACATACGGCGTATCACTATCAAGATTTCACAAGTTACAATCCAAGTACATGCGCCGCATAAGATATTCAAGATACGCCGCATCTAAAGACGGTGTACGAATATTCCAGAATATATTAATCTTGGACCCCACGAGAAGTTAAGTCAATGCGCCGCATCTATTCACTCTATGCGCCGCATCTATCCCTCAGACAGAAACTATAAATACCCCAAGGCCAGACGAATTTTGAGACTCTAAGCTCTCTAAGACCGAAGACCATATAACCTTAGAGCCGAATTCAGACGACCAAGCAGCACAAGACACACCTAAACGAAGATACAAGAGCTGTAAGAAGGTCCTGCATGTATTCAATTCATTAAGTAGTTTTGTTTTATTGTATTAGTACACTTTAATTCATCAGGATTGATGGGCTTGTGTCATGTGGCTACGAAAAATCATGTACTCCCCTTAATATTGCTTTCCCATTAATTAAAGTTTATATGTTGATGTCTTTGGTGACTTTTATTAGTGCATTGATAACCTCTGTGTCTAGCTGAGTCTTGCTTGGGTCGCCATGCCCCTTCCTCGCCTATTTATTCTATCGTCTCTAGAAAAGTAGGATAGACATAAGTAATCATTAAGGGTTTACTCGCCGATAAGATTAGAGCCAACGAGAAAGGTTTAATTATATACACTTCATATAAAACTAGCAATAAAACAAGTGACAAGCTACTTAATTATCAGGACAGGTCTTCTTATTGTCTCGAGTATCTATCTGTGTACGTGTGTGCTAATCGCTGATTCGTGCTCATTAGTTTAGTTTTCTATTTAATCATAACCAAACCGTGCCAGTCTCTCAGGCTGAACCCCCTTGCGTTAGATTAGGTTGTATAGCTAACATAGGATATTAAAATACTGATTAGAATAACTAGATAATACGTTCCATTCTTAGTGATCGAAACTCTCCTTACCATTATATTCATACTGACCGGGTACACTGCTCGTTAAGTGTATGTGTTATTGATAAGTCGGCTAAATATAAATTTAAAACTTGAGTAGGCATTAATACTGCTAAACCGCAACGACACGCGCACGCATCAATAGCTTAGACGGGCTAGAACAATGGTATGCAAAGTTGACTCTCTCATTTCACTACCAACTTGTAGCAAACTGCAAAATTCCTCTATAATTATCAAACGTTTAGTTATATATTAATCTCCGTCATTATTTTTAATCACCATTTTTACCGGAAAATTTAAAATTTTCTTTAATATATTATTTTAATGTGATTACGTTATCACATAATTTACCGAATAACGGGACGAGCTCATACGCGAACCACGGATAAAATTCTACACAAAATAAACTCTAATAAACGTCACATGGGCCAATGTAAAACTTCAGCCCAATCCTTTCTAGCCCACTGTTCATCAGCCCGTCATCAAAAGCCCAGTTTTCCCTTTTTAGTTTCATTTCCAGTCGAGCAAATGACCTCCAAAACGACCCATTTTCTTTCGATATTTAAACGTGACATGTACAAGTTTTTGCACCACCTAATTGTCCTCCCACCAAGGAAATAGGATGCAAAATATTAGCACATGATACGGACGTTTGATACGTTTAAATGAGCCAAAGTATATGGTCGTTGAGCACCCATTCGGTATATCTTAAATTTCACAAACTCAACCGTTTTGATCCGGGTTTGTTTTAACCTCATTCTAATGATTGGGTTTAATCATCTGTGAGTTCTTAAGAGTGTTTAACATGGAAGACTTCAAGTTGGCACGTTAAATACAAATCGTGTACACAAAGAAAGTGCTAGTCGACTCATTTACTATATGTCGACATGCATATTCATTTTCCCCTCCCCCACATGGTTCTCAAAGTCCACAAAGGCAGTAAATTCTCCCTCAAACCCAACATGTCCTAACTTTTGAATAGAAGAAGCATGTGATGAGTGATTAAAAACTCTATATAATTCATACGTATTACATATATACGTATAACTTCTTCTCACCTTCACCACCTCTCACCCACTCACTCTCAATCATACACAACACATTATCTTTGTCCTATAATCATTTTGCCGAGACCACAAAGACCAGAAGGCTTTGAATCCATCGGGTGCAAAATATTCCAGTCGAAGGATACATGTTGGTTATATACGGTTTGAAATAAAACCGAATAAGTGTTATCTTCTTCCCCACTTATTCCAAAAACGTATACATATATTTCTAGTCCCTTTTACTCCATTTTGTCATGTCCACAAGACCCAGAAATGCAAGACTCAATCGGGTTTCATTGTATACAAGTAGAAGGGAGTATTTAATTCTATACGGTTTGTATCTTGGAACGTTTCTTGGTTTCAGCTCGTATTCAACGTACCATAACCCTTTCTCCTATCCTTGTAAGTCTTTCTATCACGTTTCAAATCGATGTCAATGTATAAATAAGTAGCATGCATCGTCTTTTCTTACTACTCGAACGTATATCATTTTTATTTATTTACTTACGTACTCATAATCATATAGCACACAAAAAGTGACGAGCCTCTATCTTGGAAGGCCTAGGAGTCACCATGCACACCTCGTTCACTTTTATTTTTATGTTTCATGCATCATAAAAATCCATTCTAAACCATGTTCCAAATCATTAAACTGTTAAACACTTAGAATTATTTCTAAGTCTATTACTCATATTACACGTCCCATGTTGCCTCACAAACGACCCTATCTCTTAAAAATGGACTTAATGAACATACGATATTTTCACATAATCTATTAGACCACCTGTTGGGAATTACAGATTTGATGATTACAAAACCACAAGCAAGAATGAAGAAAGAAGAAACAATAGGGACCTAATATGTAATAGTTAGATAGCTTTCTTAGTAAGCTAGGGTTTTTGTAACCTCCCTCTATTATATAAAGAGGGTAGGCGTCTAGGTTACAGACAACTCATTCAATAGAAACAGTCGAACTCTTCAATGAGAGTCGATTGAAACGTGTTTAAGCGTTTGTTAGTAGTATTAGGTTTTTATTTATGTTTAATAAAGAAAACCTTGTTAGTAATATTGATTGTTTTGTGTTTATCCGCTACGTATGCAATCAATGTTTCTATAATCCTAGATGGGTTTGATTCTGGTTTCTACAATTGGTATCAGAGCGGGTGGCTCTCGATATCTAGGGATTTACAAGGTTTTTTGTTGTCGATGAAGAGCAGTTTTGGAGCAGAAAAAGAGCAGATCTGTGACGAGTTGGTCTTCATAACGTATAATCAGAATTGATTTCTTTTTGGTATTGATTTGTTAATGATATATGGGGATGATTATTAATTGAACGATTAAAACCTCGTACTGCAATTCATTGATTGAGTTGGCATGATGAATGTTATATTCATTATGTTCCTCTTGGTCAACGTTTTGTCGCATGTGATTTAATGGGTTTGATGCAATTCATTAATATTTATCGATTACTGTTTGTGGGGATGCTGCTGCTGTGATTGTGGTATATTATAATCGATTTGTCACTTGTGGAATAGCTTTGTCGAAATTAATTGCTATCACATGGGTCATGTAAGGTTTAATTGGAGGTCAACGTGATGAAATTATTCTTCTTATTATCACGTGGGCTTCTTTGTTTTTGATTGGTCGAATTGATGGGACGGTAGAGAAAGTCAATTGGTGATTGGATTCCGCTGCTATTGTTGACTCTTTTACTGTCAAAGTATGGGATTAATTCTGGTCTTCGCTTTTATGTCTGCTGCTCTCACATGGATTCTGCTGCTACGCTTGAATTGTTTCTGCTGGTAGTACTTTGGTTTCTGCTGGCAGTGTTCCAATTCCTGCTGGTAATACCATTTCTGCTGGTAGTACTGTCGGTAATATTGTTTCTGCTGCTCTGATTCTGCTGCTCTTGGTAAAAAAAAAAAATAGTACTGGTTGGTTCCTGCTGGTTGCTTTGGTTTCTACTGGTTGGTTCCTGCTGGTTTTTATTTGTTTTTTTGCTGATGGTTTCTGCTGCTTGTTATGGTGGATTCAGTTGGTACTGCTTTTGTTATATTTGATATAGTAGGTCCTCAGACGCCCTTGGATTTTGGACGATGTGATGCTTATGGCTTGGTTACTTTTATTTGGTTTGGTGTTTACGAGCTGTTTAGTACCTAACGTAATGATGTCGTGGAAGGTCCGGGACCACACGCATTATTATAGGGTTTGATCTGGGATCAAATGGGCGGTTATGGATGATGAACGTCCGGGACGACAATCCATAACTGAGGTGTAATAAACATATCTTGTTCGCACTAAATCAGATTAGGATATTATCAAGACATTTGTTGCATGGTTCGTTTTGGAGATTCAGTTCATGGGATAATTCTTAATTGGAAGAGTTACACGCGCTTTACAAATATTTTGGGGGGCATATGATACCATACAGTTCATGATATGATTATAAAAAGGGTAATCATAAGCATTGAGTGGTTTCTGGTTGATCCGTCTGCGCTCACTGAGACTATCGGCCATTGCATGTGATCGCCATGCATATATTGACTACAAGAATTATCCAAAGACATTTTACTATATGATGTCTTTTCGCACTGAAGGAAGAGATGATCTATGCCACTAAGTTCATGGTTCAAGCAGATGGTTAGTATATTTTTAAGGGGAAGCTTATTGTTCAAAAATACTTAACCATCTACATGAATCACTTGAGGGGAAGCATTTACGAGATGCACAAGACCCCTATTGGATGATTACAAAAAGGGGAAGAAGATTTATGATGTGCAGCTTATTATTTGTGATGACATGTTTTAGCATTGTTTCTTCATGCAGATTGTTTTGTAATATCAAATAGGGGAAGATTGTTGGGAATTACAGATTTGATGATTACAAAACCACAAGCAAGAATGAAGAAAGAAGAAACAATAGGGACCTAATATGTAATAGTTAGATAGCTTTCTTAGTAAGCTAGGTTTTTTGTAACCTCCCTCTATTATATAAAAAGGGTAGGCGTCTAGGTTACAGACAAATCATTCAATAGAAACAGTTGAACTCTTCAATGAGAGTCGATTGAAACGTGTTTAAGCATTTGTTAGTTGTAGTAGGTTTTTATTTATGTTTAATAAAGAAAACATTGTTAGTAATGTTGATTGTTTTGTGTTTATCCGCTGCGTATGCAATCAATGTTTCTATAATCCTAGATGGGCTTGATTCTGGTTTCTACACCACCTAGCTAGCTAACACTTTCGTATATATAACTAGTAAAAATACTCACGTCTAGATCCTCTAAATCGTCCAAAGTTAATCGCAAAAACCATGACTAAAACAGTTAACAAAAATGCGAAGTGGGCTGTTAGCCCATTAAGCACTTTTTAAGCACTTGAGATAAGCTAGCTTATCCAGGTCTTTCCCATAATTTTTGCACAATTGGACTAAAAATGTAATTCGAAATCACATAGAGGGACTAAAAATGTCAACCGAGTAAAACATGGACTGAAAACGTAAAAACAGAATCCTTAGGGTATAAATTGATATATTATCATATTCCAAGCTCAGAATGCTATATTGGACAAGTAGTGGACTATAAATGTAAATTATATTTAATAAAGGACTAACGGTGCAACGCTAACGCCGTTAGGATAAAAAGTGTAAAAACTAAAAAAGGACAAGGACCAACATATTATATTTGACATTCTTATTTCTATTTTTCATTTTACGATTTCCCTTCACGTCATTTGCATTTTGTATATTTCATTTATTTATAATTTAACTTTACGTTAATCATATATATAACGAGATTTTAAACGATTTAATTATACGTTTCGAGGAAATGATATTTTGGAATGTTTGACATAAAAACAAGATAATACTATATGAAATATTATTTTTAAAAATTTAGGTATTTTAAGCATATCACATTCTCACTCTAACGATCAAATCGTTATTCGTTCTCGTTATCAATTCCACTGTTCGTATTTGGTCAAATTCTCAGACCTTCCTTATATTCAGGTCTCGTATTGAAGACGTTTCCGTAATCATTTCCCATAATCTTACTTGACTTCGTAATTCCATCTTGTCAGATACGCTCAAGGTGAGTCATAGCCACGTTTTTATGCTTGTGTTATAAATACTTTTTGGGGGAGATAAATGCTAAATTACATACTTTTATTTGTATAAGTACATTGAAAACTATCGGGATTTACTTGGAAATATAACTACTGCTTATATGTTTTGAATTACTCCTTGGGAGAATTATATGCTAGTTGTAGCATGATATTGGTTTTTAAGATACACATTCAAGTAACATAGTGAATGTACAGATCATAGTTATATATCATTATAGAACTTCAATGGGAATACTTGCTAGAAAAGAGCATAAGTACTTTAAGGTTCATCGTTACCTTGATATTGCCTAAGCACCCCTACTGCAAGAAAGTCCTTTTATCATGAGCCATTAATCACTTGTTGTGAACGCGAATATAGTGGACAACTTCGGAACATGTTTAAGGCTTGATATCCTATCCCACTAATTACTTGACGGAATGCCTCTGTGGCTAGTCGTATTAGTCGCGATGCACTATATTTGAGAAAAATAGGAATGGCAATCACCTATTACTCGAGGGCATTATTATCCATCATTGACTTGATGTGACTCCTCCATTTTACGGTACTTTATTAATGTTTTGCGTGTCATGAGGCTTGGGGCAATATCCATAAAAGATTATGTGTCATCACATATATCTAGATACAGCTGTATTAGTATTTCACCTCACCACATTATGGATCTCAGGTTTAATATCATGGGTTCCACCTCATGTTAGGATTATGATCCAGTACTTGAACTTAACTGAATACATATATGATTTATTTGTGATTATACCCAACATCACTCATTACTTGTTTCATCGCTGTTAGCATTTATTATGGTTATTACTTCGCTTTTGAAATCATTGAATTGAACTATTTATCAGTACTTGAGACTTATTTTGAATATCACTTCACCTCTGAAATTATTGAAAACTGACTGTTTACTCATACTTGAATTTATTTCAAATATTACGATATACTCTTGAATTCATTGAAATAAATGGTTTTCCATTAAACTCTATGAACTCACCAACCTTTGTGTTGACACTTTAAGCATGTTTATCTCAGGTAATTAACGGAGCAGGACAAGAAACGGAGCGGGCATTATATACTCTGATAAATTAAATGGTGTAAAAATCAAATATATCATTCTTTTTAAATTATCATACTCTTTAGTGGGATTTACAAATCAGATATTTCACCTTTATATCAAAAATATTATTTGAATGATAAATAACTTTCAAAATGCCTCTTTTGAGCCGTTTTCTATAAATATGACTTCGATCCTCACCGTAACACCCTAATTAGTCTTCCACTGTTATCTCATAAATTAGGGGGTGTTACATATTGGCATCAGAGCTAGAGTTATAGAGAACCAAATGTTTTCAAACATTGAACTATAACTACATTTCAAAAGGAATGATTTTACACCATACTATTTTACGCCCTCCGTGTTTGCAGATTGCCGTGCTCAATACATTACCTATTAAGATTATTTTACAATAATCCTTTGATGCTTGATAATTACTCTTATACTCTTTATGATTTCACCCGTACTGTTACATCTTTAACGTACGAATTACTTATAATTACTATATTCGGATTACTACAGTATCATGTCTTCTAAACCTATTGATATTACCAAAACTGCCCTTCGTACTACTCGTACGTCACCTACCTATCAGATTACTCCGGATGCTGAAGATCCTTAAGTATTAAAGTCACAACTCCAGCCTAATACGGAACTTACTCAAATACCGTCGTCACCTACTTACTCACCCTTACGTCAAAGACTCAGGAGAGCTACTGAATCTTATTTAGATGAAGAGTTGATTGGTGGTCCGACAACATTCGAGGCTGGACAAAATTTACACTAAGAAACGATTTGGAAAGATGTTGAGCCAAATTCTCCATTACCTGACGTTCCAGATTTCTCAATACCATACATCTCATACGATATGTCTTCACCTAATTCCCCTGACTATAATTTAAACCCTCGTGATTCATTATGGAATCTTCTTTATCAATAAGCCAGCACTCTAGACATTCACACTAAATAGCTGGAAGAGTTACAACCATTACATTTTGAATGGTACGACCGTAACGTTGACACTCTGTTCAAAAGAGACAATGCCAAGAGACGAGCATGTGCCAGGAACGCTTCTTAGACATGAAAGCTGCACAACTAGAACTTGAGGCAGAAGTTAAACCCCTACGTCAAGGACATAACTGAACTTAAGTTCATATGTATCGTTGTTGTACCCACTAAATCAAATAGTTTTTGGTTAGTGTTGACGTATTTTCCAATAATCATGAAACTCTCAGAACTTGTAACCAACTCTCAATAAATAACAACCTCTTTTGTTATATCTCTCCGTTGTGAACAAATTCTTTTGTTCATGTCCTACTATAATGCTATGCATGCAGGTAATGATTCCTCATACCCTCATACAAAATCTCACCATTTGTTACTCTCTTTGGTTGACAAATGACTCCACACAAATCAACGGAGCATTAATAAAAGACATTGTATCGTTTGTTTTGCAAAAACAATCAATCAAGTTGTTAATACTATATTGTTTACAGTGATTATATCCAGACTTACCATGATATTACCTATGATTATTATGATTCCTTAAACATACCATAACCAGGCCAAAACCATAGAATTTTCTAAGACAAATTTTCGGAAGAAAACTTGATGAATGAAGAGAAAGTTGCTGAACTTCAGCTTTTGTAGATAAATCGTTTGTTCCTTAGCAATCCCATACCAAGAATTGATCATTTATCTACGATATTACCCAGACATATCATAATTTTATGATTCTCAATTGGTTTTGATTTCGCATTATGACCACATTATTAAGACTAGTATACAAATACCTTGTTACTCGAAATTATTCTAACATGGCCATTAAGTGGATTTTAAATCCGTGTTTCTTGGGATATTGATAGAAGATGGCCAGCATGAGCAGTACAAATACCCCCTAGCACCTACCACAACCTTGACTCCTGAAGCTATCCAGAAGTTAGTAATCAACATCATTGCAGTAATACTCAAAGTAACTACAGTAGTTCGTCCAAGTAGCAACGATATGGCAAGGGAAGAAAAGAAGACAATTATGTCTAGTAAGCATACCCATGAAAGTTTTACGGGTTGTAGACCAACTCACCTTAAAGGTCCAAAAGAAGTGACTAAACCTACCATCACCATTACCAAAGGATTTTTAGACCAAAAGGTTAAACGGGACACTTCAAGAATCAATGCTCAACTCAGAATACCATTTAGAACAAAAAGACCAGTGGAAGAGAATGGAAACTCGTTAGAACCTCAACAATGTCAAGGGATGACATCTATGTTTAAATAGAAGAAAAATTCCTGTTATAGAAGAATAAACCATAAGTTCAAAACTCTCTAAGTTGTATTTCCTTTTGTATTTTACTTTAGGTACGATGGATGTAACCTAAGTGTAACAGCTATCTTTCCACCGTATGAAAACTCTATCTTGTAATATTTCTGTAATAATCATAATCTACGTCTATTTTAGTTTCTATCCCATCTGTCTTATTCATAGTCGTTACGTAGCAATACAACTAATATCACCTTAGAAATCTGGTTAACATCAGTTTTGACTGAACAGTAGACTGTTACCACCTAGTAAGAATTCTCATATGAACCCTAAGATTCATTTCAAAGATATCCTAGTATCACCCTAGAAATTCCTGACTCATCACCAAAGTATGAACAAATTTTTTTTTTTTTAATTCTTTTGGAAAATTAATTATGTGGTCATTTTACAAAAACAACACGTTGAACACCATTTAAAACTTTTTGAAAAATATAAATACCACTGTGACTGAACCAAGCATCACATCATTTGGTCCTCAATTATACATAGCCTGATCAACTATGTCTAATTTAGGAAGAATTATGTCATAAATGGAACAGTTATCTTTTCAGATTCTTTAATAACAATTTTCATTCAAAAGCAAAATTTTGAGACAAAATAAACTGTTCGTAAAACATCCCTTTTGGACCACCTATAATAAATGTCTATACCTATTACCCATCACCATTATGATAAGAAACCGACCAAAGTACAAACATTTGAAACTTAAGAATTCACAAAGATTTATGGAAAAACACAAATAGCGAGAATTTTATTAGAAACCACCAAAGTTAATACATAGAGATATAATTAGCATCGGAAGTGCTAATATTACAATGAATACAATAAAAGGCATAGAATCACCAATAGGTTGGCCCACCATAGCAACAAAGACTACCACCAACCCAGCAATAGCGAGAGCCACCACAGGATGTATCATCCTGATTATGTTGTACGTTAAATATAAACAAACCATTAGAAACCTTAACGAGACTAGTTCTTAAACATAAAGACAAATAAGTTTTATTTCACATTTATTGAGGATTACATAGAAACATAACAAGGATACATTTTAAACAACCCTAGCTCGAGACTATTACCCCCAAAACTTATCCACGGCAACGGCTAGGACCGTGAGGGGTACGACAAACAACAAAATCGCGACCAAGTATCCAAAATCTTCTTCCGGAGCATAAGCCAAATAAAAGGCGACAGCAACGACGTACACAATCGCTAACATAGTGATGAGGTGCGGCATTTGAGATGTGGAATGAGAGAAAATGGTTGGTGGAAGAATGGAAATTAAAATGGGGTATTTATAGGCTAAATCTAGCCGTCGGGGCACTATTCACGGCCGTTGGAATTCACTATTCCCGACCGTTGGAGTACTGTGCACTAGCCGTTAAATTTCCACTATTCCTGACCGTTATTTTCACTATTCACAGCCCTTGGATTCATTAGTTGCAACATTTAAATTTATTTCATCTAGTATGGATAAATCTAACGAGAATTTGTTTCCGAAATTTTTGAATGAAAATTTCTCGACAACTCTTTTTCCATAAATCCTTACCCTAGTAATCACTTTAAACTTGAATTCCGGGACGGAATTCAGAATGACGAGTG
The DNA here is from genome assembly GCA_021014915.2 of Artemisia tridentata subsp. tridentata. Classification (NCBI taxonomy): domain Eukaryota; kingdom Viridiplantae; phylum Streptophyta; class Magnoliopsida; order Asterales; family Asteraceae; genus Artemisia; species Artemisia tridentata. The sequence continues at coordinate 265,737,175 of CP139509.1, read as the reverse complement.
AGTACTGTAGCAAACTGCAAAATTCCTCTATAATTAACAAACGTTTAATTATATATTAATCTCCGTCAATATTTTTAATCACCATTTTTACGGGAAAATTTAAAATTTTCTTTATTATATTATTTTAATGTGATTACATTATCACATAATTTACCGAATAACGGGACGAGCTCATACGCGAACCACGGATAAAATTCTACACAAAATAAACTCTAATAAACGTCACATGGGCCAAAGTAAAACTTCAGTCCAATCCTTTCTCGCCCACTGTTCATTAGCCCGTCATCAAAAGCCCAGTTTCCCCTTTTTAGTTTCATTTCCAGTCGAGCAAATGACCTCCAAAATGACCCATTTTCTTTCGATATTTAAACGTGACATGTACAAGTTTTTGCACCACCTAATTGTCCTCCCACCAAGGAAATAGGATGCAAAATATTAGCTCGTGATACGAACGTTTGATACATTTAAATGAGCCAAAGTATATGGTCATTGAGCACCCATTCGGTATATCTTAAATTTCACAAACTCAACCGTTTTGATCCAGGTTTGTTTTAACCTCATTCTAATGATTGGGTTTAATCATCTGTGAGTTGTTAGGAGTGTTTAACATGGAAGACTTCAAGTTGGCACATTAAATCCAAATCGTGTACAAAAACAAAGTGCTAGTCGACTCATTTACTATATGTCGACATGTATATTCATTTTCCCCTCCCCCACATGGTTCTCAAAGTCCACAAGGGCAGTAAATTCTCCCTCAAACCCAACATGTCCTGACTTTTGAATAGAAGAAGCATGTGATGAGTGATTAAAAACTCTATATAATTCATACGTATTACATATATACGTATAACTTCTTCTCACCTTCACCACCTCTCACCCACTCACTCTCAATCATACACAACACATTATCTTTGTCCTATAATCATTTTGCCGAGACCACAAAGACCAGAAGGCTTTGAATCCATCGGGTGCAAAATATTCCAGTCGAAGGATACATGATGGTTATATACGGTTTGAAATAAAACCGAATAAGTGTTATCTTCTTCCCCACTTATTCCAAAAACGTATACATATATTTCTAGTCCCTTTTACTCCATTTTGTCATGTCCACAAGACCCAGAAACGCAAGACTCAATCGGGTTTCATTGTATACAAGTCGAAGGGAGTATTTAATTCTATACGGTTTGTATCTTGGAACGTTTCTTGGTTTCAGCTCGTATTCAACGTACCATAACCCTTTCTCCTATCCTTGTAAGTCTTTCTATCACGTTTCAAATCGATGTCAATGTATAAATAAGTAGCATGCATCGTATTTTATTACTACTCGAACGTATATCATTTTTATTTATTTACTTACGTACTAATAATCATATAGCACACAAAAAGTGACGAGCCTCTATCTTGGAAGGCCTAGGAGTCACCATGCACACCTCGTTCACTTTTATTTTTATGTTTCATGCATCATACAAATCCATTCTAAACCATGTTCCAAATCGTTAAACTGTTAAACACTTAGAATTATTTCTAAGTCTATTACTCATATTACACGTCCCATGTTGCCTCACAAACGACCCTATATCTTAAAAATGGACTTAACGAACATACGATATTTTCACATAATCTATTAGACCACCTAGCTAGCTAACACTTTCGTATATATAACTAGTAAAAATACTCACGTCTAGATCCTCTAAATCGTCCAAAGTTAATCACAAAAACCATGACTAAAACAGTTAACAAAAACGCGAAGTGGGCTGTTAGCCCATTAAGCACTTTTTAAGCACTTGAGATAAGCTAGATTATCCAGGTATCTTGATATGAAAATAGAACATGAAAAATGATATTTTTTATGAGCTCAACTCGTCTCACGGTGTACGGATTTTAGAACGTTATTGGGCCTATTAAGTGGCTCGTTAAAAGCCCATAAGACAAAAAATAAGATATAGGTCATATAAGCAGTTAAAATAAGCTTAGTTAAACTTGAATAACCTCGAAAAATTTAAATTTTTCCAATAATTTTTGCACAATTTGACTAAAAATGTAATTCAAAATCACATAGAAGGACTAAAACTGTCAACCGAGTAAAACATGGACTGAAAACATAAAAATAGAATCCTTAGGGTATAAATTGATATATTATCATATTCCAAACTCAGAATGCTATATTGGACAAGTAGTGGACTATAAATGTAAATTATATTTAATAAAGGACTAACGGTGCAACATTAACGCCGTTAGGATAAAAAGTGTAAAAACTGGAAAAGGACAAGGACCAACATATTATCTTTGATATTCTTATTTCTATTTTTCATTTTACGATTTCCCTTCACGTCATTTGCATTTTGTATATTTCATTTATTTATAATTTAACTTTACGTTAATTATATATATAACGAGATTTTAAACGATTTAATTATACCTTTCGAGGAAATGATATTTTGGAATATTTGACATAAAAACAAGATAATATTATATGTAATATTATTTTTAAAAATTTAGGCATTTTAAGCATATCACATTCTCATTCTAACGATCAAATCGTTATTCGTTCTCGTTATCAATTCCACTGTTCGTATTTGGTCAAATTCTCAGACCTTCCTTATATTCAGGTCTCGTATTGAAGACGTTTTCGTAATCATTTCCCATAATCTTACTTGAATTCGTAATTCCATCTTGTTAGATACGCTCAAGGTGAGTCATAGCCCCGTTTTTATGCTTGTCTTATAAATACTTTTTGGGGGAGGTAAATGCTAAATTACATACTTTTATTTGTATAAGTACATTGAAAACTATCGGGATTTACTTGGAAATATAACTACTGCTTATATGTTTTGAATTACTCCTTGGGATAATTATATACTAGTTGTAGCATGATATTGGTTTTTAAGATACACATTCAAGTAACATAGTGAATGTACAGATCATAGTTATATATCATTACAGAACTTCAATGGGAATACTTGCTAGAAAAGAGCATAAGTACTTTAAGGTTCATCGTTACCTTGATATTGCCTAAGCACCCCTACTGCAAGAAAGTCCCTTTATCATGAGCCATTAATCACTTGCTGTGAATGCGAATATAGTGGACAGCTTCGAAACCTGTTTAAGGCTTGACATCCTATCCCACTAATTACTTGACGGAATGCCTCTGTGGCTAGTCGTATTAGTCGCGATGCACTATATTTGAGAAAAATAGGAATGGCAATCACCTATTACTCGAGGGCATTATTATCCATCATTGACTTGATGTGACTCCTCCATTTTACGGTACTTTGTTAATGTTTTGTGTGTCATGAGGCTTGGGGCAATATCCATAAGAGATTATTTGTCATCACATATATCTAGATACAGCTGTATTAGTATTTCACCTCACCACATTATGGATCTCAGGTTTAATATCATGGGTTCCACCTCATGTTAGAATTATGATCCAGTATTGAACTTAACTGAATACATATATGATTTATTTGTGATTATACTCAACATCACTCATTACTTGTTTCATCGCTGTTAGCATTTATTATGGTTATTACTTCGCTTTTGAAATCATTTAATTGAACTATTTATCAGTACTTGAAACTTATTTTGAATATCAGTTCACCTATGAAATTATTGAAAACTGACTGTTTACTCATACTTGAATTTATTTCAAATATTACGATATACTCTTGAATTCATTGAAATAAATGGTTTTCCATTAAACTCTATGAACTCACCAACCTTTGTGTTGACACTTTAAGCATGTTTATCTCAGGTAATTAACGGAGCAGGACAAGACACGGAGCGGGCATTATATACTCTGATAAATTAAATGGTTTAAAAATCAAATATATCATTCTTTTCAAATTATCATACTCTTTAATGGGATTTACAAATCAGATATTTCACCTTTATATCAAAAATATTATTTGAATGATAAATAACTTTCAAAACTCCTCTTTTGAGCCGTTTTCTATAAATATCACTTCGATCCTCACCTTAACACCCTAATTAGTCTTCCGCTGTTATCTCATAAATTAGGGGGTGTTACACAACTTATCATAACACATACTTATTCGCACGCCGGAGGTGGTTCGCAGGCTCCAACCCCTAAGCAATCACTTAACGTAGTATTTTATTATTTCTTATTTCAGGTTAAAGACAAGCTTGGCGCAATCACAACACCCCCTATATCCTTTGATCATCATCGAAGGCCTGGTCGTGCAATTTATTGTACAATCAGTGGCGCCATCCGTGGGACCGCTACAATTGGTCTCGTTATTTCCTAGCTTATAACCAACCAACTACTTTCACTATATATCCGGCATGGATCAAGGGAGAGAAAATACTCCCCCACCGGGTTTCTCGACCTTGGCGCCAATACCAGTTAACGACCCTAACAACTTCCCCCCAATAACCGCTTCTACGTTCACAACATGTTCTCACCCAGAAGTGACACCCAACCATCATGCTTCGAAATCAGCCAATCTGGAGCCTGTCATTAGCCCAGCCTTCATCGAAGCTAACTACGAAGCATTGGAATCTCTCTTAAGGGCTCACAGAAGGCAAGTTCGGAACGCTGAGATGCGAAGGGAGTTGGAATACTCAAGTGACGATTGTGATGAAGAGATGGAAATGGAGCCCTTACCTCCGGCACAAGGAGCAACACTCTCGGCCCTAAGGACAGGGTCACCTGTTGGTCGAAGGCTAAGCAGAAGGTTTGTTGGGTTCGAAGGAGTCCCGGAGAGGGCTCCGACCAGGAGAGAAGGAGCGGTAGCCGAAGGTTCCAATGGGAGAAGCCAACGAAGGGAAGAGACGGAGGTGAATCTACCTCCGTTGTTAGCAGCTCATCTTGGAAGGACTGAAGTAGGGGTTTCGTTGCAGCCTTCTTACGCATCAGGCGTAGAAGGCAATCCGCCTACAATTAATATGAGAGGAAATCTTCCTCCCAATGGTATGTACCCCTCATTCCAAACTCAGTCTTTGATGAGTGTCTAAATACTCATCATTTCTGTTACATTTTATCTGCAAAAACATTTAAAAACATGCAGATATGCTTCAAAATACAGAAAATATCATAAAATGTGTTTTTATATGATTCAGGAACAAAAAGATTGAAAACAAGTGAAAAACATGCAAAGTTCACAAAATTGTCATTTTCAGTCCCTGAAGTTTCTCAAATTGGCAGAATTAGTCCCTGAAGGTTTAAAATGAAAGAAAAGTCAACTTTAGTCCTTGGGATATCAAACATGTTCACTTTTAGTCCCTGGATGAAAGTTTTCTAAAAATGGCAACTTTTACCCCTCAAGTTTCAAAATTGGCAAATTTAGTCCTCGGGTATTTAAAAAGTATAATTTATCAAATAAAACCCTTGTACTATTCACATGTTACAATTTAGCCCTTTGATAACTTAATGGAAATTATACTTTCAACCCTTCAAAAATTCAGAAATTACAAAAATGGTCCTTGTGTTTATTACTAAATCCAAACCAGACCCTATCCTAAAAATAAAACCCAACCCTTTTAAATAACCAAACCCACTAAATCCTATAACCCAGTTACTAAACCCAGCCCACAAGCCCAAACATAAACCCGACCCAACCCTTTTATTTAAACCATAAGGTTTGACCTCAGTCAAACCTTCTTTTTTCTATACCACTAAACCCGCCAAAACCACCCACCAATACCACCACCATTTCCACCGCCTCTCTGACACACCCACCCCCCTCCTCTGCTACACTCCACCTTACCTAACAAACCAAAAGGCATTTAATGCCTCTTCCCCATCACCTCAGACCAGTACCTAGTGGTTTATCCCACTATCTCATTTTGGCACCAAAAGTGGTTTAAGAGGCTGAGATCATTTCAAGGGCATCCAAAGGCTGGGATTTGTTCAGAGAATAAAGACAATGTAAACCCTAATAGTTTAGTATAAATAGAACCGTTTGTAAGCCTTAAATGGCAAGTAGATAAATTAGCATAATCGTATTTTAATTTTCAGTAGCTATAAATTGTAATCTCAAGTTTTAGCAATCAATACAAGTTAAATTTAGTGTGTTTGTTGTTAATCTTTGTACAATTTCCAGTAGTTAATGATAATTCCTAGTTTCTAAAATTCTATGTGTACTGAGAATTCGAACCTAGTTAATTGATAATTGAAATAACTTCTCAGTTGTTTCTATAAGCTTATGCAAGCTTATTATAGCTTGTGGTAAGTTTATTTTAGTTTAATTCAGTCCTAATTCAAGAAATGGAGAAAAGTCAATAAAAGTCAACATAAGCTCTCAATAAGCTATTCAGAAGAGATAAGCTATCTAGGAAGGCTTTTCTTGGGTTTTCTAGCTTGTGTGAACAAGCTAGGAGTGTTCTTGGTCCTTGTTCTTTGTTCCGTTAGCAAATACAGTTGTAAGTATTTTGCTAATTTTCATTAATTTTGCATTTTACTGTATCTTAGCTTATTATTAGCTTATTATTGTTGTTATATGCTTATTACTAGTTTCTAAACATATTTGATCTGTTTTATCAGTAGTTAACTAGCTTTTATTTCATTTTACTAAAAATCACTTAAAAATCCAAAAATAGCCAAATATAGCATAGCTTAATCTATTGCTTATTTTCTTGTTAAAAGTTACTTATTAGAGTCTAATTAAGTTATTTAATCAGTAAAATCAAGACTTATAGTTTATAATATTGTGTTTCACTTGCAAATCCACATCAGACCATTTGAAAGGATTGTTTGGTTTTGAGCAGTCAACTGGTCAAACCCAGTGTTACTGTGCAATTACCAAAAGCCCAACTTTGTACTAGCTTAATTTGGTCAATATAAGCTATTCCCAAGTTCTGATTAGCCTCTCAAATAGAAATAGCAATTTTGTCTTGTCTGTGCAATTTTTAGAAGCTCAACTGTCCAATTAAGCTACTATAAGCTACAAGCTCATTTGGACCTCATCTATGGCTTTTCTGAGGTCTTTTGAATTCATTTAGAGTAAAAACAAAAGTTGGTTTAAGGTCATTTGGATTTGTGCCTTCTGCATAACACAAGCTCAGTATACACTGAGTAGACATAGCTGCTTTTCTCAGCTTGTTATAAGCTTATTCCTTTAAGCTGAGGCTTTGATTTTTAGTTTATAAGTAGTTCATATAGTAGGCTTTAAGATTCTGAGCTTGGATTCCATTTCCTAGCTTATTTCATAGCTTAAATCAAGCCTGCTAATTCCCTTTTTTTTCCTGCACTTAGCTTAATCAGTGTTTCACCATCTGAACTAGGGCTTAATTGAAGTTCAATTGGCCTGTTTATGATGGGGCTTTTTGGTTTTTAGGATAGCCAGTAGTACTGGCTAACTTTTGCCCCCTTAATATTCCACTTATCTGCTTATTTGAACTGTTTAATCTGCTCTACAAGTTTGCTATTTTCCTGAGTTTTCTGCCTAGTTTTGCAACTGCTCAAAGGCTTAATTGGCTTATTCTGTGGGTTAATCTGTTTGCTTTAAGTTGTTATGTGTTTATTTAAGTACATTAAACTTGTTCTGAGCTTTTGGTTAATTTTTGAGCTTATTAGCTTATTTTTAGCTTATTTGCCCAACTGCTTATCAGGGGTTAGTAGACTTTTGATTTTAATTTTCCTAGCTTTTAAATAATATTTTAGACTTATCCTGAATTTTTCAGATTTTTCCTAAGTCATTTAATATTTTTAATCTTTTTAATTAGTTTCTATTAGTAATTAAATCATAATAAATAGAATAATAGTCAGAAAAATATAATTTTAATTTTCAAAATTTTCATTTATTAAGTAGAATCTAGGAAAAATATAATAATCTTTTTAGACCTTAAGAAAATTAAAATATAAAATAAGTGATAGCTTCTATTTAATAGATTTTATCTTTTTAAATTTTTAATTAAGCATTTTTCATTTTTATAATTTTCTTAGCTTCTTTTCATCTCATAATATTTATAGAAAATTTTTTAGGTTTTTCTTTGTTCCTTTAGTATTTATTATAAATTAAAATAGTTTAAAAAGTAATTAAATAATAAATAATTAATAATAATTAGATAAAAAGTGTAAAAATATATAATTTTAGTTTTAAAATAAGTTTTAAATAATATTACACTTGTAAGATTAGATTTCTTAATATTTCAGTTTTTATCCCGTTTTTAGATTTCTCGTTTCGCGTTTTTAGTTTAATTAATTCGCGTTTAATTTTCTTTTGTATATTTGTTTTTCATTTGTTAATTAGATATAAAAAAGCAAAATCTCATATCTAATCATCAGTCACTCTAATCCAAACTTTCCACAGTTTGCCCATTCACACCTCGTTGGGAAACGATCCGGGTAATCACTTACCTGGTTTCACACTACACACAAACGTGAGTTTTTGCAAGTATCCTTTTTCACAAAGGGGTGATTTGTATTTATTCACGCGTATCCGTCGTTGCATAATATTTATATATATATTTAGCACGGATCAGTCTTACCCTCAAGGTTTATATCCTCCAGTAAATAGGCAGTCTAACAACCCTAGTCTCCCTCAACCTTATGGGAGCATACCCTTCGGGCATCATATGGTATACCCTCCGTATGCCATGGGAAATGATTATCCTTTTGGCATGAACGAATCTTACCAATCCCACCCTAGCCAAACTCCTATGGGAGTACCCCCAAACCATAATCCATACAATACTGTCCCTATGTATGCACCACCTTATAATTGCCTATACTCAGACCCTATGGGTTCGGCTACACCCTTCGTTAGATGGATAGAAGACTACCCATTGCCTGATGGGTTGAAAATGCCTTCACACATTGGTACTTATGATGGGAAGGGGGATCCAGACAACTTTCTATATTTGTTCGAAGGGGCCATTAAGATGCAAAAGTGGGTCATGCCTGTAGCCTGTCACATGTTTACATACACCCTACGAGATTCTGCTCGTATTTGGTGGAATGGTCAAAAGCCTGGTAGTATTGTCAACCTTGACGATCTAAAGGCTAAGTTCCGATCACACTTCAGTTAGCAAAAGAAGTTTACAAGGACCCATCTGACGGTGCACAATATCAAACAAAAGAAGAACGAAAGCACAAGGGCTTTCGTCACAAGGTACACCGATGAAACTCTCCAGATCTTGGGTCTACATGAAGATCAACGCATCTCTGGCTTCGTACATGGCCTACGAAATCGAAGCTTGGTGGAATTCTTGTCCACTGACCTTCCGACAACTTACAAGGGGTTAATGGAAAAGACATATACTTGGATTGAAGCAAAGGAAGTATCCACTAATGGTACTCCGATCGACAGAGAAAACTACAGCAAGTTCTCGAAGCACTCTTCGTGGGAAGGATCGAAGAACAAGAACAAAAACAGGGACATGTTCTCTCTGTACAAAAAAGGTCCTAACCATGGTTTGCTAGGAAGCCTGAGTAAGTCTCCGAAGGAAATACTCGCAACGGAGAGGGCTGCTAAGGCTTTCGAACCACCCCTTCGCATGACTAGCAAGGGGAAAAACAAAGATACAACTAAGTATTGTCACTTCCATGAAGATTATGGCCATGATACGAACAGTTGCAGAGAACTAAAGAAGCAGATAGAAGACGCTGTAAAGTCCAAGAAATTGGCACATTTGGTGAAGGGTATAAAGAAGGGCAAGGAAAAGATCTCCGACACTCAATTGGCTAAGGACACCACTCCTCCCGAAGCTCCAATACTCATGGTTCATTGCGGCGAAGCCAGCTTAAAAAGAAAAGTGACGGAGAAAGAAATAAACGAGGTAGGGGAAGTGACATTTCCCTCTATCACGGGCCAGGTCCCTTCGAACGACCCAGTGGTCACCAAATTCTTAATTTCCAATAGGGAAGTGAATAGAGCCTACATGGACTGCGGAAGCTCCTGCGAAACATATACGAGCACTGTTTCCTAAAGCTCAAGCCTTCGATCAGGTCGCAGTGGGTTGATTAAAAGATTATTTTGGTAGGATTATCAGGCGAGCATTCGTGGCCTCTGGGAGAAGTGCCGTTAGAAATAACAATCGGAGAAGGCAAGCTCGCAAGGACAGAAACCCTCACCTTCAATATCGTAAGTTCCGACTCTCCCTACAATTTGTTGATAGGAACGACCGCTATGCAAAAGATGGGTATCGTAGTCTCCACCATACACGCAGTGGTAAAATTCGATACACCATATGGAATAGGAACCATGTTTTCCAGTTACAACCAGGGAAAGGCAAGAGACCTTGGCAAGAAGATCAAAGAAAGTCCTGAGGAGCCTCCGAAAGTCATTCTAAGTTGTGCAGATGCTGAGGAACGCATTGTGGTAAATGAGGTCTATCCAGAGCAAACGGTGGTAATAGGGAAGCAACTCCCTGCTAACTTCAAGGCGGATTTGGAGAAGCTACTCAAAGCCAACAAGGATGTCTTCGCATGGACGTACTCAGACATGACAGGGGTTCCTAGGACACTTATGATCGACGAAAAGCCCTTCGGCATAGTGCATACGCTTAATGAGTTCAAACACATTGAATCAATTAAGCAAAAATGACGAAGCCTAGCACCTGAAAGGAACGCTGCCGCTTGCAAAGAGGTGGATGAACTTGTACGAGCAGGAATACTTAGAGAAGTAAAATACCAAACCTGGGTGGCCAACCCAGTTATGGTAAAAAAGAGTGACGGAGGGTGGCGCATGTGTGTCGACTTCACCGACATAAAAAAAGCTTGCCCGAAGGACTGCTACCCTTTACCAGAAATAAGAAATTGATTGGAAGGTCGAATTCCTATCGAGGTTCCGTTGAAATGCTTTTTGGATGCCTACAAAGGGTATCACCAGATACAAATGGCGGAGGAAGACGAAGAAAATACAGCTTTCTACACAGGAAAGGGGGTCTATTCCTACAAGGAAATGCCCTTCGGTCTGAAGAACGCAGGGGCAACCTGTCAACGATTGGTAGACAAAGCCTTCCACAAGTAGATAGGAAGGAACTTGGAAGCCTACGTTGATGATATGGTAATCAAAAGCAGAACCGAGGAAGACTTACTCTCCGACATTCAAGAAACCTTCGATCAATTAAGGGCAATCAACATGAAGCTTAACCCGAAAAAAATGTTCTTTTGGCATAGAGGAAGGGCAATTTTTGGGACATTTGATTACAAAACAAGGGATTAAAGCTAACCCTTCAAAGGTCAAAGCCATCACTGATCTACAAGCTCCAAAGTTATTGAAAGAGGTACAAAGCCTAAATCGGAAGCTTGCAGCACTTAGCAGGTTCCTGTCGAAAGGCGCGGATCGATCTTTACCATTTTTTAAGACACTCAAGGGGTGTGCAGATAAGAAGACTTTTCAGTGAAGTTGTGAGGCAGAAGCCGTTTTACAAAAGCTGAAAGAGTTCAGGGAAATTTTACCAATACTTACAGCCCTAATCAAAGGCGAAGTGTTATTCATGTACATTGCGGCATCCTTCGAAAGCATCAGTGTTGTGCTTTTGGCGGAAAAGGAAAAGACGCAAGTCCCAATCCACTTCGTTAGTAGGGTCCTGCAAGGAGCTGAATTGAACTATCCGAAGTTGGAAAAGCTAATCCTAGCCTTGGTTTATGCTGCAAGGCACTTTCGAAGGTACTTTCAAGCTCATCCCATCACGGTATTGACTGACAAGCCAATTAAACAAATACTGTCAAAGCCTGAGAAATCAGGTAGAGTGGCCAAATGGGCTATTGAACTGGGAGAGCATGAGATAGAGTACAAAGGTCAAAACTCCGTCAAAGGTTAGATACTTGCAGACTTTCTTGCTGACACACCCTCCGGACCTAGTCAAAACTAAATCTCAAAGGAAAAGCCCTCAAAGACGAAGGAGGGGTAGAAACTGTACACTGATGGAGCCTCAAGCTCTGATGGTTCGGGAGCAGGTCTAATGCTGGTTAGCCCGGAGGGAAAGGAGTATACTTATGCATTACGTTTTGAGTTCGAGGCTACAAACAATGAAGCTGAGTATGAAGCTTTGTTAGCTGGCCTCCGACTTGCAAAGGACATGGAGATTCGTGATCTCTCCATTTTTTTTATTCATAGTTGATAGCTAATCAAATCAAGGGCTCTTATGTGGCAAGGCAGCCCACCATCAAGCAGTATTTGGAGAAAGCTAAAGAACTCCTCCCTGAATTCGAGTCCTATGGTATATAACATGTTTGCAGGAACCAAAATAAGAAATGTAACACCCCCAATTTTGGGATAAGCAGCGGAATTCAAACTGGGTGTTACTAGACGGCACAACAGTTTTAATAATAGAAAACGAACTCCAATTGAATCATTTTAAAAGATTTATCATTCGAATTTTATAAATATCAGAGTTTACAAAATGAGGTCCCAGTAGTTTTACAGTTTGTTAAATAAGTTTTGAATGATAATTTGATTTTAGCCCTCTATCGGTATCCGTGCCCCTCCGTGTCATCCTCCTTCATTATGGACCTGAGATAAACATGCAGAAAGTGTCAACACGAGGTTGGTGAGTCCATAGAGTTTATAGTTTAAAGTACGGACGACAAGATTTCCGAAAATGTTATTATAAAGTGCTAAGACAATGATTATAATACATAACTCAAGATAACAAGAACAATAGCTCGTAGCTCAACGTATCAATAGTCAATTGATATAGCACATAACTCGACGTAGAACAATAGCACGCAATCAAGAATAGTAGCACAAAGCAAGAACAGTAGTACAATTCAAGAACAATAGCACGTAATCAAGAACAGTAGCACAAAGCAAGAACAATAGTACAATTCAAGAACAATAGCACGTACTCAAGAACAATTTATATAGTACAGAATACGGTTTTGAAACAATTGTGATCATAATAAAAGTTGTAGCATGTATCTCCCCCAAAATAGTTATAAAATCGGTAAAAGTAGGGGCCATGAACTCACGGTAATCCATAAAAGTTTAGAGTATTTGTGAAAGTAAAAGAAAATAGTTAAGCATGTGTATAAGTAAAGCAAGTAATATATTTCAATAAACAAATAGAGTGTTTCATGAACCGAGTAAAATGTTTCAGGTAAACGAGTAAAATATGTAAGTAAAACGAGCATGTATCTCCCCCAAAATAGTTCAAAATAAGTAAAAGAGGGGCTATGACTCACCTTAAAAATCGTCGGGTGAATAATCAAATAGTAAGTGTGCACGGCTCCGACACGCAACCTAGATTAGTATCGTATGGTTTTTAGTCTAAGTCTTGAATTCAAATTTATGCTATAAAGTTTAATAAGAGTTTCAAAACTTATAAAAGTTTTAAGAAAAATGAAAAGTTGATAGAAGTTAGGGGCTGAATGTGTATAAATAGTATTCTAGGAAAATTAATAAAAATCACCAAAACCTGCCAAAGGCATGGTTCGAACCTGGGTTTCTTGTGTGATGGCTAAGCGAAACAACCAAATGAGCCAAGGGCCCTTTGGTGTTATAGCTCACAGTTAGTTTTATTTAAAAGATTACCTATCTGTTTCTTTGTTTTGTAATATCTCACGCCCAGTAAACACTGAGCTAGTGTTTGCATGCGTTTCGTGTTGTATGCATTTCCATTTCAACTGAGATCTACCATCTCTTTTACAAATAAGCTATAGAATTTAGGATTTTAGCCTAGGTGACCAAAATAAGCTCACATAAGTCACACGACTTATGTGAGTCTTTACCACTCAAAAACCCCAAACGTGACCCCAAATAACATAACCATTTAGCATAGGTTTTAAAAGTTCGTTTAAATCACGATAAGCACTTTTACTCGCATCCTAGCTTATTAATAAGTTAAAGGCTAACGGGTTGGGCTTCCAAGCCCGATGTGGGTTTGGGTTGAGTTTGTTTTAACAAGTGTGTGTTGGGTACATCTATATGGATCGAGTATAATGAGTTCGAAAAAGACAAGAATAGGACCGAACAAAACATGAGATAAGCCATTAAATCGAATAAGCCTCATTCCAAGATAAAGCCAAAACTTTGTATGTTTCATATAATCGTTTCTCTTTAGCTTACATACGTTCAAAATGATGGAAAACATTTCATGTTCCATTTTTAAAAACTCGAATAAGCACAAGGTGCTTATTAGCTTTGTTTAACGATTAAACTTTCATCTTTTACGTTCGAAATCACCATTTAAACATAACAACACAAGATAAATTACTCTAGTTCATAATAGTCAAATGAAAACAAAGCTTTGATGGTGTTTCATTTTAACGAGAGCATACGTATGGATTGAGTAGGTATGTTTAGCAAATGTATAAGTTTATATCAAATGAAACTGAGTATTTAAAAGGGATGTGTGTCCAGTCGAATTACAAGTATAAAGGTGGACGAGTGTAGGATCGATCAAAGAACTATGGGTCGACAAACTTTAACCCGATATGCTTCAAAAAGAAAACCCGGTACCTTTCTCTCGTACAGCACCGTAGGAAAAAAAAAGAAGAGACTTTGAAATGTTTTTGTTATGTGTTTGTGAGTTTTTAGGGCGTGAGTAAGTTTTGAGGCTTGAGGCTTTATATAGAGGAAACAAGGTACCATACTTTGATTATTTTAAAGGAGGTTTTTGAAGCATGCATGTTATGTCCCGTCGAATGAAACAAAGAGGTCAAGTGTTTGTGTTGTCATGTCGAATGGGGTTTGAAAATGGAAGCTTTGGTGGCTTGTTGATGTGTGCATGGGGCACACGATGGGATTGGAGGGAGAAGGTATGCATGGAACCTGTACTTTAGTTAATATTTTAATTCGAAAGGGGAAGTAGGGTGAGCTTTATTGGGGTTTATAAGACATATTGACAAAAGTGTTCCACATGGTTTCTAAAGGAGTATGGGGTTTGTATTTGTTTAAGGGTCAAGGTATGGTGTTAGGGAGATAGGTAGGGTGGCTAAGTTTGGCTTGGTCTCACACGCATAGAAAGAAAAGAGAGAAAAAAAAGAGCAGTGTGTTTGTGCTTATAGGTTGTGTTGGAGTGTGATGTTGAGTAACAAAAGAAAAGAAATGCTAAGTATGCACATGCTTCTGTGTTGCATTCAAAAGAAAGAAAAGAGAATAAAATATTGTTGGGCTTGGGATTTGTTTGTGGCTCGGTCCAAAGAAGAAAAAAAATGTAACATGGGCTTGGTAGTGTTGTGTTGCTTCGGCCCAAGTAAAGGAGAGAAAGAAAAATTCAAATAAATAATGAAAAAAAAATTTATATTATATATATATATATATTAGATTGGTTGAATATATCTCGGAGTTCATTTAACTTTTAGTGTCGGTGCGCAAGTGAGAGCTATTCGAGTCATGTCTCATTATATGATCAAAGAGTGACTGGTGTTGTGTTGTTTGATATGTTGAAAAAAAAAATAACTCGTAAAAACGAGTTAATCACTTTTGATTAGAATTACTTGGTAATTAATATTAATAAATGACATGGGAAATTACGAGGTATTACAGTACCTACCCGTTAAACAGAATTCCTCCCGGAATTTCAGTCTAAGATAGTTATTGGAAGGTTTGATACTGAAATAACTCAGTAATAGAAAATGGGTGTTATTGGAGTACATACGCAATTATCAGGGGCGCGCTCTACCCACTGAGCTAATAGCCTGTTGTGCGGGCCCCCCACTGGGGGCCCACTATGCCAAAAGCGAGAGAAACCCCATCCCTCTCTTTCCTTTTTTCGCCCCCATGTCGCCACACAAGGGGCATGGGGACGTAAAAAGGGGGATCCTATCAACTTGTTTCGACCTGAGATAAATCATCTGTTGTGCAACACTCTAAACGAGGTGTTGGAAAGAGTGGAAGCATGATTGAAAGATTTCATGTGTTGGAGCCATATTAATTTTGTAGGAGATGAATTTATTGTTTCACATATGAAGATCACCATTCCCATGGTCAACTTGACTTGAAGAAGAATTTCGTTTTGAATGAAGATTGTTATTGTATCATGTTTTGAAAGTAAACATGGTTCACAATTTCTGGTTTCGTGAAAATCAAAAATCTGTGGGGGTAACCTACCCGTTAAACAAAGGAGTTTGTTAGTAACAAATTTTTAACAATGAGGGTTCCGGACGAGAACTTGGTGAATGTAGAGAAAGTTGCTGAACTTTAGCTTTTGCAGATGATGAATCAGTTTGTTTGTAATAAGATTTATAAATAACTGCTCCCAGCATAACATGATCTCTCCTGAATTAGACATAGGTAGCTAGGCTATGTATAATTTAGGAACGATGACGTGATGTTCGGTTTAGTCGTTATAATTCTTTGTGTTTAAATAGATTCAACCAATGCCGTTTACAAAATGGCAATTTAAGGAAAGATGTTATGAGTGTTAACAAATTTGTTGATAATATGGAAATCAGAAAGGAAGAGAATTACAATAGATGGGGAATTATCACAACGAGTCGTTTATTGAACAGAAAGTAGTCTTAAGTCTTAAAAATCCGGATACTAGGGATGTCGCAAACTTAGTACAACATAGTATATAAGGAAATAGGACTGCTAAATTCTAAACTTCATCAGCCCGTCGCGTTGTTGAGGTCCTGGTAAGCTTCTCCTCCCTCCAACATATATGCTCTCCCGCGAGTACCTTCAACTTGATGACCTTGATTTTTGGGGCATTGGTTCCTGTAGTGACCTTTCTCCCCACATCCGAAACATATGACTATAGCCTTGTCCTTGCAGTCCCTAGCAAGGTGTCCCACCTTTTGACAGTTAAAGCACGTATCACATGGTCCATTATGATGTAGTGTGCACTGGTTGCATCGTGGTAGGTTTCCAGCATGAACTCTGCCCTCTTTTGGTGCAGCAACATAAGCCCTGGCGACTTCTTGTCATCTGTTCTGTTGTTGATGATTAGGGTTAAAGGTTTGGTTGTCATTATTATAACCTCCCTGGTCATTTTCACATTTCCTTTTGTTGTCGTTGGAGTAAGTGGCCCTTCTATCATCAAACTTTCGCTCGTAATCATTTTTCTCCTGGGCGGAATCACATTTGATCTCTCGGTCCAGTAGTCTTTGGGTAATGGTCATTGCTTCTTCAAGATTCGGTGGTCTAGATGCCGTGACGTTCCCTTCAATGCCTTGAGGCAGTCCCTCGATATACTTCTCCAACGTCCTTTCAAGATCCGGTACCGTGGTAGGGCACAGTACAGCCAGTTCTTGGAATCTCCTGTTATACGTCTTGATGCCATTTCCCTTTACCACCAGATAGTGGAACTCATCTTCTAGCTTCCTTATTTCAGTACGTGGACAGTACTTCTTTAGCATCTTCTGTTTAAACTCAGCCCAGGTGATTTGATATGCTACCTCAATACCCATATTTTGGGCTGTAGAATTCCACCAGGATAGGGCATCCTCCAAGAGAGTCCCTGTGGCAAAAGTAACTTTGTAGTCGTCAGTACAACCATTTCTCACGAAGACTGTCTCAGCACGCTCAAACCAATGAGCAAGTCCAGTTACTCCTTCTGTACCCTTGAAGCAAGTTGGGTTACAACTCATGAAGTTCTTGTAGGTACATTTGCGAGGTACAGTTGTCCTGTTTTCTCCGATTAGTCCTCTGGTGCTACTAGATCAGGCCATCGCCGCTGCTTGATTTTCTAAGGCTGCAGTAACTCTATCTTCAATCAATTTCTGGATAATTGCTAGAGTCATAGCTGGTGCTGGTGTTGAAGTTGCTTTCCTTGTACGAGGCATAATTCTACATAAAGAGGAGTGAGACGTAGCAATGTCATGTGTTACGAGTTCGTGCTCTAAAGAGACTTGGTAGGAGGTGATAAGTTTGAGGTTATGTTTCAAAATGATTGATGGGTTTCTAGGCAATAGTCTATGAGGTGACGTAAGTGATTCAGCTGTTCCAACTCATCTTAGGAGAAATTTAGTACCGAAATCTAGGAGTTCGACCGATCGTAACGAGTTCTTATAAAACGATATTAGGTAGGGTTATGAAATAGTTTTCTTGTGATGCTAGAGAGATGAGAGAGACCATTGAAATTGGTTACGAAGTTTTGGAGGAGGTTTTCGTAAATCATAAAATGTATATGTAGATGCACGATTGGGAAAAGCGGGCTCTGACATAATGTCTTACGAGGAGGTATATGATGTTAAAATAAGTCAAGTATTTATATAAAGTGATCGAAAGAGTGTCGAGTGTATATATCAATATACTAATATGTTTGTGTAGCATAAATTACCCAAAAGTCACATTTTCGCCTGGAGGATGGAAGGAACGGAGAGTGAAAGGCTATAAAACGTTTTGTTTGTAAAGGTGGTTAAAGTTCAGGTCTCAATTAGACCCGTTTCTCTATAAACCTGGTTCTGATGCCAATCTGTAACACCCCCAATTTTAGGATACGCAGCGGAATTCAAACTGGGTGTTACTAGACAGCACAATAGTTTTAATAATAGAAAACGAACTCCAATTGAATCGTTTTAAAAGATTTATCATTCGAATTTTATAAATATCAGAGTTTACAAAATGAGGTCCCAGTAGTTTTACAGTCTGTTAAATAAGTTTTGAATGATAATTAGATTTTAGCCCTCTATCGGTATCCGTGCCCCTCCTTGTCATCCTCCTTCATTATGGACCTGAGATAAACATGCTAAAAGCGTCAACACGAGGTTGGTGAGTCCATAGAGTTTATTTTTTAAAGTACGGATGACAAGATTTTCGAAAACGTTATTTGAAAGTGCCAAGACAATGATAATAGTACATAACTCAAGATAACAAGAACAATAGCACGTAGCTCAACGTATCAATAGTCAATTGATATAGCACATAACTCGACGTAGAACAATAGCACGCAATCAAGAACAGTAGCTCAAAGCAAGAACAGTAGTACAATTCAAGAACAATAGCACGTAATCAAGAACAGTAGCACAAAGCAAGAACAATAGTACAATTCAAGAACAATAGCACGTACTCAAGAACAATTTATATAGTACAGAATACGGTTTTGAAACAATTGTGATCATAATAAAAGTTATAGCATGTATCTCCCCCAAAATAGTTATAAAATCGGAAAAGTAGGGGCCATGAACTCACGGTAATCCATAAAAGTTTAGAGTACTTGTGAAAGTAAAAGAAAATAGTTAAGCATGTGTATAAGTAAAGAAGTAATATATTTCAATAAACAAATAGAGTGTTTCATGAACCGAGTAAAATGTTTCAGGTAAACGAGTAAAATATGTAAGTAAAACGAGCATGTATCTCCCCCAAAATAGTTCAAAATAAGTAAAAGAGGGGCTATGACTCACCTTAAAAATCGTCGGGTGAATAATTAAATAGTAAGTGTGCACGGCTCCGACACGCAACCTAGATTAGTATCGTATGGTTTTTAGTCTAAGTCTTGAATTCAAATATATGCTGTAAAGTTTAATAAGAGTTTCAAAACTTATAAAAGTTTAAATAAAAATGACAAGTTGATAGAAGTTAGGGGCTGAATGTGTACAAATCGCATTCTAGGAAAATTAATAAAAATCACCAAAACCTGCCAAAGGCATGGTTCGAACCTGGGTTTCTTGTGTGATGGCTAAGCAAAAAAACCAAATGAGCCAAGGGCCCTTTGGTGTTATAGCTCACAGTTAGTTTTATTTAAAAGATTACCTATCTGTTTCATTGTTTTGTAATATCTCACGCCCAGTAAACACTGAGCTAGTGTTTGCCTGCGTTTCGTGTTATATGCATTTCCATTTCAACTGAGTTCTACCATCTCTATTACAAATAAGCTATAGAATTTAGGATTTTAGCAGAGGTGACCAAAATAAGCTCACATAAGTGACACGACTTATATGAGTTTTTACCACTCAAAAACCCTAAACGTGACCCCAAATAACATAACCATTTAGCATAGGTTTTAAAAGTTCGTTTAAATCACGATAAGCACTTTTACTCGCATCCTAGCTTATTAATAAGTTAAAGGCTAACGGGTTGGGCTTCCAAGCCCGATGTGGGTTTGGGTTGAGTTTGTTTTAACAAGTGTGTGTTGGGTACATCTATATGGATCGAGTATAATGAGTTCGAAAAAGACAAGAATAGGACCGAACAAAACATGAGATAAGCCATTAAATCGAATAAGCCTCATTCCAAGATAAAGCCAAAACTTTGTATGTTTCATATAATCGTTTCTCTTTAGCTTACATACGTTCAAAATGATGGAAAACATTTCATGTTCCATTTTTAAAAACTCGAATAAGCACAAGGTGCTTATTAGCTTTGTTTAACGATTAAAATTTCATCTTTTACGTTCGAAATCACCATTTAAACATAACAACACAAGATAAATTACTCTAATTCATAATAGTCAACTGAAAACAAAGCTTTGATGGTGTTTCATTTTAACGAGAGCATATGTATGGATTGAGTAGGTATGTTTTGCAAATGTATAAGTTTATATCAAATGAAAATGAGTATTTAAAAGGGATGTGTGTCCAGTCGACTTACAAGATTAAAGGTGGACGAGCGTAGGATCGATCAAAGAACTATGGGTCGACAAACTTTAACCCGATATGCTTCAAAAAGAAAACCCGGTACCTTTCTCTCGTACAGCACCACAGGAAAAAAAAAAGAGACTTTGAAATGTTTTTGTTATGTGTTTGTGAGTTTTTAGGGCGTGAGTAAGTTGTGAGGCTTGAGGTTTTATATAGAGGAAACAAGGTACCATACTTTGATTATTTTAAAGGAGGTTTTTGAAGCATGCATGTTATGTCCCGTCGAATGAAACAAAGAGGTCAAGTGTTTGTGTTGTCATGTCAAATGGGGTTTGAAAATGGAAGCTTTGGTGGCTTGTTGATGTGTGCATGGGGCACACAATGGGATTGGAGGGAGAAGGTATGCATGGAACTTGTACCTTAGTTAATATTTTAATTAGAAAGGGGAAGTAAGGTGAGCTTTGTTGGGGTTTATGAGACATATTGACAAAAGTGTTCCACATGTTTTCTAAAGGAGTATGGGATTTGTATTTGTTTAAGGGTCTAGGTATGGTGTTAGGGAGATAGGTAGGGTGGCTTAGTTTGGCTTGGTCTCACAAGCATGGAAAGAAAAGAGAGAAAAAAAAGAGCAGTGTGTTTGAGCTTATGGGTTGTGTTGGAGTGTAATGTTGAGTAACAAAAGAAAAGAAATGCTAAGTTTGCACATGCTTCTGTGTTGCATTCAAAAGAAAGAAAAGAGAATAAAATATTGTTGGGCTTGGGATTTGTTTGTGGCTCGGTCCAAAGAAGCAAAAAAAATGTAACATGGGCTTGGTAGTGTTGTGTTGCTTCGGCCCAACTAAAGGAGTGTAAGAAAAATTCAAATAAATAATGAAATAAAATTTATATTTGTTATATATATATATATATATATTTAACTAGTTTATAGACCCGTGAAATTCACGGGATTAAATTTAAAACCGTTAAATGATAATTTTGTTATTATTATGAACATAAATATGTTTATATAAGCGATTTACTTGTGATATCATGCGACTAAAAGCATGTGTTATATGCATGAATAGATAATAGTTTATAGACCCCGTGAAATTCACTTCAGGTGGCGTTAAGAGACCATAGTCATTATGGAAGATAAAATGTCGGATAACATGTCTAAAGTATGGCAACTTTTAATTAAAAATTATGATAAAAGATGTTGGATAATGGCTATGCACCAAATATTAGCTTATAGGCCCGTGGAATCCACGGGATTTTAGATGGTTTTTTATTAAAAAAAGTAAGTACGTGAATAAAGTAAGAAAAAACAACGAACGTAAACGCTATGAAATTTTCTTGTAACGAAATAATAAGTTATAAGTGACTGATAGTATAAAATACAATGCTTGTAAATATCTGTGTAATAAACGTTCACTGTCTCGTGATCCCAATATGTTTGTCTTCAAAAACAAATGTATGCAGTTGCCATTCTAACACTTCAACAAAAGGTCCATTACGTGAACACCTAATAAGTTTAAAAAATATGTAACTAAAAGAAGTATGGGATTTATAATAAGTGTAAATAAGAAAAATGCCACAAAACATGTAATATGCATACCGTACATATCTATTGACCGTTTGATTATAGACCTTGAAAAATTTCTTTATATACCACATTTATAGTAGTTTTTGATAGGTTACCATCCGCAATCGAAACAACAACCTTCAAACCTTTTTTGCTTTTGACACGTGAAAAGAGCCACATATAGCTAGCAATGTGTGAAAACAGGACGTGGCAGATACAATCCGACTTTTGAAAGCGACTGCCCTTGGCTCTTGTTATTGTCATGGCGAATGACACTGAAATGGGATATTGTTTCCTCAAGATCTTTAGAGGTAAACATTTATCAGATGGAGTAATTCTCAATCGTCGTATGATACCCTTATTTCCAAAATGTGTCCCACTAATGATTTGTGCTTGAATAGAAGTCCGTGATAATCATAAAACTTGAAGTCGTGTCCCGTTACACAATCCATTAGATTGATCAATATTCCTCAGCAACATTATCGGGACACATAAAGCTCTAGCATGCTAATTATCATATTTATTTTCATGCCCATTTAAATTGGATTCATTGGTTTGCAGACCTTAAAGTAGGATTTGAAAACTTTCTTTTACGTATGCGATGTTGTTTGTTCCACGTATCTAACTATCAAAAATTGCATTTGGGTCAGTCTTGTTAGTAAATGGGCAACATGAACTAAGATTTCTTTTGGCACAAAACCTGTATATCTAAAAGCATAAACAATATATTTCCCATTACATCTTTTTTACATTCCCCATGACGTTTGTCTTACTACTTTTGCAACTCTAAGAGTGTAAACGGCTAGGAATGTAAAAGAAATATTTCAACTGAGAGAATGTGGTTAGTTATTGAACAATTTCATTAGATTCTATGACACCAAGCTTTTTATAAAAGATCGCATACCCATCAGAAGGCACTGAGGCAATGATTTTTTTTTTAGTCAAATTCACATTGCCATAAATCCTGCATATGTCCTACCATGTGTGGAATTCTACTTGTGTATCAAGTAAGAAGATAAAATATAATGAAGAATTATAAAACAAAAAACAAAGCTCCGAGCTAAACAATAACTTCTAGTGCATGCATTTAATTGGCGACGGTTCTCCAACGGAACCTCATTAACGATACACTCAAATATGGTCTTAGTACAACTACAGGACTGAGAATACATTGATTAAGCCTTTCACTTTGGGTTCGAAGTGAAACATAAAAAGTTACTTGCACTTACAAAAAATGATTAGAACAAAATTAACATAAGCAAAAGTTACATGTATCCAAAATGAAAACTCATGCAGAATGGAACCTGCAAATAAGTAAAAGATAAAAAATGGTATTATAAACATCCTTTGAAAAAGAAAGTGCTTTTGTTCAAAACATGTAGCTTTTTGATACTGGTCTAAAAGATAAAAACGGATCCGGTCAAAACATGTACCAGGTTGACCCAAAGCGCTTTTGTTCAAAATTTTTAGAATCTTCAATACATCATAAGTGTGTCAAACATGTAAATTTGTGATGCCTTAAAATCACAATTTGACCCATTTTCGACCAGTTTAACCCAATTCAACTGATTTTTTTTTGTTTTTTCTGTATTTATTTATGTATTTATTTAACATTTGACCTGTTAAGCCGTTAAAGTATGAGGCCGAAATTGCCATATTTACATTTCATCATCTGATAGTAGAATTTACAAATTTCAGGCAGATGTACAAACTCTGAAGTCATCTCTTTACTCAGCCATCCAAGTAATGCATACAATGGGATCCTCCATACAATCTACTTTATCAGACGTAAGACTGGCGATGTTTATATCTTAAGTTGTTGGTAGCTTTTGGTAGTTATGGTTACTAATTCTATGTATCTTTATACAGTAGGAGGAATCGAATAGCCTAGTATCTGAACTTGCTACTGTAACGGCACAGGAAAGAGCTCTTCTTGATGAATGTGCAGTTCTTATGGTTTCCGGAGCGTCTTTACAGGTACAGTACTATCATTACCATTGGTTGCATATTTTGATTCTGTCAAACATCTTCTCAGTATGCTAATGACTGTGTCATTTCTAGGGGTGATACCCAAAGATCTTATATATAGAAGGGAAATGGGTCGAAAGGGTCAAACGGGTTGAATGTTGCCCAAAGTGTGTATGGCATTGAAGCTCCTATATCACACCACTATATAACAACTATTGTAAGCATAGTGACATGCTCATCTTTATTGAAATATACCAAATTTGGACAAAAAAGTTTTTTAGGTTAACCCACACCAAAAATGCATAATGAACCGAACCAGTTAACAAACTCACCTATTTTGCCACCTCTATATATAGCCATAACTACATGGAGTTAATCAAACGCAAGTTAACTTTACTGTCTCCAAAGTTGCTTCATTTTTTCGTCAAACACACAAATCTCAATCATATCTTTTACGACCAAGAACACGGACTACAAATCTTAAAATCATAATGCTTATTTTTTTTCTTTCTTGATGTTAATTGGTTGTCTGCAGGCAAAGGAAAACAGTCTTAGGACACATCTAGTACAACTGAAAAGTCTTGAGTCGACATGACCACTATATATCTTCACATGCAACACGCTAATCTACATTAACTCTCACCATCTCACAAGTGTGCCCGGGAGCAACCAATTTTAATGTTACTTTTCCAAGGGGCTGTCGGCATTATTTAGCAACACTGCATGGGATTACCCTTCTATGATCTAGTGACGAAGAAAATATACCTACACACACGCGCATTGACGACAATGTGGCCAACAATGCTGCAATCAAACTAAGAAAAAAATGTGTACACATTAGTAGATGAAAAAATGTTACAGTATGTGTGATTACAACATTCGAAGTTCATCAGAGATGTACTCTAGCCAAATCGGGCATAGATATCATGTCCATAATTAATTCAACAATTTTTCAACTACTATACTTTTGAGCCATTTTTAAGCTTATATAGCTGCCTGTTTCGGACCAGCTTATGCTTATTGTAATAAAACCAAACTAAAACATTATTGCTTATTCATTTTCAGTCTTTTAATAAGAACTCCCAAACAACCCCTTATTTTAGAAATAACTAATGAGTGAAAGTATCTCTAATTTCCAACAGCAAGTATTCTTAGCATCCAAATACTATCCTTGCATTGTGTTTTGCTACAGCTTATTAAGCAAAATACTAAACACCCCTGATGTTACGACCAAGACCAAGCAATCCAAAACACCCATGATGTTAAGACCAATACATACAGTGTATTATCTTTCATAACAGATGCAAGACCAAGTGAAATTTGAAAGTTACCTGGTCTCTTTGAAGTTTGGAGACGTATTTCGTTTACAAAGCTGATACATCCCCATGCCTCCTGCAACTCTCTCCCTTTCTGTTTGGGTAGCCAACATTGGGTTCTGTGTTTTGCTGTGTGGTACATCTACATCCGCAACAGCCACTTTTTCCCTCTTGAGTCATGACTCATGCTAGTTTCTTGAGAATAATAATGGTAAAAAAATGTGTTAATATTATCAGAACTGACAGTACGTCTGAATCGCCTGAAAGTGCTGAATATACTGATTTGAACGAACAAAACACTTCTGACCAAAATAAGCAGTTCTAATTAGTAATATATTATTGAGGAGCATAAACAATCATTAATTTAGCATCTTTATTAGCATGGCCATACATTAATTGTTTACTCCAACAATCACAGTTAGGATCTATTTATTATACCAAATTCAATTGGTACATGAGAACAATATAAATTGCTCCTAATAAGTCGAAGGTTGCCGCATATAAAGTACAGAAATTTACATACCTGAACCATCCAAGTACCACTTGCCTTCTTCATGGGTAGTGAAAGGAGACATTTATGAAATCTAATTGCGCCCTTAGTCCCTGTAACTTCACTCCTGTACACATCAAAAATGCTAATTAGCGTAACAATTTAAATTCAACTAAAATTTTTTAATATGGGTTCACATGTAAAAGAGGCTAAGCACTGCCAACCTAAGCACATGAACCACCATTAATTATCGATCTTTCAGCCCAGGGCTCCACTTGATTTTTTTGTGTAATTCTGGCATTATGCTGCATAAAACAGGTTAATATAAATAATTGAGACATTGGCACATGGTGATCCTATTTAGCCATTAAATGAATAACTTGAGTAGTCCATGTTCGTTCCGTGAACACCTGCATATGAAAAAAAGTCAAATTAAAAGGAAGTTACTAATGGTGCATATAAGACATTTTTCATTTGTAATGTTAATCATTTAAATATTTCTTACTTCTAAGAATTTTAGAACGCTGCTATAACTGCTTCGAATTAGAATCCTCATGTATATATGTTCATTTCTTTTTTGTTATTAACTTAGTTTCCTGGAAAATATTTGCATTATATTTAGGGACTTCGTGTGTTGGATTATACAACTGATTATTGGTCACTTATAAATAGGAGATAGGAGCAGGGATGAATACATGTTCATTTTTATTAAGACGTCAAAAGATCGATTCACATTTTGTGAAAGTCTCCTACTCCAACCATAGCTAAAAGTGTTTAATGCATTCTGTTTGTGCTTGTGCTTCGCAATTGTGTATTTCGCAGTTGGGAGTAGAAAAACATATGTGTAAAGAAATACGGAGTAGTTAAATAACCAAAGTTCATAGAAAATGAAACATATGCGTAAAGAAAAGTCAAATTACCAAATAGAACATAAAGTTACATAAGTACATATTGAAGTTTTTTATTTTTATGTACTTGATTTTGTTTTAGGATTCCAATGAATGTTGATTTAATTTTTGACGTCTTTTAACTTAAGTTAGGACCAATAAGATACATGGAGTTTGGCCACCTATATGCCATAAACTTTATAAATAAATTAAATTGACTATAGAATGATAGTGTGTATGTAAAAAAGTTGAGTATGTTTGGTTACCTATGATCACATATCATGTAGCACTTCTTCGTGGATCATGTTCATTGTGCTATTCGTGAGGCTTCTGCTTTCGTCGCAAATAAAATAAAGTGAACCAAAACCTACGTCAATATCGATGTAAATATCTCTTTGTTCGATGGTAGCTTATCTCTATCTGCTGATAGAGCACTCATTTTTGCATCAACTATAATCTGCAAAGAATTTTGTATAAAGTAGCATATTTTTTTAGTACCAAACATCCAAATGAATGAGAAAATGGCAATTTTGACCCATTTAGTTACAAATGGAGAGTCTGCATTATGCTTCATTTGTAACAGTTTTTAATTTTAAAAGATCTAGCAAAAAGAAAACATATTAAATGGCCAAACATGTCAAACAGGTCAGAAGTGTGTATTTTTATGCTTACAAATTGGTGGTACAACTAAACCGACCCAACTCATGTGAACCCATATTAAAATACTTGTTTTGACCCAATACCAGCCCGTCCGCCCGCCCGACCTATCAATTTCTTCACCTGTAGGCATAACACGTAAAATCAGAGCATGCAATCATGAAATCTGTCATACCTTGTTTAGCTTGGCGGTAGGTGAAAGTTTCTTAGATGATAATAAACTGTGGGCTTTAATTCTAGTGGGTACTTCATTTCCATCAAGGATCAATTCATATTTGCTAACATCTATCCCATGGAATGCAATCTACAAACAACATAGAACATTACGGAAACCATAGTTGAAATTTTGAATATGACAGGTAGAACACAAAACTAAACATCACCTAAAAATGTACAACAACACTTTTCATTAATTCATATGGCACTGGACCAGAATTGTGATATTACTAATTAAGATGTCCGACCACCCTCCACATAATGATGGTACACTTTCCCTCAAAGCAGCTGCAACACTAACCATCAACACCTTTTGTGAATCACCTAAATGATCTGCAAAACATACAAAATAAAAAAATAATAAAAAACCAAAACCAAAAAAACATCCAGTAATAGTAAAACCAACATTTCCCAACATTAAAAACACTCACCAGTCCAACTTTAACCTTCATGTCCATTGGATCTCTGAATACCAAATAGGTACTATATATGTATAAGAATGATGAATATCATAAAGGAATTCAAGCAACTGATTTTGGAACGTGCATTGAAAATTAAATCAATTGATATGTTCATGCTACAACTTTGGTAAATGTTTATAACATACCTTTAATAAATTGAGTTTCCTGAAGAATCGAAGCAGCAACAACCGGCGATTATCTGATGATGATGATGATGATGATGATAGCGGCTTAGGATGATGATGATGATGATGATGATGATGATGATAGCGTCTTAGTTTTTTGTTTTTTTTAATGATGTTGGGTTTTGGTTTTCATTGAATGAATCCGTATAAGGTTTTGGAGAGGGTGAGGGGTGGGTTACAACCTTTCAAATGAGCCTAAAAAATTGGAGCTTTCACCATAAGCTTTGCTAATTCCAGAAAATATATATGCAAATTTCCTAATTTAGACACTCTTCAAATTTAGTATTTCTTTTTTAGGAGGGCATAATACACATTTTAATACACTCCTTTATTAGAATTGATATTTTCCTTTTCTTTTATTAATTGGTAATTTAATTTTTGTGTATGCAAAATGACAAATGTAGACACTCTAGAATTTGAGTATTCTTTTTTGAGAGGGGTATTCATGGTCTTTTTCAACTTCTGTATATTAGAATATATAGATTAGATTGGTTGAATATATCTCTGAGTTCATTTAACTTTTAGTGTCGGTGCGCAAGTGAGA
The DNA here is from genome assembly GCA_021014915.2 of Artemisia tridentata subsp. tridentata. Lineage (NCBI taxonomy): Eukaryota > Viridiplantae > Streptophyta > Magnoliopsida > Asterales > Asteraceae > Artemisia > Artemisia tridentata. Next base: position 265,708,519 of record CP139509.1, on the reverse strand, counting down.
GCTATTCGAGTCATGTCTCATTATATGATCAAAGAGTGACTGGTGTTGTGTTGTTTGATATGTTGAAAAAAAAAATAACTCGTAAAAACGGGTTAATCACTTTAGATTAGAATTACTTGGTAATTAATATTAATAAATGACATGGGAAATTATGAGGTATTACAGTACCTACCCGTTAAACAGAATTGCTGACGGAATTTCAGTCTAAGATAGTTATCGAAAGGCATGATACTGAAATAACTCAGTAATAGAAAATGGGTGTTATTGGAGTACAAACGCAATTATTAGGGGCGCGCTCTACCCACTGAGCTAATAGCCCGTCATACGGGCCCCCCAGTGGGGGCCCACTATGCCAAAAGCGAGAGAAACCCCATCCCTCTCTTTCCTTTTTTCGCCCCCATGTCGCCACACAAGGGGCATGGGGACATAAAAAGGGGGATCCTATCAACTTGTTCCGACCTGAGATAAATCGTCTGTTGTGCAACACTGTAAACGAGGTATTGGAAAGAGTGGAAGCATGATTAAAAGATTTCAAGTGTTGGAGCCATATTAATTTCGTAGGAGATGAATTTGTTGTTTCACATATGAAGATCACCATTCCCATGATCAACTTGACTTGAAGAAGAATTTTGTTTTGAATGAAGATTGTTATTGTATCATATTTTGAAAGTAAACATGGTTCACAATTTCTGGTTTCGTGAAAATCAAAAATCTGTGGGGGTAACCTACCCGTTAAACAAAGGAGTTTTTTAGTAACAAATTTTTAACAATGAGGGTTCCGGACGAGAACTTGGTGAATGTAGAGAAAGTTGCTGAACTTTAGCTTTTGCAAATGATGAATCAGTTTATTTGTAATAAGATTTATAAATAACTGCTCCCAGCATAGCATGATCTCTCCTGAATTAGACATAGGTAGCTAGGCTATGTATAATTTAGGAACGATGACGTGATGTTCGGTTTAGTCGTTATAATTCTCAGTGTTTAAATAGATTCAACCAATGCCGTTTACAAAATGGCAATTTAAGGAAAGATGTTATGAGTGTTAACAAATTTGTTGATAATATGGAAATCAGAAAGGAAGAGAATTACAATAGATGGGGAATTATCACAACGAGTCGTTTATTGAACAGAAAGTATTCTTAAGTCTTAAAAATCCGGATACTAGGGATGTCGCAAACTTAGTACAACATAGTATATAAGGAAATAGGACTGCTAAATTCTAAACTTCATCAGCCCGTCCTGTTGTTGAGGTCCTGGAGAGCTTCTCCTCCCTCCAACATATATGCTCTCCCGTGAGTACCTTCAACTTGATGACCTTGATTTTTGGGGCATTGGTTCCTGTAGTGACCTTTCTCCCCACATCTGAAACATATGACTATAGCCTTGTCCTTGCAGTCCCTAGCAAGGTGTCCCACCTTTTGACAGTTAAAGCACGTACCACATGGTCCATTATGATGTAGTGTGCATTGGTTGCATCGTGGTAGGTTTCCAGCATAAACTCTGCCCTCTTTTGGTGCAGCAACATAAGCCCTGGCGACTTCTTGTCGTCTGTTCTGTTGTTGATGATTAGGGTTAAGGGTTTGGTTGTCATTATTATAACCTCCCTGGTCATTTTCACATTTCCTTTTGTTGTCGTTGGAGTGAGTGGACCTTCTATCATCAAACTTTCGCTCGTAATCATTTTTCTCCTGGGCGGAATCACATTTGATCTCTCGGTCCAGTAGTCTTTGGGCAATGGTCATGGCTTCTTCAAGATTCGGTGGTCTAGATGCGGTGACGTTCCCTTCAATGCTTCGAGGCAGTCCCTCGATATACTTTTCCAACATCCTTTCAAGATCCGGTACCGTGGTAGGGCACAGCACAACCAGTTCTTGGAATCTCCTGTTATACGTCTTGATGTCATTTCCCTTTACCACCAGATAGTGGAACTCGTAAAAATGGGTTAATCACTTTAGATTAGAATTACTTGGTAATTAATATTAATAAATGACATGGGAAATTACGAGGTATTACAAGAAAGCAGATACCTTAAGCAAGTTGGCTTCGATCGCATTCGCTCACCTAACAAACGAGGTCTTGGTCGAAGTATTGGCCGAAAGGTCAATCAAACGAAGTGAAGTATCTGACATCATACTTGAAGAAGGATCCAATTGGATGACTCCGATAAGGGAATACTTAATAAGTGGTATTCTGCCAGAAGATCCGAAGCTAAAACGAAAGGTTAGGGTCAAGGCTCCCCAATACAGACTCATTGGGGATAATCTCTACAGGAGGTCTTTCTTAACTCCATGGCTTCATTGTGTGGGGCTAAAGCAGGCTTCGAACATCACCTACGAAGTCCATGAAGGATTCTGCGGTTTACATGCAGGTCCTCGCTCTGTTGCTTCAAAAATAACGAGGCTAGGATATTATTGGCCATCAATGCATAGAGACGCAACTGAAATAATACAAAAGTGTGAAGCATGTCAGATCTACTCCAATGTTCCAAGATCGCCAAAGCAAGACATGACCTCCGTAACATCTGCATGGCCTTTCTGCCAATGGGGAATTGATATAGTCGGACCCCTACCAGTAGCTCCAGGAGGGGTAAAGTTCTTGGTCATAGCCATAGATTACTTCACTAAATAGGTCGAAGCCAAACCTTTGGCATCAGTAACAGGAAGGAATATGGAAAAGTTTGTGTGGGAACACATAATCTGCCTATTTGGTGTCCCTCACATCATCATCTCCGACAATGGGAAGCAGTTCGCTGAAGAAGTATTCCCAACTTTCTGCGAAGGCCTAAAGATTAAACAGTCGTTCACATCCGTGTACCATCCTCAGGTTAACCGATAAGTGGTAGTTATGAACAGGGATATTGTCAATGGAATCGAGAAGAGGTTAGGACGAAGCCATCATGGGTGGGTAGACGAACTACCTCAAGTTCTATGGGCACATAGGACACACCCCAAGTCAAGCCATGGGGAGACTCCTTTTAGCCTCACTTATGGAACGGAGGCTGTTGTACCCTCAGAAATAAGCGTTGAAACAGAGCATATTATGAACTTTGAGGAGAAAACAAACGAAGATAGGCTTCAGGAAAACCTGGATCTTCTACAAACAAAAGTTTGAAAAGTACTACAATAGTCAAGTTCGACCCTCTACGTTCTAGCCAAGTAAATATGTCCTTCGGTTAAATAGCGCAAGCAAGGCTGAATACGAAGGAAAGCTAGGGCCTACATGGGAAGGACCCTACGTCATATCAGAAGCCTATGGAAACAGAGCCTACAAGCTCGAAACGCTGGACGGAGATGTCATGGATAGGACTTGGAATGGTACTAACCTTCTTAAGTTTTACACATAAGACTTACTGCTTTTAAAACACTTAGTTTGTTTTTCAATTCATGTACCGCATTCTTCTCATTTGGGGAAAGAAGCATTAATGGTAGGTGTCTTAGTGTTCATTTCTTAAAATGATGTAATCCTCCCTACCCAATTAATGATATAACACATTTCCCTCAAATCTCTTGTTTCGTTCTTTACAACAAAGATTTGTTCAGCCAAGTACTTTACAAGTTTCAATGTCGAATGATGGTTCAGGACACATATCTTGTATATACATAATATCCATTACAATTCACATTAACTTTCCTACAAGTCTTAGGGTATTCTAAGCCCTTTGTATCTTAAGGATAAAGACGGAGTGGGTCGTGAACCTCTGTCGCAGTCAAATTATACGATTGCTAAAAATATTGGTCTAAAATACACACAATAAGGTTATAACCTTAGGTTGTATATGTACGTTTATAAATAACGTAAGAGAAGAAAAACATGATATTAAAAGTGGGATAATCAATCCCCTACTTGCATTCATAAGTCAAGTATGGCCGAAGCCAACAAAAATATTCAAGAAAATTTGTCTGAGATACGGGCCGAAGCCCAGCAAGCAACAAAGTTAAAATTGTTCAATAAATAGGCACATGCATATTAAGCATCATGGGAAATTGTTAAAAAGGGTACATGCCACCCTTAGGGCCAAATTCCTGCCAACATGGCAGTCTTCAAGCATTCTTTGAGGACATTGGGTCCTCTTGATGTGGTGGAGATGGAGGCTTTACAGATGCAGTCTTATTGGTTGGATACGGAGGCTGAACCTTCCGTGGCTTCTTTGAGAGGAAATCTTCAATTGGTGTTGAGGAGTCCTTGGTTGCTTAGGTGAGAAAAGGGTACTCTGCTGAAGTGTACGCGTTGCCAGCATCATTATACTCTTGCTCCGACGTTGGACGGTAGTATGGCACTTCCGACAAGACCACATGCTTCTTGGTCTCGGCAATCTCTTCCAACGTGGTGCACTTCCCATAAAAGATGGCAGAGTTCACCAGCTTCCCAACTATCTCTCCCACCTCATCGCTATGGTACAACTCCATTGCTATATATTGGACAACCTTCGCGACCACCTTAGCTCTGTCCTTCTTCAAGCTCTTGCAATGGAGTTTTAGGCCATCTATCTCCTCACGAAGCTTGATCTCCTGTTCACCAAGCTTAGCCCTTTCGGCTTCAGGACCTGCACATTTAGACTCAAAGGTAGTAACTTGTGATTTATACCCAGATACCTTGGCCTCCTCCATTCTCAACCTTCCGCATTCCGCTTGGGCCTCCTTTAATTGCCCTTAGCTCGAAGGTCTTGCACAATTGGATTTTTCTCGAAATCCTCCATCGCCTCCTTACACTTTGCTTCTAACTCAGAATACTCAAGATCCCGATTCTTTTCTTTGGCTAAGATGGTATCCATCTTCCCCCTCGCAGCCATCACCGTGCGAACCAGGTCCCTTGTTCGGGAATTTAGGTGGTTGTCTAACACAACCTGCCTTGTGTAGCTCTTATCATGTAGGTTACACAATTCTTCCATGGACATGTTGTCCAAAGTACCTCTCCAGCCGGCGGGAGTCACCTTTTCAACTAACTGATGCCACGCAAGGGCATTCAGAAGCTCCTTAGTGTTGGGCAAGCCTGCATAAGATATAGTAATTAGCTACATGGTGTATTAAGGTTTATAAAGTATGGAAGACGTTTACTTACCATGAATGTCATCATCTGGAACCTCTAGGGTTGAGGGCACGAAAGTCTTCACATGAGAACTTTTCTGCTTGTGTTTCTTGTTGGAGGGGTTGGTAGGACTAACTTCCTCTTTGGAGTGGCCTTCGAAGGCCTTGCACTGGTTCCCTTTCTGCTTCGAACCCTGTCTGCGATCCCAGAAGACCCTACGATTGTTACTTGATCACCCTCAGAGAAGGGATCGTCAGAATCAGCAATATTCTCCACAAACTGGGGGGCTTCCTCAGTACTCACAGGTTTGGGAGGTGGGATCACTGCAATAGGCTGAACTATTTGGGCGTCCACATCATTGTTGTTGACAGACACAGACGGAGACCCCACTCCATAGCTCACATTTTTTGGGTCCTTCGGAATGAAGCTGACCTCCTTGGCACCACCAGATACGACAAAGTTCCTGAACGCCATCTCTACAATAAAAAGAGAAAAGAAAGATAAATATCATCAGATAAGTTATTTATTTTATTTAAATGGGAATGTACATACTTTTTCCTTCACATATTATCCCGGGCTTTGATGGAGACCCCTCCCAATGGTCAACTATGCCCGCCATGAACAAAATTGGCTCAGGAAATGTTTGGACATCAACTGGGTGGCGTGCAAGACGCTGATAGATGGGACTGCTTCTTATGTCATATTGCAAGGGGTTATTAAAGCGTTTTTCATCAAACTAGAATGCTTCATCCAATAACGCTGGATATTCCGGAGGTATGATTGTGTTTTGAATATAGAAAAACTGCCCTTTCCAATTTCTTATGTTTGAAAACGGTTTGGTCACCAAGTAGGGCACATCGTGCTCACTTCTTTTGGCTAAGGTTATCCAATCACCACCAGGATAAAGGTTAATAAAGCCTCTGAGCACAGTCAGTGTAGGCTCATAACCGTAAGCCTTGCACATCACAATGTAGGTGGTCAATTTGGCTAAGCCAAACGGATTCAACCTAGAGATGTGTACTTGGTAATACTATAAAAACTCTAAGATTAAGGGGTGAATGGGAATCCTAAAATTGGATTGGGTGAAAGCATGAACATAAAGCCCCACATACCCTTCGGGAGCATCAAAGATGTTTTGGGTTTTGCTCGGAAGCATCACCCTGAACTCCTTAGGGATGGGGTATTCATCAAGAAAGTCCGATAAGGCTTTTTTGGAGAAGGTTCATATTTGTTGCCTGACGATTCTTTTAGCGGCCATACTCATGTTGTATTCAAATAATTAGAACAAGAAAACAAAGATTAATGACGGAGTATTACCTTTCGACTCAATGGAAGCACAAAGCACAGTAATGTGTGTGTATTTTGGGCGGAAGGTAAAAAGTAAGTTAGGGTTTACGGTACAAAGGGATTATATACCCCTTATATTTTTCATCCTAGCCATCCACGTGTCCATCCGAATTTGACACCTATAAGGATTTCAAATGCTTTTTAAATTTTGAAGGGACGTTTGTGTATACAAAAGTCCTAGCTGTTATGGCCTAGGTTACAAGTGGGTGGATCATCATTAGGCGCATTTATTACGCAGTTAATTTTAAGCACTTATCTTTTTATGTACGACTTTGTGACGAAAGGGATAGAGTGTAGGCTGATTTTGGAGTCATAAGCAATATATTCTCGTACGTATATATCACTTTCGACTGGGAGGCTTGATGATGTACCCTCCGAACGGGTCGAAGGACACCCCTTCGAGCCTGTACGAAGCCTTCTCTTCGAAGGCCAAGGTCAACCTTCTAAAATATTCATTGGCGTAAAACCATTTATCTATGAAGTGATTACTAGTTAGGAAGTGATCAAGCGAAAAGTGTACCGCTTTTAGGGGGTCATTTAAGCCCTAAATCGTATTTATTTGATCAAATATTGCCCTAAATCGTTCCTTTTGTCATTTTAGGTAATTTGGAGAAGAAATCTGGAAAAGGAAGCATTTTGGACGTTTTTGGAGCATAAAAGTGAAGAAAACAACAAAGTCTCCTAAATCTGCTGGAAAGTACTTGTGACGACGTCAAGCTCTAGTGTGACGCCGTCAGCCCTTGATAAGCCAGAGAAATTTTGGAAGATTAAAGGGGGACGGCGTCAAGAAGGTCGTCAAGCCTTGATAAGCCAGAGAGGATTTTGGATGATTAAAAGGGGACGGCGTCAAGAAGGCCATCAAGAAACCCTAAACGCAGCGAGGTGACGGCGTCAAGCTCTATAACGTGACGCCGTCAGATCTGTTTTCCTATATATACTTTCATAATTTTTAGTCATTAGTGTGCAACTTTGTGAGGAGAAACCCTAAGACGAATTTTCTGCCATTTTTAAGGGTTTTATACCCTTGGATCTCCCATGTTTAATTGAAGATAAGTAATCAATTAATCATTCAATATGTCTATGTGTTGTTTGATTATATCCTGTTCTTGTCTTTTAATTAACATGCTAGGCTAGATTTATCTTGTGTTTGCTTAGATCTAATGAAACCTAACTATTGATTATTGGTTGTTGGTGTGTCATTAATTGTTTTGGATGATTGTTTATCGATGTTAGGCTTAAGAAAACTGGCTAACCTCCTATACGGTAACTTGCTTGAACGTCTTAAGAAACATGAACCAATGCGTACTAAGGTTTTTATGGTTGTATTTAATGCATGAGCGAATTCTAGTGATCCCATGTTAGGAGCTTCTTAGCCGGCTCGACATAGGAGTGAAGTAGGAGCTTGTAGAGTTGGGGAAGTACGTACGCCACCCCACGATTGGTATTAAGGAATACACCCGTCATCCACGCAATTAATACACACTAATCAACCGGTAAAAAATAGTTAGGGAGTAAGGAAATCTAAGTAAACACATTTCTCTCCATATAAGTTCCACAACCTTTTTATTTTCAGTTATTTTATTTTATTTGTAATTGTAGTTATTTGGGTTAGTTGACTAGCAACTAATTCCGCCCACTCCTTCAAACCCGAGATTTACTTGCTTTCATAAAAAAAAATATAAAAATACAAAAAGAATCTTCCCTCACCCTTAGACCTATTAGAGTAGTTTTTCAATCCTAACGACACTATTCCCCTAGAGAACGATCAATCCCCCGGTACTTGCCACTACACTATACTACATCGGTCAGGTACACTGCCTGGTGGGGATTGCAAGCCTCTTGAGATCCCTCGAGAGGTAAAACCTGTTGTAAGGTCGCAAAACCACGCATCAGGAAGCTACAAATCGAAGCCTTAAGCCCTTCGAGGTACCTCCTTCGAGGATACTAGAAAGGAGAATCATCCTGACCTGGTCATACCCACGTCCCCTCTTTCCTTGAGCTTTCCTGTCAAGAAAGAGATCGTGGGTCACAAAGCCCTAGCGGTTATCACAAATCATGGGACGCCCTCATGATCTCCGAATTATGTGCAAGAGCACTCTAAGGCCTATTTCCTCCCTTATAAATAGCTTAGACGGGCTAGAACAATGGTATGCAAACTTGACTCTCTTATTTCACTACCAACTTATCATAACACATACTTATTCGCACGCCAGAGGTGGTTCACATGGTCCAACCCATGCGCAATCACTTAACGTAGTGTTTTAGTGTTTCTTATTTCAGGTTAAAGACAAGCTTGGCGCAATCACAACACCCCCTATATCCTTTGATCATCATCGAAGGCCTGGTCGTGCAATTTATTGTACAATCACAAATCATATACATTCATGCAACAATTCACCAAAAGTTCTTACTCATATAGAAAACGAAAGCATGCATATAATGTGAGTTTTTTGTTGCAAATAAATTTATGTTTTTCTAAAGAAAAAACAATATGGATCAAAAATTAGAAATGGGCTATATTTAGAAGAAGTAAATAATGCATTTGCATTTCTTTTATGAAAACATGTTTAGGTCTAGTTTGTTATTTTTGGAGTCAAAATTTTAAGTAAGTACGTGTCTACTCTCGCGAGATAGTTTTTAGTGTGAGTTAGTGAAAGAATCATATAATACATGTCACGTGGAAATTCTCTATATATACTATAGGAGAGAACACTCGCCGACCATTTTGAATTTAATATTCCAAAATTCATTAATATATTCGTATAATTAGCGGCCCATTATCTTAGCCCGCGATGCAGCCTAATTAAGTAGTCGGTTCATAAGTATTTCCACTATCTTCCAAAACCGACTCTTCCCACTTTCCACAAACTTATCCCACACCCTTTGTAACCAACTTATACACTCTATTCTCGAGTATAAAACGGAAAGAAGAGAGATGGAGAGGGAAAAAAGAGTGAAGTAAAGAGGAGAGGAATAAGAATTTTTATTTTATCTTGTGTTCCCGAGTTGAAAATAAAAGATAAGGATATAACAAAAAAAGAGCTTTAAAATCAACTTCACTCCATTTCATCCCAATTTGGGAAGTAAATTAGGAGAGTAATTTTGATGTAATTTGCTATCCTTTACTTTCCTCTCTCCTCCTAAAAAATCTTAGGAACACAATTTTTTTTATTACCATCCCAAATCTTTCCCTTTCACTCCAGAAAATAAACTCGGGAACAGAGTGATAATTTCCACAGCGGACCAAGATCACCATACGACGATGTATGAAATCATGAAATCGTTGACAAGATTCAACACATGAATTTCTGTAAGTTTGTTTTTAATGTGATTGTGAAAAAAAAAAAGCTACTCACGTCTAACTTACTTTGTTTAATTCTTTCTTTCCATGGTTTTCCTTAATAAAGAGGTGGACGAGGAACCACAGCTCCGCTGTAAGTTGTTTCTATTATTTTGTTTGTCAAATTTTATATTTTCAATATTAGTCATTTTTTTTGATTCTTTGACTATACATGATGTGTGTGTTAGTCGATTAAATGGTGGTACGATTCTTAACTCATATTCTCTTATTGTGTTTTGCTAGCCTGCCCATATCCTTGATTGATCTTGAACACCAGAATACATGAAGGTAATTAGTGTGATTTATTTGTTCTGTTTTGGGTCAATCGATTTGTACTGAGGTATAACCATTTTTATTAGTCAATTTGTTTTTATTCTATGCGTATAAACAAAATAATCCATATGTCTTAATTCAGTTTTAGGGTGTTCATTTTTTTATTTTTTTTATTTTTCAGTTTGCAGGTTGCGATCGCAGTGCGGTGGCAGGTGGTTTCATGAGCTGCAATATCATCCTGAGGTATAACATTTGTGAATTTGGTTTTTGTTACGAAATCGGGTCGTGTATGCGAAAATGTTGCTCTGCATGTTTGAGTTATTTGGGATTAATTGTTGAAATTTAAGCCTGTGTTAGTTTAAACTTATTTTTGTGATTATGAGCTAATTTGATTTCGCCTACAAATAAACAACCTTATATTATCTTACAACCATTAGAGTACAGATTTGATGATGCCCGTGCAGTCGGAACTCTGCTTAGAAGAATTCTTATTGCAGCCGGTCCTGTTGAGGTACGCTTTCCTCTTTAGGTTACTATAACATTAAGGTCATATAACTTCTGTTTGTTTTTTTGCAGTCGCCAATTGCCATCTCAAGAATGTAATGGTTCCTGTTAATTTGACATTCCTGATGAGGTTAAGAGCATGTGAAGTCAAGTTCCACAAAAAAAAGTTTTGCTCCAGGTTACGTGACAGAATTGGTAAGCATGTGAAGTTGACCGATTCATGCATCCATCAAGATTGATTTTTGGACACATTTGAATATTTGTTTCGTAGGTAACACAAGTACATATTTGAAATGTCAACTTACATGAAAAAGTTATATGATAACATGTTACTAGGTTAAATTTGTCAATTACCTGTCTTTTTACGATGAAAACTGTGTTATAATTGTTTGTCCTACTACATTAGTGTAGTTCACATATAAGTTTGCCCCAACACAATTATACATCAAATCGTAACTACAAATTATATAAAACCAACTTTGCACAAAAATTATCACAAAAAAATTTAAAAAAAAAAATGCCCGTTGCAACGCAGCGGGTACTTCCTGCTTGTTCTGTACATAAATTGCAATGTAACTTTTAAAATAATTGGAAGGGTAATATGAGTATTTTTATATTTCTCTTTTTTACTAAGGGGTGTTTAGGGTTGCTTATTGAAGATAGATATGCGTTTTTGAAACGGATAATTAGGTAATCAACTATTACAAAACGTGATTTAAAAAATTAGTGTTTGGATTTGATTATATTTTTTGATATCGCAATAATCAGATAATTACGTTTTTAAATGTTTGGCAAATCAGACCATTTAATAGATTAATAAGTAAAAAGAATGAAAAGGACATTTTATAGATGAATTTTACTATAAGTTAAGAATGAACAATTTCCTTCCTATCACGTTACAATTTATTTGCATAACTATTGTGTTTATTTTGTTTAAAAAGTTATACTCCCTCCGTCTTAAAGTTTAAGTCCATTTTAACATTTTGCATTCAACTTTGACCTTAAATATTTTTGTTTATATTATATAATACTTGATGCCAAACATATAAATGGATTGAGTTTTAAATATATTTTTATTCGTATAATTTTCATCAAATATTATATAGTACAAACAAAAATATTTATGGTCCAATAAGCTACATACCAATTTCATTTTCACCACATATTAGACTTTACCCGTATCCCCAATTTCATCTCCATACTCATTTCAATGAAGAAACCTAGATCAAGCTGGTTAATTCTCCAATAGTCGATCTTCACCAATATCTAATATCACCAACTCATTCACAAAGAAAACACGCAAATACGTTTGTCCTTGATCACAAATTCAAAATGGTGGAATTGTTGTTGTCGGTAAACTATAATGGTGGGTGTTAGAAGTAATTTTCCGTAAACACTTCAGACAAACAAATGAGGTCTTCCGGTCGAACTAGATGAAGGTTCTTCCGAAAGACTGATGGATCAATCCCTTCGGCTTCTAAGGGTCCTTCGGTTAACTGCACACAAAAGCACGCGTCACTACTAGAAAAAAGGCCTTTAATGACATGCTTTTTATGACACACACAATATAATGACGCGCAAAAGCGTGAGTCATAAAAAAAATGTCATAAATTGTAAAATCTGAAGAATAGACGACAGGCATTTTTGTGTGTCGTCAAATTCATGTCATATCTCAAAATTTTTAAAAAACACGGACTACATTTCATTTCCCACTCCAACAAAACATATATCCCGCTAAAACAAAAAAAACCCACAAACATTTATACCCTAACCAAAAACTCATATTTCATTTTCATCTTCATCATTCACTCTTCTCCCTCTCCTCTCTTGCCGCCGGCCACGCCACAAACCACCACCACCACTACCCCTAAAACTACACCGCCACCACCAAAACACTCCTCATCATCTCCTCTTTCTCGTGACACCATCCGCGCGCCACCAAACATCATCACCACCTCGTTTTATTTACACCGCCGCCATCAAACACTACCACCATCATTTTATGCTCTAAACTCCATAGATCTATTGAAGATACGATAACGAAACGCGTTTTTACGCGTGGGTTGACTCACCACCGAGTCAACTCGTGGTTATTATTGATTTTTCGGGTTAAAAACAAATGGGTTTGTCGTGTTTCTGTGGTTCCGAGAGCCTAAGCTCACGAGTTTGGGCTTCTTTTTGGTCTTTTAGTTCTTGTGGTTATGTGGTTTGTTGATGAAGTGGTGAAACCGAAACCCTTTGGGTTCGGATATTTGTTGAGGCGCCGAGAAAGCTTAAGCCGAGACCCTCATGGTCTCGGCAATGCTTGTGGGTTTTGAGATTTTTTTTGATATTCTTGTTACTACTCTTATTGCTATTGTTGAGGTGGCTGTTATTGTGTTGTTGATGTAAATATGGAGCCGAGAACCCTTTGGGTTCGTTTGTTTGTTTCGGCGTGAAAAAGCTTAGCCGATACCCTCATGGTCTCGGCAATGCTTGTGGACTTGGAAACCATTTTGATACTACTCTTGATAATATGTTGTGTTGTTGTTTAGTTTTGTTGTTGGATTGTGAGGCCGAAGACCCCAAGGGTCCATTCGGTTTGGTTTATGGCAAAGGAATTAAGCCGAGACCCGTATGGTCTCGGCAATGGATGTGTTGTTTTTATTACAGCCTTATGGTGCAACTTTCTAGTATTTTCACTCAAGTTTGGGGTATGGATTGCTACCTCAAGTCATGTCATGCTGGCTGAAGTTGTGCATTCGGTTGCTGATTTTGCAAATCAGGTGAAATGGCTGTTATGCAATTTAGTTGATCTTCTTGTTTGGTTTAGTAGATTTAAAGATACTGATGAATTTTGATGTTGTTGTAGGCGCTTCTTCTATACGGTTTAAACAGTTCAAAGCGTGCTCCAGATGCTCTTCATCCGTGAGTATTTCGGTTATCATTCACATATTCATCATGTTTATTAGTGCTAGTTATTATCAGTGCAAAGTTGTTCTAGTTAATATTTGTCATGTTTCGTTCATTGAACATAATAGTTATATCTGTTGGTTTGATCTTTATATGTGCTGATTGATTTCACTTGTGTTATTAGGTATGGTTATTACAACTAAAAGTAAGTGAACGTGCAGGATGGTGCTGCAGTTACTGGCCTTGCAATTGCCGCTGCATCGTTAGTTGCTGTTAAAGCTAGCTGATGTACGGAGCAGGACGGACGCGTAGGAGAGTGAAATAGTCGGGTACACCGTACGTGCTTCAAAACAGTAGCAGTAGTTTAGCTTCATTTCCTTTTAAAATAACTTGTAGTTGTATGAAACACATTGTTTTGATATATACGAAATTCGCTCTTTTGCTATTTGTGTATAAATTTGTATTATGAGATTAACTGTTATTTAATGTGTGGGTATTAGTAATTTTATAAAAAATATATTTTTTTTTTAAAAAAATTTGAACCATGACACGCAAAAAAGGTGTCATAAAATAGTGTCATAAAAGTATGTCGTAAAAGGGTGTCATAAATTCATGACGCCGAAATGCGTGTCATAAAGATTTATGACGGGTCAATTTATGACACCAAAAAGTGTGTCATCTGACCCTTTTATGACACGCAATGCGCGTCATTAAAGGCCTTTTTTCTAGTAGTGCGTTAGGCTCGTCCCGGGTGTTATCCCAGGACCAAGCTCCGGCGTGAGAGTAAGTATTGGGTAATCCGAAAGACTTAAACAGTAATTGAGAGTAAATGTGGGTCGCTAAAAAGTTGGTTGAGAGTAGTAAATGAGCTGGGTATTTATACTACCCAGCCTTGATACCTGAAATGGTGGCGCCGGATTTTCTGGGTTTGCGTCCCAGACACAATCCCGTAAATCCTGGGGCGGCGGCGGCAGTGTCTGCTGATGCCATCTGTCATAAAGGTGATGCCACTTGTCCTATTGCTTACAGTTGCATTGGCCGGACGAACTAGGTTCCTTCCGGTCTTTACCGGATGACTTAACTCCACCCAGATGGTCGGACGAGTTAGTCCGTCCGGACACATACGCCAACAAGTCCCCCCCAGTATCATAGTATTGGTTTCATCGATACTGTGATACTCAAAATCGGGTCGTGTATGCGAAAATGTTGCTCTGCATGTTTGAGTTATTTGGGATTAATTGTTGAAATTTAAGCCTGTGTTAGTTTAAACTTATTTTTGTGATTATGAGCTAATTTGATTTCGCCTACAAATAAACAACCTTATATTATCTTACAACCATTAGAGTACAGATTTGATGATGCCCGTGCAGTCGGAACTCTGCTTAGAAGAATTCTTATTGCAGCCGGTCCTGTTGAGGTACGCTTTCCTCTTTAGGTTACTATAACATTAAGGTCATATAACTTCTGTTTGTTTTTTTGCAGTCGCCAATTGCCATCTCAAGAATGTAATGGTTCCTGTTAATTTGACATTCCTGATGAGGTTAAGAGCATGTGAAGTCAAGTTCCACAAAAAAAAGTTTTGCTCCAGGTTACGTGACAGAATTGGTAAGCATGTGAAGTTGACCGATTCATGCATCCATCAAGATTGATTTTTGGACACATTTGAATATTTGTTTCGTAGGTAACACAAGTACATATTTGAAATGTCAACTTACATGAAAAAGTTATATGATAACATGTTACTAGGTTAAATTTGTCAATTACCTGTCTTTTTACGATGAAAACTGTGTTATAATTGTTTGTCCTACTACATTAGTGTAGTTCACATATAAGTTTGCCCCAACACAATTATACATCAAATCGTAACTACAAATTATATAAAACCAACTTTGCACAAAAATTATCACAAAAAAATTTAAAAAAAAAAATGCCCGTTGCAACGCAGCGGGTACTTCCTGCTTGTTCTGTACATAAATTGCAATGTAACTTTTAAAATAATTGGAAGGGTAATATGAGTATTTTTATATTTCTCTTTTTCTACTAAGGGGTGTTTAGGGTTGCTTATTGAAGATAGATATGCGTTTTGAAACGGATAATTAGGTAATCAACTATTACAAAACGTGATTTAAAAAATTAGTGTTTGGATTTGATTATATTTTTTGATATCGCAATAATCAGATAATTACGTTTTTAAATGTTTGGCAAATCAGACCATTTAATAGATTAATAAGTAAAAAGAATGAAAAGGACATTTTATAGATGAGTTTTACTATAAGTTAAGAATGAACAATTTCCTTCCTATCACGTTACAATTTATTTGCATAACTATTGTGTTTATTTTGTTTAAAAAGTTATACTCCCTCCGTCTTAAAGTTTAAGTCCATTTTAACATTTTGCATTCAACTTTAACCTTAAATATTTTTGTTTATATTATATAATACTTGATGCCAAACATATAAATGGATTGAGTTTTAAATATATTTTTATTCGTATAATTTTCATCAAATATTATATAGTACAAACAAAAATATTTATGGTCCAATAAGCTACATACCAATTTCATTTTCACTACATATTAGACTTTACCCGTATCCCCAATTTCATCTCCATACTCATTTCAATGAAGAAACCTAGATCAAGCTGGTTAATTCTCCAATAGTCGATCTTCACCAATATCTAATATCACCAACTCATTCACAAAGAAAACACGCAAATACGTTTGTCCTTGATCACAAATTCAAAATGGTGGAATTGTTGTTGTCGGTAAACTATAATGGTGGGTGTTAGAAGTAATTTTCCGTAAACACTTCAGACAAACAAATGAGGTCTTCCGGTCGAACTAGATGAAGGTTCTTCCGAAAGACTGATGGATCAATCCCTTCGGCTTCTAAGGGTCCTTCGGTTAATTGCACACAAAAGCACGCGTTAGGCTCGCCCCGGGTGTTATCCCAGGACCAAGCTCCGACGTGAGAGTAAGTATTGGGTAATCCGAAAGACTTAAACAGTAATTGAGAGTAAATGTGGGTCGCTAAAAAGTTGGTAGAGAGTAGTAAATGAGCTGGGTATTTATACTACCCAGCCTTGATACCTGAAATGGCGGCGCTGGATTTTCTGGGTTTGCGTCCCAGACACAATCCCGTAAATCCTGGGGCGGCGGCGGCGGTGTCTACTGCTGCCATCTGTCATAAAGGTGATGCCACTTGTCCTATTTCTTACATTTGCATTGGCCGGACGAACTAGGTTCCTTCCGGTCTTTACCGGACGACTTAACTCCGCCCGGATGGTCGGACGAGTTAGTCCGTCCGGACACATACGCCAACAAGTCCCCCCCAGTATCATAGTATTGGTTTCATCGATACTGTGATACTCAAAATTTTGAAATCCCGTTTTATCAATTCCGATGGGTCTCGTCCATCAGCACCTGATGAGTGTGATGCACAAATCGCCAAAACCATTGCCGCTTCTTTTTTAGGATAGCCGTTACACTAGCCGGGCGAGTCGGGTGCTTGTTGGTTTTCATCCGAAGGGCTCCATGTCCCCCCCAGTATTATAGCATCGGTTTTATCGATGGTGTGATACTTTATGCAAATTGTAGAATTCCGTTTTAGTTTTTCCGGAGTGCCTGACCCGTTGGGTGCGAGTATGTTGGGTGTCGCATATGACGCCAAAAGACATGATGGTTTCGTTTTTGGGAATGTCGTCCCCCCCCTTTTTTATATATTGTAGTCGCGGGAGTTTGACAGGTGCACGCGTGCCCACTACGTGGATGAAATACTGCTACGTCAACATCTGATTGGGTGCAACGTTTCATGCCCTTCCTTTTTACCTATAAATAGCGCCATTTGTGTCATTTTTTACCACTGCAATCTTTTACTTTTATTTGAGACGCATCCGGCCATATTTTCCGAGCGAAATTTATGTTTGTCATCCGAGCAGTTTCTACATAATTCATTCAACTTAAAAGGTACGTTCCGAACCATCCACACTTTTTATTTTACTTTGTATTCTCTTGGTTGTCCGGCTATATCCCGTTTTCCCTCGGTTAGGCTATGTCGGATTCGCCCGCTTCGACTTATGACGAGGATGTTCAAGAAGTTGGGGGGTTTCTACCCAAGTTTGATATTCAGAAATATACTTCTCGGATGGACGAGAGGGTAGTGTATATGGTAACAATGGACTTCGGTATACCCGCAGACCAACACCCAAGGTTATCTCCGAAGGGAATGACCATGAACGAGTTACCAGACGATGCTATTTGCTTGTATTTAGAGTATTTTTACGAGGGTGGCCTTAGTGTACCCTTTTCTACCTTTTTTTTGGGTGTTATCAGAGATTACAAAGTTCATCTCTCTCAGCTGGTTCCGTTGGGTTTGCACCGTGTGACCCTTTTTGAGGTGTATTGCCGGAGCTTGCACGTCAATCCTACTACTCCTTTGTTTCAGGCTTTCTACAAGCTAAGTAAGCAAGATCATTGGCTTTCTTTTGAAAAGAGAGGCGGTCGTGAAAGAAGGGTCTGTTTCCGGGAGATTCTTACCGGCTTGAAAGGTTGGAAATATGAATTTTTTCTGATAGATAGGCGGACTATTCCTTTTGCTATGCCCTGGAAGCATCATGATTCGGACATATCGGATCCTTTTCCGAAAAGGGAGTTCAATGTTGAAGATGCCGATCGATTATCCGAGACTGTAATCGATCTTATCCGAATTCCTCAGGGCTTTCTTTACGCCGTTGGACTTACCTCTCATTGGGACCATCCCGGCTACCGGGCGGCCCTTAGGGATGCTGAGGGGAAGGGTATTGCTTTACAGCCTTTGCCTTTGCTTTTGCCTCCGTCTTTCTTTTCTTTATGTGTTGATGCATTTATGCCTGTTTATTTCTAACTATCTTGTGCTCTTACTTTCCGCAGCTATAACGATGTCTGAATACTTGAAAAAGCCGAAAATCCGAAAGGGTGCATCGATGGTTAAAGGGGATCAGTTCCGTGAGGGTCAGTCCCACGAGCTGCATGTGACCACTTCGGCCACTTTCAATACCGAAATTCCGGAGAAAACAGCAGAACAGAGGTCGGTTGAGGTGGCCAATGAAGCAGTTCTAGAGGCCAAGCGAAAGAAACAGGAGCAAGCCGCCGCCCGAAAAGCATTCCAATCTCAGCAGGGGGAAACGGGGAGCAAGACCAGTTTTCGCGTCGAGCGTGGAAAAGGGGGAAGTGGTGTGGTTCGTCCAGTCAAGCGAACTAGGACGAATGAAGATGTGGATGTGGTGGACCTAGATTCTTCGGAGTAGCCTTTTCCTGCCCCCAGGCCCATCCGGTCGTTACGTCCGGAGGAGACGGGGAAGCAACCGGAGGGCGATGAGGATATTGGTGTGAGCTTCACGTCCGGGGCTACTGGAACCTGTAAGCTACTCATACACTCATATATTTTCCCTCTCCTTTCTTCTTCATTTTTTTTATATATATTTGTGATAGTAACTGCCGTGTTGCCCATTCGTTTTTAGGGGATTCCTCCGGCGCTGCTTCTGGCCATGGGAAGGAAAAGGTTGGTGAGGATGATCCTGAAGCTTTGTTTGTACCGGCTTGGAAGGTCAGGAAGGACGACCGTGTGACCAGTAGGAAAGTCTGTCGGGACTTAATGTTGAATCTACCTACTCCTCGGGAGGAGTCCTATCTTGAGAGCTTAGGTGATGCGGAGGCCGCTCAGAGGGCCTGGAAGTTGCTGGGCATGGGAGCCACAGCTCAATCGGACCTCCTATTCCGGTTTGAGACCCTCCTTAATGAACATAGCGAGTTATACCGGGCACATCAACAATGTGCAAATGTTGGGAGGGAGGGGGAAGAGCTTAAACAGCTGAGGGTTGAGCATTCTAATTCTATGGTAAAGGAGTCGGAGTTGATGGGTCGCGTCTCGGAGTTAGAGCAGTTGGTGGAGGAGGAGAGAAAGGTTGCTGCGGAACAGATCAGTGCTCTGGAAGTTGAGTTGGGTACGTTCAAAGCCAAGTTATGTGAGGAGGAGAAGGAGAACTCAGTGCTTCTTCTAGAGAAGAAAGATTTGACCGGCCGAGTGGGTCAAACGGAGATGGAACGGTTTAAGGTAGTGAAGGATGTCATTCCGGAGGTGGTCCGCCGACTTTTGAATAGTCATGAATATAAACAACATTTGGCGACCCCCTTCAGCCTGTCCTCCCAATCCGGATTTTTAGAGGGTGTGCCATTGGCCCGTAAGCCGGAGGATTTGGCTAAGATTCTGGCCGAGGTGGAGGATCTTGACATGGAGGCTGACGCCAAGTTCGCACCTTTGTATGACGTACTTTTCTCTGCCGAGTATCCTTATATCAAGAAAGTCAGCAGTGCTTATCTGGAATCCCTTGATGGGATAATGAGCATATTTCCTGACCCCACTCCGTCCGTGCCCGCCGAGACTGTAGTAGCCGAAGCTGCCACTGGAACAACTACCGAGGCTCCCGAGGTCCAAGCTGCCAATGTCCAGGACTCCGTAACGGGAGAAGGTGGATCGGCCCTTTGAGAGATTTGACTGTTATTGAAGTCTAGGTAATTCCGTTTTGACTACGGGTGAAAATTATCTCGGATTTCTTTGTGAAGCTTATTTAATCTTGTTACTTCGAAATTTATTCAGGAGATGTAAGGCTTTCGGGCCGCTGGACTAGGTTTTAGAAGAAAAAAAAACTGATGTGATTCGGATGACTGTTATAACTTGTAATTTGAATAATTTGTATGTTTTTTTTTTTTTTTTTTTTTTTTTTTTTTTTTTTTTTTTTTTTTTTTTGCTTGTATGGTTGCTTTGCTAGTTATGGAATGTATCGTGTTTCCACTTTGTGCGTACATCATATTACTCACGCTTCGGAACGACTTGCTCTGCGAGTTTGACGAAACCGCCCAGTTTTGCGTCTTACGGCGACTTGTGACTGCATGGGTCCTCGGTCCTGTTATCTCGGCCCTTTCCGGATCCCCTTTTCGGGCACCAGCCTACTACGGGCATAGTGCGTTATTCGGTTTTGTGTTCTGGTTTCACGGCCTTTTTACCTTGGCTTGTACGATGATACCTTTTTGTTGGATGTTCGGATGGACCGTTCCTACCGGACCAGACGTGTTTGTCAGCGATGGTTATTTTCCTTTTTTTTTATTATTATTATTTATGTAATCATTTCCGAACGGCTATGGGTTGTTTTGCTGGCTTCAGTCTGAAGCCGGGAGTCATACATGTCCCTTCCATCATCCTCTTTGTTTCCTGCGTAAATAAATCATAATTCTCCTGCCATAATCATTATTGCTCGTGACGGGTCATTATACGGTATTTATATTCGAATCACAAACGTACATCAAACACTTGTTTTTTATTACCGTCACTACTTGCATAGCTCCGGAGAAACAAGTTAACGCTTGATTTATGTTTTGATTGAAAACGTACAATATACTTGTTTTTTATTACCTTCGCTATTTACATAGCTCCGGAGGTACAAGCTTATGTGCTTTCGGGCGACATACGCCATTCGGCCTTTTTGGCTTACTTGCAGATTGGAAAACGTACGATAATACTTGTTTTTATTACCTTCACTATTTTCATAGCTCCGGAGGTACAAGTTTGTACGTTTTCGGGCGACATACGCCATTCGGCCTTTTTGGCTTATATACATGGCAACCACTTTTTGGGTATAAACCATCTTCGGGCGACATATGCCATTCGGCCTTTTTGGCTTACTTATATATATGGCAACCACTTTTTAGGTATAAACCATCTTTGAACATTGACCACTGATCTCCGGAGGTCGCGAGCCTGCCGGAGGGATCATTTTTAGCTTACGTTCAGAATGTGACAAGTATTGTAAGGACACGGCATGTAGAGAAAATTGCTCCCCCTTGACGGTGGGGTAACTGCATTTGTCATTCATATAGTTAATATCAGGTCCTTTCGGACGTTACACAAGTCATATAAATCGAACGTTTACAAAAACACTTTCTCAAGCCGATGGCATGCTGCGTTCATAGTGCTTCCTTTTCTTCCTTTGCCTACGATTTATGTGATCCAGCTCAGTAGATCTCCATGACCCGGTAGGGTCCTTCCCCGTCGGGTCCAAGCTTTCTTTGATTTTTACTTCTGCTCTCTGTCCTTCCGGCACATGAGATCAGCTGCCTTGGATGGTGAAGGTATTTTTGTTCCTTTCGTTAGCCAATAATAAAAACAAACACTGACAGGGATGAAATAACTATATATTCTAATAACATTTTGTTTTAATAGTCACTTGAACTTTTTATTTTTACCTTGGACACCCCGGCTCGACCCTTTCGGTTATGGCCTTGTGTCGTCTTTTTTTCGTATCTTACCTTCCGGATTGCGGCCCTCTTCCTTCGATTTGGCCGCGGGTTTCGTGAAGCAATGTTGTAAGACTCTGGTTCTCCAGTGCACTCGGGTAGTCTCCTGGATGCTTCCGCCTTGTCTTGCATCTCTTTTCCCTTCCGGATTAATTTTCTCGTCATCTCATCATTCCGGGTTTCATTCTCTGCCTCTCTCTCTATCATTTGCTCCCCCTCTACTCTATGACATTCCGGAATAACTACTGACCGAGTGATTAACGTTGCTATGCCACCTGTAGTAGGGAACTTAATCATCGAGTGGATAGTTGAGGTGACGGCTAGTAGCTTCTTTAATCCGGAGCGTCCCAATATGATGTTATAGGGGGAGGGAGATCGGACCACAGCGAATACTATCCTAGTTTTGCGGGACAGACCTTGACTTCCAAAACAAACCTCCAGTTCTATCTTCCCCAGCGGTTTTACGGGTTCTCCCGAAAATCCTATCAAAGGCGTGTTGGTTTCTTCCAGCCGGGTCTGAACGAAGGGGCACAAACGTTCAAAGCAATGCTCATATATGACCTCCATTGAAGCACCGGGGTCTACATAAACTTCTCGTACCGCATGACCTTCCACCTTTACCTCAACTATCAAAGGTTCGTCCGACACATCCTCCGGGAGGATGGGTGGGAAACTGATCGGGTCGTTCATCCATTCTTCTTCTGCATCTGCCATCTTCCCTTTTCTCGCAGCCACTGGACTTCGGATCATGTTAATGATCTTCCCCTTGTTTGCATGGTTGTTTCCTCCCTAAGGTGCCCTCCCTCTCTGCCGAATGTTTTTCAACAGATGGTCCAGCTTTCCCGTATCCAACGCCGTTTTTATGTGCTCTTTAAGTTGATAGCAATCATCGGTGAGATGCCCCTTCTCACCATGGTAGTCGCAATACCTATCCATATTTTCTGGGAGGGGCTTTCCTTTCATAGGAGGGGGCTGCGGTAGTTTTAGCTGATGTTCAGTGGCGAGGATTTCTTTGGGAGTCTTCGTCAGGGAGTTCAGATCTATGGGTCTTGTGTCGTATCGGCGGATGTCGTTACGACGGATGTCAGTTCTACCGGCGTTATCGTTCCTTGCGGGAACATAAGGAGCGTAGTAATCATTCCTACGAGGCTTGAACTCGATCCTGGGGTTGTTCCTATGGCGATCTCCTCCGAAAGGGACTTTCGGGGCATACTGGTCGCTCCTGCTGTTGTATGGGCCCCGGCGGTATTCTCTGAGGACATCCGCTTTCTCTGCTTTTGGCAGTTCAGTATTCCGGAACGCTTCCTCCGATCGAACAAAATCATCGAACCTCTCCAACATCTCATCGACTATTTTGGGAATCTTATCCGAGAACTTTTTCGCCAATTCCGGGCAATGGTGGCCATTCATGAACGAAGAGATCTGCATTATTTCTGGGGCATCCGGAAAGTAGTTTGCTTCACAAACCCACTGCTCTTTAAAGTCTGGGAGGCTCTCATTGGCCTTCCTATGGATCTTGTTAATCTCCGTAAGATCTTTGACGCATGCCCTTAGCATACCGAACCTATTCAAGAATTTCTTCTGGAGCTCGTCCCAACCATCTATGCTTCCTGTCGGTAGCTTGTCGAACCACCCTCTGGCCTTCCCGTCCAAAGTTTGTTGAAAAATTCGACACCACACAGGCATTGGCCATTCTTCGTGATTTCCTGCTCCCGTGAACCGATTGATGTGGTCGTCCGGATCGGTCGTTCTGTCATACAATTTAAGGTTCGTTGGTATTTTGTGCTTAGGAGTTGAGAACTCTATAATCCTTCTCGTAAACGGGCACTTTATTACTTCCTTGAACGGTTTGCTCAAGTCGTCCACCACTGTTTTTCCCTTGTCGTATTGTGATTTTTCAGTATACTCATCTTCCGCGTCCGTGAAATCATCTTCAAAGTTTAACATCGTAGGGCTTATCAATTCGCGGTTGCCCTGCTGCTTGAGTAACTCTTTGAGAGCCGATATGTAACCTTCCATAATGGTTCGGGTATCCGGAGGGTCTTGATCTCTTCCTCCGGATCCTTCAGCTCCTCCGGCATTTCAGGGAGGGGTGGTTGGGGTAGGACCAGTCATTCTGAGCTTCGGGTAGATCGAATAGTAGGTCCCACGGATGGCGCCAATTTGTTGAATTAATTTTCCGTAAACACTTCAGACAAACAAATGAGGTCTTCCGGTCGAACTCGATAAAGGTTCTTCCGAAAGACTGATGGATCAATCCCTTCGGCTTCTAAGGGTCCTTTGGTTAACTGCATACAAAAGCACGCGTTAGGCTCGCCCCGGGTGTTATCCCAGGACCAAGCTCCGACGTGAGAGTAAATATTGGGTAATCCAAAAGACTTAAACAGTAATTGAGAGTAAATGTGGGTCGCTAAAAAGTTAGTTGAGAGTAATAAATGAACTGGGTATTTATACTACCCAGCCTTGATACCTGAAATGGTGGCGCCGAATTTTCTGAGTTTGCGTCCCAGACACAATCCCGTAAATTCTGGGGCGGCGGCGGCGGTGTTTGCTGCTGCCATCTGTCATAAAGGTGATGCCACTTGTCCTATTGCTCACAGTTGCATTGGCCGAACGAACTAGGTTCCTTCGGTATTTACCGAACGACTTAACTCCGCCTGGACGGTCGGACGAGTTAGTCCGTCCGGACACATACGCCAACAGTGGGATTGCAGGATTTGAATGAAGGTAACAGATGAAGGGTTATGAGGAAGATGATGAAGGTATTGAGGGTATTTTTGTTATTTGACAACTAATAAATTGCCTTTACCCACCTGTTTCTCCAGAACCACATTTTGGAGTCTTCGAAACGCAGAAAAGCACTTTTTTGCTTTCGGTATCCAAACACTGATTTTAGATTATCTACGTTTAAAAAATGAAATAATAAGATAATTTCAAACACAATGCCAAACACCCCCTAACTACTCCTTACCTATGCATTCTCTCTCCAAAAATAAAAACACGCATCCTTTTCCTCTCCTCAAACCACCTACCTTTTCATCACCACTCTCCTTCGCTTTACAAAAATGGTCATGTCGCCAGTCATCCTCAAAACTATTACTGACTTCTAAATAAATAATCAATACCGATGTCTGAATAAAAAGTAGTCAAAGATGATGAACCGGTGGTTAATGAGAATGTTGAGAAGAAACAACAATCACACATTAG